>OY728121.1:150803529-152053529 GCA_963277665.1 Viscum album
TAGGATTCAATAATATTTTTAGGGTATTATGGTTTAATGGATTTTCAAGGTTTTAATGGTTATTTAGAGTTGTTGTGAGTTTTTTAGTGTATTAGGGTTATTACTGTTTTTAGGTGTTTTAATGATTTTATATGTTTTGAAGTGTTTTAGGGGTTACACAGTTTTATGGTTTTACTGACTTTTTGGCCTATTAGTATATTAGGTTTCATTAATTTCATAGGTGGTTTTATGGTTTTTAGGGGTTTTATGGTCTTTTTAGTGTTTTTATAGTGTTTTATCTTTTCTAGGGGTCTAATGATTTAATTGACTTTTTAGGGTTTCTGTTGTTTTTTGGTTCTTTTTTGGATTATAGTTGTTTAATGGTTTTTTTATTTTGTGTTTTTAGGGTTTTAGGATTTTTAGGATTTTAGGGTCATTTCATTTATTGAGGGATTTTATTATTTTATAGGTTTTATGAGTTCTTTTAAATTTTAAGGGTTTTAGGTTTTTAGGAATTTTAAAAAAAATTACAGTTTTTAGTGGGTTTTATGGAAGTTTAGTTGGTTTTTCATTTCGGGGGTTTGAGTGTTTTTAGGGAGTTTAGGTTATTTTTTGTTTTAATTATTTTTATTGTTTTTATTTATTTACTATTATTTTAGGGTTCTAGGGGTTCTAGGGGTTTTATGGTGGTTGTGGGGATTTTACAATTTTTCTAATGTTTTTTGGGTTCGTGATTTTTCTTTGGATTTTAGGTTTTTTAGTTGGTTAATGGATTTTTGGGATTTATTACAGGTTTCTGGGTATTTACAGTTTTCTTAGGGGTTTTTTTTGTTTTGAATTTGTTTTATCATTTTAGGGATTTTACTATATAATTTGGGTTATTTTGATATTAATGGAATTCAGATAGAATTTTCAAGGGTTAATGGGTTTTTAGTGTTTTATGGTTTTTTAAGGGTTTAGGTTTTTTTTTTGATTTTATGGAATTTAGGTTTTTTAGGATTTTTAGGTATTTTAGGGTGTTTTATGTTTTTTTGTTTTTTTATGTTTTTTAGTTTTTTTAGAATTTTTAGTTTTTTTTGGTTTTTTATTGAAATTTTTATGAGTTTCTTAGATGCTTAGATAGTAATTTTTATTTTATGTTTTTTAGTGTTTAAAGGGGGTTTAAGATAATTTTAAAAACATTTAGAGATATTATGGGTATAGGGTTTTAAAAATTATAATCTTTTATGGAATTTAGGATCATTTGGGGGTTATAGGTTTTTAGTTGTTTTGGGGTTTATTTTGGGGTTTTATGTATTTTATGATTCTTAGTTGTTTTAGTATTTTTTGGGATCATAAGGGTTTTGTGGGTTTCTAGGAGTTTTAGGGTTTTTTCTTTTTTAGTGTTTTATTGTTTTATGGGTTTTAGAGTTTCTATGATTATTTGTTTTTGTTAATGGTTTTATTGTTTTTAAATGTATTCTGTATTTTTTGTTTATTTTTGGGTTTTTAGGGACATTTCAGTTTTTATTATTTTTTTTGTTTTTTAGGGGTCTTAGAAAATTTTATTTTTATAGGGGCTATAGGGTTTTAAGCTGTTATATATTATTCATTGAATTTTTTATTTTAAGGCAGTTTTTAGGGGTTTTGTGTATTGTTGTTTCTCTAGTTTTTTTGGTTTTAGGGTTTTTATAGGGTTTTAGGATTTTTTTAGCATTTTTTTATAATTTCAAAGGGTTTCTCAAGGTAAAAAATGGTTTTTAGGGGTATAAAATGTTTTATGGGAGTGATTTGGGTTTCTTGGAATTCATTGGGTGATTATGATCATTATGGTTTTGAAGATATTTATTGATATTTAGTTTTTAGGGTTGTTTAGTTATTTAGGGTATTTAGGGTATTTTAGGGAATTTAGGGGGATTTAGGGTTTTCATGGAACATTTTTGTTTTTAGGGATTTAGTAGTTTTTAGGTGTTTAGGGTTTAATGAGGTGTTTTTAGGTTTTAACATTTTCAATTATTATAAGGTTTTAAGTTATTTTTAGGGTTTTTATTTATTTTTAGGTAATTTCGAAATTTTTTGGTATGTTTGGATATGTTAATTTTTTTGGTTTTTTAAGGATTTTTTTGGGGTTTTATTGATTTATGGGTTTTATGGTTTTTTTTAGTTTTAATAGTTTTTAGAATATATATGGTATTTTATACTTTTTGGGGTTTTTATATGTTTATTTTTTTTATTGGATCTTTTATGTTTTTTCATGTTTTAGGGTCATTTGGTTTTTTTGGGATTTTATTGGTTTTCTGGGTTTTAAGGGTTTACATTCTCTTAGGGGTGTTAGTATTTTTAGGTGTTTATGTTCATTTAGTGGTTTTGGTTATTTACGGTATTTTAGGATTTTTAGGGTATTTTTGGGTTTCTAGCTGTTTGTCATATTTTTATGGGGTATTATTGTATTTATGTTCTTTTAGGGTCATTTTAGGATTTTTATGGATTTTAAAGGGTTTTTGGATTTTATGTTAATTTTTTAGGTCCCATTAGTTTTTTAGTGTTTTTATGGTTGTTATGGGGTTTTATGGTCCTTTATGGGTTTTAGGAAGTTTTAGGGTCCATTATGGTTTTTAAGGTTTTAGGTATAATTTGGGTTTTTAGAGTATTTTAAGGTTTTTATATAATTTTAAGGGGACTTAGTGTTCTTTAACTTTTTGGGGTTTTTATGGTTTTTAGGGTCTTCTATATGTTTTTAGGTGATTTATTGTCATTTAGTATTTTTGGAGTATCTTAGGGGTTTTATGTCAATTAGATTCATTAGTATTTTATGGGTTTTAATGTCTTTTAGGGGTTTTTTGGGGTTTTAATGTTTTTATGGTTTTTATGGGGTTTTATGGATTTTAGGGTTTTTAGTGTTTTTAAATATTTTTTGTGGTTAAAGAGTTTTTTGAGACATTTTGGATTTTATGGTTTTTTAGGCTTTTAGGGGTATTCATTGTTTTTTGTCTCATTATGTATTTCAGGTAGTTATTGGTATTTTATGGTTCATTTGGAATTTTTGTGATTTATTGTTTTAATGGTTAATTGGGTTTTTAGGTTACATTAAATTATTTTTACGTATATAAGGGTTTTTAGGGATGGTATAGTGATTTTAGGGGTGTTATGGTATTTTTAGAGTTTTAAGGTTTTTAGTGTTTTTCGGGTTTTTTGGGTTTCTATGATTTTAGGATCTTTAGAGTATTAGGTAATCTTCAAGATTGTTATTTATTTTTATGTTTTTAGGGGTATTTAGGGTTTTTAGGCATTTTTAGGATTTTTAAATGTTGTAATGGTTTTTGTCTTTTTTCTGAATTTCATGGGATTTTCAGGTTCTCGGGGGGTTAGGGGTTTTTAGTTTTTATGATTGTTTCATGGGTTTTTAGTGTTTTTATGGTTTTTATGGATTTTAGGGTTTATTAAAGAAATTTATATATTTTAGGGCTTATTTTGGAATTTTGTGTTTTATAATGTTACCTTGGTTTTAAGTTTGTTTTAGAGTTTTAGGGTTTCTATGGGTTTTTAGGTTTTTAGGTTAGTTTACAGGTTATTGGGTGTTTAGGATTTTTTTTAATCATTTATGGTTTTATGATATATAGGGGTTTTAGGGGTTTTAATGTTTCAGTGGATTTATAGTTTTGGGTTTTTTTTGTTTTTCGGGGGTTTTGGGTTTTTATAATGTTTTTTGGGTTTTGGTTATTTTTGGGATTTCTTTATGGTTTTGGGGGTTTGGGGAGTTCTATTTATATGGGTTTTTTGGGTTTTTTGGGTTATTATGGTTTTAGTGGTTTATAGTATCTTATGAAGGGTTTTAGAGAATATTATATGTTTTTTTATTTTAGGGGTTTGTATTGTTTTTTGGAATTTTTAAAAAAAATTAATTTTTATTTTTATTATTATTGTTTTAGGATTGTTTTAAATCTGAATAGTTTTTTTTATTATGGGTTTTGGGTTTTCAGGTCTCATTAGGTTTTTTAGTATCTTTTAGTTTTGTTTTGTTTTTATTGTTTTTAGGCTAATTAGGAATTGAAATCTTTTTAAGGGTTTTAGGAGTTTAATGGGTTTTTTATATTTTCTGATTTTTAGTGTTTATTGGTTTTTCTTAGGGTTTTTAGTGTTTTTAGGTGTTTTAATGTTTTTAGGGATTTTAGACTGCTTATGGGGTTTTGGGTTTTTTATTTCTGGGGAGTTTTTTATTATTTTTATGGTGTTAATGTTTTTTAGATACTTTTATGCTATTTATAGTGGTTTTTAATGTTTATTGGCTCATCTAGTGGTATTTGTCCTTTTGCATCATTTAATGGTTTTTGGATTTTTACGGTCTTCTAGGGTTTTTAGGGTTGTTAGGGTTTTACTGTTTTACATTTTTATTAGATTTAAGGGTTTTAGTTTGTTTAGAGTTGTTTATAATTTTTAGGGTTTTTTGGTTTTTTTTTGGATTTTAGCTAGTTTTATAATTTTTTATGAATTTTGGGGGGTTTTTGTTTTTTTGGTTTTTCAGTCATTTCAGGATTTAGTGGGTTTTTTAGTGCCTTTTTTATCATTTTTAGGTATTTGTGGGTTTGGAATGTGTTTTATGGGTATCTGTGGATTTTTAGGGGGTTTTATGGAATTTAGGGTGTTTAAGAATTTTTATAATGTTTAGGTTGTTTTATAATTTTTATGGTATTTCTGATATTAATGATTTTATGTTATTATATTATTTTTAAGGATTAAGTGATTTTTGGGCTTTTATGACTATTTTAGGGATTTTATATTTTTTTGGGTTTAAACATTGATAGGATTTTAAGTATTTTTAGTATAGTTTTTTGGATTTTTTAGTTTTCTATAGAGTTGTTTTAGGATTCTTGGGGGTATAAATAGTTGTGGATTTTTGGGGTTTTTTGGTTTTTTGGTTTTTTGGTTTTTGGGTTTTTAGGTTTTTTTTGTTTTAAGGATGTTTAAGTGGGGTTTAGATTCAATTAGGTATTTTTAGTGGTTTTAGACTCTTTTATGATTTTAGGGTTTTTAGTTGTTTTTTGGGTTTATTGGATCTTTTAGGACTTTTTGACTTTTTATGGAATTCAAGGCCTTTTATGGATTTTAGAGTCCTTTAAGGTTTTTTATTGTTTATATGGTTATAGTGTTTTTAGAGTTTTGGTTTTTATGTATTTATTTTCTTTTAAATTTTTTTCATGTTTTTAGGGTTCTATGGTTTTTAAAAAATTTCGGTTTTTAAGTGTATTTTAGTTTTTTTTGGATATTTTTATGCATTCCAGCTTTTTTATAGATTTTCAGGGTTTTTAGGTTTGTACGGATCTTTTGGGATTTTTTGGGTTTTTTTTGTTTTTCGGGTATTTCAATAGTTTTTTTTTGTTTTATTGTGGTTTTGGTTTCGTCGGTATTTCTATGGCTTTTAGGATTTTAGTATTTTTAGGGTTTAATTTAGTTTATTGGGGTTTCAATAGTTTTTTATGATTTTTAGGTGTTTTTATTATTTAAAGGGGTGTTAAGGGATTTTGGAGAATTTGGGGGGTTTTGAGGATTTTTAATGGTTTTTAGGGGTTTTTAGGTTTTTAGGGTTTTCTATGATTTTTAGATGTTCTACAGGTTTTAGGGGATCAAGAGGATGTTATGTTCTTTATGTCTTTTTATGAACTTTTTGGTTTGTTTGTTTTGTGAGTTTTAACAATTTTTATTTTTTTAGGGTTTTTAGTTATATAAAGGTTTAAAGGGATATGAGTGTTTTTTTAGGATTTTACATTTTGAGGGGGTTTTTGTTTTTTATTAGGGTATGTATGGTTTTGTGGTGTCCTTTATGGTTTAAGGGACCAATTATAGTTTGTAAGGTTACATTTAGTGGACTTTTGTGGTTTTAGGGATCTCATTGGGGTTTCAATGGTTTTTTTGGCCACTCAGTATTTTCTACTATTTCATTGGTTTTGTAGTCGTTTTTTGTATTTTTGTGTATTTGGTGTTTTTTGTAATTTGTAAGGGGTTTTAATTGTTTTAAAATTTTAGTGTTTTTAGGGTTTTTAGGGGTTTTTTTAGTTTTTATGGTTTTTTAGTGTTTTTAATTGTTTTAAATGTTTTAGGTTTTTGGTGTTTTTATGGTTTTCAATTGTATTTTGGTTTTAGGGGGTTTTGGTCCTTTATGACGTTTTAAGGTATTTTGGGGATTTAACTTTTTATTGGGTATTGGGGATTTTATGTTTTTTCTTGGTTTTGTGGGGTTTAGTTATTTTTTGGGTTTTTAGTGTTTTTTGGGTTTTAAGGGGTTTAGGGGTTTTTAGGTTTTTAGGGTTTTTAGGGTTTTAGGTTTTTTTTTGGGTTACGGTTATTTGGGTTTTAGTGTTTTTTTATCTTGGTTTTCTAGGATGACTTGGATTTTTTATGGGAGTTAGGAATTTTTGCATTATTTTAGTGGTGGTGGGGTTAATTTTTAGGATTTATGTTTTTTAGGTTTTTATGGGATTTTTTGGATTTTAGGACATTGTTTGTCATTTAAAAGTTTTAAGGGTTTTTTACAGTTTCTAGGTGTTTAATGGGGGTTGTATGGTTTTTTATGGTTTTCTTCGGTTTTTATATTTTTTTATGATTTTTAGGGATTTTAAATGGTTTTTACAGTTTTTAGGGATTCTGAAGCTTATATGTATGGGTTTAAATAGGGGTTTACCTGTGTTTTGGTTTTTTATTTTTTTAAAGGATTTTATTGTTTTTAGGATATTTTAGGGTATTATAGTGACTTTTTAATTGATTTTAAATTTTTTTGGTTTTTTAGGATTCCTATAGGTTTTAGGGTGTCTAGCGTTTTATTGTGTATTTTGGGTTTTCAGTATTTCAGTGTAATTTATGGTTTTATTATTTTAGGGTTTTCTAATGGGGTTTTATACTTTATTGGGGTTTTAAGAGGTTTTCGGGTTATATGGTTTTTAGGGTTTTGTAAGATTATTTTATATTTTTTAGGGAGGTTAGGGTTCTTTTTATGGTTCATTCTAGGGTTTTAGTGATTAAAGGTTTTTACCAGTTTAGGTTTTTTTTCTTTTTGGTGTTTTATGTTTTTTAGGGTTTGTGTGGTTTTATGAGTTACTAGGGTATTTAGGTTTTTGTATTGTTTTTATGTTTTTGGGTATTTTTAGGGTTTAAAAGGGTGATTGATGGTTTTAAATCGTTTTTAGTGTTTTAAATATTTTTATGGGTTTTAAGGGGGTTATTTATGATTTTATGGTGTTTATGGTTTTTAGTTTTTCTATGGATTTCTCATGTCTAAGGGTTTTTAATGTATTCAATGTTTTAGGGGATTTCAGAGGTTTTTCTAAACTCTTTTTATGGTTATTTTTGGTTTTATGGATTCATTGGTTTTTAGGGTTTTAAGTGTTTTTTGGGGATTATGCAGTTCTAAGGGTATTTTAGACATTTTTGGGGTTTTTGGGTCTTTTAGGGTATTATGGGTTTTTGGGTCTTCATGTGGTTTTATGGTTTTTAGGGACTTTTTAGTGTTTTTAGGGGCTTTTAGGTGTATATTGTTTTATGATCCTTTTGTTGGTATATTGTTTATTTAGGAGTTTTTTTACAGGATTTGAAGGATTTTTGGGGTTTGGGACTTTTTTTAGGGTTACATGGATTTTTAAATCTTTTTAAGGGTTTTAGGGGGTTGTATTGTTTTTTAGGTGTTTTATGGGTGTATGTATTTAAGTTGTTTTTTTGGGTCATTGGATGTTTAGGGGGTTTTATATTTATTAGGTTTTTAAGAGTTTTGGGGGGATTTAGGGTTTTTTTTTGATCTTTACTGTATTTTAGGTCATTTATGAGTGTTTGGGAATTTTGGGGTCTTTTAACGGCTTTAGGTCTTTAAATTCCATTTATGGTATTTAGGATTGTTATGATATTTTATGGTTTTTAGCGTTTTTAGGGGTATTACAGTATTTAACGATTGTTAGGATTTTTAGTGTTTTATGGTTTTTAGGGGTTTCAATTGTTTTTATGGGTTATATGGTTTTTAATAAGTGTTAGGGTACATTTATGGTGTTTATGTTCTTTTTAGGTGATTTAGGTGATTTTTTGGGTTTTTTTAATTTCAAGGGTTTTAAGGGTTTTAAAGGGTTTTATGGTATTTTAGGATTTTTAGGGTTTTATTGGGTTTTTTGTCTTTTGGGTTTTTATAGTGTTATTGTAATTTTAAATGATTTTAGTTAAATTTAGGGTTTTTTAGATATATTTAGTATTTTTAGGGGTTTTTGGGTTTTTAGTGTGTTTAGGGATTTTATTGGTTTTTAGAGATTTTTTGGTTTTGGATTTTCAGGTCATTTGTTATTTTAATGGGATTTTATGGTTTTGTAGGGTTTTTAGTATTCTAGGGTTATTATGTTCTTTAGGTTATTTTAGGTTTATAATAATTCTAATTGGGGTTTTATTTGGTTTTTGTTTTTTTAGTGGGTTTTTTTGTACTGTTATTTAGCATTTTTAATGTTTCTGGTTTTTTAATATTTTTTAATGTTTTTTGGTTTTTATGATTTTTATGGTCTTTTCTAATTTTTATATTCTCTTAGGGTATTTCATAGGTTATAGGGTGTTATATGGGGTTTTCATGTTTTCAGGAGTTTTAGGTTTTTTTTATTTTTATGTCTTTTTGGGATTCATAAGGTTTTTGTGGTCATTTGGGATTATAGGGTTTTTTGAGTTTTTTAGGGCTATAGTGTTTTCAGTATTTTCATAGTTCATTTCTAAATTTTTTGGATTTTTTACCATTTACAGAGATTGTGTTATTTTAGGAGTTTATTATATTTTTATTCTGTTTGGGGTAATTTTAAGGGTTTATGGTCTTTTTTGGTGTTTCTGTGTTTTATATTGATTTTATGGTGAAAATGGTTCAAGACCAAGAATGCCTAGCCCGCCAAACGAAATTTAAATTAAAAAATGTTTATAAGGAGTGTTTATAATAATGGGTGTGTAACTCACCCTTCAAACTAGAGTCGACATAAGGCATACAAAACGGCGGAGTGACAAAGGATCACATCGTGCTCAGTTCCTCTATTTTCCTTTCTTGGAGAGTGCATATGCCACCAAGCTGGACTCCCTATATGAATATGTGACAGATATATTAATAGTTTTAGAGATATTGAGGCATTAATTACATTTTGTTAGAAGTATCTATGGGACATTCCTAGATTTTTTTCCCTAGGTGCCTCCACTGCAAGAATCGAGTCAGGCTCAATCAAAAGTGAGTTCTACCCAAAATGGATCAAAAATTTAACCTCATTCATAATGGACCATATATCTGCATCATAAGACCATATCCCTCCAATAAACTAGTAAAATCAACCCTTAATGAAGCCTTTCTAGGTACAAAATACCCCACCTCACCCCGAGGGGCCGGGTGGACCCAACGCTACACCGTCCACATTGACCATTATACAAGGTGGAATTAGAGGAATGGAACGAATATATATCAAGACCTACGGCATGTTACACCTTCTAGAAAATCCATTTGAATTCAATAGATTCAGATCATTGAAATCATTGTCCATCGGACCTTTTTTAAAATAGGACATTCTCTGTATCACCTTTTGGATCATCACAACTCCACATTAGAACAAGATAGTATGGTGGTTGAATTCCAATGCATTTTGAGCAGCCCAAATATAGAGACTAGTCAATGAGACACTAGCATGAAATAGGATGTGAACATTCATAGTGCATTTCTGCTCCAACAGGTTGTGGATGAACTCACATATCACCCCATGCAAGCCAGACATCAATATGAAACCTTATAGCTGGTGATTCCATACATCATCCATAAAATTACATTGGAGGAAAACATGAGGAACGGTCTCCTAAGACTGCATGCAGAAAAAGAATGCAAAGGCAAGGTGCTACCCATCCGATTTCATCTACACTAGAATAGAGAGCCCATTTCTCCATATTTTCCAAACAATCACGTGATGTGAAGGTGTGATAAAATATGTAACGAATTTTGACATCCAAGATGGTGAGACAACATCTTGAGTGAATTTTATACTTTAAAAGTCATAGATAGATAACTGAACAAACATATTTGGATTCCAAATAAGAATGTCATTGACCATGAACACATATCACTACATCATAAATATGACATGGTCAGGGAGACACATAGGTAGTTCCCCAATTTCTTGAAGAGGGTAGCAATAAACATTTCCCTCACCTCACGGGGAGGTGTCACAACCTCAGAGAGTGGATGCTCAAGCCATGTGTCTGTCCAACAAATTAGAGCTGTGTGATTTGAAACCATCCACATTGAATGGGAGATAATATTCTATAACGAGGATCTATAATCATGAAAATATGTGGATTATATGTATCCAGTGAAACCATCTCAAATCCTGAACGTGATCCTATCATTGAGAAAATCCATTCCATCATCATGTGGGTTAAGCTAGATCCTGGTAAACATCCCTTGTAGGGCGTCATTAAATACACAAATATCCTTAATAACAAGCCCACCATGATCAACATATTTCTTGAAATTCTTCCATTCCATATTGATCAACATCCTTTCATTGATGTATCCTGTCTAGGAAAAACTCAAGATCCATGCATTAAATCTTTTAACATGGTTGGACGACCATATATAGATTGTAAAAACATGAAAAAACATGGAGGTGATGACCGAATTAATTAGACAAACTCTGCTAGCATGGGAAAGGAACTCACCCATTGATTTGGATAGCTTCATGGATATTTTATTTATTATACCATCAAAGTATAAATTTTTTCCCTTCCCCCAAAAAATAGGGGCACCCTAGTAGGTGGTGGGGAGTGAAGCTCTTTTCACTCAACGAAGCCTACAAATGAAGATTTGGCTAGAGGGGGAGGCTCCATTGCCAACGAGAATAGAGGATTTCTTCCATATAATTATGTTCCCAGCCACACTCAAATAGTGGCAAAAGATCATCATTACTAAATATAAAGTTTTCTTATTTTCTTTCCCAAACAGAAGAATTTTATCCTCAAAGAGGATGTGGGAGGGGACATGAAGTACCTGCCCTACCTGAATTCGTGTGTAAATTTCATCCTGTACTAGGTAAATAATTCACCGACTCTTGTAGTCCTCAAAAATTGGAAATTGTATGAATAATTGGAAAAAAATATTTGGGGAGCCATTGATAAGAAGAAAAATGATGGAACTTTTCATAATAGTATTAATCATTTTGATGAAGTTTCAATAGAATCCATACATTTCAAGAACATTAAATATGAATCTCAACATTATTGTATCAAAATATTTCGAGATACTGAGATACAATTAAAATCATCCATGTTTCTTTTTATTCTTATATAAGTTAATTCCTAACGAGGTAGTGAAGAGGTGGGTTTGAATGCTTCTCCTAGGGATGAACCCAAACTAGTTTATGGTAAGAATGTTCCTCAAAATATCCCCCAACCTGATGAAAAAAAAATTTACAATCATTTGAATTGTGTTACCAAGGGAAACATGCGTGAAATATCCTATCTGAATGGAATTTTCCTTCGATATTACAGATATAAAATTGTTATTCGTGCCATGTGGAATTCATCATGAGAGTAGAAACTCCCTAAAATAATTGTTAACTTCCACAAGGAAAATTTCCAAATAAGTCATAAAAATGTTTTTTCCAAATCTACCTAGTCTCTTTATAATATCCATGTTAAAAGGGAAATCTGAATACCTAACATCCTCCATAAAAGGGGAAAATATTAAAGCCTCATTTTGATGATTAGTAATACTGGGTGCTATAGAATACGAATTATGAACAGAATTAGCACCACCATACATGTACCATGAGTTAAAATTGTCCACCACAGCTATATAAATATCTTTCATTAAATGGAATATGGATTCCAAATCTCGGATAACATTCAGGTTATCCATTACTCTTTTCTCCCTGTGAAGGTGATTAAAAAATCATAGAGTTTTTATCCCCATCCTGCAACCCTTGGACATTGAACTGAGCCTTTGAAAGCCTCTCCTTATGTTCTAGTAGTTCATCCAACATGGAATTATTCTTCATCTCTTCTTGGGAAGGTATGTGATGGTTTTGATTCACAATTTTGAAAATGGATAGCTGATATTCAGCATCCTGGATGTCATCTTCCAGCCTTGAAAAAGGCTTCAGGCTCTATTCCATCTTGAGGTGTTTTAATTCATTGATCTTAGAAGGTACAGAAAAGTGATGGATGCCAAAAATGGTGCTATTTAACCCATTTATAACCACTTATATTCACCCCAAAACGGGGAACCAAGAATTATTAAATTTGAAGGGCATAGAGAAATACCAGGTATTACCCTCCCTTAAGTCGACAAAATGGGGATTGTGTTCATAGTTAATCTTTGGAAGACTGAACGCATAGATAGCCATAGTGGTACTCCGGGCATTTATTTGAGAGAAGAACATGTCCAGTTTATTGTATTGTCTACCACTAATAGTATACCTTCCACATGTGAAGGTTAATCCAGTGATGGGTAATTCAGAAAAGTCACATAGACCATGCAAGAAGAAAAATTTAATGTTGAAATACAGAAGATGTTAGGGCCTACCTTTTCCTCAGTACTAAATAAAGTATTAAAGTCACCAATGAAAATAAAATTATTGTAAATGGACTCATTCATCTGAACCAACTTCCTCCAAAGATCCATTTATATAATGTTTGAGCAGGATGCGTAATCAATATAAAGGGTTAAGGTTGAATCATGGAAGAATATGGTAAGAAAGATCAATTCAGGGATCGACTCATAAGAAATAACCTAAACATCATTTTACTTCATAACCCATAAGGTTTCATATCCTCAATATTAGAAGAAAAAAGAGTGTGTAATGGGGTGTTCAGTTAAATCCCTTATAGCTATCAAAAATAAACAAGGGTTTAGATAACCAAATTATCATTGGCCTATGAGAATGAAAAAACTAAAGGGTTGTGGCCTTGGGAGTATTTCTGTGTTCATAGAAATTCTGAAACATTACCATAATTAAGAAAGGGGTTTGACCAAGATAAAGTAGGGATTTATACCCTTCCCCTTACCTTTCATTAACTTGTTCTTGGAGTGACATGTGGACTGATTTATAGGTTCAAGAGTATGATACTTCTCTTACAACTTCAACTGATCCTCTGGCTGTGCTTGGAGACTTGGTGCAATTGCAAGACCACCATCATCCTGATCCTGAGAATCCACAAAAATGTCACTCCAAAAGACCCAAATTAGTCAGATAAATTTATTCAGGGTAAAAATGGATTCCCTTATAGGTTCAAAACCGGGTTTCCTCATAGCCTTATATGAGGAAACCATCTTGAATGAGAAAGAACACAGGTCAATCCCTGTTGGCCTCCCAGGTGTGGAGATCTTGTCAGCAAGGTGAGAAAGAGCCGGTGTGACTGGGACAATAGTGGAAGGGAATTCAGAAGTACCCTACTGGAAAGCCAGTGAGTCAACATCTAGAGTGTCATGTAGGCATGCTGGAGAGTCATGAACCCCACAACCATCTTGCCTTACAGAGGCTGGGTCCTGTGTAGTAGGTGAGACCATGGGAACATGATTTGCAGGGGCATGGACCTTCTTCATTGATCCATTAATTTCAGATAGGGTAGATGAGGGGAGTAGGTCATGGGCCTACATTGGGATATCCATGGATCTATCATGGGGATTCACAATATCCATGGTGTCAGAGACACGAAGAGGGGCGAGTTTTATCCCGATCAACATTTCATCCAATTCCGCCTACCTCATTAGTAAGAGAACAGCCGAGACCCACCGAAGGAGACACAAAATCCTCAGAGATGACTCCCTCCAAGCAAGTTCCACCACCCTTAGATGTTGATGGTTTATATTGAGTAGAGGGCATAGCAGACCTATAAATCTCTTTACCAAGAGCATGAATATTCTTTCATTGGTTAGCATCATACCCCTGTAGGTTGCAGATATATAATGTCTTCATTCTACTGCACTCAGAGAACATGTGGTCAAAATTTTATTGTTATGATAGATTTTGGGTCTTCTCTCATTCTTATTTTTCAAGGATATTCTATCCTCAAGGGTATTAAAAATGTCTTCCTCAACCTGGGTTCTCTCCATATCAACTTCAAAAAGCACCCTTTCATAGCACCCATACCTAGGGTTTTCCATATCCTTATCAATTATAATAGGGAATCCAACCAAAGAAGCATTGTCCCAGAAGATTCGATGTTTCCATTAGAGAAAATTTAATTTTCATATCCAAATCCATACCTATGTGAAGGAGTTTTTCAAACTTAAATAGTCAATGTTCTAGTCCCAATAATGGATTTGATGAATACCTGGCTTTTGACTGAGTGATCCAAATATCTAATCCCACTATTTCCAATCATATGAATAGAAAATAATTTGATAAATTCCCCTTCCCATGGGTGTAATCCTCCATTTAGTAAACCCCCAAATGTCAGCAATGTGATTGTTCAAATCACAATTTTTCCATATCCTCTCCCCCTTTGGGAAAAGCACCCTTGTAATAATGGATAAACTACACATGATAGACCACTCATCAACTGCATCATGATTTTCTAAAACATGATCCACCTATCCTTTCTTGATCACAAGACCAAGGGAGGGAGTTCTAAAATGCATGAAGGTGAGAGATGCTGAAGATTACACCACATCCATGAAATTATTCTCTGTTATCGACACATCTGGACCATCACAAGGAACATTTGTCTTTGCCTTGAAAGATATACCATGATTGAAATGCTCTTTATGCCCAACCATGTCTGATTTAAATGAAGACAAATCTCCATTTTTTATATCAAGAGAGGTCGCGATATGGGGTCATGCGATATCCCCATGGTTTCCTGGTTCCCTAGATTTCTCAATATATTTTTTATAATATTTTTTCTATTAATATTAGGGATTCATACAGTTTTTTAGTTTTTCTTGGATTTAGGGATTTTAGGTTGTTGGATTTTATTATTGTATTTTAGGTTTTTATTGTGATTTAATGTATTTTTATTGTTTTCTATGTTTTAATAGTCTTTTATGGGGGTTTTATGGGTTTTAGGTTTTCATGTATATTTTAGAGTAGGGGGTTTGTGTTTTTTGGATTTTTTAGGGTTTCAGTGGTTTGTTTTTGGGGGTGTTTAATGGGTTTTAATATTTTTTTGAGTTTTTTTATAGTTCTAAGGGTTTTATGATTTTTTATGTATTTTTTGGGGTTTGGGATTTTAGGTTTTTACGGTTTTTGGGTTTTTAGGGTTATAGAGATTTTAAGGGTATTTTGGTGTTTAAATTTTTTTAGTGTACACTACTGAAAATATAGGATTTCCCAACGGTTTAAAGCCATTGGGAAAGGCTGCAGAACTGTTGGTGTATGTTAGACCAACAGTTATGCAAACCATAGGGAAGTAAGCCGTTGGGAAAGCATTTCCCAATGGTTTACAGTGAACCGTTGGGAAAGGGTGGAGAAAACTCAACTTATCCCAACGGTTCTGGAAAACTGTTGGGAAATCTTTTTCCCAACGGTTCACAACCATTGGGATAATGTGCTGAAAATTACCAGGTTTTTTCCAAGGGTTTGGCCAAACCGTTGGGAAAACCCAAGATCTCCTCTTTCCCAACGATTTCTAAACCGTTGGGAAAAGTGTTTTACCAAAAGTTATATGAACCGTTGGTAAAACAGAAAACAAAATGCTATGCCAATGGTTTAAAACTGTTGGCATAGCCTATGCTGGGCAAATTGCACAACAGCTTTGCAATTTTCCCAGCAGCTCTCCGATTTTCCCACCAAGTCTCATTTTGTGGGTTCCCCCTCATTTTCAATCCAATTATTATACCTGCAATAAATTAACATACATATACAATTATTGTACCAGCAATAACCAACTAACAAATACATATAGAGAAAAAATTTATACACATTTAACATATAATGCTGGAACTATACTCATCCATAATAAAATTAGAATTCATAACATAATTATAAACATTCATAATTCATTTAGAATTAAATTTAAAATTTAGATGACAATTATATGTGGAATCCGGAAGTCAATTCATAATTTGATCGGTTTTTTGTACACCATATATTTTTACCTGAAATGGTGTCCATTTTAAACAAAATACATACACGTGGAGTGCTACCGCCCATGCCACACCTCGGATTGAGGCGGGGTTGATGCGTACACGTCACATATGACCCATGGATCATTATCCTAAATTTTCAATAGAAACCAAATGCGTTTGGTCGGTTTTCAATATGTTAGTTCATGTTTTTCAATTAAAATGACGTCCTTTTGAAACAAAAGGCAGACTCTTTGAGTGCTGCCAGCCACACCGCATCTCAGATTGAGGTGGGGTTGATTCTTACACGTCACATATGACCCATGAATCGTTCTCCTAAATTTTCAATGGAAACCGAATGTGTTTGGTCGGTTTTCTGTATGTACTTAAAATGTTGTCCATTATAAACAAAAGAGATCCACTTAGAGTGACTCTGGCCACACTGTTCCTCCGATTAAGACGGGGTTGACTCTTACACGTCACATTTGGCCCATGGATCGTTTTGCTAATGTATCGACAGAATCCAAATACGTTTGGTCGCTTTTCCATATGCCAGTTGATGTTTTTCAATTAAAATGATTTCATTTTGAAACAAAAGGCAAACACTTTGAGTGGTGGCAGCCACACCGCACTTCATATTAAGGTGGGTATGACTCGTACACGTCACATATAACCCATGGATCGTTGTGCTAAAGTATCGACATAATCTGAATGCGTTAGGTCACTTTTCTGTATGCCAGTTAATGTTTTTCAATTAAAATGATGTCCTTTTGAAACAAAAGGCAGACACTTTGAGTGTTGCCGGCCACACCGTGCCTCGGATTGTGTTGGGGTTGATTCGTACATGTCACACATGACCCATGGATCGTTATCCTAAAATTTCAAGTGAAACCGAATGCATTTGGTCGGTTTTCCGTAGGTACTTAAAATGTTGTCCATTTTAAACAAAAGAGAGCCACTTAGAGTGATTATGGCCACATCTTTCCTCTTATTATGGCGGGGATGACTCGTACACATAACATATGACCCATGGATCGTTGTGCTAAAGTATCGACACAATCCGAATGCGTTTGGTCGGTTTTCCGTATTCCAGTTGATGTTTTTCACATAAAATGGCGTCCTTTTGAAACAAAAGACAGACACTTTGAGTGGCGGAGCCACACCGCACCTTAGATTGAGTCGGGGATTAGTCGTACATGTCACATATGACCCATGGTTCTTTGTGCTAAAGTATCAACACAATCCGAATGCGTTTGTCGGTTTTCCGTATGCCAGTTGATGTTTTTTCAATTAAAATGACGTCCTTTAGAAACAAAAGGCAGACACTTTGAGTGGTGGCGGCCACACTGCTCCTCAGATTGAGGCGGGGTTGACTCGTACACGTCACATATGACCCATGGATCGTTGTGCTAAAGTATCAACACAATCCGAATGCGTTTGGTCGCTTTTCCGTATGTCGTTTGATGTCTTTCAATTAAAATGACGTCCTTTTAAAACAAAAGGCAGAAATTTTGAGTGGTTCCTGCCACACCAAGCCTCGGATTGAGACGGGGTTGATTAGTACACATCACATATGACCCATGGATCGTTCTCCTAAAGTTTCAATGAAATCCGAATGCATTTGGTCAGTTTTCCGTATGTACTTAAAATGTTCTCCATTTTAAACAAAAGAGAGTAACTTAGAGTGATTCCGGCCACACCGTGCCTCCGATTAAGACGGGGTTGACTAGTATGCATCACATTGGACCCATGGATTGTTGTGCTAAAGTATCGACACAATCCGAATGCATTTGGTCACTTTTCTGTATGCCAGTTGATGTTTTTCAATTAAATTGACGTCCTTTTGAAGCAAAAGGTAGACACTTTGAGTGGTGGAGGCCACACCGCACCTCGGATTGAGGCGGGGTTGACTCTTACACGTCACATATGACCCATGGATCGTTGTGCTAAAGTATCGACACAATATGAATGCATTTGGTTAATTTTATGTATGCCAGTTGATGTTTTCAATTAAAATGACGTCATTTTGAAAAAAAAAAGCAGACACTTTGAGTGGTGTTGGCCACACCGCACCTCAAATTGAGGCAGGGTTGATTCTTACACGTCACATATGACCCATGGATCGTTATCCTAATGTGTCAATGGAAACCGAATGCGTTTGGTTGGTTTTCCGTATGTACTTAAAATGTTGTCCATTTTAAACAAAAGAGAGCCACTTAGATTGATTCTATCCACACTGTGCCTCCAATAAATATGGGGTTGACTCGTACACGTCACATTTCACCCCTGGATTGTTGTTCTAAAGTATCGACACAATCCGAATGCGTTTGGTCTCTTTTTTGTATGTCAGTTGATGTTTTTCAATTAAAATGACATCCTTTTGAAGCAAAAGGCAGACACTTTGAGTGGTGGCGGCCACCCTGCATCTTGGATTGAGGCGGAGTTGACTCGTACACATCACATATAACCCATGGATCGTTGTGCTAAAGTATCGACACAATCTGAATGCGTTTGGTCAGTTTTCTGTATGCCAGTTGAAGTTTTTCAATTAAAATGACGTCCTTTTGAAACAAAAGGCAGACCCTTTGTGTGGTGTCGGCCACACCGCACCTCGGATTGAGGCGGTGTTGACTCATACACGTCACATATGACCCATGGATCGTTGTGCTAAAGTATCGACACAATATGAATGCGTTTGGTCGCTTTTTTGTATGCCAGTTGATGTTTTTCAATTAAAATGACATCCTTTTGAAACAAAAGGCAGACACTTTGAGTGGTGCCAGCCACACCGTGCCTCGTATTGGGGCAGGGTTTATTCTTACACGTCACATATGACCCATGGATCGTTCTCCCAAAGATTCCTTGGAAACCGAATCTGTTTGGTCGGTTTTCTGTATGTACTGAAAATGTTGTCCATTTTAAACAAAAGATAGCCACTTACACTGATTCCGGCCACACCATGCCTCCGATTAAGACAGTTTTGACTCTTACGCGTCACATTTGACCCATGGATTATTGTGCTAAAGTATCGACACAATCTGAATGTGTTTGGTCGCTTTTCTGTATGCCAGTTGATGTTTTTCGATTAAAATGACGTCCTTTTGAAACAAAAGGCAGACACTTTGAGTGGTGGAGGCCACACCACATCTCAGATTGAGGCGGAGTTGACTCATATACATCACATATGTCCCATGGATCGTGGTGCTAAAGTATCAACACAATTTGAATGTGTTTGGTTGCTTTTCCGTATGCCAGTTGATGTTTTTCAATTAAAATGACGTCCTTTTGAAACAAATGGCATACAATTTGAGTGGTGCCGGCCACACCTTGCCTCATATTGAGGTGGGGTTGACTCGTACATGTCACATATGACCCATGGATCGTTGTGATAAAGTATCAACACAATCCGAATGTGTTTGGTCACTTTTCCGTATGCCAGTTGATGTTTTTCAATTAAAATGGTGTCCTTTTGAAACAAAAGGCAGACACATTGAGTGGTGGCGGCCACACCGCGCCTTGGATTGAGGCGGGGTTGACACGTACATGTCACACATGACCCATGGATCATTTTTCTAAAGTATCAACACAATATGAATGCGTTTCATCACTTTTCTGTATGCCAGTTGATGTTTTTCAGTTAAAATGACGTCCTTTTGAAACAAAAGGAAGACACTTTGAGTGGTTCCGGCCACACCGTGCCTCGTATTGAGGCGGGGTTGACTCTTACACGTTACATATGACCCATGTATCGTTCTCCTAATGTTTCAACGGAAACCGAATTCGTTTGGTTGGTTTTCCGTATGTACTTAAAATGTTGTCCATTTTAAACAAAAGAGAGCCACTTAGAGTGATTCCGGCCACACCGTGCCTCTGATTAAGATGGGGTTGACTCATACACGTCACATTTTACCCATGTATTGTTGTGTTAAAGTATAAACACAATATTAATGTGTTTGGTCGCTTTTCCATATGACAGTTGATATTTTTCACTTAAAATGACATCCTTTTGAAACAAAAGACAGACACTTTGAGTGATGGCGGCCACACTATGCCTCGGATTGAGGGGGGGTTGACTCGTACATGTCACATATGACCCATGGACCGTTGTGCTAAATTATCGACACAATCCGAATGCGTTTTTCGGTTTTATGTATGCCAGTTGATGTTTTTCAATTAAAATGACGTCATTTTGAAACAAAAGGCAGACACTTTGAGTGGTGGTGGCCACACTGCGCCTCGAATTGAGGCGGGGTTGACTCGTACATGTCACATATGACCCATGGATCGTTGTGATAAAGTATCGACACAATCTGAATGCGTTAGTTTGGTTTTCCGTATGGCAGTTGATGTTTTTCAATTAAAATGACGTCCTTTTGAAATAAAATGCAGACACTTTGAGTGGTTGTGGCCACACCGCACCTCGGATTGAGGCGGGGTTGACTCGTAAACATCACATATGACCCATGAATCATTCTCCTAAAGTTTCAATGGATACCCAATGCGTTTGAGTGGTGTCGGTCACACCGCGCCTCGGATTCATGCCCAGTGAATACATCTCTTTTATAACATACCAAGAATCTATGATATTGATTAGATGTGTCAATGTGATTTACATTGATTATCATGATGAAAATAAATAAAATATATATTATAGATTTTCTAGTATTAAATGAAATCAAGGAGGGTGGGGGCTGTCTGGTGGGGGTGTCTGGTGGGCTGTCTGGTGGGTGTCCGGGGGGCTGTCCGGGGACCAAGGAGGAGGGTGGGTGGGATGTGCGGGGGGTTGTTCGGGGTCCAAGGAAGAGGGTGGGGGGCTGTCTGGGGGGCTGTCCGGGGGGCTATCCGGGGGTGTTCGGGGGGTTGTCCGGGGTCCAAGGAAGAGGGTGGGGGCTGTCCCGGGGGGCTGTCTGGGGGTTGTCCGGGGGGTTGTCTGGGGTCCAGGGAGGAGGGTGGGGGGGCTGTCCGGGGGCTATTCGGGGGGCTGTCTGGGGTCTATCCGGGGGTGTTCGGGGGGTTGTCTGGGGTCCAAGGAAGATGGTGGGGGGGCTATCCGGGGGGTTGTCTAGGGGGCATTCCGTGGGGGTTGTCTGGGGTCCAGGAAGGAGGGTGGGGGTGCTGTCCGGGGGGGCTGTTTGGGGGGCTGTCCGAGGGGTGTTCGGGGGGTTATCTGGGGTCCAAGGAAGAGGGTGGGGGGCTATCCGGGGTGCTGTCTGGGGGGCTGTCCGGCGGGGCTGTCCTGGGTCTAGGGAGGAGGGTGGGGGGTTTTCCAGGGTCCAGGAAGGAGGGGGGTTCCCATACACACAACCACTAAAAGACAACAACATCCATAAAAACAGATAATATATAAAAATAACTCAACTCCAATACTATTCTACGAGTCTAGATAAAACCAACAACTAGAATAGATTAAATATCAAATCTCAGTAATATCAGTAAAAAATGTAATGGATCAACTTGTCCCACATCACCATCACCATCATCACCATCATCATCACCCTCATCCTCGTCCCCATCATCATCCTCACCCTCCTCTCCCTGGCCCTCCTCCTCTCCCTCGCCACCCGCCTCGCCCTCCTCCTCTCCCCCCTCTTCCGCATCAAACTTCTCACCATCATCATCATCAAGCTGGACATTGTCCTGACCACCACTAGAACTACCACCTGGTGCACCGTATATAGAACGCATCAACAACATATACTCATCAAAATCTGGGCTGGCCTCTGCTGGAAGTGTAGGACGTTGAACTTCAATAAATGTCATAAACGCATTGTTTTCCCTAGTAGACTGTTCTTCCATCTCTGTGGCCCTTTTCTCGGCCTGTGCTACCTGTTCCCTAACTTGCTGCAGCTCGGTGGCACTACATCTCGTACATGAGGATGGCCAGTATCTCTTCTGGGCTATCCTAGGACGGCAGTGTACTCTGCCAGAATGCTCCTCTCCCAAGACCTGATGTAAGTGATCTGTTGGCCCAAAATTCTCTGGTTCTTGGGCATCGAGGGCCTCTAAAGCAGCCTGTTACAAATATAAATATATCATTAAGTTACAAAATTGATATTAAAATATAAATTCAACATATTAAAACTTACAATCTGTTGCTGAGTCGCTTCGTTGACGGAACTTCCATCCTTTTTCCTTCTACTCGAGCAAAACAGTTTTGCTCGAGGCACGCGTCCTTTAATATTTTGTATTTTCCTCTACAATGACATTGAAAACTAAAGTTATATGAAAACATCAGCAAACTATTAAATAATTGAGGAAACAAAAGAATGACTAAGGCATAAAGAAAACCTATAAACAATTTTCATACCTGCTTCCTCTCGTGATTAGGCATCATAGTGCATCCCAGTGTGTGGAGGTATTTTTTTCATCAATGTTCTTTTTATTTTTTCTAGATGATTCCTAAATAAAATTCGAAAATTAAACAGATAGTATTAATGAAAACCATGAAAGTAATAATTTAAATACCTCAAATGTTATTAATACCTTAAACTGGGTACTCATCCAATGAGTTATCATCTGATGATACTGCTCTATAAGACAATCGTCCACCACTAGTACCGCCTCTAATTCAATGCCAACTCTAGAAACCCATCCAATATACAACTCATGCTTGTAGGATCTACAAAGCTCGCCTAAATCCTTTAGACGTTCTGGTCGTGCACCCTCACCATCGGGAAAATTAAATCAAAGCTGAAATCAAAATATTAATTCATATAAATAAAAATATAATTCATGGCATTAAATAGAACAGATTTTTTTACCCATATCTCTTCCCAAGCTCTATCCTTGACCTCATGTGGAAAATGTCTCCACGATAGCGGGCTGACGAGAATGATGTCGGAGTATTTGGAAAGCGTCGCCAAAAAACTCCAACATTGCTGCACTGTTTTCTCAACCATTTGGTTGTCTTCATTATAATCCACCATAACCTGTGTGTGGCGGTTCCACACAAAACGCATGCGTGTATTCCCCCGCCCATGCCTCCTATCAGTAGATGTATCATTCATGAATGAAAAACAAATATTTTATCAAAACATCTTATATTAAAAATAAATATTCCTATAAAAATTTCTTAGGGTTCTATAAATATACATGTGCTGGTCTGATCACTGAGCGCCGCTGGATCCACAGAAACTGATGGAACACCATGTGGTGGAACAGGAGTCGAAGACGATGGAATATAGAAGCTCGTAGAGACAGAAGTAGAAGGAAAATAAGATGGGATAGGTGTCTGACCGGATGCTGACTGGGGAGTGGGAATCATAATGGGAAGTGAAAATGATGGGCCAGAAGATGCAGAAGGTAGCGAAAACATGGGATGCCAAAATATCCCGTGTGTCCCTAATGACACACCGGGATCAGAATGTGGGAAGTATGACATGTCAGTGGGAGGGGCAGGGTCTAGTCGGGTACGCGCAGCTGCTCGTCCACCTCTGGTATGAACCCTCCTCATACCACTGGCCTGAGTACTAGGACCAGTACTAGGCTCCTCGTCGAATAACTGTCGACGTATAGGTTGATCCTACAAAAAAATGTTTACAAAAAAATAATCACATGACATTATTTATTATTTAAATATATCAATTTGAAATAAAGTACTCACTATAGGCACTAATGATTGAACTCCCAACTCTGTCATTCGACGATTGTTCTCCATCATTTTTTTCCTTCATCTCTCTTCAATTGGCTTCACTTCCTTCTTTTGAAAACAAATATGTAATTAATTAGAAAAAGAAAACACATATGTAACCCAAAACACTAAATATATGAGGGAATAGAGTGATTCATTGGTAATTTACCTATCAATTGTTTTAGAAGAGCTTGAATGGATTTAATAAATCATACAAGTTGTAATGTTCACCAAGTTAGAAATATTGTTTGACTATGTTTGAATACAGTTCAATTCCAAATTATAAAATGCAATTCAAATAAAACTGCAACCAATAAACTTTGAAAATTCACATAATGGTCAACTCAGCTATCAATTGTTTTAGAAGAGCTTGAATGGATTTAATAAATCATTCAAGTTGTAATTTTCACCAAGTTAGAAATATTGTTTGACTATGTTTGAATACAGTTCAATTCCAAATTAGAAAATGCAATTCAAATAAAACTGCAACCAATAAACATTGAAAATTCACATAACGGTCAAGTCATCTAAAACATATTTGTGATCAATACTAAATCAATTTGAATATTACCAACCTTAACAACCCATCTCGAGGTAAACCAAAAGAATTGAGAACATGGATGAATGATTCTATATATTTTCAACCACAACTTCAGGTTCACAATAAACTCTGAAAATTGAGCTATTTGAGTCATCAAAAGAAATAAATGGATTGGTTCCAATGGAATTAGGGACAGTGTCAATTCCATCATCACCATCATAAAAAATATTTCTTGGAATTACTTAAACTATGACACCAAATTTAGTTCGAAGTTTGTCTTTGACATAAAAAACTTGTTTAGCCATTGATGCCAACACATATGGTTCTTCGGTAGCAAAAGTGTGAGTCATATTAATTACTCGAAATCCACAATCATCAATAAATGTTCCATGTCTCATCATCAAATCAAACCAATGGAATTTAATTATTGTGACTCATCCATGAGAGTAATAATCCAATATTATTATTTTCTCAACAACTCCATAATAACCCACATTTTCAAATCGCGGTCTACTATCTAATTCACTGGCATAACAATATGTTGTGGCAGTAACCATAACACCATCATGTTGTGTTCTCATGTTCTTTTCTCGTTCAGTGACAATAAATTTGTACCCAATGATAACATTTGATTTACAGTCACAAACCACGGTATTAGGACCAAAAGCCAAAGCTATTATTTCCTCAGAGATAGAGTCATTAGCAAAACTCAATACCTACAATATAAATGACTATTAAACTTAATTAAATATTGATATAATTATTTGAAACATTAATTTTTTTATACCTTCAATTTTAACCAAGAAGAAAACTCTTTTCTATGAAAAGTCTCTCTCCTTATCAAAGATAAAGAACGATGCTTCCTATTTATCATTGTTTTATGTTCCCTGTAGATAAAAAATATGAATTTTTTAACAAATATATATGTAAGATATACATAATCAATTTAGTTACCTGATATAGTCATCGAAAAAATCACAGTTGAACAAAACTGTGCGATGTGCCATCTCCCGCTCTTTATGGCTTAATGCATTCAATATATATGGTCCAAGAATTCCTCCTATTTGAAGAAGTGATGGAAAACTGGGTTCAATTTGCTCATACTGTTATTCTTCATTTCTCATTGGTCCGTTCAATCTTGTAGTAAGATCAGACAAATACATCGAGCAGAAATCCATACATTCTTGAGCCATGTAACCGTTCATGATAGAACCTTCGGGATGATTTCTATTTCGGACATAAGACTTTAATGTGAACATATTTCTTTCAGTTGGATACATCCAAAGAATGGAAACAGGTCCTCCAAGAAGTAATTTAGTGGGAATATGGATACTCAGATGCAGCATGCATGTGAAAAATGATTGAGGAAATATTTTCTCCAACTCACACAAAATTAATGGGGCATCTGTCAACATTTTTTGCAAGAAAGACTTGGGAAACTTCTTAGCACAATGATCTCTAAACAAATGGCATAACTGAATAACATACACCCTTACATTATTGGACAAAAGATGACGTATTTCTATTGGAATCCACTCATGCAGTAGAACGGGATAATCATGAGTCTTCAAAGATTTTAGCTTCAACTCTCTTCTGTTGACCCATTTAGATATGTTGCTTGAATAGCCATCGGGATCTCTAATAGTCTCTAATACTTCCAGAAATTGTTTTTTCTGTAGGTTTCATCACAGAAGAACCACATTGAATTTTCCATTTATTTTCAATGATACGCACAGGATGTAATTCTGGTCTAATGCCCCAATCCACCAAGTCACGCCGAGATCGTAAATCTTCTTTGGTCTTCCCCTTGACATTTATAAGAACCGAAAGCCACATTTCGCATATATTCTTTTCAATATGCATTACATCTATGCAATGACGTAACAAATTGGTTGACCAATAAGGAAAATCAAAAAAGATACTCATCTTCCTCCAATTGTTATATGTTTCAGTGGAAACATTCTTTCTCTTTCCAGATTTCATTTGACCCTTCCCGAACGAAAAACCGAAATCTTTCAATACATTAAGCAAGTCAGTTCCAGACATACGCTGAGGTGGATCATCGGTCTCTATGGTATTATCAAATATTTGACGATTCATTCTATATGGATGATCCTTTGGAAAGAATTGTCGATGTCCCATAAAACTGAAAATGCAGCGATGTTTCAGTCTTCTGGATCGTGTATTCATCATTCAAACTGGACATGAAAATTTTCCCTTTGTGCTCCATCTAGACATCATTGCATAAGCTGGAAAATCATTGATCGTCCACATAAGAGCAACACGCATCTGAAATATGTCTTTCGAACATGCCTCGTATGTGCGCACACCCACATCCCAAAGAAGTTTCAACTCTTTTATTAATGGTTGCATGTAGACATCAATATCAATGTCGGGATCAGAAGGACCAGATATGAGTACACTCATGAAAGTGAAAGGTTTTTTCATACACAACCATGGGGGCAGATTATAAATGTGTATAAAAATTGGCCATGTGTTGTGTGAAGTATGAATCTTCCCAAACGGATTAAAACTGTCACATGAAAGAACCAGCCTCACATTACGCATGTCAGCTGCAAAATCAGGATGTCGAGCATCAAATCACTGACATGCAAATCCATCTGCAGGATGAATAAACTCATCATTAGTCTTCTTTCTCTAGATATCATGTCATCTCATTTTTATTGATATGTCATCAGACATAAAAAGATTATGGAGTCTGGGGATCAATGGAAAGTGCCACATTACTTTCTGTGGAACGCGGGATGGTGTTCCATCAGATTTTGACTTCCAGCGGGATGTGCCACATTTAATACAATCATTTCATTCAGTGGTTTCCTCCCAGAATAAACAATAATCTTTCAAGCATGCATGAATTTTTTTTCTTGAAAATCCAAGTTCCTCAACTAACTTCCATTCCATGTAGTGGTTTGAGGTAATATCTGAATCATCTTGAAGTAAATCCTTCAAGAGGTTAAGAATGTAATCGATTTCTGTATTAGAAATCCCATACATAGGTTTCCCGTGAAACAATAAGATTAAAAATTCCAGCTTTTTCATTTTATCAGATTGTCGATATACTAGATTCGTGGCAGCATCATTCAATTTTTTCACCCTATCAATATCATCATATTCACTAGATGCATCAGTTGTTCTCATATCGAAGTCTTCTTGAGTCTAAATCCTTTCTTTTTCATGATGACGAATAAAAGGAAACCGATTATATAACAAATTCTCCATTCCAGTCTTTTCATTTCGATCATCACCAATTTGAGATTTCATTTTCTCCCCATTGTGATACCTCACAAATTAGTTTTCTTGAAAACCATTTTTGGTTAAGTGGTAGCTGACTTCTTCATGGCTCAACCAAGGTCTACCAACCTAATTGGGTCATGGGCAGTGTATGCGACCACTATCTGAAGCATTGTGAAATGAAAAATCTATAAAGCTCTCCAAATTGTTTTGAAAATAGCTTGAGATCTGATCAGTTTCATACATCCAACTTCTGTCCATTCTATAAAAACAATTTGTATAAGCCATTTTGTCATAAACAATTCAATAGGATTGATCTTTAATAGAAAATACATTTAATTAAAAGATAAAGGAAGAAGTTTCTAGACGATGTAGTGAAAAGCACCCCACCCTCATAAAAGTGAGTATTGGCCAAGAAGGACACATAATATACAACATACAATGAGAAACATATTTAGTTGACCCTAAATTTATATTAGTACAGTCATCTTGGGGGAAATGGAATATATGATCCTGGTAAACTGATGAATTCAAAAGCTCGTATTCCATATGTTGGACACTATCTAAGGTAAGAAATCATGTGAGGATGGGTTTACATCATTCAATTTCTTACATGCTAGTGAGAATGAAGACTTAAATTAATGACTTGAGTTCACTGATAACATGTCAATTGTTATACACACCAGGTGAACCCTTATACACACCATATGAACCCTTATACCATATCTTCATTATTACAAACATTAATAACAACTTATTAAATAACATCAATTATTAAAGATAATAAAATTGAACATAAATCAATAATAATATTGGATATATCAAGTAAAATGAATTCATACTATCTTACATCATAAATGGCCACCCACAACCATGATTAATGACCAAAAAGCTCCCCTATCAGCCAAATCAAAAGTGAAAACAAAAACACATTGTTATAGAAAAAACTTCATTTGTGTGAAGAATAATAATCTCATGGTCCTCATGATATTTGAACCAAGCAGTCATGATTTTTGAGATGAACTTGTATCCATGAAACCATATGAGAAACAATATTCAATACATTCATTTTTTTGATTTTCCCAAGCATTTTGATGAACCCCAAATCTGTGAAAATGGTCATTGTGTTTTAAAAAGGTGATTGAATAACACATGTACGACGTCGAAGTTAGAATTATTAATGGTTATATTAGAAAAACTAATATTCACTAATATTTTGAATGACATTCTGTGAATTAGTTTCATGAAGAAGGATGAAGTACTAATTAGGGACCACATACTATTTGGCAAAGTTCAAGAAGATACTCCATATGTTCTATTGTGCAAAGGATAAGTGAACAGTGTGTCATTTTATATATATATAGATTTTGATAGAAACATGATACATACTTGTTATGTAATACACATAGTGTACAAAAATTAAGATGAGCAAGATCTTCATGTTTGGCATGATCTTAATGAAAGAGTGATTTTCATAAAATAATATCAATAAATATTACAAATAATTTCTTTTTAGTTCCTTTACATGAACCTATAATATTTGAACCAGATTAAAAAATATATGAATCTTCAAAATTAAAACACAATAAAGAGACACCATGCCCTTATAAATGTAAATGTGTAATGAAAACATTAATTGTATATACACCGATATAGGGATTTGAGTACACAATTCGTGGAACAATCATAAAATTTTACAAAAACCCTAAAAATTGGGAATAACAAAATAATTGAGAATATAAGTATATGCTTTATAAGATGTGGAACTATATCCTTGATAAAATATAGAAGGATTCTAACCTGGTATCTGTTGATCTGATGGAAGATGTGGGGATTGGGAAGTTCTTCTGCCAAGGAATCGCGTCTGGAGACGAGCGGAAGGCTTCTAGAATCATGGGGAGGCCGCTTCCTGCATTTGGGTATTAGGGGATTTTTTTTCAATGATTCTTAAAAACCATTGGTAAAAGCCAATATTTCCCAACGGTTTCATAAAACCGTTTGGAAAAATAAGTTTTTCCCCACTTTTCCCAACGGTTTAATAAAACTATTGGGAAAAGTCAGTTCTTTAAGGTCTTTACCAATGGTTTATATAAACCGTTGGGAAAGACAAAATATACCAATGGTTATTTGAACCGTTGGTATACAAGTGTTGGGAAAACTCCCCTTTCCAGTAGTGGTATTTTATATTTTTTATGGTTTTAAGGACCATTTTTATGTTATAGAGATTTTATGGTCTTTATGAATTATTGGGATTTTAGTTTCCATTAGTTTTTTGAGGATTTATAGACATTTAGAGTTTTTGGTGGTTTAAATGGTTTTGATGTATTTAAGGGTTCTTTTGAGTCATTTATGGGTTTTCGGGGTTTTAGGAGCTTCTAGAGTTTAAATGGGGTCTTTAGGGTTCTATTTCTTTTTTAAGAGTTTTTGAAAACATTTTCACTATTTTTAGGATTTTTAGGGGGTTTTCGATTTCTAGGGATTTTTGTGTTCAGAGGATTTTTTCTATTTTTAATTTTTTTTTAATATTTGTAATGTTATTTTCGTAATTGAATGTTTTTTTAGTTTTTTAGGTATTTTTATGGTTTTTATGGTTTTATGGGATGTTGGGATCTTTTGGGGTTTTAGATTTCTTTTTTTGATTTTAGGAATTATAGGGGTTTTATTATTTTAGGGGTTTGGATATTTTTTGGTGGTTTTTGGGTTTTGATGGTGTTTTTAGTATTTTATAAGGGGTTTATGGTTTTTTTGAGTTTTCCTGTTTATTAGTGTTTTTCATGTTCTGTAGGCTCTGGTAGGGAATTTGTATTTCTTAGGGGTTTTTATAGTTTTTAGGGTGTTTTGGGTTATTTGGGTTTTCATTGGGATCTTAGGGGTATTGTGGTTTTTAGGGTTGTTGGTGTTTTTATGATTTTGAATATTTTTAGGGTTTCATGGTTTAATGGATTTTATTTTACTTTTTACATTTTTTATGATTTATTTTCTTTTTGAGGTTTTTAGGGGCTTATATGTTTTTATGGATTTTAATGGGTTTTTAGGGATTTAGTATATTTTATGATGTTATGGGGTTTTATGTATTTTTTAGGGTTATTTTGGGTTTTTAAAGGTATTTTTTTTTATATTGGTTTTGGGGTTTAGGGAGTAGGATATCGGTTTTAGGTTGTATTCGATATTTTTTGGTTTTTTATTGTTCATGGTGTAGGTCATAGTGTTTAAAGATTATAGTGTATATTATTAGGATTAATGTGAAGCGTTTGGTTTTTAGTTTTCATGGAATAATGATTACGGTTTATGGTTTACGGTTTAGGGGTTAGGTTCTAGGGAATATGGTTTTTGGTGTAGCATTTAGGGTTAGGGGTGTAGTGTGTAGGGTTTAGTCTGTTGGGTTTAAGGTGTAGGGTATAAGATTTAGGATATAGTGTTTATAATTTAGGTTATATTTTATATGGTTCTGTGTGTAGGTTTTATAGTTTATTTTTTATTGTAAAGGGTTCATACTGTAGGGAATATGATTACGGGATTATGGTTTAGGGTTTAGTGTGTAGGGTATATGCTATAGGGGTTAGGTGTGCACATTACATGGTTTAGGTTTTAGGGATTAGGGTTTCTAGTTTTGTGTATAGGGTTTAGTGTGCAGGTTTTATCATGGTAGGGTTTTCCCCTCTTTGTCTACATCGTAATTTTAGGTTGACAGAGTGAGCTCCCTTTGCTCGGTGAGTTTTGACGGTGTTTCATCTTGTGGTGTAACTTCGTGGACTCGATGGACCCAACCCTTGGGCCATTTCTAACGTCTTCTTCCATGATTCCATCTCATCAAATAGGGTCCCCCATGGAGGTGTGGTGTCAGTCAATGACTTTGTTTCCAAATCTGCGGCTTGAGGACAACTATATGTCTCTTTGGTTTGTGGGGGTGTTCGATGTGGTCTTCGCATGGGTATTAGTCGGCAGTAACGAGATCTGGGTGGTTATACTTCCATCTGAAATTATACTGATTTATTCTTCCTCCTTTTTTTCTACTTTCATCTTGGATTATTTTTTTCTGCTTCATGTTGTTGTGTATGTGCAATGGTATTGGTATCTCTCTTTGATGAATCAGTGTTTGTGAATTTCTGGATCTTCAAATTTTGCAATCTTTGTTGTTTCTATTTGAAGGATTTGACAATGGCACAGATTTTATAGAAATCCTCAGTTTCGTTGATGGATGAAGCTTTGGTAGTGATTAAATGGGGAGGTTAACATTTGTGATTTACTCTGTTTTTCTAAGATTTTTTGTTCAAGAATGTATTTTTGGTGGCCAGTGGTTTGAGGACGGATTGTCTTTCTGCTATTCTCCTACAGGAATTGCTTCAAATGGGGTTAAAAAAAATTTCTCCATGTTTTTTTCATATTCAGATAATTGAGAGGGTATGACTTTTCCATCGGTTCCATGCCCATGTAGTCATCCATGAGACTTTTTTTCTATGAATCGATTAGTAGGAGAAACTGATTTTATGTTTATGATATCGGGTAGAATCTTTTCTCTATAGTTTGGAATGAGTTTTTTTCTCTTCATTTTTTTATCATGGTGATTTTAATGTTTTTAGTGTTTGAAATAATGTATGGTTTCTCACATTTTCCTCAAAAGTGACTGAATAATAAAAAAATTAATTTTTACTGAGTTCAGAATTAAGGGTTTAGGATGTTGGTTTTAGTGTTTGGGGTGTATGTTATGTGGTTTAGGTTGTAGGTTATAAGGATCATGACATTGGTTCTACGGTTTAGGGTGCATGGTATAGGGTATAGGGTGTATGGTTGAGGGTGTGGGGTATGTGGTATAATGTTTAGGATGACATGTTTAGTGTATAGGGTGTAGGGTATTGTTATTAGGATGTAGGGTTTAGCATTTTGGGTATAGTGTATAAGGATTAGGGTAAAGTATATATGTTTGAATGTGTAATGTATATGGATTATTTTGTTTCATTTATTATTTATAGTGTAGGATATAGGGTTTATATGTAGGGTACATGGTTTAGGGTGTAGATTGTAGGGTATTGGGTTTAGTGTGTAGGGTTTAGAGTTTATGATGATGGGTATTGGGTTCATGTTGCCAAGTTATGGTTTTGGGTATATGGTAATGGTTATAGAGTTTAGGTTTTACGGATTAAGGTTTACCATTTATGGTATATGATTTATGATGTAGGGTTTAGGGTTTTAAATTGTAGTGTTTTGGTTTTAGGATGTAGGTTATACAGTTTAGGGTGTGGGGTTTAGTGTGTAGAGTATAGGATTTAGGATGAAGGATTTTTTGTGTATCTCTTAGGATTTAGATTTTTGGTTGTAAGGTATACTGTGTAGTGTTTTGGGATTAGGTTGTAGTCTATAGGGTTTAGGATTTAGGTATAGTGGATTCGGGTTTCAGGACAGGATTTTAGGGTTTACTGTTTTGGGATTTCGGTGTATGTAATGGTTATTAGGGTGTAGGGAATAATATTATGTTTGTAGGGTATAGGGATTAGGGTATAGGTATTAGGGTTTTGGGTGTGGGGTATAAGGTGTGTAGGGTTTATGGTATTTAGTATTATATGGTTTTTAAAGTTTTAAAGTTGTTTAGGGTTTATTCATTTTACTAGTTTCTTTATGGTGAGTTATGTTCTTTTCATGTTTTTAAGGTTTTTTATGGTTTTTATGGGTTTTTATGGATTTAATGGTTTTTTGGTTTTTTAGATTTTAGAGTTTAATGTTTTTTTTAATGTTAGGCTATTTAATTGTTTTAAGGGTAGTTTAGAGGTTTTACTGTTTTTTATGGTCTTTTGGAATTTTTAGGGTTTTAATGGTAAAATAGGGGTTTTAATGTTTTAGAACCATTTTGGGTGTTTTGTGTGTTTTTAGGAGTTTTTTAGGTTTTTATAGTTTTGAGGGGTTTAAGTTTTTTTATATTTTTGTGGTTTGGATTGGTTTTTATTTTTTTTCATTTAAGGTATTTTATTGTTTTTAATATTTTAGGGTTTTTATTGTTTTTTAGGGTTTTTAGGCCCTGTTATGATTTTTACATTTTTGGGTTGTTTAGGTCATTTATGGTTTTATGGGTTTTTTGGGGTTTTAGGGTTTCAGGGGTTTCTAGGAATTTTGGGTTTTTATTATTTTTTCAAGTTTAATTGTTTTTAAAATTTTATGGTTTTTTGGGATATTGTATTTTTTAGGGTTATTCGGGTTTATTTTATTTTTAGAGGACTGAGGGGTTCTATGGGTTTAACTATTTTTAGGGTTCTTTTTGAGTTTTAATATTGCTAGTGGTTTTGTGTTTTTTGATGGGTCTCAGGGTATTTTTGGGGATTTTAGGGTATTTAAGGTTTTAGTTTTCTTTTATTTTAAAGGTATTAATTGTTTTTAGTGTTTTAGGTATTTTATAATAGTATTAGAGTTTTAGGTTATTTTAGGGTTTTTTAGGTTATTTAGGGATTTCATGTTAATTTTATTTTTTATAGGGTTTTTTAAGGGTGTTGGGGTTATTTCATTTTTATGACTTTTAGGGTTTTGTTAGTATTTTTTGTCCTTAATTGATTTTAGGGGATTTATGTTCATTTTGATTTTTTTCTTTCATTAAAGGGGTTTAGGGGATTCAGGGTCTTTTATGTTTTTTTTTTTGGTTTTTTGTGTTCTATAGAGTTTTAGAGTATTAAGGTTTTCTTTAGGTATTTCAGAGTATTGGGGGTATTGTTATGGATGTTTGAGGTTTTAGGGTGTTATGGTTATTAAGAGTTTGTCATTTTTTATTGTGTTATTGGTTTTAGGGGTTTTAGTGTTTTTTATATTTTTATGGTTTTTAGGGTTTTCTATGGGTTTTAGGGTTTTAGTGTTCTTAGTAGATTATGTATCTTAGAGGCCTTTTTTGGGGGGATGTTTTTTTACGGTTTTTATGGGTATTTAAGGACTTTTATGTTTTGTAGGCTTTAGGGACTATTACAGTAATTTTGAGGGTTTATGGTTTTTAGGGTATTTAGGGGTTGTTTATGTTTTTTAGTTTAATTAGTTTGACTAGGTTTTTTGGAGGTTTTAGGGTTTAAAAATGTTTTTAATGTATTTTATGTATTTTCAAGGGATTTGGGTCTTTAATGGTTCTTAGGAAATTCAGGTTTTTTAGAGTCCTTTATTTTTTTTAATGGTTTTTGTTTTCCAGATTTGTTTATTTGTATTTATGGGGATATTTAGGGTTTTTATGGTTTTTAATTTTTATTTACAAGTTTATTATTTTTAGGATCCTTAAGGGTTTTAGGGTGTTTTATGGTATTTTAGGTGTTTTTAAATTTTTTGGGATTATTAAGGATTTTAGGGTTTATCAAATTATTTTAGGGGTTTAAAGGCATTTTTGGATATTTTAGTTTTTTTTATGGGTTTAGTGTATTTTAGGGTCTTTTAGAATTTTTAGGTTTTTTAGGATCTATTAAGGATTATACGGTATTCTCGAGTATTTTAGGAGTTTTTGGTTATATTTATCGTTTTTAGGGTCTTTAGTGTTTGTAGGGTTTTTTAAAAAATTATGGCTTTATTGTTTTTCGTAGTCTTTTATGGATTTTATTGTTTTAGGATTTTAGGGACCTTTATTGATTTTAATTGTCTTTATTATTATGTATGTTTATAATATTCCATAGTGTATTGATTGTTTTAATTGTTTTTAGAGATTTCAATGAATTTTAGTGTATTCCTATTGTTTTTGGATTTGTTTGGGGATTTGAATGTTTTTATTTGTTTTATTAGTATTTTTAGGGGGTTTGGATTTTTTTGGGATTTAAATATTTTATAGTATTTTGGTTTTTTTTTCTTTTTGGAATTTTAGGGATATATTATTTATGGTTATTACGATTTTATGGACTTTTTTATTTTATTTTTATGTTTTTAACAAGATTTTGGGTTTTAGGGTTTTTTTGGGGTTTATAGAATTTCAGGTTTACATGGAAATTTTTGATTTTTAGTGTTTTTATAGTTTTTTTGTGGTTTTTTTTACAGATTTTATATATTTATTAGGATTTTTTGTATTTTTTATGTTTTTTAAGGATTGTCTTTTTTTTGGGGTTTTCGTGGATTCTTATTGGTTTTTATGGTTTTTAGTTGGAATTTAGGATTTTTTTTTATTGTTTTTTGGGGTTTTATGGATTTCATAGATTGTTTCAGTTTTTTGGAGGTTTTTAGATTTTTTTTAGTTTTTTTGTGGTTTTTGTTTTTTATGGTTTTTCAGGGATTTATAAATGAATTTTGGGATTTTATGCCTTTTTATGAATATTAAGGGGTTTCATGGTTTTTTTGGATTTTAAGTGGTTTTAATGTAATTTAGGATTTATATGTGGTGTTTTGGATCTTTTATGGTTCTAGGGTTATTTGTGGATTTTAAGGATTTTAGGGACTTTTTTAATTTTTATTTTTGTTTTTGGGACTTTTATGGGCCTTTAAGATTTTTAAGGGGTTTTAGGGTTTTATAGGTTTTTCAGGGTTTTTTGGTATTTTGGTTTTTGGGGTTTAAAGGGTACTTATTATTTTAGGGTTTTCGAATTTATAAGGTTATTAGGGGTTTTAGTGTTTTTTATGGGTCTTATGGTCTTTAAGGGTTTTAGAATTTTTATAGGTTTGTGGTTTAGGGTTTTTAGGTATTTCACGTTTATTAGGGTTTTTTATTTTAAAAAGTATTGGGGTTTTAAGGGATTGGGGGGTTAGGAATTATATTGGTTTTATGGTTTTTGGGTTGTTATTTATTTTAAGGTGTTTTATGGGTTTTATGGATTTTAGGGGATTATGATTACTTTTGGTTTTAGGGATTTATTGTTTTATTATTAATTTAAGGTTTTCAGGATGTTTTCTGGTGAATGGTTTTTCGGATTGCCTTTGGGTTTTATGGGTTTTTAGTGATTTGACTAATGTTTTGGGCTTTTCTAGGTGTTAGTGTTTTAGTGGTTTTAGTTTTTTTTTTGGATTTTTAGGGGTTTTAGCCCATTTAAATCATTTTTTCAGTATTTTATGGTTTTATAAGGTTTTTTATACTCTATTAATATTTTTAGTGTTTTATGGTATTTTTAGAAATTTTTATGAATTAAGGGTTTTTATAGGTTTTATTGTTTTTAGGGGTTTTGGGTTTTTGGGGTTTAAGGGTTTTTTGTATTTTTATGTGTTTTTTGGGGTTTTAGTGTTTTTTGGTTTTTTATGGATTTGGGTGTTAATATTATTTTTAAGCTATTTTTGGGATTTTAGTTTCTTAAGGTGTTTTTAGGTTTGTTAGGTTTTTTTGTATTTTAAAGAGTTGTTTTATGTTTTTTCTAATTACAATGGTTTTATTGGTTTTATAATTTTTTTCAGGGGTTCTTAGGGATTTTTAGGCATCTTTTATTTTTAGGGTTGTATGGTTTTTGTGATTTTTATGGTTTTTCGTTGCTATTTAAGGTTTTTTAGGTGTTTTAGAATTTTATATTGTTTTTTAGTATTTTTATGGGGTTTTATGTTTTTCTAGTGTTTTTTGGATCTTAGGGTTTTATTGTTTATATTATATTAAGAATGAAGGGTTCATTATGACTTTTCATGTTTCTATAGATTTTTTGGCATATTGTTGGTTTTTTGGGATTTTTTGTGTTTTTGGTGTTTTAGGGTATTGTTAGTGTATTTATTGATTTATTGTTTTGGGGATTTCTAAAATTTGGGACGTTTTAGTTCTTCTGGGGTTCTTTTATGGCACATTGTGGGTTATTTTGGATTTTAATAGATTTTAGTGTTTTTTATGGTTTTTTGGTTTTCATTGTTTTTTAGGTATTAGGGTTATCTAGTGTTGTTAATGGTTTTTTATGTATTTAGTGTTTTTATGGTCTTTAAGAGATTTTAATGGTTTTTAAAATTTTTTATGGGTTTTAGGTAAATTTATTGGTTTTAAGGGATATTTAGGTTTTTTAGGTTATAACGTTATTCATTGTTTTTCATAAGGGGTTTTAGGGGTTTTTATGATTTCAGTGGCATTTTTAGGGTTTTAGCATTTTTTTTTATTTTTCGATTTTAGGGTTATTATAAGGGTTTTATTATTTTCAATCAATTTTCAAGGGGTTTTAAGGGGATTTAGTGTTTTTTGGGGTAGGGTTTTGGGTGTAGGATTTAGGGTTTAGGGTTTTTGGTTTGGAGGATATTTTAAAGGGTAAATGGTGTAGAGTTTATGTTTTAGGATATAGATTAAAGGGTTTATGGTTTAGGGTTTAGGGTTTACAGTGTAGAGTGTAGGGTTTAGGTTTTAGGGCTTCGGGTGTAGGATATAGGTTTTAGGAAGTAGGAATTATCGTTTAGAGTGGAGGGTATATTGTTTAAAGTTTAGGGTTTAGGGTTTCTAGTGAATGTGTTGGCATTATGTTGTATGGTTCAGTTTTTTCGGTGTAATGTGTAGGGTATAAGGTGTAGGGTAAATGGTTTATGGTGTAGGGTATAGGGTTTAGGGTGTAGGGTTTAGGTTTTAGGGTATAGGGTGTATGTTTTAGGGTGTAAGGTTTTTGATTAGAGTGTGGGGTATAGGTTTTGGGTATTAATTTGTACGATATGTAGTTAAGGTGTAGGGTTTGAGGTTCATAGTGTTGGGTATATGGTTCTTGGTGTAAGGTTTAGGGTTACGGTGTTTTGTTTATGGTGAAGGGTTTGGGGTTTAGGTTTTACTGTGTATGGTGTAGGGTTTACTCTTTATGGTTTAGGGTGTAGTTAATTGGGTTTGGGGTGTAGGGTATTAGATTTATGGTGTTGGGTTTAGGGTATAGGGTGTCATGTGTATGGTTTATGATGCAGAGTATCTGGTATAGGGTGTTTGGTGTCTGGTTTAGCAAGTATGGTATAGGGTATAGGGTTTTTGTTATAGTGTTTTGGGTGTATGGTTTTGGGTTTTCGGTGTAGGGTATAGGGTTTAAGGTGTATTGGTTATGGATTAGGGTGTTGGGTTTATGGTTTAGGGTGTAGGGTATAGCTTTTAGGGCTTAGGGTTTAGGGTTTATGGTGTAGTGTCTAGGTTTTAGGGTTTAAGGTTTAGGTTATTGGTTCTAAGGTGTATCATATATGGTTTCTGGTGTAGGTTATAATGTTTAGGGTGTATGGTTTTGGTGGTAAGGAAATTGGTATATTGTTTAGGGATTATGGTATATGGTTAAAGGGAGAGGGTGTATGGTTTAGGGTGTCAGGTTTTTGGTTATGTGTGTGGGATATAATTTTTAGGGATTGGGTTATAGGGTTTATGGTGTAAGTTTTATGGATTTGGGTGTAATGTATATGTTTTAGGGTGTCGGGTTTAGGGATTATGCTATAGGGTGTATGGTTTACAGTGTACGATATGGAGTTTTTAGTGTAGAGTATAGGGTTTATGTGGTAGGATTCGTGATATATGTTGTATTTTATAGGGTCTGGGGTATAGGTATTAGGTATTAGCGTTTTAGGAACAATGTTTCATATATAGGGGTTTCAGGTTGAGTGTTTTGGGTGGAGGGTTGAGGGTGTGGGGTTTAGTATTTATTATTTCTAGAAGAGGGTTTACTGTTCATCGATAGGGTTTTGGGTATAGGGTATAAGGACAAGAGGGTAGTTTTTAGTTTTTTGGGTTTTGGGTGTGAGGTTTATGCTTTCCGGTTTAGGGTTTAGGGTTTTGGGTTTAGGTTATAGGGTTTAGGGCTTAGGGTTTAGGTTGTATGGTGTAGGGAGTATGGTATATGGTTTAGTGTATAGGGTTTATGGGATTTAAGAGTTCCTTTTTGGGAATAGATTAGATTATTTAGGTTTTAATAGGTTTTGGAGATTTTGGTTTATTAGGGATTTCCTAGGTTTTTTGTCCTTAGGATTTTTAATGGAATTTAGGGACATTTTCGTTTTTTGGGGAATTTTTTTATAGTTTTTATGTTTTTAGTTCTATTAAAGTGATTTTAGGATTTTTAGGATTTTTAGGGGTCTAAGGGGTTTTTTTATTTTAGGGGATTTACTTTTTTTGTGTATTTATTATTTTTTTTATTATAGGGGTTCTGATTTTTTAGTGTTATTTTTTGGAGTTAAAAGGTGATTCATTGGGTTTTGGGTGTTTTCTTAGTATTTTTTAGTGTTTTAAGTGTTTTATGGGGTTTTTTGGGAATTTTATCCATTTATGGGGTATTTATATTTTATTAGTGGTTTTTTGGTGTTTTATCATATTAGGTATTTTTAAGGTCTTTAGGGTGTATTTGGGATTTTATTGGTTATAGTGGTTTATTAGGGTTTTTAGGTATTTTTTGGTTTTTTTGGTTTTTTTGGGTTTTTTGGGTTTTAATGTTTCTGTTTTTCTCTGGTTTGTACACATTTTACCTTTTTTTTTGAAAGTTTTTTTGTTTTGGGGGATTTTAGGGCTTTTATGGTATTTAGGGTTTTAAGGGGATTAAAATGAATTTTATTGTTTTAAATGGTTTGATAAACTCATCTTTGGTTTTTTCCTCCTGAGCGGTTGGGTTGGCTCTCAATCTTCGAAATTTGAGCATCCAACTTTTTTCAGATGATGAATTTTCATGTGCCTAGTTTTTTGGGTCATGATTATGTTATAAGAGATGATTCCTTCTCTTCCATTGGTATATAGTCTTCGATCGTTGTCGCATTTGAAATCATGAAGCGGTGTGGACTCAACATCCCCTTCTTCCACTCCCCTTTCAGAACCCATTTCCCATTCAAAGATATTGGTGGCATGATTGGATTTTTATACGAATGGATGATGATACACATTGCTAGAAGAATCTCCTATTTTCTCACATATATGTTTAGATGGACCTCTCAGTGCCTCCTCCGAATTTTCTTTGTCACTATGTTGAAGGTGATTTGGGTTTTTGTAAATTAATTCATGATGATAAAAACTTTTGTTTTTGATTTTTTTATTATTGACTTTGACACTATACTTATATATTCTCTCGATGTGGGAGGAGAGGTCACAAGGGAGTGGCGGCTTATCCTAACACCCAATATCCCATATTCAATAAGGATTTTGTTGTAATTTCTCTCTCTGATTTCTAGATGAGTTTTAGATCTTTGTAGGGTGTTCATCAAACCCCTTTGAGCATCCAACAGGGTTCTACCACTATGATCCTTGGCAAACCCTACTCGCCAAATGGTATACTATGGTCTACCACTCATGAACATCCCTTTGTTCTGAAGGCACTCAAGCTCAACGGTGAAAGTATGGTTAATTTCATCACAGTTGTGGTTTCAAGGGGAGTTGGCCCTTCCTATTCCAATTTCATTAATTATGTTTTGGTTAAACCTGCTAGGAGAAGGGATAACCCTATACAATAAAGTAACCCCGCAGTCGATGGAGACGATGGAAGTGTCGCTGCTACTGTTGGTTCACCTAGGAATAAGTGGAAGCCATTATTATGACCCACTCTATATCTGAGGTGGGCTCGATCGGTTCCATGGGGGTTCAAGATAAATTGGATGCCCTTATGGTCACCAAAATTTAGTTATATCTACATGTAGGTGACAATCAGCCAAATGGAAAGTCAAAAATGAGTAGGGAGGCAAGATATCTGTCAAACCAAGGAGTTTTAATGATGTTCATTAGTAGGAATAAGATGGAAAGACGAATGGGTAGGATGTGTACTCGCTCCATCAACAGTTAATCAGGTCTCATATTTTAGGATTCATTTCGTGATTTTGATAGAGAACATGATGTTTCTGAAGGTAATGAGGATGATAATATTGGAGTTTTTCTTCTTTCCCATGGCTTGTCATCAAGATGCACAAGACCATTGGATTATCACTTTCAACATATAAGTTGTTCAATATTAATTTTTTTTTCAATTAATGTGTTTTTGTGTTTTTAGGGTCTTTTTCGGTTTTGAGCATTTTTGGGCCTTTTAGATTTTTTTGGTAATTTATGGTTTTTATCATTTTAAAGGTGTTTAGGGATTTTATTTTTGTTCATATTTTATGGATTTTATTTTTGTTCATATTTTATGGATTTTATTGATTTTAGGGGTTTTAAGGTCATTATGATTTTAGAGTATTTTTCACAGTTTTCAGTGGTTTAGGTGTTTATAGGGTTTATTTGTTTTCTAGGGGTCTTAGGGGGTTTATGGGTTTTCATAATGTTTACTATTTTTAGTATTTTTTGGGAATTAAGGATTTTTTGTGATTTTGATTTTTTTAGTGTTTTTGGTAGTTCTATGCATATTTAGTTGCTTTAATGGGATTTTAGGTTTTTAGGGGGGTTTGGGGTTTTTGTTTTATCATGATGTTTAGGTTTTTTGGGGTTTTAGGTTTTTAGGATTTTAGGCTGTTGATGGTTTTGTGGGATTTTCATTGCGTTTTATGGTTTATTTGGATTTTTATGGTTTTGGGGATTTTAGGGGTTTAAAGGATTATCAATGTTCTTTTAGGATTGAAATAATTTTTATGATTTTTCAGGTCTTTTAATTAGTTTATGCTTTTGGGGTAATTTATGTCGTTTTTGTGTTTTTATGGGATTATGGGTTTTATGGTTTTTTTTACTTTTTTTGGTTTTTAGGATCTTTCAGGGGTTTTAAAGTTGTATAGTGTCATTATGGGGTTTTGTGTTTTTTCTATTTAGTGCCTTTTATATGATTTTTTTTGTTTTTATGGTCTTTTATTGATTTTAGGTTCCTCTATGGGTTTTTGGGTTTTTGGGTACTTATTGTTTTTATGTGTTTTAGGGAATTTTAGGGTTCTTAGGGTAATTTAGGGTTTTATGGTTTGTTTGGGTTATTTTGGGGTTTTTGGGTTCATTAGTTTGTCTAATTATTTTTTGGGCCCTTTAGGGATATTTAATGTTTTACGGTTCAATATAGTTTTTATGTATTTTTATGATTTTATTTTTTTAATGTCATTTAATGTATTGTTGGGTTTTAAGTCTTTTTATGACCTTTCCAGATATTTTTTGGACATTTTGCAGTTTAGGATATTTTAGTTTATTTTATAGTTTTTTGGGTAAGTTAAAGTTTTAAAGATATCTTAAAATTTTATTAGTTTATTCAGTATTTTATGGTTTTATGGGATTGAGGGTCTTTTATAGTTTTTAGAGGCTTTTATGGTTTTTTGGGTTTTTTGGGTTTTTTTGGTGGTTTTAGGGGTATTCGTGTACTTTGAAATCTATGGTTTTAATGAATTTTCGTATTTTATGGGGTTTTATATAGTTTTTGTTATATTTTGGTTTTTAGGGTTTTGGTGGATCATTATGTTTTTAGTGTATTTAGGGTTTTGGGGATTTGAGGGTTTTTTGGATTTTTGGGGGTTTTACATTTTTTATTGTTTATATGGTTTTTTATAGTTTTTAGGGTTTTTAGTGTTTATATAGGTTTTATTTTTGGTTTATTTGGGAGGGGGTAGGGAATTTAGTGTTTTTAGGGATTTTAGGTTTAGAGGGTTTTTAGGGGTTCTAATTATTTTTTATGTTTTTACGAACATTACATTTTGTAGTGTTTTTAGTGTTTTTTATTTTGTTAGGTATTTAATTATTTTTAGTGGTTTTATGGATATATACGTGTTTAAGTAATTAAGGTTTATTTGGGTTTTTAAGGAAATTTAGTGATTATTACAGTTTTTTGCATAATTTTGGGTTTTACATTTTTTTGTAGAATTTAGGTGTCTTTAGGGTTTTCATGGCCTTTTTAGGAGTTTTGTGGGTTTTAGTGTTATTATAGGTATCATTAGGGTATTTAGGGATATTTATGGGTATTATTGGGATATTTTGATTATTTTTGGGGGGTTTAGGGATTTATATGTTTCAATATAGTTTTAATCCATTTATTTGTTATATGGTTATTAATGGTTTTTAGGTTTTCCATTGTGTAAGTATTTTTCGGGGTTTTTGGGGGTTTTACAATTTTTAGGGTTATATAAGATTTAAAAGATTTTTCAGATATTTTGGGGGGGTTAGGTTTTTTATTGTATTTAGGGTTTTAGGGGGATTTTTGGGTTTTAGGATTTTTTGTGCTTTTTAGGGATTTTTGATCTTTTTAATGATTTTAGGGGTTTTAGTGTATTTCTCTATATTCTATGGTTTTTGGTTTTTTGGCGAGTTACAGTTTTTCGGGTATTTTAGTTTTTTTGGGGATTTTATGTAATTTTTTAGTATTTGATAATGCTATAAGTATTTTTAGGGTTTTTAGGGTTTTTTGGTATTCTGGGTTTTTGGTTTTTTAGAGTTTTTATAATTTTTAAATGGTTTTAAGTTGTTTAAAAGTTTTATAATGGTTGTAAGGGTTTTAATATTTATTGGAGTTTTTATATTTATTACTGATTTTAGGGACATTAAAGGGTTTAAAGGGTTAATATTTTTTTAGGTTTTTTCAGATTTTTTATGTTTTTTGAGGCTTTTCGGGTTTTAATAAAACAATTCATGCCTTTTGGTGTTTTTAAGCGATAATTGAGGGTTTGAAGTTTTTTGGGGGGTCTTTTGGATTTATGGGATTGAGGGATTTTCTAGGGGTGTAAGGATTGTATTGGTATTTTACGGGTTTATTGGTTTTTGTGTCCTTTTATGGTTTTTATGGGTTTTTAGGGGTTTTATTATTTTTAGGTTCTTGTTGTGGTTTTTAGGGATATTAAGTGTTTTTTAGGATATTTTATTGGTTTTAGTATTTCATAGTGGTTTAATGGGCTTTTATGGTTTTAGGATTTTATGTATTTTATGGGTTTTTGGGTTTTAAGGGTATTTAGATTTTGTAGGGTTTATTTTAATTTTAGGGGATTCTAGTTATTTTTTGGGGGGTTCTGTATTTTAGGGTTTTATGGAGGTTTTTTGTCATTCTATGGTTTTTTAGTGTTTTTTGGTGTTTAGTGTAATTTTTTTGGTTTTTATTGTTCTTATGGGTTTTTGGTGTTTTAAGGGATTTTATGGGATTTTAATTTTTTTCTCCTGAGTATTTTGTGTTCTTAAGTTTTAGGGTTTTATTAGGATGTTATTTAGGTTTAATGATTTTTTTTGTTTTTGTTTTTGATTTATAAAATTTTAGTACTTTTAGGAATTTTAGTACATTCATTGATTTATGGTTTTAAGGGGGTTTTAGGGTTTTGATTGTTTTTATATGTTATTACGTTTTTCTTGTATTTTTGGATTTCTAGGTTTTTAATCGTTTAATGGTGTTTTAAGGGAATGAGGGATTTATAAGGATTATTTAGGTCTGTTAAGGTTTTTATTAGTTTCTAGTGTTACAGGGTTTTTAGGGTTTTTAGGTATCTTTAACGTTTTAATTATTTTAGGGTTTTTAGGTTATTAGAGGGTTTGGGGATCTTAATAATTTTTAGTCTTTTTTAGATATTTTGAATTTTTTCTGGGGTTGGCGGTTTAGGTTTGTTTTATGGTATTTATTGTTTTATGGATTTTTAGATTCTTTTTAGTTTTTGAGGATCTTAATTTTAGGTCTGTTAAGGTTTTTATTAGTTTCTAGTGTTACAGGGTTTTTAGGGTTTTTAGGTATCTTTAACGTTTTAATTATTTTAGGGTTTTTAGGTTATTAGAGGGTTTGGGGATCTTAATAATTTTTAGTCTTTTTTAGATATTTTGAATTTTTTCTGGGGTTGGCGGTTTAGGTTTGTTTTATGGTATTTATTGTTTTATGGATTTTTAGATTCTTTTTAGTTTTTGAGGGTTTTAGGATTTTAGGGGTTTTAGGTTTTTTATAGTTTTTGGGTATATTAATGTTTTTTATTTTTTTAGGGGTCTTAGTGTATTTTTTGGTATTTCATGTTATTTATGGTTTTTAATTGGTTTTAGAGTGTATTCAAGTATTTTAAGTAATTTTGGGGTTTATAAGGTATATATGGGTTTTATTGGGTTTAGGGTTACTATGGATTTTGGGTTTTAGGGTTTTTAGATTTTTGGGGGATTAAGTATTTTTAGTTTATTAAGTTGTTTTATTTATTTTTAGAGATTTTAATGTTTTATGTTATTATTAAGGGCTTGAGGGATTTTTTATGGATTTTTGGGGTTTATGGTTTTTAGTATTTTTCAAATTTTAAGGGGTTTTATGTGTTTTTAGATTTTTTATGGTTTCAGGTTTTTATTTGTATTTTATGGTTTTTTTATTTTCTAGAGTTTTTAGTATTTCATAGGTTCGTTGGGTTTTTAGGTTTTTTTATATATATAGTTTTGGGGTTTTATAGGTTTTTAGGGTTTCTTGGTTATTTAGGGTTTTTAGGGTGTTATAAGGGTCTTAATGTTTATAGGTTTTTTGATTATTTATATGTTTTTAATGATTTTAGGGGTTTATGGTTTTAAATAGTATTTTAAGAGTTTTGGATATTTTTTGTTTTGGATTTTATTCGGGGGATTATTAATTTTAGGGTTTTTTAATGATTTTTGGTGTTTTAATGGATTTAATGGTTTACTATGGTTATAGGGTTTTGGTGTTTTAATATTTTTATGGGGTTTTAGAATTTTATGGGGTTTTCTGTTTATTTGATTTTTTGGTTTTTTAAGTTTTTTTAGGTTTTTAGGTTTTTTGAGATCTTATAGTGTTTTATGGTCCCTTTAAGGATTATAGAGATTTTAACATACATTATGAGGTGTTACAGAAATTATTTCATTCTATGTTTTGTTGGTTTTAATTTTTTTATGGTTCTTTTGGATTTTGGTTGTTTTTTTATCCTTGAGGATAATTTAGGGTTTTAGGGTTCTATATATTCTTTAGCGTATTTTGGGGTCCTTTAGGAATATTTATGCATTTTTGGGTTCTTTATGATTATTTAAGGTTTTTATGGTCCTTTAGGGTTAATATGGGTTTTATTGGGTCTTTTAGGGTTTTTTAGGTAATAGAGACTGTAAATATTGATAGAATATTCGATGGCCTTTGTGGGTTTTCTACGTATTTTACTGATTTGAGGTTTCTATGGGGTTTTTAAATAGAATTTGCGGCCTTGTAGTAATTTCTGTGTATTTCTATTTTTTAGGGGTTTTAGGGGTTTCATGGTCAATTATGATTTTTATAGAATTTTAGGATTTATAATGGTTTTAGGGTTTTTAGTGCTTTTTATGTTTTTAGTGTTCTTTATAGTTTTATGGAATTTTTTTAACTTTTTAGGGTTATTATGGAATTTTAGGGGTTTTGGGGTTTTGGGGTTTTTTATGGCACCTATGATTATTAGGGGTTTTCATTTTTTTTAGGTGTTTTAAGTTTTTTTTATTTTTATTGTGTTTATATATTTTATAAGTTTCAATGATTTTATTGGGTATTTAGGGGGTTTTGGGTCTTGATGGTTTTTAGTGTTTGGGGGTTTTTAAGATATTTAGGGGTTTTAAGCTTTTAGATATTTTTAAGATTTATTGGGGTTTTAGTGTTTTTAGAGCATTTTAGATTTCTTAGGGGTTTTAGATATTTTTAGTTCTCCTTATTCCTATATGGTTTTTAAGGGATATTTTGTGATTTAAGGGTTTTATCAGTTTTATGGTTTTTGTATTTTTTACGACATTTCCTGGATTTATAGGGTTTTTTTGGTTTTATTGTTCTATGTGGTTTTAGAAACTTTCGGGGCTCTAATTGTTCTAATGGATTTTGGGTTTTTATTAACTTAGTTTTTTTAGCTTTTTGGGGTTTTCTAGGGTTTTAGGGTTTTATGGGTTTTATTGTTTTTTTGCAATATGTTGGGTCATATATGGTTTTTTATAATTTTTAGGGATTTTAGTGCCCTTAGGTTGTTTTAAGATTGTTATTGATTTTTGGATTTTACTGTTAATTTTATTCTATTGAAGCTACTTTAGGTGGTTTTAGAGTTTAGGGGATTTATAATTTTTAGGGGGTATTATAGGTTTTCAGGCATTTTAGGGTTTTATGGGTTTTAGGTGATGTAGGAATTTTAGGGTTTTGGTTGAATGATAGTTTATTTTCTTATTTAGTATTTTATATAATGTTATGTTTTTAGGTTTTTGTAGGGTTATTTTTTGAGTTTAAGTATTTTTTAGGTTTTTTATGTATTTTATGGGTTTCATGAATTTTTGGGGTTTTAGGGATTTTCAGGGTTTTTAATGTTTTTTTTTTGTTTTTAGTTTTTTAAGGTTTTATATGGTTTTATGGGTTTTAAATTCTTTATGTGTTTTATGGGTTTATATGTTTTTAGATGTTTTTTGGGGTATTTATGGTTTTTTATGGTCATTTTAATTTTTATGGTATTAGGATTTTAAGACGATTTATGGGCAATTTATTATTTTATGGGTTTTAGGGGTTTTAGGATTTTTAGGGCTTTAGGGGGTTTAGTTTTCTTATATATTTTTATTATTTAAAGGGTTTTTAATAAAATTTTATCGATTTTTATGTTTTTGTGGTTTTTATGGTTTTTATGATTATTTTTGTGTCTTTTTGGTTTTTAATGTTTTTTACTGTTTTTTAGGGTTTTGGGAGGTATTGGGATTTTTTGGATTTTATGGTATTTTGGGCGTTTATGGTTTTTATGAGTATTTTAAGATTTTAATAGGATTTTTAAGATCATTTAGGTATCTTATAGTCTTTAAAGGGTTTTATGTATTTATGGTCTCTCAATGGAATTTACGTCGTAAGGGGTTTTTATGGTTTTCTATGATGTTATGGTTTTTTCAGGTTATTTTTGTTTTTTAGGGTTTTAGTATTTTTTATGGATTTTTTATTTTTGGAATTTTTTAGGGTTTTCGGTTTTCTAGTGAATTTTTTTAGTTTTTCATATTTAATGGGTTTTTAGGGTTTTATGGGTTTTTATGGTTTTGAGGATTTTTAAGAAATTATATTTATTTTGTGTATTTAGTCATTCTATGGTTATTTTAGGGTTTTTATTGTTCTTAGGGTCGTTTAGAATTTTTAGGGTTTTATGTTTTTTCGGTGTTTTAGGAGTGTTTCAAAGTTTTTTAGGGTTCACGGTTTTTTAGTGTATAAATATTTTTTAGGGGTTTTATGTTTTTCTAGGGTTTAGGGTTTAAAGGGTTTCCAATGATTTTACTCTTTTCATGGTTTCCAGGATTTTAGGGGTTTGGTGGGTTTTATGGTTTTCTTAGTTTTTTTAGAGGATTCTTAAGGATTTAATAATTATTTGGGGTTTTTTAGTTTTTTATGGTTTTACTGGGTTTTTATGTTGTTTAAGGTTTTATGAATTTCAGGGTATTTATTTGTATAAGTATTTTTTATGTTTTTAAGTGTTTAAAATGTTTTTCTTGTTATATTTTTTTAGTGTTCATAGGGATTTAGTTTTAATTAAAATTTTAATTATTTTGGGGTTGTTTTTTTGAATTTAATGTTTTATGGGTTTTTAGGATTTTTCATGTTTTATTTTTTTAGGGGTTTTAGGCTTTTAGAAATTTTATAGTTTATATGGGTTTATTTTTTTAGGTTTTTAGTGTGTATATAGTTTTTTGTGGGAATTTTTGGATATTTATACTTTTTTGGGTTTTTTCATGGATTTTTGGGTATTTCAAGGTCTTTATGGTCTTTAGGGTATCTATGGTTTTGGGGGGATTAAATATTTTTTAGTATTTTTTATGGATTTATAAAGGATTCAGGTTTTTTAGGTTTTTATGTGTTCTATAGGTTTTATGGTATGTTAGGATTTTGGGGGATTTTTAAGAGGTTTTATTGTTCTTATGGTCTTTAGTGTGTTTTCATGTATTTCATTTTTCATGGGTTTTATTAGGGATTTCTATTATTTTTTGGATTAATTGGGTTATGTGTTTATTATTGTTTTTAGGGATTTCATTTATTATAGAGTTTATACATTTCGGGGGGTATGTTTTCTTAGGATTTAGGGTCTTTCAGTGCTTTAGAGGATTTAGGGGGGTTTTAGGTTTTTTAGGGATTTTATGGGGTTTTGGGGTCTTTAAAAAAATTTAGTGTTTTTAAGGTTTCTATAGGATTTTTTTATTTTTTGTGTTTTTTCATTTTTTTTTTTCAATTGATTTTAAGTATTTTTTTTAATTTTTAGGGTTTTTATAGATTATGGGTTTGAATTGGTTTAGGGGGATTATGGTTTATTATATTATTAACTATTTTTGGGGTATAAGTGTTTCCAAGGCTCTTTAATGGTTTTATTGTGTTTTTATGGTTTATTACAGTTTTATAGTATATGGAATATAGTGCGGGATATAAGGCATAGGGTGGGTTGGGAATATAGGGTATGTGTTGGGTAATTGGTGTAGGTTTATGGTGAAGGGATTAGGGATTAGGGTTTAGGTTATATGATTCATGGTATAGGTCTCAGTTTTTAGGGTCTAGGGATGGTATAGAGTTTTGGGGTTTGCGGTTTAATGTTCAGGGTTTATGGTATATTATTTGGGATGATGGGTTTATAGTTTACAATGGTGGGTATAGTGTTTACGTTGTAGGGTTTATGGTTTGAGGTGTTTGGCATAAGGTTTAGGGTGTTGGGTTTTGGTTTTTGGTTTTTGGATGTTAGGTAAGGGTGTAGGGTTTTGATCACATGGTGTATGTTATAGGGTTCTGGGTTTGGGGTTCGGGGTTTTGGTTGTATGGTATCAAGTTTAGGGAGTATGGTTTAGTTTTTAGTGTGTGGGGTATGGGTATGTGGTTTAAGAAGTATGTTTTTGGGTTTAAGATGTAGGGTATATGGTTAAGGGTCTGGTGTTTAGGGTTTATGGTGATAAGTATAGGGTTTAGGGTGTGAGGTTTAGGGATTACGGTGTTTGGTATAGGGTTATAGGTGTATATTTTAGAGTTCTAGTTGTAGGGGATTGGGTTGAGGGTGAAGGGTTTATGGTGTTGGGTTTAGGATTTAAGTTTCATGTTTTTTGTTTTAGATTCTACCATGTAGGTTCTAGGGTGTAGGGTATTGGGTTTGGGTTGTCTGGTATAGTGTTTAGGGTATAGGTTTAATGGTTTAGTGTGTTGGGTATATGGTTAAGGGTGTAGTGTGTAGGGTTTACTGTGTAGGGTTATGGTTTTACTGTGTGCGTATAGGTTTTAGGGTGAAGGTTATTGGGTTTAGGGTGTATAGTGTGGTATTTAGGCTATAAGGTGTTGGGTTTGGGGTTTGTTTTATTGATTTTATGGTATATGGTATAGGGTTTTGTGTTTTTGGATTAGTTATGGGGATTATGGTTTTTGTTTTATTTTTTCGGGTATAGCTTAAAGGGATTTGGTTTTTGTGTATAGGATTTAGGGTGAATTATTTAGGGTATTGGGTGTAGGTTATTGAGTTTAGTGTGTAGAGTTCTGGGATTAGAGTTTATGGTATAAGTTTTATGTTCTAGAGTTTAGGGTTTTGAGTGTAGGTTATAGAGTCTAAGGTCTCATTATTATTATTTATGGTGTAGGGTACTAGGTATATGGTGTAAGGAATAGGGTTTAGGGTTCCATGTATATGGAATACGGTGTAGGTTTTGGTGTTTAGGTTGTTCGTTATTGGGTTTAGGGAGTTTGGTTTAGGGTTTAAGGTGTAGGGTGTAGAGTTTAAGATGGAGGGATTATAGTTTAGAATGTAGGATAATTTTATTGGGTGTAGTGTTTAATGTTCAGGGTTTATTATTTATTGTGTAGGTTGTATGGTTTATAGAGTAGGGTTTAGGGTGTAGGGTGTATGGTTTATGGTTTCAGGTGTATGGTTTATGGATTAGGATGTAGGGTATCAGGTTTATGGTAAATGATTTAGGGTTTTTGTGTAGGTTATATGGTTTAGAGTTTTGGATTTTTGTTTTGGATATATGGTATTGGGTTTTGGTTGTAGGGTTTATGTTTTAGAGTTTAGGGTTTAGGGTGTAGGGTTTAAGGATTAGGGTGTTGGGTGTCGTGTGTTTGGTGTTTTGTATATGGTTTGGGGTGTAGGGTTTAGGATATAGGGGTTTTTTCATTAGGGTTTAGGGTTTAGGGTTTAGGGTATAGGGTTTAGGGTTAAGGTTTATGGGTTTATGATGTAGGGTTTAGGATTTAGGATTTAGGGTTTAGGATACATGCTTTGGGATTTATTTTATGTTTATGGGGTTTTTAGGTATTTTATGGTTCTTTTAGTGTTTAGTTTTTTCCGATATTTTAGTATTTTTAGGGTTTTTTTGGTTTTTTGGGATTTAATGTTTTTTATGTTACCTTTTAGTTTTTTTTGGGGGGGGGGTTATCAGGTTTTTAGGAATTTAGATGTATTTTTGGGGTTCATATATATTTAGGATTTCAATTTTATGGTTTTATTATATTTTATGATTTTTATATTGTTTTGGAGTTTTGGGTTGGTATTTGGGTTTTTATGAATTTTAGGGGTTTTTTGCGGTTTTTTGGTTTTTCTTATCATATTTATAGTTTTTACAGGTTTTTAGGATTTTTTTTGGAGTTTATTGAATTTTTTTGCTTTAATGGGTTATAATATTATTAATATATTTTAGGGTTTTAGGGTTTTAAAATGATTTTATTATTTTCTAGTGTTTTTCAAATTTCATTGGGTTTTGTGGGTTTTCATTATTTTTAGTAGGGTAGGTATTTTTCAAGGTTTTTAATATTTTTTTGTTTTTAGGTTTTTTTGGGATTTCTATGGTTTTTTGGGAGTATTATGTTCTTTTTTGGGTTTTCACATTTTCACGTTTCATAGGAATTTTATAGCTTTTTGGATTTTTATTGGGTTTTTGGGTTTTTGGGTTTTTGGGAGATTAATGTGTTTTAAGGGTTCATTGTGGTTTTTATAGGGTTATATTTTGTTTTAGTGGTTTTATGGTTTTATGGTCTTCTATTGGTTTTATGATTTTTGGGGGTTTTAGGTGTTGTTATGGCTTTTAAGTGGTTTTTAGATTATTTAGGGTTTTTTTATTTTTTGCATTTTTTAGGAATTTCTAAGGGTTTTGAGGGTTTACTATTTTCAGTGTTTTGGAGGATTTTAGTTTTTAAACGGATTTATTGGGCTGTTTATTTTTTTAATGGATTTCATAGCGTTTTTGGAGGGTATAGGACTTTAGGTCTCTTTAATATTTTTTAGGGATTTTATAGTATTTAGGGGTTTTTTTTTTTGAGATGTTTGTTTTTAGGGGTTTTGTTATTTTTAGGGGTTTTAGGGTCGAAAGGTTTTTAAGAGATCCTTATGGTTTTAGGGTTTTGGAGTTTTTAATGGTTTAATGGGTTTTTAGGGTTTGTAGGGTCTTTTTGGATTTAACTGGTTTCTAGGTTCTTGAAATTATTTTATGTCTTTAGGGTCTTGCATATCATTTTTGGATTATTTGGGTATTCTACGGGTTTTGAGGTTTTAGATTCTTTTGTGGGTATTTAGGGTTTTTAAGGTGTTATTAGTTTGTATATATTTTTAGGTTCTTTTGGTTTTCTTGGGTATTTTTTGTTTTTTGGGGGTTCTAATGTCTTCTAGGGTTTTTAGGTCTTTATGAGTTTGTAGGGTTATTACGAACATTTAATTTTATTTATGTTCGGTACGTTTTAGGGTCCTTTTTAGTTTTAATGGTTTCAGGATCATTTAGGGTTTCTTTGAGATTCCAGTGTTCATTCTGTTTTTCTCGGTTATTAGGGTCTTTTGAGGATATTTTGTTTTTTATGGTCTTCTATGGATTTTAAGGTTTTGTGAGAGTTTTATGGGTTTTTGTTTATTTGATGATATTTGTGGGGTTTTGGTGCCTTTAATGGGGTTTAGCGATTTAAGGGACTTCTAGGGTAGTAATGGGTTTTTATATTTTTTAGAGAGTTTTTTTATTTTTTTGGTTTAGGAAATTTTATTGGGTTTTCGGTTGTTTTAAGACTAAATAAGTTTTTTTCGCTTTTATGGTTTTTATTGTTTTTAGGGGGTATGGGTTTCATTGTTTATTAGGTTTTACTGTTTTTTAATATTTTGAGCGGTTTTTATAGTTTTTTGGATTTTATTGGTTAGTTTATTATTTTCAGCATGTTTTAAGGGGTTTTGGTATTTTTTTGTTTATAGTGTTTTAATGGGTTTCATGGTTTTAGGGTTTTCAGGGGTTTTTAGGATTTTCATGTTTTTTATGGATTTTTGGTGTTTTGGATTTTTTGGGTTTTTAGGTATTTTAAGGATAATTTTTTTGTTTTCTAGGTTTTTACTATATTATGTGTTTCTCGGGGATTTAACGGGTTGGAGGGGTTATTTTGTTCTTATGGTAATTTGGATTTTTAGGGGTTTTAGGGATATTTAGGATTTCTAGGGTTTTTAAGTGGTTTTAATTATTTTTAGGGGTTTTAGGTAATATTTAGGTTTTTAGGGATTTTAGGGATTTTATGGGTTTTTTTGTTTTCAATGGATTATTAGGGTTTTAAATTTTTTTATGATTTCTTAGTGTTTTTCGGGTATTTGGGTTTTTGATATTTTTTTCTGGGGTTTTTAGGATTTTAGAGATTATAGGTGTTTTAGTGTATTTAGTGGATTTAGATTTTTTTAGGTTTTTAGGTTTTTTAGGGAGTATATGTGTTTTTTGGGCCTTTCAGTGGGTTTTTGGGATGTTTAAGGATTTTACCATTTTTCAGTTTTTTGGGTTTCTACAAGGATTTTTGGGTTTTTAGGTCATTGTGGAGGGATTTTTAGGTTTTAATGGTTTTAAATGTTTTTATTGGTTTTAGGGAATTTAGTTATTTATGGAAATTTTGGTTTTTTGGGGATTTAAGGGTTTAAGGGTTTCATGGTTTTAATTTTTTTTTGAATTTTCTAGTTTTATGAGTTTTTTAGGGTTTTTAGAGTTTTTAGGGGGGTTAGGGTTTTTAGGTTCGTTATATTTTTAAGGGGTTTTGTGGCTTTTGAGGTAATTTAATGTTTTATTTTTTTTAGTGGTTTTCATTATTTATTTAGATTTTAAGTATTTTTTAATGATTTAACCAATGTTTACAGATTTGGGATTTAAATAATTTTTTGGGGAGTTTTAGGTCGATGTTAAGGAATTTCATGGGTTTTTATTTTTTTAGTAATTTTTAGATTTTTTATCATATTTTTGTTGTTTTGGATGTTTATGGTTTTACGAGTTTTTAGGGTTTATAGATACTTTAGTGTTTTAAGGATTTTTATGGTCCCTTTAGAGTTTTTAGATGGTTTTTATGGTTTTTATTGGATATTGTGGGGTTTTAGGGATTTTAGAATTTTTATGGTATTTGTGGTTTTTTTGTGGATTTAGGGGTTTTAGTAGTTTATTGATGTTGTAGTGGATTTTATAAATTTTTGTGGACTCTTGTAGTTTTTATGTATTTTAGGGGTTTTATGGGTTTTTAGGTCTTTAAGAGTATTTGGATTTTTAGGGTTTTGTGGGTTTTGGAATTTTTGTGGGATTCTACTATTTTTATGGGGTTTATGTTTTAATGGTTATAAGGGATTTATTTGTGTTTTTATGGATTTAAGGTTTTAGTGTTTTAGGATTTTTAGGATAATTTTTGGTTTTCTAATGTTTTTTTATTATTTCAAGGTTTTTTGGGGATTTAGGGTTTTTATGGTTTTTAGAGTTTTCAGAGGGTTTTTAGGGATTTCATAATGGTTTAAATGGATTTAGGGTTTTAGGCATTTTTTATGGTTTATAGGGGTTTTATGGGTTTTTAGGGTTTCAAGTTATTTAGTGTTTTTAGGGGGTTCGAGAGTTTTCTTAGGGGTCATTGGGAGTTTTATGTTTTCTTAGAGTTTTATGGTTTTTTGATTATTATGGTTTTTTGGTTTTTTTTAGGATTATGGATTTTATGGTTTATATGGTTTCAATGGTTATTTGGTTTTTATGTTTTTAGATGATTCTAATGATTTTTAGGTGTTTTAGGGTTTTTTGTGTTTTTTGAATTTTAGGGTTTTATGGGGTTTTTCTATTTTTAGGTTATTTTAATGTTTTTATAAATTAATTGTTTTTTAGGTTATTAGTTTCTTTTTGTTTTATGGGTGTTTAGTCTGGTTTTTTTGTTGTTTAAAGGGTTTCTCAAAATGGACTACCATTTCCACTTTTCGAAGAATCTCCCCTAGATTACCCATATCTATAGCTAGGTAGAGACCTACTTTCCAAAGGCCGAAAAACATTTGGGATATCACGCCCAGTGACTATTCGGGACTCACATTGGTTGAGAGGATGGGTGGTCGAGCTCATCGTACAATTTGGGGGAGGGGGACTATTTCCTAATTTAGGGGTTTGTTATAGATTTAAGATTTGTTCATATATCTATTCCTAATCCTAATACAAGACTTGTTACCCTGACCAAATGATTCATTTTTCAGTTATCTCATTAAACAATGATAGAGTCTCATTGATGAAATGAAGGTTGTGTGGTCTCATTGGTAAATCCTTGTGTGTGTTTCAATGCTTCTTCATTTATCCCCATGATGGTGAATAATTGCTTTAGGTGTTAAGGTCATATGGCAGAATGCTTCAGAATGTGTGTCCATGGGAGGAGGTTGTTAATATTCTGTGGAGGACATTGGGCCATTATGAGGTTTCCATTGTATCTTAGTTATTATAACAATCATAACCCATGTAGTTCATTAATCACATGTAGTTCAGCATCATGTTGAGAGGACATTTGTGGGGGTACAGAGACACCAAATGATCAAGCATGGGTCTTTGGGAGATATCCTAGGTATTCTTGTTATTATAGGAATCATAGTCATCATAGGTCAATTATTCTATTTTGATAGGACCCAAGGTATATACATTTATAGAAAGAGTATCTATACCATACCACTCATCATGAATTAAAAACTGTTATTTCCATAGAGAGTGGAAATTCATGATACCCAGTGAGAATTTTATTGCCTCTCTGTAAGCCCGTGTGAGCTATGGTAAATGTGAGAAACAATGGGGAACAACATTTTTATCTCAGAGAATATATATGTGTGAGTGTGTGTGAGTGTGTGTGAGTTGTATGTTGGGACATTTCATGGGGTGTTTGGAATTGAAATCTGGCCTTAGAAAGGCATCCTACGTATCCCTATTATGCAGGAATTAGAGTTCTCATAGTTAATATATCCCATAACCTGCTAACATGCTAAGATGGTTGATTATACTCAGGGACATTATAACTATCCTAAATGTTTCAAAAATACTAGGGGATTATACCAAGATTGTTTTCCTATATATTGTGGACATACTATATGATGCTGATTGATGGACTATACACACTGAGGTTTCCCTTGTAACCCTTGGGTCTGTAGTACAGATGAAATGATAAAATGAGACTCCATAAGATCATGTGATCTATGATCATTATGATGAACTAGGCAATCATATAATAAATTTCATTTCTCAAGATAAGGGAATGGATACTGGGATCTTCTTGGTTGTTCAATGTGGATCTCGAACCATGGAGATGTGGCGTACAAATCCTGATTATAGATGAAATCAGAGTCATTAATATTCACTTAATCGAGCCTTTCACATTTCATTTTCCCTTGTTTTGGGGGATTACTCACCGTTAGGGGGTAGGGATATAAAATACTTGGATTCCGTTGTGCCTTCGCCTACTTGTCTAGAGGGTGTGGCATGACACTGTTGCATGTATATGGGACATCGCATGACCTAGTTGGATTTCCCTGGAAGCCCTCTCATGACCTCCCTTAACACAAATTTGGGTGCCTCAAGAGTTATTTACTCATGGTCCTAAGGTAGTCATGTGTCTTGACTAACAACCCTGGATTCCATCATGATATCAGGTCGTCATGTCTAGATGGCATTGTGGGTCTCAACTATCCTGGCCAAAGGGTGTTGCAAGATCTTGGTTTTCATGCCCAAATAAATTCATCATACCAAACTAATATTAGAAAATGTTTTTATATGAGTCAGGTTATGTATCTGAAGGATATCAAAGGGCTTAGTTGATAGACCCAGAGGGTTTAACTAGACCAAGGTGGGGTCCAAGGGGATCATGTTACTTTATTTGACATGTCTGGAGGAATTCAAGTGTCCCAAAATATCATGTAAAAGGAATTTCTGGAGATCTTGTTGATTTTTCCTGGCATTATCATGTGTCCTTGTATGGATTTATTGAAGCGAATGAGGTTTAGCGAGCATGATTTTTGTTTATATCTTTAGCTTTTAGACTTCATTATATCCCATGTACTATGAATCCCATAGTTTTATTCAGTATCTATTTATTTTATTCCTCGCATGATCTAGTTGTCTAGTGGGATGTTCTTTGCAGAGCCCACCAGAGATCTTGTACATAATCTATGAATGATTACACGAAGTGACCAATACCGATGGAATGACTACTCAGGCTTCCCGCTGGTATATTACCTAATCAAAGGTCGGCCAATCGTGGGATCGGTTTATCCTAGAAGTGTGATTTGATTATTGGGGTAGGTAATTTATATCTATATCCACACCAATTTTCCTATTATTTTTGAGGCATATCTGGTGTGGATCCAAGAAGATGTTTTTAATTTGGTATGGAACCACGTAGATTTTTGAGTCAATGTTATGGGTCATTCTGTGTGTATCACCTGAATTTCAGCAGTTGTAAGACTATTCTTTCAATGCTTCCTTTATAAAATTATTTCTTATTAATTAAGAATTGACTAATATTTTTTGAATGTCAATGGACATTTCATATTATACTATGGATATTCCCAACATCCTTTTACAATACCCATGGTGGCTATTTAATGGTGTTTGTGAGATGATTGATGACTTGTTTGGGACTTTCTATGAGAAAAGTATGGTTTGTCTATGGGGTCTTACGAAACCATGGTGCAGACTTTCATAGCATGTTGTAATAATATTACAACTGTGAGTACCTTTTGGGTCCTCTATCCTTTATTTCCTTTGTCCATTGTGATAAATTTTGGGAGTCATGTGAGATTTATTAAGCAATGTCAAGGACAATTACCCTATTGTTTGGTGTTGTGTCACATTTTTTATGGGGATCATGTGGGTGGTTCATGAGCATTCCATGGGAGAATATGTTCATTAACCCTTGAATAACCAAAAGTAATTGAAATTTTTCTTAGTCATACTTGTTTCCAACCATGCGATGTGGATAAAAAGTCCATGAGAATTCACGATATGAGGAAAACATATCATCAGGGACTTACATCTCCCAACTAGATTTTAGGGGAATGATGGATGTCCTTGACCAACCATGATTACCTCTTGCCTATTACCTTTTATCATTATTTTTTTATTCAAAATTTCATTGGTGGTTTCACAAGTTTTGATGAGTAATTAATACGATAATTTATAAATTTTTTAATGACTTTGTTCATGACCAATACAGGTTATTTGAGGGTCAGTGAACATGTATGTGAAGAAATCTATCTTTTTTCCAAAATCAGTTAAGGGGAGGCACATAGTTTCATACACATACCTAAGGGCTTCCTTGTGGTATGGATAACAAGTTAAATGGAATTTTCAAGATGAGTCTAGCATATCTCTAGGCACCCATGGGGCCATGAGAATCACTGGGGGTGCATCCCATATCATTTATCGGCCACAAGTATCTATCATATCTTTACATTTATCTCTTATGTTTTTTAATAAAAAAATCTGGATGTCTCATGTGATCTTTTGGATATCATTAATGATATTTATCCTTCAAAATGATAATATGAATCATGATATTTATAACCATCAGGGGTTTCTACATTTGGATATTTTTTATCCTGATTTATAGAGTAATTCCGACAGGTTTTTTAGGCACATATCAATTAAAAAACCCAAAGGCATGGGGAGATTATTCTATTATCAAAACATGGACATTGGTTATCTTGATATCATTCATTAAAGAAGGTTTATTCGTTCAAGGGGGAGTCAGTGGGAGTCATCAATGTTTAGGCGTTGCATGTAGTGTCTTAGTGTGACCTTGAAATGGTGATAAGATCATGAGTACCTTCTTGGTTCATGAATCTATAATGTCTAGGATCCCTAGATCTTATGGGGAAGGTAACATAAAAATTAACATATGTCATTATATATGAATATTATAATGTTTATTTGGTGGGTGTCAAAAAATGCCCCCCCCCCTCAGGAGTTACATTGTTGGGGAAAAGGACTCGGTTCTATGAGAAACTAATTCCTGCTGGAATCATTAGCAGTGTCATGAATCGGTGTCTTAGGTGATGTTTGGTCTACCAAAAGAATATTGTTATTTCGAAAAATGCCTTATACATATGTGGTGGATGAAAATTCATTCTGTCGGCAACCCATTACTAGAGTTCTCCCATTTTTTCATCCATCAAGTCCATTCATCGCGGTACTCTTCCATTAATCCATATCACATTCCTCATTCACAAGTCTATTCCATAAGTCCATAACCTCATAGAACTCCTGCAGAATTTTTTATTTCTCAGGAAATCATCCAATCCAAAAATGAATCATACTTTGATAACTTCTCAAACATCATAAATGGTTGGTATAATTATCTTGAGGACATTGTGAGATCTATTGGTCTGATCACTCGATCTCTTCTAACTAATGTGACCATGTTCGTGTCTTGATGTCATATATCTCAAAGGGGTGATGTAGTTTCTTTGATTCCCAATGGTGTCTATTTTCCCTATGAGTCTTTGGGGGGTTAGGATATATTTTAAATCCTTATGTGGTATGTGAATCCCATGTTGTGTCATGCGATGTGCCTAATACCAATAGTACTCCTCAAGAATTTACAATATTTATTTTATTCATCTAAAATGTGATTCTTTTATATTTTCAGATGGGTTATGTTCCTCATCATGGTCCTTCAATGTTGGCCAATCATAGGGCCTTGATTTCTAGAAATTGTAATTTGTATCCCCACTACAATGTATGTACTACTAATGAGTTTATAAGGAACTTCCAATCGTTAGTATTTGGGACTACCCATTGTCTCATATAATAAATTTATATGAGTTTGGATTTATAGATGACACAATCACACATCCCTCAAACACTAATTCTTCATCTTACTGGGTGTTTGGTTCCCCCGACTATGTTCGGAAAATAATTATCGAGGATGGACCACATGTTACAGATCAATCACAAGGTTTTCCTTATCTATTGGCCAACTCTCCCATGAGACCAGATGGTCATGACTTCACTCAATAAACTATAGATCATTGTTACATGGGAATACTCCCCTATTATTTAGACTCTTTTAGTGGTGGGTGGTATTTGAAATGTTTTCTTTGTCCTGGAGGAAACATTTCTGTCAAATGGGCATGGCCATTTTGGGTGAGGGAAATCTGTTTGGATTTTGTTAATGATCTATACAGGGTTCATATTTAAAAATACAAATGGATCTCTCAATTCATAATTTATCATAATCCTTACCTTCTCCAGGAAATGATTAGTAGTTTGTTTCAATGGACCAACACTTTTATATTTATCTAATTTTGTGGTTGGTATCATCTTATGGGACATTCAGAAAATGGGTGGTATTCCTCCTCATAGGTAGATTTATAATGAATTACTTCTTATTGTGGATTATGGGGATGATACATAACATGTCTTAGTTTTTTATATGGATATTCTTGTTATCATGAAGGAAAATTTGATGAAATAAGTGATAGTGCACTCTATTATTTACTTCACATACCGGATCAGTATTTATCTAAGCACATAGGGGTGATAACAACTATTATTCATCCCTGTTGGATTCCTTATAATCTAGTCAGTGATAGTGTTGGCTCATATTTTTCCATTCCAATGGCAGGGGACTATATCTCATGGGGATACTTGGTGAACCTTGAGGATTCATCAGACTTAGGTTGGTGGGATTTCTAGCTATGTTCATGAATGATTGGTTATTCCATTTTGGGTATGCATTCTCAGTTACATGTGTTACCACATTGTTGATAGTGGTGTGACATGAATAAGTGTCTCACCTTATCCACATAGTACCAGTCAATGTGTGCCTCTACCAAATGAAGGACCATATACAACATGGAAACACTCCATAATGGATCAGTGGTCCCCTCCATTTCCGGTTTAGTTAGATATTTGAGAACATCCATTGTATTGAGTTGTATAATGATTCACTAATCTTGGATACCACATCCCATCATAGAATTTGGAACTTTTCTTCGTTTGGGAAAATTTCCCTATGCCCAGTTGATGTTGAAGGATAACAACATCAATCTAATAGCTTTTACTTCACTATGTTCCATGCACTAGGTGATCCAATTATTGATTATGCTATAGGTTCCTTTGATGAATGATCTTATATGATATCCCTACGGGATGGGGTTCTCATGGCCAAGTGAAAAAATTTATCATAAGGTATCTGTACACATCATATCGATAAACTCAATAGTTCTTCAATGTCTTGAGAGTTTCTGCCATCCCTTTGGTCAGCTTCTGAGGGAAGAAACATCCTGGAGTCATTCATAAATTTTAGAATACATTTTCATGTGATGAAACTACCACTAAGATCATACATCCATCGACTGGTTATTTTTCTTCCCTTACTGAGAATTACACCTAGGCATAGGTAACAGATTATCTCAATGGTTTGTTAGACCAGTTGTTTAGTCATTTGGATAGTTGTTATATATTACCAACTCCTTTATTTGTGGCATTAATAGTGTTTTTGAAGACCTGGGAAAGGCATTAAGAAATTGACCCTATTCTGATAATAATCTTTTTGATAGTTCATCTGATTCTATTGAGTACATTATTCCCACAACCAATTATTTGGATGATATGACTACTGATGGAATATCTTATGAGGATATCACCCTGGTTTTGTCATTGGTTCATCTAATTATCCCTTCGTATGTCTTGCCTACTCCTTTGGTTACATTGGCTTAGGCGAGAAGTAATATAATTCGGTAATGATTTCATTCCATTTTCTCAGAAACCCCCTTTGCGATATTCCATATTCAAGAGGAACACATTATTAAATTATTTCATAACTTGGGGAGTGGATGGTTTTGACCACTAGCCTCTTCACGAAATTATGAGGCTTATCGTATTGATATGGAAAGATGTTTCTCCGATTGAATGGGATATTCATGACATTATGGATAATGTTCGCGTTTCTAGATATATGAGGGAGAAAACTGAGGCATTACACCAAGGTTATTGACTATTATCAGAAATTCATAACTATATGGATGTATTAACCATGAAAATATGGAGGTATGAATGAATAATTTCTTATTTGAAGTCTGATATATCAATATCTTCATCCACATTCGCTACTTCTCTAAATAGATTTGAATAGTTGACTACCCTAGTGAAAACATTTTTTCTTGGATCGGGAGAGGAAGAAGTGGGGAGAGTGTTACTCTAGCAGTCTATTAATGCTTCTCATCAGTGAATTTATAACTTTTTCTTCACATGTGATCAAATTTTTTCATAGTTTGACTCTTATAGGGCATCACATATTGATTAAATCCTCGGAGAGACTTCATGATGTGGAGATCCCCCCTACAATACAAATGGACTTTTCGAAATCATAATTTCATTTTTTTCTATCCATCTTTTCTTTTTCCATGACGTGCCTATCATCCTATTATTTTGATATTATGTGATCCACTTGTGGTACCCATCCTTTTGCAAAAGTCAAAAAAGTTTGAATGTTTAAATGTGTAATATATTTTATGAAATTATTATGAGTTCTCACTAATATTTTGGTCCTTACTGATGAATATATTAAATTTTTCCTTTAAAATATATGTCCTAGAGGAAGAGTTCTCAATTATTTTCCAATTCCAATATGCTTGGAGAGTATAACATGATTTTTCTAAATCCATCTCTAAATACATTAAATTTCATTCAAACTATATTTTCATTGTTATTTAGTTAGATCCCTTTTATCTTGAACATGATATTTATTTAGATTAAGGTCATTCATATTTAACATTCTAGAACTTTTGTTTATGTTCTATTAGCTTCTATGTATTGGTTATTTTAGATTAGGGTTTATATTTCTTGATCTGAATGATTCTTCTAGTTTAGGGTCTTTTTTCTCAGACCTAATGTTGCATTTAGATTAGGGCCTTTTATCTCCAACCTAATATTCATTTATAGGAACTTTTACATCAGATCATATATGTGATAAGAAGATATGGTGGATAATTTCCAATAATAACATAAAACACTATGAGGTTTTGGGTTCTAAAATTGTGTTGCGATGACTTGTGAGGATAAGAATGCCTCGTTTTTAGAGTGACACATTTGGTTGATGGCCATAGGAACATATGGAGAATCCTTAGGCAAGAATTCATAATCAAGAAAAGGGTCTATTGAACCCATCTATATTTTCCAAGGGATATGGAAAATTTATGGAGGTTATATCTATTTAGGGAGAAACATTTGGGATGCTATATCTGACTGTATATTTTGACTATAGGTGATTTAAATCATAACACGAATGTCTGATTGCATGAACATGATATGGTACAAAAATGTCGTGTATGTCCCATGACATTATGAGATTCCAGGTTCATCGATGGTGGTGCTATGGATCACAAGGATTGAATCTTTTTTATAGAAAGGAAAATATTTCCATACTAGGATGGTTAAAGACATTATGCATTGGTAAAATACCATGTTAAAGATGATCCCCACTCCTCTCTGAGGTCCATGAATGGTTTTAGAATACTCAATCATATAGAAAATGAAGTTGGATGTGGAATAGAGCATTCCAGGAAGGGTTATAGAATTCAAGGGAAGTTGGATATTAAATCAATAAGCTCAAACATTATACCTTGTGGTTTCAAATCATGAGGAGTGGGATATTAAAATCTTGGGAAGGAAGGGTCACAATCATTATATGAAAAATTGTATGAAACATGGTGATATAACATCAAGGATATCGAATCCTTTTGGTTTTTTTGGTATGTTGATTTTAAATCATTCCATAGAGTGTTAAAGTGAGGAGGATGATAATGGATAGTTCCAAATAGAGCATATTATACCAAATTAGGTTTTGAGTGTTACCCCAAAGATATCGAGGCTCACAAGGATCAGAATTTCTTCTTTTAGAATAACACATCTGGTTAACGGCTGTAGGAAAATATGCAGGAGCCATATGAATGTATACATTATCAGGAAAAGGATCCTAAATTCTATAAATCCATTATAAGGGCCATAGAAGGTTGTGATGATATCAGATACCACAACTCATTGTGTGTGATCTATGTAAAGCATAAAATTGATGGATTGTGTGAGTACCCTAAAATTTTTTCCACAACATAATTAATGTACTCTTGTTGGGAAGAGATGTGAAAAACCATTACTCTAACATTTTACTATACCAAGGGAATCTTGTTCTATTATCTTGAATTTTACTAAGGATGCTGGGTAGAACCTATGAATATTTTTATGACATTTGTATTTATGACATAATTGATTCCTAAACAATAAGAATGATGTGTTTAGAGGACGGAGAATCAAATTTTTCTAATGTATCCCTTTATGGGTTTTTGACCTGACATGTTTTTTGTCTCTTTCATTAGCAGTTTAATGCCTTGTGATTCTGACAATTATAAGATAGAGAATCAAGGTCATATAGATTTGACTGATGTATAGGTTTCTTGGGGTCCTGACTCACATAAAACTAATACGGGAGATGTTTTAGAAGAGTCTAATTAGGATGCCCAGGGTCAAGACCACCCCAACATTATTATGATATGGTGATGGAAATGTTATAAATCATTGATCAAGACTTTCAGGTCAGGATTAGTGATATGTTACTCTCATCCATGGTAAAGTTGATACACGTTGAGGTGTTTAGAGCCCCCTCAATGATTTTAGGGCTCACGAGGATTGGAATGTTCTCTTCCAGAGTTACTCATTTGGTTGATGACCATTGGAACATATTTATGATCAATGGGTATGAATTCATAGTAATGAAAAGGTTCCATAAAATAACATACCCATTTCATGGTCTATTTAAGGTTTCGGTGATTCAAGGAACCAAATGCATGTAGTATGGATTATGTATTTTGGTGCATTAAAATAGGCAAGAAGAACAATATTCTCTAGTCAGTAGGATAAGTCTCTTGTGGTCCATTGATTAGAGTTGAAAATGGGTGATGGTGTTCCCATTTTTACACTGTATATAGGGGAACAACCATCATATGTGTTGACTTAACATCATGTATGAAAGATATTTTTCAATAATATTTAACATAAAGCAGTAAGAATGTACTTCCATGATGTTTATCATAATTGGGAAATGATTTAATTCCATGTAGTTTATCCTTATGCGGTAAGGATGTACATCCATGCAATTTATTGTCTTGTTGTAAGGAAAAAAGGAACCATTTTGAATCTGTGGAAATGTAGCAGCTGGGACCAAAGAATGTGACTAGGGTGTCAATACAAACATTATGAGGATGATAATCATGCCACATGTATCTCTAAATGATGTATCCTATGTATGTCTGGCCAATACATAAGGATGGATGATTTTTTGTAAATGAGATCGGAGTTGGAAATTTGGGTGTCACTACATTTCCTATGGAGTAGGAATCAATTTACATGTAATTATTGAATGAGAAATAGTCTATGAGGTACTTACCTTTACATGGAAGTGGTAATTATTTCCATTTTCCATTTGGGGCTAGGGCGAGGACTATATATATAGGCATCAATACATTTCTTGTGACAACAGGAATCAACCTAGACATTTTTTTTATGTTCCATGCAGTTCAACTTCATGCGGCATGGAAGAAGGTAGACTATGGTGAATAAATGGGAATGTTATGCCTATCCAAAAGAATTAATGCTCTGGAATCACTATGTATCTCATAAAAGGTGATAATAAATCCATATGAAATTCTCGAAATTCCATGCAGTTTAAAGTCATGAAATTTGGATGGAGATGAACTAACATGAATTGATTGTAATATTGGGGTTGGTCCCATGAATAGAAGTCTGGGTGTCACTAGATATCTCATGAGAATGATAATCAAAGCACACATATTTCATGTAATGTAATCCAGTTTAATTTCAATCGGCAAGGACATAGACCGGGAATCTTCACAACATGTTGTGGGATATCATAATAAATCTATTATATACATTTATTCCTTTATTGTGAGGATATGTCCCTACCAAAATGTCTATGCTCACATGATTTATTCCTAGTCTAAGAAACAAGGAATGACATGAATATTCCTACAATGCAAAGGAATAAGGGGTTACTTAATCATAATTTTGTATCATGTAGTGGATGTACCAAGATATAGGATCAAGGGGTCCCAAAGTATCCCATCAGAAATGGGAATCAGGACATATGTAGTTCCCTAATAACTATTTAGTTTTATTTCATATGGAAAAAATTAGGTGAATCTATGTTAATGGAGATGGATATCATAGATCTCGGTAGTTTTATGTCATGTTGTATGGTTATTGGGTCACCCATTATGAAGGGGAAAGTTACAAGTCTATGTAGGTTTATGTCATACAGTTAGGACATTAGTTCACCCTTCTTGAGAGGATAATAATCATATGGTTGAGCCCAAAAATAGAGGTTTGGACACACAATGAATATCGTGATGAAAGGAATCATTCTATGCATTGTTCATAAAAACAAATGCAATGTAACGTCCTTTAGAAATGACAAATTCAATATTGTTTAACATCATGTAGTCAAGATGAATAATGATACATACTCTGATGTGGATTCCTTGGATCCCAACTTATGAAAATTATTTCTGGGGAAATATCACATTGGTGGGAGGTGTGACACACTCTCCATCCATGATTTCTAACAAATAGAATCCATTATGATAATCCTCGTGTATTGTATAAGGTCCCTCACACATGTGCTCCAATATTGGATGCTTCATTCCTAGTATCATTGGGGTTGTAGATTCCAACTCTAGTTCTCTATGAAGTAATTAATAGAGGTGAACCTTTTTCATAAAGGCACAAGCTATTTGGTTTGGATGAAATTTTACATTGTGTAGTGTGTGAAAAATAGTCTTATATATTAATTCCATCCCATCCAGCCACTTTTTTGTTTGTTTATCATCTGAGATATGTCTGAAAATGGTTATTTTGAGAGAGGGAAGTTGTACTTCTAAGGGTGACACCACCACTGTCCCATACACTAGTAAGTATGGCAATGATTTTGTAGCACCATGGGTGGTGGTATAGTAGTAATATAATGCATGGAGGAGTTTATATAGACAATAATTATTATACATGTTAACCATGTTATATAGTATATTATATCAAGTATTATTTAGTACTCTATCTATCCATTTTTCCTTTCAAGATATTGAGATGAGTGGTTGGACTTGATGTTGTGTAGATGGTACAACTTCATCAACATCATTAAACCGAAGTTTCTTTAATTGTCCATCATTAATCTTTTAGGGACTCCAAACATTGTGATGATATGGGAATTCACTAATTTGATGAAATTATTCATCCCAAACTCCATGAGTGGTATGGACTCATCCCATTTGAAAAAAAATTAGTAGAAGTAAGAATGTACTTGAACTTCTTAGTTGTGTCTAGGGGATATGGACCAATGGCATCCATCCCCCCACAACAAATACCCACGAATATTTAGTTGTACGTAAAAATTAAGGAGGTTTTTGGATTATGTCCAAATGTATTGGGAATTAGTGAAATTTATTTTATAAATCCACACAGTCTTGTATCTTGGAATTCTAGTAATAACCAATACTCTGGTTCTGATGGGAGAGCCTAGTCCCCGATTGGTGGGTGTCAGAGGATCCCAGATGAACTTATTCCATGATGATTGAAATATCACTTTCTTATATGCATCTGAAAAGGATCCCATCGAATCCACACATGTAGAATATTTTACTCTCATTCTCTCTATGATGTCGAAAATGTTCACCTCACAGGGCCAAATCTATTCCCTTCTGGCTCTATCTATTGAGAGAGTCCTATCATACATGTATCCAATTATGGGCTACATCATTCTAGGTGTAAATATTACTACAAAATTCTCTGTGTAATTTTTAAACTGATGGATCACTTCCATTTCACATACGCCAATTACCAAGATCATTCACCGATGTGTGATATAGTAGATTGCTTCTTCCTGATGTTTATTGGCCATGATGGTGGCTACATTGGCCAATTTTTCGGTAAAAGCATTATGTGATCAGGAAACATGATGAAACATGGGTTCAGAAGTTAAATCTATCATTATTCTCCATAAATAGCCAGTTAGAGGGTCTAGTTCTTCATTTGGATGGGGTATTCTCCCTTTACTTGATTTATCACTAACTCAGAATCCCCTTTGATGTTTGGGAAGGATATTTATAGCTATAGGGAATGTTCCAACCCACTGATGAGGGATTGGTATTCTTCCTCATTATTTGTATATCCATTTGATAATGATTAAGAGTAGGTAATAACTTCCTTATGAGAAGAGACCGACACAATACCGAGTACAATGTAGTTGATCTTCATTTTAACCATCCTTATTATGATAAGACATCATGAGGAACCATCAAAATACATATCACATTTACAAGGTGTGTCATGGCCATATAAGACCTCTTCATCTAGGACATTTGTGTCATCCAAAATATTTTATGGGGTAGGATCTATCTCATGTTAATAATCCAAGTATTTTCCTATCATTTACATATTTGACATAATGTGAATGTTATATTACAGATGAATGAATTCTCATCGGGAAAAGGTCCCAGTCAGCATCGGATGAACACTGATGTACTTGAGTATATCAATATGAGAGACCAGTTTTACTTTTTGGTTATTTATGTATTACCTCATATTTATCACTATGTAGATGAGTGAAAGGTATTTCATATTGACATCAACGTATTAGGTATTAGTATTAACCACAGTTTCGACAAAGGTACTAGAGATGATTCTCACTCCATGCGTCAATATTTTGTGTGAGGAGGTCACCTAGATTGAGTTCCATGTTTTCCATGTAATATATGAGTGGATTACCTTCCATTAGATTATTTAGGACATGTATTTTTTTACGGTGATACTTAAGATATTTGAAGGCTTTTGGAAGTAATCATCCCAACGGTAGGTGGTTCTCTTCTTCATTAGATTTGTTAATGGGAGAGATTTTTTGTGTAGGTTTTCAATGAACCGATTAATGTAAGCAAGTTTCCCCTCGAAATACCTAAATAATGTGAGATTTATAGGTGTGAAGTCTCAAAGATAACACTAGTATAATCTATCTCCGCCTAAAATTCATGCCCACGTACCATAATACAAAATAATTTCCTTTACATTACCTCTACAGTTTGTTTTAGTGGATTCATCTTGAGACTGTGTTATCGCAACTTGTTGAAAATGTTTTCAAGGTCTATGATGTGATGATATCCTCATCTAAATTTAACCACCATGTTGTTCAAATAACATTTATATGTCTTTACTAGGAATGGATTAATGTTATTGTTCATGGTGTATTGATATGTGGTGAAAACATTCTTCAAAACAAATGATATGAATTGATAGCAGACGATCTCCTGAGTCACACTAAATAATGTTGATTCGTTATCATTGAGGTCCATCTATACATGATTGTACCCTGAGTACTCATACGTGAAATAAATGGCATAGAAACCAACAACCCCATTGATCAACTGCTTTGTGATCTATAATGGGATGTCATCCTTTCGTAAATTACAATATAGATCTCTAAAATTAATATGGACCATGATCCTCCCATTCGTCTACGTGATAGGGATGATTTTGGAAATCCATAATGGGTACTCCACTACTTAAACAATGTAATATTTGATCTACATGTTGACTTTCACCTCTATAATAGTTGCATGGGAGAGGTATTTCTTCATGATTTCCTTCTTGAATCCTTGATTCTCATCTGGTATCCTGATATGGTGCATAGCCACATTTGTGTTCAAACCAGGAATTTTTGTGTAGTTCCATGGGAACACACACAAATGTTTCTTCAGAAATGAGATTTATATTTCCTTTTTTTCGAGGTGCATGGTGGAAGTAATCAGTGTAGGTCGCAGGTCTTCATCTGTTCCAAGATTTATCTCCCAAGTCCATCAATGGTGGTGAAGATGCAATCCTAGAATAATGGAGGGAAATTCATAATATCATTATTATATTATTCCATCTCAGAATATATGGACAAATTTTCCAATAAAGATAGAAATCTATGGTCCCGCTATCATTATTAGGGTGAGAGAGGCCATGAGAATAGGCATTGTCAACTCATGTTGACTAAGTCATTGTACAGAGATGCTAGAGGTGAAATTATTTGATATTGTCTCTAGGGAATGGAGGTCCCTGGACCTCTGGGGTTATATCTGTGACCTTGACTATGTTTTTGGGAAGCATATAGTCTCCACCAAACATAAATTAGGGATTCCTAGGCATCATACCCAATCTATTGGAGCATCAACATATGAATCACCATCTGTCATTGGTCATATCACACCCTTTTATAGAAATTTTCATTAGCAGATGTTTCCCTACAAGTCTCGAAGGGAGAAATATCACCATATAGTTTGTTGAATTTTCAATTAATTAGAAACTTCAAACATTATTAGAATTTTGAATGTGTCACCGGGTGTATATGGAGCAAGAGACATCTGAGTATGATGTTATAGGATGTGTGTTGATGGATTACCATCAACATAGCGCCAAATGTAAGATCATCAAACTGGTATTTGAGGTTTATTTTCATGAGAGGAATTTTTTAACACTTATCATATCGTTGGATGGTTATATAAGTGGGTGAAAATCAGCTTTGACATATACTAAATTATGTAGGGTTTGGACATGGATAATATTGATCTGAGAGACAATATCAATTAGAGTCCTTTGGATTTTAAAATTATTGAGCCTTCCATAAACATATAGGGGTTTGATGTGTCCTTGAGGGGCCCATTATTGATCATCATTAGTGAACGAGATTGTGACCAGACATTCTAATGACATGGTCTCCACTCAATAAAGATCTGTTTTAGAGACTTATTTCTCAAACTCTTGTGTTATCTGTAGGGATTAAACAATTCCATCCTCACTAAATTATTTTTGATAGATGGATTACATCAAGGGATGCGATCTTTGTTGTTACTACAAAAAGTTGTTTCATAATAGCTTTTTTTATTCTTATAGGTTAGTTCTTCCTGATATTTGGATACCCCTGGACGATATGATGAGGATCTGAGGAATTTTGGAAGGATTAACAAGGTGTTTGTGCAGAGGTTGTGGGTGTATTTGTTGCTAGTTGATAAGGTCTCACTTGGAATCCCCATTTCCTGGGTTAAACAAATTTCACCCCCGCTAAGTGGTCATGAAAGACCATCAAATATGGTTGACTAATTGAGTTCTCTAAGGAACCTCCATAACACTTCTGAGCCTACTAGAGAGCTTACATGTGAGTCTCAGTTGTATATATTCCATCCATAAACATAGGAATTGAATATTGAGTCTATCCACATCCACTATATCCCATGTATCTTCAGCTCCAGAGCATACATACTCTCATTTATAGGTTATGTGTGGGATACTCATGATCTAAGGAAAACGCATCATCATAAAAGAGGTCTAAAAAGTGTATTGAGTTCAAAGAACCCAATATGACTTCATTGTCAGATGATGATTATATTTGGTGGAGAGGTTCCCATATGTTGGATGTTTTTGGGAAGAAGTATGTTAGAGTAAATGTCTCTTTGGAGGAGAATGTGTATCCTGTATTTCTGTTTCTTCCTACTTTTAGTGTTCACACCCTCATTTTGGAGGTATGTATATTGTTCCATCTTAGAGTAGTGGAGCTATCACTGGACATAATAATGTTACTTATAGAGTTGTTTGGGCTCTATCAACAACCTTTCGAGTCATCTTGTTATCAAATTTTCATGAATTCCAATTCAAGACCTTATTCCAATTACCCTCTTCTTTGGGTAAAATGGTAGTTATGAAATCCACATGCACTGGGGAGTTAAATAGAACCACCAATCCAAAATATATCATGATTGTATGGATGTCCTTGAAATGTTGTAGATATTTTTACCCATCCTTCTATGGAAAAGGGTTGTATTTGGGAGAATCGATGAGGTTGACCACATCGGGCTTCCTCAGTTTGGAAATTGTGAGAATGTTATTATCCATGGCTACCATGAAATAATAAGGTACATGTAATTTTTGAAGGAATATGACTTATTAATCTATTTATGAAATCCTATATGACCTTGATTTTTCTATGATTCTATCAATGTTAGATAATGTGGATGTTTCATCTAAATAGGAGGCGCTGTGTGGTTCAGGGAAAGACTAAAAATTTGGGAGGAACTACCATTTTCATGAGAGTTACATCCATATATTCTACATTGGTTGGGTTTTTTCCATGTTATGAATGTATCATATGCATTTTGGATTGGGTATACTTTATGAATTATTCCAAACATTCATCCATTTTGATGAACATGTGGAATTCACATGGATATTTCACTAGACTCAGAGGAATCTGTAACTCATCCATAAGATTTTAATCATAGAGTTCTAATAGTATCTCTTACAAGAGAAGGATTTTGAGTGAGTATATATAACCCTTCATCCATTACTTGATGTCATAAACCCTATCATTATCACTTTTTTGTACTTTTCTAGGTATAAAATTGTCATATTCCTTAGTGTAGAACTAAATTGATAATGGAATTAATGATGAAGACATTCCCATATTGACACTGATCCTAATGGAAGACTGATACACAAAATTACATTTGGCTATATCTGAGTCTGTACAAATCTACTCAGTTTTGTAGCCTCATGTTGATCTAGAGGACACATCACCAGTCCACATTTGGATATAATGTGTGTGAGGTGTTTTTCTGGGATTCCATCATAATGAAATTTAGAGAATGTAGGATTTCGAATATTAGGGGGATGAAATATTATGACTACCCAATCAGGATATGGATTCCTCTATGGATACACAGCTACACATCATCCTTCCATGGATTCCATTTGAGTAATTAGTGAGATGAATATTTCGAGGATATTCAGGGGAACTATTCTCTGACTTGTCTCCCATCAATAGGGATCCATTAGGGGTTGAAAAGGTTTCCCCACATTTATCTCCACCAGATATTTTATCCACCCCATGATTGGAAGATTGTCCTGGTGATGGAGTTTTTTCTGATGATGAAGAAGCTATTCCAGTAATGTGGGGTTGTCACAATCCTTTTTGAATTCTTCAATTATGTGGAGTGGTTGTCTTGACACAAAACCAATTTGATGATCATATATCTCTCTAACTAGAAGATTGGAAATTGGAGGGATAACATTAGTATCTACATGATAACAATAACTTGAGGGAATATTTCTTTGGGGTAGCTCCTCATTAAGTTGTAAGAGGGATTGTATTTCTACCTCATATTTTGAAAACCATTCCTCTAGGGAAGGAACCACGATTCATCTTGGATGTCTCTAAGATTTGGTTATACCCCTCCCCTTCGGAATATTCCATCATGGAGGTGGAATCTCTATATTTAGGGTTACCCTGTTTTAGAGCCATCTTTGATTCCTAGTTCATGGAACCTCATTTTGTGCATCCAATTCACCCTCCCCATGATGTATTTTTTTCATGTCATTTCCTTCAATACATGTATCCTGAACTATATCTACCATGTTGATCATGAAAAAATTTACAAAGTCATATTGGTCAATGTTTGTTGTTCCATTACTCTTGATGCAACGTAATGATTTTCCAATAACTTCTCCAATGTTTTTGTTTGTTCCACTGGGAATGTTGGGTCATTTTGGATTGCAACCCCGATAGATACTGATTGGATTTTCCAAAAGTTATACTCATTTTGGTTTATGAAAAATTAATCTATGTGAGTTTCCAAACATGGTTTCTGAACATTCCCTAACCCACATGGGTTTGTATCTTGGTTTCAGGAGTTGGGGGAATGCCAATCATTGAATAATTCCTCCTAAACTAGAGAAGATTAAATCCCTATGTGGTCATGAAAATTAGGAATGGAACCCACCCCTATGGGGTGGGGGTCTTTTGAGGCTACAATTTTCATGTTTTGGCCATTTTATTGATGATCAAATGGAGAAAATCATTTAATTATTGATTATTGGGATGTAAATGATGTAATAAATGCAGCCACAAATGGGGTAGAATTTTTAGGTGATCTCCACTGATGTCGAAATGATCCTATGGGGGGATTATGAACCGGGTGATGATTATTGAGATATAAATTCCCTTTTCCCAGTAGACTGGGGTTCACCTGCAGCTGCAAGTGTATATCTTGAATCCTCCAATAAATTGACAATCTAAGGGGTTGAGGTGGTGTTATATTTTCCCCTAAGACCAGGGGGTCGAGTCATCTCCTTTATGGTTTCTATGGAAACATCTAAAATGGTCCTTGTGATGTGATGTAGTTTTTATTGAATCAGATATGGGTGCAATGACAGCCCATGGTGAGGGCTATTCTTTACATGAAGGTGTTTGGGTGATCGAAACATCGGTCTGTGGGTTTGGAATTTCCTCTTATTATCCCTAGGGGACTAATTTCAAATCTCTTTGGATATACTATATCCCTATCTGTAGTGTCTGGGAACCATTTAAGTGGGGTCATTCTAATGCAGTGACCAATTATAAAGAGTTTTTATTGGTTCCCTGATTTCACCGAAGTCTATAACATTATTGGATGTCATATCTAAGGAGTTCTATAATTCCAGGGTAGATGAAAAGTGTAACACTCTATACTATATGCATCCTTGAATAGTGATGCATGAGCTGTTTTATATATTTGAAACTAAAGATTTGGGATGTAATGGTGGGAAACATGTTGCAGATTTGCAACATACATTTCTTATTTTGGATCCTAGGCCATAAATATTTTAGTTAGTTTTTGATGAAAAAAGTGTATAATAAATTTTTGATGTTTACACTTGTTTCATGATAAGGGAGATGTTGAGACATGAGTTTCTAATGATTTCCCCTTATATTCTGGTGTATATATGGTATGCACCCCATTAATATCTCATTAGGTATCTCATTGTCAACATTATAGTGGTCCATAATATGATGGCATGGTTGTTTATGGATAACACTATTCATATATTATTTTCAGACTCTACCTCATCAAACATACGTGAATCCATCTGGTCAGACCATAGAATATGGATCTGATGGTCACCTGCTGACTAGAGTGGTGTGTTGCAGGATGTTTATGGGGAACCATATATAGCTAAACCTAATAATTTGTGAACCTCTTAATTTTATGGTGTCATATTTTGTTTCATCTATCTATACATAGGAGTTTGTAAAATGGGATTATTTCCAAACCAATTATATTTTTCACAGTGGGGAGGATAACCATGGTGAATTCCATAATTAAGGTCCATGTGATCCATCTCCACACTACAACACGGAGGAATATCATGGCAATGAACATATTTTGCAATCAATTGGATATAATATTTGAAGGGCCATTGTAGTGTTGATAAATTTCCTCTAATGACATTAAGGAAATTAATATTGTGTAGATTATGACTATAGATCATGATCTTGTTTTAGGTTGGGTTATTCCACTCAACATTTCATAATTGTGAAGGGGTATGAGCCGATTGTCTGATAGTTTATAGAAAATGTATATAACCATACGGTGTTGCAGGTTTATGAACCTACTGCTAAGAAGATTTTGGGATATGATGATGGGCTATCTCATTATAGACAGAAATGTGATTTTCACCATAGGCATGTTCCATTCTGACTTGGTGAGCCACAGTCATGATTGTAATATGATCCCAATAATGAGTAATTTTAATATTACGCTGGACTTTCATGGAAGGAATATGATCCTACTCTAAGGAATCTTCCACTCTTACATGATGATCCCATGATGGACAATAAATATGAGAATGCTCTTAATATTCAATACCCCTTTTAATATGTTAACAGACCACCGAAATAGGTAATGGAATATCAGCCTCCCCCTATGCTTCCTTGGAATGATGCTAATACAATCATTCATTGGAGGTAGTAAGATTATGTTCTTATCATCTAGGATCCATCTAAATATTCCAGGAATATTAACTAATATAAATTTGAGCATGACTCGAGGCTTGTTCTTATCTCACTTTTTCTACCCCACCTAGAACAGAAATATGTACCCGATCCTCACCCATTGATGTAAACCAGTACAATTATTTTATTGGATCATGATTTTTCCTGAGGTATGTTCCCCTCTCGTATGGTGATACCCGACCATAACTAAGATATAATCCCAATCCGGGTTCTGTGTAAAATGCTACTAAATATATTCTATAGGCATTGAACCATATCATGATGCATGTTCTGCTCTCATGTGATGGGTATTGATTGTAATGGTAATATGAGGATAGTCTAATACCTCACCCTTCATTGGAATTTTATTATTATCCTCCCACAATGGGTGAAATAATATGTTCATTCTCTGGAACAATCACTTGATCATGATGATCAGATTGTTGAGTTTTCCTAGATATTGGGAGAGAAGTAAGTGCATGTACCTTCAACAACATCAGTGCTAGAATATTTTTTCAGAGTTATTCTGATGTTTCTAAAACATATTATCATTTATGGAATGTCTATGTTAGGATATGATTCTAAAAGTTTATGTCTCCATGATAAACTTGCAGATGTCATCAATTGAAGCAGACATATGTTCCAATTCATTCCCTCCTTTTTCAATTGGAATTTGCTGATGGGTTTCATGCATAGCGGTTGGAGTATGATCCTCCCCCATTACTATTGTGTGGTTATTCCCATAGACTAGTTCCAAAAGAGTCTGTATATAACCTAGCATGCAGTTTATTTCCTAAATATAATGGAATTCATCACTGGGTGGAGTGGAGATATAATCCCTCTAATTAATTTCAAATTCATTCATCCTCTGATGAGTCATCCATGTAGACCATGCTTGGGAATTCAATGTGGTTTTGTGTCATATGGTACCCTCATGAGGCAATTAATAGGTAATGGAGGGATGGTGTTGGTGACGGTAGTCAACTCGTACCCTCCTCGGTGGAACATGAACTGAAATGGATTCATATTTGGCCTCTTGGTCTACCTTCATCATATATGGTAGATAGAAGTTGTCACACTCTGGGGATAAGCTCCTGAAGCTATTGGTCTTGGCAATGAGACCCACTGTCATAGAAGAAGCTTTTCCATGTAAATGTGTAATTTCCAGTCATTGTTCTTTATGAAAATCATGAGAAGATCACATGGTTGGGATTGAATAATGTCGGTGGTACTCCCATACTGTCTTATTTCCTCCAATTATTGGTGTTTTTGAGAGGGTGAGATTAAATTGTGACCCACATATGTTTTAGTTTCAGAAGGGTTTCTAGAGATAATGAAGGATGATGAAGACATTGTCTCAAATCATGATTTTATCAATATCTATAGTATTGTAGAAAATAAGAAACAAGGTTCTTAATTAGATCAATATCATAGGAATAATGTGTTGTATCATATATTCTTGGATAATACTAATTTTCTTGATATTCCATGATTCATCCATTCCTTTTGTTTGTACTTGTTAAAATGCGGATGGGTTTTTAATGTGAACCACAGTTATAGAGGATTATTTATAAGATCATGATTTTCAAACAACATTGTTTGTATCTGGTTTGCAATACAATGTGACAAGTTTAATTATAAAAAAAAAATATATTTTTATAGATATGTTCATTAGTTTTACCATTTTGTTCACATATATGTGAAAATGAAATGGACTAAGGGACAATAAAAAAATTCATTGGGGAGTTTCATATCGAGTTCATAATTTTTGATTCATCGGTTTGTTTGCGGTGTGGAATTGGTTTCTCTTATTGTTATACCATTTACACTTTTCCTAGAAACTCCCCATGGTTCCACCATCTGTAGGTAGGTACATAAAATATTTCCAAAGGATTGAGGTAATCTGGATTTTTAGGCACAGTGAATCATGGGTACATTAATTGATCGATAGGATGGGAGGTCAGGCTCAACACACTAATTTTGGGGAAACTGTTGCCTATTTGGGGAATCTCTTATAGATTTATGATATGTTCATGTATCTCTTCATAATCCAGATCTCAGACTAGTTACCTTGAAAAATTAATTAATTGGTTATTTATCTCATAAAACTAATTAAGTGAGTCTCATTGATGTACTAAGGGCAGTGTGGTCTCATTTTTGAATCCATCTGTATGTATTTTAGGTTATTAATCATTCCCCTTAATGGTAAATGTCATCTTTATGAGATGATATCTTATGAACAAATGCTTCAGAATTTTCTACCATGTGAGTTGGTGGTTAATATTCCATGGAGAGGATTGAGACATTATGAAGCATCCTGTGTATCCATGGAAATTTCAAGAATAAAAAACAATGTCGTTCATTAATCATGTATAGTTTATCATCATGTATAGATGACATTTGTGTAGGTATTGAGACACTAAATGTTAGATATCGGGTCTCTAGGTGATTCCCTATGTATCCTAGTTTTGATAGGACTTAGAGTCATTTTCGTTCCATTACGCCCTTAGAACTAGCCTAGTGGTATATACCATTATATGAGTGGTGTTCATACCATACCACTCATCAGAGAAAATATAGTGATATTTCCTTGGTGAGTGGAGATTCATGATGTTCATTAAGTTGATCATTTCATCTCCTTAATCCCACATGAGATATGATCAAAGTTAGAAACAAAGTGGAATATATGATCATTCTCATCATTTGTATATAAATATATGGGACTTTTATACAAAGATAGTCCTTGGTATGTTTGGTATAAATCTAATACCTTGTAAAGGAATACTACATATACCTATTTTGGAAGGAATTAGATTCCTTTTAGTTCATTTATCCCATAAACTACTAATAGGATATGGTGGATGATCACATTTTAAGACATTAGATCATCCTTGAGGTTTAAGCAATGCAAGGGGCTCATAACAAGATGGTTTCCCTATTGTTTTGGGACATACTATATTACATCGGTAGTTGGGGCATACACACTGACATCTCCGTTGTAACCGTTGGGTGTATAGTATATATGACAAGATTTGAGAGACTCCATAAGTTCATGTGATCTATGCATGTTGTGAAAAAAAATGTTATCAAGTAATAAATGTAATTTCTTTGGATAAGGGCTTGGATACTAGAATCTCCTTGGTTGATCAATATGGATATAAAACATTGGAGTGGTGGCCTATATATCCTAACTATGGTAAGAATCAGAGTCGTTGTACTTCCCTTAATTGTGGATTTCACATTTAGGTTTTCCTTATATTTGAGTCTTACACTCCAGAGATTGATAAGTCTATAAAATTCATGGATTCCATTGTGGTCTAGACTAGTTTTCTAGAGGGTATATCCGGCCACCATTGACATGTCCAGTGGACATCACATGACCGGTTTTTCATGTCGAGAAAGCCATTGTAGGACCTATCTCAACACATATGGGGGTATCACAAGAGTCAACGCGACATTGTATGAAGGATGTCATGTTTCTTGGATAACATCTCGAGATTTCATCATGATACTGGAATATTATGACTGGAAGTAATTACGGGTCAATACTAGATTACTATGAGGTTATTGCGAGAGATTGGATTTCATGCCAGGATGAAACAATGAGACAATACTAAGATGAGAGAACACCATTATTTGAGTCTAGTGATGTATCAGAACGATTTCTAATGGATCTATTGATATACCACGATGGTATCATGAGTCCAAGGTGGTGTTCCCATTAGGACCATGTGACATTTTTTAACATGTCAAGAGGACTTTGTGTGTCCCAAAATATCAATCAAAATTAATGTCATGAGATCTGGGAGATGCTTCATGTCACTATAATGTGTCCTTGTATGAGTCACACAAAGTTCATGAGGACCCAAAATTAAGTATTTTGTTTAATTAATCCAATTTTGATCGTGGTTCTATCCATTTTATCTTTAATTACTTAATTTTATTTTGTATCAATTTATTTTAAGTCTCTCATGATATAGTTGGATAGCAGGATATTCTTCCCATTTACCATCAGATATCCTTCATTTGAACTATGAATGATCATGGGAAATGACTTGTTTTTATCACATGACTACTCTAACAGACCAACAGAATATTACCTGATTGAATTTTTTCTGATCATGTGTTTGGTTGGTCTGAGGATTCCTCTTTGATACTTGGGACTTTTACGCTCAAGAGTTTCCTTCAAGTTGTTGATAGTGGATTTTTCATGCTAGGGTGGGGGATTTATAAGCATCTCCACGTAGTTATTTAGAAATGTTTTCATCATATCTGGCATTATCTAGCATGGATTAGATGAATTAGGTGGAACAAAAATATTTCAAAAGTCTCTTCCATGGGTTATTCAAAGTGCATCACCTAAATTTAAGTAGTTTCATGTCTCTCCCATCAATTCTTCATTAATTATATTTTTTTTATGATTAATGAAGACTTTTTTGATCATGTGGTAATTTCAATGGATTTCTCATCATTTCCTATGGACATTACCAATTTAATTTTTGTGATCTAAGGTTCATATTGAATGTTGTTTACGAGATTCTTTATGACATGTCTAAGACTTTTCTTGAGATAAGGATTGGTTTTTCAGGGTTCTTGTGAGACAATGGGGAAGATATCTGTAGTCATTTGCATGATTTTTATGAAAATGAATACCTTATTCCCCATCCTCCTTTATTTTCTTTTTTTATGGAACAATGTTTTGGATTCATGTGAGATTTCACTATCAATATCAAGGAAAATTAATCTATTTTGGGTGATTCTTCGCATGATCGATCTGAATCATGTGGGGGTGTATGAGATTTCAATGTACAAATCCTCTCATTTTTTCTTTAAGATCCAATGGTATGTTCTACATTGACTAAACATAATTTAGGATTTCCCTGTGATGAGGATAATTAGTAAAAAAGAACTTTTCGAGATTAGGATGACATATCACCAGGGACATGTGGTTCCCTACGGATCACTAGGGGTGATTCTTGTGTCCTTCACAAATAGTGAATACCTCTAACATCTTCCATTTTATCTCCTTTTATTTATTCTACAAAGGATTTTAGAACTTATGAGTTTTTTTGAGTAATTTATAGAAGGTTTTCATGATTTTGTAATGAAGCCTCATCTTACTAATATGGGAAATATGGTGGTGAGATAGCATGTTTTTGAACAAATATATCTATTTGTTCAATTAGTGCTAAATGGGATTCTTAGTTTTTTCATCACATACCTGATTACATTAATGTGGTGAGGCTGACAAGTCAATGGGATTTCATGAGATGAGGTGAAAATATCACATAGGACTCGATGTACCCTATAGAATGTCGGGGGAGCATCACGTGTTATTCAGTAACAACAGGAACCTCTCGGATCATCAATTATATCTCTTTTATATTATTCTATAAATGTTTGTGGGACTCACAAGTTTTATCCGATATCATTATGGAAAATTGTCTTTTAAAATGATGATATGGTTCATGATCTTTATGACCACTAGAAGTTTTTCCGATTGGATATTATTTCTTCTAATTTCGAGAGTAATATTAGATTGTTTTTTAGAAACAGGACATTGACAAAACAAATATCCTAGGGGCACAAATTCAATTTTCATCACATTTCCCTCAGTTTTCTAGTGATCCTTAGCATGATAGTTCTTGGAAGGGGCACTCTATGGGATTCACAAATGGTTATGCATTGTGTGTGGTGTCTATTAATGACCTTGAAATGTCCATGCAATCGCAAGTCCCATGGTGGTTCATGTGACCATCAATACTCATTTCCATTACTCTTGTTTGTATGGTAATACCCATATTTAGGTATTTATTCCTTTTCGAATTTGCTGATGCTTATTTAGTGGGTGTCAAAAATAGGTTTTTGGGTTTTATGGGATTGAAGTTATTTTAGGGTTTCCATTGGTTTTGTAGGTATTTTATGGTATTATATGGATTTTAATGTTATTATCTTCTTTGGGGTTTCTATAATTTTAGGTTCATTTATGAGATTAAATTGTTTTTAGGGGTAATTTTTTATGGGTTTTTGGGTTTTTTGTGTTTTTAGGTTGTTTAACGTTATTACGGTTTTTAGTGTTTTTAGATTTTTTTGGGTATTATATATTTTTGTGTGTTTTATATGTATTAAGGTTTTTTAGGTTAAATGGTTTTATATTTTTTTTTATTATGGTTTTTACATTTTTTGGATTTTAGGGTTTTAAGGGGTTTTAGATTTTCAAGATTTTTTGTGATTTTAGTGTATTTTAATTTTTTAGGCTTTTTAGGGTCATTTGTGGTTTTTAATTTTTTATGGTTTTCTGTGTTTTTAGTGCTTTTAGTGTTTTTAGTGTTTTGTGGATTTTATGTGATGTAAGGGGTTTTTCATGTTTTTATGGGTTTTTGTTGTTTTATGGATATTAGGAATATTTAATATTTTTTATGGTTTTAAGGGGTTTAAGGGGTATTATAGTTTTATTCGGGGGGTTAGAGGATTTTGTTGGTTTTTGGTTTTAGGGGTTTTAGGGTTTTTAGGGTTTTATTGGTATTTTAGAGTTTTTAATTGTTGATTAGGTGTTTAAGGTTTTAGGTTATTGAATGTTTTAAGGGGTTTTACTGTTTTAATGTGCTTTAATATATTTTTATGGTTTTTATGATTTTTATGGATTTTAAGTATTTTTTTGGTTTTTAAGGGGATTTGGGTTTTAATGGGATTTAGGGTCTATTTGGGATATTATGGTTTTAGGATTGTTTAGATGTTTTTATATTTTTATGGGTTTTTTACGATAGTTGGGGATTTTATGGTTTTAGTGTTCTTTTATGTTTTTAATTCCCTTTATGGGTTTTAGGTTTTTTAGGGAACATTAGTGGTTTTTGGGGTCCTTTAGTGTTTTGGTGTTTTGGTGTCCTTTATATGTTTTATTGGTTTTAGGGTCCTTTAGGTTTATTAGGATAATTTGGGTAGTTTTGTTGTTATATGGGTGTTTAGGATTGTTTGGGGGATTTTAGATACGTTTGTGGATTTTATGAAATTTTATTGAATATTAGAGGTTTTTAGGGTTTTTTATATTTTTTGGAAGTTTTTTGATTTTTATGATCTATAAGGGGATTTAGGGTGTTTTGAGTCTTTTAATGGTATAATCTTATTTTATGAGTATTAATGGTCTTTTAGGGGTTTTTTAGTTTTTAGGGGTTTTATTGTTTTATGGTTTTTATTAGTTTTAGGGTTTTAAAGTTTTATGGGGTTTAGGTGTCACTAGGTTATTAAATGTCCTATAGGGTTTTGGGGTTTCATGGATTTAAGGGTTTTTTAGCCTTTCGGGGTATTTCGGTTTTTAGGGCTATTGGTTTTTTGGTTTTTTTAATTTTTTTTTTGTTTTTTGGGATATTAGTATATTTTTACTGGTTTTCAGGGGTTTTATGTGTTTTTATAATTTATAGTGTTTTAGGGGTTTTAGTGTTTTTAGGTTGTTTATGGTTTTAAACAGTTTCTAGGGTCTTTGATGGATTTTATGATTTAGTGATTTTAGCTTTTGAGGGTTTTGGAGGGGTTTTTCATTTATATATTGGTTTTTAAATGTTTAAGGGTTATTAGTGTTTTTATTGTATTTGGGTTTTTATTTCCTTTAGAATAATTGCGTTTCTTAGTGATTATTATATGTTTTAGGGGTTTTATGGGTTTAGGGTTGTTTTTGGTTTGAAGGGTTTTGGGATTTTGGAATGTTTTTTTGTGTGTTTTTTTGGGGGTTTTAGGTTTTTTTATAGGTTTTGAGTGTAATTTGAGTTTTTGGATTTTTTAGGGTTTTAGGGTGATTTAAGACTATTTTATTGTATTATTGTTGTGGGAATTGGGTGTATGGTATAGGGTATATGGAATACGGCTTATGGATTAGTGTGTAGGGTTTAGTGTTTTGGGTGGATGTTTTAGGGTTTAGGTGGTTTTTTAATGGGTTTGGGGTCTATGATGTAGGGAATAGGGTTTAGGGTGTTTGGTTTAGGGTTTAAAGTGTAGGGGTTAGGGTTTATGGTAGAGGGTTTAGGGTTTATTATGAATGATATAGGGTTTAGGTTATATGGATAGGTGTTTAGGGTTTACGGTATATGGTTTACGATGTAGGGTTTTGTGTTTAGGGTGTCGGCATTAGGATGAAATGTATTGGGTTTAGGGTGTATAGTTTAGAGTTCAAGGTGTATGTTTTAATGTTTAAGTTTTATGGTTTTGGGTTAGTGGGTAGGTTATGGGGTTTCAAGTGTAGGTTTTACACTACTACAAAACAGGCCTTTAAAAGTGCTGGTATTTATCAGTGCTAGAAAAAAGTGCGGATAAATTGCCTATTAATCGGTATTAATGATACTAATGAAAAAAATTTCCTTTTATCAACTCTTTTTTTGTGCTGATAATGGGAACATTTATCAAGGCATTATTTTAAGCAATGATAGAGGTTATATGTTATCATTTTTTTTATTTTTAGTGATGATAAAGGGTACCCTTTATAAGGGCTTCTTGTTTAGCAATGATAATAAATATTTTATTTGTGATATTTTAACACTGATGAATTTCTGAATAAATAAATCGAAATAATTAAAAAAACTAAAACATAAAAAATGAGTTTATTAAAACATAATTTCAATTTTTATTAACTAAATAATTATTGATAAAAATGAATAAATTTATTATACAATATTAAATATTAAACATTTTGTTAATTATATATTTTTGATATTTAATGTTAATTAATTAAATATATCGACATATATTAATATTTATAAATAAAATTTATGTATTAAATAATAATTATGTGTTTTACCTTAAATAGACATATATTTATTAAATAATGGTTTATAATTTAAAATTAATAAGAATTAAAAATACCGACTAATTTCATAGTTGAATAGATATATAAATGTATTTCGTTTGATTTTTCAATATAACATACATTAAATATTGGTTAATTAGTTTTTAGATATATATGATAAATGATTTTTTATATAAAATTTAGACAAATATATATATATATACATTTTTTCAATATTATTAAAGTATAGGTATTTTTAATTTATTTAATGTTAGTCATTTTAAACATATATGGATGAATTTTAAAATTAGATATTCATTAATAATGTTAAAATTATAGTTGTAAAAAATATTAATAAAAAAATATAGTATAAAATGTACATTTATTATATTTATACATTTATGAATTTTTAATTATGAATAAATATATATGTTTTTCAATGTATCGATATAATTATATATATTTAAATAATTATTGAATTTGTAATAAATTTACTTAAATAATTAATATATTTTATATATATATATATTAAATATATATATATATATATAATTATATAAATATATAGATTGATATAAATACAATTTTTAAAAATATTTCTATAATTTTAAATAAATATTTATAAAATTATAAAATAAATATTTAAAAATGAATTTTTTTTAAAAAAAATTATTTACAAATTTAATAATAAATATTTTATCTGTGCTTATGTAATAAGCATTGATAAAAGAAACTTTATCAATTCTTTTTTCATGCTGATAAATATGGGGATTTATCTATTCTAAAAAAGCACTGATGAAATGAATATTTATTAGTCCTAAAACATTAATGCGGCTAAAAATGGATTTTATCGTCACTTATTACATAGGCATTGTTAAAAAGTACCTTTATAAATAATTATTTGTTATTGCTGATAAATGTCTCCCAATCTATTTAAAAAACATTACCATTTGTGAGTCGGTCAAGATATCTGAACCATTCTACAAAACAACACACTAGTGGCGCTCGTCCTTGGTTAATCGATGCTTGAACCACACCCCTAGGATGCCTCTAGTTGCTCAAACATCTCATCTAATATCTGGTGTTCTATTGTAGTTAAGGATTTTAAAGAGGGTCTCTGATTTTCTTCAACCTAGTGAGGTAGTCCTTTTGATTTTGATTATATGTTTTTCATTTGGTATTTTATTTCTTCTTAAATGATGTCATTATTTTTTTCCATTTCTTGTATAATATTTTTCTTTTATATTTAGAGTAGAATGATTTATTTTTTATCCAATTTTTTATTTTTTATTGATGTTTTGGTCATTTAAAAAAATTGAATCAGTTTTCTTTATTGTATTTTGTTATATCTAAATAGATAAATGCATCCTAATGGCATATGGTTTCCCTTAGATTCACTATCTAGGTGGAATTTAATCTACCCTATAAATGAATAATTCTTAACAACATAAAATGTACCAACATGACGAATATTGTTACAATTAATACTAAGGAACCATCAAATAATTAAATCTTTAATGGAGTTATGAAATTTGTCATTTTAATGGGAATTGACATCCCATATAATAGATATTAACCATAATAATGATTAATGGTTATTGCATTTGGTTTTATTTTCTTTTAAAAAAATTATCTTCCATTAATGATAAGTATTATTTCATTTATTGCTGCCTAAAATATGTTATATGCCTAATAAAACATCTAAAATCTATGTATCCTAAAGTTAATGGAATTTGGGAAATGATATTTCCTTACTGAAAGCAAATGTGTGAAACCATTTGCTATTTCATAGTGATCTTCATCAAAAAGTTTGACTGAAATTAAGTGTAGTGACCATCATAGGTTTAGGGTACATGTGTTATTCAATTTTATATTCATCATGGAATTTTTTTGATCACATTGATATCATGGGTTGTGGAATAAAGTAATCTTCCACTACCAATATCTACTTTATTCAATCTAATGAAAACTTAAAATCTATAAAATAGAATTTCAATGCATCCAATGAATCATTAAATCGTATAGAAAAGGCTGAAATAATGTAAATCGAATCCCCTGTCATAAGAAATGGTGTAATTTTTCACCAATATAATTAACCATTAATTAATATATCTTAAATAATAATATAATCATGTAATATGATATACAAAATTTTAATAGAAGAAATTTTTTTTGTTTCATTGGGTTTCCACATATCATATTATCATATATATCTAATTATAATGTCATGTGTTATAAAATACACTATTTCCATGCCTCAAAATAGGGAATCCATTCATTTTTATTATGTTTATTACTATTTGAAAATATGAGAACTATTTAATGTGAAATTTTAGTTTTTCTATGAATATATAATAAAATATGATAGATAATCTTTGATTACATATTTCTATTTAGGGAACACCAGTTATAAGGAATGATATAGATTTAAATTATAGAATTTATTATTATATAATCCATAACATTCAATAAATTTTTAGTATCAATAGTATTTTTCTAATTATCATTTATAAAATGAATAATATAATTTATTATATAATTATAAATTTTGTCAATATGTATTTTTTGAAATTGAAATTACTTATAATTATTTTATATATAAATTATTTATAAATTATTTATAATTAGTTATTAAAGGAATAAGGAACATTTAAAAATACATGTCATTATTTTATTAACAATACTAATATACCTTTATTATATATATTTAATGTTTAATTATTTTGAAAATGAATATCTTATATGAATTAATTTATATATTGTATAAAATTAATCATTTATGAACCCAATTGAATGGATATGAACCAAAAATGTATGCTTGTTAATCATTTGACCAACAAATATGAATATGGAGTTAAAGAGTTCATTAAGTTTTCAAGAGATCATATAGATGACCGTTCTAAAAGCCTCTTTCCGTTATTACAAATTATTATTCAAGACAAATTAGTCTGAAAGAGATGTATGAACATTTGATTTATCACAGAATATATCAAATAATTAAATGTTGGACTAAACATGCTGGAAACTGGATGTAGACATCTATATGGATGATTCTATGGCTTATAAATCATTTGATATGAATACCTTTGTAAAAGATAATAGAGATCACATGGAATAAATGAAAATGTAAATTGAAGATGACCATTGTGATTATCCAATGTTGTTTAAGAAGTTAAATAGCTTTTCCAGAACTCATTGTATAGCATTTGTAAAAAATAAAAAACATTTTCTGATGTATTGATGTTATAAAATTTAGAATCTTGTAGTGGATGGAGTGACACTAGCTTTATAGGGATACTTGGTCTTCTAAAATATATGATACCAAAAGAAGATAAACTACCATTCCAATCATATGATTCTAAAAAAATGAATCGTTCAATGGAATGATATATAAAAATATACATGCTTGTCCAAATTATTACATATTTTTTTGTAAGTACTATGAATCCCATCTAAAATTACCTATGTGTGGAGTAGAACAGTAAAAGAAAAATGAATCATTACATTGAAATCAATAGGGTACATTCCAATCATTACATGGTTTATGAAACTATACGGATTTCTGAAACCCATGACACAATTAAAAATGAATGCATATAAAAAAATTAAATATGAGATCTTATGTCATCAAGAAGATTCTTGTTATTGGAAAAAAATTGATTATGATTTGCCAAAATTTGGAGATGATCTGTGAATATTTTTCCTCGCATTATTTACTAATAGAATAAATCTTCTTGGTGTATAGAGTTGTACTCACAGTGGATGGATTGTCAAGTTGGTAAATTATAAATTTCCTCAATTCTTATTCATTAAGAAAAAATATATTATGTTTTCTCGACAAATATTTGGACAGAAGAAACCCTGTAATGAAATTGATGTCTATTTGGATCCATTGATTGATGATATGAAATATATGTGGGATACTGGGGTTACAATGTATAATGCTCATAGAATTGAATAATTTATATTAAGGGTCATGTTTTACGGAACAATAAATTGAATCCCCTCTTATGAAAATTTATTGGGCTATATCATTAAAGGAATGTTAGGTTGTCCAATTTCTGGAAAAACACACATACTAAGTTCAGTTGAAACATTCCATGAATACTTTGTATTTAAGTCATTGTAAATTTCTACCTCGATTACATAAACACAAATCCTATATGAAAACATTCTAATGGAATACTAAATATAGTACAACATTGTCTCCAATATTGGGTGATCAACTATACAAAAAAGTAAAAAATATTGACACTAATTTTGATAAAACATTTTAAAAAACATACAAAATCATGTAGGAAGAAGAGAAACTTTTCCTTCAAATTTCCGTATTAGAATTTTTTTATGTTCTACATTTTATTGATTTCATATTTGATGAAAAAATGTATTTTATAGTGTTATTTTAACATTGAAAAATTTTCCACAGAAAACAAAATATGCCATCAAGTATTTGGTGGACTCGATTGAAAAAATGTTAATAGAAGTGTTGCAACCGGTGAAGGATAAAAATAATACTTATCTTACTCTAGTAGAAAATACTCTATCTAGAAAAAAAATTCAATTTTTTATTTCCTTACTAGTGCTAAAATTACAAAGGGGCGTTCACCAAATATCAAGAATTCCATGTCAATGAGTTATTTTATTATATAAGGATTAAAATCACACAACTATCCTATTTTCAAGAATGATTTAATGTCTGTTTTTTTTCATATCATTCTGAATCAAAATGTATACATACATTAACCATACTCTTCTTCTTTTAGAAATCTATATAGAGTAAGTTTGTAGACCTGACGATGATTCTAATAGTGAATATACAGATTGTAGTCATATTATGTGAATTAGAGATGTTTTTCCTACCATATTTATTTTATATAATGGTCCACATGATGGTTCACATGGTCATTGGTGTTTCATTATGTTCTCCTATCCATTATAAATGGATTTAACACATTTAATGGTATATGAATATTTATAAAGGGTATTTCAAGAATCGAACCCTATCATATGGTTGTGTTGTCGAAAAATATATTATTGAAGTATCTATATAATTATATACGACTTATATTTCAAATGTTGACATCATCTGTCTCTGAAATTTTCACCACAAAAAATGCCTTATGGGTGACGGAATTTTAGATAATCATTTTTTATAGAGATTTTAATCTATCAAGGGGTGGATGAGGGAAATCAAATACACCTAAACATTTTTTATAGGATGGTTTAGAGAACAAATTTTGAGGAGTTATCTAAAATTTAATAATCAATAGGCAAAGGACATTAGTGGCTATCTAGTAGACCAAATGAATATTTTATATCTTACACTGGTTTTCTAATAAATGGTTATACAATCAATAAAAAATAAAATAATTAATACACTATAATGAAAACCCATGGTGTTACTCTTTTGGATGAAGTGATGAACAATTCTAGATCCAATGATAGAAATCAAATTTATGAAAAGATGTCATATTTAGGAATTATTAAAAATATAAAAGAAATTAATATTAGAACATTTCAAGTTATTCTTTATAATTGAAAATTGTTTGACAATATCAATAGAGTCATAGTTGATGAAATGGGAATTGTCATGGTGAATTTCAGTGTGAGAGGGAAAACACGACATGTTCATAGTTGCATCACAATAAACAAATGTATTTTATGTCTCTGATTCAACAAGATATAATAGGATGATTTTCTTACGGGAAACTAAATCAAATGTTAAGTAAGATGAAAATTTACTCGAGGATGAACCTTTCATTGGGACATCACAAAATGTTCATATTGGTCCCATTGTAGAAAATGTATTTTAAGTTAGAGGGGACTAGAAATATGGAATTTGGATTCTTGATAAGGGAACAAAGTCCTAGAAACACTTATAAAAAGAAAGATGGTTCAATGTGTAGGTAATAGTTTTTTTAATTTATTATGTTCTTCTTCATAATATTATATGTTCTATAATGGTTTTACATAGTATAAATTATATTTTTTACAACTAATTCCATCAATTACTTCTGCACATTATGATGTTAACAATCACTCAAAAGAACAAAATATAATTAAAGAAACTCTATAGAATTATGTAAAGGTAATGTTACGATATAAGTTATCTATTTTATCGAACTATTATATAATGGAACATTTATTTAATTTTCATTATTCCATAAAAATATTTTTTAATTTATGAATTTTTTCTCCACATGTCATGAACTTGCATGAAAATAAATTGACAATCTCTCTACTCAATCATAGTTGTAATTTTAGTGTTTTCACAGTAAAATCAGTGTCCATAGAATTAGTGTATTTTTTAATATTTATGATTAATTTATATATTTTTAGTATTACTCACATAATAATTTTTTACCTATACATGTTTATTATTTTGATTGAGTTGTGGTTCTATTTCAATCATTCATGTCATTATGCACCTAAACTACCACATACTTCTTCTCCCTAAAAACCATTTAACCCCTATAGTGGGGTGTATGTCACTTTCTTTCTTGTGATCTCCAGTGCCTTTGCAGGATGAGAAATGGAATTTCCTCTTCTCAATTACAGAGTTAATCATGTTGTTTCCATTATAAAATAATTTTCCATATAATTAATATATTATATTATTTTAATATTATTTTTTTATTACTCACAAAATAAATGTTTTCTTATATTGGGGGATTATTTTTTCCGAGTTCTGGTAGGATGCCCATCTTTCACACCCATATTAACCAAAACATCCACATACTTATAATTCCTAAATAACTTTTCACCCATATAGTAGTACATTTTTCACTTTCATTCCAGTTCCCTCCACTTCCATTGCAGGATGTGTAATGATGCTGTAACTGATCAATTACCGAGGTAATATAGTTGTTTGCACAGTAAAATCATTTTCCATAGAATTAATGTATTAATTAATATTTATGATGAATTTATTTATTTTTAGTATTACACACATAATAATTATTTTCATATATATATGGATTCTACTATTCAAGTTGGGGTGGTATGTTCATCACTTCGGCATATCATCACTAAAACATCCACAGAATTCTTCTCCCAAAAAACCATTCCCCCCAACAGTGTTGACATTTATCACATTACATCATGTTCTCTCCATTTATCAATTATATAGTTAATCTTGATATTTGAAAATTAAAATCGCATTCCATAGAATTAATTTATTATATTATATTTATAATTAATTTATTTTTTTTAGTATTACTCATAATAAATTTTTTATTATATAGGTGGATTATTTTTTTATGTAGTTTTTTAAAATATTATAAGTAAATGTTAGATGTTAAATAATTAATGTCAATGGAAATCATAGAAACATTGACATTTAGGATTTTTGAGACTTTGGGATGTGTAGGAATCAGACACACCTCAATCTAACACCCAACGCGACTCGTATGACTCAAAGTAGTTTTTTTCTATTTCAAAATAACATTAATTTTATTAAAAATGAAAACATACCTACTCAAAACAATAAAAAATATTCCAATTGTATTTATATATTAATAAAACAATATATATATTATTTGTGTCATGAATGAATTATCTTCACCTCAATCGGATACATTATGTGCCCGATATGACTCTATAGGTCCGTTATCCATTTAAAATCAACAGTCTAATTTATAAAGTGTAACTCACTAAAATCTAAGAAAATATTCTTGGATTTTTTTTAAATTATGAGCATCGATTCATAAATCATTTATGACGTATAGGAATCGGTACCACTTCAAACAGATACACAATGTGATCTTTATGAGTCAAGGTGTGTGTTTTGTGTTTAAAAATACATTTTCGTAAAAATTAAATTTGAAATTCTCAAAACATGGAAAAAACATTTATATTATTTTTATAAATTATTAAAAAAATTCATATGTCATTTGAGATGTGTAATAATCAGCCACACCCTAATCTGATACATTATTTGATCAATTTGACACTAAGTGTTTCTCTATTTAAAATTGACATCAATTTTAGTAAAAAAACAAACTGGGCTACTCAAAACAAATAAAACATATTCATATTGTTTTGAAACATGAATAAAATGATCAAAAAGTTATTTGAGATCTTCATGAATCTTCTGCACCTCAATCAAATTCATGGTGTGACTAGTATGACTCCAAATGTGTGTTTTTATTTAAAACTGACATTAATTTTGTAAAAAGTCAAACAGAGCTACTCAAATCCAAGAAAACACATTAAAATTCTTTAAATAATTTCGGAAAATGATCCCGAGGTCATTTTTATGTTTAGGAATCATTTATACCTCAATATGATACACAATTTGATCAGTATGAGTCAAAGTGTTTTTTTTCAATTTTAAAATGTCATTCTAGTAAAAAAAATAATCATTATATACACACAACTGGGAATACACATTAATATTGTGATTATACTTTAGGAAAATGATCCATATGTCATTTTAGTAAAAAATAATCATTATATTTTTTTAGGTTTTTTAGTTTTTTTTATGTTTTTTGAGGCTTTTTTGGGTTTTAATAAAAAAATTAATGTCTTTTGGTGTTTTTAAGCGATAATTGGGGGTTTGATGTTTTTTGGGGGTCTTTTGGATTAATGGGATTGAGGGATTTTCTAGGAGTGTAAGGATTTTTATGGTTATTTTACGGTTTTATTGTTTTTTGTGTCATTTTATGGTTTTTATGGGTTTTTAGGGGTTTTATTATTTTTAGGGTCTTATTGTGGTTTTTAGGTTTATTAAGGGTTTATTAGGATATTTTATAGGTTCTAGTATTTCATAGTGGTTTAATGGGATTTTATGGTTTTAAGATTTTATCTATTTTATGGGTTTTTGGGTTTTAAGGGTATTTATATTTTTTAGGGTTTATTTGAAATTTAGAGGTTTCTAGTTATTTTTTGGGGGGTTCTGTATTTTAGGGTTTTATGGAGACTTTTTGTCATTCTATGGTTTTTTAGTGTTTTTAGGTGTTTAGTGTAATTTTTTATTTTTTATTGTTCTTATGGTTTTTTGGTGTTTTAAGGGATTTTATGGGATTTTAATTTTTTTTCTCATGAGTATTTTGTGTTCTTAGGTTTTAGGGTTTTATTAGGATGTTATTTAGGTTTAATGAGTTTTTTTGTTTTTGTTTTTGATTTATAAAGTTTTAGTACTTTTAGGAATTTTAGTACATTAATTGATTTATGGTTTTAATGGGGTTTTAGGGTTTTTATTGTTTTTTATAGGTTATTATGTTTTCTGGTATTTTGGGATTTCTAGGTTTTTAATCGATTAATGGTGTTTTAAGGGATATAGGGATTTATAAGGATTATTTAGGTCTGTTATGATTTTTATTGGTTTCAAGTGTTACAGGGTTTTTAGGGATTTTAGGTATGTTTAAAGTTTTAATTATTTTTGGGTTTTTAGGTTATTAGAGGGTTTCGGGTTCTTAATAATTTTTAGTCTTTTTTAGATTTTTTTGAATTTTCGCTGGGGTTGGGGGTTTAGGGTTGTTTTATGGTATTGATTGTTTTATGGATTTTTAGATTCTTTTTAGTTTTTGATGGTTTTAGGCTTTTAGGGGTTTTAGTTTTTTTATATTTTTTCGGTATTTTTTTTGTAGGGGTCTTAGTGTATTTTTAGGTATTTTATGTTATTTACTGGTTTTAATTCGTTTTAGAGTGAATTCAAGGATTTTAAGTAATTTTTGGGGTTTATAAGGTATTTATGGGTTTTAGGGGGTTTAGGGTTACTATGTATTTTGGGTTTTAGGGTTTTTAGATTTCTGGGGGATTAATTATTTTTAGTTTATTAAGGTGTTTTATTTATTTTTAGAGATTATAATGTTTTATGGTATTATTAAGGGCTTGGGGGATTTTTTATGGATTTTTGGGGTTTATGGTTTTTAGTATTTTTTAAATTTTAAGGGGTTTTATGTGTTTTAAGATTTTTTATGGTTAAAGGTTTTTATTTGGATTTTAAGGTTTTTTTTATTTTCTAGAGTTTTTAGCATTTCATAGGTCCATTGGGTTTTTAGGTTTTTTTTCTATATATATAGTTTTGGGGTTTTATAGGTTTGTAGGGTTTCTTGGTGATTTGGGGTTTTTAGGGTGTTATAAGGGTTTTAATGTTTATAGTTTTTTTTTATTTCTATGTTTTTAATGATTTGAGGGGTTTATGGTTTTAAAGAGTATTTTAAGAGTTTTGGATATTTTTTCTTTTGGATTTTATTCGGAGGATTATTAAATTTAGCATTTTTTATGATTTTTGGTGTTTTAATGGATTTAATGGTTTACTAGGGTTATAGGGTTTTAGGGGTTTTAATATTTTTATGGGGTTTTAGCATTTTATGGGGTTTCGGCTTATTTAATTTTTTGGTTTTTACAGTTTTTTTAGGTTTTTATGTTTTTTGAGATCTTATAGTGTTTTAAGGTCCCTTTAAGGATTATAGAGATTTTAACATACATTATGAGGTGTTACAGAAATTATTTCATTCTAAGTTTGGTTGTTTTTAATTGTTTTATGGTTCATTTGGATTTTTGTGGTTTTATTATCCTTGTGGGTAATTTAGGGTTTTAGGGTTTTATATATTCTTTAGCGTATTTTAGGGACCTTTAGGAATATTTCTGCATTTTTCGGTTCTTTATGATTATTTAAGGTTTTTATGGTCCTTTAGGGTTAATATGGGTTTTATTGGGTCTTTTAGGGTTTTTTAGGTATTAGAGACTGTAAATCTTGATAGAATATTCGATTGTCTTTGGGGGTTTTCTAAGTATTTTACTGATTTGAGGTTTCTGTGGGGTTTTTAAATGGCATTTGGGGCCTTGTAGTAATTTTTTGTGTATTTCTGTTTTTTAGGGGTTTTAAGGGTTTCATGGTCCATTATGGTTTTTATATAATTTTAGGATTTATAATGGTTTTAGTGTTTTTAGGGTTTTCTAGGTTTTTAGTGTTATTTATAGTTTTATGGAATTTTTTTAACTTTTTAGGGTTATTATGGGATTTTAGGGGTTTTTTGGGTTTTGGGGTTTTATTTGTTTTTTATATAACCTAAGATTATTAGGGGTTTTCATTATTTTTAGGTGTTTTAGGTTTTTTTTGTTTTTATGGTTTTTATATATTTTATAAGTTTCAATGATTTTATAGGGTATTTATGGGGTTTTGGGTCTTGATGGTTTTTAGTGTTTTGGGGTTTTTAAGATATTTAGGGGTTTTAAGCTTTTATATATTTTTAGGATTTATTGGGGTTTTAGTGTTTTTAGAGCATTTGAGATTTGTTAGGGGTTTTATAGATTTTTAGTTCTCCTTAGTCCTATATGGTTTTTATGGGATATTTTGTGTTTTATGGGTTTTATCAGTTTTATGGTTTTTGTATTTTTTACGATATTTCATGGATTTGTAGAGTTTTTGTGGTTTTATTGTTCTATGGGGTTTTAGAAACATTCGGGGCATTAAGGGTTCTGAGGGATTTTGGGTTTTTATTACCTTGGTTTTTTTAGCTTTTTGGAGTTTTCCAGGGTTTTAGGGTCTTATGGGTTTTATGGTTTTTTTGGAATATGTTGGGTCATATATGGTTTTTTATAATTTTTAGGTATTTTAGGGCCCTTAGGTTGTTTTAGGGTTGTTATTGATTTTAGGATTTTAATTTTATTTTTATTCTATTGAAGCTATTTTAGGTGGTTTTAGAGTTTTAGGGGCTTTATAATTTTTAGGCGGTATTATAGGTTTTCAGGCATTTTAGGGTTTTATGGGTTTTAGGGGATGTAGGAATTTTGGGTTTATGGTGGCATGATAGTTTATTTTCTTATTTAGTATTTTATATAATTTTATGTTTTCATGTTTTTGAAGGGTTATTTTTTGAGTTTATGTATTTTTTAGGTTTTTTATGTATTTTATGGGTTTCATGAATTTCAGGGGTTTTAGGGATTTTCAGGGTTTTTAATGATTTTTTTTTGTTTTTAGTGTTATAAGGTTTTATAAGGATTTATGGGTATTAAATTTTTTAGGTGTTTTCTGGGTTTATATGTTTTTAGATGTTTTTTCAGGTATTTATGGTTTTTTATAGTCATTTGAATTTTTATGGTATTAGGATTTTAAGACGATTTATGGTCAATTTATTATTTTATGGTTTTTAGGGGTTTTATGATTTTTTGGGCTTTAGGGGTTTTAGTGTTCTTATATATTTTTATTATTTTTAGGGTTTTTAATAAAATTTTATAGATTTTTATGTTTTTATGGTTTTTATGATTATTTTTGTGTCTTTTTGGTTTTTAATGTTTTTTACTATTTTTTAGGGTTTGGGGGGGTTTTAGGATTTTTTGGATTTTAGGGTATTTTGGGCATTTATGGTTTTTATGGGTATTTTAGGATTTTAATAGGATTTTTAAGATCATTTAGGTATCTTATAGTCTTTAAAGGGTTTTATGTATTTATGGTCTCTCAATGGAATTTACGTCTTAAGGGGCTTTTATGGTTTTCTATGATGTTATGGTTTTTTTAGGTTATTTGTGTTTTTTAGGGTTTTAGTATTTTTTATGGATTTTGGAATTTTGGAATTTTTTAGTGTTTTCGGTTTTCTAGTGATTTTTTTTAGTTTTTTCATATTTAATGGGTTCTTAGGGTTTTATGGTGTTTTATGGTTTTGGGGATTTTTAAGCAATTATATTTATTTTGTGTATTTAGTCATTCTAGGGTTATTTTAGGGTTTTTTGTGTTTTTAGGGTCGTTTAGGATTTTTAGGGTTTTATGTTTTTTGGTGTTTTAGGAGTGTTTCAAAGTTTTTTGGGTTCACAGTTTTTTAGTGTATAAATATTTTTTAGGGGTTTTATGTTTTTCTAGGGTTTAGGGTTTAAAGGGTTTTCAGAGCTTTTACTCTTTTCATGGTTTCTAGGATTTTAGGGGTTTGGGGGGTTTTATGGTTTTCTTATTGTTTTTATAGGATTCTTAGAGATTTAAGAATTATTTGGGGTTTTTTAGTTTTTTATGGTTTTTTGGGTTTTATGTTGTTAAAGGTTTTATGTATTTCGGGGTATTTATTTGTATAAGTATTTTTTATGTTTTTAAGTGTTTAAAATGTTTTTATTGTTATATTTTTTTATTGTTCTTAGGGTTTTATGTTTAATTAAAAATTTAATTGTTTTGGGGTTGTTTTTTTTTGTATTTAACGTTTTATGTGTTTTTAGGATTTTTCATGTTTTAGATTTTTAGGGGTTTTAGGCTTTTAGTAATTTTATAGTTTTTATGGGTTTATTTTTTTAGGTTTTTAGTGTGTATATAGTTTTTTGTGGGAATTTTAGGATATTTATACTGTTTTTGGGTTTTTTTTCATGGATTTTAGGGTCTTTCAAGGTCTTTATGGTCTTTAGGGTCTCTATGGTTTTGGGGGGATTTAATATTGTCTAGGATTTTTTATGGATTTATAAAGGATTCATGATTTTTAGGATTTTATGTGTTCTATAGGTTTTATGGTATGTTAGGATTTGGGGGGATTTTTAAGAGGTTTTACTGTTCTTATTGTCTTTAGTGTGTTTTCATGTATTTAATTTTTCATGGGTTTTATTAGGGATTTCTATTATTTTTTGGATTAATTGGGTAATATTTTTCTTACTATTTTTAGGGATTTTATTTATTATAGCGTTTATACATTTGGGGGAGGTATGTTTTCTTAGGATTTAGGGTTTTTCAGTGCTTTAGGGGATTCTGGGGGTTTTTAGGTTTTTTAGGGATTTTATGGGTTTTGGGGTCTTTTAAAAAATTTAGTGTTTTTAAGGTTTCTATAGGATTTTTTTATTTTTAGTGGTTTTCTAATTGTTTTTTTTTCTATTGATTTTATGTTTTTTTTAATATTTAGGGTTTTTAGAGTTTATGGTTTTGAATTGGTTTAGGGGGATTATGGTTTATTATATTATTAAGTATTTTTGGGGTTTAAGTGTTTCCAAGGCTCATTAATGGTTTTATTGTTTTTTTGTGGTTTATTACAGTTTTAGAGTATATGGAATATAGTGCAGGATATAAGCCATAGGGTGGGTTTAGAATAAAGGGTTTGTGTTGGGTAATGGGTGTAGGTTTTATGGTGTAGGGATTAGGGATTAGGGTTTAGGTTATATGATTCATGGTATAGGTCTCAGTTTTTAGGGTCTAGGGATGGTATAGAGTTTTGGGTTTGCGGTTTAATGTTCAGGGTTTATGGTATATTGTTTTGGATGTTGGGTTTATAGTTTACAATGGTGGGTATAGTGTTTACGTTGTAGGGTTTACGGTTTGAGGTCTTTGGCATAAGGTTTAGGGTGTTGGGTTTTGGTTTTTGGATGTTAGGTAAGGGTTTAGGGTTTTGATCACATGGTGTATGTTATAGGGTTTTGGGTTTGGGGTTCGGGGTTTTGGTTGTATGGTATCGAGTTTAGGGAGTATGGTTTAGTGTTTAGTGTGTGGGGTATGGGTATGTGGTTTAAAAAGTACGTTTTTGGGTTTAAGATGTAGGGTATATGGTTAAGGGTCTGGTGTTTAGGGTTTACGGCGATAAGTAGAGGGTTTAGGGTGTGAGGTTTGCAGTTTAGGGTGTATGGTATAAGGATCTAGGTGTAGATTTTAGAGTTATAGGTGTAGGGTATTGGGTTGAGGGTGAAGTGTTTATGGTGTTGGGTTTAGGATTTAGGTTTCATGTTTTTGGTTTTAGATTCTACCATGTAGGATCTAGGGTGTAGGGTATTGGGTTTGGGTTGTCTGGTATAGTGTTTAGGGTATATGTTTAATGGTTTAGTGTGCAAGGTATATGGTTAAGGGTGTATTGTGAAGGGTTTACTGTGTAGGCTTATGGTTTTATTGTGTGCGTATAGGTTTTAGGGTGAAGGGTATTGGGTTTAGGGTGTATAGTGTGGTATTTAGGCTATAAGATGTTGGGTTTGGGGTTTTTTTTACTGATTTTATGGTTTATGGTATAGGGTTTTGGGTTTTCTGATTAGTTGTAGGGATTATAGTTTTTGTTTTATTTTTTTGGGTGAAGCTTAAAGGGATTTGGTTTTTGGGTATAGGAGTTATGGTGAATTATTTAGGGTATTGGGTGTAGGTTATTGAGTTTAGTGTGTAGAGTTCAGGGATTAGAGTTTATGGTATAAGGTTTATGTTCTAGAGTTTAGGGTTTTAAGTGTAGGTTATAGAGTCTAGGGTCTCATTTTTATTATTTATGGTGTAGGGTACTAGGTATATAGTGTAAGGAATAGAATTTAGGGTGCCATGTATATGGATTATGGTGTAGGTTTTGGTGTTTAGGGTGTTCGTTATTGGGTTTAGGGAGTTTGGTTTAGGGTTTAAGGTGTAGGGTATAGATTTTAAGATGGAGGGATAATATTTTAGAATGTAGGATAATTTTATTGGGTGTAGGGTTTAATGTTCAGGGTTTATTATTTATTGTGTAGGTTTTATGGTTTATGGAGTAGGGTTTAGGGTGTAGGGTGTATGGTATATGGTTTCAGGTGTATGTTTTATGGATTAGGATGTAGGGTATCAGGATTAGGGTAAATGATTTAGGGTTTTTGTGTGCGTTATATGGTTTAAAATTTTGGATTTTTGTTTTGGATATATGTTATTGGGTTTTGGTTGTAGGGTTTATGGTTTAGTGTTTAGGGTTTAGGGTATAGGGTTTAAGGATTAGGGTGTTGGGTGTCATGTTTTGGGTGTTGTGTATATGGTTTAGGTTGTTGGGTTTAGGATATAGGGGTTTTTTCATTAGGGTTTAGGGTTTAGGGTTTAGGGTTTAGGTTTTAGGTTTTAGGGTTAAGGTTTATGGGTTTATGATGCAGGGTTTAGGATTTAGGATTTAGGGTTTAGGATGCAGGCTTTAGGTTTTATTTTATGTTTATGGGGTTTTTAGGTTTTTTAGTGTTCTTTTAGTGTTTAGTTTTTTCCGATATTTTAGTATTTTTAGGGGGGTTTTGGGTTTTTTAGTGTTCTTTTAGGAATTTAGATGTATTGGGTGTAGGGTTTAATGTTCAGGGTTTCGTATGAATTTTATAGTTTTTTAGATTTTTATTGGGTTTTAGGGTTTTATGGGAGATTAAGGTGTTTTAAGGGTTCATTGTGGTTTTTATAGGGTTATATATTCTTTTAGTGGTTTTATGGTTTTATGGTCTTCTATTGGTTTTCCGAATTTTAGGGGCTTTAGGTGTTGTTATGGATTTTAAGTGATTTTTAGATTATTTCGGGGTTTTTTGTTTTTTACTTTTTTTAGGAATTTCTAAGGGTTTTTAGGGTTTACTATTTTCATTGTTTTGGAGGATTTTAGTTTTTAAAGGGATTTAGTGGGGTGTTTAGTTTTTTAATTGCTTTCATAGAGTTTTTTGGAGGGTATAGGACTTTAGGCCTCTTTAATATTTTTTAGGGATTTTAGAGTATTTAGAGTTTTTTGGTTTTTTTTGTTTGGAGTTGTTTGTTTTTAGGGGTTTTTTTATTTTTAGGGGTTTTAGGGTTGAAAAGTTTTTAACAGTTCATAATGGTTGTAGGGTTTTGGTGTTTTTAATGGTTTAATGGGGTTTTAGGGTTTGTATGGTCTTTTTGGATTTAACTGGTTTCTAGGTTCTTTTAATTATTTTATGTTTTTAGGGTCTTGTATATCAGTTTTGTATTATTTGGGTATTCTAGGGGTTTTGAGGTTTTAGATTCTTTTGTGGGTATTTAGAGTTTTTAAGGTGTTATTAGTTTGTATGTATTTTTAGGTTCTTTTGGTTTTGTTGGGTATTTTTTGTTTTTTGGGGGTTCTAGTGTCTTCTAGGGTTTTTAGGTCTTTATGAGTTTGTAGGGTTATTAAGAACCTTTAATTTTATTTATGTTTGGTACGTTTTAATGTCCTTTTTAGATTTAATGGTTTTAGGATCATTTAGGGTTTCTTAGTTATTCTAGTGTTCATTCTGTTTTTCTCGGTTATTAGGGTCTTTTGAGGATATTTTGTTTTTTTAAGGTCTTTTATGGATTTTAAGGTTTTGTGATAGTTTTATGGGTTTTTGTTTATTTGATTATATTTGTGGGGTTTTGGTTCCTTTAATGGGGTTTTAGCGATTTAAGGGACTTCTAGGGTAGTAATGGGTTTTTATATTTTTTAGAGAGTTTTTTTTGGTTTAGGAAATTTTATTGGGTTTCAAGTTGTTTTAAGACCAAATAGGTTTTTTTGGATTTTATGGTTTTTATGGTTTTTAGGGGGTAGGGGTTTTATTGTTTATTAGGTTTTAATGATTTTTTATATTTTGAGCGGTTTTTATAGTTTTTAGGGTTTTATTGGTGTTTTAATTATTTTCAGCATGTTGTAAGGGGTTTTGGTATTTTTTTTGTTTATAGTGATTTAATGGGTTTCATGTTTTTAGGTTTTTCAGGGGTTTTTAGGATTTTCATGTTTTTGATGGATTTTTGGTGTTTTGGATTTTTTGGGTTTTTAGGGATTTTAAGGATAATTTTTCTGTTTTCTGGGTTTTTACAATATTATGTGTTTCTCAGGGATTTAACGGGTTGGAGGGGTTATTTTGTTCTTATGGTAATTTTGATTTTTAGGGGTTTTAGGGATATTTAGGCTTTCTAGGGTTTTTAAGTGTTTTTTCTGGTTTTTAGGGATTTTAGGTAATATTTAGGTTTTTTAGGGATTTCATGGATTTTATGGGTTTTTCTGTTTTTCCACGGATTATTAGGGTTTTAAATTTATTTATTATTTTTTAGTGTTTTTAGGGTATTTGGGTTTTTGTGATTTTTTTCTGGGTTTTTTATGATTTTATAGATTATAGGTGTTTTAGTGTATTTAGGGGATTTAGATTTATTTAGGTTTTTAGGTTTTTTAGGGAGTATATGTGTTTTTTGGGCCTTTCAGTGGGTTTTGGGATGTTTAAGGATTTTACCATTTTTTCAGTTTTTTGGGTTTCTACATGGATGTTTGGGTTTTTAGGTCATTTTGGAGGGATTTTTAGGTTTTAATGGTTTTAAATGTTTTTATTGGTTTTAGGGTCTTTAGTTTTTATGGAATTTTTGGTTTTTTGGGGATTTAAGGGTTTAGGGGTTTCAGGGTTTTACTTTTTTTTTGAATTTTCTAGTTTTATGAGGTTTTTAGGGTTTTTAGTGTTTTTAGGGGGGTTTTAGGGTTTTTAGGTACATTATATTTTTTTAAGGGGTTTTGTGGGTTTTGAGGTAATTTAATGTTTTATTTGGTTTTTTTAGTGGTTTTCATTATTTATTTAGATTTAAAGGATTTTTTAATGATTTAACCAATGTTTACGGATTTGGAATTTAAATAATTTTTTGGGGGGTTTTAGGTCGATGTTAAGGAACTTCATGGGTTTTTATTTTTTTAGTAATTTTTAGATTACTTATCATATTTGGGTTGTTTTGGATGTTTTACGGTTTTATGAGTTTTTAGGGTTTATAGATACTGTAGTGTTTAAAGGATTTTTATGGTCCCTTTAGAGTTTTTCGATGGGTTTTATGGTTTTTATTAGATATTGTGGGTTTTTATGGATTTTAGAATTTTTATGCTAATTATGGTTTTTTTGGGGATTTAGGGGTTTTAGTAGTTTATTGGTGTTATAGTGTATTTTATAAATTTTTATGGATTCATGTGGTTTTTATGTATTTTAGGGGATTTATGGGATTTATGGGTTTTTAGGTCTTTAAGAGTATTTGGATTTTTAGGGTTTTGTGGGTTTTGGAATTTTTGTGGGATTCGACTGTTTTAGGGGGTTTATGTTTTAATGGTTATAAGGGATTTATTTGTGTTTTTATGGATTTTAAGGTTTTTGGGTTTTTGGATTTTTAGGATAATTTTTGGGTTTCTAATGTTTTTTTATTATTTCAAGGATTTTTGGGGATTTATGGTTTTTATGGTTTTTAGAGTTTTCATAGGGTTTTTAGGGATTTCATAATGGTTTAAATGGATTTAGGGTTTTAGGTGTTTGTTATGTTTTATAGGGGTTTTATGGGTTCTTAGGTTTTCAGGTTATTTAGTGTTTTTTGGGGGTTTGAGTGTTTTCTTTGGGGTCATTGGGAGTTTTATGTTTTCTTAGAGTTTTATGGTTTTTTGATTATTATCGTTTTTAGGTTTTTTTTAGGATTATGGATTTTATGGTTTATAAGGTTTAAAAGTTTATTGAGTTTTTATGTTTTTAGATGATTCTCATGATTTTTAGGTGTTTTAGGGTTTTTTTAGTTTTTGGTCATTTTAGTGTTTTATGGGGTTTTTCTATTTTTAGGTTATTTTACTATTTTTAGAAATGAATTGTTTTCTGGGTTATTAGTTGCTTTTTTTATGGGTGTTTTGTCTGGTTTTTTTTTTGTTTAATGGGTTTCTCAAAATGGACTACCATTTCCACTTTTCGAAGAATCTCCCAAAGATTACCCATATCTATAGCTAGGTAGAGACCTACTTTCCAAAGGCTGAAAAACATTTGGGATTTCAGGCCCAGTGACTATTGGGGACTCACATTGGTTGAGAGGATGGGTGGTCGAGCTCATCGTATAATTTAGGGGAGGGGGACTATTTCCTAATTTAGGGGTCTATTATAGATTTAACATTTGTTCATATATCTATTCCTAATCCTAATACAAGACTTGTTACCCTGAACAAATGATTCATTTTTTCAGTTATCTCGTTAAACAATGATAGAGTCTCATTGATGAAATGAAGGTTGTGTGGTCTCATTGGTAAATCCTTGTGTGTGTTTCATTGCTTCTTTATTTATCCCCGTGATGGTGAATAATTGCTTTATGTGTTAAAGTCATATGGCCAAATGCTTCAGAATGTATGTCTATGGGAGGAGGTTGTTAATATTCTGTGGAGGACATTGGGCCATTATGAGGTTTACATTATATCTTAGTTATTATAACAATCATAACCCATGTAGTTCACTAATCACATGTAGTTTGGCATCATGTTGAGAGGACATTTGTGGGGGTACAGAGAGACCAAATGATCAAGCTTGGGTATTTGGGAGATGTCCTAGGTATTCTTGTTATTATAGGAATCATAGTCATCATAGGTCAGTTATTCCATTTTGATAGGACCCAAGGTATATACCCTTATAGAAGGAGTATCTATATCATACCACTCATCATGAATTACAAACTGTTATTTCCATAGAGAGTGTAAATTCTTAATACCCAGTGAGAATTTTATTGCATCTCCCTAAGCTCGTGTGAGCTATGGTAAATGTGAGAAACAATGGGGAATAACATTTTTATCTCAGAGAATATATATATATATGTGTGTGTGTGTGTGTGTGTTTGAATCGTATACTGGGACATTTCATGGGGTGATTGGAATTGAAATCTGGCCTTAGAAAGGCATCCTACGTATCCCTATTATGCAGGAATTAGAGTTCTCATAGTTAATATATCCCATAACCTGCTAACATGCTAAGATGGATGATCATACTCAGGGACATTATAACTATCCTCAATGTTTTAGAAATACTAGGGGATTATACCAAGATTGTTTTCCTATATATTGTGGACATACTATATGATGTCGATTGTTGGACCATACACACTGAGGATTCCCTTGTAACCCTTGGGTGTGTAGTACAGATGAAATGATAAAATGATACTCCATAAGATCATGTGATCTATGACCGTTGTGATAAACTAGGGAAGCATATAATAAATTTAATTTCTCAAGATAAGGGAATGGATACTGGGATCTTCTTGGTTGTTCAATGTGGAGCTCGAACCATGGAGATGTGGCGTACATATCCTGATTATGGATGGAATCAAAGTCATCAATATTCACTTAATCGAGCCTTTCACATTTCATTTTCCCTTTTTTAGGGGGATTACTCACCGTTAATGGGTAGGGATATAAAATCCTTGGATTCCCTTGTGCCTTCGCCTACTTGTCTAGAGGGTGCGGCATGACACTGTTGACATGTCTATGGGACATCGCATGACCTAGTTGGATTTCCCTGGAATCCCACTCATGACCTCCCTTGACACAAATTGGGGTGCCCCAAGGGTTATTTACTCATGGTCCTAAGGTAGTCATGTGTCTTGACTCACATCCCTGGATTCCATCGTGATATCAGGTCATCATGTCTAGATGGCATTGTGGGTCTCAACTATTCGGGCCATAGGGTGTTGCAAGATCTTGGTTTTCATGCCCAAATAAATTGAACACACCAAACTAATATTAGAAAATGTTTTTATATGAGTCAGGTTATGTATCTGAAGGATATCGTAGGGCTTAGTTGATAGACCTAGAGGGTTTCACTAGACCAAGGTGGGGTCCAAGGGGATCATGTGACTTTATTTGACATGTCTAGAGGAATTCAAGTGTCTGAAAATATCATGTAAAAGGAATTTCTGGAGATCTTGTTGATTTTTCCTGGCATTATCATGTGTCCTTGTATGTATTTCATGAAGTGAATGAGGTTTAGCGAGAATGAATTTTGTTTATGTCTTCATCTTTTGGACTTCATTATATCCTATGTACTGTGAATCCCATAGTTTTATTCAGTAACTATTTATTTTATGCCTCGCATGATCTAGTTGGCTGGTGGGATGTTCTTTGCAGATCCCACCAGAGATCTTGTACACGATCTATGAATGATTACACGAAGTGACCAATACCAATGGAATGACTACTCAGGCTTCCCGCTGGTATATTACCTAATGGAAGGTAACCCATTTGTGGGATCGGTTTATCCTAGAAGTGTGATTTGATTATTAGGTTTGGTAATTTATATTTATATCCACACCAATTTTCCTATTATTTTTTAGGCATATCTGGTGTGGATCCAAGAAGGTGTTTTTAATGTGGGATGGAACCACGTAGATTTTTTAGTCAATGTTATGGGTCATTCTGTGTGTATCACCTGAATTTCAGCAGTTGTAAGACTATTCTGTCAATGCTTCCATTATAAAATTATTTCTGATTAATGAAGAGTTGATTAATCTTTTGTAAATGTCAATGTACATTTCATCTTATACTATGGATATTCCCAACATCCTTTACAATACCCATGGTGTATATTTAATGGTGTTTGTGAGATGCTTGATGACTTGTTTGGGACTTTCTGTGAGAAAAGGATGGTTTGTCCAGGGGTCTTATGAGACCATGGTGCAGACTTCCACAGCCTGTTGTAATAATTTTACAACTGTGAGTACCTTTTGGGTCCTCTATCCTTTATTTCCTTTGTCCTTTCTGATAAATTTTGGGAGTCATGTGAGATTTATTAAGCAATGTCAAGGACAATTACCCTATTTTTTGGTGTTGTGTCAAATTTTTTATGGGGATCATGTGGGTGGTTCATGAGAATTCCATGGGAGAATATGTTCACTAACCCTTGAATAACCAAAAGTAAGTGAAATTTTTCATATTAATACTTGTTTCCAACCATGCGATGAGGATAAAAAGTCCATGAGAATTCATGATATGAGGCAAACATATCGCCAGGGACTCACATCTCCCAACTAGATTTTAGGGGCATTATGGATGTCCTTCACCAACCATGATTACCTCTTGCCTATTACCTTTTATCATTATTTTTTTATTCAAAATTTATTTGGGGGTTTCACAAGTTTTGATGAGTAATTAATAGGATTATTTATCAATTTTTTAATGATTTTTTTTATGACCAATACAGGTTATATGAGGGTTAGTGAACATGTATGTGAAGAAATCTATCTTTTTCCAAAATCAGTGAAGGGGAGGCACATAGTTTCCTACACATACCTAAGGACTACCTTGTGGTATGGATAACAAGTTAAAGGGACTTTTCAAGATGAGGCTGGCATATCACTAGGCACCCATGGTGCCATGTGAATCACTGGGGGTGCATCCCATATCATTTATCAGCCACAAGTATCTATCATATCTTCACATTTATCTCTTCTGTTTTTTAATAAAATGTTTTAGAGGTCTCATGTGATCTTTTTGATATCATTAATGATATTTATCCTTCCAAATGATGATATGGAGCATGATATTTATAACCATCAGGGGTTTCTACATTTGCATATTTTTCATCCTGATTTATAGAGTAATTCCGACAGGTTTTTCAGGCACATATCAATTAAAAAACCAAAAGGCATGGGGAGCTTATTATATTATCAAAACATGGACATTGGTTATCTTGAGATCATTCATTAAAGAAGGTTGATTCGTTCAAGGGGGAGTCAGTGTGAGTCATCAATGTTTAGTCATTGTATGTAGTGTCTTAGTGTGACCTTGAAATTGTGATAAGATCATGAGTACCTTCTTAGTTCATGAATCTATAATGTCGAGGATCCCTAGATCTTATGGGGAAGGTAACACAAAAATTAACATATGTAATTATTTATGAATATTATAATGTTTATTTGGTGGGTTTCAAAAAATGCCCCCCCCCCTCAAGAGTTACATTGTTGGGGAAAAGGAATCGGTACTATGGAAAACTAATTGTTGGTGGAATCATTGGCAGTGTCATGAACTAGTGTCTTAGGTGATGTTTAGTCTACCAAAAGAATATTGGTATTTTGAAAAATGCCTTATTCATATGTGGTGGATGAAAATTCATTCTGTTGGCAACCCATTACTAGAGCGCTCCCATTTTTTCATCCATCAAGTCCATTCATCGCGGTACTATTCCATTAATCCATATCACATTCCTCATTCACAAGTCTATTCCATAAGTCCATAACCTCATAGAACTCCTGCAGAATTTTTTATTTCTCATGAAGTCATCCAATCCAACAATGAATCATAGTTTGATAACTTCTCAAACATCAGAAATGGTTGGTATAATTATCTTGAGGACATTGTGAGATCCATTGGTCTGATCAATCGATCTCTTCTAACTAATGTGACCATTCTCGTGTCATGATGTCATATATCTCAAAGGGGTGATGTAGTTTCTTTGATTCCCTATGTTGGCTATTCACCCTATGAGTCCTTGGGGGTTAGGATATATTTTAACTCCTTATGTGGTATGTGATTCCCATTTTGTGTCATGTGATGTGCCTAATACCAACAGTACTCCTCAAGAATTTATAATATTTATTTTATTCATCTAAAAAATTTTTCGTTTATATTTTCATATGGGTTATGTTCCTCATCATGGTCCTTCAATGCTGGCCAATCATAGGGAACTGGTTTCTAGAAATTGTAATGTGTATCCCCACTACAATGTATGTACTACTAATGAGTTTATAAGGAACTTCCAATCATTAGTATTTTGGACTACCCATTGTCTCATATAATAAATTTATATGGGTTTGGATTTATATATGACACTATCACACATCCCTCAAACATTAATTCTTCATCTTACTAGGTGTTTGGTTCCCCCGACTATGTTAAGAAATAATTATCGAGGTTGGACCACATGTTACAGATCAATCACAAGGTTTTCCTTATCTATTGACCGACTCTCCCATGATACCAGATGGTCATGACTTCACTCAATAAACTATAGATAAATGTTACAATGGAATACTCCCCTATTATTTAGACACTTTTAGTGGTGGGTAGATTTTGAAATAGTTTCTTTGTCCTGGAGGAAACATTTCTGTCAAATGGGCATGGCCATTTTGGTTGAGGGAAATCTGTTTGGATTTTGTTGACGATCTATATAGGGTTCTTCATTAAAAATCCAAATGGATCTCTCAATTCATCTTTTATCATAATCCTTACCTTCTCTAGGAAATGATTAGTAGTTGGTGTCATGGGACCAACACTTTTCCATTTTTCTCATTTTGTGGTTGGTATCATCTTATGGGACATTCAGCAAATGGGTGGTATTCCTCCTTGTGGGTATATTTATAATGAATTACTTATTATTGTGGATTATGGGGATGATACATAACATGGATCAGTTTTTTATATTGAGATGCTTGTTATCATGAAGGAAAAATTGAAGAAATAGGTGATAGTGCACTCTATTATTTACTTCACATACTGGATCAGTATTTATCTATGCACATAGGGGTGATACCAACTATTATTCATCCCTGTTGGATCCCTTATAATCTAGTCAACGACAGTGTTGGTTCATATTTGTCTATTCCAAAGGCAGGGGACTATATCTCATGGGGATACTAGGTGATCCCTGAGGATTCATTAGACTTAGGTTGGTGGGATTTCTAGCTATGTTTATGAATGATTGGTTATTCCATGTTGGGTATACATTCTCAGTTACGTGTGATACCAAATTGTTGATGGTGGTGTGACATGAATAAGTGTCTCACGTTATCCACATAGTACCAGTCAATGTGTTCCTCTACTAAATGAAGGACCATATACAACATTGAAACACTCCTTAATGGATCAGTGGTCCCCTCTATTTCAAGTTTAGTTAGATATTTGACAACATCCATTGTATTGAGTTCTATAATGATTCACTAATCTGGGATACCACATCCCATCATAGAATTTGGAACTTTTATTCATTTGGGAAAATTTCCCTATGCCCAGTTGATGTTGAAGGATAACAACATCAATCTGATAGCTTTTACTTCACTACGTTCCATGCACTGGGTGATCCAATTATTTATTATGCTATAGGTTCCTTTGATGAATGATCTTATATGATATCCCTACGGGATGGGGTTCTCATGGCCAAGTGAAAAAAAAATTCATAAGATATATGTACACATCATATTGATTCTATCAATAGTTTTTCAATGTCTTAAGAGTTTCTACCATCCCTTTGGTTAGATTCTGAGGGGAGCGACATCCTGGAGTCATTCATAAATTTTAGAATACATTGTCATGTGAAGACACTACCACTGAGATCATACATCCACCGACTGGTTATTTTTCTTCCCTTACCAAGAATTACACCTAGGAATAGGTAACTGATTATCTCAATGGTTTGTTAGACCAGTTGTTTAGTCATGTGTATAGGCGTTATACATCACCAACTCCTTTATCTATGGCATCAATATTGTTTTTTAAGACCTGGGCAAGGCATCAAGAAATTGACCCTATTTTGATAATAGTCTTCTTGATAGTTGATCTGGTTCAATTGAGTACATTAGTCCCAAAAAAAATTATTTGGATGATATGACTACCGATGGAATATATTATGAGGATATCACCCTGGTTTTGTCATTGGTTCATCTAATTATCCCTTCGTATGTCTTGCCTACTCCTTTGGTTACATTGGCTTAGGCGAGAAGTAATATAATTCGGTAATGATTTCATTCCATTTTCTCAGAAACCCCCTATTCGATATTCCATATTCAAGAGGAACACATTATTCAATTATTTAATAACTTGGGGGGTGGATGGTTTTGACCACTAGCCTCTTCAAGATTTTATGAGGCTTATCATATTGATATGGAAAGATGTTTCTCCAATTGAATGGGATATTCATGACATTATGGATAAAGTTCGTGTTTCTAGACATATGAGGGAGAAAACTGAGGCATTACACCAAGGTTATTGACTATTATCAGAAATTAATACCTATATAGATGTATTAACCATGAAAATATGGAGGTATGAATGAATAATTTCTTATTTGAAGTCTGATATATCAATATCTTCATCCTCATTCGCTACTGCTCAAAATAGATTTGAAGAGTTGACTACCCTAGTGAAAACATTTTTTCTTGGATCGGGAGTGGAAGAAGTGGGGAGAGTGTTACTCTAGCAGTCTATTAATCCTTCTCATCAGTGAATTTATAACTTTTTCTTCACATCTAATCAAATTTTTTCATAGTTTGAACTTTACAAGGCATCACATATTGATTAATTCCTCGGAGAGACTTCATAATGTGGAGATCCCCCCTACAATACAAAGGGACTTTTCGAAATCATCATTTCATTTTTTTCTATCCATATTTTCTTTTTCCATTATGTCCATATCATCCTATTATTTTTATATTATGTGATCCACTTGTGGTACCCATCCTTTTCCAAAATTCAAACAAGTTTGAATGTTTAAATATGTAATATATTTTATGAAATTATTATGAGTTCTCTCTAATATTGTGGTCCTTATTGATGAATATATTAAATTTTTCTTGTAAAATATATGTCCTATTGGAAGAGTGCTCAATTATTTTCCAATTACAATATGCTTGGAGAGTATAACATGATTTTTCTAAATCAATCTATAAATACATACAATTTCATTCAAACTAGATTTTCATTGTTATTTAGTTAGATTCCTTTTATCTTGAACATGATATTTCTTTAGATTAAGGTCATTCATCTTGGACATTCTAGCACTTTTGTTTATTTTCTATTAGCTTCTATGAATTGGTTATTTTATATTAGGGTTTATATGTCTTGATCTGAATGATTATTCTAGTTTAGGGTCTTTTTTCTCAGACCTAATGTTGCAATTAGATTAGGGCCTTTTAGCTCCGACCTAATATTTGTTTATAGGAACTTTTAGCTCAGATCATATATGTGATAAGAAGATATGGTGGAGAATTTCCAATAATAACATAAAACACTATGAGTGTTTGGGTTCTACAATGGTGTTGCTATGACTTGTGAGGATTAGAATGCCTCATTTTTATAGTGACACATTTGGTTGATTTCCATAGGAACATATGGAGAATCCTTAGGCAAGAATTCATAATCAAGAAAAGGGTCTATTCAACCCCTCTATCTTTTCCAAGGGATATGGAAAATTCATGGAGGTTATATCTATTTAGGGAGAAACATTTGGGATGCTAGATCTAACTGGATAGTTTGACTATGGGTGATTTAAATCATAACACGAAAGTCTGATTCCATGAACATGATATGGTACAAAAATGTCGTGTATGTCCCATGACATTATGAGATTCCAGGTTCATCAACGGTGGTACTATGGCTCACAAGGATTGAATCTTTTTTATAGAAATGAAAATATTTCCATACTAGGAGGGTTAAAGACATTATGCATCGGTTGAATACCATGTTAAAGATGATCCCCACTCCTCTCTGAGGTCCATGAATGGATTTAGAATACTCAATCATATAGAAAATGAAGTTGGATGTGGAAAAGAGCATTCCAGGAAGGGTTCTAGAATTCGAGGGAAGTTGGATCTTAAATCAATAATCTCACGCATTATACCTTGTGGTTTCAAATCATGAGGAGTGGGATATAAAAATCTTGGGAAGGAAGGGTCATAATCATTATATGAAAAATTGTATGAAACATGGTGATATAACATCAAGGATATCGAATACTTTTGGTTTTTTTGGTGTGTTGATTGTAAAGCATGCGATAGAGTGTTAAAGTGAGGAGGATGATAAGAGATAGTTATAAATAGAGCAGATTAGACCAAATTAGGTTTTGAGTGTTACCCCAAAGATATCAAGGCTCACAAGGATCAGAATTTCTTTTTTAGAATAACACATTCGGTGTACGACTGTAGGAAAATATGCAAGAGCCATATGAATGTATACATTTTCAAGAAATGGATCCTAAATTCTATAAATCCATTATAAGGGCCATAGAAGTTTGTGATGATATGAGATACCACAACTCATTGTGTGTGATCTATGTAAAGTGTAAAATCGAGGGAGTGTGTGAGTACCCTAAATTTTTTTCCACAACCTGGTTAATGTATTCTTGTTGGGAAGAGATGTGAAAACCCATTACTCTAACTTTTTACTATACCAAGGGAATCTAGTTCGATTATCTTGAATTTTACTAGGGATGATGGGTAGAACCTATGAATATTTATATAACATATCTATTTATGACATAATTGATTCCTAAACAATAAGAATGATGAGTTTAGAGGGCGGAGAATCAAATTTTTCTACAGTATCCCTTTATGGGTTTTTGACCTGACTTGTTTTTTTGTCTCTTTCATTGGCAGTTTAATGCCTTGTGATTTTGACAATTATAGGCTAGAGAATCAAGGTCATCGAGATTTGACAAACTTATAGGTTTCTTGGGGTCCTGACTCACATAAAACTAATACGGGAGATGTTTTAGAAGAGTCTAATTAGGATGCCCAGGGTCAAGATCACCCCAACATTATTCTGATAAGGTGATGGAAATGTTCTAAATCGTTGATCAAGACCTTCCGGTAAGGATTAATGATATGTTAATCACATCCATGGTAATGTAGAGACACGTTAAGGTGTTTAGAGCCCCCTCAATGCTTTTAGGGCTCATGAGGATTGGAATGTCCTCTTCCAGAGTTACTCATTTGGTTGATGACCATTGGAACATATTTATGATCAATGGGTATGAATGCATAGTAATGAAAAGGTTCCATAAAATTAGATACACATTTCATGGTCTATTTAAGGTTTTGGTGATTCGAGGAACCAAATGCATGTAGTATGGCTTATGTATTGTGGTGTTTTAAAATAAGCTAGAAGAACAATATTCTCTGGTCAGTATGGTATGTCACTTATGGTCCATCGATTAGAGTTGAAAATGGGTGATGGTGTTCCCATTTTCACACCATATACAGGGGAAAACATTCATATGTGTTGACTTAACATCATGTAGGAAGAATATTTTTCAATATTATTTAACATAAAGCAGTAAGGATGTACTTCCATGATGTTTATCATAATTGGGAAATGATTTAATTCCATCTAGTTTATCCTCATGTGGTAAGGATGTACATCCATGCAATTTAATGTCTTGTTGTAAGGAAAATGGAACCATTGTGAATGTGTGGAAATGTAGCAGCTGGGACCAAAGAATGTGACTAGGGTGTCACTACATACATTATGAGGATGATAATCATGCCACATGTATCTCTAAATGAAGTATCCTATGTATGTCTGGCCCATACATAAGGATGGGTGATTTTTTGTAAATGAGATCGGAGTTGTAAATTTGGGTGTCACTACATTTCCTATAGAGTAGGAATCAATTTACATGTAATTATTGATTGATAAACACTCTATGAGGTACTTACTTGTACATGGAGGTGGTAATTATTTCCATTTTCCATTTGGGGCTAGGGAAAGGACTAGATATCTAGGTGTCAATACATTTCTTGTGACAACAGGAATCAACCTACACATTTTTATTTATGTTCCATGTAGTTCAATGTCATGCGGCATGGAAGAAGGTAGACTATTGTGAATAAATGGGAATGTTATGCCTATCCAATAGAATTAATGCTTTGGAATCACTATTTATCTCATAAAAGGTGATAATAAATCCATATGAAGTTCTCAAAATTCCATGCAGTTTAAAGTCATGAAATGTGGATGGAGATGAACTGACATGAATTGATTGGAACATCAGGGTTGGTCTCATGAATAGAAGTCTGGGTGCAACTAGATATCTCATGAGAATGATAATCAAACCACACATATGTCGTGTAATTCCATCCATTTTAATTTCATTCGGCAAGGACATAGACCGGGAATCTTCACATCATGTTGTGGGATATCATAACAAATCTATTATATACATTTATTCTATTCTTGTGAGGATATGTCCCTACCAAAAAAGCTATGATCACATGATTTATTCCTGGTCTAAGAAACAAGTAATGACATGAATTTTCCTACAATTCAAAGGAATAAGGGGTTACAAAATCATAATTTTGTATCATGTAGTGGATGTACCAAGATATAGGATCGAGGGGTCCCAAAGTATCCCATCAGAAATGGGAATCAAGCCATATATAGTTCCCTAATAACTATTTTGTTTAATTCCGTATGGAAAAAATTAGGTGAATCTATGTTAATGGATATGGATATCATAGATCTCGGTAGTTTTATGTCATGTAGTAAGGTCATTGGGTCACCCATTATGAATGGGGAAGTTACAAGTTTATGTAGGTTTATGTCATACAGTTAGGACATTAGTTCACCCTTCTTGAGAGGATAATAATCATACGGTTGAGACCAAAAATAGAGGTTTGGACACATAATGATTCCCGTGTTGAAAGGAATCATGCTATGCGTTGTTCATAAAAACATATGCAACGTAACGTCTTTTAGAAAGGACAAACTCAATATTGTTTAACATCATGTAGTCAAGATGAATAATGATACATACTCTGATGTGGATTCCTTGGATCCCAACGTATGAAAATTATTTCTGGGTAAATATCACATTGGTGTGAGGTGTGACACACTCTCGATCCATGATTTCTAACAAATAGAATCCATTATGATAATCCTCGTGTATTGTATAAGGTCCCTCACACATGTGCTCCAATATTGGATGCTTCATTCCTAGTATCATTGGGGTTGTAGAGGCCAACTCTAGTTCTCTGTGAAGTAATTAATAGAGGTGAACCTTTTTCATAAAGGCACAAGATATTTGGTTTGGATGAAATTTTACATAGTGTAGTGTGTGAAAACTCTTCTTATATAGCCATTCCATCCCATCCAGCCACTTTTTTGATAGTTTATCATCTGAGAAATGTCTGAAAATGGTTATTTTGAGAGACGAAAGTTGGAATTCTAAGGGTGACACCAACACTCTCCCATACACCAGTAAGTATGGCAATTCTTTTGTAGCACCGTGGGTGGTGGTATATTAGTACTATAATGCATGGAGGAGTTTATATAGACAAGAATTATTATACATGATAACCATGTTATATAGTATATTATATCGAGTCTTATTTAGTACTCTATCTGTCCATTTTTCCTTTCGAGATATTGAGATGAGTGGTTGGAATTGATGTTTTGCAGATGGTACAACTTCGTCAACATCATTAAACCGAAGTTTTTTTCACTGTCCATCATTAATCTTTTATGGACTCCAAACATTGTGATGATATGGGAATTAACTAATTTGATGAAATTTTTCATCCCAAACTCCATGAGTAGTATGGACTCATCCCATTTGAAAAAAAAATAGTAGAAGTAAGAATGTACTTGAACTTCTTAGTTGTGGCTACGGGATATGGCCCAATGACATCCATCCCCCCACAAAAAATACCCAAGAATATTTAGTTGTATGTAAAAATTAAGGAGGTTTTTGGTTGATGTCCAAATGCATTGGGAATTAGTGAAATTTATTTTATAAATCCACATAGTCTTGTATCTTGTAATTCTAGTAATAACCAATACTCTAGTTCTGATGGGAGACCCTAGTCCCAGATTGGTGGGTGTTAGAGGATCCAAGAGGAAATTATTCCATGATGATTGAAATATCTCTTTCTTATATGCATCTGAGAAGTATCCCATTGAATCCACACATGTAGAATATTTTACTCTCATTCTCGCTATCATGTCGGAAATGTTCGCCTCACAGGGCTAAATCTATTCCCTTCTGGCTCTATATGTTGGAAGAGTCCTATCATACAGGTATCCAATTATGGGATACATCATTCTATGTGTAAATATTACTGCAAAATTCTCTGTGTAATTTTTAAACTGATGGATCTATTCCATTTCACATATGCCAATTACCAAGATCATTCAGTGGTGTGTAATATAGTAGATTGCTTCTTCCTGATGTGTATTGGCCATGATGGTGGCTGCATTGGCCAATGTGTCAGTAAAAGCATTATGTGATGAGGAAACATGATGAAACATGGGTTCGAAAGGTAAATCTATCATTATTCCCCATAAATAGCCAGTTAGTGGGTCTAGTTCTTCATTTGGATGGGGTATTCTCCCTTTACTATATTTATCACTAACTCAGAATCCCCTTTGATGTTTGGGTAGGATATTTATAGCTATAAGGAATGTTCCAACCCAGTGATGAGGGATTGGTATTCTTCCTAATTATTTGTATAGCTATTTGATAGTGAGTAAGAGTAGGGAATAACTTCCTTGTGATAATAGACCAACACAATACTGAGTACAATTTGGTTGATCTTCATTTTAACCATCCTTATTATGATAAGACATCATGAGGAACCATAAAAATACATCTCACATTTACAAGGTGTGTCATGGCCATATAAGACCTCTTCATCTAGGACATCAGTGTCATCCAAAATATTTTATGGTGTAGGATCTATCTCAATTTAATAATCCAAGTCTTTTCCTATCATTAACATATTTGACATAATGTGAATGTTATATTATAGATGAATGAATTCTCATCAGGAAAAGGTCCGAGTCAGCATCGGATGAACAATGATGTACTTGAGTATATCAATATGAGAGACCAATTGTACTTTTTGGTGCTTTATGTATTGCCTCATATTTATCACTATGTAGATGAGTGAATGGTTATTCATATTGACATCAACGTATTAGGTCTTAGTATCGACCACAGTTTCGACAAAGGTACTAGAGACGATTCTCACTCCATGCGTCATTATTTTGTGTGAGGAGGTGACCTATATTGAGTTCCATGTTTTCCATGTAATATATGAGTAGCTTCCCTTCTGTTATATGATTTAGGAAAGGTCAGGGTTTATGGTGATAGTTGAGATATTTTATGGCTTTTGGAAATAATCATCCCAACGGTAGGTGGTTCCCTTCTTTATTAGCTTTGTTAATGGGAGAGATCTTCTGTGTAGGTTTTCAATGAACCGATGAATGTAAGCAAGTTTCCTCTCAAACTAACAAAATAATGTGGGATTTATTGTGGTTAAATTTCAGAGATAACACTCATATAATCTATCTACACCTAAATTTCATGCCCACGTACCATAATACAAAATAATTTCCTTTACATTACCTCAACATTTTGTTTTAGTGGATTCATCTTCAGACTGTGTTGTCGCAACATGTCGAAAATGTTTTCAAGGTCCATGATTTGATGATATACTCATCTAAATTTAACCACCATGTTGTTCAAATAACATTTATATGTCTTTCCTAGGAATGGATTAATTTTATTGTTCATGGTGTGTTGATATGTGGTGAAAACATTCTTCAAACCAAATTACATGAATTGATATCAGACGATATCCTGAGTCACACTAAATAATGTTGATTATTTATCATTGAGGTCCATCTATACATGATTGTACCCTGAGTACTCATACATGAAATAAATGGAATAGAAACTAACAACCCCATTGATCAACTGCTTTACGATCTACAATGGGATGTCATCCTTTGGGAAATTACAATATAGATCTCTAAAATTAATATGGACCATAATCCTCCCATTCTTCAACGTGATAGGCATGATGTTGGAAATACATCATGGGTACTCCACTACTCGAACAATGTAATATTATATCTACATGTAGACTTTCACCTCTATAATAGTTGCATGGGAGGGGTATTTCTTCCTGATTTCCTTCTTGAGTCATTGATTCTCATCTGGTATCCCGAAATGGTGCATAGCCACATTTGTGTTCAGACCAGGAATTTTTGGGTAGTTCCATGGGAACACACACAAATTTTTCTTCAGAAATGAGATTTACATTTCCTTTTTTTCGAGAGGCATGGTGGAAGTAATCAGTGTAGGCCACAGGTCTTTGTCTGTTCCAAGATTTATCCCGCAAGTCCATCAATGGTGGTGAAGATGCAATCCTCGAATAATGGAGGGAAATTCATAATATCATTATTATATTATTCCATCTTAGAATATGTGGATAAATTTTCCAATGAAGATAGAAATATATGGTACCGCTATCATTATCAGGGTGAGAGAGGCCATGAGAATAGGCATTGTCAACACATGTTGACTAAGTCATTGTAGAGAGAATCCAGAGGTGAAATTATTTGATATTGTCTCTAGGGAATGGAGGTCCCTAGACCTTTGGGGTTATATCTTTGACCTTGACTATGTTTTTGGGAAGCATATAGTCTCCACCAAACATACATTAGGGATTCCTAGGCATCATAACCAATCTATTGGAGCATCAACATATGAATAATCATCTGTCATTGGTCATATCACACCCTTTTATAGAAATTTTCATTAGCATATATTTCCCTACAAGTCTCAAAGGGATAAATATCACCATATAGTTTATTGAATTTTAAATTAATTATATACTTGAAACATTTTTAGAATTTTGAATGTGTCACCAGGTGTATATTATGCAAGAGACATCTGAGCATGATGTTATAGGATGTATGTTGATGGATTACCATCAACATAGCACCAAATATAAGATCATCAAACTGGGATTTGAGGTTTATTTTCATGAGAGGCCTTTTTTAACACTTATCATACCGTTGGATGGTTATATAAGTGGGTTAAAATCCCCTTCAACATATACTAAATTATGTAGGGTTTGGACATGGATAATATTGATCTGAGAGAAAATATCAATTTGAGTCATTTGGATTTTAAAATTATTGAGCCTTCCATAAACATATAGGGATTTGATGTGTCTTTGACGGGCCCATTACTGATCATCATTAGTGAACAAGATGGTCACCCGACATTCTAATGACATGGTCTCCACTCAATAAAGATCAGTTGTAGAGAATTATTTCTAAAACTCTTGTGTTATCTAGAGGGATTAAACAATTGCATCCTCACTAAATTATTTTTGATAGATGGATTTCATCAAGGACTGAGATCTTTGTTGTGACTACCAAAAGTTGTTTCATAATAGCTTTTTTTATTCTTATAGGTTAGTTCTTCTTGATATGAGGATACCCCGGGATAATATGATGAGGATCTGAAGAATTTGGGAAGGATGAGCAAGGTGTTTGTGCAGAGGTTGTGGGGGTATTTGTTGCTAGTTGATAAGGTCTCACTCGAAATCCCCGTTTCCTGGGTTAAACAAATTTCACCCCTACTAAGTGGTCATGAAAGACCATCAGATATGGTTGACTAATTGAGTTCTATAAGGAACCTCCATAACACTTCTGAGCCTACTCGAGAGCTTACATGTGAGTCTCAGTTGTATATATGACCTCCATGAAGATATGAATGGAATATTGAGTCTATCCACATCCAATATATCCCATGTATCTTCAGTTCCAGAGCATACATACTCTCATTTACAGGTTATGTGAGGGATACTCATGATCTAGGGAAAACACATCATCATAGAAGGGGTCTGACAAGTGTATTATGTTCACATAACCCGATATGACTTCATTGTCAGATGATGATTCTATTTGGTGGAGATGTTCCCGTATGTTGGATGTTTTTGGGAATAAGTATGTTAGATTTAATGTCTCTTTGGAGGAGAATGTGTATCTTATATTTCTGTTTCTTCCTACTTTTAGTGTTCACAACCACATTTTGGAGGTATATATCCTGTTCCATCATAGAGTAGTGGAGAAATCACTGGACATAATAATTTTACTTATAGACTTGTTTGGGCTCTATCAACAACCTTTCGAGTCATTTTGTTATCAAATTTTCATGCATTCCTATTCGGGACCTTATTCCAATTACCCTCTTCTTTGGGTAAAATGGTAGTTATGAAATCCACATGCACTGGGGAGTTAAATAGAACCACCAATCCATAATATATCATGATTTTATGGATGTCCTTGAAATTTTGTAGATATTTTTACCCATCTTTCTATGGAAAAGGATTGTATTTGTGAGAATCGATGAGGTTGACCCCATCGAGCTTCCTCAGTTTGGAAATTTTGAGCATGTTATTATCCATGGATACCAAGAAATAATAAGGTACATGTAATTTTTTAAGGAATATGACTTATTAATTGATTTATGAAATCCTAGATGACCCTGATTTTTCTATGATTCTATCAATGTTAGATAATGTGGATGTTTCATCTAAATAGGAGTTGTTGGGTGGTTCAGGGAAAGACTAAAAATTTGGGAGGAACTACCATTTTCCTGAGAGTTACATCCATATATTCTACATAGGTTGGGATTTTTCCATGTTATGAATGTAGAATATGAATTTTGGATTGGGTATTATTTATGAATTATTCCAAACATTCATCCATTTTGATGAACATGTGGAATTCACATGGATATTTCACTAGACTCAGAGGAATCTGTAACTCGTACATAAGATTTTAATCACAGAGTTCTAATAGTATCTATTACAACAGAGGGATGTTGAGTGAGTATATATAACCCTTCATCCTTTAATTGATGTCATAAACCCTATCATTATCACTTTTTTTTACATTTCTAGGTATAAAATTGTCATATTCCTTAGTGTAGAACTAAATTGATAATGGAATTAATGATGAATGTATTCCCATGTTAACACTGATCCTAAAAGAAGACTGCTACACAAAATTACATTTGGCAATGTCTGAGTCTGTACAAATCTACTCAGTTTTGTTGCCTCATGTTGATCTAGAGGGCACATCACCAGTCCACATTTGGATACAATGTGTGTGAGATGTTTTTTTGGGATTCCATCATAATGAAATGTAGAGAATGTAGGATTTAGAATATTAGGGGGATGAAATGTTATGACTACCCAATAAGGATTTGGATTCCTCTATGGATACATAGCTACACCTCATCCTTCCATGGATTCCATTTGAGTAATTAGTGAGATGAATATTTAGAGGATATTTAGGGGAACCATTATCTGAATTGTCTCCCATCAATAGGGATCCGTTAGGTGTTAACAAGGATTCCCCACATTTATCTCCACCAGATATTTTATTCACCCCATGATTGGAAGATTATCCTGGTGATGGATTTTTTTCTGATGATGGAGAAGCTATTCCAGTAATGTGGGGTTGTCACAATCATTTTTAAATTCCTCAATTATGTGGAGTTGTTGTCTTAACACACAACCAATTTGATGATAATATATCTCTCTAACTAGAAGATTGTAAATTGGAGGGAGAACATTAGTATCTACCTGATAACAATAACTTGAGGGAATATTTCATTGGGGTAGCTCCTCATTAACTTGTCAGAGGGATTGTATTTCTACCTCATATTGTGAAAACCATTCCTCTAGGGAAGGAACACGATTCATCTTGGAGGTCTCTAAGATTTGGTTCTACCCCTCCCCTTGGGAATATTCCATCATGGAGGTGGACTCTCTATATTCAGGGTTACCCTGTTTTGGAGCCATCTTTGATTCCTAGTTCTTGGAACCTCATTTTGTGCATCCAATTCACCCTTCCCATGATGTATTTTTTTCATGTCATTTCCTTCTACACATGTATCCTGAACTATATCTACCAAGTTGATCATGAAAACATTTACAAAGGCATATCAGTCAATGTTTGTTGTTCCATTACTCTTGATGCAACGTGATGATTCTACACTATCTTCTCCAATGTTTTTTTTTGTTCCATTAAGAATGTTGGATCATTTTGGATTGCAACCCCGGTAGGGACTGATTGGATTTTCCATATGTTATATTCATTTTGTTTTATGAACAATTAATCTATGTGAGTTTCAAAACGTGGTTTCCGAACAGTCCCTAACCCACAGGGGTTTGTATCTTGGTTTCAGAAGTTGGGGGAATTCCAACCATTGACTAATTCCTCCTAAACTAGAGAAGATTAATTCCCTATGTGATCATGAAAATTAGGAATGGAACTCACCCCTATAGGGTGTGGGTCTTTTGAGGCTACAATTTTAATGTTTTGGCCATGTTATTGAGGATCAAATGGAGAAAATCATTGAATTAATGATTATTGGGTTGTAAATAATGTAATAAATGCCCCCACAAATGGGGTAGAATTTTTAGGTGATCTCCACTGATGTCTACATGGTCCTATGGGGGGGTTTTGAACCGAGTGATGATGATTGAGATATAAATTCCCTTATCCTAGTAGACTGGGGTTCACCTGCATCTGCAAGTTTATGTCATGAATCCTCCAAGAAATTGACAATCTAAGGGGTTGAGGTGGTGTTATATTTTCCCCCCTAAGACAAGGGGGTCGAGTCATCTCCTTTATGGTTTCAATGGAAACATCTACAATGGTCCTTGTGATTTGATGTAGTTGTTATTGAATCAGATATGGGTGCAATGACAGCCCATGGTGAGGGATATCCTTTACATGAAGGTGTTCGGGTGATCGAAACATCGGTCCCTGGGTTTGGAATTTCCTCTTATTATCCCTAGGGGACTAATTTCAAATCTCTTTGGATATACTATATCCTTATCCATAGTTTTTGGGAACCATTTAAGTGGGGTCATTCTAATGAAGTGGCCAATTATAAAGAATTTTTCTTGGTTCCCTGATTTCACTGAAGTCTATAACATTATTGGATGTCATATCTAAGGGGTTCTATAATTCCAGGGTAGATGAAAAGTGTAACACTCTATACTATATCCATCCTTGAATAGTGATGCCTAAGCTGTTTTATAGATTTGAAACTAAATATTTGGGATTAAATTGCGGGAAACATGTTGCAGATTTGCAACATACATTTCTTATTTTGGATCCTAGGCCATAAATATTTTAGTTAGTTTTTGATGAAAAAAGTGTACAATAAATTTCTGATGTTTACACTTGTTTCATGATAAGGGAGATGTTGAGACATCAGTTGCTAAAGAGTTCCCCTTATATTCTGGTTTATATATGGTATGCACCCCATTTCTATCTCATCAGGGATCTCATTGTCAACATTAGAGGGGGCCATAATATGATGGCGTGGTTGTTTATGGATAACACTATTCATATATCAGTTTCAGACTTTACCTCATCAAACATACATGAATCCATCTGGTCAGACCATAGAATATGGATCAGATGGTCACCTACTGACTAGAGTAGTGTGTGGCAGGATGTTTATGGGGAACCATATATAGCTAAACCTAATAATTTGTGAACCTCTTAATTTTATGGTCTCATATTTTGTTTCATCTATCTATACATAGGAGTTTGTAAGATGGGAGTATTTCCATTCCAATAATATTTTTCACAGTGGGGAGGATAACCATGGTGAATTCCATAATTAAGGTCCATGTGATCCACCTCCACACTACAACACAGAGGAATATCATTGAAATGAACATATTTTGCAATCAATTGGATATAATATTTTAAGTACCATTATAGTGTTGATAAATTTCCTCTAAAGACATTAAGGAAACTAATATTGAGTAGATTATGACTATAGATCATGATCTTGTATTAGGTTGGGTTATTCCACTCAACATTTCATAATTGTGAAGGGGTATGATCCGATTGTCTGATAGTTTATAGAAAATGTAAATATCCATACGGTGTTGCAGGGTTATGAACCTACTGCTAGGAAGATTTTGGGATATGATGATGGGCTATCTCATTATAGATAAAAATGTGATTTTCTCCATCGGCATGTTCTATTCTGACTTGGCGAGCCACAGTCATGATTGTAATATGAACCCAATCATGAGTAATTTTAATATTATGCTGGTCTTTTATGGAAGGAATATGAGCCTACTCTAAGGAATGTTCCACTCTTACATGATGAGCCCATGATGGACAATAAATATGAGACTGCTCTTAATATTCAATACCCCTTTTAATATGCTAACAGACCACCGAAATAGGTAATGGAAAATCAGCCTCCCCCTATGCTTCCTTGGAATGATGCTAATACAATCATTCATTGGAGGTAGTAAGATTATGTGCTTATCATCTAGGATCCATCTAAATATTCCAGGAATATTCACTACTAGAAATTTGAGCATGACTCGAGGCTTGTTCTTGTCTCACTTTTTCTACCCCAACTAGAACAAAAATATGTTCCCGATCCTCACCCATTGATGTAAACCACTGTAATTATTTTATTGGATCATGATCTTGTCCCGGGGTATGTTCCCTTCCCATATGGTGATCCCCGACCATAACGAAGATATGATCCCAATCCATGTCCTTTGTAAAACGCTACTAAATATATTCTATAGGCACTGACCCATATCATGATGCATGTTCTGCTCTCATGTAGTGGGTCTTGATTTTAATGGTAATATGAGCATAGTCTGATACCTCACCCTTCATTGTAATATGATGATTATCCTCCCATAATGGGTGAAATAATGTGTGCATTATCCAGAACAATCACTTGATCATGACAATCAGACTGTTGAGTTTTCCTAGCTATTGGGAGAGAAGTAAGTGCATGTCCCTTCAACTACATCAGTTCTAGAATATTTTTTTAGAGTTATTCTGATGTTTCTAAAACATATTATCATTTATGTAATGTGTGTGTTGGGATATGACTCTAAAAATTTATGTCTCCATGATAAACTTGCAGATGTCATCAATTGAAGCAGACATATGTTCCAACTTTTTCCCTCCTTTTCAACTGGAATTTGCCGATGGGGTTCATGCATGGGGGTTGGAGTATGATCATCCCCCATTAATATTGTGTTGTTATTCCCATAGACTAGTTCCAAAAGAGTATGTATATAACCTAGCATGCAGTTTATTTCCTAAATATAATGGAAGTCATCACTGGGTGGAGTGGGGATATAATCCCTCTAATGAATTCCAAATTCATTCATCCTATGATGAGTCATCCATGTAGACCATGCTTGGGAATTCAAGGTGGTTTTGTGTCATATGGTACCATCATCAGGCAACTAATAGTTAATGGAGGGATGGTGTTGGTGATGGTTGTCAACTCGTACCCTCATTAGTGGAACATGAACTGAAATGGATTCATATTTGGCCTCTTGGTCCACCTTCATCATATATGGTAGATAGAAGTTGTCACACTATGGGGATAAGCTCCCGAAGCTATTGGTCTTAGGAACGAGACCCACTGTCACAGAAGAAGCCTTTCCATGTAAATTTGAAATTTCCAGTCATTGTTCTTTATGAAAATCATGAGAATATCACATGGTTTGGATTGAATAATGTCGGTGGTAGTCCCATACTATCTTATTTCCTCCAATTATTAGTGTTTTTTTATAGGGTGAGATTAACTTGTTACCCACATATGTTTTAGTTGCAGAAGGGTTTCTAGAGATCATGAAGGATGATGAAGACATTGTCTCAAATCATGATATTATCAATATCTATAGTAATGTAGAAAACAAGGAACAAGGTTCGTAATTAGATCAATATCATAGGAATAATGTGTTGTATCATATATTCTTGGTTAATAGGAATTTTATTGATATTCCATGATTCATCCATTCATTTTGTTTGTACTTGTCAAAATGCGGATGTTTTTTTAATGTGAACCACAGTTATAGAGGATTATTTATAAGATCATGATTTTCAAACAGCATTGTTTGTATATGGTTTGCAATACAATGTAACATGTATCATTATAAAAAAAATAGATCTATTTTTATATATATGTTCATTAGGTTTACCATTTTGTTCACATAATTGGGAAAATGAAATGGACTATGGGACAATAAAAAAAATTCATTGGGGAGTTCATATCGAGTTCATAATTTTTCATTCATCGGTTTTTTTGAGGTGTGGAATTGGTTTCTCTTATTGTTCTATGATTTACTCTTTTCCTGGAAACTCCCCATGGTTCCACCATCTATAGCTAGGTACATACAAGATTTTCAAAGGATTGAGGAAATCTGGATTTTTAGGCATAGTGAATCTTGGGTACATTCATTGATCGATAGGATGGGAGGTCAGGCTCATCACACCCATTTTGGGGAAACTGTTGCCTATTTGGGGAATCTCTTATTGATTTATGATATGTTCATGTATCTCTTCATAATCTAGATCTCAGACTAGTTACCTTGAAAAATTGATTAATTGGTTATTTATCTCATAAAACTAATTAAGTGACTCTCATTGATGTACTAAGGGCAGTGTGGTCTCATTTTTGAATCCATATGTAATAATTTGAGGTTATTAATCATTCCCCTTAATGGGAAATTTCATATTTATGAGATGATATCTTATGAACAAATGCTTCAGAATTTTCTACCATGTGAGTTGGTAGTTAGTATTCCATGGAGGGGATTGAGAAATTATGAAGCATCCTGTGTATCCAAGGTAATTTCATGAATCAAAAACAATTTCTTTCATTAATCCTGTATAGTTTATCATCATGTATAGAGGACATATGTGTAGGTATTGAGACACTAAATGTTAGATATCAGGTCTCTAGGTGATTCCCTATGTATCCTAGTTTTGATAGGACTTAGAGTCATTGTATTTCCGTTATGCCCTTAGAACTAGCCTAGTTGTATATACCATTATATGAGTTGTGTTCATACCATACCACTCATCAGAGAAAATATATTGATATTTCCTTGGTGAGTGGAGATTGATGATGTTCAGTAAGATGATCATTGCATCTCCTTAATCCCACATGAGATATGCTCAATGTTAGAAACAAAGTGGAATATATGATCATTCTCATCGTTTGTATATATATATGGGACTTTTATACTATGATAGTCCTTGTTATGTTTGGTATAAATCTAATACCTTGTAAAGGAATACTACATATACCTGTTTTGGAAGGAATTAGATTCCTTTTAGCTCATTTATTCCATAACCTAATAATAGGATATGGTGGATGATCACATTCTAAGACATTATGATCATCCTTGAGGTTTAAGCAATGCAAGGGGCTCATACCAAGATGGTTTCCCTATTGATTTGGGACATACTATATTACATCAGTAGTTGGGGAATACACACTGACATCTCCATTGTAACCGTTGGGTGTATAGTATATATGACAAGATTTGAGAGACTCCATAAGTTCATGTGATCTATGAATGTTGTGAAAAAAAAGGTTATCAAGTAATAAATGTAATTTCTATGGATAAGGGCTTGGATACTAGAATATCCTTGGTTGATCAATATGGATATAAAACATTGGAGTGGTGGCATATATATCCTGACTATGGTAAGAATCAGAGTCGTTGTACTTCCCTTAATTGTGGATTTCACATTTAGGTTTTCCTTATATTTGAGTCTTACACTCCAGAGATTGATAAGTCTATAAAATTCATGGATTCCATTGTGGTCTAGACTAGTTTTCTAGAGGGTGTATCTGGCCACCATTGACATATCTAGTGGACATTGCATGACCAGTTTTGCATGTCGAGCAAGCCATTGTAGGGCCTATCTCGACACATATGGGGGTGTCACAAGAGTCAGCGCAACATTTTCTAAAGGATGTCATGTGTCTTGGCTAACATCTCGATATTTCTTCATGATACCGGAATATTAGGACTGGAAGGAAGTGTGGTTCAATACTATATTACTAGGAGGTTGTTGCGAGAGATTGGATTTCATGCCCAGATGAAACAATGAGACAATACTAAGATGAGATAACACCATTATTTGAGTCTAGTGATGCATCTGAAGGATTTCTAATGGATCTAATGATATACCACGATGGTATCATGAGTCCAAGGTGGTGTTCCCATTAGGACCATCTGACATTTTTTAACATGTCAAGAGGACATTGTGTGTCCCAAAATATCAATCAAAATTAATTTCATGAGAACTGGGAGATTCTTCCCGTCACTATAATGTGTCCTTGTATGAGTCACACAAAGTTCATGAGGACCCACAATTAAGTATTTTGTTTAATTCATCCAATTTGGATCATGGTTCTATCCATTTTATTTTTAATTACTTAATTTTATTTTGTATCAATTTATTTTAAGTCCCTCATGATATAGTTGGATAGCAGGATATTCTTCCCATTTACCACCAGATATCCTTCATGTGATCTATGAATGATCATGGGAAGTGACTTATTCTAATCACATGACTACTCTAACAGAACAACGGTATAATACCTGATTGAATTTTTTCTGATCATGTGATTGGTTGGTCTGAGGAGTCCACTTTGATACTTGGGACTTTTATGCTGAAGAGTTTCCTTCATGTTGTTGATAGTGGATTTTCCATGCTAGGGTGGGGGATTTATAATCATCTCCACATAGTTATTTGGAAATTCTTTCATCATATCTGGCATGATCTATCATTGATTAGAAGAATTAGGTGGACCAAAAATATTTCAAAAGTATATGCCATGGGTTATTCAAAGTGCATCACCTAAATTTCATCAGTTGCATGTCTCTCCCATCAATTATTCATTAATTATATTTTTTTACGATTAATGAAGACTTTTTTGATCATGTGGGAATTTCAATGGATTTCTCATCATTTCCTATGGACATTCCCAGTTTACTTTTTGTGATCTAAGGTTCCTATTTAATGGTGTTTATGAGATTCTTTATGTCATGTCTAGGACTTTTCTTGAGATAAGGATTGGTTTTTCAGGGTTCTTGTGGGACCATGGGGAAGATATCCTTAGTGATTTTCATGATTTTTATGAAAATGAATACCTTATGCCCCATCCTCCTTTTTTTTCTTTTTATGTAACAATGCTTTGGATTCATGTGAGATTTCATTAGCAATGTCAACGACAATTACTCTATTTTGGGTGATTCTTCGCATGATCGATCTGAATCATGTGGGGGTGTGTGAGATTTCAATGTACAAATCCTCTCATATTTTCGTGAAGATCCAATGGTAAGTGCTACATTGACTAAGCATAATTGAGTATTTCCCTGTGATGAGGATAATAAGAAAAAAGGACTTTGCGAGATTAGGATGACATATCACCAGGGACATGTGGTTCCCTACGGATCACTGGGGGTGAGTTTTGTGTCCTTCACAAATAGTGAATACCTCTATCATCTTCCATTTTATCTCCTTTGATTTATTCTACAAAGGATTTTAGGAATTATGAGTTTTAATGAGTAATTTATAGGAGGTTTTCATGATTTTTTAATGAAGCCCCATTTTACTAATATGGGAAATATGGTGGTGAGATAGCATGTTTTTGAAAAAATATATCCATTTGTTCAATTAGTGCCAAAGGGGAAGCTTAGTTTTTTCATCACATACCTGATTACATTAATGTGGGGAGGCCGAAAGGTCAATGGGATTTCATGAGATGAGGTGAACATATCGCATAGGTCTCACGGTGCCCTATATAATGTCGGGGGAGAATCACATGTTGTTCAGTAACAACGAGAACCTCTCTCATCATCAATTATATCTCCTTTATATTATTCTATAAATTTTTGTGGGACTCACAAGATTTCTCCGATATCATTATGGAAAATTATATTTTAAAATGATGATATGGTTCATGATCTTTATGACCACTGGCAGTTTTTTCAATTGGATATTATTTCTCCTAATTTCTATAGTAATATTAGATTGTTTTTTAGAAACAGGATAGTGACAAAAAAAGTATCCTAGGGGCACAAATTCAATTTTAATCACATGGCCCTCTGTTATCTAGTGATCCTTCTTAAGATCATGATAGTTCTTTGAAGGGGAACTCCATGGTATTTACAAATGTTTATGAATTATGTGTGGTTTCTATTAATGACCTTGAAATGTCCATGCAATCGCAAGTCCCATGGTGTTTCATGTGACCATCAATACTCATTTAAATTACACTTGTGTGTATAGTAATACCCATATTTAGGTATTTATTCCTTTTCGAATTTGCTGATACTTATTTAGTGGGCGTCAAAAATAGGTTTTTGGGTTTTTTGGGATTAAAGTTATTTTAGGGTTTCCATTGGTTTTATAGGTATTTTATGGTTTTATATGGATTTTAATGTTTTTATCTTCTTTTAGGCTTTATAATTTTAGGGTAATTTATGAGTTTAAATTGTTTTCTAGGGGTAAAATTTTATTGGTTTTTGGGATTTTGTGTTTTTTGGTTGTTTAAGGTTATTATGGTTTTTAGTGTTTTTAGATGTTTTTTGGGTATTATATATTTTTATGTGTTTTAAATGTATTAAGGTTTTTTAGGTTAAAGGGTTTTTTATATTTTTTGTATTTTTATGGTCTTTACATTTTTTGGTTTTTAGGGTTTTAAGGGGTTTTGGATTTTCAAGATTTTTTGTGATTTTAGTGTAATTTAATTTTTTAGGGTGTTTAGGGTCATTTTGTGGTGTTTAATTTTTTATGGTTTTTTGGGTTTTTAGTGTTTTTAGTGTTTTTTGGATTTTATGTGATGTAAGGGGTTTTTCATGTTTTTATGGGTTTTTTGTGTTTTATGGATTTTAGGAATATTTTATATTTTTTATTGTTTTAAGGATTTTAAGGGGTAATATAGTTTTATTCGGGGGTTAGAGGATTTGGTTGGTTTTTGGTTTTTGGGGTTTTAGGGTTTTTAGGGTTTTATTGGTATTTTATAATTTGTAGTTGTTGTTTAGGTGTTTAAGGTTTTAGGGTATTGAATGTTTTAAGGGGTTTTACTGTTTTAATGGGCTTTAATATATTTTATGGTTTTTATGATTTTTATAGATTTTAAGTATTTTTTGGTTTTTAGGGGGATTTGGGGTTTAATGGGTTTTAGGGTCTATTTGGGATATGAGGGTTTTAGGATTGTTTATATGTTTTTATATTTTTATGGGGTTTTTATGATAGTTGGGGATTTTATGGTTTCAGTGTTCTTTTATGTTTTTAATTCCCTTTATGGGTTTTAGGGTTTTTAGGGAAGATTAGTGGTTTTGGGGCCATTTAGTGTTTTAGTGTTTTGGTGTCCTTTATATGTTTTATTGGTTTTAGGGTCCTTTAGGTTTATTAGGATAATTTGGGTAATTTAGTTGTTATATGGGTGTTTAGGGTTTTTTGGGGGATTTTAGGTACTTTTGTTGATTTTAAGAAATTTTATTGTATATTAGATGTTTTTAGGGTTTTTTATATTTTTTGGAATTTTTTTGATTTTTATGGTCTATAAGGGGGTTTAGGGTGTTTTGAGTATTTTAATGGTATAATCTTATTTTATGAGTATTAATGGTCTTTTAGGGGTTTTTGAGTTTTTAGGGGTTTTATTGTTTTATGATTTTTATTAGTTTTAGGGGTTTAGATTTTTATGGGCTTTAGGTGTCTCTAGGTTATTAAAGGTCCTGCAGGGTTTTTGGGTTTCATGGATTTAATGGTGTTTAGCCTTTCGGGGTATTTCGGTTTTTAGGGCTATTGGTTTTTTTGTTTTTTTAATTTTTTTTTTGTTTTTTGGGATATTAGTATATTTTTACTGGTTTTCAAGGGTTTTATGTGTTTTTATAATTTATAGTGTCTTAGGGATTTTAGTGTTTTTAGGTTGTTTATGGTTTTAATGGATTTTAGGGTCTTTGATGGATTTTAGGATTTAGTGATTTTGCCTTTTGAGGGTTCTGGTGGGGTTTTTCGTTTATATATTGGTTTTTAAATGTTTAAGGGTTATTAGTCTTTTTAATGTATTTGGGTTTTTATTGCCTTTAGGATAATTGCGTTTCTTAGTGATTATTATATGTTTTAGGGGTTTTATGGGTTTTATGGATGTTTTTGGTTTGAAGGGTTTTTGGATTTTGGAATGTTTTTTTTTTGTGTTTTTTGGGGTATTAGGTTTTTTTTATAGGTTTTTAGTGTAATTTGAGTTTTTGGATTTTTTAGGGTTTAAGAGTGATTTAAGACTATTTTATGGTATTATTTTTGTGGGAATTGGGTGTATGGTATAGGGTATAGGGTATACGGTTTATGGTTTAGTGTGTAGGGTTTAGTGTTTTGGGTGGATGTTTTAGGGTTTAGGTGGTTTTTAATGGGTTTGGGGTTTATGATGTAGGGAATAGGGTTTAGGTTGTTTGGTTTAGGGTTTAAAGTGTAGGGGTTAGGGTTTAGGGTATAGGGTTTAGGGTTTATTCTGAATGATATAGGGTTTAGGTTATATGTATTTGTGTTTAGGGTTTACAGTATATGGTTTACGATGTAGGGTTTTGTGTTTAGGCTGTCGGCGTTAGGATGAAATGTATTTGGTTTAGGGTGTACAGTTTAGAGTTCAAGGTGTATGTTTTAATGTTTAAGTTGTATGGTTTTGGGTTTTTGGGTAGTTTATTGGGATTCAAGTGTTGGTTTTACACTACTACAAAACAGGCCTTTAAAAGTACTGGTATTTATCAGTGCTAGAAAAAAGTGCGGATAAATTGCCTATTAATCGGTACTAATGATACTGCTGAAAATTTTTTCCTTTTATCAACGCTTTTTTTTTTTGCGCTGATAATGGGAACATTTATCAAGGCATTATTTTTAGCAATTATAGGGGTTATATGTTATCATTTTTTTATTTTTAGGGATGATAAAGTGTACCCTTTATAAGGGCTTCTTGTTTAGCAATGATAATGAATATTTTATTTGTGATATTTTAGCACTAATGAATTTTTGAATAAATAAATTGAAATAAATAAAAAACTAAAACATAAAAAATGAGTTTATTAAAAGATAATTACAATGTTTATTAATTAAATAATTATTGATAAAAATTAATAAATTAATTATACAATATTAAATATTAAACATTTTGTTAATTATATATTTTTTGTACTTAATGTAAATTAATTAAATATATCGACATATATTAATATTTATAAATAAAATTTATATATTAAATAGTAATTATGTGCTTCACCTTAAATAGACATATATTTATTAAATAATGGTTTATAATTGAAAATTATTAAGAATTAAAAATACATACTAATTTCATAGTTGAATAGATATATAAATGAATTTCGTTTGATTTTTCAATATAACATATATTAAATATTGGTTAATTTGATTTCAAATATATATGATAAATGATTTTTTATATAAAATTTAGACAAAAAATATATATATACATTTTTTCAATATTATTAAAGTATACGTATTTTTAATTTATTCAATTTTAGTAATTTTCAACATATATGGATGCATTTTAAAATTGGATATTCATTAATAATGTTAAAATCATAGATGTAAAAAATATTAATAAAAAAATATAGTATAAATGTACATTTATTATATTTATACAATTATAAATTTATAATTATGAATAAATATATATGTTTTTCAATGTATCAATATAATTATATATATTTAAATAATTATTAAATTTGTAATAAATTTACTTAAATAATTAATATATTTTCTATATATATATTAAATATATATATATATATATAATTATATAATTATATATATTTATATAAACACAATTTTTAAAAATATTTCTATAATTTTAAATAAATATTTATAAAATTATAAAATATATATTTAAAAGTAAATTTTTTTTAAAAAAAATTATTTACAAATTTAAGAATAAATATTTTATCTGTGCTTAACTAATAATCATTGATAAAAGAAAATTTATCAATTATTTTTTCATGCTGATAAATATGGGGATTTATCTATGCTAAAAAAAGCACTGATAAAATGAATATTTATTAGTCCTAAAACATTAATGTGGCCAAAAATGGATTTTATCATCACTTATTACATAGGCATTGTTAAAAGGTACCCTTATAAATAATTATTTGTAAGTGCTGATAAATGTCTCCCAATCTATTTGAAAAACGTTACCATTTGTGAGCCGTTCGAGATATCAGAATCATTCTACAGAACAACACACTAGTGGCGCTCGTCCTTGGTTAATCGAAGCTTGAACCACACCCCTAGGATGCCTCTAGTTGCTCAAACATCTCATCTGATATCTGGTGTTCTGTTGTAGTTAAGGAATTCAAAGAGGGTCTCTGATTTTCTTCAACCTAGTGAGGTAGGCCTTTTGATTTTGATTATATGTTTTTCATTTGGTATTTGATTTCTTCTTCAATTATGTCATTATTTTTTGTCCCATGTTTGTATAATATTTTTCTTTTATATTTAGAGTACAATGATTGATTTTTGATCCATTTTTTTATTTGTTAATGATGTTTTGGTCATTTAAAAAAATTGAATCAGTTTTCTTTATTGTATTTTGTTATATCTAAATATATAACTGCATCCTAATGGCATATGGTTTCCCTTAGATTTAGTATCTAGGTGGAATTTAATCTAACCTACAATGGAATACTTTCTAAAAACATAAAATGTACCAACATGAGGAATATTGTTACAATTAATACTAAGGAACCATGAAATAATTAAATCCTTAATGGAGTTATGAAATTTGTCATTTTAATGGGAATTGACATCCCATATAATAGATATTAACCCTAATAATGATGAATGGTTATTGCATTTGGTTTTATTTTCTTTTAAAAAAATTATCTTCTCTTAACGATAAGTATTATTTCTTTTGTTTCTGCCTAAAATATGTCATATGCCTAATAAAACATCTAAAATCTATGTATCATAAAGTTAATGGAATTTGGGAAATGTTATTTCCATACTAAAACACAATGTATAAAACCATTTGCTACTTCATAGTGATCTTCATCAAATAGTTTGACTACAATTAAGTGTAGTGACCATCATAGGTTTAAGGTACACGTGTTTTTCAATTTTATATTCATCATGGAATTTTTTTGATCACATGGATATCATCGGTTGTGGAATCAAGTAATCTTCCACATCCAATATCTACTTTATTCAATCTAATGAAAACATAAAATCTGTAAAACATATTTTCAATGCATCAAATGAATCATTAAATTTTATAGAAAGGGATGAAATAATGTAAATCAAATCCCCTATCATAAAAAATTGTGAAATTTTTCACCAATAGAATTAACCATTAATTAATCTATCTTAAATAATAATATAATCATGTAATATGATATACAAAATTTTAACAGAAGAACTTTTTTTGTTTCATTGGGTTTCCACATATCATATTATCATATATATCTAATTATAAAGTCATGTGTTATAAAATAAACTATTTTCATGCCTCAAAATAGAGAATCCATTCATTTTTATTATGTCTATTACTATTTGAAAATATGAGAACTATTTAATGTGAAATTTTAGTTTTTCTATGAATATATAATAAAATATGATAGATAATCATTGATTACATATTTCTATTTAGGGAACACCAGTTATAAGGAATGATATAGATTTAAATTATATAATTTATTATTATATAATGTATAACATTCAATAAATTTAGAGTATCAATAGTATTTTTTTAATTATCATTTATAAAATGAATAAAATAATTTATTATATAATTATAAATATTTTCAATATGTATTTTGTGAAATTGAAATTACTTATAATTATTTTATATATAAATTATTTATAAATTAGTTATAATTAGTTATTAAAGGAATAATGAACATTTAAAAAATACATGTCATTATTTTATTAACAATACTAATATACCTTTTTATATATATTTAATGTTTAATTATTTTGATAATGAATATCTTATATGAATTAATTTATATATTGTATAAAATTAATCATTTATGAACCCAATTGAATGGATATGAACCAAAAATGTATGCTTGTTAATCATTTGACCAACGAATATGAATATGGAGTTAAAGAGTTCATTAATTTTTCAAGAGAGCATATAGATGACCCTTCTAAAAGCCTCTTTCCGTTATTACAAATATTTATTCAACACAAATTAGTCCGAAAGAGATGTTTGAACATTTGATTTATCACAGAATATATCAAATAATTAAATATTGGACTAAACATGTTGGAAACTGGATGTTGACATCTATATAGATGATTCCATGGTTTATGAATCATTTTATATGAATACCTTTGTAAAAGATAATAGAGATCACATGGAATAAATGAAAATGTAAATTGAAGATGACCATTGTGATTATCTGAAGTTGTTTAAGAAGTTAAATAGATTTTCCAAGAAATCATTGTATAGCAGTTGTAAAAAATACAAAACATTTTCTTATTTATTGATGTTATATAATTTAGAATCTTGTAGTGGATGGAGTGACACCAGCTTTACAGGGCTACTTGGTCTTCTAAAATATATGATACCAAAATAAGATAAACTACCATTCCAATTATATGATTCTAAAAAAATGAATCGTGCAATGGAATGATATCTAAAATATACATTCTTTTCCAAATTATTACATATTTTTTCGTAAGTACTATGAATCCCATTTAAAAATCCCTATGTGTGGAGTAGAACAATAAAATAAAAATGAATCATTACATTGAAATCAATAGGTTACATTCCAATCATTACATGGTTTATGAAACTATACAGATGTCTGAAAGCCATGACACAATTAACAATGAATGCATATAAAAAATAAAGATGGGATCTTATGTCATCAAGAAGATTCTTCTTAGTGGAATAAAATTGATTATGATTTTCCAAAATTTGGAGATGATCTGAGAATATTTTTCTTTGAATTATTTACTAAAAGAATAAATCTTCTTGTTGTATAGAGTTGTACTCACAGTGGATGAATTTTCAAGTTGGTAAATTATTAATTTTTGTAATTCTTATTCATTAATCAAAAATATATTATGTTTTCTCGTCAAATATTTGGACAGAAGAAACCCTGTAATGAAATTGTTGTCTATTTGGATCCATTGATTGATGATCTGAAATATATGTGGGATACTGGTGTTACAATGTATAATGCTCATAGAATTGAATAATTGACATTGAGGGTCATGTTGTATGGAACAATAAATAGCATCCCCTATTATGAAAATTTATTGGGCTATATCATTAAAGTAATGTTAGGTTGTCCAATTTCTGAAAAACACACATACTAAGTTCTGTTGGAACATTCCATGAATACATTGTTTTTAAGTAATTGGAAATTTCTACCTCGATTACATAAACACAAATCCTAAATGAAAACATTCTAATGGAATACTAAATATGGTACAACATTGTCTGCAATAATGGGTGATCAACTATACAAAAAAGTAAAAAATATTGACACTAATTTTGATAAAACATTTTAAAAAACATACAAAATCATGTAGGAAGAAGAGAAAATTTTCCTTCAAATTTCCGTATTAGAATTTTTTTTATGTCATACATTTTATTGATTTCATATATGATGAAAAAATGTAATTTATAGTGTTATTTTAACATTGAAAAATTTTCCCCACAAAACAAAATATGTCATCAAGGATTTGGTGGATTGATTGAAAAAATGTTAATAGATGTGTTTCTACCGGTGAAGGATAAAAAGAATACTTATCTTACTCTAGTAGCATAAACTCTATATAGAAAAAAATTTAATTTTTTATTTCCTTACTAGTGCTAAAATTACAAAGGTTCGTTCATCAAATATCAATAATTCCATGTCAATGAGTAATTTTATGATACAAGGATTAAAATCACACGACTATCCTATTTTCAAGAAAGATTTAATGTCTGTTTCTTTCCATTTCATTCTGAATCAAAATGTATACATACATTAACCATACTCTTCTTCTTTTATAAATCTATATAGAGTAATTTTGTAGACCTGACGATGATTCTAGTAGTGAATATACAGATTGTAGTTATATTATGTGAATTAGAGACGTTTTTCCTACCATATTTATGTTATATAATGGTCCACATGATGGTTCACATAGTCATTGGTGTTTTATTATGTGCCCCTATCCATTATAAATGGATTTACCACATTTAATGGTATATGAATATTTATAAAGGGTATGTCAAGAATCGAACCCTATCATATGGTTGTGTTGTCGAACGATATATTAGTGTAGTATCTATAGAATTATATACTGCTTAACTTTCAAATGTTGACATCATCTGTCTCTGAAATTTTCACCACAAAAAATGCCTTATGGGTGATGGAATTTCAGATAATCATTTTTTATAGAGATTTGAATCTATCAAGGGGTGAGTGATGGAAATCAAATACACATAAACATTTTTTATAGGATGGTTTAGAGAACAAATTTTTGAGGAGTTATCTAAAATTTAATATTCAATAGGAAAAGGACATCAATGGCTAGCTAGTAGACCAAATGAATATTTTATATCTTACACTAGTTTTTTAATAAATGGTTATACATTCAATAAAAAATAAAATAATTACTACACTATAATAAAAACCCGTGGTGTTACTCTTTTGGATGAAGTGATGAACAATTATAGATCCAATGATAGAAATAAAATTTATGAAAATATGTCATATTTAGGAATTATTAAAAATATAAAAGAGATTAATTATATAACATTTCAATTTATTCTTTATAATTGAAAATTGTTTGACAAAATCAATAGAGTCATAGTTGATGAAATGGGAATTGTCATGGTGAATTTCTGTGTGCAAGGGAAAACATGACATGTTCATAGTTGCATCACAAGAAACGAATTTATTTTATGTCTCTGATTCAACAAGATATAATAGGATGATTTTCTTGCAGGAAACTAAAAAAAATGTTGAGTAAGATGAAAATTTAGTCGAGGATGAACCTTTTATTGGGACATCACAAAATGTTCATATTGGTACCATTATAGAAAATGTATTGTATGTCAGAGGGGACTAGAAATTTGGAATTTGGATTCTTGACAAGGGAAGAAAATCCTAGAAACACTTATAAAAATAAAGATGGATCAATGTGTAGGTAATAGTTTTTTTAATTTATTATGTTATTCTTGATAATATTATATGTTCTCTAATGATTTTACATAGTTTAAATTATATTTTTTACAAATCATTCCATGAATTACTTCTGCAGATGATGATTTTAACAATCACTCAAAAGAAAAAAATATAATTAAAGAAACTCTATAGAATTATGTAAATCTAATGTTATGATATAAGTTATCTATTTTATCAAACAATTATATAATGGAACATTTATTTAATTTTCATTATTCCATAAAAATATTTTTTTATTTATGAATTTTTTCTCCACATGTCATACCTTTTCATGAAAATAAATTGACACTCTCTCTACTCAATCATAGTTGTAATTTTAGTTTTTTGACAGTAAAATCATTGTCCCTAGAATTAGTGTATTTTTTAATATTTATATTTAATTTATATATTTTTAGTATTACTCACATAATAATTTTTTACCTATACATGTGTATTATTTTGATTGAGTTGTGGTTCTATTTCAATCATTCATGTCATTATGCTCCTAAACTACCACATACTTCTTCTCCCTAAAAACCATTTAACCCCTATAGTGGGGTGTATGTCACGTTCTTTCTTGTGATCTCAAGTGCCTTTTCAGGATGAGAAATGGAATTTCATATTCTCAATTACAGAGGTAATCATGATGTTTCCATTATAAAATAATTTTCCATATAATTAATATATTATATTATATTAATATTAATATTTTTTTTATTACTCACAAAATAATTTTTTTCTTATATTGGGGTATTATTTATTCCGAGATCTGGTGGGATGCCCATCTTTCACACCCATATTAACCAAAACATCCACATACTTATACTTCCTAAATAAATTTTCACCCCTATAGTAGTGAATTTTTCACTTTCATTCCAGTTCTCTCCACTTACACTGCAGGATGTGTAATGATGCTGCAACTGATCAATTACAGAGGTAATATAGTTGTTTGCATAGTAAAATCATTTTCCATAGAATTAATGTATTAATTAATATTTATGATAAATTTATTTATTTTTAGTATTACCCACATAATAATTATTTTCATATATATATGGATTCTACTGTTCGAGTTTGGGTGGTATGTTCATCACTCTGACATATCATCACTAAAACATCCACAGAATTCTTCTCCCAAAAATCCATTCCCCCCAACAGTGTTGACATTTATCACATTACATCATGTTATCTCCATTTCTCAATCATAGAGTTAATCTTGATATTTGAAAAGTAAAATCTCATTCCATAGAATTAATGTATTATATTATATTTATAATTAAATAATTTCATTTTAGTTTTACTCATAATAAATTTTTTATTATACAGGTGGATTATTTTTTATGTAGTTTTTTAAAAGCTTATCAGGCAATGTAAGATGGTAAATAATTAATGTCAATGGAAATCATAGAAACATTGATATTTAGGATTTTTGAGACTTTGGGATGTGTAAGAATCAGACACACCTCAATCGGACACCCAACGCGACTCGTATGACTCAAAGTAGTTTTTTCTATTTCAAATTAACATTAATTTTATTAAAAATGAAAACTTACCTACTCAAAAACAAGAAAAAATATTCCAATTGTATTTATATATTAATACAACAATATATATATATCATTTGTGTCATGAATGAATTAGCTGCACCTCAATCTGATACATTATATGCCCGATATGACTCAATCGGTCCGTTATCCATTTAAAATCAACATTCTAATTTATAAAGTGAAACTCACTAAAATCTAAGAAAATATGCTTGGATTTTTTTTAAATTTCAAGCATCTATTCATAAATAATTTATGACATGTAGGAATCGGTACAACTTTAAACAGATACACAATGTGATCCTTATGATTCAAGGTGTGTGTTTTGTGTTTAAAAATACATTTTAGTAAAAATTAAATGTGAAATTCTTAAAACATGGAAAAAACATTTATATTATTTTGATAAATTATTAAAAAAATACATATGTCATTTGGGACCTGTAAGAATCAGCCACACCCCAATCTGATACATCGTTTGATCAGTTTGACACTAAGTGTTTCTCTATTTAAAATTGACATCAATTTTAGTAAAACAAACCGGGATACTCAAAACAAATAAAACATATTCATGTTGTTTTTATACATTAATAAAATGATAAAAAAGTGATTTGAGATCTTCTTGAATCTTCCGCACCTCAATCAGATTCGTGGTGTGACTAGTATGACTCCAAATGTGTGTTTTTATTTAAAACTGACATTAATTTTTGTAAAAAGTCCAACAGAGCTACTCAAATCTAAGAAAACACATTCAAATTGTTTAAATAATTTTGGACAATGATCCCTAGGTCATTTTTATGTTTATGAATCATTTATACCTCAATAGGATACACAATTTTATCAGTATGAGTCAAAGTTTTATTTTTCAATTTTAAAATGTCATTTTAGTAAAAAATAAACATTATATACTCACACCCGAGAAAACAGATTAATATTGTGTTTATACTTTAGGAAAATGATCCATATGTTATTTTAGACATTTATGAATTATATGTGTGTCAATATGACACATGGTGAGACCGGTATGACTCAATGTGTTTGTTTTTATTTAAAATTGACATCAATTTTAGTAAAAAGGCCATTTGATCTACATAAAATCAAGAAAACACATTCACAATGTATACATAATTGATTAAAACTATCCTTATGTCATTTTTCATGTGTTGTATACATCTTCACAATAATTCGATACACAATTCTATCGGTATGAGTAAATGTATGTGTTTCAATAGTAAATTGATATGTCAGTAAAAAAAGACAAGCCACATACTCAAACACAATCAATCACATTCATTTTGTTTTGAAAAATTAACTCAACGATGCATATGTCATTTGGTCTGAGTAAGAATCACTCACACCTAAATCCAATGCACGGTATGACCGGTATGACACAAAGGGTGTCATTTTATTTAAAATTTTCATCAATTTTCATAAAAGGCCAAATGACCATAAAAAACATTGGAAACACAATAACATTCTGTAAATACTTTACTACATCAATCCATATGTTATTTTTGATGGTTATGAATTATCTACCCCTTAATCTGATACACAATGTGGTAAGTATGAGTCAAAGTGTGTTTTTAAATGTTAAATAGAAATTTTGATAAAAATTTATGTGACATACACAAACCCCAGAAAAAAACATTAAAATTGTTTAGAAACTATGGAAAAATCAATAAGTCATTTTGGATATTTAGGAATCATCTGATCACCAATATGATTTCTGGTTTGAATGGTATGACTCAAAGTGCATCTTTTTATATAAAATTGTCGTCAATTTTTGTAAAAAGGGAAACATTCCTACTCAAAATATATAAAACACATTCCGAATCATTTGATACTTTATAAAAATGATCCATAATCCATTTTTGAAGTGTAGGAAGCATATGTGCAACAATCTGAAACAAAACGTTTCATGTATGACACAAATTGACTGTTATCAGTTTTAATTCAGCATTTTAGTTCAAAAAGATTCATGCACTAAAAACAGATGAAACACGCTGGTATTTTAATGATAATGTAGGAAAACAATTCATAAGTAATTTTTGATGTGTTGGATTTTTTTACATAAAATAATTAAACGGTGTGATTAAAATGAGTCTGAAGTGTGTGTTTACAATTTCAAATGGAATTATAGGGTAAAAACAACTAACATTCTGAAAACCAATAAAAAATCAATTTTTTTTAATACATTAATAAAATAATCCAAATGTCATTTTGAGATGTGTTAGAATCATCTGCACCTCAATCAAATGCATGGTATGACTTCTATCACTCCAACTGCATATTTTTATTTCAAATTGAGATCCATTTTATTAAAATTAACAATTTGTGTTAATTTTTTTCTTTATATTATTATGAACATTAAATTTTATTATTATACATGATTGTTATTTATCTCGAGCAGTGGTGGGTTTTTTGGAAATTTCTTTAGTTGGTTTAGGATTAAAAGATAAAAACACATTTTTGTTATTGAATGTATATAATAATTTTATTTATGTAATTGTATAATCGAAAGTTTGAAATGCCTAAAATATTGTTTTTTATTTTCATTGAGTTTTAAATTTAAATTCATTTAAATATCATATTTTTAATTATCTCTATTGAAATCTAGAGTGTTTATGGTGTTGTGGTGTGCTATTACAACACATTGCAGTGGTACTGTTGTGTGCTGTTATAATAGACTATATTATGGACCTTTATCAACTCTTTTAAAAACACTAATAAAAGGAATTTTCATAACACATTAAAATTCGCAGATAAAAGGTCCTTTATCAGTTATTTTATAATAATGCATAAAGGTAGACATTAAGAGTGCTTCTATAAGAGTTGATAAAAGACCATTTATTAGCGACATTAAATGAACTAATTAATGGTTTTGTTATCTATGCTAAATTAAAACACTGATAAATGGTTCCTTTATCTTCCCTTTTAAAAGTGCGGATAAATGTCCTATTTATCAACAATTTTTTAGCACTGATAAAAACCCATTTATCTTCACTATTTCAGTGATTACAAAACAATGGGGATTTTATCCTTGCTCATGTAGTTTGTGCTTTTCTATTATGGATGAAGACCATTTATAGCAATGTTAAAGGCTAGTTTTTTTGTAGTGTTATGGGTCAATTTATAGTTTAAATGGTTTTAGAGAAGTGGATATTATTTATGGTGTTAGATATAGGGTGTTGGATTTGGTGTTTTTGGATTTGGGTTTGGGGTGTAGGGTTTAGGGTTTAGGTTGTAGTATTTTGGGTTTATGGCATAGGATACTGGGTTTAGGGATTAGGGTTTGGGGTTTAGTATTGATGTTATAGGGTTTAAGGTGTTGATTTTGGGGTTTAGTATTGAGCTTATAGGGTTTCTACTGTAGGGAGTAGTGTTTAAAGTGTAGGGTATATGATTTAGGGCTTAGTGGTTAGAGTTTATGTTGTATGGTATAGGTATTAGTGTCTAGGATTTAGTGCTGTTGGTGTTAGGTATAGAGTTTAAGGCATAGGGTAAAGGGTTCAGGGTGTAGGGTATTGGGTTTACGTGTGTATGTTATCAGGTTTACTGTTTATGGTATAAGGATTAGAGTGTAGGGCATAGTGTAAGGGTGTCAGGTGTAGGGTTTTGGATTTACATTTTAGGGTTCAGGATGTAGCTTATAGGGTTTCGGGTGTACAGTATATGATATAGGGTTAAGGTTTTTGAGATCATTGTATATGGTTTATGGTGTAAATTTTAAGGATTAGGTTGTAGGGGACTTGGTTTTGGGTGTGGGGTATAAGGTTTCTAGTGTTGTGATTATGTTTTTGGGTATAAATTACATTTTTAAGTTGTTGGGTTTTAGGTTTATGATGTAGTGTATAGGGTTTAGATGTAGATATTATGTTTTATGGTTTATAATATTAGGGTTAAGTGTTTGTTTAGTTTTTTTATTATTTTTTATCAATTTTTATGGGTTTATGATTTTTTATTTTTATGGTTTCATATACTTACATAGGGTTTTATTGTTTTTTTTTGGGGGGGTGGTTTCTATAGTTTTTAGGGAGGTTTTGGTGTTTTTATGGTTTTTATGGTATTTAGGGTTTTAGGGGTTTTTAGAATTTAAGTGTTTTCCTTGGGTTTTAGGGGGGTTCTGTTTTCTTAGGGTTTTATTGGTTTTTAGTGGAATTAGGTATTTCGGATTTTTACGGGTTTTATATTTTTTTGGTTTTTAGGGGTTTTTTGTTTTATTATAGTTATTTTTGGGTTTTGTGGTTTTAAGGTTTTTAGGGATTTTTTAGGGTTTTTGGATTTTCTATGGTTTTAGGGGTTTTAGGGTGGGTTTGGATTTTTTTGTATTAATGGGTTTTACATGTTTTTTTTGTTTTTATGGTGGTTATGGAATTTTATGGTTCTTTTAGGGGTTTTATAGGGTTTAGGTTATTTAATAGTTTCTGAATTTGGTTTATTCTATTAGGTTTTTTAGTACTTTAATGGGGTTTTAGGGTTTTAGGGTCCTTCATGGGTTTTATAGTTTTTTAGGGTTTAGGGAATTTTTATGGTCTTAGGCTTTTAAGGGTTTTTAGGGGTGTTATGATCTTTTTTGATTTTATGGTCTTAATGGGTTTTTATTGGGTTTATAGTTTTTAATGTTTTCTTAGGTTGTAGGTTGTTAGGGGTTTTTATGGATTTTAGCGTGTTTTCTTTTTTTTTATAATTTTATGGTTTTCATGTTTTTAGGGTTTTTAGCCTTTTAGGTTTTTATGGATTTTTGGGTTTATTTGGGTTTTTGTGTATATATTGCCTTTGGGGATTTTAGGGATTTTGGTGTTTTGTGGATTTTTTTTGGTTTATTTTGGTTTTTATAGGATTCGAGTTTTACGTTTTGAGGGGTTATTTGGGGTATGGGGTTTTAAGTTTTTTTATTATTTTTATGGTTTTAATGAATTTTTATGGTTTTAGGGTCTTTTAGGGGATTTCAAAATGTGTTAGCGGTTTATTATTTTTTGGGTGTCCTATTTTTAGGTTTTATGTGGTATTTTAGGTTCTTTAAGTGTTTTTTTATTTGTTTTAGGGTTTTAGGTATTTTTAGGATTTTAGGGGTATTGGGATATAATGGTTTTATGGTCTTTTAATGGAATTTAGGGGGTTTAGATTTTTTTGTGCTTTTAGTGTTTTTAGGGTCACTTTGTGTTTTTAGGTTTTCAGGTAATTTTATGGGATTTGGGTCCTTTGGGTTTTTAATGTTTTTTAGTTCCCTATGGTTTTATGAGTTTTTATTTTTTTTTTATTGATTTAAGCTTATTTTTTGTTATTTTGGGGCTTTTGGGGATTTTTGGTTGTTTATGGTTTTTATGGATTTTATAGATTTTGGTGTTTTTGGATTTTTATAGATTTTTACTTGTTTTTAGTGTGTGTGTATGGGTCTTTTAGGATTTTTATTTGGTTTTCAATGACATTTGGGATTTTAGGATCATTAATGTTTTCTATGGTTTTAAGGATCTTATTTGGTTTTTTGGGTTTTTTGATCCTTTAGTGGATTCGAAGGATTTTTTTGGTAATAATAGTTTTAGTTTTTTTGGGTTTTATGGTTTTTTAGGGGTTTTAGGGGTTCTAAGGGGTTTATAGATTATTAGCGTGTTTTATGGCTCTATGGATTATTATGAGTTTTTATGGGTTTTTCTGTGCATTTAGGGATTTTAGTGTTTTTTTTTTTGATTTCATGATATTTGAATTTATTATATATTTATGATTTTAGTATTTTTAAGTCTTTTTATTTTTTTATGGGTTTTATTAATTTTTTCTGTTTTTCGAGGTTTTAGGAGCATCTATTTGTTGTTAGGGGTTTCAGTGGTCTTTAAGGGTTTTAGGGTTTTAATGTGTTTATAGTGTTTTATAATTTTTATGTTTTTTCTAGGTATTAAATGGTTTTTAGATTTTTGAATATTTTATAGGGGTTTTATAATATTTTATTTTTTTTATTGGTTTTAAGGGGGGTTTTCAACCTTTTAGAGATTTTTATTCTCTTTAAAGTGTAATTAGTATATATATATTACTTTAGGGGTTTTAGTGTTTTATGTGGTTTTATGGTTTTTTCGATTATTAGGGCCTTTTGGGGTTTAATGGGTTTTTTTGTGTCTTTAAGGAATTTTTAGGGGTTTGTGGTCTTTTAGGGTTCTTGGGGGTTTTCGTGTTTTTGGGTTCTTATTTTCTATTAGGGTGTGTAGTATTTTTAAATTCCATTCGAGATATTTAGGTTTATTTAAATTCTTTTAATTTTATTTAGTGTATTTAGAGTCTTTTATTGTTTTAACGGTTATTATAGTCTTTAAGGTTTTAACAGTATTTTACATTCTTTTGGGGTTTTCTGTGATTTTATATGCTTTTAGGGGTTTTATGGTCTTTTTGGGTTTTTAAAGGTTCTCGGTTTTTTGTGATTTCAGGATTTTAATTTTATTCTAGAGTTTTTTAGTTATTTTTGCATATTTGGTGTTTCATGATGGGTTTTTATTTTTTTTGAGGTTTTTAAGGGTTTATTGGTTTTAATGGTGATTTAGGGGTTTAAATTTTTTCTTGGGTACTGCTTGGGGTTATTGGGTTTTAGGGTTTTGAGGGATTTGAGTTTATTTTTTAGGGGTTTTGAGATTTTATATTGGAGATTTTAGGGTTTTAAAATGATTTTATAGTTTTTATGTTTTTAGGGTTCTTACAGGATTTTAGTGTTTTCTTGGGTTTTTAGGGTACAATTTTTTTAAATTTTTTGGTGCTTTTTTATTTCAAAGTGTTTTTAGGGTATTTAGATATTTTATTAATTTATGGTTTTAAGGGATTTTATAAATTCTATAAAAAATTTGGGGTTTTAGGTTTCATCATGTTTCAAGGGTTTCATGGTTTTTTGGGATTTAGGGGTTTCTTCTGAGGTCTTAGGGGATTTAATAGATTTTCAGTGGGTTTCATTTCTTTTAAGTGTTTTTAAAGTGTTTTAGAGTTTTTAGGGTTTTTGGGATTTGGGCCGTTTTGGGGTTTTAGAGGTTTTTATGATTATTTTAGGGTTTTTCATATGTTTTATTGTAATATTAGTTTAAGTTGTTTTTATGGGTTTTAGGGTTTTTATGTGTTTTACGATTTATCATATTATTTAGGGATTTTAGGTTTCTAAGGGATTTTATTCGTTTTTGTTGGGTTTTTAGGGGTTTTTTGGCCTTTTCTCTTTTCTTATGGTGTTTTAAGGGATTATAGGGTCCTTTAGGGTATTTGGGTGGTTTTATGAAATTTGGGGTCTTTTAGGGAGTTTTATTATTTTTAGTTTTTCTAAGGGTTTTTTATTTTTTTTGGTTTTTAGGATTTTCAAAGGGGGTTTAGGGGTTTTAAATGATTTTTACAATTTTAATGATTTCAGGTCATTAGGTATTTTTATAAATTTTTTAGGATTTATATCATTTTTAATAATTTTTCTGATTTTTAATTATTTAATGGCTTTTAGGGGGGTTGAGGTTTTTTTGGGGGTTTAATGATTGTTTATATTTTGTATGGTATTTATGGTTTATATGGATTTTTAGAGTTCTATGTGGTATAGGGTTTTAATGAGTTGTAAGAATTTTACAATCTTTTTTTGGTTCCAATCGGATATTTTGGTTTTATGGTTTTTATAGTATATTAGGGTTTTAGGGGTTTTGTAATTTTAAAGAGTTTATAAGATTTAATTTTTATCTAAGGTTTTTAGGGTTTTTAGGGGTTTTGAGGGGTTTATAGTGTTTTTACCATATTTTCATGGTTTATAGGATTTAATAGTTTTTATGGTTTTTATTATTTTTTTGGAGTTTTTGGGATTTGGGGTTTTAGGGATTTTAGGTTTTCCATCTGGTTTTAAGGGTTTTTTGAATATTTATTGGTTTTTTAGAGATTATTTGGTTTTTGTGGATTATGGTTTTAGAGTTTTTATCCATTTTGGTTTTTCATGGGTATTTGATTATTTGGGGGGGTTTAGGGAATTTTGATTTTTCTTTTGGGTTTTAGGACAATTAATGGTTTTATTTTGAGTATTAATATGTTTTAGGTGTTTTTTGATTATTATGATTTTTAGCGTTTTCGTAGGGATTTTATAATTTCTATGAGTTATTTCTATTTTAAAATTGTTTTTATAGATTTATGTTTTTAGAGGTATTAGATATTTTGAGGGTTTCTTAGGGTTTTAGTTGTTTAAAAATACTTATGGGTTTAAAGGGTTTGACGGTTTTTCATATTTTTTTGGATTTAAACTGTTTTTAGGTTTATTTTATTTTTCCAGGCATTTAAACGGTAAATTTAGTGGTTTTAGTTATTTTTGTTCTCTTAATAGTATTTTGAGGTTTTATAATTTTTTATTGTTTTCAAGGGGTTTTTGGTTTTTTTATGGGTTTTCAGGTTTTTTTGGGTTTTATGTTTTCTTGGTGCTTAATGTGTTTTATGGTTCTTTAAGGATTGATGGGTCTCTTATGTTTTTTTTAATTTTTATGAATTTTTCGGATTTTTGTTTGGGGGCATTACATTTTTTAGGTGTTTAAGATTTTTATTGGGACTTTTGGCATCTGTATATTTTTTTAGTGGTTTTAGTGTTTTTAAGTATTTAATTATTTTTATAGATTATAGGTTTCTATGAGTTTTAGTAGATTTTAGTTTTTAATGTTTTTTGCATAAATAGGGTATTTTTTGTTTTTTCAAAAAATTAGTGTTATAGGTTTTTAGGGATATATTAAGTGTTTTATTTTTTTATTATGAAAATGGGTTTTTTCATTTTTAAGGTTTTTGGTGTATATTAGGTTTCTATGGTTTTAAATGTTTTGGGGTTTTTAGTGTTTTAAGAGTTTTTAATGGTATTAGGGGATTTAAGTGTTTTTTTGTTTCAGAGTTTTTAACAGGTTTTATGGGTTTTGGTGGCATTTAGGGTTTATTTTTTTCTTTAGGGGTCTACATTTTTTATGGTTTTTAGGGAATTTATTAATGATTTTAAGATGTTTTATTGTTTTTATGGTTCATTAGGTATTTTAAATGTATTTTTTATGGGTTTTTATTATTTTTAGGTATTTTATTATTTTTATTGGATTTATTTTTTTAAGTATTTTTCATATTTCTTAACCCTTTTTTGTTTTTGAGTTTTATGGGGCATTATGGTTTTTATAAGTTTTCAATGTTTTTCGGTTTTACGACCTTTTGGGTTTAATTTTAGATGGATTACTGGTAATAGAAATTTTTATGTTTTGTGGTCTTTTAGGGTGATTTATGGATTTTTAGTGTCATTAAAGGGTATTTATTTTTTTTAGGTTTTTATGATTTTTTTGATTCTTTTAGTTTTTTTTAGGAATTTGGGGGGTTTTAGTGTTTTCCAACATTTCAAGGTTATTTAAAAAAATTTCATATTTTTTGGAGTTTTGGGAGTTTTTAGTATACTTTAGTTTTATTATGGACCTTATCTTGTTTTATTGATTTCTAGGGTCTTTTATGGGGTTTAAGAGTCTTTTTTTGTTTTTAGGTTTTTTACGCATTTCAGGGGTGTTTTGGGGTTTTACGGTTTTAGTGTATTTATTGGTTTTTGGGTTTTAGGGTTTTTTGGGATTTACTATTTTTATGGGTTTTATGTTTTAAAGTGATTTTATGGTTTTTAGGGTTATTTGGGTCTTTTATAGATTTTAGTGTTTATGGGGTTTTTACGGTTTTTAGGGTATTTTAGTATTTGAGGTTTATTTGGGGTTATAGGGTCATTTAGGTTTTTAGGGGATTTTAGAGTTTTAGAGTTTTATGTTTTTTAAGTTGTTTAAGTGTATTTTTAGTTTTTTAGGGTTTTTAAGGTATTTTTGGGGGTTTTAGGGTTTCAGGGTCCTTTAGATATTCTTAAGGATTTTTAGGATCCATTAGGGGTTTTAAGGTGTCTTAGGGCCCTTTTAGGGTTTTAATTATTTAGAATCCCATTGGGGTTTTTAAGCATTCATGTGTCTTTAATTTTTTTATAGTAATTTTTGGAATTTGGGGGTATTTTATCTTATTTTATGGTATTTTAATGTTTTTATGGATTTTAGGTTCATTTCTTGGTTTTTAGTTTATTTTGGGTTTTTAGGATTATTTTGAGATTTTAAGGGTTTTTAGTTTCTTATAGGTGTTTTAGAAGTTTTATTAGGTTTCTAGGGCTTGGTTAGAGTTTTTTTGGATTATTATAGAGTTTAAAAGTTTGTTTTTGTTTTCTCAGGTTTTTATGGTTTCTATGGGTTTCAGGGCTCTTTAGGGTTTTAGTGGTTTTATAGTCCTTTAAGGTTTCTTGGGTGTTTACGCTTTTTAAATGTTTTTATAGTTTTTTTGGGTTTTAGGAGTTTTTTTTTGTGTTTTTTTTATTTTAAGCGGGTTTTAGGGTATGGGGGTTTAATAGGTTTTAGGGTTTTTTTGGGTTTTCAATGGTTTTAGGGGTTTAATGGTTTTTTAGGGTTTCAAGGGTAATTAATGTTTTTTATAGTTTTTATGGATTAAAAGGGGGTTTTAATGTTTAAGGTTTTTTGTGATTTTAGGGTCTCATGGGTTTTTTATGGACTTCTGTTCTTTAATGGGTTTTTTCAATTTGGGTTTTTGGGTTGATTTGGGATTTTTTAAGATTTTTAGAAAATTAGGGGATACATATGGGTTTTGGATTTTTTTTGGTTTATAAAGATTCGTAAATATTTTATGTGTACTATGATTTTTTAAGGTTTTAAGGGGTTTTTTGGGTGGTCTTAGGGGTCGTTGTGTATTTTTAGGCGTATTTATGCTTTTTAGGGGGTTTAGATTATTTTTACTATTTTTAGGGATTTTAGTAATCTTTTAGGTGGGGTTTTAGTTTTTAGGATCTTTTGTGTTTTTGGTTTTTTAGTGTTTTAGGGGTTTATATGGTTCTAGGGTTTTTTTGGTTTTTATGCATTCTTAGGGTTTTGTGTATTTTAAATGTTTTTTGAGTATTTTGGGGTTTTATAGGGTTTTTTGGTTTTATAGTGTTTTTATATTTTTATGGTCTTCAGGGGTTTTATGGGGTTGTATGTTTTTTAGTGTTTTAATGTTTTGTGTGTATATTAATGGTTATTATGAGTTTTTCATGGAATTTAGTGTTTTGTTGGGTTTTATGGGGGTTTACTTGATTTTATGGTTTTTACCATTGTTATGGGTTTTGGGGGTTTTATGTATTTTTATAGTTTGAAGGGTTTTAAAGGGTATTGTGGTTTCTTAGGATTTGAAGGGTTTTAATGGTTTTTAGGTCTTTATTGATATCACGTGTTTATAGAGTTAGTGCATCTTCTTGGGAATTTTTTTGGTTTTTGAGTTTTTAGGGGTTTTTAGTTATCTTTTGGGGTTTTAAGGTTTTTTACGGGCTTTTAGGATTTTTCATCACTTTTTAAAAGTTTTAGGGGTTTCATAGGGGTCTTTTGGGTTTTTAGGGGTTTTATAATTTTTAGTGTTTCTCATCTTTTTATGGTTGTTAGGTTTTTATAGGATTTTTAAGGATTATTAGTGTTTTTAGTGGGTAATATTTTGTTTTTAGGGTTTTCAGGTTTTTTTTCATTATTAGTGTGTTAGGGTTTTTAGACTTTTTGTGGGTTTTTTGGTCCCTGTCTAGTTCTTAAAGGGTCTTGATGGTCTTTATGGAATTATTTTCTAAATTTATTATTCTAATTATTTTTTGGATTGTTAGGATATTTTAAGGGTTTTTGGATTTCTAGTGGGTTTTAGGGTTTTAGGGTTTTTACGAATTTATGGGTTTCTAGGGTTTTTTGAGGTATTATGGTTTTTTGGGTAGTAATCAGTTTTTTTATGGTTTAAGTGCTTTTATGGTTTTTTTGGGTTCAGGGTTTTCTTTTAATTTCTAGGTTTATTAGGATTTATTAAAGGTTATTATGTTTTTTAAGTATTTTAATGAATTTTTATGATTTTTTGTGTTCATAATGTTTTCTTGGTTTTTCCTGGTGTTGGGGGGTTTTTAGTTTTTGGATGTTAGTGATTTTTTAGTTTTTTATGGATTTTTTTGTTTTTAGGGTTCTTACAGTTTTGGGGGTTTAGAATTTCAGTATTTTTTTAGGGGTTTTGTGGTTTTTTGAGGCTGTATGGGATTTTGTTAGGTTTTAGGGTTTTAATGGTTTTAAGGAGTTTTATAGATTATATAACTTTTTTTGTTTGTTTAGAATTTTAGTATTTTTGAATGTTATTTGGGATTTTTGGGTTTTTACTAGGATTTAGGGTTTTTAGGGTTTTGGGGGGTTTACATGTGTTTTAGGGTTTTCAAATGTTATTATTTTTAATGGATTTATTTTTTTGGGTTTTAGGGTTTTAGATTTTTGATATGTTTTTAGTGTTTTTAGGCGGTTATATGGGGTTTTATAGAATTTAATGTTTTTAGGGGTTTTTGATGGGTTTTATGGATTTAGGTATTTTTAGTTATTTATGGGGTATTATAGGGTTATTTGGATTTAGAGTGTTTTAGTGGTAGTAGGGTTTTTTTGTTGTTTTTCTTTGTTTCTTAAGATTAGTTTTTGATTTTATCCTTGGTAATAATTTAAAGGGATTTTATGGTTTAATGGTTTTTTATAGTTTTTTATTGTACTATTGTTTTTTATGGTTGATAGGATTTTTTATATTTTTGGGGATTTTATGTTTTTTAGGGTTTTCTCAGGGTTTACTATAGATATTTAGGATTATTTGTGTATATTCATAACCATTTTTCGAGTTTTTTGGGTTTTATAGGTTTTAGAGTTCATAGCTTTTTAGGGATGTTATTTTTAGTGGGATAATGGATTTTATTGATTTTGTAAATATTTTAATGGGCTTTTAGTGTTTCAAGTTTATTTTATGGTTTTATGGATTTATGATTTTTTTTAATATATTGACATGTTCAAATATAATTTTAATTTTGGTATTTTTTATTATCGGTTTTATGGGTTTTAGGTTTTTTATGTTTTTTAAATATTTTAATGGGTGATTATATTTTTTTAGAGTGTTTATGTGTCTTGATTATATTTTATGGTCTTAATAGGGGTTTTTGGTTATATTATGGTTTTAATGTTTTTTAGAGTCTTCAATGTTTTTTATAGTATTAGGATCTATTTGGGAATTTTTGGGTTTTTAGGGTTCTTTTAGTGTTTTAGGTGTTTTAAGGTCTAAAATGGTTTTAAGGTTAGGTCTTTATAGGTTTTCTAGTGATTTTATGAATTTTAGTGTCTTAGGGGTATTTTTATTTTTTTAGGGTTGTTAACGTTATTTTGGATGTTGTAGGGTTTGTATGTTTTTTATGGTTTATGGTTTTTATGTAATTATTGTTTTTAATGTTTTTTGGGTTTTATGTGTTTTATAGACTTTAGGATTTTATATGTTTAATTTATTTAGTTTATTTTATGGTCTTATGATTTTATGGGGTTTTAGGGTTTTTATTATATTTTTTGTTTTTTTGGTGTTTTAGAGGTTTTTTACAGTTTTTAGAGACATTAATGGTTTTTAGGTATCATAATTTTTTAAAATGTTTTTATTGTTTTTATGTGGATTAGTTTTTTTATGGATTTTATTTTTTTTGGGGTTTTTTGGTTTTTTGGGTTTTTTGGGATTTGGGGTTTTTTGGGATTTGGGGTTTTTTTTAGTATTTTTGGGTTCTAAAAGGTTTTTTAGTGTCTTATTGTTTTTAATGTTTTTTTATTATATTATTTTTTTTATTTAGTTATTGTTTATACATTTTTTTGGGTTATTATGATATTTGGATATTTTAGAAGTACTATAGGGTTTTATAGTCTTGTAGTGTTTTTAAGGTCTTCTATAGTATCGATGGATTTTTTGTTTTTTTATTCATGGTCATTTTAGGGTTTTTCTATGTTTTTTAATTTGATAGAGTTTTTATGAATTTTATGATTTTTTGTGTTTTAGGTTTTTTATAGGCATTGTGGGGTTATATGGTTTTATATGGTGTTTTATGATTTTTATGTTTTGTGGGTTTTTAACTTTTTTATGGTTTTATGGTCTTTGAGGTGGTTTACATATTTTAAGGGTTTTTTGGTTTAGGGTCATTTATTTTATTAGGGTATTTATGGTTTTAGAGTTTTTTTCATTTCCTTTATGGGTTTTATGGTTATTAGGGTTTTACGGTCTTTTATTAAAATTATTGGTTTTTATTGAATTTTTGGGTTTCAATGGGTTTAGGTGTATTTATTTTCTGCTGTTATTTTTTAGGGTTTTATTGTCCATTAATGGTTTTTTTTTATTTTTAGTTTCCTTTTGATTTAATTGGGGATATAGGGTCCTTATGGTTTTTTGTGACCCTCTTGGGTTTTGAAGCATTATTTGGGTCATTTATTATTTTTTGGTGTTTTACGTTATTAATAAATTTTATGGTATTTTTAGTGTTTTTAGTTTCTATTAATTTTTTTAATGGGTTTTGGGTACTTTTAGGTTTTTAGGGGTTTTAGGGTATTTTAAGATTTTTATGGGTTTTAGGGTCTTTTAGTGTTTTTGTGTTTTTGTGGAATATAAGGGGTTTTATATTTTCTTTTTGAATTTTTAGTGTTTTTTGTTTTTTAAGGATGTTTATCGGTTTTATGGTTTTTATGTTTTTTGGGATACGTTAGGAGTTTTATGTTTTTAAAGGTTTATTTAGGATTTTATTTGGTTGTATGTGTTTTATATGTTTTTAGTGTTTTTGGGAATTTAGTGTGTGTTATGGATTTTTAAGGGTTATATTATTTTTAGGGATTTTAGCGGTGTTTGGTTTTTTTGGTAGTTTTGATGAATTTATAAGTTTTTAAAGAGATTTATGAATATTTGGGTTTTTAGGGTTTTAAGGGTCTATGGTAATTTGGGGATTTAATGGTTATTAAGGGTTTTAGGGGGCTTATTGTTTTTATGTTCAATGTGGATTTTTTTTGGTTTATAGTGGGTTTTATGGTTTTTATTTGTAAGGTTATTTGAATTTGTTTAGGGAATTTAATGGATTTTAAGGGGGTTTAGGCGTTTTTTGGGTTGTTTCAATGGTTTTAGGGGTTTTTGATCATTTTTTGGGTATCATGATTTTTCAAGGTGATTTGTTTTTTAGGGGTTTTTTTTGATTTTTATGGTTTAAGAGCATTTTAAAGATCTTATTAGGATTTTATAGGGGTGTTTAGGGTTCTTGGGGGCTTTTACAGGTATGGTGGGGAGGCTGGACTGTTTCATGTATGGGTTTTAATGGTTGTAAAGTCTTTTAGAGTTATTTTAGGATTTTTAGTTGATATAGAGATTGTAAGGGTCATAGGATATTTTTTAGTTTTTTTGGGTTTTTAGGTTTTTTCGGTGTTATAGGGATTTTAAGGTGATTTTAATTTTTTAGGGTTTGGGGTTTATTTTAGGATTTAAGGTTTTTTAGTTTTAGAGGGTTTTAGAGCGTTTTGGAATTTTTTGGATTTTTAGGTTTTAGGGGTTTTAGGGGTTTTATGGTTTTATGGGTCTTTTAGGGTTTCATGGGTAATTTTTTTTAAATTTTGTGGATTTCTTGGGGTTTTAGGGTATTGGGGGTTTTAGAATTATAGTTTTTTATGGTTTTAGGGGTTTTATTTTATATTTGGTTTTTATTGGTATTTTGTGTTTTAGTGGTCTCTAGGGGTTTTAGGGGTTTTAAGGTTTTAGGGGTATCTATGTGTTTTTTCATTGTTTTTATATTTTTATTATTTTTAGAATAGTTTTAAAACTTTTAGGGGTTTTTATATTTTTTTTATTCTTAGGGTTTTGAGGATCTTATGGAATTTATGGTTTTTTTGGAATTTAATGGAATTTTGGGGTCACTATATGTTTAATGGGAATTCTTGGGATTTTTATTATTTTAGTTTTTTCTATCATTTTTGGGGGTTTTAGGTTCATTGGGAGGTTTATGGTTTTTAATATATTTTAGGGGCTTTAGGTGGGTTTAGGTTTTTTTAAAATGTTTTATATGTTTAATGATATTTTAGAGGATTTTAATCTTTTTTTGGTTTATGGTTTTAGGGTTCATTTAGAGGATTAAGGGTTTTCATGGTTTTTTCGGGATTTAATATTTTATGTGGTATAAAGTTTTTTATGGGTTTTTTGGTTTTAGGGGGTTTTTTAATCATATTTTTTTTAATGTCTTTATGGGGTTTTGGGTTTTATGGGTATTTTATGGGTTTTCAATATTTTTTTGTGTTTTCCAAGGTGTTGGGGATTTTAATGTTTTAATGATTTTTTGGTTTTTTAATAGTTTATTTTGGGTTTTTTGGGGTTTTTATAGTATTTGTTTTTATTTATTATTTAATATATTTTTGTGTTTTTATGGTTTGAAGGTATTTTTTTATAGCTTTAATTGTTTTATAGGTTGTATGGTATTCATGTTTTTTAACGGTTTTCATGTTTTTAGTTCTTTTTGGGCATTAAGGTAATTTTAGGGCTTTTATTTTATTTTATGATATATAGGGTTTTTATGGGATTATGGTTTCACATGGGTTTTAGGTGGTTTATAGTAGGCTTGGGGTTTTATGGTGTTAGGTGTTTTAGAGGAGTTTTATATATTTTATTGTCTTTTAGGGTTTTTATGGATTTTATGGTTTTTGTGGTTTTTAGAGGTTTTTTTAGTTCTTTTGGGTTTTAGGGTATTTATTAATATTTTTTTTTTCCTATTTCGGGATTTTTCTTTATCATTTTTAGTGAATTTTGTGGTTTCTGGGTGTTTTATCATATTTTTAAGGTCGTTAGGGTTTTACGGTTCATAGGGTTTTTCAGGTTTTTAGTGTTTTTACTAGATTTTAAAATTATGAACTGATTTTAGTGATTTTCCGGGGAAATTTTTTAGTTTTTAGTGTTTTATTAAGGTTGTTAGAGGGTTTGAGGTTCTTTTAAGGGTTTTATGGTTTTTATGGGGTTTTGTAATTTTTAGGTATTTAATGTATTTATATGATAATTTGGGTTTTTTATAATTTTTATCTATTGTAGTGTATTGATGGATATTTTGGATTTTTTAGTTTTTAGGATTTTCTGTGGTTTTATTGTTTTTAGGGGGTTTTATGGTTTTTAGTGTTTTAGGGATTTTAAGGGTTTTAGGGTTTTAATGTTCTTATATTTTTAGGGGTTCTGGACTTTTAAGGATTTAGTGTCTTATATTTGTTTTTAGGGGTTTTATGGGACTTTAGGGTTTATAGAGTGCTTATGGACTTTTAGTTTTTTTAGGATTTTATGTCTTTTAATTATTTTTAGTGTTTATAAAATCTTTTTAGAAGTTTGGGGGTTTAATGATTTTTTAGTGTAGTTATTGTATTTTTACTTTATTTAAGTGGTTTTTTGGTGGTTTATGGTATTTTATTAATTTATATTGCATGTTTAGGGTTTTTAGAAATTTTAGTGTTTCATGGAATTATTGTTGTTTAAGAAATATTGGGAAATCTAAGGGTGTTTTATGGATTTAATAGTTTTTTTGGGTTTTAATATTTTTAAATTTTTTAGTTTTATGACGATTTAAGGGTTTTAATTTGGTTTAGAGATTTTATTTGTTTAATATTCTTATGGTTTTTTGTGGTTTAGTTTTAATATTTATTATATTTTGAGATATTTTTGGTTTTTTGTGGATTTAGGGGTTTTAGGATTTTTGGTGGGGTTTGGGGTTTTAGGGAATTTAGGGTTTTTAAAATTTATTATAGATTTTTAAAATTTTAGTGTTTTTATGTTCTTTATGAGTTTTTTTGATTATTGTGTTTTTGGGGTTTTTATAATTTAAATTTTTTTAGAGCTCTTTGGGAATTTTTAGTGTTTTGTGATTTTTTTATGGATTTTGGGGGATTTTTTGTTTTAAGGGGTCACAAGGGTTTTTATGGTGTTTAATGGTGTTTTGGGTTTTTATGGAATTTTTAGATTATTTAGAAATTTTTTAAGGATTAATGATATTTATGATTTTTTTTGTTTTTTACGGTTTTTAGGGTTTATGGATTTCATAGAGTTTTATGGTTTTTACTGTTTTTGGGGTTTTATAGTTTTTTCTGTTTTTATTATTTTATACAGGTTTAGTGTATTTTTATTGATTTATTTAGGCTATATGGACTTATAGGGTTGTTTTTTTAGTCTTTTAGTGCTTTATTTTTTTTTGTTTTAGGTTTTTTTGAAGGTTTTAGGAACATTTAGATTTTTATGTGGTTTTAGCATTTTTATGGTTATTTGAGTTTTTAAGGGTTTTATGGTTTTAGGTAATATTTATTATTTTTAAGGGTTTTTAGGTTTTTAGGTCATCATAGGGTTTTTTTGTGTTTTATTATTTTTTTGAATTTTAGGGTTTTTATTGTTTTATGGGGTTTTTGGGTATTCATGAGTTTTTAATTTGTTTCAAGGAGTTTAACGAATTTTGGTGTCTTTTATGTTTTTATTGTTTTTGGGGACATTTATATTCTTTTACGTGTTATATTTTTTTATGTTTTAAGGGGTGTTTGGGAGTTTAATGGGTTTTTGGGTTTTAATGATTTTTTGGATCTTTTGGGTTTTTAGGTCCTTTAATGGGTGTTAGGGTTTTTTAGTGTCTTTTACTGTTATGGGAATCAATTATTATTGGTTAGTTGTATGATTTATTGATTAAGGTTTTTGGGTTTAATGTTTACGTTATTGGCTTTATGGTTTAGCGTTTACGGTGTATGGTATATGGTATAGACTTTGGGGTTTATGTTTTATGGTATAATGAATACAGTGTAGGATTTTGAGGGTCTGTTATAGTGTTTTAGGTTTAGGATACAGGTTATAGGGTTTTGGGATTATGGTTTAGGGTGTAGTATATAGGTTTTAGGGGTTTATGAGTTTTTATTAGTTTTAGGGTTTTAAAGGTATTTTTAGGGTGGTAATGGGTTTTAGGTTTTTGGGGGGTTCTAGGCGTTTTAGGGATATCATATGTTTTTTTGGTTTTTGTGGTTTTTAAGTGTTTTATGGGTAATTAATGTGGGGTTAGGATTTCTGTTGGGGGTATTTTGAGGTTTCTCGAGGTATTAGGGGTTTTATGGCCTTTTCATACTTCTATGTGTTTTAAAAGGATTTATGGATTTTTTTTTTATTTTTTTTGTTTGTTTATTAGTTTTATAGGGATTTATGGGTTTTTGGGTAATATTGTATAAAAGGTTTTTTAGGTAATATAGTGTTGAACGTTTTATTGTTTTCAGCGTTTTTATTGTTCTTAAGGGCATTAGAAATTATTTTGGGATTAATGGTTTTTAGAGTTTTTAGTGTTTTTTGGCGGGTGTATGGTTTTGATGTATTTTTGGGTCTTATGGTTTTAGATTTTTAAAGTTTTAAGGGTTTTATGGTTTTTTATGGCCTTCAATGTTATTTTATGTGTTTCATGATTTTAGGTGTTTATGGTTTATTTATTGTTCTATGATTTTTAGGGTTCATTAGGGTTTTAGGGTTTTAGGGTGTTTAGTTTTTTTTAGAAATTTTTGGATTTTCATGTGATTTAGTATATTTTATTGCAATTAGGGTTAATTGGATGATTTCCGGTTTTAATGTTTTTTTTTCGATTTTAGGGGTTTTTTGGTTGTTTAAGGGATTTAGGGACTTTATGGTTTCTAGGGTTTTTTTGGTTTCTAGGAACATTAGGATTTTTTAGCTTTTTCGGTTTTATTGGGGTTTTTAGTGTTTTTAGGGTAATTTAGGATTGTTATGTTTTTTGATTTATTTTCGATATTTTAGGGTCATTTATTCTCCTTAGGGTTTTGAGTGACTTCTAGTGGTTTTCATGAGTTTATGGTTTATTTGAGTTTTTTTTTTTTTTTGAAGGATTCCAAGGATTTTTATTGTTTTTTAGGGTTTTTAGTGGTTTTGGGGGTTCTTTTGTGTTTATGGGGACGTTAGGGGTTTTAGGGGTTTATGGGATTTTATGGGATTTTAGGGTATCTTGGTTTTTTATATGTCTTCTGGGTGTTTAATATTGTTTATAGTGTCTTAAGTGGTTTTAGGGTGTTATGGACATTTAGGAATTTTTGGACCTAAGTTAGTTTTAACAGTTTTCCTAGGGGTTTTAGGAATTTTAAGGTTTTCATCATGATTTTATAGTTTTTTTTTGGTTTTTTGGGTATTATAGGATTTTGAGGGGGTTTTATGGTTTTTAGTGTCTTTAGTGTTTTTAGTGTATTCTGGGATTTTTAGGGTTTTAAGGGGATAATGTTTTTGAGGCATTATGGTATTTGGGGGGGGGGGGTTTACAAATATTAGAGGTGTTGGGGGAGGGTAATTTTTTCTTTTTTGGGTATTTATCAGTGTTTTAGGGAATTTTTGGGGTTTTATGGGGGGTTTTGGGTTTTATGGGGGGGTTTGGTGTTTATGAAGGTTTGTAGATTTTTGGTGTAATTTAGGTCTTTCTAAGGTTATTTGGGGTTTTAGGTTTTTTTTGTTTGTAGTGGTTCTAGTGTTTTAGCATGTTTTTGGGACACTATTGGTTTTAGATTTTTTGGAGTTTTAGAGTTAATAGAAATTTTAAAGGAATATTTATGGTTTTATAGGATTAAGGGTATTATGGTTTTTAGGGTTTTTATGGTTTTTAGTGTTTTGGTTTTTTTTTAGGGTTTTTACGGTATTTTAGGGGTTTTATGGGGTTTTTTAATTATTTTATTTTCCTTTTATATTTTTTTGGTTTATATGGTAGTTTAGCATTTTTATCGACTCATAGTATTCTATGTTATTATATTGTTTTTTGGGTTTTTAATGTTTTTATGGTTTCTGGGGATATTTAGGATTACTTTGGAATTCAATCATTTTTAGGATCCTATAGGTGTTTTAGGTTATTAGTGTTCTTTGTGGGGTTTTACATGTTTTACAGGTTCCTTTAGGGGTTTATTGTTTTCATTCATTTTAAAAAGTGTTTATGGATTTTATTATTTTTATGTTTTTTGTGTTTTTAGGGTTTTTATTATTTTTTTGGAATATATAGGTGTTTTTGGGGGGTTATAATGGTATTTATTATTTTTACGTTTTTAGGATTTTTTTAACTTTTTATGGTTTATTTCATTTTCATTTTCTTTATAGATTTTTGTGAGTTTTAGTGTTTTTTTTTGTCATAATGGGTTTTAATATTTTTATTGATTTTACTGTTTTATGGGTTTTTGGGTTTCATTAGGTTTTTATAGATTTTAGGGCTTGAGAGGATTTATGTTTTTAAGGAATTTTATATTTTTATGATTTTTTTAATCTTTTAGAGTTTTAAGTGGTTTGGGGGGATTGAGTTTTTTAGGTTCTTTTATGTTGTTTTGGTGGTGTTTAGGGTCACTCATGATTTTTGGGTTGTTTATTGTCTTTTGGGGGCATTTTATTTTTTTCATGTTTTTTTGGTTTTATAGTGATTAAATGAATTTTTTGAGTGTTTAGGGTTCATTAGGGTTTGTACAGATTTTAGGGACCCATTGGGGTTTATTCGATTCATTTTGGGCATTATGGTATTTTTCTAGTCCTTTAGGGTTTAAGGTTTTTTGAAGAAATTTTAGTTGTTTTAGGTAATTTTAGGGCACCTTGAGTATTTTTAGTGGTTTTAGAGTTGTGTTTTTAGCGTATTTAATAGGATTTTAGATTTTTAAGGTGTTTTAGGGACTTTGGGGTTTTTGTAAGGGGTTTTACGGTCATTTGAGGTTTTAGGGTTTTTAGGATCACTAATAATTTTTATGTTCATCAAGGAAATTTAGAGGGGTTTAGGGGGTTTTATTTTGTAGGGATTTTTACGTTTTTAGTGGATTTAGTGTTTTTTTTGGGTTTTACAATATCTTAATGATTTTTTGGTTTTTTGGTTTTTAGGAATTTTGAGGGGTTTTATGGTTTTGAGAAGCTTTTAGGGCCATTCAGTGCTTTTTTAGTGTTTTTAGAGTTCATAGGGGATTTAGGGTTTTAATGTTTTAATTTTATTGGCTAGTGTTTTTCGGTATTTCTGGTTTTTTATTATTTTCGGTTTATTTTGGGTTATAATGGTTTTTAGGGTTTCCAGGTGTTTTAACAGTTTTTTTTTGTTTTTAGGGTTTATAGTGTTTTAGAGCTTTAGGTACTTTAGCATTTTTTTTTTGGGGTTTGGGGGTTTTGGGGTTTTGGGGTTTTAGGGTTCCTTTTTGGTAGTTATTATTTTTAGGGTGTTTAGATTTTTTAAGGAATTATGAAGATTTTCAAGTTTTAAAGAATTAATGATTTTAGGGGGCTTTGGGGTTTTTATGGGTTTTATGAATTTATAGGTTTATCGCTTTTTTTATTTTTTGTCGGTTTAAAGTGGTTTATTGGTTTTAAGGAATTTCAAGGATTTTAGGGGTTATTATGTTTCTTAGTGTTTTCCTTGGTCTTTTTGAGTTTTAAGGGGGGTTTTATGATATTTTTATTATTTTTTGGGGTTTATAGTTTTAATACATTATAGGGTTTTTAAAAGTTTGGGGTATTTTTTGTACTTTTTTTAGTGTTTTTAGGGTTTCTATGGTTTTTTGTTTTTTAGGGTCTTTAATCTCATTATGGTGTCTAGGGTTTTTTAGGGTCTTTTCGGCTTTCAAAGCGGTTTTAAATCATTTTAATGCATTGTAGGGTATTTTGGGTTTTCAATTTTTTAGGTATTTTTATCATTATAGTGTTCTTGGTCATTATATGGTTTTTATGGGTATTAGGGGTTTAAAGGGGATCTAAGTGTTTTTAGTGTTTTAGTGGTCTATTATGTTTTTATGGTTTCATACAGTTTTAGTGTCTTATAAAGGTTTTTATTAGGGTTTTAAAGTATTTTTGGGTGTACTTAGGTTCTAATATTCCATTATAGATTTATGGTTTTTTAGAGGTTTTGGATTTTGGGCATTTTTATGTTTTTTAGGGTTTGGGGGTTTCTAGAGTTTTAAGGGTTTTTGGGGTTTTCGGATTTTTGGTTTTGAATTAGGGGTTTTTTGTGTTTTTTGGGGATCATAAAGGATTTTAATGTATTTAATGATTTGTTGTCATTTAAAGGGTTTAAAATGTTTTCATTCATTTTTGTTTTTTAACTATTTTTACACATTTTAAGAGTTTTTAGTGATAGAGGTTTTTTTTTGCTTTAGGGATTTTTTGGGTTTTTTAGGATCTAATATGTCTTTTTTTGTTTAGTTTAATTTATGGGTTGTTATGGTCCACTAAGGTAATTAGGGGATTATTTTGGTTTTTAGGGTTTCTAGGTGTTTTTATAGTATTTTATAGTTTTTATCATTTTCTATTTCATTGAAGGGATTTTATGTTCATTAATCAATTTTTTGTCCGTTTTGGATTTATCATATAAGGATAAAGTCTTAGGTATAAGGTTTATTATATGATGTTTACGTTTTAGTTTATAGGTTTTTAGGTTTAGGGTATAGTATATAGGGCTTACGATGTAAGGGTTGGGGTTTTGGGTGTACAATATATGGTTTATGGTGTATGTTTTTTTGTTTAGGGTGTAGGGTATAGGTTTTTAGGTGCAAGGTTTTCAATTTAGGGTGTAGGTTTTAGGGTTTTGTTTGTAAGTTTTAGGGTTTTGGTTTTATAGTTTAGTGTTTATGTGTTTTAGAGGGTTTTAGGGGGTTTGAGGAGTGGTAGGTGTTTTATTGGGGTTGTAGCTGTTTTTATTATATGTATTATTTTAGGTTTTTAGGTGTTTTAGGGGTTTTAGTGATTTTTATGTTATATAGGATCATTTTAGGGATTTAGGGTTTTTTGGTGTTTTAGATTTTTTTGGTTTTTAGTTTTTTAGTGGCTTTTAGGTGTATTAATGTGTGTCTAGGTATTTTGAGTGTTTTTTCAGTTTTTAGGTTAAATTTTGTGTTTTAGGTATTTTTGTGGATTAGGGGTTTTTAGGGGTTTTTATGTTTTAACTGTATATTGTTGGGTTTTTGGGATTTTTATGGTTTTTGGGTTTTTAGAGTTTTCCTAAGGTTTTATAGTGTATTTGGATTTTTTTTGTTTTTTGGTAATTTTTAGTCATACTGGTGCTTTTTATGTGTTCTAGAGGTTTTATAGTTTTTAGTTTTTTAAGGTGTTTCAGGTTCCTATAATGTCAATTATGTTTTTTAGAGGTTTTAGGGTTTTTTGTTATTTTGGGGTTTTTGGATCTATTTTGGTGTTTTATGTTTCCTATGGATTTCGGGGAGGGGTTTTTGGTTTTTACTGTGTTTTTGGTTTCTAGTGCTTTTGGGGTTTTTATGTTTTTTAGTGTTTTTATAGATTATAGGGTATTTTTTTGTGTTTTATGGGTTTTAATATTTTATGGGTTCTTGGGTCCTTTTAGGGTTTTTATATTCTTTTATTTTCATTAGGGTATTTATATTTTTAGGGGGGTTTATTTTTTTAGGGTCCTTTAGTATTTTTAGGGATTCTAATGACATTATAGGGGTTTAGAGTGTTTATGGTCCATTAGGGTGTTTTGGGGTTTTAAAATCTTGTTGGGTCATTAATGTATGTTAGGTTTTTTAAAAATATTTAAGCCTTTTTCTTCCTTTTTGATATTTCAGGGTTTATTAGAGGTTTTAGGGAACATTAGTTTTTTAAGGGTATTTTTATGTTATTTGGGGAGGGGTTATGATTTTTACAGACTTTTTGGGGTTCTATGGACTTTTCAGGGTTTCAGGGCCTTTTAGAAGTTTTTATTTGTATTATGGATTTTATTGTTTTAGGGTTTTATGGATATTTATGGGAATATTGGTTTTTTATGATTTTTAGTGTTATATTACGGTTTTAGGCCTCTTATGGTTTCTTGGATTTTTTCAATTTTTGGATTTTTACTGATTTTAGGGGGGGTTGGGTTCATAGAAGTTATAATGGTTATTAGGGTTTATATTGGTTTATGGTTATTTTTAGGTTTTTAGGGGTTTTATGCGGTTTTGTGGTATTTATGTTTTAATGGGAATTTTTACGGCTTGATAGGGGTTTTATAATTTTTGTGGTTTTTTGGGTTTTTCAAGGTCATTAAATATTTTTTATCTTTTCAGGCCTTTTTAGGGTGTTTTGGGTTTTATGTTTTTCAGGTTTTTTTGTTTTTTTACTATTTTCTGGTTTTTAGTAATGATAGGGGTTTTAAATGTATTATTTTTTTTCTATTTTTTTGGGTTTTAATGGTTTTTTGTTTTTATGGGGTTAAATTTTTTTATGGTTAATAATTATTTAGTATTTATTAAGAATTTTTTGGTTTTTTTTTTGTTTTATGGTTTTAGGGGTTTTATTGTTATATGGAGTTTTTGTTTTTTGGTTTTTTATGGTTTTAGGGGTTTAGAGATTTATAGTGTTTTAGTTTTTTTAGGGTCTTTTGTGTTTTTTAGGGTTTTTGGGTACTTGGGTTTTTGGTTATTTTACATCTTCATTACGGTTTTTGGGGTCTTAGGGTTTCTATTGCGTTTCAAGATTTTTTATGTTTTTTGGGTGGTTTTAATGGTATTTAATAATTTTAGGGACTTTTTATGTTTGTAGGGGATTCATTGGTTTTTAGGGTTATTTGGATTTTTTGGGAAATTCGATGTTTCTAGGGATATTATGGGATTTATATTATTTTTATGGATTTTAGTGTATTTTGGTTTTTTTATGTCTCTAGGGTTTCAGAAGGTTGTTTTTGGTATCTTTTAGGTTTTAGGGTTCTTTTAGTGGTTTTATGGTTCATCTATTTGTATTGGGTTCTTTTATGGGTTTTGGAGTATTTTTAGGGTTTTTATTTCTTTTAAGAGTATGTAGGGTATTAGGGCTTTTTAAGGATTTTGAGGATTTATTAAGGTTTTTATTGATTTTAGGGGTTTTGGGCATTTGGAGGTTTTATTAAGGTTTTTGATTTTTTGGGGTTTTCTTAGTTTTTTTCAGGGTAATAGGTTTTAATTATGTGTTGTTGGGATTTTTTTATGTATATTAGTGTTTCAAGTGTTTTACAGGGATTGGGATATATATATATATATATTAATGTTTTATGAGATTTTAATGATTTTAGGGTTTTAGGGGGGGTTAGGGGTTTTATTCATTATTAGGGTTTTTAACTGGTTTTGGGTTTTTTTTGGTTTTTAGGGTTCTCTAGTATTTTTTGGGTCTTTTATGATTTTTCAAATTTTTTAGGAATTATTAGGGGTTTTAGTATATTATAGTTTTTATAGTATAGGGTGTAGGGTATAGGGTATATAGAGTTGGTTATATGGTTTTTAGTGTCGGGTATATGGTTTAGGGTTTAGGGTATTGGGTTTAGGGTGTAGGGTTTAGAGTTTAAGATGTTGGTATTAGGGTTTTAGTAATATGGTTTTGGGTTTTTGGTGTATGTTAATGGTTTTAGGTAGTTTTATTTAGGGTTTAAAATGATGGTTATAGGCTTTAAGATATATGGTTTTGGGTTTAAGGTGTACAGTATGGGGTTTTGGGTTTAAGGTGTACAGTATGAGGTTTTGGGTATAGGTTTTAGGTTTTATGGTTTAGGGAATAAGGTTTAGGGTGCAGAGTTTATGGTTTAGTTTTTATGTTAAACGTTTTTGTATTTATTGTGGAGGGAATTGGATTTATGGTTTAGGATTTACGATTTCGGGTCGAGGTTATAGTGTTTAGGGTGTAGGTATTAGGGTTTTGGGTATAGGTATAGGGTTTATGTTTTAAGGTTTAGTGTTTGGGGGCAGGGTAATGGGTTTAGGGTGTAGGGTTACGATATTAGAGTATAGGGTGTTGGGTATGTGTTTTAGGTTTTGGGTTTAGGGTGATTGGTTTAGGTTATGAGTTTTAGGGTCTAGGGATTATGGTGTCTGGTAGAGGGTTTAATGGATAGGGTTTAGGATTTATGCTTTAGGGTATAGTGGTCATTGTATAGGGTATACGAGTAACGGTGTAGGGTATAGGTCTAGCGTGTAGGGTTTTCGGTTTATGTTGTAGGGTATGTGGTTTTTGGTGTGCTATATTGGTTTTATAGTTTAGGTGTTAGGGTTTAGGGAAAAGGGTATGTGGTATAGGGTATAGGGTTTAGTGTGTCGGGTTCAGGGTTTAGGTTGAAGTGTTTTCGGTTTAGAGTGTTGGATTTTAGTTTTAGTGTGTTGTGTATTGGATTTGGATTTTATGGGTTAAGGATTACTGTGTAACGTATAGGGTTTAGGGTGTAGTGTTCAGGGATTAGTGTATAGCTTATAGACTTCACGGTGTAGGGTTTTGGGTTTAGGGGGTAGGGTATATGTTTTCACGAGTATTGTTTACGATTTAGGGTATACAATTTAATGTGTATGGTATAGGGTTTATAGTGTAGGGTTTAGGGTTTTAGGTGTAGGGTTTAGGATTTTGGGTTTAGGGTGTACGGTATAGGGTTAATGGTGTAGGATAATCAGTTTATGGTTTTAGGATTATGTATTAGGTTGTAAGGTACTGAGTTTAGTGTGTAGGTTATAGGGTTTAGGATGTCGGGTTTAGGGTTAGGGAGTTGGGCTTAGGATTTTGGGGATAGGGTTTATAGTTTACGATATTGGGTTACAATTTTGTGGTTTTGGGTTTTTCCAGGGTAGTGGTTGGGGGTTTTGGATTTATTTGGTTTTTGTGATTCAGTTTTCTAGCATTTTTCTGGGTTTTTGTGGTACTTTTAGGGTTTTTATGGGGTTTTAATGGTTTTAAATTTTTTATGGGGTTTTAGGTATTTTTTGGTTTTTATGTTTTTTAGGATGTTTAAGGTGTTTCAAAGGACATTTACAGTTTTTACAAAAAGAATTTAGCTGTTTTAGGATTTTTATGGGTTTAGGGTCTATTAAGTGCTCAGTTTTTAATGTGATTTTAGTTGATTAAGGGTTTTTAGGTTGTCATTTTTTTAGTTGTCTTATGGGGTTTCCCATGTTTTTAGGAATTTTATGACAGTTAGGGTGTATGGATTATATAATAGGGTGTTTGGTATAGTGTTTAGCATTTAGAGTTTTTGGTTATGGGTTTAGTGTTTTGGATTTTTATTTTATGGTGTAGGGAATATGGTTTAGGGTGCATTGATTGGGGTTTAAGGTGTAAGTTCTGTGATTTATGGTGTATGGTTTAGGGTTCAGGGTGTAAGTTATAGGGTTTTAAGAGTATGTTTTATTGTATAGGGTGAAGGATATAGGGTTTATGGTGTCGGGTATAAGTTTTAGGTTTGAAGTACAATGTTTTGGGTGTAGGGATTAGGGTTTAGTGTGTTGGTTATATGTGTAGGGATTAGGGTTTTGGGTTTGGGGATGATGGTATATGGTTTTTGGGGTTTCCGTCATAGGGTTTAGGGTTTAGGGATTAAGGTGTGGGGTGTGGGGTTTACAATTATTAGGCATCTTTGTGGTTTTTGGGTTTTTAGTATTTTTTATGGTTTTGGGGTTATTAAGAATTATTTAATTTAAAGGGTTTTAAGGTTTTCTAGGTATTTTGGGAATTTGATTTTTTAGGTTTTTAAGGTCTTTTATTGGGATTTAGGGCCTTTTATGGTTTTACTAGGTTTTTACGGTCTTTTAAGGGGTCTATGGTATTTTATATTATTTCGAGTCTCTCCATTTTTTGGGTTATTTTAGTGTTTTTTGCATTTTAGAGGATTTCTGGGGGTTTTAGGTATTTCGTGAAATATTTATTCTTTTATGTTTTGAAGATATTTTTTAGTTTTTTATTTTTTTTAATATTTTTATGGATTTAAGGGTTTTATTGTTTTTATTGTTTTGTAGTACTTTTGGGGTTTTTTGGTTTTTAGAGTTTTAGGGGTTTAAGGTTATTTGAGTGATTTATTAGGAGTTATAGGGTTTTAAGGATTTCAAAGGGTTTTTAAGATATTCATAGTTTTTAGGGGCTTTCATTGTTTTTACGGTTTGTAGAGATTTTTTAATGTTTTTTGGGTTTTTTGGGTTTTTATGGTAATATGGGTTTTAGGGTTTTTAGGAATTTTAGTTGTTTTTGGGTTTTATTTGGTTATTAATGGTTTTTAGTGGATTTAATGGTATTATGGTATTTTTGGGTTTTAGGGATTACGGTTTACGGTGTCATGTTTAGGGTTTATGGAATGTCTTATTATTTTGTATTATTTTAATGTTTTTTAAAGATTTGGGGTAGTGTACAATGTTTACAGTATATGTTATGTGGTTTAGGGTGTTAGGTATATGGTGTAGGGTGTATGGTATTGGGAATAGGAAGTAGGTGTTAGGGTTTTGGGTTTTTTTATAGTGTATATGGTGTAGGATTTAGGGTTTAAGGTGTATGGAATATGATTTAGGGTGTCTAATTTTCGTTTTAGGGTGTATGGTGTTATTTTTAGTATATATGGTTTAGGGATTAAGGTGTGGGGGTATAGGGTTTAGGGTGGGGGGTTTTGGGTTTGGGGTGAAGTGTTTATGGTGTATGGTATAGGGTTCATGGTGTATGGTTTATAGTTTAGGGTTTACATTATATGGTTTATGGTTTAATGTGTAGGGAATTGTTCATAGTGTAGGTTTTAGGGTGATAGGTATAGGGTTTAAGGGTTAAAGTTTTTCATTTTTCATTTAGGGTACATTGTTTAGGTTTTAGTGTTTAGTATGTAGGGTTTAGTGTGTAGGATGTAGAGTGTTTGGTGCTTGGTTCTGGTTGTATGGTTCAGGGTGTAAGGATTTGGGTTTAGGGTGTAGGGAATAATGTTTAGGATGCAAGGTTTAAGGTTTAGGGTATAGGTTATACAGTTTTGGTGTAGGGTTTTTTGTTTTGGTTATAGGGTTTATGGTTAAATGTATGGGTTTAAGGGTGTAGTTTTTATGTCTTTAAGTGTCAGATATAGGTTTTAGGGTGGAGGATTAATGGTTTATGATGTCAGGTATATGGTTTATGTTATAGGTATAGGGTTTATGGTGTAGGGTATATGGTTTAGGGTTTAGGGTGTAGGGTTTAAAGATTATGGTGTTTGTTATGGGTTTTAAGGTAGAGGGTTTGTCATTCTGGGTTTATGATGTAGGGTTCAGGTTGTATGGTATAGGGTTTATGGTGTATGGCGTAGAGTGTAGGGTGTTGGGTATTGTGCTTATTGTGTAGGGTTTAGGGTTTCTGGTGTAGTGTATTAGATTTAGGGTGTGTGTTATAGGGGTAGTATACATGGATTATGATTTAGGGTGTAGGGGTTAGGATTTAGGGTTTAGGGTTATGATGGTAGGTTTTTGGATTTAGGGTGTATGGTGTTCGGTTTAGGGAGCCAGGTTTAGGGTTTAGGGTTTAGAGTTTTGGCTATATAGTTTATAGTGTAGGTTATAGGGTTTCGGGTTTAGGTTCCATGGTTATGTGTATATGGTTAATGGGTTTTGGTGAAGTGTATAGGTTTTATGGTTTTGGTATTAAGTTATAGGGTTTAGGTTGTTTTGAATAGGGTATAGGGTATAGGATTTTGGGTGTTGGGTATATTATTAAGGGTGAAGTTTTTATGGTTTACGTTGTAGGGTTTTGGGGTTTTTAGTGTAGGTTGTAGGATTTAGGTGTTGGGTTTTCGGTTCAAGGTTTATGTTTTAGGGTTTAGGTTGTGGGGTATAGGGTTGTGGGTGTGGGGTTTCAAGCTTCAGGATTTGTGTATAGTGTTTATGATCAGGGTTATATGATTTATATTGTAGGTAATTGGTTTCATGGTGTAGAGTTTTGGTTTTTTGGGTGTAGGGTATAAGGTTTTTGGTATTGGGTTGTGGATTTATGGATTAGGGGATAGGGTTAAGGGTGCACGATTTAGGATTTTGGGGGTATGGTACATGGTTTAGGATGAAGGGTTCATGGTTTACGGTGTAATATATAGAGTTTCAGGTGTTTGTTTATGGTGTTTTTAGGTATTTTAGGGATTTTAGGTTTGTTTGTTGGGTTTTTATCATTTTAAGGGGTGTTACGGTTTTTAGGGTTTTTATTTTTTTATATTATATGAAGGGTCTTAAGGGTCATTATGGTTTTTATATTTTTCATGTATTAAAGTATATTTAATGTTATTACGGTGATTAGGGACTTTAATGGGGTTTTTGTGTTTTATATGGGTTTTAGGTTCAATCAGGGCTTTTAGATTTTCTAGGTTCTATTATGGATTTTTAGGATTTTATGTTCATTTTGGGGATTTTATGGTTTTATGTTTTTACGGTTTCTACAGTTTTTATGATGTTTGGTGTTTTTAGGGGTATTCGTTTTTTCTAGGGTATTTAGGTGGTTTTCATGAGGTAATTGGTTTTAATAGTTTTATGGTCTCCATGGATGTTAAAGTTTTTGGTATTTTAGGATTTATATTGTTTTTTATGTCTTTGTAGGATTTTTTGTGTTTTTAGAGTATTTAGGTATTTGATGGATTTTATGGGTTTTAGGTATTTTACAAATTTTTCAAGTTTTTAGTGTTTTAGTGTTTTTTTTGGTTTTCTGTTTTATTTGGTTTGATGGTTCATATATGTTATTAATATTATTATTATTATTATTATTATTATTATTATTATTATTTTGTGATTTTTATGTGGTTAGCTGTTTTTTTGGTGTTTTAGGGGGTCTATGGGGTCTTTACAGTTTTTAGTTGTTTCTGGGGGTTTTGGATTTTTAGTGGTTTTGTAGTTTTATTGCGATTTAAGATTTCATATGGGTTTTTTGGATTTTTTGGATGTTTTATGGTTTTTTTGGTTTTTTTTGTTTTTTGGGTTTCAAGGTTTTTATTATATTTAGGGTTTTTAGTGGTTTCATGTTTTTTATGGTTTCATAGTGTTCTAATGGTTTTCAAGAGGGGGTGGGTTTGGTTTTTTGGGTTTTAGGGTTTTTAATTGTTTTTATGGGTTTATGATGTTTCGGTTCTTTAAATAATTTATATAGTTTCTTTGGGTCTTTTAATATTTTTTATGTTTTTTACAGTTTTAGGATCTTTTATATTTTTTGGGTTTTTAGTGACATTTTGTAATTTTTAGGATTTTATAGGGTTTGTAGTGGTTTTAGGGACGTTTTGGGGTTTTGGAGGGGGTTCAATAATGATTATTTTTGGTTTTTTAGATTGTTTAATTGTTTTTATGGTTTAGGGTCTTTAGTGGGTATTAGTATTTTTAGGGTCCAATAGGGGTTTTTGAGGTTTTTTTGTTTCATTAATGTTTTTATGATAGTTTAGGGTCTCTTAGTGTTTTAGGGTTTTATAAATTTAAGGGGTTTACAAGATTAAAATATTTACATCTTTTTAGGGGTTTTAATTGTTTCTTAGGGATTTTTGGTTTTTGTTTTTTAGATTTGGTTAGGGTTTTAGAGTTTTTTTATTTTTTAGGGGTTTTTTGGTTTTTTATATTCTATTTGGGGGTTTTCAGCTTTTAGGTTATTTTAATGTTTATAGCATTTTAGGGACAATTAGTAAATTTTACGGTTTTTCAAGTTTTTTGGGATTTAGGGTTTTTTAGTGTTTTAGGGTTTTATGTTTTTTAGGGATTTTTTTTAATTTGTTTTTGGGTTTTTTGGGTTTTTGGTATTTTTTTAGGGTTTTAGGTTTCTTTGGGATATAAATATTTTTTGGGTGTTTTGGGGTTATAGTGTTTTTAGTGGTATTACGTATTATTAGGGGTTTCCTAGATTTTATATGTTTTCTACGGGTTTTTGTGCATTTTATGGGTTTTTAGTATTTTTTTGGGTTTTCATGGGTTGTTAATGTTTTTAGAAGTTTTTAGGATTTCTTTTTGGTGTATTTTGGATTTTTATATATTCCATATGGGTTCTAGGGTTTTTATGGTTTTATTTTTTTTGTATTTTTAGGAATTAAAGTTTTGTTTGTGTTTTTAGGGTAATTTTGGGTTTTTGGTTGTTTAGGGTTGTTGGGGGTGTAAATATTTTTATGATTGTTAGGTCATTTTGGGAATTTTTGGTTTTTAGGATTCTATAGGGGTCTATGTTTTTAATGGTTTTGAGGATTTTTAATTATTTTAGGGTTTTTGAAATTACTATGGAAGTAAGGCTTTTTAGGGTATTGAGTTTTTAAGGGTTTTAGTGGTTTTAATGATTTTTGGTTATATGGTTTTGGGGGTTATTTGAGCATTTTGTCTTTTTAGAGGGATTTATATTTTTGGGTTCTTAATGATTTTTATGGGTTGATGGTTTTTTAATGTTTTTATAGTATTTTAGGCTTTTTTTGTGGTTTTCAGTTTCTAGGGGGTTTGTGTTTTAGGGTTTTATGTTTTTTTGGTTTTTAATGATTTTTAGAGTTTTTTAGGGTTTTAGGGTATTTTAGGATTGTTTTTGAATTTTTAGGGATTTTAGGATTTTTTATGTTTTTAGGGTTTTTAGTGATTTTAAGGGTTTTTTGGGTGTTTGAGGGTCTTTATGGCCTTTTACAATTTTTATATGGTTTTTTGTTCTTTGTGAAGTTTTCAGGTATTTTAGTGTCTTTTAGGGGTTTATGGTGTTTAGGTTATTTTATGGGATATTTATGGTTTTTATGGTTTTATATGGATATAGGTATTTTTATGTTTTTTTATGGAAAATAGGGTTGTTTATCATTTCTTTTATTATTGTGGTTTTTTATGATTTATTGTGTTTTAGGATTTTTATATATTTTATGGGTCTTATTTTATTTGGGGGTTTTAATGGTCTTCAGGTTTTTTTAGTCATACATGTTTTCTTAGGTTTTTCAATACTTTCACATGGTTTATGGTTTTATGAATTTTCATAGGTTTTAGGGTGTTTTGATTGATTTTAGTGGTTTAATTTTCTTTAGGGTGTTAAGGGGTTGTTAGAATTTTTTAGGGTTTTAAGGTTTTATTTACTTTTGGTGTTTTTATACGATTTTAATATATTTTTCTGGATTTTGGGGGTTTTAAAGGTATTATGGGCTTTTAGGGTCTTTTATTGGTTTTGGGATTTAAAATGTCTTCTTCAGACTTTTGGAGAATTTTTAGGCTTTTTACAGTTTTTATATATTTTGGAGACGTTTTATTGTTTTATAAATTTTTAGGGGTATTATGTGTTTTCAGGTTTTTTATGACGTTTGGTGGGATTTTATGGGTTTTAGGGATTTTTGTTATTTTAGTGGTTTTATAGGTTTTTTGTTTAATTTAGGTATTTTAGGGTCATCTGGGTATTTTGGGATGCTCTAATGGGGTTTAATGGTGTCTTAGGGCTATTAAGATTTTAGTGTTTTTTAGGATTTTAGGGTTTTAAGGGACTAATGGGTTTTATTATTTTTTACGGCGTTTAGGGGTTTTCTGTGATTAAAGGGTTCTTTTGGTGTTTTTACCTATTTTTGGGTTTTTGGTATTTTTAATGGTTTTTATGATTCTAATGGTTTTTTGGTGTATTGTGTGTTTTTATAGTTTTTATGGTTTTAGGATTTTTCAATTATTTTTCGATTCTCAATTGTTTTTTCCTTTTTAGGTTTTTTTAAATGTGTTTGTGTATTTTGATATTTTTTTGGTTTTGGAGGTTATGTTGTGTCGTTAGGATTTTTTGGGGGGTTTTAGGAATTTCATGGAATTTTAGGTATTTTAGTTCATTTTGGTTTTTAGGGTTTTAATGTTTTTTAAGTTTGTTAGGGTTATTCATGTTTTTTAGTGTTTTTAGATTTTTTTTATTATTTTGGGTATTTTGGGTTAGTTTTCTGTGTTTTGTATCATTTTAGCGGTTTTTGGGGTTTTAGGGTTTTTATAGATTTTTGTTTGTTCTGGTGTTTAAGGGTTTTATGTTATAATAATGTTTTTTGGGGTTTTAGGATCCATTAAGAATTTTCAGGTATTATTGGATCCATAGGGGTTTTAAATTGTTTTTAGTTCTTTATGAGATTTAGGATCTATTATGAATTTTTAGGGTTTTCAATGTCTTTTCACTGGGTTTTAGGGTATTTTTTGAACTTTTAGGGTTTTTCTTGGTTGTTAGGGTCTTTTAACAATTCTATTAGTTGTTATGGTGTTTTAAGGGATTCAAGGTCTTTTAGACATTTTTAGATTTTTCTAGATTTTTTGTGGGTTTTAAGGTAATTATAGTATTTAGTGTTTTAGGGCTGTTTAGAAATTTTGGTTTTTGGGGGTTTTTTGGTTTTGGGGCCATGTTAGGATTTTTTTGGTTTTTAAGGGTTTTGGGGTCCTTTAGTTGTTTTAGGGATTTTCATGTGTTGTATTGGGTTTTATAGGTTTTAGGGGTACCAAATTTATTTATGGGATCTAGATTTTTTAATGTTTTTATATGTTTTTAGGATTGTACAGTTTTTATTGTTTTAAAAAAATTATGGGTTCAAGTATTTAAAGGGTTTTAATTTTATTAGAGTTCTAAATGGGTTTTTAGCTATTGAGGTTTTTGTTTGAGTTTTTTATGATTTATTGGGGTTTAAGGGATTTTATGGGGATTAAGGTTTTTTAAATTTTTTCACGGTTTTAGGGTTTTATGGTATTTAGGGTTTTAGGGGATTTAAGTTTCTTAGTTATTTAGGGATTTTATGGGTTTTATAATTTTTAGGAGGTTTTATTATTTTTTGGGGGTATATGGATTTTTTTAGTTTGTTAGGGTATTTGGTGATTTTAGTTATTTTTTAAGGTCTTAGATGTGTTTAGAGTTTTTAATGGTTTTTAGTGTTTTCACAATATTTTAAGGGATTTTTTGGGGTTTACGGTCATTTATTTTGTTTTAGGGTTTAAGGGGGGATTTATGGTTATTATGATTTTTAGGGGTTTTTTGGGATTTTTTAGAATTTATTGGTTTAATGGGGGTGTTAGTGTTTTAGTGTTTTTAGGTTTGTTATGTTGATTCTGGGTTTTTAGGTAATTTCAGTGCTTTTAGGATTTTAAAGGTTTTTAGAACATTTAGTGATATTTAGGGGTTTTGAGTTTTTTAGGGTTAGGGGTTATTAAGAATTATAGGCTTTTTAAGGTTCCATGGGGTTTAAAGTGTTTTATTGGGTTTTATTATTTTTATTGGTTTTATAGTTTGTGAGGAATTTGAGATTTAGTGGTTTTCTGGGGTTGTAGGAGTTTTAACGGGTTTTTAGTGTTTTTAGGGGTTTGGGTTTTTTGTGTTTTTTATTTTTTTAGGGTATTTACAGTTTTCTAAGATTTATTTTTATTTTTATGTATTTTTTGGGGAATTGAGGTTTTTATGGATTTTTATAGATTTTTAGTGTGTTAAGGGGTTTTATTTATTTAATTATTTGTGGGGTTTAAGGTATATTTCATGTATTTAAAGGATGTTAATTTTTTTAGGAATGTTAAGGTTTTTTAGATTTTTTAGGGGTTTTAGGGTTTTATTAGTTTTTTATGGTTTTGTGGTTTTTAGGGGATAATTGGGTTCATAATAGTTTTAGGGTTTTTAATACATTTTTCTAGTTTTCATGATGTTTGTGAGGTTTTAGGGACTTTCTTTGTTTTTATATGGTTTTAGGGTGTTTTGGGTATTTATGGTTTTATGGTCACTTAGGGATTTTTATGATATTTATGGACTCTTTGGGGTTTTTTTGGGTTTTAGTGTTTTTATGGTTTTATGGGATTAAAGTTTTGTTGGGATTTTATAGTTTTAGATATGGTTCATGGTTATTGGGTTTTATTGGGTTTTTAAGGGTTTTTATAAATTTTTATGGTTTGTAGTGTTTTAGGGTTTTTTGGATTTTTTTGGATTTTTGGATTTTTAGGGGATTTTATGGTTTTCATTATATTTTAATGGATATATGGTTTTCGGGATCTTTTCATTGTTTTAGGGTCATTTTTAAATTGTATGGGTTTTGGATATTTAGGGGTTTTATGGGTTTTAAGTATTTTTGTGGGTTCTATGGGTTTTTGGTTTTCCAAAGGGTTTTAGCACATCTTACAGGTTATAATGATTTTAATGGTATTTAAGAGTTGTGTATTTATAGTGATTTTTATGGTTTTAGTGGTTTTAGGTCCTTTATGGTGTCTTATGATTTTTAGGGACTTTGGGAGTTTTTTTGGGTTTTTAAGTTATTTTAGATTTTTTTTTATTTATAGGATTTATAGGATTTTATGGGTTTTAGGGTTTTTTGTGACTTTTTATGGGTATTTTTAGTTTTTATTGTGTTTTTTAGGGTTTTAGTCTTTTATGGGTTTTAGGCTTATTTAGTGGTTTTTAGGGTTAATTTAGGGTGTTGGGATTTTGGGTTTTGTAGGGATTTATAATGTTTTACATTTTTATTATAGTTTTTAGGATTTGTAAAAGTTCATTAGGGTTTTTATAATTTTAAGGGTTTTTAGGTGTTTTTACGCTTTCTAGATATTTTTAGGGTTTTATGGGTTTTTTAATTTCTTTAATGTTTTTTAGGGATTTACAATTTTATTGTTTTTATAAATTTTTAGAGTTTGGGGGTTTTTGAATTATTTTAGGGTTTTTGGGTTCTTTAGTGTTTTTATGTTTTTAAGTGTTTTCATGGTTTTTTAATGGGGATTTAGGGATTTTAATGTTTTCAATGGTTTTAATGGTTTTTTTAGTATTTTATGGTCATGAGAGATTGAGTATTTTTTCAGATATTTAAGGTTTTTTCATTTGTTTTAGGGGATTTCTTTTTTTGTACAATTAGGGTGTTTTGGGTTTTTTGAGTTTTGTGGGTGATTATTTGTTTTATGTGTTTTTATAGGGGTTTTATTATCATTTGGGTTTATTTAGGCTCTATAATAGGGTACAGGTTTTTTAGGAACAGTTATGGGTTTTAATGTTTTTATTGACATTTAGGGGGGCTTAGTCATTTTTGTGACATTTAGGGTGTTTATGGTCTTTTAGGGGATGTTTTCATGGACTATGGTTTTTTAGGGATTTTATGGTTTTTTGGAGTCTTTAGTTTTATTTAGGTATATTAGGGGTTTTACGGTGTCTCCATTTCATTTAAGGTCATCTAGGGGTTTTAGAGTTGTAGTGTTTTTATGTATATATTTTTTTAAATGGTTTTCACAACCTAAGATGGTTTTACAGATTTTATAGGGATTTTAGGGATTTATTGTTATTTTTGTTTTATCAGGTTTTATGGTTTTCTGAGGTTTTAGGGTGTTCCAAGGTTGTTTTATGGAATTTTTTTGGAGGATATGTTTTTTGAGATTTAATTTTTTTTAGGGGTTTTATGGTTTTTATTTTTATTTTTGGGTTATTAGTGTTTTCTTGTTTTTAATATCTTTTATTATTTTTTGGGTTCTTGGGAATTTGTATGGATTTTATGGTTTATGGGGATTTATATTTTTTCACGGTTTTAGGGATAAATAGAGTTTTTGGGGGATTATTTTATGGTTTAATTGTATTTTATTTTTTTGGTTTTTATGGTGTTTTATATTTGGGGGGTTTTATATATTTTATGGGTTTTTATGATTTTATTGGTTATTGTGGATCAAGGGTTTTTTGGGATTTTGGGGTTTTTAGTGTCTTTATTAATATTAGGTATTTTTGGGTTTTTATGGTTTTTAATGTTTATTAAGTGTTTTAGATGTTTTTATGGTTGTTATGAGTTCATGGGGTTTTAGTGTTTTTAGTTTTTAAGGAATTTTAGTTTTTTCGGTTTTTAAGGTATTTAGGGGTTGGAGGCATTTTTAAAAGGTTTTGGATGATCATCTTGGTGTCTTAGTGTATTTATAATTTTTCAACTGTCTTAGGGTTTTCTAGGGTTTTAGTATTTTTATGGATTTTGGGGATTTTAGGTTTTTTAGATATATTCCAGGATTAAGGGATTTTATGGTTCTTAAGAGGTTTTATGGTTTTAAGGGACTTTTTGGGTTATTAGTGTTTTTAGTATTTTTTTGGAGGATTGGGATCCCTTATTATTTTTAGGGTTTTGTGGAATTTTATGTTTTTTGGGGGTTTAAAGGGGTTTTAGTGTTTTTAGGGGTTTTAGTGTCTTTTAGTTTTTTATTTTATTTTAGTGGTTTCAGGGTTTTATGGCCTTTCATAGTTTTAATGAATTTTATGTTTCTATAGTATGTACTTTGGTTTTACTGTTTTTAGGTTCCCTTAAAAGTAATTTTGGATTTTTTGGGTTTTAGGGTCTTTTGGAATTTTTAGGGCCCTTTTTATGGAAGTTTAGGGTAATTTACGTCTTTTACTCCTTCAGGTTTGTAGTGTTTTAGGCTACAATATGGTTTTGGGGTTTTATGGATCCTTAATTGTTTTTAGATTCATTTTTGGTTTAAGGTTTTTTTATGGTCCTTAATGGGATTTTAGTTTTTTCACTATTTATTTGTACTTTTTAGAATTTTTATAGACTTTTAGGGTTTTTATATTTGAGGTCTCTTATGGGTTTTCAGAGTCATTTAGGGTCCTCTTTGGGTTTGGAATCTCTTATTGGTTTTTAGGGTTTTCGGGTATTTAGGTTTACTTGAGTGTTTAGGGCCTTTTAGAGGTTGTATGGAATTTTTAAGGCTTTATGATTTTTAAAGGAAATAGTATTTTAAGGATTTTATGTGTTATAATGTTTTGTGGGTTTTATGGATTCTTTGGGTTTTGTCTGTTCTATGGGTTTTAGGGTCCTTTAGTGTAATTGGATTTTTTACAGGTTTTAGGTAATTTAGTGATTTATGGTATTTCAATGGGTTTTTAGGTTTTTATGGTTTTTGGGGGATTTAGGGTTTCCAAACATTTTCAATGTGTTTTATTGTTTTTTTTTGGATTTTAGGGATTTATAGGTTTTTTATGGATTTTATGAGTTTTATGGCACATTAGGTTATTCATGTGTTATGGGTTTTATGGGTTATAGGGTTGTTTACGGTATTATAGATTTTAGGGTTCTTCAAGGATTTAAATATTTTTTGGGTTTTAAGGGTTATAGGATTATTGAATTTTTTAGGGTTTTGGGGGTTAATAAGTGTTATTGGAAGCTTTAGGGTTTTTTGGAATGTTTTAGAGATTATAGGGTTTTGTAGTTTTTTATATTTTTTTATGATTTTTACTGTCTTTGAAAGATACATTGGGATTTGTAGGATTTGTGGTTTCTTATTATGCTAAGGTTTTTAGGGTCCTTAGGGTATTTTAGAAACATTGTGTGATTTTAGGGTATTTTATGGTCTTTTTGATTTTTTTTAACATTAATGTTCTTAGGTTATTTTAGGGGTTGGGGGTGTGGGTACTATGGATTCTTGTTTGGTGTCTAGGATTTTAAATGTTTTTAAGGTTTTCATGGGGTTTTGTGTCGTTAAGGGTTTGGGGTTTTTTGTTTTCTTGGTGGATTTGACGGGTATTATAGGTTTTATAGTTTAATGGGAGTTTTATTGAATTTTAGCAATCTTAGGGTTTTCGGGGGTTTTATAGTTTTTATGGGGTTTGGTGTTTTATGGTATTTATGGGTTTTAGTGGTTTCAATGGGTTCTTAGGGTTTTTTAGGTTATTGGAAATTTTTACCATATTTCAGTGGTTTTAGTGGTTTTTTTGGGGTTTTAGAGTTTTTTATAGTTCATTTAGTTTTTTAGGGTTCTGATATTTTAAAGTGTTATTAGTTGTTTTAGGGATTTATTGGATTTTAGGGATTGGATGTTATTTGGATAATTAAAGGTTTTTATTGTTTTTAATATTTTTAAAGTGTTTCAGGGGTTTAAAATGTTTTTATGGTCAATTATAAAATTTATGGGATTTCAGGGTTTTTCGTGGGGATTTATGGTCTTTTTGGGTTTTATTGGTGTTTATTGGGACTTGAAGTATTTTATGGGTTTTAAGGACTTTAGGGGGTTTTTTTTCTTCTTGTATTTTTTTCATTTTTTGTGTATTTTAGGGTTTAGGGTATAGGGTTTTGATTTTATCGGTATGTTTTATGAATTAAGGTGTATCTTTTAGGGTTTATGTTGTAGGGTTTAAGTTTTAGGGGGTAGGTTTTAGGTTTTAGTTTGTATGGTTTGGTGTTTAGGGTTTTGTGTATTGGGTTTCGGATGTCGGCTTTGGGAGTTTTGGTGTAGTGTGTCTGTTTTATAGTGTTGGATTTTGGTTTTAGGGTGTAGGGTTTTGGATTTTCGGTGTATGATTAAGGGTTTAGGATATAAAATTTGGCAGTTTATGTGTTTTAAGTTTTTTAGAGGGTTTTAGGGGTTTTAGGTTTTTACAAGGCCTATAGCGTTTTAGGATTTAATTTAATTTATGGGTTTTAGTTATTTTTGGTGTTTTAAGTGATTTCTAGGGCTTTTTGTGTTCTTATTAATTTTATAAGGTTTTAGGGAATTTTTTGAGTTCTAGTGGTTTTTAGTGTTTTTATGGGTTCTTTGGTTTTAGGATATTTTGGGTTTTATGGATTTATATAATTTTTAGAATTTTATGGGTTCTTAGTGTTTTTAGTGCATTTTATATAATTTTAGATTTGTTGGGGGATTTAGGGGTTTTTGAGTATTTATGGTCTTTTAATGTTTTAAGTATTTTTGGGGTTTTAGGGTTTTTAGGGTTTTTACTATTTTTAGTGTATTTTTTGTTTTTATAGTATTTTTGGATTTAAGGGAATTTTAGGGGTTTTATTTATTTTTTATGTTTTAATGTTTTAACATTTTTATGGGTTTTATGGTTTGATAGGGGTTTTATGTTTTCATTGTGTTTTGGGTTTTTAGGGTATTCATGTGTTTTAGGACCTTTTGGGTTTTAAGGTACTTTAGTGTTTTTGTGTTTTTAGGGATTACGGTTTTAGGTTTTTAAATTTTTATAGATTTTTTTAGTGTTTATTTAGGGTTTTAATGTTTTAGTGGAAAGTGTTTAGGTTTTTTATTGTTTTCTATGTTTTTATTGATTTTTTGATTTTTAGTGTTTTTAATGTTTTTATCGTTTTATCTTATTTATTTTATATTACGGTTTTATATGTTTTTTATGTTTTTATTAGTTCTTAGTGTATTTTAAGTGGTTTTGGGGATTTTATGGTATTTTGGTTCCTTTAAATTGTTTTTGGTTTGTAGGGTTTTTTTGGGGTTTCTAAAGTTTATAGGGTTTGTTATGGTTTTTATAGCCTTTAAGTGGTTTTAGTGTTTTTATTTTGATTTTAGTGGTTCCTAGGGCTTTAGGGTCATGTATGTTTTCCAAATGGTTTTCTAGGTTATTGTAGTGTTATTATTATTTTTAGGGGTTTTGGGGATTTTAAGTTGTTTAGGGGTCTTAAAAATCCTTTTAGGGGTTTTATGTTCTTTTAAGGGGTTTTCGGAGTTTTTTGTCTTTTATTTTGTTTTAGGTGGTTTTAGTGTTTTTATTAGTTTTTATGGTTTTTTGGGGTTTTTTTGTTTTTAGAGTTTTTCAGTGTTTTAAGGGGTTTTTGGCCTTTTATGTTACTTTTATGTTTTTATGGGTTTTGTGGTTTTTGAGTTTTTTGGGAATTTATGGTATTTTTTTCTTCTTGGGTTTTTATGGTTTTTACGGTTTTTATTCTCATTTGGTTTTTTTTTTTGTTTTTATGGTTTTTAGTGATTCAAATTATATTTGGGTTTTTGGACTTTTTATACATTTACGTGTTTTTAGTTTTTTATTTTTATGTTGTTCTAGAGGTTTTTTTGTTTTCTTGGGGGTGTAGTGGGTTTTTTGGATGGGGTTAGGGTTCTTAGGAGATTTATGGGGTTTAAGATTTATTTGTTTTTAATGGTTTTTAGTGGGGTTAGGGTTATAAACTAGTTTAAGAGTTTTATCAGTTTTAATGGTTTTTGAGTATTTTAGGGGTTTAGGGGGTTTAGGGATATTTATATTTTTTTAGAGTATTAGGTTTTTTAGGATTTTTTTGTGTTTTAAGGTTTATATATATTTTTGGTTAATAGGGGTTCTATGTGTTTTTACAGTTTTCAGGGTAATTTATGGGTTATAGTATCATTTTTTAGTGGTTTTAGTGGATTTATTGGTTTTATGGTATTTTCGGGTATATTAGCGCAAGGATGGTTTGAGGCCATGCTATTCCTAACCCCCGAAAATTTATAAATGAAAAGAAAAATAGACAAGGGAAGGTTTGGGCCAGATAAACCACACTGAAAAATCCTAGACCCCCATGCCACCGAAACCCCAAAAGACCCTAGAAGCAGAAAAGAAAGAAGTAGGAACTAAAATTCAACATATCCATCCCCATATGGGTCCCCATAATCACCATAACCAGATGAATTTTAAGGTTTTTTCTGATTTCTAGGGTCTTTTAATGTATTTATGTTATATAGGATCCTTTAGATGTTTTATGGTTTTATATTCTTTTAAAATTTAAGGGCTTATAGGGATTTTAGGGTTTTTTTTGTTTTTCAGGGTTTTTTTAGGGGGTTTTGTGTATTCTGTTCTCATAGTGTTTTTAGGGTATTTTTTATTTTTAGGGGCTTATATGTTTTAGTGTTTTTAGGTTTTTTAAGGTTTTTAGTGTTTTTAGTCTTCATCGGGGTATATGATGTCTTATGGTTTTATGATATTTTAATGATTATTATTATTTTGCAGGGTCATATAGATTTTTTTATGATTTTATATTGTTTAATGATTTTTGAGTATATTTTAATGGTTTTTCGTGAGTTTTTGTATTTTTTAATGATTTAAGGGTTTTGTGGTCATTTAGTGGGTTTTTGGGTTTTTTTTTTGCCTTTTAGTATTTAAATAATGTTATAGAGGTATTAGGTTATTTTATGGTTCTTTAGTGGGTGGGGGGTTCTTTTTTTCGTGGTTCCTTTAGTGTTTTAGGGTTTTAGGAGTCATTTCGGGGTTTTATCTTTTTAATAGTCCATTAAAGGTCATAATGTGTTTTTGGGACTTGTTAGTGTTTTTAGGGTCCTTTCTGGTTTTATAGTATTTTCGGATTTTTGGTTATTTTATGGAATTTTAGGGGTTTCTTGGGGTTTTTAGGGCCATTTAGGGTATTTCTTATGGTCAATGGTCTTTTATAGTAGTTAGGGGATTTAGGATCATTTAGGGATTTTATGGTTTTAGGGACATTAAATTTGTTTTTATTGGTTTTATGTGGTTTTAGGTTTTTCAGTGTTTATTATGATTTTCATGGGTTTTTAGAGTGTTATGATTTTTTAGTGTTCATTGGGGTTTTAATGTTTTATGGATTTTATTATTTTTTTGGATTTTTAGGGGATTTAGGGTTTCTAGATACTTTAGTTCCACCTAGTGATTTTTTTTACTTTTTGATATTAGGGGTTTTTGTGTCTTTTTCTTTGGTTTTAAGGGTTTTTTGTGTTTTAAGGGGATTTTCACAGGGTTTTTGTGGTTTTGGGGTGCTTTGGGTTTGTAGGATTTTAGGTTGTTATGGATTTTTGGAATTTTTTGGTTTTTAATGGTTATTTATGGTTTTTTAATGTTTGGATGTTTTTAGTGTTTTTACTGTTTCTAGTATTTTTAGGGCTTTAGAGGTTTTAAATTGGTTTTAGGGGTTTTTTACAATTTTTTCATTCTATATGGATTTAGGGTTTTTGATGGATTTTTATGGTTTTTAGTGTTTTTATGGGTTCTAGAGTTTTTTGGGTTTATAGGGCTTTTACGGGTTTTTGGTTTTAATGTTTTTAGGGAATTTTTTAGGGTTTTATGGGGTATAGGATTTTGGTGGGGTATTAGGTTTTTCATGGATTTATTGGGACTTCTTGTATTTTTTAGGGTTTTAGGGTTTTACAGGTTTTTATAGTTTTTAAGGGATTTTATTGATTTTATATTTTTTAGTGGTTTTATTGGATTTATTTAGCGTTTTAAGGGTTTTAATATTTTTTAATGGTTTTTAGAGTTTTAGTACTCTTAGAGGTTTTGGAGGTTTTTAGGGTTTTTAGGGTTTTAGGGATTTTTAGGGTTTTTAGGGGTTGTAGGGGATATATGGTGTTTAAAATATTTTAGGGTATTTAATGGTGTTTATCCGGTTTTTATGTTATTTTATGTTTTTTTTATTTCATTTTTTATGGATTTCAGTTTTTAGGGGTTTTTATGGGATCCAATGTTTTAGGGTTTTTAGGGGTTTCAGGGTTCCATGATTTTTTTAGCTTTTAGGATTTTCAATATTTTTATTGGTTTTAGGGGTTTTAGGGGGTTTATGGTGTTTTTGTGTTTATATCAGTTTTTTAGTTTTTCATAGTGTTTTGAGATACTTTTTAGGGTTTTACTAGTTTTAGGGGTCTTTAGTATGTATTTTTTATTGTGTTCCTCTTTTTATTGTTTTGAGGTTTTTTGTTATTTTTATGGACTCTCTTTTAGAATATAAAGAGTTTTAGTGTTTTTAGTGTTTTTAGTGTTTTTAGGGGTTTTATGATTTTATGGAGGTTTTGGGGTTTTTTAGGTTTTTAGGGTGTTTGAGGGTCTGGAATTTTTTAAAAGAATTTTAATGATTCTATGGTTTTTTATTGATTTTTATGGTCTTTTAGCATTATTAGGGATTCATTGGGGTTTTTAGTGTATTTTAGTGGTTCGGGGGTTTTAAGGTTTTTTATATACTTTTACGGTTTGTTTGACAATTTTTTTGGTTTTATGGTTTCTTGGTCCTTTTAGGGTTTATGGTTTTTCTTGTTTAGATCTAGGCTTTTGGGTTGAATGTGTAAGGTTATGGGTTTAGGTTATTGGGATTAATGTTAGGGGTGTAGGGTATTGGGTTTAGGGTGTACGGTTTTTTATTTAGGGTGTAGGTTATATTTTTCTATATTTAGGGGTTTGGGTTAAGGGTGCATGGAATATGGTTTTTCATGTAGGGTTTAAGGAATACAGTGTTGGGTATAGGGATTATGGTTTTTTGATATTTTTTGTTTTTTACGGTTTTTTGGATTTTATATTCTTATTTTGTGTTTTCATGGTTTTACTTTTTTTGGGGGGTTATTGTGTTTTTAGTTTTCTTTTGAGTTTTGGGAGTTTTTAGTTGTTAAATGGATTTAGGGTTTTTATGGGTTTTAGGTTTTGAGGTCCTTTTAAGGGTCCTTAGGGTTTTTTGTGGTGTTTTTGTTTCAGTATATGTAGGTTTTTACATTTTTTATGGATTAAATGTGTTTTAGTGTTTTCTAAGCGTTAGAGTTTTTACAATTTTTTTGGTTTTTAGCGGTTTTTTGTTTTTTGGTTTTTTGGGTTTTTAATGATTTTTTGTTTTTTGAATTTTCATCATTTTTAGGTGTTTTCATATTTTATACAGTGTTTATGAATTTTACTATTTTAAAATTATTTTATAGTTTGTGAGGGGTTTTAAAAGATTTTAATGTTTTAAGTGGATTTAAGGATATTTATTATATTTTATGGTCTTCTATGATATTTTAGGGATTTGGTGTTTTATAGAGTTTTTTTAGTTTTTGTTAGTGTTTATAGGGTTTTTAGGGGCCTTCAGGTGTTTTTATTTGCTTTAGGATGTTTAGTGTTTTTAGTGTTTCGTGTGGTTTTTATGGTTTTTATTGGATTTTAGGGTTTTTAGTGTTTTTTATGTCCATTTAGGTTTTTGGGGTTTTATGGGTTTTGTCTAGTTTTTACGTTCATTTAAGGGGGATTATCATAATTAACGTTATTAGGGTTTTATTTTTTTACGGTTTTTAAGGTTTTTGGGACCTTTTGGATTTTTTTTGTTTTCTAGGGTAATTTAGGCATTTTTAAAGATTTTGGGATGTACATGGGTCAATGTTTTTTATAGTCTTTTAGAGATTTTTGGGTACATTATGGTCTTTTGGGTTAAGTGTTTTTACTACCTTTTAGGGGCTTTAGAGATTTAGGGCCATTTGGTGTGTTTTAATGTTTTTATTGTTCTTGGAGGATTATAGGGTTTTTTTGTTTTTTAGTTCCTTCTAGGTGTTTAGTAGCATTTAGTTCATTTTATGGGTTTTAGGTTATTTTATGAGTTTGTAGGGTTTTTAGGTTTTTAGGTATTTTAGAATTCATTTAGTTTTTTCTATTTTTAGGGGTTTTATGGTTTTATGGATTTTAAAATTCATTATAGTTTTTAGACTTCATTAATTTTTTATGGTGTTTAAGTTTTTTATGTTTTTTTATTTTTGATTTTTAACCATTTTAGTGTTTTAATGTATTTCTTTAGAATTTATTGGGATTTTTTACATTTTTAGGGTTTTAGGATTATTAATGGGTTTTAAGGTATTTTAGGGCTTTTATGAAATTTACGGACATTTAATATTGTTTATGGTTTTATGTAAATTAGAGGGTTTTTATTGGTATTTTAGGGTATCTTGATTTGGGGGGGGTGGGGTTTGGGCTTTTATGATTTTATGTGGTTTGTAGTGGTTTAGTTTATTTTTAGGTTCTTTTAGGGTTTTATGTGTTTGAAGGGTATTTACTGTTTTTGTGGTTTTTATGATTTTCGTAGGCTTTTAACAGATTTTGGGGTTTTTTGTTTTTATGATGGGTTGAGGTTTTTTGTGTTTTTTTGGTGTTTTTATAGTTTTCAGGGTTTTAAGTGTTTTTAGGACTGGGAGTGGATATGTTTATAAGGTATTTTAGTGGGTTTTAGGTATTTAGGTGTTTTATGTATTTAATGTATTTTAGTGTTTTTAGGATTTTAGGGTATTTAGGTTGTTTACTGTTTTTTAGTCTCTATTGGGGTTTTAAGTGTCTATTAGGGTTTCAATGTATTTTAGGGTTTTAGGGACTTTAAGATATATTAGGGTGTTTTTTGTGTATAAGGGTCTTTTAAGGTCTTTTAGGGGATTTAGGGTCTTTTAGTGGTTTTGTGATTTTTTTGGAGTTTAGGGGTTTTAGGGTATTTTAGAATTCATTTGTGGTTAAGGTGTTTTTTTGGGTTAGTGTTTAAGGACTTTTAATGGTTTTTAGTGATTTTGGGGTTTTTTAGTGTTTTTATTATAATTCTTTGTTTTTGTTGATTTTTAGTGGTTTTATGGAGTTATAGGAATTTTTTAGTTTTTGTGGTTTCTTTGGTTTCCTGGGGAACATAACGTTTTAAGGTTTTTTAGATATTTGAGGATTTTTTGGTTTTTTTCTAGTTTTTAGGGTATTATGGATTTTAATGATTCAAGGTCTTTTGTGGAGGTGGGTTTTTAGGATCATTTAGTGGTATTTAGAGGTATTTTTGTGTTTTGAGGGGTTTGAAGGGTTTTAGTGATTTTTATGTTTTTCAGTGCCTTTTTATGATGTATAGTGTTTATATCGGTATTCCTGATTTTTTAAGGTATTTTATGGGAATTTATGATTTTATGAGTTTTAAGGGGTTTTCAGGTATTTAGGGTTTTTCGGATTTTTAGGGCTCATTTTGGATTTTTAGGGTTTTATAGGGATTATATTGTTTTCAGGGATTTAGCATATTAATGATTTAATATATTTTTGTATGTCTTTTTGGATTTTTTTTGGGTTTTGGTGGTTAGTATATAAATGGTTATTCGTTAATTATGGGTTAATGGGGTTTTAGTGTATTTTATGTCATTTTAGGGTTTATATGGTATTTAGGGTTTTGTAGAAATTTATTAGGATTTCTAGGGTTTATAGTTTTTCATGGGGGATTTACGGATTTTATATTTTTTTACGGCTATTAATGGGTTTCGGAGGATTTATATTATTTAGTGTCTTTTTGGTTTTAAAGGTTTTAGGAATATTATGGTATCTAGGTTTTTTAGATTCTTAGTAGTTTTAAAGGTTTTTAAGTGGTTTTTATATTTTGGGGGGTGGGTTTTAGTGATTTAAGAATTTTTAGGGGGTTTTCATATTTGTTATGGTTTTTTGAGGGGATTTTGATTTGGATTTTTAGGGTTTAGGGATTAGGGTGTAGTGTATTGAGTTTTTTGTTTTCATTATAGAGCTTAGTGTTTAGGGTATAGGGTTTATAGTGTAGGGTATACTATTTATGTTTTAGGGTCTTGTGTTTAGGGTATAGGGTACATGGTTTTGGGTGTAGAGTGTACGGTAAAAGGTTTAGGGTATAGGGTTTATAGTTTAGGGTGTGGGGTATTGGTTTTTTGTTTAATATATAGATTTTAGGGTGTATGTTAAATGGATTTGGGTTTAGGGTGTAGGTTATAGAGTTTAGGGTTGTGGTTTTATGGTTTAGGGTGTGGCGTATAAGGTTCTGGGTGGTGGGTGTAGGGATTAGGGTGTAGAGATTATGGAGCTGCATATATGGTTTAGGGTGTAGGGATTTGATTTTAGGCTGTATAGTACATGCATTATGGTGTAAAGTCTAGAGTGAAGGGTATGTTGTCACATTGTAGGTTTTATGGTTTATGGTGTAGGGTATAGTTTTATTATTTTATGGAATATGGTTAAGGGTGATGGGTATTGGGTGAAGGGTGAAGGGTTTGGGATTTATAGTGTAGTGTATAGGGCTTATGGTTAGGGTTTTAGTGCTTAGAGTTTAGGGTATATGGTTCAATGTGTAGGGTTTAGTATTTTCGATTTATGTTATTGTTGTTAAGGATGTATGGTTTAGGGTGTAGTTTTTAGGGATAAGGGATCAGGGTTTAGGGTGTATGGTATAGGGTTTAGGGTGTAGGGTATTCTCTATAGGGTGTACAATATATGGTTTAGGGTGTAAGGTTGAGGTTATAGTTTTTAGTCTGTAGATTTTATGGTTTAGGGTGTAGGCTTTATGGTTTAGGGTACATGCTGTAGTGTTTAGGGTGTTCTGTTTAGGTTTTTTACTGTATGTTTTTGGGTTTGGGGGTATTTTAAGTTTTAGGGAGTTTGTATTAGTGGTTAAGGTGCAGATTATAATGTTTAGGAGATGTGGTATAGGGTTTAGTGTGTATGATTTTGTGTATACTATGTAGGATATAAGGTTTGGTGTGTATGGTTTATGGTTTAGTGTGTTGGGATCTAGGGTTCCTATGTATGGTATATTGTTTAGGGTTTAAGGAATATGGATTAAGGTGTATTGTATAGGGTTTAGGTTGTAGGGTATAGGGTTTTGGGTGTAGGGGTTAGAAGTAGTTTATAGTGTTAATGGTGTAGGATTTATGATTTATGGGGTATAGGGTATAGGTTATAGGGTTTTGGTTTTTGGGTTTTGGTTTTAGTGTGTAGCGTATAGGGGTTCCGGAGTAGTTTTTTTGGTTTTTAGAAGTTTATAGTGTCTTTAGGGTTTTAGGTTTGTTTTGGTTTTTTAAATATTTAAGGGTTGTTTTAGGTTTTGGGGGGGGGGGGGGTTTAATGTCTTTTCATTTTTTAGGGGAATAAGGTTTTTTAGGGGTTTTTTGGTTTTTTTTATGTTTTAGGGGTTCTGTTGGATTTTTTGGAGGATTGAGGGTTTCAAGGGGCTTTTAGTGTTTTTAGTTTCTTTTAGGATATTTAGGGTCATTTGTATTTTTAGTGTTATCAGGGTCTTTAAGGGGTTATTAGGATTTATTTATGGTTTTATAGTATTTATGTTGTTTAGTGAGGTTTAATAATTTTAGGGTTTTTATGGTTTTAGGTTGTAGTGTTTAGGGTTTAGGGTGTTTTGTATAGGGTTTAAGGTATATGTTTAAGTGTATAGGGTATAGGGTTTATGGATTAGTATATAGCGATTTGGGTTTAGGATGTATGTTTTGGGGTTAGTGTTGTAGGGTATATGGTTTAAGGTGTTGGGTTTAGTGGTTATAGTATAGGGTATATGGAATTGTGTTTATGGTTTATGGTTTAGGGTGTAGGGTATAAGGTTTAGGGAGTACGGTATTTGGTTTGGGTGTTGCATGTAGCGTTTAGTGTGTAGGGATTATGATTTAGTGGTTATGGTAAAAGTATAGGGATTTTAGGGATTTAGGGTATAGAGTATTGGGTGATGGTTTAAGGGTGAAGGGTTTATGGTTTTTATGGTTTAAATGGTTTTTATATTTTTTATTATTTCATGGTTCTTCATGCATTTTATGGGTTTTAAGGGTTTTTGATGGATTTATATGTTTTTTAGGATTTTGGGGTTTTCAAAGAGTTATTTGTTATTTTGTGATTTTTAATCTATTTAGTGTCCTTTAGTGGGGCTAGTGTTTCTAGGATCTTTAGAGTTTACAGGTTTTTAGGGTTTTTATGGTCTTTTGGGGTTTTATGTTATTTTATTATTTGTAGGGTTTTAATTTTTTTATGGTCTTTTAGATATTTTTGGTTCTCTTATATGTTTTTGGTGTTTTGGGGGCTACTGTTGGTTTTTATGTATTTTGGGAATATTAGGGATTTTAGGATTTTTAGGGGTCTTAGAGTTTTTAATGTTTTGATGGGTTTTATGATTTTGACATTTTTTTGGTCCATTAGGGTTTGTTAACTTTTTAACGGTTTTGATTATTTTAAAGTTATTTGGGGGATTTTGGGATTTCATAGGTTTTTTATATTTTTTTGAGTTATTCATGTGTTTTAGCGCTCTTTTCTGGGTTTTAAGATTTATTTTAATTTTCCAGGGATTTATGGGTTCTTTTATCAGGTTTTAGGATTTTTTTTGTTTTTTAGGGATTTGTGGTGTTATTATGGTTTTTTGGGTTTTATAGGGTTTTTAAGGGGTTTATGGTATTAGGGGTTCTCAGAATTTTATAGTATATTAAGATTTTATTATTTTTTTAAGGTTATTAATTGTGTTTTTGGAGGTTTAAGGGTTTTCAGGGTGTCATTGTTTTTAGTTGTTTATGGGGTTTTCATGATATTTTGGAATTTTATGATAGTTAGAGTGAATGGTTTATATAATATGGTTATTGGTATAATGTTAAGGGAATATAGTTATGGGTTTGGGGTTTAGTGTTTTAGATTTTTTCTTTATGGTGTAGGCATATGGTTTAGGGTGCAAGGATTAGGGTTTAAAGTGTAGGCTCGAGGATTTAGGGTGTATGGTTTAGGGTTTATGGTGTTAGTTATAGGTTTTAGGGTGTATGGTTTAGGGTATAGGGTTAAGGGTATTGGGTTTATGTTTTTGGGTATAAGGTTTAGGGTGTCAGGTACAAGGTTTAGGGTGTAGGGATTAGGGTTTAGTGTGTTGGTTATATGTGTATGGATTTTGGTATTGGTTTAGGGATGAGGGTATATGGTTTTTGGGGTTTATGTCATATGGTTTAGGGTATAGGGTTTAGGGTGTGGGGTGTGGGGTTTATAATGTTTAGGTCTCTTTGTGGTTTTAAGGTTTTTTTGTATTTTTTAGGGTTTTGGGGTTTTTAAGAAATTTTTAATTTGAAGGGTTTTAGGGTTTTATAAGTTTTTTGGGAATTTGAGGTTTTTTAAGGATTTAAGGTCTTTTATCAGTTTTTAGGGCCATCTTGGGTTTTACTAGGTTTTTACGGTCATTTAGTGGGTTTATTATATTTTATATTTTTTCGTGTCTCTCCATTTTTTGGGTATTTTACTGTTTTTGCGTGTTATAGGATTTCTGGGTTTTTTTGGGATTTCAATAAATATTAATTATTTTATGTTTTTATTATATTTTTTAGTTTTTTTTATATTTTTATTGTTTTAATATTTTTGTTGTTTTTATTGTTTTGTAGTGATTTTTGGGTTTTTAGGTCTTTATAGTTTTAGTTATTTAAGGGTATTTGAGTGATATAATAGGGGTCATAGGGGTTTTATGGATTTCAAAGGGTTTTTAGGATATTCATAGTTTTTAGGGGCTTTCATGGTTTTTTTTATAGTTTAGAGAGTATTTTTATTTTATTTTTTTGGTTATTGGTGTTTTTATGGTATTATGGGTTTTATTTTTTTTAGTGATTTTTGTGGTTTTTGGGTTTTATATGGTTATTAATGGTTTTTAGTGGATTTAATGGTTTAACGGTATTTTGTGGGTTTTGGGTTTAGGGTTCATTGTGTCGAGTTCAGTGTTTATGGAATGTCTATTTTTTTGGATTATTTTTATCGTTTTTAATGTATAGGGGTAGGGTACAATATTTAGGGTATATGTTATAAGGTTTAGGGTGCTGGGTATATGGTTTAGGGTGTATGGTATCGGGAATAGGGCGTAGGTGTTAGGGGTTTGGGTGTTGGATATAGGGTATATGGGGTAGAATTTAGGGTTTAAGTTGTGTTGTATAAGTTTTAGGGTGTATGGTATTGGTTTTAGGATGTAGGTTTTAGATTTATAGGTGTGGGGATATAGGGATTAGGGTGGTGGGTTTAGGGTGTAGGGTTTCGGGTGTATGGTATTGGGTTCATGGTGTAGGGTTATGGTTTTAGGGTGTATGTTATATGGTTTAGGGTTTAATGTGTAGGGTATGGTTCATAGTGTTGGTTTTAGGGTGATAGGTATAGGGTTTAAGGGTTAACGTTTAGCGTTTTTTGTTTAGGGAACATGGTATAGGTTTTAGTGTTTACTGTGTAGGGTTTAGGGTGTAGGGTGTAGGGTGTGGGGTGTTTGGTTCCGATTTTATGGTTTAGGGTGTAAGGATTTGGGTTTAGGGTGTAGTGCACAATGTTTAGGTTGTAGGGTTTAGGGTTTAGGGATTAGGTTATAGGGTTTTGGTGTAGGGTTTTGAGTTTTGGTAATTGGGTTTATGGTTAAGGGTATAGGGTTTATGGTGTAGGTTTTATGTCTTTTAGTGTCATGTATAGGGTCTAGGGTGTAGGATTAAGGGTTTATGATGTCAGGTATATGGTTTATGTTGTAGGTATAGGGTTTATGGTGTTGGTTATATGGTTTAGGGTTTAGGGTGTAGCGTTTAAGGATTAGGGTGGTTGTTATAGGTTTGAATGTTGAGGGTTTAGCATTTTGGGATTATCAAGTAGGGTTCAGGTTTTAGGGTATAGGGTTTATGGGGAATGGTGTGGAGTGTAGGTTGTTGGGTATTGTGCTTATCGTGTAGGGTTTAGGGGTTCTGCTGTAGTGTATCGCATTAAGGGTGTGTGGTACATGAGGTAGTGCACATGGTTTAAGTTTTAGTGTACAGGGTTTAGGATTTAGGGTTAAGATTGTAGGTTTTTAGATTCAGGGTGTATGGTGTTCGGTATAGGTTGTGGGGTTTAGGGTTTATGGTTTAGGGTGTAGGCTACATAGTTAATAGTGTAGGTTATAGGTTTTAGGGTTTGGGGTATTGGGTTATGTGTCTATGGTTTAGGGGTTTGGGTGTGGTCTATTGGTTTTATGGTTTGGGTATTAGGTTATAGGGTTTAGGGTGTTTTGAATAGGGTATAGGGTATAGGATTTAGGGTGATGGGTGTTGGGTGCTGGGTATAGTGTTAAGGGTGATGTTTTTATGGTTTATGGTTTAGGGTTTAGGGGTTTTTAGTTTAGGTTATAGGATTTAGGTTGTCAGGTTTATGGTTCAGGGGTTATGTTTAAGGGTTTAAGGTGTAGGGTATAGGGTTTAGGGTGTGGGGTTTCAGGTTTCAGGGGTTATGTATAGTGTTTATGATCAGGGTTATAAGTTTTAGATTGTAGGTAATAGGTTTTATGGTGTAGAGTTTTGGTTTTTTGAGTGTAGGGTATAAGGTTTTCGGTATGGGTTTAGGATTTATGGTTTTGGTTATAGGGTTTAGGGTGCTCGGTTTAGTGTTTTGGGAGTAGGGAACATGGTTTAGGATTTAGAGATCATGGTTTACGGTGTATGATATAGAGTTTCAGGTGTTTTTTGGGGGTTTTTTGGGATTTTAGAGATTTTAGGGTTGTCTGTTGGGTTTTTAGCATTTTAAGGCGTGTTAGGGTTTTTATTGTTTGTATTGTGTTGTATTATATTAATGGTGTTAAAGGTCATTATTGTTTTTAGATTTTTTGTGTATTTAAGTATTTTTATGGTTTTTATAGTGATTAGGGAATTTTATGGGTTTTTAGTGTTTCATATTGTTTTTAGGGTCATTCTGGGATTTTATATTTTCTAGGTTCTATTACAGTTTTTTAGGATTTTAAGTTCATTTAAGGTATTTTATGGTTTTAGGGTTTTATGGTTTCTAAAGTTTTTATGATGTTTGGGGTTTTTAGGGGTATTTGGTTTTTCTATGGTATTTTGGTTTTTTCCATGTGTTTTTTGGTTTTTAATAGTTTTAGCATCCTCATGGATTTTAATGTTTTAGGTATTTAAGGTTTTATATTGTTTTTATGGTTTTCGATGATTTTTTGTGTTCTTATATTATTTTGGTATTTTATGGATTTTATGGGTTTTGGGGCTTTTGCAGATTTTTAGAGTTTTTAATGCTTTTAATGTTTTTTGGGTTTTCATATTTTTTAGGATTGATTGTTCTTATATTTTATTATTATTATTATTATTATTATTATTATTATTATTATTATTATGTGATTTTTTAGGTGTTTTGATTTTTTTTGGTGTTTAAGGGTGTTTAGGGGGTTTTTATTGTTTTTAGTTGTTTTTTGGGTTTTTGGGTTTTTAGTGGTTTTATATTTTTTTTTGGAATTAAGATTTCATATGGGTTCTTAGGTTTTTTGGATGTTTTTTTTTTTGTTTTTTTGGTTTTTTAGGTTTTTAGGGTATTAATGTTTTCATTAAATTTATTTTTTTAGGGATTTCATGTTTTCTATGGTTTTATAGTGTTTTAAAGGTTTTGAAGGGTTTTTTTGTTTTTTTGTGTTCTATGGTTTTTAATTGTGTTTATGGGTTTATGATGTTTTAATTTTTTAAATAATTTATAGATTATTTTGGGTCTTCAAATATATTTTAGGTTTTATACTATTTTTAGGTTTTTTTAGATTTTTTTTGGGTTTTAGGGTCATTTCGTTACTTTTAGGAAGTTTTAGGGTTTATAGTGGTTTTAAGGACGTTTTGTGGTTTGGGAGTGGGATCACTAATGATTATTTTTGGGGTTTTAGATATATTGAATGTTTTTAGGGTTTAGGGTCTTTAGTGGGTATTTGGATTTTTAATGTCCAATAGGGTTTTTTGAGGTTTTGTCCCCTTTAATATTTTTCTGATAGTTTAGGGTATTTTATTGTTTTGGGGTTTTTTTAATTTAAGGGGATTTACAGGTTTAAAATTTTTACATATTTTTTTGGGTATTAATTTTTTCTTAGGGTTTTTTGGTTTTCTGTATTTTAGGTTGTGTTAGGGTTTTAGTGTTTTATTTTTATTTTAAGGGGTTTTTGAGTTTTTTATATTATATTAGGGGTTTTACAGTTTTTAGGTTCTTTTAATGTTTTTTGGGTTTTTGGAAAATTTAGTAAATTTTAGGGTTTAAAGGGTTTTTAGGGATTTAGGGTTTTTTAGTGTTTTAGGGTTTTATGTTTTTTTGGCATTTTATTTAATGTGTTTTTCTGTTTTGTGTTTTTTTTTGTATTTTTTGGGGTTTTAGGTTTTTTTTTGGGTTATAAATTTTTTTTGTGTTTTTTGGGGTTATAGTATTTTTAGTGGTATTAGGTACTTCTAGGATTTCATGGATTTTATTAGATTTTGTGGGTTTTGGTGCATTTTTTGGGTTTTTAGTATATTTTTGGGTTTTCAAGGGTTATTAATAATTTTACGGGGTTTTAGGATTGGTTTTGGGAATTTAGGATTTTTATAGATTTATTAGGGGTTCTATGGTTTTGAGGGATTTAGTTTTTTTGGGAGTTTTAGGAATTAAAGGATTGTCAGTTTTTTTGGGTTATTTAAGGTTTTGGTTATTTAGGGTCGTTGGGGGAGTAAATATTTTTATGTTTGTTAAGTCATTTCGGGAATTTGGGGTTTTTAGGATTTTTTAGATGGTTTTATGTTTTTAATGGTTTTAAGGAGTATTAATTGTCTTATGGTTTTTTGAAATTACTATGGAACTAAGGGTTTTTAGGGTTTTGAGTTTTTATGGGTTTTTGTGGTTTTACTATTTTTTTGGGTTATATGATTTTTTGGGGTTATTGGGGATTTTTGTCAATTTAACAGGATATATATTTTTGGGTTCTAAATAATTTTTATGCGATGATGGTTTTAAGGGTTTTTATTGTATTTAAGGTTATTTGTGGTTTTGGGTTTTAGGGGGTTTTGGGTTTTTTTGGTTTTAGGTTATTTTTGTTTTTAAGGATTTTTAGAGTTTTTTTGTGTTTTAGGGTATTTTAGGATTGTCTTTGAAATTTTATGGATTTTAGGATTTTTATATTTTTAGTATTTTTATGGATTTTAAGGGTTTTTAGGGTGTTTGAGGGACTTTATGGTCGTTTAATTTTTTTTATATGGTTTTTGTGTCTTTCAGTGGTTTTAAGGGATTTTAGTGTCTTTTAAGGGTTTATGGTGTTTAGGTTCTTTTATGGGATTTTTATGGTTTTGATGGTTTTTATGGTTATAGGTTTTTTTATGTTTTTAGGGAATATGGGTTTGTTTATAATTTATTTTATTATTATGGTATTTTATGATTTAGGGTTTTTAGGGTTTTATATATATTTTAGGGGTCTTAGTTTATTTTGGGATTTTAATGGTCTTTAGGTTTTTTTAGTCATATGTGTTTTCTTAGTTATTTCAATAATTTCACATAGTTTATGGTTTTATGTATTTTCAGAGGTTTTACGGTGTTTTGATTGATTTTAGGGTTTTAATTATTTTTTAGGGTGTTTAAGGGTTATTAGTATTTTTTAGGGTTTTATGGGTTTATGTACTTTTATTGTTTTTATAGGGTTTAAAAATAATTTTTCTGAATTTTTTTGGTTTTATGGGTTTTATGGGTTTTATGGGGTTTTAGGGTCTTTTATTTTTTCGGTTATAAAATTTCTTTAACAAAATTTTAGAGTATTTTTAGGCTTTTTAGAATTTTTATATATTTTGGAGACTTTTTATGGTTTTATGTGTTTTTAGGAGTATTATTGGTTTTTGTGTTTTTAGGATATTTGGGTGGATTTTATGTGTTTTAGGGATTTATGTTATTTTAGTGGTTTTTATTGGTTTTCATTGTTAATTTAGGTATTTTAGGGTATTTTGGGTATTTTGGGATGCTCTAATGTGGTTTTAGGAGGTCTTAGGGCTATTAAGATTTTAGTGTTTTTTAGGATTTTAGGGTTTTAAGTTATCAATGGGATTTATGGTGTTTTAATGCGTACAGGGTTTTTTCTGTGTTTAAATGGTTCTTTTGGTGTTTTTACCTATTTTAGGGTTTTTGGGATTTTTAACAGTTTTTATGATTCTAAAGCTTTTTTGGTGTTTTGTGTGTTTTTATAGTTTTTATGGTTTCAGGTTTTTTCAATTATTTTATGATATTCTAAGGTTTTTTTATACTTTTTAGGGATATTTACAATTTTTTGTGTATTTGGATATTTTTTGGGGTTTTGGAGGTTATGTTGTGTTGTTAGTATTTTAATGGGTTTTTACGGTTTTCAGGGAATTTTAGGTATTTTTAGTGATTTGGGGGTTTTTAGGGTTTTAAGGGTTTTTAAGATTATTACGGTTATTCATTTATCTTTTAGCGGTTTTATATTTTTTATTGTTTTTGGTATTTTGGGTTAGTTTTCTGTGTTTTTCATCATTTTAGTGGTTTTGGGGTTTTAGGGTTTTTATATTTTTTTCTGGTGTTTAAGGGTTTAATGTTTTATTAATATTTTTATGGGTTTTTTGGTTCCATTAGGAATTTTCAGGTATTATTGGATCCTTAGGGGTTTTAAATTGTTATTAGTTCTTTATGAGATTTAGGATCCTTTAATATTTTTTGGGATTTCAATGTCTTTTCTCTGAGTTTTAGGGTATTTTCGGATCTTTTACAGTTTTCCTAGGGTTTTAGGGTCTTTTAACAATTTAATTGGTTGTTATGGTCTTTTCAGGGATTCAATGTCCTTTAGACATTTTTAGATTTGTTTGGGTTTTTTTTGGGTTTTAGGGTAATTATGTTATTTAGTGTTTTTTTGGGTTGTTTAGAGTTTTTGGTTTTGGGGGTTTTTTCGTTTTGGGCGGTGTTAGTCTTTTTTAAGGTTTTTGTGGTCCTTTAGTGGTTTTAGGGATTTTCATGATTTTTTTTGGGTTTTAGGGTTTTTAGGGGTTTCAAGTGTTTTTATGGGATCTAGATTTTTTAATTTTTTTATATGTTTTTAAGATGGTATTGTTTTCATTGTTTTAAAAAAAATTAGGGGTTTAGGGATTTAAAGGGTTTTAATTTTTTTAGGGTTCTAAATGGGTTTTTAGGAATTGAGGTGTTTGTTTGTGTTTTTTGAGATTTATTTGGGTTTAAGGGATTTTAGGGTGATTAATGTTTTTTAATGATTTTACGATTTTACAGTTTTAGTGTATTTAGGGTTTTAGGGGATTTATGTTTCATAGTTCTTTAGGGTTTTTATGGTTTTTAAGATTTTTAGAAGGTTTTATTATTTTTAGGGGGTGTAGGGAGTTTTTTAGTTTGTTAGGGTATTTAGGGATTTTTATGTATTTTATATGGTTTTGGGGTTATTTAGATTTTTTAATGGTTTTTATGGTTTTCACAACATTTTAAGGTATTTTAGGGGTTTTAAGGTCATTTAGTGGTTATTAGTGTTTATGGGGGGATTTATGGTTATTATGATCATTATTGATTTTTGGAATATTTGGGAATTTAGGTTATTATTGGTTTTTTGGAGTTTTAATGTTTTTAGGTTTGTTATGTTGTTTCAGGGTTTAAGGACATTTAGTGTTTTTAGGATTTTATGGGTTTTTAAGACTTTTAGAGTTATTTATGGCTTTTTTAGTTTTTTAGGGTTTTGGGGTTATTAAGAATTATTGGCCTTTTAAGGTTCTTTAGGGTTTTAAGTGTTTTATTGTGTTTTATTATTTTTAGGGGTTTTATAGTTTCAGTGTAATTTGGGTTTTCGGGGTTTTATGTGGTTTTAGGATTTTTAAGGGTTTTTTTAGTGGTTTTATGGGTTTGGGTTTTTTGTGTTTTTTAGTTTTTTTGGTATTTAAAATTTTCTATGATTTATTTGTATTTTTAAGGATATTTATGGGAATTGAGGATTTTATGGATTTTATAGATTTTTAGGGCGTTAAGACGGTTTTTATGTATTTAATGATTTGTGGGGTTTAAAGGATTTTTTTATTCTTTTTATGGTTTTCAATTTTTTTAGGGGCGTTAAGGATTTTTAAATTATTTAGGGGTTTTAGGGTTTTATGAGTTTTTTATGGTTTTACGGTTTTTACGGGTTTTTTGGTTCATATTATTTTTAGGGTTTTTAATACATTTTTCATGTTTTCAGGTTGTTTGTGAGGTTTTAGCGACTTTTTTTGTTTTTATATGGATTTAGGGTGTTTTGGGAATTTTGTATTTTTCTGGTCGTTTAGGTATTTTTATTATTTTTAGGGAGTCTTAGGGGTTTTTTGGGTATTAGTTCTTTCAATGGTTATATGAGATTAATGATTTTTTTGGATTTTAGAGTTTTAGGGATGTTTCATGGTTATCTGGGATTTTTGGGTTTTTAAGGGTTTTTAATATTTTTAATGTTTTTAGGGTTTTAGGGTTTTTAGTAATTTTTAGGAATTTTTGTGTATTTAGAGAATTTTATGGTTTTCATTGTATTTTCATGGATATAGGGTTTTCTGGATCTTTTCACTATTTTAGGTTCATTTTTGTAATTGTAATGGTTTTAGGTTATTTTTGGGTTTTATGGGTTTTAAGGATTTTTGTGTGTTTTAAGGGTTTTAGGTTTTCCGTAGTATTTTAGTGCATCTTACATGTTATAAGGTATTTTGTGGAATTTAAGAGATTGGGGTTTATAGGGATTTTTATTGTTTTAGTGGTTTTAGGGCCTTTATTGTGTTTTATGGGTTTTAGGTACTTTGGGAGTTTTTTTGGTTTTTTATGTTATTTTAGATTTGTTTAAATTAATAGGGTTTATAGGTTTTTATGGGTTTTAGGGTTTTTTTACTTTTTTGGGTATTTATAGATGTTATTGTTTTTTCGATTTTTAGGGTTTTAGTCTTTTAGGGGTTCTAGGATTATTTAGTGGTTTTTATGGTTATTTTATGGTGTTGGGTTTTTGGATTTTGTAGGGTTTTGTAAGGTTTTATGGTTTTATTATAGTTTTTAGGATTTGTAAAATGTCTTTAGGGGTTTTCTATCATTTTTAGGGTTCTTAAGGTGGTTTTGTGGTTTCTAGATATTTTTAGATGTTTTATGGGTTTTGGGGTTTTGTAATTTTTTTTAGGGATTCACAATTTTAGAGTTTTCTTAGATATTTTAGGTTCTTGGGGGTTTTTTTAATTTTTTTGGGTTTTTGGGTTCTTTGGAGTTTTTATGTTTTTAAGAGTTTTCAGGGTTTTTTTTCTTTTAATTGGGATTTTGGGATTTTAATTTTTTCAGTGGTTTTAATGGTTTTTTTTAGTTTTTTATGGTTTTGGGAGTTTATGTATGTTTTTAGATATTTAATGTGTTTTGATTTGTTTTACGGGATTTATTTTTTGTACATTTAGGGTGTTTAGGGTTTTTTTATTTTTTTTGGGTGATTATTGGTTTTATGGGTTTTTATAGGGGTTTTATTATCATATGGGGTTATTTAGGCACTATAATTGGGTTTAGGGTTTTTCAGGGCAGTTATGGGTTTTTAATGTTTTTAGTTTATTTTAGGGGGTTAAGGCGTTTTTGTGACATTTTGGGTGTTTAAGGTCTTTTAGGGGATGTTTTCTGGGATTTAAGGGATTTAGGGGTTTTTTGGTTTTTTGGTTTTTATGAGTCATTTGGGATATTTAGGTATCTTAGGGGTTTTAGGGTGTTTCCGTGTCATTTATGGTCATTTAGGGGTTTTAGAGTTTTTGTGTTTTTATGTATATAGTGTTTCAAAGGGTTTTCATGATCTATGATGGTTTTACAGATTTTATAGGCATTTCAGGGATTTATTTTTCTTTTGGTTTTATAGGGTTCTATGGTTTTCAGGGGTTTTAAGGTGTTTCCAGGTTTTTTTTGGAATTTTGTGGTTGTTATGGTTGTTGAGATTTAATTCCTTTTTAGGGATTTTGTGGTTTTTGGTGGTTTTTGTGTTTTTAGGGTTTTCTTGTTTTTTATATCTTTTTAGGATTTTTATGGTTCTTCGGGATTTGTATGGATTTAATGGTTTATGAGGTTTTAGATATTTTCACAGTTTTAGGGATTAATAGAGTTTTTTGGGGGTTAATTTATGGTTTAATGGTTTTTTATTTTTTCGAGTTTTATGGTGTTTTATATTTTTGGGATTTTATATATTATAATGGATTTTTATGATTTTATTGGTTGTTAGGGATCAAGGATTTTGGGGGGTTTTTTGGGTTCTTAGTGTCTTTATTAATTTTAGGGATTTTAGTTTTTTTAGGTATTTTAATGTTTATTAATGGTTTTAGATGTTTTTATGGTTGTTCAGAGTTATTGGGGTTTTAGTGTTTTTAGCATTTTATGGATTTTTAGTTTTTTGGGTTTTTAAGGTTTTTAGGTGTTGTAGAAGTTTTAAAGGGTTTTGATGATCTTCTAGGTGTCTTGGTGTTTTTAGAATTTTTATGGTGTCTTAGGGTTTTCTAGGGTTTTATGATTTTTAGGGATTTTTGGGATTTTTGGATTTGTAGATATATTCTAGGATTTTGGGATTTTACAGTTCTTAAGGTGTTTTATGATTTTAGTGGAATTTTTGGGTTATTAGTGTTTTTAGTATTTTTTGGGGGGGATTGGGATCCCTTAGAATTTTGGGGTTTTGGGGAATTTTATGTTTTTGGGGGGTTTTAAGGGTTTTTTATTGTTTTTAGGGGTTTTAGTGTATTTTAGTTTTTTATTGTATTTTTGTGGTTTTAGGGTTTTATGGTCTTTTAGAGTTTCAATGGATTTTAGGATTCTATTGTGTGTTTTTTGGTTTTTAGATTTTTAGGTCATCTTAAAAGTTTTTTTTGGGTTTTATGGGTTTTAGGGTCCTTTGGAATTTTTAGGTCCCTTTTTAAGGGTTTTTATGGTAATTTAGTTTTTTTACTCCTTTAGGTTTGTAGGGTTTTTAAGATTCAATAGTGTTTTGGGGGTTGTATGGATCCTTAAGTGTTTTAATGTATTTTTTGGTTTTAGGTTATTTTATGGTCTGTAATGGGATTTTAGTGTTTTCACTATTTTTTTGTACATTTTATAATTTTTATGGACTTTTACAGTTTTTAGATTTTAGGTCTCTTAGGGGTTTTTAGAGTCATTTAGGGTCCTCTTTGGGTTGTTATCTCGTATTGGTTTTTTGGGTTTTAGGGTATCTTAGGTTTTCTAGTTTGTTTAGGACCTTTTAGAGGTTGTATGGAATTTTTAGGGATTTTGGATTTTTAATGGATATAGTATTATAAGGATTTTTAGTGTTATAATGTTTTGTGGGTTTTATGATTTCTTGGGGTTTTGGGTGATTTATGGGTTTTAGGGTCCTTTAGTGTGATTGGATTTTTTTTACTGCTTTTAGGTAATTTAGGGATTTAGGGTATTTCAATGGGGTTTTAGGTTTTTTTGGTTTTGGGAGGATTTAGGGTTTCTAAACGTTTTCAATGTGTTTAAGTGTTTTTTTTGGATATTAGGGATTTATAGGGGTTTTATAGATTTTATGTGTTTTAGGGTACATTACGTGTTTTATGTGTTGTTAAGTGTTTTATGGATTTTAGGGTTGTTTACGGTATTATAGATTTTAGGGTTATTAAAGGATTTACATATTTTTTTTGGGTTTTTTAAGTGTTTTAGGATTATTGATTTTATTAGGTTTTTTTAGGTTTAAATGTATTATTGGGTGCTTTAAGGATTTTTTGGAATGTTGTAGAGATTTTAGGGTTTCAGATTTTTTTATATTTTTTTATGATTTTTCGTGTCTTTGAGGGATGCATTTGGATTTGTAGTTTTTATGGTTTATTATTATGTTTAGGGTTTTTAGGGACTTTTATGGTATTTTAGAAACATTGTATGATTTTTAGGGTATTTTATGGTCTTTATGGTTTTTTATGGACTATACAGTTCTTAGGGTATTTTAGGGGTTGGGGGGTTTGGGTACTATGGATTCTTTTATGGGGTTTAGGATTATCAATGTTTTTAGGGTTTTCATGGGGTTTTGGGTTGTTAAGGGTTTCAGTTTTTTTTTTGTTTTTTTGGTGGTATTGTGAGGTTTTATAGGTTTTATGGTTTTATGGGTGTTTTATGGAATTTTAGTAATCTTAGGGTTTTTTGGGGTATTATATTTTTTATGGGGTTTGGGGTATTATGGGTTTTATGGGATTTAGTTGTTTCAGGGGGTACATAGCGTTTTTTAGGTTATTGGGAATTTTTAACAAATTTTAGTGGTATTAGTGGTTTTTTGGGGTTTCAGGTTTTTTTATAGTTTTTATAGTTTTTTAGGGATTTGAGATTTTTAAGAGTTTTTAGTGGTTTTGGGATTTCTGGGATTTTAGAGATTTGATGTTATTTTGGTTTATTAATGTTTTTTATGGTTTTTAATACTTTTAAAGTTTTTTAGGGTTTTAAAGTGTTTTAATGGTCATTTATATATTTTATGGTATTTCGGTGTTTTTTGTGGGGTTTTATGGTCTTTTGGGGGTTTATTGGTGTTTATGGGTCTTTGAGTATTTTAGGGGGATTAGGGACTTTTGGGGGTTTTAGGTTCTTTTTGTGTTTTCTCATTTTTTGTATATTTTAGAGTTTAGGTTATAGGGTTTTGAGTTTATGTTTATGTTTTATGGATTAAGTTGTATGTTTTAGGGTTTATGTTGTAGGGTTTAAGGTTTTGGGGTAGGTTTTAGGTTTTATGGTGTATGGTTTGGGGTTTATGGTTTTCTGTATAGGGTGTAGGGTTTGGGGTTTGGAATTTTTTGTGTACTGTATCAGTTTTCTAGTGTTGGGTTTTGGGTGAAGGGTGAAGGGTTTTGAATTTTCAGATTATGGTATAGGGTTTAAGGTAAAAGATTTATGGGTTTTGAGGGGGTTTCAAGGTTTTTAGGGGTTTTTAGGGGTTTTTAGGGGTTTTAGGTTTTTACAAGGCCTTTATTTTTTTGGATTTAATTTTATGAATGGGTTTTAGGTATTTTTTATGTTTTAATGGTTCTCTAGGGGTTTTAGTGTTTTTATTAAATTTTTTACGGTTTTAGGGATTTTTTTGACTTTGAATTGGGTTTAGTGTTATTTTGGGTTTTTTGGTTTTAGGATATTTTGGGGTTTAGGGATTTTTATTGTTTTTAGAATATTATGGGTTTTTTGTGTTTTTAGGGGGTTTTACTGTTTTTTAGTGTATTTTATAAAATTTTAGTTATGTTGGGGGATTTCGGGGTTTTAGAGATTTTATGGTCTTTTAAGGCTTTATGTATTATTAGGGTTTTAGGGATTTAGGGATTTAACTATTTTTAGTCTTTTTTGGGTTTTTCGGGTATTTATTCTTTTAAGGGACTTTAGGGGTATTAATTACTTTTAGTGTTTTAAGGGTTTTAGTTTTTTTATAGGTTTTAAAGGTGTTAGGGTTGTTAGGTTTTTAATGTGTTTCGGGATTTCAGGGTATTCATGTGTTTTGGGGCCTTTTGGGTATTAAGGTAATTTTGTGTTTTAGTTTTTTTAGAGATTACGGTTTTTGGGTAATAAATGTTTATAGAGGTTTTTTAGGTTTTGTATAGGGTTTTAGTGTTTTTGGTGGAGAGGGTTTAGGTTTTTTATTGTTTTTTATGCCAAATTAATTTTTATTTTATTAAGGATAGAAGCGGGATCAAACAAAAACAACCAACAACCAACAAATGAACATGATCCCTCAGGGGGCGAAAGTAGTGCAGACCAAAGGAGTCTCCACGAATGATTGACTGGAATTCATCCAAAAGAGAACCTATATTATCATAAACCATCATGGCTTCCTCTTTATTTTTCCTATGTTCTAGAGAGTCTGCTGCAAAGTTCGATTCCCTCCAACTATGATGGAGTATTTGTCCATTCTTGGATTCCCTAGCACATCTGTGGATGATATTGCGCATGTTCCATGGAACTGTGTGGCTCCCCTGAACTGCGCTAACCAGGATCTCCGAATCAGACTCAATCTCTTCTACTAGAAGCCCGCGGCCCCTACAAACCAGAATCCCTGAGAGGAGGGCATGTGCCTCCGCACCCAAGGAGTTTCTCGGACCATAATAAGGACTAAAACCCAACATCACCGAACCCATAATGTCTCTGAGGATCCCACTGCTCCTCATAACCCCATTCCTGCAGGATCCGTCAACATTATGTTTCAGAACACCAAGCGGAGGTTCCCATCTGACCCAGCAGCCATTCACACTTCTCCGGAATCATGCCTTACTGAGGAACTTGAAAACCGTGTCAGATCCTTGGCAGCCGTTCAAATGGGAAATCAGTTCCGCAACTAGTATCTTTAACCGCATCTGCAAAAAGAGAAGGGACCGACTGTTTCCCAGCCTTGCTTGGTTGTGAGTTTCCCATATTATCCACCAAATGGCAACCAGGATGACTGTCTGCACCATCCGTTCCACCATCTCAGATTTGGTGCCACTAAACCAGGAAGCCGGGAACATATTCACGGTGAAATGCTCGCCATCAAGGCAAGGGTGTGGTGTGAACAAAGAACAAAGAAATCTCACCTAGTCGCATTGAAAAAGTAAATGAAGGGAGGACTCTGATTGGGGGTGTGCACAGCAAAAACATCGGGAGGCCAAGGGAATACCCTTCCATTGAATATATTCATCAGTTGGAAGAGCCTTATTTCGAACACACCAAACCAGGAAACTTATTTTCGTTGGGATCTCACTTCACCAGATTTTGGGTGCCCATTCATCTAGAGCACCGTTGACACGAAGAAGCCTCCTGTAGTCCCGAGTAGAGAACCTCCCTGAACTCAAACCGGTAAAACAACATCTATCAGGGCCATCCTTCATAACAATATCTCGGAACACCATCATCTGACCAGGTGAGAGCATCGCATGGATGAGATCGTAGTTCCCTGCAGCTTCTCTAAACGAGATCTCGGGGTAAGGGCATCCGGGATAGCTCAGCGTTTCTCCAGCCCAGTTGGTCGTCTAGAAATTCAGTTTTCTGTCCCCGATAATTCTACGAGATGCATTCCGTATGTTCTCCAGGTGATGGAACATGCAGCGCACAAGTCTGGACGGATTACCATTGCTCGTTGCGTGGATTCCACCAGCATCTCTGTTCCGGTCTCTGAAGAAATCTGGCCATAGGAACTCACCCACCAGGGTATCCCACGCCAGTCTATCCTGCATGCTCTACATGGAAATATGCAAGTCCCATAGCTCCACCGTCAACAACCGGTTTAGCCAAATGTGCCCAGGTAGCTTATTGAGTGCGACCTGTGCAGTTGGCATCCCAAAGGAAACCCATAAGAACCTTCTCCATCCTTTCGACAACCCCTTTGGGTGGATTGATGATCGAAAAAACGTGCATTGGAATCGATGAGAGGACATTATTGATTTGGGTGACACGGCCTCCAAAAGAAAGGAGCTTGTTCTTCAAATTCAGGATCCTTCCTAGCAGACGTTAGGTAATATCCTCAAAATAAATCTCCTTAATGCGCCCGCAAGAAATAGGGACACCAACATAAAGAATCGTAAATTGTTTCTGTTGACATCCAAGGTTGTTCTGAATATCTCTACATCTTCTTCCGGCACATTTGTTTGAAATAAAAACCTAACTTTTCATAGGGTTTATTCTCTGTCAACTCAAAGGGCCATAAGAATTCTGAATTTCCATGAGTTTGGACAGGTACATGCGCCTGCCATTAGAAAAATTATGATGTCTTCCGTGAACATAAGATGTGAGACTCCTTTCCAGCCACGCCTGCAAGTATAGGGAGAGATCTGACCTTCCTCCAAACCCTTAAGTAAACTCCTGGAAAGAGCATCTTGTGCCAAGATGAAAAGACCGGGGGATAAAGGATCACCTTGGCGAACACCACGGATGGATTTGAAGAACCCAAAGCTTTTCCCCAAAAGAGACAAAGAGAGCCAAGGTGAATAATTCCACCGGAAACAAAGCTCGTAGAACCAGTCCTGGAACCCTAATTTTTTCATCACATGAAGGATAAAGCTCCACTCCATTTTATCATAAGCCTTGTCCATGTCAACTTGTAATATCACGTTGGAACCCAGAGATTTCTTGTTCATGTCCGTCACCATCTCCTGAGAAATGCCGACGGCCCCTTGGATACTGTGGGGGCCACTCCCATTTGTGGGAGAAGTCAGTGGGAGAAGTTTGTCGGCAAGGATGGTCGGCAACAACTGCAGCACGTTCGTCTTCCTTGGTGGGCAGCTGACGCAGTGGACAGGAGCTAACGGTGGGAGAAAATTCAAGGGTTGATGAAGGCTGGCGAACAACCCTTGACGTTCTTGATTTGTTTTCTCTATAAATGGGAATATTTCTCTGATGAGATTTGAGGAGGGAGAGATGTAACGGGTGTATTGTGTGATCCTCTAGAATGGTTTTCTGGATAGAATTATAGAGTGATGATCCTCTTCTCCCGTGGATGTAGGCTGGACGGCCGAACTACGTTAAATCCTTGTGTTGCTCCGTTTGCTTCTGTTTTTGTGTGTTTGAGGTACTGCGCACCTCTGCTGCGCCCCAACCGATACTCCTCCCCGAAACGGAACCATGTTTCTCTCTCGAAACCATCCTTGGAATGACAACATTCAACTGCCTAGAAAGAATAGTATCCAAGATTTTGTATGCCACATTACATATACATATGGGCCTATATTGACTGATGCTCGTGGGGTCTTTTATTTTATGAATAAGGACCACTCTTGAAGCACAAGAGCCCATGTTCAGCCCCCTGCCGCCATAGAAGTCATGCACTGCCTCGACCACCTGCAGACCAACCACTTCCCAAGTAGTAGCAATGAATGATGCTGGAAAACCGTCTGGACTAGGAGCACAATTTAAAGGCATCTCCAGAACGGAATCCTTGATCTCGTCCGCAGAAGGAGTTGTTGTAAGAGCTAAGTTGTCAGCTGCCCCAACAAGGCAGGGAACCCTTCTCAAAAAGTCTTCTCTTTCCATAACATTATGAGATAACCCGTCGCTGGGTCCCCTTTCAAAAAGGTCTTCAAAATGGTCTAAAGCCATTTTTCCTGCCACGTCCACGTCCGAGGTGGACACCTCATTACCGAGGCTCAAATTGATCTGCCCACTCCTCCTTTCTTTCAAACAAGCGTGAAAAAATCATTATTGTGATCACCTTCCATTAGCATTTGACTCGGGATCTTTGTTTGTACAGGGTTTCGATCTCAAATAGATTCTCCGCAAGTGCGATTTTTTTATCACAATGCAGGATGAATTTGTTCTCATCCCAACTAGATAGAATTGTCTCTTCCATTCAGTCCACCTCAGTTTGAATATTGCCCACCCTGCTAGATTCATTTGTCCTACTGGCCAACCACCACTTAATATCCTCCATGAGCCGTTTGAGCCTAACTGACAGTCCCCACCATGACCCACAGCCTTCCCCTCGCACCCATGACTGCTTCACCAACTTCATAAACGACTCCTCGTGAAGCCCATTGGTGGAATACCAGAAACCTTGACGGCTAGTTATATCACGCCTAATATTAACACGGAGAGGAGCATGGTCCGAGAGAGCCTGGGACACATGTGTAACCGACACACGAGTGAAAGAATCCAATCCTTGAAGGTTCGCAAGACACCTGTCCAGTTGGCTCTATATACGGTTATTGCCTCGTCGGTTATTGCACAAGGTATATTTAGAGCCTGAAAACCCCAGGTGCAGCTAACCTAATGCTGCCATTAATCTCCAGAAGTCCTGTGAGCCACAAAGATTGTTGGCTGAGCCACCTCTTTTCTTTGAAGGATCCAGGATGACATTATATTCACCCCTGATAATCCACGGAAAAATGCTGCCAAAGCTCACTTCTCCCTAGGTGATCAGTGTTGGCGTTAAAAAAAGGAAAAATGAACCTCCATGCCATTTTCCCGGACCCTGACGGTGATGCACCTTGGATGAATACTCTATACCTCGACTAACAGGTGGTCCTTCCACATATCAAAATGTGATCGTTGTTTGGGGATCCATGCACAGAGTTCGGAAACCTCATTTCCCGGGCTAAATAAGACAGTTTGTTAGGATTTTGTTTGGGTTCGATAATAAAAAGGATAGAAGAGTGATGCTTTCTGTTTTCAGAGGAGATTAAATCCCGCTTCGCCTAGGCTCTGAATCCCCGCGCATTCCAGATGATCAAGGAAAACATTAACAATGACGCATCCAACCGCTTTGGCCAGAAGAGGGATCGAGAATCGGTGACAGAACAGATCTTGATTTTTTTGACATGGAACGCGTGATAGGGCCCGTTATTCGATCCACTGCTGGACCCTTTTTAGGAGAAAGGATCATCTTCTCGAAGGACACTTCTGTTTCCTCCAACAGCGACAGCTTTAGGGGAGAGCATGTTGTGCACGGTGTCAAATCATCTTGTAGAAAGGAGACGAGCAGAAGTCACTGAGAAGAAAACCTCTGAAATGGACTCTTCTTTTCCAACCCCTAAGACATCACTGCGGGGATAACCTGCTTAGCCGGGGACGCCAGGAAACTAACCAAGGATCTCTACAGGGACATCGTGGAATGCTGGGAGAAGATACGAAATTCTATAGAAGGTGGAGATTGAGGTTTAGGGGGTTCAGACAGGAGACCTGACCAAAAGGATCGGTACCCGGAGATAGGACAATATGGTCCGCCTGTTCAGAAGACGAGGCCGACATGGGAACCAATGCGTTAGAGGAAACACTCGAGCATGATTTTCCAGTCACGTGAGGGCCGTTAAGCAAATTTGAATTCGAAAAAACCTCCCTAATGGCCACAAAAGCCATCTCCGTTGCCGAGACATTCGTGAGACCCTCCACTCGGCATTCCAGGGCGCCGGAGCCGGACGAGCTCGCGTTGGAATAATTCTTTTGACAGACCGCCTCTGAGTGGCCATGCCGACCACTGAAGCCGCAAAATCAGGTGGGAGACTGATAAAACACCCTCTGCCACCAATGAAAACCTTTACTCACCCCCAGTAAAACCTTTGGAGGCAGATTCAATGATAGATTCCTTTCCACACATAGGCGCGGATTCGAGGCAGCCAGAAGACACTTAGTGTTCTCATTGTTGGGACGCCTCCTCATCTGGTCCCGATAAATATTTTTTATATCCGATATCTTTTAAAAAAATGATATTTTCATATCTTTGACAAGATATATATGATATCTTTGAGAAGATATATTTTATATCTTTGATAAGATATATTTAATATCTTTAATCAGATATGAGATATCTTTTAGGAGATATATGAGATTTCATCTTCTATTTATATGAGGTGTGCGACTCCTCTCTCGGCAGTGGTTGGAGGCAGTGCAGTTGCGTTTTCAAGGAGCGGTTTTCAGATCTTCAACCGGTGGAACTACTCTGATTTGATCGGCTTTCATCTGCGGTGGTTTTTGATCTGATCCTAGTGTTTTTCATCAGCATTTTTGTTCGGACATCAATCTTCTGCTTTCACGGTCAGATCTATTTGGGTTTCTTTAGCAGACTGCTTTCTTCTTTTCAGGCTTCATCAAGACTGCATCTATTCTCCGACTTTGATCCACTATTTTTCTAAGTATTACTTTTGAGATCCCTTTCATTTTTGGGAAGTCTCTACCGTGTACTTATCTATTTTAGTGGATCACTCTTTCTGGACTAGGTCCCGTGGTTTTTCCCATTTTGGGTTTTCCACGTAAAAATTTTGGTGTCAATTTTATTTTTCTGCACCTGTTTTTGTCGCTACGCATCCGCTGTTTGAGGGAAAGATTTCTCCGCTGCGCGTTCGTGTTTTTTGTTGTTTGTGCGTTCATCGCTTGCCATCTTTCCCAACATCTGGTATCAGATGGTTTGGTTTTTATTTCATATTCTTTATGGAAGCTAATTACAGTCGGATGATTTTATTGAATGGTGTCAATTATCATATGTGGCGACTTAAAATGAAAGATCTGCTTTTTGTCAAGCGAATGCATCTTCCAGTGTTTAGTACCCAGAAGCCAGAAAGGATGTCAGATGAAGAATGAGCGTTGGAGCATGAGATGGTTTGTGGCTTCATTCGCCAATGGGTCGAAGACAACGTGATGAACCACATTGTCAACATCTCTCACGCCAGAACATTGTGGGAGAAGCTCGAGACTACCTATGCTTCTAAGACTGGAAACAATAAATTGTTTCTTCTCAAACAAATGATGAATTTGAGGTACAGAGAAGGTACGTCTATTTCTGATTATTTAAGTGAATATCAGGGATGTTTTGATCAGTTGTCTGGCATGGGTATTAATTTTGAAGATGAGGTTTTGACACTTTTATTGCTTAACATGTTACCTGATTCTTGGGAGAATTTACGTGTTACTCTAACCGGTTCTGCTCCTAATGGTGCTGTGACATTCAGTTTTGTTAAGTCTGCTATTCTAAATGAAGAAGTCAGGAGACGTACTCAAGAGAAATCGTCAGAGCTTTTAGTCACAGAGAACAGGGGGAGAAGCCAGGAAAAGAATCAGGGACAGAACAGTCGAGGAAAGAGTAAAAGCAGAAGCAAATCTAGATCAAAGCAGAGAGATTTTGAATGTCATCATTGTGGTAAGAAGTGGCATGTTAAGAAGTTTTGTTATCAGCTGAAAAGAGAAAACATAATGAAGGAAAATCAGCGAAAGAATAATATCGATGGAGATGATCATGTCACTGCCGCTACAGGGGGTGATCTTGTTATTGTTTATGACTCCATTAATATTGCTTCTGATCAATTTTGCTGGCTTGTTGACAGTGGTGCCTGTTTTCATGTGACATCAAAGAAGGAGTTCTTTACATCTTACAAACCAGGTAATTTTGGGATTTTGAAGATGGGTAATGATGGTCATGTTGATGTCGTAGGTATCGGGACTGTTTGTTTAGAGACCAGTACTGGAAGTAAGCTGATTTTGAAGAATGTTCGACATGCACCAGAGGTTCGTTTGAATCTTATTTCTACCAGCATTCTTGATGATGAAGGGTTTATCAACACATTTGGTGAGTGCCAATGGAAGCTTTCCAAGGGCTCTTTGATTATGGATCGAGGGAAGAAGCAATCAGGTTTGTACTGGACTAGAGCATCTATTTCATGTGATACTGCTTGTGTTGTTGAGTGCAGTGTTTCGTCCAAGTTGTGGCATAAGAGGCTCAGTCACATCAGTGAGAAAGGGCTTGGTTGTTTGGCCAAGCGAAATCTTCTTCCAGATTTGAAGAGTGTCAAATTGGACACATGTGACCATTGTATGGCTGGGAAACAGAGTAGAGTGAGTTTCAGCAGTCATCCTCCACACAGGAAGTCACAGGTACTTGAATTAGTACATTCAGACATTTGTGGTCCTCTGAAATCTAAGACCTTTAGTGGCGGTCTTTATTTTGTGACATTTATTGATGACTACTCACGGAAGCTCTGGGTTTATGTTTTGAATGCCAAAAGTCAGCTGCTCAGTGTTTTTAAGCAATTTCATGTTTCTGTTGAGAGGGAATCAGGCAAGAAATTAAAATGTATTCGCACTGACAATGTGGGAGAGTATTGTGGTCCATTTGATCAATATTGCAGGCAGGAAGGTATTCGGGATCAGAAGACACCTCCCAAGACACCTCAGCTAAATGGTGTAGCTGAGCGGATGAACAGAACTTTGTTGGAAAGAGTTCGTTGTTAGCTTTCGGAAGCAAAGTTTCCCGGACACTTTTGGGGTGAGGCTTTACTTACTGCTGCTTATATTATCAATTTATCACCTTCAGTTGCTTTGCAGACAGACACTCCCGATAAGTTTTGGTATGGAAAAAGGATCAGGTACGATCACTTGAAAGTTTTTGGTTGCAAGGCTTTTGTTCATGTGCCTAGAGATGAGAGATCCAAATTGGATGATAAGTCACGGCAGTGTATTTTTATTGGGTATGGATACGATGAGTTTGGGTACAGGTTTTATGATCCTGCTTTAAAGAAACTTGTCAGAAGCCGAGATGCAGTGTTTAAAGAGGACCAGACTATTACAGATATTGATAAGGGAGAAAAGTCCACTTCTCCAACTTCTGATGGTTTTGTTAGTCTTGAGCCAGGTTCTGATTCACATTTACCTCCTATTGTTGATTCGGATGATCACATTGATGTGCAGAATGATGCTCAGGGTGAACAGGTTGGAGTTGATATTTCTGATGCACCTTTTGTTTCTGATGATCCAGTTCCTGGGGTTATCAATGAACCCGCAGTTCCACTCCGGAGGTCATCTCGGCATCGTACAATTTCTACTCGGTATTCACCTGATGAGTATGTGCTCCTCGCTGAAGGGGGTGAACCAGAATCGTTTGATGAGGCGATGGAAAGTGAATAGAAGGACAGATGGGTTGCGGCAATGAATGACGAGATGACATCATTGCATGACAACCACACTTTTGAGCTAGTGAAGTTACCGACAGGTAAGAGAGCTTTGCAAAATCGGTGGATTTATTGGATTAAGAATGAAGAATCCAGTTCTGTTCCCCGATACAAGGCAAGGTTAGTTGTTAAAGGCTTCCATCAGAAGAAAGGTATTGATTTTGATGAGATTTTTTCACCTATTGTCAAAATGTCTTCTATTCGGGTTGTTCTTGGTTTGGCTGCTAGTTTGGATCTACAGATTGAACAGATGGATGTGAAGACAGCTTTCCTCCATGGAGATTTAGAGGAGGAGATTTATATGGAGCAACCAGAGGGTTTTGTTGAAACAGGTAAAGAGAATCATGTCTGCAGATTGAAGAAGAGTTTGTATGGTTTGAAACAAGCTCCGAGACAGTGGTATAAAAAGTTTGAATCTGTCATTTCTCATCAGGGTTTCAGGAAGACATCTTCTGATCATTGTGTGTTTGTTCAGAGATTTACTGATGATGATTTTATTATACTGCTGCTTTATGTTGATGATATTCTCATTGTTGGCCATGATGCTTCTAGAATTGACAGATTGAAGAAGGATCTTTGTCAGTCTTTTGCAATGAAAGACTTGGGGCCGGCACGGCAGATTCTTGGCATGACGATCTCCCGTGACAGGAAGGCCAAGAAATTGTGGTTATCTCAGGAGAGATACATTGAGAAGGTTCTTTAAAGATTTTCTATGGATAGAGCTAAAGTGGTTAGTACTCCTCTTGCTTTACATTTTAAGCTCAGCACCAGTCAGTCACCTTCTACTGATGAAGAGAGAGAGGAGATGCAACACATACCCTATTCATCTGCCGTTGGTTGTTTGATGTATGCTATGGTATGTACTAGACCTGATATAGCTCATGCAGTTGGTGTGGTCAGTCGTTTTCTATCGAACCCAGGAAGAGAGCATTGGAGGGCAGTGAAGTACATTTTTCGTTATCTTCGTGGTACTTCTGATTTGAGATTGTGTTTTGGAAAAGGGGAACCTATGCTTTGTGGCTTTACAGATTCAGATATGGCAGGAGATATCGATTCGAGGAAGTCTACTTCAGGCTATTTGATTACTTTTGTAGGGGGAGCTGTATCTTGGCAGTCTAGGTTGCAGAGATGTGTTGCTTTATCTACAACAGAGTCAGAGTTTATTGCAGCTACAGAGGCGTGCAAAGAATTGTTGTGGATGAAAAATTTTATTCGATAGTTCAATTTTAATCAAGACAGATATATTTTATTTTGTGATAGTCAGAGTGCTATTTTTTTGGGAAAGAATCCCACTTTTCATGGCAGGTTGAAACATATCGATGTTCGGTATCATTGGATCCGCAATGTTCTTGATTCGAGACAGTTAGAACTTGAGAAGGTCCACACTGATGATAATGGGTCAGACATGTTGACCAAGAGTTTACCCAGAGGAAAATTTGAGACTTGCCGACTGATTGCAGGGTTGGCGATGATCCCCAGTTGAGTCGGAGGGGGAGTTTGTTGGGGCGCCTCCTCATCTGGCCCCGATAAATATTTTTTATATCTGATATCATTTAAAAAAAGATATTTTGATATCTTTGACAAGATATATATGATATCTTTGAGAAGATATATTTTATATCTTTGATGAGATATATTTAATATCTTTAATCAGATATGAGATATATTTTAGGAGATATATGAGATTTCATCTTCTATTTATATGAGGTGTGCGGCTCCTCTCTCGGCAGTGGTTGGAGTAATTGCAGTTGCGTTTTCAAGGAGCGGTTTTCAGATCTGCAACCGGTGGAACTACTGTGATTTGATCGGATTTCATCTGTGGTGGTTTTTGATCCGATCCCAGTGTTTTTCATCAGCATTTTTGTTCGGACATCAATCTTCTGCTTTCACGGTCAGATCTATTTGGGTTTCTTTAGCAGACTGCTTTCTTCTTTTCAGGCTTCATCAAGACTGCATCTATTCTCCGACATTGATCCACTATTTTTCTAAGTATTACTTTTGAGATCCCTTTCATTTTTGGGGAGTCTCTACCGTGTACTTATCTATTTTAGTGGATCACTCTTTCTGGACTAGGTCCCGTGGTTTTTCCCTTTTTGGGTTTTCCACGTAAAAATTTTGGTGTCAATTTTATTTTTCTGCACCTGTTTTTGTCGCTACGCATCCGCTGTTTGAGGGAAATATTTCTCCGCTGCGCGTTCGTGTTTTTTTTTTGTTTGCTCGTTCATCGCTTGCCATCTTTCCCAACACTCATTCGGGCACATGAATGAACCCAAGGAGTCTCCGATAGCTTTCAGAATCGCCGGGTTGTGGAAAGGCAGTCGGAGGCTAGGTAAACTGACCAAAATGGCTTCTTACGGAGATTCCTTGCTGAAGTGACAGTCCCATGACCGTCGGGAAAGGGAGAACCTCCAGGATCCACACGTCATGTCTTTGCGAGTCCAAACCGCCACAAAATCTTCAACGGAAGATAGATGGATGTAGAAGGTGGACTGAGAAAGCTCTGAAACAGCTGCAGGGGAACGAGGGGACCAATAACTAACGAAATACGTAAAAACCCCCAAAGACGGCTTGCTATGCCCAAAGCAGGCAACCGGAGTCAGGTTATGGAAAGAAGAGGCCTCCTCATGATCCGTGGCTATGGGGTCCATCACAGGAGACCCGTCGATCCCCATGTTGGAAATGTCTGACCGTTCGACATGAAAACACAAGTGAGAATGGAAAGATGATTGAAGAAAAAATACTTGAACACAAATGATGTTTTGTGCACCACCAATTGGGATGCTTTTCTAGAGTGGTTTTCATTTCATTATATAGGCAAAAAAACAAGACGTATTTACAACGTAATTAAAACCACGCGGCAGCCTTAATGAGGTCAAACCGCGTTGACTCATCAATGAGGGGGAGAAAAAACCGGTGAAATAAATTCCAAATAAAAAATAGTCAACAATCACCCCCCTAATTTTTATTGCATTCTCTGGATCTCAATGACGCCGATCTTCGCACGCAACTTCTAAATCTGGCACGCCCAAGTGACTTCGTGAGAATGTCTGCAGGCTGCTATTCCTCCCTCGAAACCTTCTCCTTGCTTGTCGCCGACTTCTCTGCAATGAATGAGGCATGCGGGTAGGCGGGCTTGGCTCGTTGGCCGTAATGAAGTGTAACTCACCAGGGTTGAGTTTGCGTTATGCAAACCCAGGCGGTGTTGTCGGACCGATAATGTTGCCGATGGTGCAAAATCGAAGCGGGGCGTCGTCGTGATCAACGCCCAGTGCTTCTGCCATATTGGATGGCGGTGAAGCAAAATCCACTGTGGTTGATGCCACGGGTATCACCTTAACCACATTTGGTGTGGCATCTTCTGCTGAGTTCGCACTAATGGGTTTGAGTGATGAGCTCTGGTCTCCAATAGTGTTGTCGACCTCTGCATTCCTTGGTCTACATGCCTTTGTGTGTTCGACGGTGAATGGATCATCACTACTCCACACAGCTTGTTCACCATGAGCACTCCAATCCCACTGTTTTTCCTCGTCGAAGGTGACATCGCGCGTTACATGCACGCGCTTGCTGACAAGGTCATACACGCGATATGCCTTGGACCTGAAGTCGTACCCGACAAAGATCATCAGCGTACTCCGGTCATCCAGCTTCTTCAGGTGAGGCTTCACGTTCTTAACATGCACGATGCAGCCAAAAGTGAGAAGAAAGTGCACTGCCGGTCGTTTTCCATGCCAGGCCTCATACGATGTCATTCCGTCAAGGCTCTGATTCAACGCTCGGTTAAGGATGAAGATGGCGGTGGAGACAGCCTCACCCCAGAACATCCCGGGAAGACCCTTAGCCTTCAGCATGCTTTGAGCCATAGACACCACGGTTTGGTTGTGTTGTTCAATGACCTCATCCTGCTGTTGTGAAAAGGGAACCTTGAGTTGTCGTTGTACGCCACAGTTAGTACAGTATTCACCAAATTCTACTGATGTAAAATCGTCACTGCGATTAGTGCGGAGAACCTTCAGCCTGCGCTCTGTCTCCTCCTCCACTATAGCTTGAAAGTGTCTGATTGCTGCTGGAGCCTGGTCTTTGCTTGCAAGAAGTTTGACCCACATGTAGCAGCTCATGTCATCCACGAGTAGCAGAAAGTAGCGGTTCCCGATTGGCGTTGTTGGCGTGATCGGCCCACAAAGATCACCGTGGATAAGGTCGAGGACTTTTTCTGCACGATGCTTCACTTGCTTGGGGAAAGACGCTTATTGCTGCTTCCCAGTGAGACAGTTGTCGCAAACTTGATATATTTGATCAGTCCACGGAAGCCCTCGCACCATATCGTGTTGAGCGATCTTGGGCAGAGAATGGGAGTTCATGTGGCCGTACCATTCATGCCATCGACATGCCACCTCTGACCCCCTTGTTGACAAGCATGTAGGTTGTGCAATGCTAAGTCTTAGCTTGTACAGCCGGTCGGGGAAGCGCTGCGCCCTAGCCATCAGGCGTCGTTGCTTGTCCCGAATCTTCATGATGCCTCCCTAGATCAATACCAGACAACCATTCTCATCGAGTTGTTCGATGATGATGATGTTGGCGGTGAGGCTTGGGATGAAGTATACCCTCATGAGTGTGTGGTGCTCACCGGTTTTACAAGTGAATAATATTGTCCCGCACCCCTCGATATTGATGACAAATCCATCACCAAACTTCACGGTGCTGTGGATCCCAGAGTCAAGCTCAGAGAAGGCAGCACGGGAACCGGTCCTGTGGTTTGTGGCACCAGTGTCGAGGTACCACAGGTCGTCGTCGCACACCTCCCTTTGAGCATGTTGTGCAAAGAACTTCTCCTCGACCACTCGGAGAGGACTACAATGTGGCAGTGAGGAATTCGAAGTGGCAGATTGTGGTGGTGGTGTATCGGGCATCGCAGTACATGCCCTTACCATAAGGAGTGTCGGCTCGTCGTCGTCACCATGGGTTTGAAGAGCCTTAGCATGTCTCATCCTACTGCGACAATCTTTTGCCCAATGACCCATTTTTCCGCAGTAGAGACATTGGTCTCTTGAGGCATCATGACCGTCATTGGATCACCTATCATCCCTTCGTGGTTGTCGGCGACGCCAGTTTCCAGTCTTGGAGTCGTTGAGGGGTCCATCCCTCGCTTTTCGCTCCTTCATCCATGCATCCCACTCCTCCTCGGTGAGGAGAAAATTCCCTCCATAGTCGATGGTGGGTGCCGGGTCAAAACGGTCTTCCACCGCTTTGAGTCTCCCTGTTACCTCCTCCGCAGAGTGCGTAGAGATATCGAGAAGCATCTCAATTGAAAGGGAAATTTGGGAGAACCTGGAGGGGACGATGCACAAATACTTCTCAACGACCTTGTCTTGAGGCTTCGGATCGCCGAGGATCGTGAGTTGGTTGACCATCCCGGTGAGCCGCATTGCAAAGTCGTCCACCGATTCGCCATTGTGAAAAACAATGCCTTCATACTCCTTGGAGAGCTTTTGAGCATTGGCCTTGTGAACGCGATCAATGCCGATACGCATGGTCTTCACGGTGTCTCACGCTTCCTTGGCAGTTGCCTTGACGGCGAGTATGGAGATCATCTCCGGCGGGATAGCGCGGAGGATGGCCTCCAGCGCCATCCGATCTTCCTTGAGTTTCGCACCTCCAGTGTCGAAGGCATCCCAAAGACCGCGTTCTTGAAGCATGACCTTCATCATCAAGGACCAGTCGCTGTAGTTTGTCTTCGTGAGGATCGGATACGTCGCCGATCCCCCGATCTCCTTCGACACTCGATGTACCACCAGAGGGCCGCTACCGCTGTCAACAGGGGGTCTGGGACATGTCGATGATGTCTGGGAGAGTCGGGGCAATGAGGGCTCGGATTTCGGCATTATGGATGAAGCCATCCTCCCTTTGATACCAAATGTTTGAAATGCCTAACCGTTCGACACGAAAACACAAGAAAGAATGGAAAGATGATTGAAGGAAAAATACTTGAACACAAATCATGTTTTGTGCACAACCAATTGGGATGCTTTTCTAGAGAGGATTTCATTTCATTATATAGGAAAAAAAACAAGACGTATTTACAATGTAATTAAAACCACGCGACAGCCTTAATGAGGTCAAACCGTGTTGACTCATCAATGAGGGGGAGAAAAAAAACCAGTGAAATAAATTCCAAATAAAAAATAGTCAACACCCCATGGGTGAGCTGACATCCAACGACATCTGAGGAATTTGTTGGGATCACATCGAACTAGGTCCATCATTCTCCTCGCCAGAGGTTTATGAAAGAGCACCACATAGAGCTTCTTTAAAGGAAACCCTCTTAGATGCCCAGATCGGGGACCCAGGGACATGAGACAAAGGAGCATCAGCAGATAAATGTAGAAGTGGGGCCTCAACGGAGGAATGAACGTGATCCGAAATCGACGCCGAAGCCGGGAGAGAAGACGAAGCCCAGAGAACCATCTGAGTTACTGTTCCATTTTTCTATGTTTTTTTGGTTTTTATGATTTTTAGGGTTTTTTTATGTTTTTAGGGTTTTATGTTTTTTATGGTATATTTGGTTGTTTTATTATTTTTATGTTTTTATTGATTTTTATGGTATTTTAAGTGGTATTATGGGCTTTTATGGTTTTTAGGTTCCTTTGAAATGTTTTTGGTTTTTTGGGTTTTTTGGGGTTTTATAGTTTATAAGGTCCGTTATGGTTTTTAGAGAATTTTTTAGATTTTTTTGTGTATTTTAGAGCTTTTAAGTGGTTTTAGTGTTTTTATTATGATTTTGGTGGTTTTTAGGGGTTTAGGGTCATTTATGTTTTCCAAATGGTTTTCTTGGTTTTTGTAGTTTTGTTATTATTTTTAAGGGTTTGGGGGATTTACATTGTTTAGGCGTCTTAAAAAGCTTTTTAGGGGTGTTGTGTTCTTTTTGGGGGTTTTCTATGTTTTAGTCATTTATTTTGTTTTAGGTGGATTTAGTGTTTTTATTTGTTTTTATGGTTTGGGGGGGGGTTAGAGTTTTTCAGTGTTTTATTGGTTTTAGGGCATTTTATGTTTCTTTTATGTTTTTATGGGTTTTGTGGTTTTTGAGTTTTTTGGGCATTTATGGTATTTTTTGATTCTTGGGGGTTTGTGGGTTTTTATGGATTTTAGTCTCATTTGTTTTTTTTAATTTTTAGGGGTTTTAGGATTTTAAATTATATTTGGGTTTTAGGGATTTTTATACGATTTAGGTGTTTTTAATTTTTTATTTTTATGTGGTTTTAGAGGTTTTTAGGTTTTCTTTGGGGTTTAGTTGTTTTTTTGGAGGGGGTTAGGGTTATTAGGGTATTTATGGGGTTTATGATTTATTTTTGTTTAAGGGTTGGGGGGGGGGGTTAGGGTTATTAAGTGGTTTATGAGTTTTATGGGTATTAATGGGTTTTTAGTATTTTTGGGGTTTGGGGGGTTTTAGGATATTTATAGTTTTTTAGAGTATTAGGGTTTTAGGATTTTGTTGTGTTTTAAGGATTATATGTTTTTTTGTTAATAGGGGTTCAAGGTGTTTTTACAGTTTTTAGGGAAATTTATAGGTTATAGTGTCAATTTTTTATTTGTTTTAGTGGTTTTAGGGTATTTTAGGGTATATTAGGGCAAGGATGGTGTGAGTCCATGCTATTACTAGCCACCCAAAATTTATAAAAGAAAAGAAAAGTAGACAAGGGCAGGGTTGGGCCAGATAATCCACACCGAAAAATCCTAGACCACCAAGCCCCCAAAACCCCAAAAGACCGGAAAAGCAGAAGAGAAAGAAGCAGTAACTAAAAATACAAATCTCCATCCCCATATGAGTCCCCATCATCACCATAACTAGAGGAATTTTAATGGGGTTTTAGGATTTCTAGGGTCCTTTAAGGGTTTTTATGTTATATAGGATCCTTTAAGAGTTTTATGGTTTTATGTTCTTTTAAAATCTAAGGGTTTGTAGGGGTTTTATGGTTTTTTATTTTTCTGGGTGTTTTTAGGGGTTTTGTGTATTCTGTTTTCATAGTTTTTTAAGGGTATTTTTTATTTTTAGGGGCTTAGAGATTTTAGTGTTTTTTGGGGGTTTTAGGGTCTTATGTGTTTTTAGTCTCCTTTAGGGTTTAAGGTGTTTTATGGTATTTTAATGATTATTAGTATTTTGTAGGGTCATATAGATTTATTTATGATTTTATTTTTTTTCTGATTTTTTGGTAGATTGTAATGGGTTTTAGTTAGTTTTTGTATTTTTTTATAGATTTAGGGTTTTTATGGTCATTTTTTGGGTTTTTGGGTTTTTGGGACTTTTAGTATTTCTATGATGTTTTAAAGGTATTAGGTTTTTTAGGGTTCTTTAGGGGGCTCTTTGTTTTCGTGGTTCATTTAGTGTTTTAGGCTTTTAGAAGTCATTTCAGGGTTTTAGCCTTTTTATTGTCCTTTAGAGGTCATAACGTGTTTTTGGGACTTGTTCTTGTTTTTAGGGTCCTTTCTAACTTTATAGTATTTTAGGATTTTGGGGTATTTTATGGACTTTTATGGGTTTCTTGGGGTTTTAGGGACATTTAGGGTATTTATTAGGGTCTATGGTCTTTTATAGTTGTTTGTGGATTTAGGATGTTTTTGGGATTTTATGGGTTTAGGGACCTTGAAGTTTTTTTTCTGGGTTTTATTTGGTTTTAGGGTTTTTAGTGTTGATTGTGATTTTCTTGGGTTTTTAGAGTTTTATGTTATTTTAGCGTTTATCGGGGTTTTAGTGTTTTTTTTGGATTTTTGTATTTTTTAGATTTTTAGGGGATTTGGGTTTTTTAGATAATTTAGTTCCACCTCATGATATGTTTTTTTTGTTTTTAGGGGGATTTGTGACTTTTTCTTTGGATTTAATGGTTTTTGGTGTTTTAAGGGGGTTTACATAGGGGTATTTTTGTTTTGGGGGTGGTGGTTTGGGTTTGTAGGATATTAGGTTGTTATGGATTTTTGGAATTTTTTGGTTTTTAATGGTTATTCATTGTTTTTTAATGTTTTTATGTTTTTAGTGTTTTTACAGTTTCAAGTATTTTTAGGGTTTTTGGGGTTTTGGAGGGGTTTTAGGGGTATTTTTTAAAACATTGTTCTATATGGTTTTAGGGTTTTTAATGGGTTTTTCTGGTTTTTTGTGATTTTATCGGTTCTAGGGTTTTTGGGTTTATAGGGAATTTATGGGTTTTAGGATTTTAGGTTTTTTAGGGAATTAGTTTGGGTTTTAAGGTGTTTAGGGTTTTGGTGGGGTTTTAGTTGTTTTCCTCGATTTATTGGGCTTTCTTGTATTTTTAAGGGTTTTAGGGGTTTTAAGGGTTTTTATAGTTATTAAGGGACTTTATGGTTATTATATTTTGTAGTGTTTTTATTGGATTTATTTAGTGATTAGGGGGTTTTAACATTTTTTAACGGTTTTTATAGTTTTAGTGTTTTAGGGGGTTTTGGAGGTTTTTAGGGTTTTTTAGGGTTTTTTGGATTTTTAGGTTTTTTAGGGGTTGTTGGGGATATATGGTGTTTAAAATATTTTATGGTATTTAATGGTGTGTATCTGGTTTTTATAGTATTTTATGGTTTTTATTGATTTCATGTTTTTTGGGGTTTTTAGTTTTTTAAGGGGTTTTTATGGGATCCAATGTTTTAGGGTTTTTAGGGGTTTCAGTGTTCCATGATTTTTTTGAGCATTTAAGATTTTAGCATATTTAGTGGCTTTAAGGGATTTATGGGATTTATAGTGTTTTAGTGTTTATATGGGTTTTTTATGATTTTCATAGTGTTTTGAGCTACTTTAAAGGGTTTTACTAGTTTTAGGGGTTTTAGCATGCTTTTTGGATTTTGTTGCTCTTTTAGGGATTTGTGGTTTTTGGGTATTTTTATGGATTCTCTATTAGAATTTAAAGGGTTTTACTATTTTTTAGTGTTTTTAAGGTATATAGGGGTTTTATGAATTTATGGATGATTTGGGGTTTTTTAGGTTTTTAGGGTGTTTAAGGGTTTTGAATGTTTTTATGGAATTTTAATCATTCAATGGTTTTTTTGTTTTTTATTGATTTTTATGGTTTTTTAGCATTATTAGTGATTATTTTTGGGGTTTTTGTGTATTTTAGTGTTTTGGGGGATTTATGGTTTTTTATATTCATTTAGGGTTTATAGGACGTTTTTTTGGTTTTAGGGTATCTTGGTCCGTTTAGGGTTTATGGTTTTTGTGTTTTGGTCTAGACTTTAGGGTTGAATGTAATTGGTTATGGGTTAAGGTTATTGGGATTAATGTTCAGGGTGTAGGGTATTGGTTTTAGGGTGTACGGTTTCGATTTAGGGGGCAAGGTATATTTTTCTAGATATAGGGATTTGGGTTAAGGGTGTATGGAATATGTTTATTCATGTAGGGTTTACAAAATAAAGTGATGGGTATAGGGTTCATTGTTTTTGGGATTTGTTTAGGGGTTTTTGGGTTTTGAATTTTCATTTAGTGTTTTCAAGGTTTTACATTTGTTGGGGGTTATTTTGTCTTTAGTTTTCTCTTGAGTTTTGGGTGTTTTTTGGTTTTTAATGGATTTTATGGTGTTTATAGGTCTGGGGTTTTGAGGGCCATTTAGGGGTCTTTTGGGTTTTTTGGGGAGTACTTATTTCAGTATATGTAGGTTTTTATGTTTTTTATGGATTAAATGAGTTTTAGGTTTTTCTAGGTGTTAGGTTTTTTAGAGTTTTTATGGGTTTTAGGGGGTTTTTTTGGTTTATTTTGGTTTTTAATTAATGTGTGTTGTTTGAATTTTCAGAGTTTTTAGGGGTTTATAGATTTTATACGGTGTTTAAGAATTTTATTGGTTCCAAATTATTTTATAGTTTGTGATGGGTTTTAAAGTATTTTAATGCTTTTAATGGATTTTAAGGGACTCTATTATATTCTATGGTCTTCTATGATCTTTTAGGGTTTTGGTGTTTTATCGAATTTTGTGTTTTTAGTGTTTTTAGTGTTATAAGGGGCCTTCAGGTGATTTTATGGGTTATGGATGTCTAGTGTTTTTAGGGTTTCGTGGGGTGTTTATAGTTTTTATTGGTTTTTAGGTTTTTTAGGGTTTTTTTCATGTCCATTTAGGTTTTTAGGGTTTTATGGGTTTTGTTTAGTTATAAGTTCTTTTAAGTGGGATTATGGTATTTAGGGTTATTAGGGTTTTAGTTTTTTACGGTTTTTATAGTTTTTGTGACCTTTTGGATCTTTTAGTTTTTTGGGGTAATTTAGGGGTTTTTAGATCTTTTGGTATCTATAGGGAGTTATGGGTTTTTAGAGTCTTTTAGAGATTTTTGCGTACATTATGGCCATTTGGGTTTAGTGTTTTTACTTCCTTTTAGGGGTTTTAGTGATTTAGGGCCTTTTGGTGTGTTTTAATGTTTTTATGATTTTTGGTGGATTATAGGGTTTTTTTTGTTTCTTAGGTCCTTGTAGGTGGTTAACATCATTTAGTTTATTTTATGATTTTTCGGTTATTTTAGGAGTTTGTTGGGTTTTTAGGTTTTCAGGGTTCTTATGATTCATTAGGTTTTTAGTATTTTTGGGGTTTTATGGTGTTATGGATTTTAGGATTCTTTATAGTTTTTAGTCTTCTTTAATTTTTAGGATGTTATGGTTTTTTATGTTTTTCTGTATTTATGATTTTTAAGGGTTTAATTGTTTTAAAGTTTTTTTTATAATTTATTTTGTGTTTTTTAATTTTTTTAGGGTTTTAGGTTTATTAATGGGTTATAAGGTATTTTAGGGGTTTTAGGAATATTTATGGGCATTCAATATTGTTTAGGATTTTAAGGAAATTTTAAGGTTTTTAGGGGTATTTTAGGGTTTTTGGATGGGGGGGGGGGGTGGGTTATTATGGTTTTCTATGGTTTTTAGCGGTTTAGTTTCTTTTTAGGTTCTTTTAGGGTTTTATGTGTTTGAAGGGTTTTTACGGGTTGTTTGGTTTTTATGATTTTCTTATGCTTTTAACTGTTTTGGGGGGTTTTTTGATTTATTGTGATGGGTTGACGTTTTTTTGTGTTTTTTTGGTGTTTTTATAATTTTTTGGGTTTATAGAGTTTTTAGGACTGGGGGTGGTAAGGTTTATAGGATATTTTAGTGGGTTTTAGGTTTTTAGGTGTTTTATGGTTTTAATGGTTTTTAGTGTTTTTAGGATTGTAGGGTATTTAGGGTGTTTAGTGTTTTTTAGTCTCTAATTGGGTTTTTAATGTCTATTAGGGTTCAGTGTATTTTAGTTTTTTTGGGATTTTAGGATATATTAGGGTTTTTCTGAGTATAAGGCTCCTTTAGGGTCTTTAAGGGATTTAAGGGCTTTTAGTGGTTTTAGGATTTTTTGGGAGTTTTGGGGTTTTTAGTATTTTTAGGGTTTTTTAGAATCCATTATTGATTAAGGTGTTTTTTGTTGGGGGTTAGTGTTTAAGGATTTTTAATGGTTTTTAGGGATTTATGGGTTTTTAATTTTTTTAATGTTATTCTTTGTTTTTATGGATTTTTAGTGGTTTTATGGAGGTATAAGATTTTTGAGTTTTGTGGTTTCTTTGGTTTCCTAGCGATCTAAATGTTTTAAGGGGTTTTATATATTTGAGGATTTTTAGTTTTTTTTTCTCGATTTTAGGGTATTTTTGGTTTTTAAAGATTTAGGGTCTTTGGGGGGAGGTTATGATCATTTAGGGGTCTTTAGAGGGATTTTTAAATTTTGAGGGTTTTGTAGGGTTTTTGGGATTTGTATGTTTTCAGTGCCTTTATATGATGTATAGTCTTTATATGGGTATCTCGGATTTTTTTGGGTATTTATGGGGATTTAGGATTTTATGAGTCTAGGTTTTTAGGGTTTTTAGGATTTTAAGGGCTCATTTGCGATTTTTAGGGTTTTATAGGGATTATATTGTTTTTAGGGTTTTATCATATTACTGATTATTTAGATTTTTTTAGTTTTCTTTGGATTTTTTAGGGTTTTGGGGGTTAGTTTTTTACGGGTTTTTCGGTATTTGTGGGTTAAAGGGGGTTTAGTGTATATTATGTTATTTTAGGGTTTATATGGTATTTAGGGTTTTGGATGGATTTATTAGGATTTCTAGGGTTTATAGTTTTTCTAGGGGGATTTACGAAATTTAGATTTTTTAGGGCTATTAATGGGTTTTAAGGGATTTAGATTATTTAGTGTCTTTTGGTTTTAGGGGTTTTAGGAATTTTATGGTATCTAGGTTTTTTAGATTGTTAGTAGTTTTAACGGCTCTTAAGGGGTTTTTTATGTTTTAGGGAGTGGATTTTTAGTGATTTAAGGATTTTTAGGGGGTTTTAATATTTGTTATGGTTTTTCTGTGGGGATTTTGATTTCGATTTTTAGGGTTTAGGGATTAGGGTGTAGTGTATTGGTTTTAGGGTTTTTTGTTAGAGAGTTTAGTTTTTAGGGAATAGGGTTTATAGTGTATGGTTTACTGTTTGGGGATTAAGGTTTAGTGTTTAGGGTTTACAGTTTAGGGTGTAGGGTACATGGTTTAGGGCGTAGAGTGTACGGTACAGGGTTCATGGTGTACGGTTTATAGTTTAGGGTGTGGGGTATTTGGTTTTTTATTTATGGTATAGATTTTCGGGTGTAGGTTAAATGGTTTTGGGTTTAGGGTGTTGGGTATAGAGTTTAGAGTGTTGGTTTTAAGGTTTACGATGTGGGGTATAGGGTTCTGGGGGGGAGGCTGTATGGATTTGGGAATAGAGTTTATGGTGCTGCATATATGGTTTGCGGTGTTGGGATTAGATTTTAGGTTGTAGGTTAAATGCATTAGGGTTTAGGGTCTACAGTTAAGGGTATGTGGTTACATTGTAGGTTTTATGGTTTATGGTGTAGGGTATAGTTTTTTGGGTGAATGGTATAGGGTTTATGTGGTTGGTATAGGGTGAAGGGTGACGGATTTGGGATTTATGGTCTAGTGTATAGGGATTATGGTTAGAGTTTTAGTGTTTAGGTTTTAGAGTATAGGGTTCAAGGTGTAGGGTTCGGGATTTTCGATTTAGGTTATAGTTTTTAAGGGTGTATAGTTTAGGGTGGAGGGTTTAGGGTAAAGGGATCAGGGATTAGGGTGTATGGTATAGGGTTTAGGGTGTAGGGTATTGTCTATAGGGTGTACAATATATGTTTTAGGGTGTAAGGTTGAGTTTATCGTATTTAGGGTGTAGAGTTTATGGTTTAGGGTGAAGGGTAGTGGGTTTAGGGTGTAGGGTTTATGGTTTAGGGTACATGTTGTATTGTTTAGGGTGTTGTGTTTTGGTTTTGGGGTGTATATTATTGGGTTTTGCGGTATTGTTTAGGGTTTAGGGTGTTTGGATTAGCGTTTAAGTTGTAGAGTATAGGGTTTAGGGGGTGTGGTATAGAGTTTAGTGTGTCGGATTTTGGGTATACTAGGAAGGATATAAGGTATGGGGTGTAATGTTTATGGTTTAGTGTGTTGGGATCTAGGTTTCATATGTAGGATATATTGTTTAGGGTTTAGGGTATATGGGTTTAGTTGTATTGTATAGGGTTTAGGGTGTAGGGTATATGGTTTTGGGTGTATGGTTTAAGAGTAGGGTATAGTATTTATGGTGTAGGATTTTTGATTAATGGGGTATAGGGTATAAGTTATAGGGTTTTGGTTTCTGGGTATTGGGTTTACGATGTAGCGTATAGGGGTTTTGTTGTGGGTTTTTCGGTTTTTTGGGGTTTATATGGTCTTTATGGTTTTATGTTTGTTTTGGTTTTTAAAAATTTTAAAGTTTGTTTTAGGTTTTTTGTGGGTTTTAATGGTTTTTCATTTTTTAGGGGCATTCGGTTTTTAGGGTTTTTGGATATTTTTATTTTATGTTTTAGGGGTTCTGTTGGATTTTTTGGGTGATTAATGGTTTCAAGGGTCTTTTAGTGTTTTTAGATTCATTTAGGATATTTAGGGTCATTTAGTGTTTTAGAGTCATCAGGGTATTTAAGGGGTTATTAGGATGTTTTATGGTTTTTAAGTTGTTTAGTGGGGTTTAATAATTTTAGGATTTTTATTGTTATAGGGTGTAGTGTTTTGGGTTTAGGGTGTTTTGTATAGGGTTTAAGGTATATTGTTTAGTGTATAGGGTATAGGGTTTTTGGTTTAGTGTATTGGGGTTTGGGTTTAGTGTGTATGTTTTGCTGTTAATGTTGTAGGGTATATGGTTTAAGGTGTTGGGTTTAGTGGTTTTAGTGTAGGGTATATGGAATGGAGTTTATGGTTTAGGGTTTAGGGTGTTGGGTATTGGGTTTAGGGAGTACGATATTCGGTTTGGGTGTTGCGTGTAACTTTAACTGTGTAGGGATTATGGTTTAGTGTTTAGGGTAAAAGTATAGGGATTTTTGGGTTTTAGGGTATATATTTTGGGGTGTGGGTTTTAGTGAGTATTGTTTATGGTTTTTATGGTTTTAATAATTTTTGGTATTTTACGGTTCTTCATGAATTTTATGGGTTTTAATGGTTTTTAATGGATTTGGGGTTTTTTTAGTTTTTTGGGGTATTCCAAGCATTTTTTGGAATTTTTTGATTTTTTATGTTTTTAGTGTCTTTTATGGGGGTTAGTGTTTTTAGGGTCTTTAGAGTTTATAGGGTTTTAGGGGTTTTATGGGCTTTAGGGGTTTTATAGGCTTTAGGGGTTTTATGTTATTTTATGATTTTAAGGGTTTTTATTTTTTTAGGGTCTCTTTAGAATTTTTTGGTTCTTTTATAGGTTTTTTGTTTTGGGGGCTATTGTTGGTTTTTATTTATTTTGGGTATATTATGGATTTATGTATTTTTAAGGGTCTTATAGTTTTTAATGTTTTTATGGGTTTTACGATTTTGACATTTTCTAGGGTCTTTTAGGGTTTATTGACTTCTTAACCGTTTAGATTATTTTAATGTTTTTAGGGGATTTAGGGTTTTTATCGGTTTTTTAGTTATTTGAGTTATTCATGCTTCTTAGCACTCTTTTTTGGGTTTTAAGAGTTGTTTTAATTTTTTTTGTGATTTATGGGTTCTTTTATCATGTTTAAGGATTTTTTTTGGTTTTTTGGGATTTTTGGTGTTTTTAAGGTTTTTGGGGGTTTGATAGTGTTTTTAAGGGGTTTTATGGTTTTAGGGGTTCTTATATGTTTATATTATATTAATATTTTATTATGTTTTAAGGGTATTCATTTGGTTTTTAGGGATTTATTATGGTTTTTCAGGGTTTTTGAGATTTTTGAGATTTTTTTAATTTTTGTGAAATTAGGGGTTTTGATGTATTTTATGGTTTTAATAAATTATGTTGTTTTCATTTATGTTTTTTGGGGGGTATTAGGTTTTATAGTATTTTTAAAAAACATTTACTTTTTTTGGTCATTGGAGATTTTTAGGGATTTTTAGGGTTTAGGATTTAGTGTATAGGGTATTCAGATTATGGGGTATCTGATCTTTTATTGGTTTTAACTATTTATGTTGTAGGGTATATGTTATAGGGTTTTTTTTTATAGTAAGGGGATTGGGGTGAATGGTATAGGGTTTTCAGAATTGGGATAAGGGTTGATGGTGTATGGTACAGGGTTTATGGTGTGGGGGTTAGGGTTTATGGAGTTTGTTTTATTGTTTATTGTGTAATGTGTAGTTTTTAGGGTGTAGTTTATAAGGTTTAGGATGTATTGTAAATGGTTTAGGGTGTAGAGAATAAGGTTTAGGCTTTAGAGTTTATGGATTAGTGTGTAGTGTATAGGGTTCGGTGTGTGGGTTTTTGGCTTTATGGTGTAGAGTGTAGGGTTTATGGTTTAGGTTTTAGTGTTTATGGTGGAGTGTATAGTGATTATGGTGTATGGTTTTGGTTTTTGGTATAGGGTATAGAGTTCAGGGTGTAGGGGATTGGGTTTAGGGTTTAGGGTCTACAGTTTATGGTTTCAGGTGTATGGTGTAGGGTTTAGGTTGTAGGGTTTAGTGATTATGTTGTATGGTATATCATCATAACATTAGATTTTTATAACAATAGGGTAAGGATACAAAGTATGTAGGGAAAAAAAGCGGGGACTAGGGGGTATAAAGTAGTGGAGTCCAAGGGCATCCCCTCGAATCAAATTCACCCCCTCAGGTATAAAACATAAGATTGTTTGAAGGCAGGTGACCTTGGAACCTTGGACGGACAAAGCGGTAAGATGATTCGCATCCTTGTTCCCCTCCCTCCCTGAGTGGGACACATGACTATTATTGTGGATGATTATTTTTTACATCCTGATGGTGTAAGAGACCTCCCATAGAGTATTGGTTTTACCCTGAATAGAATCATGTATGATCTTGGTGTCTGTTTCGATGTGGGATATGTCAGTCTTCCTTTACAAACAAAGGTTATGTCTTGTGAGGACAACCTTGGCCTCCTCTTGAATGAAATCACTTTTTCCATAATGGGCTGTGAATGCAAGGATAACACTTCCACAGGAGTCACAGATTACCCCTCCCCTCACATCTCCCTCGCACTACAGGAGCCATCTGTATTGTGTTTGAAGACATTATCGGGAGGTTTCCACGACACCCATTGGCCCTCTCTACAAAGGGTATGTGCCATTGGTCAAATAATATGAAGCACCATCAGAAATAGAGCATCCTTCTAGCTACTAAGAAGATAAACCAGGTCATTTAAAAGGAATATTTCTTGAATAGTGATAGATCATCCTGTTGGATATGACCCCTCATAGCATGCTTGGTTGCAAGAATACCACATGCACCAGAATCTCGTGTTGAAGATTAAGAAGCAAGCCATCCATTCATATCACTCATCAGTTGTTCCCTGGAACCATTGGTGTAGTAATGTTCCATCCTGAGGATCGTGGTAGAAAACAAAATTGAAACCACCGAAGTACCTCCACGCATCCTAATCCCAGTCTCCATTAAAGAAAATGTGATTGTTGCTTTCTTCCTTATTATATTTGTAGCATAGACAACATGAGGACAGAGGAATACCCAGTTTTTTAATGTTGTCATCCTTAGGGAGTTCTTTGTTACTTATTCTCCAATTGAGAAATATTTAATTTGAAGGGATATTGTCTCACCATAAGATCCCATTCCATGTATGATCATGATCCTGATAGGTGGAGTTCCTTTGGTAGTCCCTCATTGGGAAATTCCCCGAGGTAGAAGGTGTTAAGATGGATTTTTCTCGCTCAACATTCAAGGAGATTATCTCATAAGTACCAATATGATACTCATTCAGCACAGCCTTGATGAACTATGGGTACTGACATGCCTCATTGAAGGAGATGTATGGTGCTGGACACCATTGAAAATGGAGCAAATCCCCTTCCTAGTTTCAATGCTAGAAGTAGATATTACCCTCTCCAAAAACCCATCGGAAGTGCATCTAGAGACTCAGAATGAGAGGAAATATCCTTGCCCAGAGAGGGGTGCCTTGACTACCCACCAATTCTGCATTTCTGTTGGACAACTTATACAGAACCTACCCCAAGATCATGAATTCATCAATGACATCCCCTGTGAGTTTACCATGCATTCCATGTATTGTGACACATAAACTTCTAAAATTGATTCTACCATTAGAGATGGGTCTAGCCATTTTGTACCATGTTATCCAGTTCCTTTTACATTTGGAGTGGGAATCCATGATATAGCTACCCAGGACATTTTCATTGTCTTTGATGACTCCCTTCGGAACAATGTTTGAGGCCAGTTCATACACATGGATAACAAGAAAGGCGATGTTCTCTAGAGCTATTCGGCCCCCGAAGGAGAGGTAGTTATTCATAATTTCTAATACATGTCTTTTAATTATGTTCACAACATGATCAATGTCATGGATTCTCATCTGTCCAAAAGATATCAGGGTGCTGAGATACTCCATCGGGATAGAGTCGTGCTGCATTTCAAGCCTACTGCACAAGTTTGCGGCCCTTCTGGAAGCGCATTTGATTGATATATTATGGTTTCCTTCAACCTTATTTTTAATCTGGACATTCCAGTAGCAATAATCCTCTATATTCCTATTAAGCATGCACACCGATTGTTTACATGTATTTGAAAATATTATCATGTCATCCATAAAATTATATTGGGATATGGATTGGAGGTTCAATTTTCTGCAAAATTGGAGGATATCCCCACTGGATATTGCATTGTTAATAAGACAGCTAGGAGAATCCTGCATGAGGATGAAAATAATTGGAGATAGTGGGTCTCCATGCCGAATACCATGTGTTTCCGAGAAGAATCTATGGGTTCTCCCTAGGCAATTGACCTTAATCCATGAATAACTGAAGCATATAAAGAGAAGATCAGAAACCCAGGAGGAGAATCCCATACTCATGAGGACTCTATTGATGAAGCCCAGCTTAATCATGGAGTACCCCTTAAACATGTCCATCTTGACAGCCACTTTAGATCAGTGGGTTTTCAAGTTGATATCTATCAAAATCTCTTGCAACAAGGCAATGACACCTTGGATGGACTGACCCCTCACAAAGCCTTGTTGTTCCATCGAAATATAATGAGGAAGGTACTTGGAAAGTCTCCAATTTAAGGTGTAGGCTAGAATTTTTAAGGAAAACTACACATGCTCCCTAAAATATATTCAAGCAGGGAGGAGGGGTCCCTAATAATTGGGATAAGAACTAGAGTTGTAGCACTAGAAACCCACAGAAGAGTTACCCCATGAAAGAAGTCTTTAATAATAGCCACAATTTCACTTTTAACCAGATCCCATAAACACTGTATGAATGACCCTGGAAATCAATCAAGCCCTAGAGAAATATCATGGCTACATTGCATCATTACCCCATTAATTTCCTCTTCATATAAAAAGTCTTACATTGAGTCGTTATCCCATGGGAAAACCATGTGGGGATCATATCCCAATGGTCATCACTACCTCCTGGGTATCCTCTTTACATCCTCTCATTTAGTCCTCCTAGGAGGTCCTTGAAGGTCGTGTGAGCCATGGTCCCAACAACCTCCCCATCATCAGTGTATAACCCATTCTCATGCTAGATATTTGGATTTGTGATATTCCTTTTATCTGTGATTCATTGGTGGAAATATGATGAATTATTATCTCCCTCTCATTGACATTTTATCCTTGAGTTTTCAATGGCCTTTCGTTCTTTTGAATGGATCATCTCTACTAGTCTATTATTTTTCTCTAATAGGATAGCCAATGATGCCTCAATCCATCTCTACTCCAAGATGACATCATGCCATTTGATATCTGGTTTACGCTCCTCCATATATTGATCCACATGGGTAGATCTTTATCCCATTCCTATATTCTTATCTTGATCCTCATCAACTTGTTGTGTAACACCATCCATGTATGACTTTAGATACCCACACTTGAAGTACATGGATATTACATTACTTTTTCGGAATACTTAATACATAACAAAAAATGACACCCAAGGACTGTATTAGTTTATTGTCTTTGGAAACACAGAACATAATCTTCTAATCATGGTGTAAGATCTTCAACATCTCCCATAAATATCTTTCCCTTTTGTTTTCTTACACTACTAGAAAAGGGGGCATTGGAGCCCCCCAGACTCGGGCGACCGCCACTGGCGGTCGCTATAGGTCAGCATTAGCGACCGCCAATGGCGGTCGCTAAGCTGGCTAAAAATTTCGGGGGGTTTCTGCGCCCCCCCCCCCCCCCCCCCCCCCCGCGCACTCTCCCTCTCGATCCCTCGCCCTAACCCTCCCTCGCCGCCCTCCCTCGCGCCGCCCTCCCCTCCCCCGCCGCCCGGCCTCCCCCGCCGCCCGGCCTCCCCCGCCGCCCGGCCTCCCCGCCGCCCGGCTTCCCCCGCCGCCCGCCCTCCCCGGCCGCCCGGCCTCCCCCGCCGCCTGCCATCCGCCCTCCGGCCGCCGCCCTCCGCCCTCGGGCCTCCGGCCGCCGCCCTCGGGCCTCCGGCCGCCGCCCTCCGGCCTCCGGCCGCCGCCCTCCGGCCTCTCGGCCCTTCCCCCCACCCCGGACGGCACCCGCACCCCGGACAGCCCCCGGCGCGCACTCCGGACCGCCCCCCGCACCCCGGACGCCTCCCCGCACCTCGGACAGCACCCCCCCGCGCACTCCGGACCGCCCCCCGCACCCCGGACGCCTCCCCGCACCCCGGACAGCACCCCCCCGCGCACTCCGGACCGCCCCCGCACCCCGGACGCCTCCCCGCACCCCGGACAGCACCCCCCCGCGCACTCCGGACCGCCCCCCGCACCCCGGACGCCTCCCCGCACCCCGGACAGCCCCCCCCTGCACTCGGACACCCCCCTCCGAACCCGGACAGCCCCCCCGCACCCCGGACAGCCCCCCCCCCCCCCCCGCACTCGGACACCCCCCCTCCGAACCCGGACAGCCCCCCCGCACCCCGGACAGGCCCCCCGCACCCCGGACACCCCACCCCGCACCCCCGACAACCCCCCTGCACCCCAGACAGCCCCCCCTCCCCCGCACCCCGGACACCCCCGCACCCCGAACACCCCTGCCCGCACCCCTGACAGGCCCCCGACACCCCAGACACCCCTCCCCGCACCTCGGAAGGCCCCCCCCGACCCCGGACACCCCCCCCCCCTCGCTGCGCGTCCCCCGTCCCCTCACCGCCTCCTCTCCTCCAGCTCCCCGCCGCCGCCGCCGCCCGTCCCCTCCCTTGCCGCACCGCCTTTGGCTCCGGCTCCCCTTCGCTGCCTCCTCTCCCTCGCAGCACAGCCTTCGGCTCCCCTCCCTTTCAGGTTTGTAGCTCAATCAGGTAACATGAGCTTTCAGTTACATTATTATTTTATCAATGGTTCATAAACAAATGGTTAATATTTATTTTGAATATAGTTGATTTGAAAAATGTAAATTTAATAAGTATTGTGTAAATGTTTGTTATACAGATATTATTATGGATAAGAGTTGGATTGATCTTCCAAATCGAACGTCTAGAGAATATTTCAATGGCATTATGCAGTTTATTGAGTTCACGAGAGGATTTGAAAGTGACTATATTAGTTGTCCATGTAGAAAATGTGCTAACAGATATCAATTCACACGAGATACTGTGAGGGAGCACCTTTTCTTTAATGGATTTCTGAAAAATTATAAGAGTTGGACTCGTCATGGAGAAGAATATGTTCGTTGTCAAAATACAGATGCAGCTCAGATGGATGTTGATGCAAGGATGACTGATCCAATGCATGAAATGCTTACTGAAATGGTACGTGGGTTTGATCCTGAAGGCATTGACATCCAGAATCTTGAGACCGGTGAGATAAATCTTCGCTCTGGTGCAGATCGTGATTCGAGGAGGTTTTATGAAGTACTTGATGATGCGAAAACAGAATTATATCCTGGATGTACTTCTTACAATAAACTGTCGTTTATCGTGGAGTTGTTGCATTTGAAGACTTTGAATAATTGGTCAGACACATCATTCGACATGCTTTTGGTTTTATTGAAAAAAGTTCTTCCTGTCGACGCTAAGATTCCTGAGTCGTATTACTATGCTCGTAAGTTGACAGAGAACTTAGGTTTTACATATGAGACTATAGATGCATGTGCAAACAACTGTATGTTGTTTAGAAATGAAACTGCTCATTTGGATATTTGTACGGTTTGTGGCGCTTCCAGGTGGAAAGAGAACAGTGGAAATAAGACTCATCAAAGTCAGATTGCGATACAGGGGAAACCGATTGCCGTAAAGCAAATGCGTTACTTTCCCCTTAAACCGAGGTTGAAAAGATTTTTTATGTCATCTAAAGTTTCTAATTTAATGAGATGGCATGCAGAAAGAGTTCATGAAAGTGACATGTTAACCCACCCGGCAGACTCTCATGCATGGAAGGATTTTGATAAGAGACATCCCGACTTTGCTAAAGATGTTCGTAATGTCCGATTGGGATTGGCAGCAGATGGTTTCAATCCATTCAAGTCTATGGTTGGTGCAACTCATAGCACATGGCCCGTGGTGTTGGTTCCATATAATCTTCCTCCGTGGCTTTGTATGAAGCAACAATTTATATTACTTTCCACTCTTATTGATGGACCTAAAAGTTCGGGGGATAAGATTGATGTTTACCTTCAGCCATTGATTGATGAGTTGAATGAATTTTGGGGCGATGGTGTGATGACTTATGACTACGAAACGAATGAAATGTTCAAACTGCATGCAGCTTTATTGTGGACAATCAATGACTTCCCAGCTTATGCAAATTTATCAGGCTGGAGTACGAAAGGGGAATTTGCTTGCCCTTGTTGCAATAAAAGTAAAAAATCTGTATGGCTTAAACATTCCAAAAAATGGGCGTACATGGGTCACAGGCGTTTTCTCCCTCCCCAGCACAGGTTCAGAAAGGACAGAGTGGCATTTGATGGTTCTAGAGAGTTCAGCCCAGCACCAAAGATCATGACAGGAGTCGAAATGTTATCGCAGATTGAGGAAGAAAACATTCGCACGGTATATGAAATTCAGGATTTGGTGGCTCCTCCAGTACGTAATATTCGTGCTGCGGGTAGGCAGCGCAGTCACAATTGGAAAAAGAAAAGTATTTTTTATAGTCTTCCGTATTGGAAAACTAACATGTTGAGGCATAATTTGGATGTCATGCACATTGAAAAAAATGTTTGTGATAACATATTGTGGACCATTTTAGGTGTCAGTGGAAAGTCAAAGGACCATGTTAATGCACGCCGTGATTTGGAAGAAATGGGTTTAAGGAAACAGTTGCATTTACAGTTAGCTGAGGGAAACAAGGCATATATGCCTGCTGCACAGTATTCGATGACTATAGAGGAGAAAAAGACATTTCTTTCCATTTTGAAGATGGTCAAGGTGCCTGATGGTTACTCTTCTAATATTTCAAAGTGTGTGAATCTGACGAGCAAGACATTGCAAGGGTTGAAAAGTCATGACAATCACATATTACTTCAGCAGTTGATTCCAATCGCAATTTGTGATTGTTTATCCCCCAATGTTGTTCAGCCCTTGATTGAGATGAGTAATTTTTTTAGACAGCTTTGTTTAAGAAATCAACGAATGAGTGATTTAAAAAGTTTGCAGGACCTAATTGTACTTACGCTTTGTCACTTTGAGAAACTTTTCCCCCCCTCATTTTTCGATGTTATGGTCCACTTGACAGTGCACCTAACTGATGAAGTAATGGCTGCTGGTCCAGTGCAATTCAGGTGGATGTATCCTATTGAACGGTATTTGAGTACATTGAAAAGATTTGTACGCAACAGAGCTCATCCAGAGGCATCAATAGCCAATGGTTATTTGATGGATGAGTGTACTACCTTTTGTGCAGAATATCTTACGGATGTTGAAACAAAATTAGATAAGCCCTCTCGGATTCATGATGGTCCAGTTGGAGAAGGAACCACATTTGATATGGACAACATCGAGTGGATACAAGCACATCGATATATCTTGTTCAATACTCCATCAGTTGCACCATTAATGCAGTAAGTATCTTATCAATGTGCTTGTATAACTTTTACATGTTTTCTTTGCATAAGTTGATCTTTTAAACATCGCGTAATCATTTGCAGGAAACACATTAATGAGATAAAAGAAGAGATGCATCGTGCGACTGAGTTGCAAATTCAACAATCTCATTATGCGACATTTCATGATTGGTTCAAGGATTATGTATGTATAAATTGATTTTCATTATGAGTGAAGTATTAAACTAATTCTTTCTGCATATATCAGTATTGATTTTTATAAATTATGTAGGTTCGTAAGCTGAGGGAGTTAGGGGACCCCACGCTACCTGAAGTATTTATCCAACTGGCTGAGGGTCCATCTATAACGGCTCGTCGTTATAAAGCTATTGATGCTAATGGTTTTCGATTTCGCATTAAAGATGTTGACGACAAACGAGCAACACAAAACAGTGGCATCGGTTGTCCCTTTGTCGATTCTGGTTATTACTATGGTCAATTGATAGACATCATTGAAGTTGTATATACACACGGTTTGAAGTACATATTGTTAAAGTGTAATTGGGTTGATCCAGTGCGTGGATGTAAAGTCGATCAATATCAGTTTTCATTGGTGAATTTTAACTATATGTTATACAGAAATAATGAACGAGTTGAGAATGAACCTTTCATTTTGACATCACAAGCGGAACAAGTATTCTTCGTTACTTTGCCTTCGGATCCAAGTTGGAAAGTTGTTGTCAAAATGTCTCGGCGAGGAGTGTTTTTATTTGAAGAAGATGAACCCGAGACTGTTCCGTTTGTTTACCAACAACTTGATCAACATACCGTAGTTCAACGTGAAGAAGATATTTATTGGGTCAGAGCGGCTGTTGAAGGAGAAACGGTCGATTTGCATGCTTAATGAAAGGTATAATTGTTTTCCCGCTATTCAGTAGAATGTCCTAGGATATCATAAATTATCTAATCATTTTATAAATCCTTATAAGTTTTAATCCTCACTTTTGTAAGTTAATTCAGTCATAAATATTTAGGTTGATTAACTTTCTGATTTTTTAAAATTCATTCACAACTAATTATTCAACCCATTTTTTGTTTGATTAACAGTTGTACAAGTTTGATTTATTAAGAACAATCCAATTTATCTTTTAAACACTTCGGACTCATTACTGATATTTTGTATGACTGCAGACATGTCAGGGGAAGAGGCAGAAAATCCACATCATCCATCTGAGGCATCTACGTCTCAGGGTCGAGGTATGTTTGAATGTCATTGTCTATATTTTTTATGTAATTGACATATATATATATATATAACATTTGTCAATTTATATATAAAATTGTTTTCAACAGGATCAGACTCGGCTGCTTCTTCCTCTCGCAGGAGAGGCCCTGGTCGTGGCATATTATCATGGAATTCCGACACGACGATAGATGTTTCATTTGATGAGGTATTTCATCCCGTGGGACCGAATACCCCGGCATTTATTCGTCAGCTGGGTCATATCATACGTGACCCACATCGATTTCCATTGACCACGCGTGATTGGGCTTCTATCCCTCAGGACACATTAGATCGTCTATGGAGGGAGGTTCAGGTAAGAAAATAATTTTACTTTATTTTCTATTTATAAATAATACTAATATGTTTGATTATTTTCATTATAGCAAAATTTGAAAGTATGCCCTGAAGAGTTTCGGCCGGTGTGTATGAGCAAATGCCGTAAGCTGTGGAAAGATTATAAAGGCAAAGTGAAGAGGGACCACTGGATACCAAATGTGGGTGCCCTTGACATTTTGGAAAAGGTCCCGAGAGGTGTCCTCCCAGCTCAGTGGCGTGACTTGGTTGCATATTGGTCTACTGAGGGTGTTGCGGTTAGTATATTAATTATTTTTCTGTATATATATTTTCAAGAATATGTGATTTGTTTGAAATTTGAATGAATTGAATGTAGGAGGTGTCAACACGCCATTCGGAGAATCGAGCGTTGCAGGGACCAGCTCACAGGCTCGGGACTCGTCACGTGTCTCAGATCCGACATGAGGTATATATTATTCATTTTTTAATTTATTAATTAATATGGTTTTGTGTTTATATTCTTTTAATATACAGTTGCGAGGGCAAGGTGCAGCAACTGATAAAATGTCGGTGTGGATAAGGACTCGTGATCGCAATGATCCAGAGGTTGCAGCATTGATAGTAAGTGTCTGTACTTACCAATAATTACATAAATCTATATATTAACATATATATATTTAAATATTTCACAGGATCAATTTGAAGCTGAGTTAGAACAGCTGCCAGAGGACCAGCGACAGCTTCCCATGCGACGGGATGAGATCTTTCATCGCATTATTGGTCGGGACGGGCATGGCTATAGTTTGACCTATGGAGCAGGGATTCCTCGTTCTGTAGTGTCACGCGCTGCGGTTGTCGGTCCTGCTGTTGCTCATATGACACAGCAGATGTCAGATTTTGAGGCACGGCTGCGCGCTTCCGAGGAGACAAATGCGCAATTGACAGCTGAGGTTAGAGCACTGCGGGAATATGTGCGTCGAGCTGATGGTACAGGGGATCATACGACGCAGGTATATACTGTATTTATTTATTTAATTTAAATTATTTTTGTTATTAAAATATTTATAATGTTTATTTGTTGTAGGCACCTGGCCCACCAGAAGGAGGTAGCAGTGATGGCAACACGTGACGCACCATATATTCACGAGATATGTTTTTTGTTTTTACTGGTAGGGTTGACATTGATGTACTGTATTTATTCATTTAAGTAATGCATTATTACCATCCATGGTGGTCTTTTAAATATTTTATACACATTGAGTTTTTGATCAGATAATCTTGAATGATTCTACATTTGAAAAAGTCGAACTAATTCCAACAGATCAATAAATCTGATATTATAGATTATGTATTATTAATATATTTTTTATAAATTTCTGTATGGTATCGATAAAAGAAATATGTATTAATTAGATATTATCACTTTTATTTTTCACTTTTGTAATCAATGGGATGGCCTTTGCACCCCCGGAGAACCCCCCGCACCCCCGTACAGCCCCCCGCCACCCCCGTACAGCCCCCCGCCACCCCCGTACAGCCCCCCGCCACCCCCGTACAGCCCCCTGCCACCCCCGTACAGCCCCCCGCCACCCCCGTACAGCCCCCCGCCACCCCCGTACAGCCCCCCGCACCCCCGTACAGCCCCCCGCACCCCCGTACAGCCCCCCGCCACCCCCGTACAGCCCCCCGCCACCCCCGTACAGCCCCCCGCCACCCCCGTACAGCCCCCCGCACCCCCGTACAGCCCCCCGCCACCCCCGTACAGCCCCCCGCCACCCCCGTACAGCCCCCCGCCACCCCCGTACAGCCCCCCGCCACCCCCGTACAGTCCCCCGCCACCCCCGTACAGCCCCCCGCACCCCCGTACAGCCCCCCGCACCCCCGTACAGCCCCCCGCCACCCCCGTACAGCCCCCCGCCACCCCCGTACAGCCCCCCGCCACCCCCGTACAGCCCCCCGCCACCCCCGTACAGCCCCCCGCACCCCCGTACAGCCCCCCGCCACCCCCGTACAGCCCCCCGCCACCCCCGTACAGCCCCCCGCCACCCCCGTACAGCCCCCCGCCACCCCCGTACAGCCCCCCGCACCCCCGTACAGCCCCCCGCCACCCCCGTACAGCCCCCCGCCACCCCCGTACAGCCCCCCGCCACCCCCGTACAGCCCCCGCCACCCCCGTACAGACGGCACCTCATTCGGATGTGCCGTGTGACCGCGGCGGCCGGAAACGCGTTTCCGGCGCCATTAAACACCAAAACGGCGTGCGGCGGTCCGATTCGGAGCAAACGTGCTCCGAACGACCTGAAACCGCACGGGAACATCCGGTGCGTGAATTGTGAAATGGTCGGCCAGACGGCACCTCATTCGGATGTGCCGTGTGACCGCGGCGGCCGGAAACGCGTTTCCGGCGCCATTAAACACCAAAACGGCGTGCGGCGGTCCCGTTCGGAGCAAACGTGCTCCGAACGACCTGAAACCGCACGGGAACGATAGAAATATTATTCCTGAGATGCAGGAGGAGGCCGCACGTCCATCGGACGTGCGGTTCGCGCGGCACGTCCGATTGTGCCGTTTTCAGCAGCGCGGCGCGCGCTGAAATGGCGCGTTGGGGGGTCAAAACCACCCGAACGACCTCCGAATGCCACGAAACCGCACGGGAACATCCGGTGCGTGAATTGTGAAATGGTCGGCCAGACGGCACCTCATTCGGAAGTGCCGTGTGACCGCGGCGGCCGGAAACGCGTTTCCGGCGCCATTAAACACCAAAACGGCGTGCGGCGGTCCGATTCGGAGCAAACGTGCTCCGAACGACCTGAAACCGCACGGGAACGATAGAAATATTATTCCTGAGATGCAGGAGGAGGCCGCACATCCATCGGACGTGCGGTTCGCGCGGCACGTCCGATTGTGCCGTTTTCAGCAGCGCGGCGCGCGCTGAAATGGCGCGTTGGGGGGTCAAAACCACCCGAACGACCTCCGAACGACCTGAAACCGCACGGGAACATCCGGTGCGTGAATTGTGAAATGGTCGGCCAGACGGCACCTCATTCGGAGGTGCCGTGTGACCGCGGCGGCCGGAAACGCGTTTCCGGCGCCATTAAACACCAAAACGGCGTGCGGCGGTCCGATTCGGAGCAAACGTGCTCCGAACGACCTGAAACCGCACGGGAACGATAGAAATATTATTCCTGAGATGCAGGAGGAGGCCGCACATCCATCGGACGTGCGGTTCGCGCGGCACGTCCGATTGTGCCGTTTTCAGCAGCGCGGCGCGCGCTGAAATGGCGCATTGGGGGGTCAAAACCACCCGAACGACCTCCGAATGACCTGAAACCGCACGGGAACATCCGGTGCGTGAATTGTGAAAATGGTCGGCCAGACGGCACCTCATTCGGAGGTGCCGTGTGACCGCGGCGGCCGGAAACGCGTTTCCGGCGCCATTAAACACCAAAACGGCGTGCGGCGGTCCGATTCGGAGCAAACGTGCTCCGAACGACCTGAAACCGCACGGGAACGATAGAAATATTATTCTTGAGATGCAGGAGGAGGCCGCACATCCATCGGACGTGCGGTTCGCGCGGCACGTCCGATTGTGCCGTTTTCAGCAGCGCGGCGCGCGCTGAAATGGCGCATTGGGGGGTCAAAACCACCCGAACGACCTCCGAACGACCTGAAACCGCACGGGAACATCCGGTGCGTGAATTGTGAAATGGTCGGCCAGACGGCACCTCATTCGGAGGTGCCGTGTGACCGCGGCGGCCGGAAACGCGTTTCCGGCGCCATTAAACACCAAAACGGCGTGCGGCGGTCCGATTCGGAGAAAACGTGCTCCGAACGACCTGAAACCGCACGGGAACGATAGAAATATTATTCCTGAGATGCAGGAGGAGGCCGCACATCCATCGGACGTGCGGTTCGCGCGGCACGTCCGATTGTGCCGTTTTCAGCAGCGCGGCGCGCGCTGAAATGGCGCATTGGGGGGTCAAAACCACCCGAACGACCTCCGAACGACCTGAAACCGCACGGGAACATCCGGTGCGTGAATTGTGAAATGGTCGGCCAGACGGCACCCTCATTCGGAGGTTCCGTGTGACCGCGGCGGCCGGAAACGCGTTTCCGGCGCCATTAAACACCAAAACGGCGTGCGGCGGTCCGATTCGGGGCAAACGTGCTCCGAACGACCTGAAACCGCACGGGAACGATAGAAATATTATTCCTGAGATGCAGGAGGAGGCCGCACATCCATCGAACGTGCGGTTCGCGCGGCACGTCCGATTGTGCCGTTTTCAGCAGCGCGGCGCGCGCTGAAATGGCGCGTTGGGGGGTCAAAACCACCCGAACGACCTCCGAATGCCACGAAACCGGACGACAACATCCGGGGCGTGAATTGTGAAATGGTCGGCCAGACGGCACCTCATTCGGAGGTGCCGTGTGACCGCGGCGGCCGGAAACGCGTTTCCGGCGCCATTAAACACCAAAACGGCGTGCGGCGGTCCGATTCGGAGCAAACGTGCTCCGAACGACCTGAAACCGCACGGGAACGATAGAAATATTATTCCTGAGATGCAGGAGGAGGCCGCACGTCCATCGGATGTGCGGTTCACACGGCACGTCCGATTGTGCCGTTTTCAGCAGCGCGGCGCGCGTTGAAATGGCGCGTTGGGGGGTCAAAACCACCCGAACTACCTCCGAATGCCACGAAACCGTACGACAACATCCGGTGCGTGAATTGTGAAATGGTCGGCCAGACGGCACCTCATTCGGAGGTGCCGTGTGACCGCGGCGGCCGGAAACGCGTTTCCGGCGCCATTAAACACCAAAACGGCGTGCGGCGGTCCGATTCGGAGCAAAATTGCTCCGAACGACCTGAAACCGCACGGGAACGATAGAAATATTATTCCTGAGATGCAGGAGGAGGCCGCACGTCCATCGGACGTGCGGTTCGCGCGGCACGTCCGATTGTGCCGTTTTCAGCAGCGCGGCGCGCGCTGAAATGGCGCGTTGGGGGGTCAAAACCACCCGAACGACCTCCGAATGCCACGAAACCGTACGAAAACATCCGGGGCGTGAATTGTGAAATGGTCGGCCAGACGGCACCTCATTCGGAGGTGCCGTGTGACCGCGGCGGCCGGAAACGCGTTTCCGGCGCCATTAAACACCAAAACGGCGTGCGGCGGTCCGATTCGGAGCAAACGTGCTCCGAACGACCTGAAATCGCACGGGAACGATAGAAATATTATTCCTGAGATGCAGGAGGAGGCCGCACGTCCATCGGACGTGCGGTTCGCGCGGAACGTCCGATTGTGCCGTTTTCAGCAGCGCGGCGCGCGCTGAAATGGCGCGTTGGGGGGTCAAAACCACCCGAACGACCTCCGAATGCCACGAAACCGTACGACAACATCCGGTGCGTGAATTGTGAAATGGTCGGCCAGACGGCACCTCATTCGGAGGTGCCGTGTGACCGCGGCGGCCGGAAACGCGTTTCCGGCGCCATTAAACACCAAAACGGCGTGCGGCGGTCCGATTCGGAGCAAACGTGCTCCGAACGACCTGAAACCGCACGAGAACGATAGAAATATTATTCCTGAGATGCAGGAGGAGGCCGCACGTCCATCGGACGTGCGGTTCGCGCGGCAGGTCCGATTGTGCCGTTTTCAGCAGCGCGGCGCGCGCTGAAATGGCGCGTTGGGGGGTCAAAACCACCCGAACGACCTCCGAATGCCACGAAACCGTACGACAACATCCGGGGCGTGAATTGTGAAATGGTCGGCCAGACGGCACCTCATTCGGAGGTGCCGTGTGACCGCGGCGGCCGAAAACGCGTTTCCGGCGCCATTAAACACCAAAACGGCGTGCGGCGGTCCGATTCGGAGCAAACGTGCTCCGAACGACCTGAAACCGCACGGGAACGATAGAAATATTATTCCTGAGATGCAGGAGGAGGCCGCACGTCCATCGGACGTGCGGTTCGCGCGGCACGTCCGATTGTGCCGTTTTCAGCAGCGCGGCGCGCGCTGAAATGGCGCATTGGGGGGTCAAAACCACCCGAACGACCTCCGAATGCCACGAAACCGTACGACAACATCCGGGGCGTGAATTGTGAAATGGTCGGCCAGACGGCACCTCATTCGGAGGTGCCGTGTGACCGCGGCGGCCGAAAACGCGTTTCCGGCGCCATTAAACACCAAAACGGCGTGCGGCGGTCCGATTCGGAGCAAACGTGCTCCGAACGACCTGAAACCGCACGGGAACGATAGAAATATTATTCCTGAGATGCAGGAGGAGGCCGCACGTCCATCGGACGTGCGGTTCGCGCGGCACGTCCGATTGTGCCGTTTTCAGCAGCGCGGCGCGCGCTGAAATGGCGCATTGGGGGGTCAAAACCACCCGAACGACCTCCGAATGCCACGAAACCGTACGACAACATCCGGGGCGTGAATTGTGAAATGGTCGGCCAGACGGCACCTCATTCGGAGGTGCCGTGTGACCGCGGCGGCCGAAAACGCGTTTCCGGCGCCATTAAACACCAAAACGGCGTATGGCGGTCCGATTCGGAGCAAACGTGCTCCGAACGACCTGAAACCGCACGGGAACGATAAAAATATTATTCCTGAGATGCAGGAGGAGGCCGCACGTCCATCGGACGTGCGGTTCGCGCGGCACGTCCGATTGTGCCGTTTTCAGCAGCGCGGCGCGCGCTGAAATGGCGCATTGGGGGGTCAAAACCACCCGAACGACCTCCGAATGCCACGAAACCGTACGACAACATCCGGGGCGTGAATTGTGAAATGATCGGCCAGACGGCACCTCATTCGGAGGTGCCGTGTGACCGCGGCGGCCGAAAACGCGTTTCCGGCGCCATTAAACACCAAAACGGCGTGCGACGGTCCGATTCGGAGCAAACGTGCTCCGAACGACCTGAAACCGCACGGGAACGATAGAAATATTATTCCTGAGATGCAGGAGGAGGCCGCACGTCCATCGGACGTGCGGTTCGCGCGGCACGTCCGATTGTGCCGTTTTCAGCAGCGCGGCGCGCGCTGAAATGGCGCATTGGGGGGTCAAAACCACCCGAACAACCTCCGAATGCCACGAAACCGTACGACAACATCCGGGGCGTGAATTGTGAAATGGTCGGCCAGACGGCACCTCATTCGGAGGTGCCGTGTGACCGCGGCGGCCGAAAACGCGTTTCCGGCGCCATTAAACACCAAAACGGCGTGCGGCGGTCCGATTCGGAGCAAACGTGCTCCGAACGACCTGAAACCGCACGGGAACGATAGAAATATTATTCCTGAGATGCAGGAGGAGGCCGCACGTCCATCGGACGTGCGGTTCGCGCGGCACGTCCGATTGTTCCGTTTTCAGCAGCGCGGCGCGCGCTGAAATGGCGCATTGGGGGGTCAAAACCACCCGAACGACCTCCGAATGCCACGAAACCGTACGACAACATCCGGGGCGTGAATTGTGAAATGGTCGGCCAGACGGCACCTCATTCGGAGGTGCCGTGTGACCGCGGCGGCCGAAAACGCGTTTCCGGCGCCATTAAACACCAAAACGGCGTGCGGCGGTCCGATTCGGAGCAAACGTGCTCCGAACGACCTGAAACCGCACGGGAACGATAGAAATATTATTCCTGAGATGCAGGAGGAGGCCGCACGTCCATCGGACGTGCGGTTCGCGCGGCACGTCCGATTGTGCCGTTTTCAGCAGCGCGGCGCGCGCTGAAATGGCGCATTGGGGGGTCAAAACCACCCGAACGACCTCCGAATGCCACGAAACCGTACGACAACATCCAGGGCGTGAATTGTGAAATGGTCGGCCAGACGGCACCTCATTCGGAGGTGCCGTGTGACCGCGGCGGCCGAAAACGCGTTTCCGGCGCCATTAAACACCAAAACGGCGTGCGGCGGTCCGATTCGGAGCAAACGTGCTCCGAACGACCTGAAACCGCACGGGAACGATAGAAATATTATTCCTGAGATGCAGGAGGAGGCCGCACGTCCATCGGACGTGCGGTTCGCGCGGCACGTCCGATTGTGCCGTTTTCAGCAGCGCGGCGCGCGCTGAAATGGCGCATTGGGGGGTCAAAACCACCCGAACGACCTCCGAATGCCACGAAACCGTACGACAACATCCGGGGCGTGAATTGTGAAATGGTCGGCCAGACGGCACCTCATTCGGAGGTGCCGTGTGACCGCGGCGGCCGGAAACGCGTTTCCGGCGCCATTAAACACCAAAACGGCGTGCGGCGGTCCGATTCGGAGCAAACGTGCTCCGAACGACCTGAAACCGCACGGGAACGATAGAAATATTATTCCTGAGATGCAGGAGGAGGCCGCACGTCCATCGGACGTGCGGTTCGCGCGGCACGTCCGATTGTGCCGTTTTCAGCAGCGCGGCGCGCGCTGAAATGGCGCATTGGGGGGTCAAAACCACCCGAACGATCTCCGAATGCCACGAAACCGTACGACAACATCCGGGGCGTGAATTGTGAAATGGTCGGCCAGACGGCACCTCATTCGGAGGTGCCGTGTGACCGCGGCGGTCCGATTCGGAGCAAACGTGCTCCGAACGACCTGAAACCGCACGGGAACGATAGAAATATTATTCCTGAGATGCAGGAGGAGGCCGCACGTCCATCGGACGTGCGGTTCGCGCGGCACGTCCGATTGTGCCGTTTTCAGCAGCGCGGCGCGCGCTGAAATGGCGCATTGGGGGGTCAAAACCACCCGAACGACCTCCGAATGCCACGAAACCGTACGACAACATCCGGGGCGTGAATTGTGAAATGGTCGGCCAGACGGCACCTCATTCGGAGGTGCCGTGTGACCGCGGCGGCCGGAAACAAAACGGCGTGCGGCGGTCCGATTCGGAGCAAACGTGCTCCGAACGACCTGAAATATGTTATATATATATAATATTTAAAATATATTATATATAGAATATTTAAATTATTATAACACAATGATTTGATATTATATATGTATTAAATATATATTAAAACATTTCAAATATATAATATATATATATATATATATATATATATATATATTTAAAATATTGTATTTAATAGTATATATATGAATATTTTTACATAAATATATATATATATTTATATTGAATTCAATAAAAAAAAATTTAAATTTTTTTTTTTTTGAATAGCGACCGCCATAGACGGTCGCTATAGGGGGCCATGCCGGCCCACTATAGCGACCGCCATTGGCGGTCGCTATAGGGTGCCCGGCAGGGGGCCTTCAGCGACCGCCAGGCGGTCGCTGAAGGCCGATCTGACGGACTTCTATAGCGACCGCCATTGGCGGTCGCTAAAGCCCTCTAGCGACGGGGCAACAGCGACCGCCAGTGGCGGTCGCTGCGCGGCCGCTAAAGACCTTTAGCGACCGCCAATGGCGGTCGCTAATTGTCTTATTTTTAGTAGTGTTACTTAAAACCATTCTTTATATTATGGAAAAAGGAAAACAAAAAAAGGGTGAGCTCAAATGCTCAGTAAGGGAAAGCATGGAGAAAATAGAACAAACCACATATGTTTGAACATAAAAAATGAACATAATGTTTAAAAATTAAAAACATGAGTTGTGAAATAAATTTTGTCAGTACGTAAGGCATAAATAATAAAGGAACATTAATCATGATAAAGTAGAATGGGAATAAAACATGTAATTGTGGAAAAACATTAAGCACATGATATGATTTCCATAGTAGCCAAGGAATTTCTTCCAAGACCATCATAGTGGACAAAGTCCATCACTAAACCGGGTTTACTTGTCGTTCCAACCCTGTATTACTGAACCAGATTCACTTTCCATTCCGGCCATGTCTATCTCATGGGATATAAATATTTACCCAATGTATTGGAGGGAGATATAGGTCCCACCCATCTCATAATTAAATCATTTTTACTTGTGCCACAAAATAAACATAAATCATTAATCATAACCCAAAGAATAAAATGGGTTTCATAATCATCATCCCATCATATCATAATCCATATACAACAAATGGATATCATTTCATCATAAGAAGAACCAAACCATGTAAATAATAGAGACATTATACTTGAAACATAATCATACTAAATAATGTCATCTTATATGCAAAATAGTTTTGACAAAACACTTGAAATAAATTCTTGAGGAAAATATCCTTTCTTCTTCAAAATAATTTTATTTTCAAAAAATTCCATTAAATTTTAAAATAAAACGATTTTGTTGCAAATAATCATGAAATCTTTTAGAGGAATCTTCATGAAAATTATTCATTATGAAACAGTAAAAAAATTCATTCCGTAAAAGTTAAAAAAACATTATCCTCATACTTTTGCCGGAAAAGTCAAAAAGTTCCTCATTTGGTAAACAAAAGAAATATTCCTTCCATAACACAATGTAAAAGTCAAAGAGGGGTAAACATGAATTTAAACATGCATAGAAGAATATCAAACAGTTTATGAAAAACATTATTATGGACATGGATGAAAAATATTACCCTAGTAAATACTTACGTATAAGCAACCTCGGATAAAAATGAGATTTGCAAAATTATCACTTACCTTATGTACAATTTCTTCTGTATGTGTCCTAGACTCTTGTATAGTGTATTTAAAAATATTATTAACTTGTAACATAACCATAATAATATTTATGATATCATATATGATTCACTTATGACTTTATATTACACGTTTTTTTGTAAATTACATGTTAAAGCAGCGTTTCACGTAAAATCGTTTCATTTATCATACGTGTTTCGACTTGTCGTTCTTGATATTCTTACTTATATCCTGATTTACTTAATTGCAGAATGTAAAATATGATTTATATATAATATATACTCAGAACATAAATATATATGATAGATCGATAAATGGAATGAAATACACCGTTCATGGAGACGGTAGGCCATATGTATGCATGAACGCTGTTTTCGTTTCCTTATTGAATTGAATGGAATTAAGTAAATGAAACATATATGTATATAAATCCAGTATCATTATTATGTAATATATTTCATGATTATTTATTATGTATACTTTATAATCATACTTGAATGGCAAATCATGGAAAATGAATCTCATAGCGTTCGTGTAGACAGTAGTCTGTACGTACGCACGAGCGACAATATCATTCTTTGGATATTAAAATCGTATATAATTGGATCATATATTATATATAAATAATCATAATAATTTTATATTTATTATTTATATCATTTATACTCATTATTATACCCATCCAAATGATGAAATGTTTGAATAACAAACTACACCACGACCTAGAGACAGTAAGCCGTACGCACACACATGTGGTGACTTTTTCATTCATAGGATGGATAAAATAACTAATATGGTTGTAAAATTTTTATAATAACATCAAATTATATATAAGATACTGGAGTTATTATTTTAGAATGTAAACAACAAAGAAGGAGGATGTGGAAGAAGAAAGGAACTTGAAATAGGTGGTGAGACATTTACCTCTTCTTCGGGTTCTTCCTTTTGATTTTATCAAAAGCGCTCTTTAGGTTGGATTTATGACTAATGTAAGGCCACTAGGATGTAGGGAGTAAATTTTATAGGGTATTTGGGCAGGGGTTTGGTGATAAAAATGGTTTTGGAGATGTGAATTAGAGAGGCGGAAGAGTGCCCTTTTATAAGATGGGTGATGGGTACCTTTGGAAAAACTTAAAATATTATTTTATAACAAAAACATATTCGGTTTATAATAGCTCCAAAGTGACTTATTTCGAGGATAGGGTGGGTATGGGTAGAAATAATCTCAACTAATAGGTTTTATTCAAGTTTATGTTACCATTTATCATTTAGATTTAACTCTAAGATAAATAATTTAACTTTTACCGTGTCTTCTAGTATTCTTACAATATAGAGTTAATAAACATACTATAAACTGCCAATATAAACACAATTGGTTCATTATTGTCATATATATTATTATATAAGTATTTTTAAATATCCTTATATTTTTTGGACCATTATATCAATTAATAATATAATATTTATTTTAAAAACTCTTTTATGTCAATTTTGACACTATTTGGTATTTTGTTTTTTCTAAATTCATAACAGAATTATTACTTCTCAAAAAATTCATTAAACCGACATTAATATGTTATATTAACCTATTAAATTAGTTTAATGCATAAAAAGTCTCAAATTACATTTATTTGATTATTTATAATATCAATTATGTTAATATTTCATTAATAAGGTAATTACTGCATCATCATTGTGTCATAAATAAATTAAATTATTTAATGTCTAAAAAATATAAATAAAATACCATTATGTAGGAAATAGTTTTATATTTCTATTTAATATTTATAGTCAAATTTATCTTACGTATAACCCTATATTAAAAATGTTTTAGTTATTAAACTTTTATTTTAACTATTTTAACACATCTTTAAATAAAATAATAATAAATGTCCTAATCTAATCCAAGTGGACCTAAAGGGAATTATTTTATTCCTAAGGTTGTTTTTGGTCTAATTACACTTATCCAATAGAATAGGACATGTGTTAGGTTAATAATAATATCATTTTTACCCTTAATTACCCTATTTACTTTTAACTGTGGTAAATAAAAGTTAAAAGTTACTATTCACCAAAAAATATTTTCATCTCATTGAACCACATTTTACTTTCTGATATCAACCATGTCTCTCATATTTTTGAAATTAAATTCATAGAAGTGGTAAAATTATGTTTTTTGTAAATTTGCAAATCCTCCCAGGAGGTGGGTAAAAGATGGTAAAAAGTTCAATAAAATTATTATATATTTAAAATTATTATAAAATGACTCCAATGAATTACATTGAACATTTATAGGTATTATGTATCAATTATGACCTAGATAAATTTGAATAAAATAAATTATTATTTAAATAAAAATTTGGTTTTAACCAATAAGTTTGTGTTTTCTCTATTCATCAAAAATTGAAAGTGTTCAAAAAAATACCAAAAAGTCACCCTAGGATAATTTTGATATTCCGAATCCAAAAATGAAGTCCATATTGAATGATAAAATTTATAAAATTTCAAAAAGTGGGTATTACTATTCATAACAACTAGTTTATAATAATATTATAACAATATATCATTGTTTAGTGAAACTCAGTATTGCGTACAACCCACACTATTGAGGAAGGTTGCTCTTGCGTGAAACACTAGCCAAGAATAGTGTTTGAGTATAATACAAGCTAATACGGTGTTGCATATAGCAAAAGATAATTTTGGTGCGGCGTACAACACAAGACATCAATGAAATTAAAATAATATTTTTAATAATATATTGGGGTGTTACATTCTACCCCCCTTAAAATGAATTTTGCCCTCGAAATTCGTCGGGGTTATAAATGGTTTACTACTTGAAATTTTATTTCATAGAAACCCACATCATAAAAAGGTATACTAAAAGTTAATTTTAAAAAAGAAACGTAATGGTTACCCAAATTAACTCATCACTGGGATTCCACATAGAAGAACATATATGAAAATATGAATATGGAAGAGAAATCTAACCATCAAGTTATGATGGAGAGTGGTAGAGAACATGGATATGAAAAATACAACAATCACAAAGCCATAAATTTGTGATGATCTAAGGTACCATCTAGGACAACATTTTTGGTTTTCAAGACCATTTCCATAAAGTTGAAAAAATTGGAATTAGAAGAACTACTTAATTGATTTTGGTAAAATCTCACTATTGTTTGTGCCTTGAACAATTTCCACTTCATCTCTTAAAGAAATGAAGTTGAATTTGTCTTTCGTGAAGTGTTAGCAGATCATGCGATAGAATGGTAGGGCATTCCATCTGTCTCAAACATAATGTTAGCAATAATTATATACATAAGTACATCTACGGTGATATTAATCATATATGGTTCCAAAAATGGAATTATACTTCATCTATCATACCACTTAACAAAATTGAACTAATTTATACTAAACCGGGACTTCCTGTAGGCCAGTGGTAGGTGATGATGGAATGTTGCACTTCGGTTGTGGGTTCGATTCCCGCAACCTTGTCCGACATGACGGGTTGTCGCCCGTCCTACAGGTTGCCCTTTTTCTAAAACTATACTATTATAACATTCAGAAAATAATATCTAAAAAAGGTTCTAGCCTAAAAAAAATATTATCTTATGTCCAACTTAATCCATTCCAATCATTAGGCTTATACAAAACACTTCTGTCCAATCTCATAGTATAATGAAAATGATTACAAGAGAGGTCATATACCAAGCATGTAAATACCATCATTTATCCCCCATATATCATAAAATATATCTTTTTGGTCACATTACAGACATGTGAATACCTTAATTATGTATTCACTTGAAACATGAATAACCATATAATCTTTGTGAAAACATGAATACTGTCAAAAGTTAACTCATTCCACATACCAAAATCCCAAAATTTCTATATACTCAAACCATGATATAACTTTGTCCTTATATCATTCATGATCTCATTAATACTATCAAACATATCATTATCTCCTTATCCCTTCATTATGCGCATATTTGGTGCTTTCCAGAAATATTTCAATCACTTTTCATGGTTACCGGTACCATATAATTATTGAAAACCACAACAAACTAATACATAAATATTCTAATATTCAATGATACAATAAATGAGATTCCACAACACTATTTTGGAATCTTGTTACATAAACACTTAATCATTCCACCACATCATTGTCACACTCAACATTGCCAACAATGATCGGATGTGACATCCCTTTGTCCTTTGCCTTAAGTGGTTGTTGATTTCGATCATCATTAACTCTTGGATTAGGGCATTGGTTATCATAATACCCCATTTCCTTACACTTGAAGCATTGAAGTGTTGGTGGTGCATTTTATGTAGTATTTTCTATATTTGCATCATTAGTTACCTTTTTCCCATTACATCGGCACTCAGCTACCCAATGACCTTCTTTTCCACACATTAAAAATTTTTCTAGTCCCTTTAAGACAATCTACACCATTCTTCTTTTCACACTTTGAGCATAACGAAACATTAGTCTTCTTTTCACCATAGTTTTGTGATTTTTCCTTGAACTCCATCTTTTTATTCTTGTCAAAATCATGAGATGGATATGTTAAACCAACTTTCAGTTCTACCTTGACAGTACAACGCATAATTTCTTCATATCTATTGAAGTTTCTTATAGATAATTCCATTCGAAGACTTGGTTTTAAGCCACTAAAGAATCGATCAACATTACTATCAGGTTGGATGATAAATCTAATTCATACATTGCAAGACTTGTAAAATTCGCTTCATATATACCAACAGATTCATCATCCTTTTTCTTAAGTTCAAGGAACTCTTTTTCCATCTTTATTCGAAGAATACGAGGGAAGTACTTATTGAAAACAAGTTCTTGAACTCGTCCCATTCCATGGGTTCAATTTCATCTTGGGGCTAACTATTTTTAACTAGAGTCCACCACTAGTCTGCTTCATCTTCTAACTGGTAAACAACCAAAATGAATTTTTCATTCTCTGAACAGTGATATATCAAAAATATCTTTTCAATGGTACTAATCCATTGTTCAGCAACAGGTGGATCAGAAGACCCACTGAGAGAAGGTTGACATTTCCTTATAAAGAACTCAGTAGAATATTGTTCCTTTCTCTACTCATTTGGAAGTACATAATGATTCATAGCTTGTGTAAGTATAGAAATAATATTTTCACTCCATCTCCCATAACATTGGTTTGTTTAGGAGGACAATCATTGCATTGTCCAATACATTGATCAACATAGTTCCTTTGGGTTCCAGCCATCATCCAAAACCCAAAAATAATAGTGTGAGAGGCAAAAATCATGCTAAGAAAACAACATAATAAAGGGGGAGTACCTTCAATATATAACATATTAGGTTTAATTCAAAGATCGTTTCCATAATTCTAGGACTATAACCTATACTTATACTTAACCATAGAGACATCACTAGATATACCTTAGAAATATCTCTAGGGATTTCCCTAATGTTTTCGCATCCTAGTTTCCAAAGGATAACTAAACATTTCCTCTGATACCAACTGTAGAGACCCACACTTGACGTACATGGATATCACATTAATTTTTTGGAATACTTAATACATAACAAAAATTAAGACCCAAGTACCGTATTAGTTTAGTGTCTTTGGAAACTCGGAACATAGTCTTCTAATCACGGTAAAATATCTTCAACATCACCCATGAAGATCTTTACCTTTTGTTTTCTTACATTAAACATTTCTTTATATCCTGGGGAAAATAAAACATAAAAAGGGTGAGCTCAAATGCTCAGTATGGTTAACCAAGGAGAAAATAGAAAAAAAAATATACCTTTGAACTTAAAAACATGAACATAATGTTTAAACATTAAAAACATGAGTTGTAAAATAAATCATGGCAGTACGTAAGGCATAGATCATAAAGGAACATTAATCATGACAAAGTATCATGGTAATAAAACATGTAATTGTGGAAAAACATTAATAATATGATATGATTTCCATAGTAGAAAGGGAATTTCTGCCAAGACCATCATTGTGGAAAAAATCCATCACCGAACCGGGTTTACTTGCCATTCCAGCCCTGTATTACTGAGCCGGATTCACTCGCCATTCCAACTATGTCTATCTCATGAGATATAAATATTTACCCAATGAATTGGAGGGAGATATAGGTCCCACAAATATAATAATGAAATCATTCTTACTTGTTCCAAAAAATAAACATAAATCATTCATTATAACCAAAAGAATAAAATGGGTTTCATAAACATCATCCCATCATATCGTAATCCATATAAAAAAAATTGATATAATTTTATCATAAGAAGAATCAAACCATTTAAATAATAGATACATTATACTTGAAACATAATCATACTAAATAATTTCATCTTAGATGGAAAATAGTTTTGACAAAACACGTGTGATGAATTCATGAGGAAAATGTCATTTCTTCTTCAAAATCATTTTATTTTCACTAAATTTCATTAAACTTTAAAAGAAAAAGATTTTTTTGAAAATAATAAAGAAATATTGTAGAGGAAGAATCATTAAAATTACGTTTTATGAAACCGTAAAAATTTGTTCATTCCATATAAGTTTAAAAAACAATCTCCTCGTACTTTTAACGAAAAAGTCAAAAAGTTCCTTGTATGGTAAACAAAAGAAATATTCCTTCCATAAAACAATTTAAAAGTCAAATAGGGGTAAAAATTACTTTAAAAATACATGGAAGAATATTAAAATCTTCATGAAAAACGTTTTTATGGACATGGATGAAAAATATAACCCTATTAAATACTTACGTATATGAAATCTCAGATAAAAATGAGATTTGCAAAATTATCCCTTACCTTATGTCCAATTTCTTCTTTCTGTGTCCGAGACTCCTTTATATTGGGTTTAAACATATTATTAACTTGTAACATAACCATAATAATATTTATTATATCTTATATGATTCACTTATGACTTTATATTACATGTTCTTTTGTAAATTCCATGTTAAAACAGTGTTTTGGGAAAAATCATTTCATTTATCATACGTGTTTCGACTTGTTGTTCTTGATATTATTACTTATATCCTGATTTAGTTAATTCAATAATGTAAAAAATGATTTATATATAATATATATTCAGGATATAAATATATATGATAGATCAATAAATGGAATGAAATACGCCGTTCATGGAGACGGTAGGCCGTACGTACGCATGAACGTTGTTTTCATTTCCTTATTGAATTGAATGTAATTAAGTAAGTGAAAAATATATGTATATAAATCCAGTATAATTATTATTTAATATAATTCATGATTATTTATTATATATACTTTATAATCATACTTGAATGGTTAATCATGGAAAATGAATCTCATCGCGTTCGTGGAGACGGTAGTCCGTACATACGCACGAGCAACAATATCATTCTTTTGATATAAAAATCATATATAATTGGATGGTATATCATATATACATAATAATAATAATGTGATATTTATTATTTATATCATTTATACTCATTATTATACCCATCCAAATGATGAAATGTTTGTATAATAAACTACACCACGACTTGGAGACGGTAAGTCGTACGCACACACGTGTGGTGACTTTTTCATTTATACGATGGATAAAATAACTAATATGGTTGTGAAATTATTATAATAACATCAAATTATATAGAATATACTGGGTTTATTATTTTAGAATGTAGACAACAAAGAAGGAGGAAGTGGAAGTAGAAAGGAACTTGAAATAGGTGGTGAGACATTTACCTCTTCTTCGGGTTTTTCCTTTTTATTTGGTCAAAATGGCTCCTTAGGTTGGTATTATGACTAATTTAAGGCCTCTAGGATTAAGGGAGGAAATTCTGGAGGGTATTTGGTTAGGTTTTGGGCGATCCAAATGGCTTTGGAGGTGTTAATTATAGAGGAGGGGGAATGCCCTTTTATAAGAGGGATGAGGGGCATCTTAGGAAAAACTTAAAATATTATTTTATCATAAATTTATATTCGGTTTATAATGGCTCCAATGTGACTTATATAGATTCTATGGTTATTATGGGTAGAAATACTCTCAAAAAATATGTTTTAGACATGTTTAGGTTAGCATTTTAACCTTATCATTTAGATTTAACTCTTAAGTTAAATAATTTATCTTTTACCGTGTCTTCTTGTATACTTATACTATATGGTTAATAAACTAACTATAAAATGCCAATCTAACCCCAATTGGTTCCTTAATGTCATATATATTATTATATAAATCTTTTTTCCGATCCTTAGATTTTTAGGACCATTTTATCAATTAATAATATAATATTTTTTAAAAAAACTCTTTTATGTCAATTTTGACACTATTTGGTATTTTGTTTTTTCTAAATTCATAACAGCATTATTACTTCAAACAAAATTCATCTATCCAACCCTAATATGTCATAGTAACCTATAAACTTCATTTAATTCATAAAAAGTCTCAAATTAAATTTATTTGGGTATTTATAACATCAATTATGTTTATATTTCATTCATAAGGTAATTACTGCATCATCATTGTGTCATAAATAAATTAAAATATTTAATGTATAAAAAATATAAATAAAATACCATTATGTATTAAATCTATTTATCTTTCTAATTAATATTTATAGTCTAATTTATCTTATGTATAACCCTATATTAAAAATGTTTTAGTTATTAAACATTGATTTTAACTAATTTAACTCTTCTTTAAATAAAATAGTAATAAATGACCTAATCTAATCCATGTAAACATAAAGGGTAATATTTTATTCCTAAGGTTGTTTATGGTCTAATTACACTTATCTAATAGAATTATGACATGTGTTAGGGTAATAATAATATCCTTTTTACTGTTAATTACCCTATTTACTTTTACCTGTGGTAAATAAAAGTTAAAAGTTACTATTCAAAAAAAATTATTTTCATCTCATTGAACCACATTTTACTTACTAATATCAACCATGTCTCTCAGAGTTTTTAAATTCAACTCACATAAGTGGTAAAATTATGTTTGATGTAAATTTTCAATTGCTCATAGGAGGTGGGTAAAAGACGGTAAAAAATTCAATTTTTTTTTAAATATCTAAAATTATTATAAAATGACTCTAATTAATTACATTGAAATTATATAGGTATCATGTATAAATTTTGGCCTACAATAAATTTAAATAATATAAATGATCATTTAAATAAAAATTCAGTTTTAACCAATAAGTCAGTGTTTTCACAATTCCTTAAAATTGAAAGTTTTTAGAAAAATACCCAAAATTCACCCTAGGCTAATTTTGATATTTTGAATCCAAAAATGAAGTCCATTTTGAACGATAAAATATATAAAATTTCAAAAAGTGGGAATTACTATTCATAACGACTTGTTTATAATAATATTATCACAATATATCGTTGTTTAGTGAAACTCAGTATTGCATACAACACATGCTATTGAGGATGGTTTCTCTTGTGTGTAACACAAGCCAAGAATAGTGTTTGCGTATAATACAAGCTAATATGGTGTTGCATATAGAACAAGCTAATTTCGGTGTGGCGTACAACACATGACATCAATGAAATTAAAATAATATTTTTCATAAAATCTTGGGGTGTTACATTCTACCCCCCTTAAAATGAATTTCGCCCTCAAAATTTATCAGGGTTATAAATGGTTTACTACTTGAAATTTTCTTTCATAGAAACCCACATCGTACAAAGGTATATTAAAACTTAATTTTAAAGAAGAAACGTAACGGTTACCCAAATTAACTCATCACTGGGTTTCCGCATAGAATAACATAGGTGAAAATATTGAAATGGGAGAGAAATCTAACCATCATGTTCTGATGGAGAGTGGTAGAGAACATGGATATGAAAATGACAACAATCACAGAGCCATAAATTTGTGATGATCTAAGGTACCATCTAAGACAAAGTTTTTGGTTTTCAAGATCAATTCCCAAAAGTTGAAAAAATGGAATTAGAAGAAATACTTAATTGATTTCGGTACAGTCTCACTATTTTTTGTGCCTTGAACAATTTCCGTTTCATCTCTTAAAGAAATGAAGTGGAATATGTCTTTTGTGAAGTGTTAGCAGGTCATGCAATAGAATGATAGGTCATTCCATCTGTCTCAAACATAAAGTTAGCAATAGTTATATACATAAGTACATCTATGGTGAGATTAATCGTATATGGTTAAAAAAATGGACTTATAATTCATCTATCATACCACTTAATAAAATAAAACTAATTTATACTAAATAGGGACTTCCTATAGGCCAGTGGTAGGCGATTAAGGCCTATCGCACTTCGGTTGTGGGTTCGATTCCCGCAACCTTGTACTACTTGATGGGTTGTCTCCCATCCTATAGGTTTCCCTTTTTCTAAAACTATACTATTATAATATTCTAGAAATAATATAAAAAAAGGTTCTGGCCTTAAACAGTATTATCTTCTGTACAACTTAATCCATTTCAATAATTATGCTTATGCAATATACTTCTGTCCAATATCATAGTATAATGATGAAGATTACGAAAGGGGTCATCTACCAAGCATGTAAATACCATCATTTATCCCCCATATATCATAAAATATATATGGTTGGTCACATTCCAGACATTTGAATACCGTAATTATGTATTCACTTGAAACATGAATAACCATATAATCTTTGAGAAAACATGAATTTTGTCAAAATTTAACTCATTCCACATACCAAAATCCCAAAATTTCTATATACTCAAACCATGACATCACTTTGTCCTTATATCAGTCATGAGCTCATTAATACTATCAAACATCTCATTATCTCCTAATCCCTTCATTATGCACATATTAGGTGCTTTCCAAAAATACTTCAATCACTTTTCATGGTTACCAGTACCATATAATTATTGAAAACCACAACAAACCAATACATAAATATTCCAATATTCCAAGATACTATAAATGATATTCTACAACACTATTTTGGAATCTTGTTACATAAACACGTAATCATTCCACCACTTCATTGTCATACTCAACATTGCCAACAGTGATCACATCCGACTTCCCTTTGTCCATTGGATTAAGAGGGTTTTGAGGTCGATCATCAGTAACCCTTGGATTATGGCATTGTTTAGCGTAATGCCCCATTTCCTTGCACTTGAAGCATTGAAGTGATGGTGGTGATTTCTCTATAGTCTTTTCTCTATTCAAACCATTAGATACCTTTTTCCCATTACATCAGCACTCAGCTGTTTGATGACCTTCTTTTCCACACTTAAAATATTTTCTATTCCCTTTAAGACAATATCCACCATGCTTCTTTCCACACTTTGAGCGTAATAAAACATTTGTCTTCTTTTCACCATAGTTTTGAGATTTTTCCTTGAACTCCATCTTTCATTTCTTTTCAAAACCATGAGATGAATATGTTACACCAACTTCCTGTTCTACCTTGGTATCACAACACACAATTTCATCATAGCTACTAAAGTTTCTTATAGCTAATGCAATTCGAAGACTTGGTTTTAAGCCACTGAAGAATCGATCAACTTTATATTCAGGTTGGATGATAAATCTAGATGCATAACTTGAAAGCCTTGTAAAATTCACATCATATATACCAGCAGATTCATCATTATTTTGATTAATCTCAAGGAGAACCTTTTGAAACTTTCTTCAAAGAATACGAGGGAAGTACTTATTGAAAAAAAAGTTCTTGAACTCGTCCCATTCCATGGATTCAATTTCATCTTGGGGCCCTGTATTTTTAACTAGAGACCACCATTGGTCTGCTTGACCTTCTAACTGGTAAACAAAAAAAATGGCTTTTCATTCTTTGAACAGTGAAGTATCGAAAATATATTTTCAATGGCACTAATCCATTGTTCAGCAACAAGTGGATCAGAAGACCCACTGAAAGAAGGTGGACATTGCCTCATGAAGGACTCAATAGAATATTTTTTCCTTTCTCTTGTCATTTGGAAGTTTAGAATGATTCATAGCTTGTGTAAGTATGGCAAGAATATTTTTCACTCCATCTCTCATAACATTGGTTTGTTCCGGAGAACAATCGTTGCATTTTCCATTACATTGATCAACACGGTTTCTTTAGGTTCCAGCCATCATCTAAAACCCAAAAAGAATAGTGTGAGAGGAAAAAATCAAGCCAGGAAAACAACATTATAAAGGGGGAGTACCTCTTAGGTTTAATTCTAATATCGTTTCTGTAATTCTAGGACAATAACTTATACTTATACTTAACCATAGAGACATCCCTAGAAATACCTTAGAAATATCTCTAGGGATTTTACTATAGTTTTCGCATCGTATTTTCTAAAGGTCAACTAAACATATCCTCTGATACCTACTGTCAAGACCCACACTTGACGTAAATGGATATTGAATTACATTTTTGGAATACTTAATACATAAAAAAATGACACCCAAGGACCATATTTGTTTAGTGTCTTTGGAAACTCGGAACATAATATTCTAATCATGGTGAAAGATCTTCAACATCTACCATAAATATCTTTCACTTTTTTTCTTAACTAAAAACATTATTTATATCCTAGGGAAAATAAAACATAAAAAGTGTGAGCTAAAATGCTCAGTAAGGTTAATCATGGAGAAAATAGAACAAACCATATACGTTTGACCTTATAAACATGAACATAATTTAAAAAATTTAAAAAATTGAGTTATAAAATAAATCTTGGCAGTACGTAAGGCATAGAACATAAAAGAACATTAATAATGATAAAGAATCATGGGAATAAACAATGTAATTTTGGAAAAACAGTAAGGAAATGATATGATTTTCAGAGTATCCAAGGCATTTCTACCAAGACCATCATAGTGGACAAAGTCCATCACTGAATCGGGTTTACTTGTCGTTCCAGCCCTGTATTACTGAAACAGATTCACTTGCTGTTTCAGCCATGTCTATCTCATGAGATATAAATCTTTACACAATGCATTGGTGAGAGATATAGGTCCCACCCATCTCATAATGATATCATTATTACTTGTGCCATAAAATAAACATAAATCATTAATCATAACCCAAAATATAAAATGGGTTTCATAAACATAATTTCATCATATCATAATCCATATAAAACAAATGGATATAATTTCATCATAATAATAATCAAACCATGTAAATATTAGATACACTATAATTGAAACATAATCATACTAAATAATGCCATCTTATATGGAACATAGTTTTGACAAAACTCTTGAAATGAATTCTTGAGGAAAATATCCTTTCTTTTCCAAATAATTTTATTTTCACAAAATGAAATTCAATTTTAAAAGAAAAGGATTTTGTTGAAAATAATAATGAAATCTTGTAGAGGAATATTCTTTAAAATCAGGCATTATGAAACCATAAAAATTTTCTCATTCCATATAATTTAATAAACATTCTCCTCGTACTTTTTTTGAAAAAGTCAAAAAGTTCCTCATATGGTAAACAAAAGAAAGATTCATTCCATAACACAATGTAAAATTAAAATAGGGGTAGAAATGACTTTAAAAATACATGGAAGAATATTAAACACTTTATAAAAATCATTTTTATGGACAAGGATGAAAAATATAACCCTAGTAAATACTTACTTATAAGCAATCACAGATAAAAATGAGATTTTCCAAATTATCCCTTACCTTATGTCCAATTTCATCAGTATGTGTCTGAGACTCTTGAATAGTGGGTTTAAATAGATTATTAACTTGTAACATAACCATAATAATATTTATGATATCATATATGATTCACTTATGACTTTTTATTACCCGTTCTTTTGTAAATTCCTTGTTAAAGCAGCATTTTAGGTAAAATCGTTTCATTTATCGTACGTGTTTCGACTTGTTGTTCTTGATATTATTACTTATATCCTTATTTAAATAAATCTATATTGTAAAAAATTATTTATATATAATATATATTCATCATATAAATATATACGATAGATCGATAAATGGAATGAAATACACCGTTCATGGAGACGGTAGGTCGTACGTACACATGAACGATGTTTTCATTTTCTTATTGGATTGAATGGAATTGTGTAAATGAAACATATATGTACATAAATACAGTATCATTATTATGTAATATATTTCATTATTATTTATTATATATACTTTATAATCATTCTTGAATGGTTAATCATGGAAAATGAATCTCATCGCTTTCGTGGAGACGGTAGTCCGTACATACGCCCGAGCGACAATATCATTCTTTTGATTTTGAAATCATATATAATTGGATATTATATCATATATAAAGAATAATAATAATGTTATATTTATTATTTATATCATTTATACTCACTATTATACCCATCCAAATGATGAAATGTTTGAATAACAAACTACACCATGACGTGAAGACGGTAAGCCGTACGCACGCACCTGTGGTGACTTTTTCATTTATAGGATGAATAAAATAACTACAATGGTTGTACAATTTTTATAATAAAATCCCAGTATATATAAGATACTGGATATATTATTTTATAATAGAAACAACAAATAAGGAGGCCGTGGAAGAAGAAAGGAACTTGAAATAGGTGGTGAGACATTTACCACTTCTTCGTGTTCTTCCTTTTTATTTGATCCAAAGGGCTCCATAGGTTGGAATTATGACTAAATTTAGGACTCTAGGATGAAGGGAGGACATTTTATAAGGTATTTTTATGGGTTTGTGTGAGTAAAATGGCTTTGGAGGTGTGAATTAGAGATAAGGGGGGGATTTTATAAGAGTGGTGAGGGTAACCTTAGGAAAAACTTAAACTATTATTTTATAATAAATTCATATTTAGTTTATAATGGCTCCACAGTGACTTATTTTGAGGATAGGGTGAGTATGGGTCGAAATCCTCTCAAAAAATAGGTTTTAGTCAAGTTTAGGTTACCATTTTAACCTTATCATTTAGATTTAACTCTAAGTTAAATAATTTAACTTTTACCATGTCTTCTTGTATTCTTACACTGTATGGTTAATAAACATACTAAAAACTACCAATTAGACCCCAAATGGTTAATTAATGTCATATATATTATTATATAAGTCTTTTGTCTGATCCTTAGATTTTTAGGACCATTATATCAATTAATAATATAATATTTTTTTTTGGAAACTCTTTTATGTCAATTTTGACACTATTTGGTATTTTTTTCTAAATTCATAACAGCTTTATTACTTCGAAAAAAATTAATATAACCAACCATAATATGTTATATTATCCTAAAAAATTAGTGTAATTCATAAAAAGTCTATAATTACATTTATTTGGGTATTTATAATATCTGTTATGTTAATATTTCATTAATAAGGTAATTAATGCATCATCATTGTGTCATAAAAAATTAAATTATTTAATATCAAAAAAATATAAATTAAATTAAATTATTTTGAAAATATTTTTATCTTTCTAATGAATTTTTATATTCTAATTTATTGTATGTATAAGCCTATATTCAATATGATTTATTTATTAAACATTGATTTTAACTATTTTAACTCTTCTTTAAATAAAATAATAATAAATGTCCTAATCTAATCCAACTGGACCTAAAGGGTAATATTTTACTCCTAAGGTTGTTTTTGGTCGAATTAAACTTATCAAATAGAATTAGGACATGTGTTAGGCTAATAATAATATCATTTTTACCCTTAATTACCCTATTTACATTTAACCGTGGTAAATAAAAGTTAAAAGTTACTATTCACCAAAAAAAATTCATCTCATTGAACCACATTTTACTTACTAGTATCAAACTTGTCACTTGGATTTTTGAAATTCAACTCACAAGAGCAGTAAAATTATGTTTTATGTAAATTTTCCAATGCTCCTAGGAGGTGGGTAAAAGTCGGTAAAAAGTTCCATAAAATTTTTATATATCTAAAATTATTATAAAATGACTCCAATGAATTACATTGAACATATACAGGTAATATGTATATATTTCAACTTAAAATAAATTTAAATAAAATAAATGATAATTTAAATAAAATTTCATTTTTAACAAATAACTCAGTGTTTTCACTATTCATTAAAAATTGAAAGATTTCAGAAAAATACCAAAAATTCACCCTAGGATAATTTCGATATTATAAATCCAAAAATGAAGTCCATTCTGAAAGATAAAATTTATAAAATTTAAAAAGGTGGGTATTACTATTCATAACGGCTAGTTTATAATAATATTATAATAATATATCATTTTTAGTGAAACTCAGTATTGTGTACAACACATGCTATTAAGGAAGGTTTCTCTTACGTGCAACACAAGCCAAGAATAGTGTTTATGTATAATACAAGCTAATACAATGTTACGTATAACACAAGCTAATTTTGGTGTGGCATACAACACTAGACATCAATGAAATTAAAAGAATATTTTTCATAAAATCATGGGGTGTTATAGTGACCCTAGGTTAGGCCACCCCATGACTCAGTCACCATTAGATGATAGCCAGGAGTTGGCATCCAGTGATCCAAGAACCTAATCTTTCTATTGGTTTTCTGCCTTGGGATAGTTAAAACATCAAGGGAGAGTGACCTGATATTCCATGGACAAGAAGACTTACAATATCATTTGAAAAACTCATGATTACATGCAACTTTTTGAGGAAGTGATCCAGCCTACTCCAGCACCGCATGTTCCCTTTTGGATTTTTACCACATGTGTAGCGATCACCTGAATACTCCATGTCGGCCAGGCTGTCAGCCTCCATGAACTAAGAAAAATCCATTCACTCTTTCCTCGGGAAATCTCCTCTTCCATTATTTTCATCCGGATCTATGATGGTATTGAAATCCCCTCCAATGATCCAAGGAAGATCCCCAAGGTCAAAATCACTAAAATCATTCCACAGTGACCCCTCTTTATCAAATCCCACCTACCATACACAAAGGACATTAAGAAGTGGTTTGTACCATGGCTAACATTCGCTGTTATGAATTGGTTTACCGCCTATACGAAGTCGACCAATGTATCATTATTACCGAATATACAGATGTGTCGTTTCATGGGGTCTGGATGAATGGATTCATGCATATTGATATTCCAAGTGAAATCCTTGAGTTTAGCTAGGTTTTTATTTCTGTTCAATGATGGAAACAATGTGTGCCTTGTACCTCTTAGAATTTGAATCCATGTAATCTTTTTTAACTCTCACCCCTAGGCCATGAGTGTTCTAGATTAAAAAAGGTATCATTGGGTGAGGTGTGGCCCGAATTTGGCCCTCGGCACCCTGGTCTCTATCGGGTGGGAGAAGGAACACGCCCTTCTATGACTCTTCTTGTGTCCTGATATATGCCTCGTGCATACCCCCAAGGACATAGGGGAGGTGGATAGAGAATGGTGGGACCTATGAGTGGGGGCCTTGAGAGTCTTCCCTCTCAATGGGCATGGAGTAGACTGAAACAGTGAGGCTTGAATTTATGGAAACCAAGGGGAGGAAGTGCTTGGATCCCCTTCTTGAGTATACTCACTATAATCAATAATTAGAACCACATTCAGAAATGGGGGGGGGGATAGGCCTCTTGGCCTACCAACTCTAAGGGCTTCCCCACAGTATCACTCCGAATGATCACTGAGTCCATAAAAGGTAGACCTGGGGGATCAATGAAACTGGTAGGAATCCTCATAAGGTTCTCTTGAAAATGACCCTCTGATAGCAAATGGAAAGGACTGAAAAGACATTATGCAAGGTCATGCATATGGGGGGAGGATACCGGAGGGACTAAAGGGACAACATAAATGCAGGAGGAGCCCACACAAACTAGTGAAGGTGTAGGGGAGGGCTCACAGGCAGGGCGGTCCGATGGAGACATTTTCGGAGGACCCCAAGGTGCCAAATGCACATCAAAATGGGACCCAAAAAAAGCCACCGCTTTCACGAGACCCTTTCCCTTATCACCTCTAGTCTCTTAGAGTTGGGGACCTGGATGTTGTTTCTTGCACCCATGGGGGGGATTGGCATTAGAGGATGCAGTGGGAGAAGAAAGTGGAGAAGACAAGAAATACTACCTCCTGGATCCACACCATCTCATCCTTCCCCTTAAAATGTATCATTTCCAGGACAGAGAGAGATTGTTCCAGATCCACACAAATCGGAGCCACTAAAGCATCCTCATAGCAGCCGATGAACACATCCACACAAAAAAAATCCACTAAGACAATATCCAATGACTTTGAGAATACTGCCATTCTGAAAGTTTATATTCTTTTTGGTCTATGATTTAGGGTTTATGATATAGGGTATTGGTTTTAGTGTTCATGGTATAGGGTGTGGGTGTGGGTTTTGGTTTTGAGTGTAGGTTATAGAATTTAGGGTGTCGAGATTATGGTTTTGTTTTTATGTAATAGGGTTTAGGGTGAAGGTATTAGGGTTATTGGTGTATGGTAACATGTTTTTTTGGTGTTTTTTAAATGTATTAGGGTGTATGAAATATGGTTTAGAGTACATGTTTTTTGGGATTAGAATGTATGGCTTAGGATTTATGGTGTTTTTTTAGGGATTAGTGTATATGGTTTATTATTTAGGGTTTAGGGTTTTGGTTTTGTGTTAGGGTTTAGGGTATAGAGTTTATGGTGTAGGTTATATGGTTTATAGTGTATGGTATAGGTTTTTGGGTAAGGTTTATGGATTAGTTTTTAGGTATAGTGTCTATGGTGAAGGGTTTATAGTTTAGGTATTGGGTATACGGTTCAGGTTGTTGGGTTTAGTGTGTAGGTTTTAGGGTTTAAGGAGTATGGTAGAGTTTTTAGGATGTAAGTCATAGGGTTTCAAATATAGGGTACACTGTATTGGGTATAGTGTTTAGTGAGTGGGGTATTTGGTTTAGGGAGTAGGGTTTAGGGTTTATAGTATAGGGTAAATGGTTTTGGGTTTTATGGTATTGGGTAAAGGCTTTATGTTGTAGGGTATTGGAATTAGGGTGTCTATTATAGGGTGCATGTTTATGGTTTGGGGTATTGGATCATGGATTTATATTGTTGGTTTTAGAGTTTTCTAGTGTATTTTTGTGTTTCTAATGATTTTAGGTTTGTTTTTGGTTTTTGTAATTTTAAGGGGAGTAGTGTTTTTAGGGGTTTTGGGGGTGCTTTATTGATTTTATGGGTTTTAGTGTTTTTAGGTATCTTTAAATTTTTTGGATTTTTATGTTTTTATGAGTGTTATGAATTTGTAGTGTCTTTAGGGGTTTTAAGGGATTTTAAGGTCCTTTAGCATTTATATGTGGATTTATCAATCTTTTAGGGTTTTCATATTTTCAGGTCCATTTTGATTTTTTGATATATTTTTGTGTACATTAATGGTTTTTAGGTCTTTTTTTGTTCCCATAGGTTTTTTGGTTTTTAAGGTTTTAGGATTTTTATGTTATTGGGGATATTATTTCATTTCTATGGTTTTGTGGGGTTTAGGTGTTTTGGGTATTTTTTTGGGGTTTTGTGGTTTTTAGGGGTTTATAATGTTTTTATGGATTCTAATTTCTATAGGATTTTTTGAGGTTTTATTGTTCATATAGATATTTATGGGTTTTAGGGTATAAGGGTTTAAATATTATTATTGGTATTATTAGTGTTTTCAGTTTTTATTGGGTTTTATTCGTTTTATGGTTTTTATGGATTTTATGTTTTGGGGTTTTGTTGTGTTTTTATGATATTAGGTGGTGTTTTTGGGTTTATGTGGGGTGTTCAGGGTTTTAATTTATTTATGGGTTTTGGAGTTTTTTTTGGGTTATTGTGCTTTTAGGGGTTATTAGGATTTCATCATTTATTAGGGTTTTATCGGATTTATCAGGTTTTAGGGGTTTTTATGGAATAATCTCTTTTTTGGTATTTAGGTTTTTATGGATTTAATGGAGTTTATGAGTTTTAGGTTTACTAGGGTTTGTTAGGTTTTTAGGGGTTTTCTGGTGTTTTGTGTTTTATGATTTTTAATGGTTTTTATGGTTTTTAAGGATTTTTAGGGAATTTAGAATTTTAAATGATTCTACTATTTCTATAGTATTTTAATGATTTATAGTATTTATAGTTCTTTTTATGGGATTCATTGGGGTGGTGGGGGTTAAGGGTTTTTTGGTCTTATATATGTTTTCAAATTATTTTAGTGTTTTAAGGGTTATTTTTTTTTGGTGTCATTACGTGTTTTTCGGGTTTTAGTGACTTTTAGGAGATTTATGTTTATTTTGGTTACTTTTGGGATTTTAATATTTTTTTTGCCCATTTAGTGGTTTTGGCGCGATCGGTGGCCGTTAGGGTTTTAGGATTTTTAGTTTTTTATGATTGTTAGGGTTTTATTGGTTATAGTGGGGGTAGGGTTTTTAAGGGTTTTTAGGTTTTCTTCTATTTTGGGATTTTATGGTTATTAATTCATTCTAGGGTTTTTAGGATTTTTTAGTATTTTTAGGGGTTTGGGGGTTTTGTAGGGTCATTAAGGTGTTTGGGTGTTTTAAAATGAACTCTACTATTATTAGGATCCTTTATTGTTTTGTTAGGTATTTTAGGGCACTTTAGGCGTTTTAAGGTGCTTTTTTGGGTTTTATAATCTTTGTGGGTTTTGAATATTTTTTATGGATTTGGGTTTTCGTGGTCCATTATGGTTTCTAGGGGGTTTATTTGTTTTAAAGTATTTTTATGCAGTTTTAGCTATTTTTAATGTTTATTGGGACATTTGGGATTTAGTTTTTTTGTTTCTTAAGTGTTTCATGAGTGTTAGGTTACTTTATTGTTTTTTGGTGTTTTTAGTGTTTTTAGGTTGTGGAGGGTTTTTATGATTTTTAGGGTCCATTATATTTTTTGGGTGTTTTGTAGGGTTTGGGGTTTTTAGGGTTTTTAGGGTCTTGTAGGTGTTTTAGGGTATTTAGAGATTTTTTTTATTTTTAGTGTATTTTCTTGTCTTTTAGGATTTTCATATAGGTTTTATAGTCTTTTATTGTTTTTTGAGTTTTTAGAGACTTTTATTATTATTATGGTCATTTTTTGTTTTTATGGTTTTTATTTTCTTTAGGGTTTTTTGGGTTTTAATGTGTTTTTGTTTTTTTTGGATTTATTATGTTTTTTGGGGTCTTAAGGGTTTTAGGGTTTTTTCCTATTTTATGTATTTTAGGATCCTTTACTGTTTTTATTGGTTTTTTGTGGTTTTAAGGGGTTTTTTGGGTTTTTAAGGATTAATATTTTTTATGGTTTTTTAATTTTTCTAGGATTTTTAAGTTTATTACGGGTTTTAGAAATTTTGGTGTTTTTTATTATTTTAATGGGTTTTTAGTTTTTTATGATGTTTATTGATTTTAATGTTTTCTAGGGTAAAGGGTTTTTAAGGAGATATTTTGGTTTTATGTTTTTAATAGTTTTTGGTTTTTTAAAATCTTTAGGTATTCTAATGGTTTTTTTGATTTTAGGGTTACTTAAGGTTTTAGGGTTTTTTGATATTTAGGGGCTTTATGGTTTTTATGGGTTTATACATTTTTCATGGTTTTTATGTTTCTAGTGTTTTTGGATTTTTGGGTCTTTTGAGGATTTAGGGGTTTTATGGTATTTAGTTATTTTGTATGGTTTTTAGGGGTTTTTATTGTTTTTAGGTGTTTTAGAATTTATTAAGGATTTTAGGGTGATTTACGGTTTTGATGGGCATTTCTGTTTTTTATATTTTTTAGAATTTTTATGGTTTCTTAGGGTTTTATGGAATTGTAGGGGGGTTTTCAATGTTTGAACCATTTTTATTATTTTAGTGTTTTTTGCATGATTTAGGGTTTTTTTATGTATTCTTGTGTTTTTTGGGTTTTAGGAGTTTTTTTAATTTTTAGGGTATTTATTATGTTTGATTGATTGTTTTCCTTTTAGGTTTTTATAGGGTTTTTGGACCTTCTAATGTTTTTAGGGGTTTGTGTACATTTCATTTTTTTGGGGGTTTTAGTATTTTTAGGGGATTTAATGGGGTTTTATCTTTTTTTATGGTTCATTGGGGTTTTTATGTGTAATTAGAGTTTTTGGGTTCTTGATATTTTGGGTATTTTAGAATTCTAGTGTTTGTGAGGTTTTCTTGTCTTTTTTGGGGTTTTAAGGGTATTTGGATTTTTAGGGTCTTTTGGTTTTTAGAAGATTCAGGTGTTTTTGAGTCTATTTATTGTTTTAGGGATTTTAGGGTTTTTATATGTTTTAAGTATTTTAATGGATTTTATGGGGTTTTACATTTTTGGGTGGTTTAATGTTATTTTTGGGAATTATTCATTTTAGTGTTTTTGATAATTTTTTATAGTTTTTAATGTTTTCTAGTATCCTTTATGGTTCTTGTATTTTATTGGTTCTTGGGTTTTTAGGATTATAGGGGTATCATGGATATTTTTGAGTGTTTATGTGGTTTAGGATTTTTTATGTTTTTATAATCTTATAGAGTTCTTTTGTATTTTTATGGGTGTTATGGTATTTTAGGGTTATTAGAATCTTTATTAGATTATTTAAATGTTTTAGGGTTTATGAGGTTTTTACGTATTTTAAGGGGTTTTAGAATATTGAGGTTGTATTTGGGATTTTTAATATTATATAGATATTTTGGGGGGGTTTTGGTTTTTCAATGTTTTTAGTATTCTAGGGGTTTATGGGGTTTTGGGGGGGGGGGGTATTGGGTTTTTAGGGATTTTTGGGTGTTTTCATGTTTTTAGGGTATTGATTTGTCTTTCATGTGTTTTTAGGTTTTTTAGGGTTTTTAGTAATTTTTTGGGTTTATAGAGTTTTTTAGTGTTTCTAAGATTTTTATGGTTTTTATTTTACATTGGCATTTATGTGTTTTTCATGGGTTTTGTATAATTTTTTTTGTTAGCCATTTTAGTAAGGTTTTAATTTTTTTGGGTTTTTACGATTATTATTAATTTCTTGGGATTCAGGGTTTAGGTAATTTAAGGGTTTTATTGGTTTTATGGACTTATAGGGGTTTTAGGTTATTCTTAAGGGGAGTTAGGGGTTTTTAGGGTGGTAGGAGGCTGAGTTTGTAGATATTTCTCATGGGTTTTATGGGTTTTAAGGGTGTTTGGGGTTTTAGAGTATTTAAGGTCTTTTGTGTTTTTTATTTTTTTAGGGGATTAATGATTTTTTTGTTCTTTTTATGTTTCTTAGAATTTTTTGGGGTTTTATTGTGTTCATTTGTATTATGGTTATTTTATGGGTGTTTGGGATATGTAATTAATTTTAGGGGTTTCAGTGGGTTTCTTGGGATTTTAAGATTATTTTTCTTGTGTGTGTGTGTGTGGGGGGGGGTTAAGGTTTTAGGGGTTTTTATGGTTTTTATGATTTTATAGGTATTTTATGGATTTTACGGGTTCTTACATTTCTTTAATTTTTTTATAAATTTCTAAGGGTTTTCTGAGTATTTTTTCATTTTTTGACTTCTTAGAGTTTTTATGTGTTTTCAGTTTTTAGAATATTTTTGAATTTGTAATGATTGTAGGGCTTTAAAAGTATTTGAGGGACATTAATTTTTGTGCTTTTAAGGGGTTTTACAAATTTTTAATTTTTTTTTTCAGGTTTTCTATATTTTCAGGGTTTTTGGGGTTATTATGGAATTTATATGGGTTTTAAGATTTTTTTTGGTTTTTGGATTTTTTGGATTTTAGGGTGTTTTAGTGTTTTTGTGGGATTTTTTGGGTTTTAAGGGGTTTTATGGATTTTTTGGGATTTAGTGTTTTTTGGGTTTTCTAGTGTTTTATGGGTTTTAATAGTTTTTAGGTAGTTTAGTGTTTTTTATAACTATTATAAATTTTTATGTTTTTTAGTGACCTTTAGTGTTTTATTATTTATTGCATTTTTCAAGTTTTTTGGGGTATTTAAGGGTTTGTATAAGGTTTTAAGGCCTTTTAGGACTTTTAGGTTTTTTGGGTAACTTTGGGTTTTACACCCTCTTAGTGTTTTAAAGTGTTTTTTCATATTTTATGGATGTTTTAGGGGGTTTAGTGGTTTTATTGTTTTTACTGTTTTTACGGCATTTAGGTTTCTTATGATTTTTAGGAATTTTGTGGGATTTTTGGGTATTTATGGTTTTGGGTTATTTAAATCTTTTTATGAGTTTTATTTTTAATTTTTTTATGGATATTATGATTTTTAATGGGTTTAGTGTATTTTACGGTCTGTTTGGTTTTCAGTGGTTTTAGGGTTTTTATTAATTTTTTGGGTTATGGGATTTATTTTTGTTTTTTTGGGTTTGGGAGTGGGGGTTAGCATATTAAATATGTTTTTAGGGTTTTAGGGCTTTTGGGGTTTTTGGTTTATTGTTTTTTGCAGTTTTAAGATATTATTGTTTTTAGGGTTTTATGTTATTTTAGGGTTTTACTGTCTTATGTGTTTTTACAGATTTTTTTCTGGGTATTTATGGATTCTATGATTTATTTGTGTTTTTTGGGGTTTTTGGGTTTTTTGGGGGCATTTAAGGATTTTTTTTTGGGTTTTTATGGTTTTAAAGGTTTTTTATAGATTTTAATGTTTTATGGGTTATATTGTTTTTATCAGGAATTATTATTTTAGGGGTTTTTATGGTATCTTGGGGTTTAGTGATTTTACTGGTTTTATGATTTTTTTTATTTTAGGGGTTTTATAGTTTATGGATTGTTAGTATTTAGGGTTTTTAAGGGTTTTTGGTTTTTAGGGTTTGTAGGATCATTTCGGGTTTTTAGAGTTTTAATGTTTTTTTTGGATTTCTTATGGTTATACGGGTTATATGGTTATTTCTGTGGTTATAGGGATATTATTATTTTTAATGGTTTTACAGAATTTTTTCCTTTGTATGGGTTTTATGTTTTTTAGCTTTTTTTATTAGTTTTAGGTTTTTTATGGTCCTTTAGGGTTTTTTAGTTTTAGGAAAATTCAATGATTTTACGTGTTTTTGGGGTTATTTATCATGAATGGGATTTTACGGTATTTTAAGAGGACATTTTTAAGGTTATTGGGGGTTTAAGTCATTTTTATAGTTTTTTAGGGTTTCAGGGTTTTTTCAAACTTTGATATTTTTTTGAATGATTTTATGGCCTTTTGTGTTTTTAGTGTCTTTAAGGTTTTTAAGGTTTTTACAATAATTTACGGATTATCAGGTTTTTAGGATCCATTTTGTTTTTAAGGTTTTTAGATTCCTTTTGGATATTTTGGTTATCTTGGGTAAATCATCAGTTGTTATGGTCCATCATAGTTTTACGTGTCTTTAGGGTCCGTTAGGGTTTTGGGGTCTTTTAGTGTTTTTATCTTATTTAATATCATTTTAGGGGTTTTAGTGTTTTTAGTGCATTTTAGGGGGTTTTAAAGTGATTAGGGAAATCAATGATATTCAAGGGTTTTTAGTTCATTGGTTTTTTATATTTTTAGTGGGTTTGTGGTTTTCTATCTTTTAGGGTCTTTTGGGGTATTTAGAGGTTTTTGGATTTTTATTGTGTTTTAGTGGATTTAAGGATTTAAGGGTTTATATGGGTTTTAACAGATTTTTGAGGATATATAGGTTTTTGGATTTTTAGGGTTTTTTAAATATTATTTAGGGTTTCTTATGGGTTTTAGGGTTTTTTGGGTTTTTCTAGGGTTTTAGGTTTTGTAGGTTTAGGGGCCTTCAAGGTTATTTAGGGTTTTGGGGTTTTTTTGGGTATTTAGGATCATTAGTGTTTAAATTATTTTAAATTTTTTATTGGTTATTATGGTTTTTATGGTTTCTTAGGGGTTTTCAGGGGTTTTATATGTTTTTATGAGTATTAGAGATTTTTGTGTTTTTTTTGTTATTTTTGGTTTCTAATGGTGTTTAGAGGTTTAACAGATCTTAATTTTTTTATGGTTTCTAGTAATTTTAGGGGGTTTTCAATTTTTAAGGTGTTTTTTGATTTTAGGAATTGTTAATGGTTTAATGGGGTTTTAATTTTTTAATGGATTTTTAGTGTTTTAGGGGGTTTTCAGGGTTTTCAGGGTTCTCTTTCCCTTTTTGGGTATCTTTATATTTATACGGGATTTAATATTTTTTTGATGATTCTGGATTTTTATATGTTTTAATGGTTTTCATGTTTTTAGGGTTTTTTAGGTTTTTTATAGTGGTTTTAGTGTTTTTTATTTTGTTTCCATCAGAATGCATGTTCTGATTACGAATAAATATTTCCAAACAATTTCCAACGTATTTGTTTTTTGAACCAAAACACCCAACTATACGGTATCCCAAAGGACCTTCTTTCCAATTGTAGAAATTCATTAGGTTTGTTGACATACAATACTTATTAACTCACATTGTTTAAGAGGATGGGAGGTTAGTATCATCACACCCATTAGGGGGGATTATTTCCTACTTTGTGTCCTGCTTTGAGATTTATGATATGTTCATGGATACTTACTAATTTACCATGCATAATATATGTTTCCCTAAAAAATTTCAATAATTTATAGCAAGTATAATTCAGAATCATCCATAAGTAATTCAGGTTCTTCATCAATGGAGATATTTTTATGTATTATAGGTTCCTTATCAATGGTATCCTCTCATATAATACATATATATTCTTTGGTTGTTTTTATGAAAATGATGGTTTTTAATCCCCTAATTGGGGAACTCTGGAATTTATGGCCATCCATGTACAGAATTTCACTATGAAATATATAATCATCTGGGGAGACGAAACATTACTCTGGAGTTTATTGTCATATAGGTAGATAGAAATTACTCTGGAGTTTTTCATCATCCAGGGAGATAAATGTTTTTTGATGTTGGGATCAAACCCATAGATGGGATACCTATGTATCATTGTGAAATGAATCAGAAACCACCTATTTTAGTGCAGCTAAATGTGACACATAATATGTTTTACAGTCATGTGAGAAGGACCCAACTATATAGTTTAATGCTATGAGGTAAGGACATCTAGGCGGAAGGTTCCTAGTCAAATCTGGATGTGGGACTTATTCTAAAGCATCCCAAAGAACATTTATGTAATATGAGATACAATATTTAATTATATCCTACTGGGTATATTACCTAAAGAGAACAAGGTTGATTTTTAATGTTGGGTTTGAACCTCAAGGTGGCTTCCTACATATCCCATTTAATTGGTAATCAATGTCCACATTGTTTGGTACGTCTCGTAAGGGAGTATGTCCCTTTGATATAAATAGTTGGGTTTTACTCCTAAAAAGGATTCCCTTATAACAAGGTATTTGAGAGATGTCTAAACTCATAGTTGTTTATGAGAAACATAATGCAGGAGTTGCTACTATGGATAATTAGCAGATTAGTGGAATTAGGTTTTCACTTCTAAGAAATATATCTACTGAGCTCGAGCCCTATGTGATGGAATCCTATATATCCTCGTTATGGTGAGAATTATATATCTCATAGGTCATTCCATTTCGTTCATACACCTAGGAGAAGTTCCATTTAGGGTGAATTATTTCTCATTTCATGGATGAGACAATGCAGTGCATGGGCCTGGAGGAGGCCTCCTACATATCCCAGTTATGGTGGGAATGAGAGTTTTCGTAGTTCATTCCATTTGGGGATTACACCAAGGAAGAGACCCATTGAGAGGGCATGATTTCTCATTTCATGGATGTGATTATGTGTATCTCTGGCCTTGATATGCCTTCAAATGTATCCCAATTATGCTGAAAATCATAGTTATCATTGTTCATTCCATTTAGGTCTTACACCTAGGAGGAGGCCCATTTATGGGATTAAGTTTGTGTTTACTTCTTAAAAGGATGCACAATAACTTGTGGGGTTTTTATTAGGACTATGTTTTTAGGAGGATTTCCATTGATCTTAGGCCTTAGGCAGGCATCCTACTTATCCGGGTTATGGCAGGGATTAGAGTTCTTATAGTTCTTGATATGAGATGGATTTTGTGGATGTTATGATAATAAAAAATCTCAAAAACATGTTAGTCATTCTCGGTGTGAGAAAAAAAGAGGATTTGAAACATTAAAAAAAAACCAAACATGCTTTTCCTCCTTCTCTAATGGTAGCGGATTGTCTTATGGTGAAGGTAGTTGGGGAAATTGTGGATGAGGGTGTGGATCAATGAACCTTTCAATGTGAAATGATATTGAAGGTCATTAGGTCCAGCATGAAAGGCTTTTTGATTATTCCTGGAGGGATTCATTAAAATTGGGCACTTAAGAAGGAAGGATGTAAACCCATATGGAAGGGAAATCCACGTGTGAATTTTATCCTCCCTATAGGGAACCTGAGGCTTGAGGTTATAGTGATGAGAATAGGTGACAGATTCTAATCCTATGAATCCAATACTATGAACTCCTCGACACTATCCTAAGGTTAAGGGTCTATGGGACTAGGGATATCCAAATCAACAGACACTCTGAGGACCCAAATCCTCTTCAAGGACTAGTGCGGGTAACCCCTACCTATAGATATCCATATCCAAATGGTAAACATATTGATGTGACTATTATAAATGTTTGGAACATCTAGAGTAGTTGGTGGATATTTCAATATGATCAATTTTGGGTAAGAGATACAATGAAGGAGAATCCATACCATGAAAGGATTTAGAGGAGGATTCAGTAAAGGATTTTGTAGGATGAAGGGATGAGTGGGCATTAAGGAAGGGAACTCAAGTGGGTGGCACATAGGTATGGGGGCACAAATAAGATTTGGGTACTAGATGCCAACAAAAGTATTGAAAAAACTAGATGACTAAACTTTGTTGAATCTTCATTCAACCCTATAAGGGTCTTGAAAGGTATTCCCAAAAGTGAGGTTCACAAGTTCCTCCATGAGAAATTACGGGCGCGTAAGAGTTCTTGAATCATGGAGGTTGAGAAACTGAGTCACAAAAGTGTTCATTATTTTTAACACTTAATGGACTTATGTACTTTTATCCTCCATTAATTTTCTCAACATATGTGTTAAATAACTACCTTGGAGGATTCAAAAGTCTTGGGAGAAGAACTATGGATACTATAGTAGAAATCAGGATTTAGGGAAAATTTTCCATATAAATGAATACCCCATGGGTTTATTTATTGGAAAATTTGTTACCCTGAGTGATGGTGACATTGATCTCAAGTGATTAGGTGGCATGAAAGTGAGTGGCGCGCAAGTCCATTCTCACCACTAGTTATTCAGGAAACCTTGGAGAAATTTTTTTGAACCTTTCCAAAATTTGATATTTTCTAAATATTTTCTCCTATTTCTTCTAAGGTATTTCCCTATGTCAATTATTTACCTATGTGATGAAATGGAGTTTTGGGGGAATTGTTCAAAAATGATTATCCATACCAATGGGGTTGCACCCCCACACCCCTGCTCGAGATTAGTGATGGGTTGCAGTCTAGGCTCTTCAGGCTGGTGCCTTCACTACAATAACTATCCCCCATGAAAAATGCAGAGTCACGCTACCATCTATTTATGACAGGTTAAGGACATTTTCTATCATGGAACATGGAAATCCAATTTTCACCTTCCAGAATATAGATGTATTTCTACTCCAACTCAACATTTTGTGTCTAAGTGAGGTTGACATCATCAATTTTGTGGAGAAGTGCATAGAACCCATATCACAGCCTCTTCAAAAGCCCCCCATTAGGATTTGTACTTTATGAACGAAATCAATATGGTTATAATGTAATTTTAGGGATCTTTGACACATTCTAACATCATTTAGTGTGTTTTGGTGCTACACCATGTTTTAAAGTATGATCTAATTTTTTCCTAAGCCATGGGACCTACTAAGCATAGTTTGAATGTTTCTAGGGTCATATAGACTACCCTAAAAACGTTTTTCTTGGGTTTTATCACCCTAATTTTTACCAAAGCACATTACATAGGGGACTTAGTGGGTGATACTCAGCTTATTTTTACTCTTCCATTTTGGGTATTCTACCTTACAGGTTTTGTGCCCTGTTAACTTTTTATTTTTCGATATTGCCTAGAGAGTATAGAGTGAAATCCTAGCGAGATGAGACTCGAATTTTGTCCAGAGTGACATTTTTGTGTTTTAAATCTAGTGATTATAATATATATTTTTTTGTTTTCAATTCAGAGTCATGCATGTCGGACTAATAAGGATAGTGTCTTTTGTCGAATTGCTTTGACCATGAATTTTTAAATTTGACCTAAACATGTCTTGATAGCAAGGAAGGTCCCGATAAATTTTAATATAGATACATCAAAAGGGAATATTGGGTCATATTTTTTATGGTCACAAAATATAAAATATAAAATATATGAATATAGGTGGTATCATCCAAGAATTAAGTCGCCGCTATTTGACAACCCCATTATGGGGGATGTATTATACATGGGAAAGTAGGTCATGTGCAGCATGGATATGTAGTGGTATCCTTTGGATGACAAAACCGTTATAATTTTGAATTATATAGGGACAATTGGAGAACATAATTCATAGTCTGGTAATGGAGCTCTTGAGAATTCTGAATTTCTATTGCTAATAAAAAAGCGTATAAAATTTGGATTACAGAATACAATTGTGGGTGGATATTCCAATGAATGATGTCTATGTATAAATGGGGTCATCCGTGACAACATAGGCCATGAAAGATAATCATATCCTACAAAAATTCAATGTGTGAAGGAATGTACAATTCTCTAAAAGATGATTTCTGATATTATTATTGTACTGTTTCATGTCATGACATAAGGACTTTAAGTTCTTTTCTCCTATTCATTTTAATGTCCTACAACAAGGAAATAATGTTCTGAATTTTAAAGTCTTTGAATAAGGAAATTAGATCAATTATACTATGTAATTTAATGTCATTGATAAAAAATGTTAGGGATTTTATGCTGTTTAGTTAAAAGTCATACATCAATGACATAATACTATGTAGATTCAAGTCATTCACCAAGGAAATTAGTTTGTGAAATTTAATGTCATGTGACAATGACATTAGGCTATGAAGTTTAATTTCATGAATAATTGAAATTATGTTTAGAAGTTTAATGTCATGTAGTGAGAGGATTAATATGTGCATTTTAATGTCATTCAACAATAAAATTAGATGGATTTAATATAGGTTCTTTATCGTTTACCAATGGACCATTATTTTCTTATTTCTTGATAATTTTTCTTGAAACATGGTATCATTTTCAGGTATGGAAAGGAAGAATTGTAAAATGTGATTTGGGAATTTCCAGATCTAGAGAATGACTTGGGAAAAGGGATAAAGGCATTAGAGGATTTCTCTTGTAAGAACAAAGTTACCTCTATTTGACAAACTAGTTTTGGGGCCTTGTAGGGTTACTAAAACTCTAAAATTGGAAGGGAAATACTCCCCCAAATTTCATGATGGAATAAGATGCATGATAGATTGATAATTTGAGAATGGGTTCAAAGAAATAAAATTTGGAAAAGGACAATGACTGGTCTATGCACTGAATTCTGGAAATGGAACATGGATGGAATTAACCACAAACCAATATTCTACTGAATAGAACATGATATTTGGGTCCATGAAGAATTTATAGAAAACCAACCTCCACAAATAATGTCATTGGCGGAATAAATGTGGCTAATTTCCACCTGCGTACAACCTCCTACCAACCGCTTCATTGGAAAAAATGTGACAGAGCAGTACACTGCTATGAACCTCCCCCAAAAAAAATGGTTCATAAGCTAGGTAAAGTTGAAGTCATCCCATTATCAAGATAATCCATAAATGGTATTAAGGTGGTGATTATCAACACCATAAATCGCTGCTACTGCAAACCGCTAGCGCAGTGTACCACATCCCCACAAACCTCTTTTGATTGATTCATTCGATGGTTGGATGATTTCCTCATGGGATTCAATAAAATGTTTCATGTGACACCTATATATAGTCTCCTCAACACCATATAAAAGGTCCCTGCAGATAGATGATAAAAGGATCCGATTTTTTAGAGATTGGAGTTACAAATGGAAGACTTCAAAGAAAAATGATTGACAATGGATGTAACCATGAATGGTATCTAGTTGGTATAAACCCACCACATACCATGAAGTGAAGGAAACATAATGTAAAGTAATAAACTAAATAGGAACCTAATTGGTGAACCAAAAATAATATTCTCTTATAATATGAACTTCTGAAAAACGAAATTCTCAGTGTCCATTCATCAATCCCTCATACGACATAGTGAAACACTATACAGATGAAACCCTACACCGCATAGTATTTTGCTATGCAGATGGAATCTAGCATTGCAAAAAACAACCCTATACAGACAGAACCTGAGGCCCTGTACCACTATGGTATGTAGACCACATTCAGTACCAGGTACCACCATGATAGGCGGATGGTCTCTCCACCTCCATAACAATACTCCAGGTAGTGGGTACTGCATCACACATGAACAAATGGTACACAGAGTAAGGTACCTTCGTTCTTTCCATCTTTCAGTACTAATCATTCTCTTCCATTTCCATCTTGTCCTCTGAATCAGCTCTGCTAACTAGTCCATCGGCATCAGGCCAAAGCCTCTTCCAAAGACAGTAGATCTGTATGATAAAACCATTGGGTATATCAGCACGTCCTTGTGAGTTTATATACCAATGGTAAGTGGAGTCATATGGGTTATCCTTGTAATGGTGCAGACCCACATAATGTTCTTATGTATACCTTCCCATGGTATCATAGGGTCTAGACATGGGATACTGATGTGAACCTCCCAATTCTAGGGATCGAGGATAATCATTGGATTTTCCATTTAATGAGAGACAGTGATAAGTCAAAGGGATCATGATTACCTTTTCTTTTTACAAGGAGCAATATTTCTCCCATTTCACATAACTAGATTTAGGGAACTCCTCCTGATGTAAGTCCCAAACCATTCCATGAGAGCTGGCACTCTTGATACTCTTAGTCTCATCCCAAGGAACATTTGGATAAATCATCAGACATCACTATCTTATATATCCACATAGGACAAGAAATTGGATAATTCATATCCTATCTATCTCTCTCATTGAGCCATCACCCCAGCCTCTTCCACTATTATCCTCATTTTTCATCAGCGGAGTGGATAAGGTGTTTGTTTTGATGGATCTTCCACCTCTTCTTATTTCTCACACTTATAAAGACTCATGTGAGAATAGATGTTGAATATGATCACAATATCCATTCCATCCCTCAATTAAGTATGATAACTTTGATTTCTTATTTGATCAGGATACGTAGGATTCCTACCAATATCCCATGTTCAAGTTAAAATCTTCTTAGAATTCAGTCCCTATAAAATTCCTCTGGATCATTATGTCATCTTCTTTAGGTATAAGCCATGATACGACACTTATAAAATGGCCACCTCTATAGTGTAAGTACAAACCATATCCCATCAAGTTGAAATCATCCACATTTAATCCCTACCCAATATAAATACGAGGACAATGATTCTAACTAATTGGGATATTTTGGAAGCCACCTCGAGTTCCAAACCTGACACCCTCGTCAACCTAATGTTCACCCGACCATACCCCCCATGTAGGGAAATATTCACCCAGGAGACTATATCTCATCTAGGAATCTAGAGTTTCCTTTGCATAAGACCAAAATCGAGTCATTACTAGGCTCCTTTCGCCTAGATATCCATGTTATATGAAGATAAACTCTACAGATGGGTCCTCATCGCATGGCATTAAAAGGTGATGTGTCCAGTTATGAGGCACCGAAATACGTGGGTTATGACTCTCTCATTGAGGACACACAAGAATACCATCTTAGGGGTCTGATCCAAAAAACGAAACAACATTTTCCCTCCCTGGATGATCTTAAACTCTTCAATGTCTCATAAAATGGCCTAAACTATTATTTACCTAGAAATTCCTAAACCACATATATCTATGATTAATTTTATAACCCATGGGTAATATATGGAAACATGCTTGGGAATGAGCCAATTATTCATGAACATCTGAACATTTCAAAAATCTATAAGAGAGTCTCATAATAGGCAATAATCCCCCCTAAAGGCATTGATGAGCCCGACATCCCATCCTCTTCGCCAATGGAGTCCTTATGTTTCATTAGACAAATAATCCAATGAGCACTTACCTTTGGAACCAAGTCAAATGAATCAAGGATAAAAGGGTTGTTTGGTAGTTCTAGATCCATGAATAAACCTGAAGGAGACCATCTGAGTACTTCATACCCAATATGGGAAGATTTGAAAAACACTTAACCCCATACAATCACATTCCAAGATCATGAAAATGAGGCACATCCTTCACAACATATGAATGATATACTAACCATTCCCAACCTGACCATGTCACCCCCAAAAAAAGGGTGTGACATGAATCAGGATGAAACAACAAATGTTGAACCTAATGTGAAACTCTACATAACAATAGGAAATTATTTGTTATTCATCAGAATTTTTTTTTCTCACACACATGAACCTCCTATAAAAATCAAAAATGGTGATCCCAACATGAATCCTTACCCATGGTGGTGTGTTACTCCACCTCAAGATAGTTTCACTTTCAAAAGGAATAGGGCCATCAAAGATTATCAATTATACATGTTATCATGAAATACTAATTTTATGTGATGTTGTTCCATGTATATGTCATATATGATGCATGCATTATGCAGAGCCTCCTTCAATCGAATAATATGATGGAATCCCGACTATTTACTCATACACACATGTCTCCGACCACATAAGCGGTTGGTTCCTCAACAAATAACATTACTCCCTCACCTAAAAATAATTTTCAACACTAGGTTTCAAGTGCACTGATCAAATAGTACCCCCATAATGGAACTCTCCATATGGTGGAGGCAACATGGAAGGACCTCTGATTTGTGAAATCTCACCAACTGCCTCATTTGTCGAAGCTGGATATGTAGCCCATGATGGATCCACTAGCCATATAAAATCATTTTGAGAGCCTTTACTTGGAAGATTATAATAAATACTTCCCTTATCTCAGGGAGGCATATGAATTAGACACCAATGACTTCATCCCAGTTTCCCAGGAACCCTACTCAAGGTCTCCTATTAGAGGACTACTATAATAGTGGCAAATAACCTAATATCCTCACCCTAAAGAGTAGTTCATGCTTAGGGAAGCTACTGAATTCAAATGGATGTGGTCCCTTAGGAAGACCACTGAGGTAAAAGAACACATAATCAAGAACACGTCATCACCCAGATTCTGGAAGAGGATATCCACCACACGGACATACCGACATCAAACGGGCAGATGTAAAATTCTTCACATTCAACTAAAGCCCACCACAGAAATAATATGGAAATCTATGAGTAGATTATTATCCCCACATGATCCAACGAATACCACCATAGAAATAGGATTTTATAGAATAAGAAAATATGCATTCCTACTAGTGATCATTGGTCCCACTACATAGATCGATCAACAAATTATCATCATATGCCAATCTCTACTAATGCACATGAATACCTTCATCCACATAGGATGGAAACCATTTAATAGAAGGAACAAATTCTTGCTGACACATACTAAGACCACCATCTTAATATGGTGGAAAACTATGGGATTTAATAAAACACTTCCAATGCAGATGAATCCAACTAGTCAAATATAATGGCAATCAATAGGTAGATGCAAATTCATACCTACTAATATCAATCCCACCATACAAATATGGTGGAAGAAAATATATGAAAAATAAAATTTTAGTAGATAAAATTCATTCCCATAAAAAAATGTAGATGAAAATGAGGATATGGATATTCCTACTTGAAAATATAAGGTCTACTAGCCAAATATGGTGGAAACTAGAGAAATTAGATAATATATCCTGGATACAACTCGTGGGTAGACTAATTCCTCTTCCCTGAAATAGGAGAACTTCAAGTACCCAATGGAAAAACATGGAGGACTATAGCAATAAAAAACACTAGCTTCATCATTGGAGTGATATTTTATACTTCTTCCAGTAAAAGATGTATCTCTGCACATCCTAGAAATGATGGTGGATCAGACATTGATTATAGACTATATCCTATAAATTTGTCAAGATGCCATTACATCTGCAAAAAGGTGAGATTTCGGTTCCACAATACCATATCCTCATGCAGGGAGATTCATCCACAAAATAGGATAGTTAATCTAGATTATTCATGCATCCTTGCTTAATTCTAGGATGGTAAACAACCATATCCCATGATACAAGGACACCCGAATTGGGAAAAAACACCAACTCCAAATTGGGGACACTGGTCTAATGTGGTGTACATTTTAGGACTGACATATATCCCAAGAAAAATAGAATATGATCATCATTGTATCCCAGTGAAAAAATGGGAACCAACCAAACATGCTCCCATATATGTTTTTCATTATCAATAACATGTGGCCCCTATTTCCCACAAGAGAGCAGCCAAAAATTAAAGGTGGCAACATAAGAATTACAATAAAGAACACACTCATGATTATAATCTACTAGAAGCGGGAGATCTTGAATTCATTATACATCTATCAATTGTGGCTCAAGATCCTAATGATCCATTAAAAAATTATGGATGCATTAGTTTCAGTTTCCAAGGACCTCCCCGTAATGTAGCTACTGGCATCTCTAAAGGTCCATCCTCGAGCACCTAGAGGGGCTTACTCCGTGGGCTAGAAATATTTGATAATGATATCCTATCTTCTTATGAGTGTCAGGGTAGCCCACCCATTTACAAGAAGATTATATTTAATGACCCGGCCCCAGAATCCTAGAGTCGGTGCGTTATTTTAATACATTGGCATGATTTCAAGGAATCAAGTCCTGAAAGACCGATCAGTTTAGCAGTCTTGGAAAATATTACATACCAGAACATTACATTACACATTAGAAAATTAAACACATAATAAATGATCCTTTGAGAATTCCATTAATCCCCTATCATAACCCTTCTTATCAGTCATTATACACTTCTTAGAATCCTTGGAAAATTAAAACATAGAAAGGGGGAGCTCAGATGCTTAGTAAGGATAATAATATAGTGGAAACTTTCATAAATAAGAATAAAAATTTAAGACAATTCATAAGACTAAAAAAATAATTTTAAACATAATTCTCTGTATAATATAGAAAGTATACAATAAAATAATTCCATTTAAAAATTCAAATGGATATTATACTAGTCGAATAATCACATGAAATATCAATACCCACTTTCATAATTATGGAATGCATAATGAGAGACTTCATTACCACAAAGTCAAGGCCTTGTGCTAATACTAGAAATAAGATTATGTCAGGGCCTTATTCTAAGAAACTAGTTTGTCTCATGAGACATACTGATGCATCGAGGAGCTATAGTGGGATCCACCTGCCACTTACTAAGTCCTATGCATTCCTCATATGAAATTCTTTAAACATTGCATAAACATTCTTATAAAAACTAGCGTACGAAATATCAATAATTTATCCATAAACCATGAATGGTATAAAACTAGCACATCCACAATAAAAATTATCACAAAACCTTTAATAAAATATGGATGATTTGTATTATAATATATCAACTTCAAACAATTTTAAAATCCATCAAAAGATGTAGACATAGATGAAAATTATTTGTAAAACTCTTTGAGAGAAATATCCCTTTTTCATGAAAACATTTAAAAGACACACAATTTTGAAATGAATACATTTAAAGACTTTTTTTTAATAAAAGAGTCCCATACCACTTTGAATCTTTTGAAAGGAATTAACATTTTAAAAACATTCATGTCCATATAGATAAATCCTTAAAACCCATTTTGAAATCATGGACATCAATGAAAATGATTTTAAAGAATAAATATTTAAAACATTTAAAATAATGTTTTAGTAAAAATTACCTTAAAATTAATCCCTCTAAAAACACTTTCATGAAACATGTACATGGATAATAAATATGTCACAGTAGATACTTACGTAAAAACGTCCTCGGATAATAACGAGATTTTGATACTAACCCTTAACTTGCACTTTCCATTTGTCCAAGGTATGTTTTACCTCCTATATAAAGACTATAGTATGTTATTAAATTATTATAGAACCATATTGATATTTCTTATGTCATAAATGATTCATTTATGACTTTATACTACCCATTAAATAACAATTTCCATGTTAAATTAACATTTCAGGTATTAACCGCTTTCATTATTATACGTGTTATAACTTGTTACTCTTGATTGTATCACATAGATCATGATTTAAATACTTGAAGAATATAAAAAATTATTTATATATCATATATATTTAGAATACAAATATTTATAATAGATGTATATATATAAGAAATGTAAAACACCATTTATGAAGACGGTAGGTTGTACGTACGCATAAATGTTGTTTCTGTTTTCATATCGTATTGAACAGAACTATGTGAATAAGATATATGTAAGTACATAAATATAAATAAATATATATATATATATCTCTAGTATCATTATTATGTCATATATTACATACTTATTAATGATATATATTTTAAAATCATCGGTGAATGGTGAACATGCAAATGAATCTCATAGCGTTGTGGAGACGGTAATCCGTACGTACGAATGAGCGACAATATCATTATATTTATGGTGAAATCGTATGTAATTAAATAGTACATAATATATAAAGAATCATTAACATGTTAAATTTATTATTTACATCAGGTATACTCATAATTATACCCATCCAAATAATGATGTGTTTGAATAACAAACAACACCACAACATGAAGACGGTAAGCTGTTCGTACGAACATATGGTGACCTTGTAATTTATAGGATGGATAGAATAAAAAATTTGGTTGTACCATTTTAATAATAAATTCGTGGAATAGAAAATATACAGGATTAATTATTTTATAATGGAAACAATAAAGATAGAGGAAGTGGAGGAAGAAAAAAAATAAAAGAGGTGATGAAATATTTACCTCTTCTTCGGGTTCTTTCTTTTTATTGGATAAAATGGGCTCTATAGGTAGTATTTCTAGACAAATTAAGGACAATTGGATGATGGTAGGATAGTTGGGAGGATATTTGGGTGGGGTTTTTCTAAGAAAAAATAATTTGGTGGTGTGAAATTAAGAGAAGCGGAAGTGCCCTTCTATAAGAGGGGTGAGGGTCACTTTAGGAATAAATTTAAATATTAATTAATTATACACTCATATTCAGTTTATAATGGCTCCAAATGAATTTATTTAGAGAATTGGGTGGTTATGGGTCGAAACCCTTCCAACCAATAAGTTTTAGACAAGTTTAGGATACCATTTTGACCTTATCTTTTAGATTTAACTATTAGTTAAATAGTTTAACTTTTAATGTGTCTTCTTGTATTCATACACTATATGGTTAATTTATATACTCTAAACTTCCAAGATAACCTAAAGTGGTTCATTAATGATATATATAATATTATTTAAGGCCTTTGGCTGAACCTTATATATTTAATAATATTATGTCAACCAATAATATAGTATTTGTTTTAAAAACTCAACTATGTCAAGTGTGACATTACTTATAAAATAATTTTTGTTAAAGTCCTAAAAACATTATTACATAGAACTAAATCCATAAGTTCAATCCTAAATTTTCATATTACCCTATAAAATTAGTGGAATTCATCAAAAGTATCAAATTACATTTATTTGGATATTTATAATATCAATTATTTTAATATTTTATTATTAAGGTAATTACCGTGTCATCATTGTGTCATAATTAAATAAACTTATTTAATGTATAAAAATTATAAATAGATAATCATTATGTAGGAAATAATTTTACCTTTATAATTAATATTTATAGTCAAATTTATATTATGTATTTCCCGATATTAAAAATTGTTTAATTATTAAACATTGAATATAACTCTTTTAACACATCTTAAAATAAAATAATACTAAATGTCCTAATCTAATACCAGTGGACAAATAGAATAATATATTATTACTAAGGTCGTTTTTGGTTTAATTATACTTATCCAATATAATTAAAACATGTTTTAGGGTAATAATAATATCATTTGTACCCTTAATTACCCTATTTACTTTTAACCGTGGTAAATAAAATTCAAAAGATACTATTCACCCAAAATTATTTTCATCTTATTGAAAAAAAATTTACATGCTGATGTCAATTGTATCCTTCATATTTTTTAAACTCAACTCATAGAAGTGGTAAAATTATATTTTATGCAAATTTTCAAATGCTCCTAGATGGTGGGTAAAAAAATGTTAAAAAGATCGATAAAATTTTATATATCTAAACATAATATAAAACGAATCAAAATAATTACGTTGAAGATATATTGATATTATGTATCTATTTTTACCTAAAATAAATTAAAACTAAATAATTATTTATTTAAATAAAATGTCGGTTTTGACCAATAAAGCAGTATTTTTTTCACTATTCATAAAAAAATTGAATGTTTTCAAAAAAATAAAAAAAATTCACCTTAAACTAATTTTGATATTAAAATTTCAAAAATGAAGTCCATTTAACCAAATTCAAATCATAAATGTTGAATTTATTATTTTAAAATAAATTCCCATTGTCAAAAAGAAAAAGCGGGTTTTCAAAAAGTAAAAACTATCAAAAGATTGACATGTGTTTATGTAAAATTTAAATGTGAAATTACTTATAATGGCATAAATTGTATTAAATGAAAAAATATAATATTATTATACTTCCAAACCATTAAATTCATAATTTATCACTATTAATTTGATTAAAAATTTCGTTTTTAAAAAATTTGTTTTTAATTAAAATTTTATAATTTTCACTATTAATGAAAATATGAATGTTATCAGAAAAGTACCAAAAATTTATCCAAAATAAATATTTAAGTCCCTATTATAATAAATAATTTATTTTCATTAAATTTAATATATAACAATTTCAAATATTGGTTTTAAAAAGGGTTCCCCATTAAGGTATTAGGATAAGACATTTTGGGTTTTAAGATCCCTTCCCTAAAGTTTAAGAATTAATTTATTCATAGAATAAGGGAAAAAAATATATTTTACAAGTATAGTTTCATCCTTAAACAAATTCCTACCACAAACTCATCTTTTACTCAAAAGATAATATAATTCAAAAATATTCTATTTATCCTAACTGTATAGGGTTCCAAAAATAATGAATTTATAATTCATTTGTGAGACTATTTAAAAAAACTACATTATACAAACCGGGACATCATGTAAGCCAGAAGTAGGTGATCCACCCATGTCACCCATCAGTTATGGATTCAACTCTCATGGCCTTGCCAGACGCGACAGGTTGTCGCCCGACCTCTGTGTTGTTCTTTTAATGACAATACAAAAATAATCTCATGAAATGATTTATCCTTAAAAATAGTATAAAATGTCAATATTAATCAATTACAACCTTTATACTTATCCAAAATACTTTTATCCAGACTCACTGTCCAAAATTTATATGGTAAACACAATGAAGGTCCTTTTTTCAACGTAATAACATGTGAATACCTTTCATCATGTATTATTTTAGAACACAGTAACACCCTGAATTATCACATAACCATATTGGTTACATTCAGGCTCCCTTAATCCATATAGAATACTGGATATACTTCTTATATCCCAAAATGTTATAAAATCCAACAATGTTGGAATAAAAAAACCATTAACTAGTTCCAAATATGTCAATAATATCCAATATAATTTATCAAAATCAATCATCACTTATTCCAAAATCAATACCTCAGTATCAGGACCATATTAATGTTCTTAACATGACCCATGTATTTTCCAAAATGTTTAACTTGACATTGAGTAACTTTTCATGGTTCCACACAATCTCAAGTCCTTAATGAAATAGTACGGCGGTACAATCCTTATATACTCTATATTTCTTATAACATGTATATCATTAATACAATACTCAAATGACACAATACATTAATAACAATATAAAAAATCTTAATCATTCCTCTTCATCTTCGGTAGTATCATAACATGATTATTATCCTATAGTATCATTTGGGGTATACTCTAAATATTTGGACATTGATTCGTGTAGTGTCCCAACTCCTTACAGATGAAGCATTGTACATTTAAAATCTTTTTCTCACCCTATCAATCAGATACTTGGTGTCCTTTTTGTCCACACTTATAACAAACTCTCATTCCCTTCAAGCATTTACCAAGGTGATTCATTCCATAGTTATCACATATGGTATAATCCTTTTTTCCCTTATTACCTATACCCATATTTCTCTCTACAATCATTTTCTTCTCTGGCTTCCCTTCAAAGCCATATGACTCAAATTTTTTTTACTTATCTTATTAACACATGATACTTTTTCATCATATAATGATAATACGTGGAAGACAATTTCCATTATAAATGTTGTCTTAATACTATGAAAGATATGATCCTTCTTACTCATTTGATCATGTGTATTTCTAGAGGTATCATTCCATCTACAGGGTGCCATTTCATAGCATTGAAATACATGAGGTTAGTTTATGAATCACATTGCCTAATTCCAAACTTGTAAAATAGTTAACATAAATTTAACAGTTCATAGATATAATCCATAATCATAAAAATGTTTTCTTTCAGAATGAATATAGTCATAAACCTGTCATAGTTGTTTGTAAAGAAAACGAAAATTATCATAAGCATATCCCCTGGGAGTGTCGTAAGAAAGAGTGCAGAAATGCCCATTGTCATGTAACGGGATACCCCGGGTCAAGCCCAAAACTCCTTGTTAGAGATTTCACTCCTACGTACATCTGTGCCAGAGCCGCCTCTACCTTCTTGTATCCAGACAGGGATGTATTGCATGGAAAATAACCAATATCCCTACATTACCAAAATTCCAGGAAGTTCTTCTATAACAATCATCAAAGTATATCTTAGGGTAGTGTGCCCTAATCATAGTTTATCTAAATCTAGTTTTAAGGTTTTTACTAAATTTTCTCTGATACCAACTATAATGCCATAACCCCAGAACCCCATAGTTGGTGCATTATTTTAATACATTTGCATGATTACAAGGAATCATGTCCCGAAAGACTGATCAGTTTTGAAGTCTTGGAAAATAGATTACATAAATGAACATTATATTACAGATTATAAAATATAAAAAAACATAAATGATCCTTTTAAAACACCATTAAAACCCTATATTAACCCTTGTTATCAATCGTTATACACTTCTTGTAATCCTGGGAAAATTAAAACATAGAAAGGTGTGATCTCAGATGCACAGTAAGGATAACAATATAGCAGAAACTTTCATAAATAAGCATAAACATTTAAAACAATGTATAAGACTAAAACATAAGCCTTTCAAAATTAATCTTATGCATAATAATGAAAAGATACAATAAAATAATTCCATTTACATATTCACATGGATATTTGACTAGTCTAATAATCACATTCAATATCAATAGCCACTTTTATAATGATGGAATGCATAATGCCAGACTTCATAACCACATAGTCAAGACCTTGTGCCAAGACTACAAATAATATTTTTTCAAGGCCTCATGCCAAGACACTAGCTTTTCAAATGATACCTTCCAATGCATTGGGGAGCTATAGCGGGCTCCACCCATCACTTACTAAGTCCAATTCATTCCTCATATGAAAAGGTTTAATCATAACATAAAAATTCACATTAAAACTAGCTTACAAAATGTCAATACATTATCCATAAACCATGAATGGTATAAAAGTAACACTTCCACATTCAAAATTATCTTAAAACATTCAATACAATATAAAATATTTGTATCATAATAAATCAACTTCAAAAAAGTTTAAAATACATCAATGGATGTTGACATAGATGAAAATGATTTGTAAAGCTCTATGAGAGAAATATCCCTTTTTTCATTAAAACATTTACAAGCCACACAATTTAGAAAGGAAGGAATTTAAATTCATTTATGAATCAAAGTGTCTTATACCACTTTGAATCTTTTGAATGAAATAAAAAGTTTAAAAACATTCATGTCTATATAGACAAATCATCAAAAACCATTTTGAAAACATGGACATTATTGAGAATGATTTAGAAGAATAAATATGAAAAACATTTAAAATGATGTTTTAGTAAAAAAGTCCAATAAAATAATCCATTTTAAAACTATTTCATGAAAAATGGACTTGGATAATAGATATATCCCAGTAGATACGTACTTAAAAACAACTTCAGATAATAAAGAGATTGTGAAATTTACCCTTACCTTGCACTTTCCTTTAGTGAAGGCTATGTTTAACCTTCTGTATAGAGACCGTAATATGTTATTAAATTATAACAGGAACATATTAATATTTATGATATCATAAATTATTAATTAATAACTTTATACAACCCATTTAATAATAATTTCCATGTTAAATTAACATTTCAGGTAATAAACGCTTTCTTTATCGTACATGTTTTAACTTGTAACTCTTGATTGTATCACATAGATCATGATTTAAATACTTCCAGAATATAAAACATGATTTATATATCATATATATTTAGAATATTAATTTTTTTTAATATACATATATATATCTGAAATGGAAAACACCGTTTATGGAGATGGTAGGTCGTACGTACGCGTAAACGTTCTTTCTATTTTCATATCGTATTGAACAGAAATAACTGAATAAGATATATGTAATTACACAGATATATATATATATATATCTAGTATAATTATTATGTCATATATTACATTCTTATTAATGATATATATTTAATAATCATCATTGAATGTTGAACGTGGAAATGAATCTCATCGCATCGTGGTGACGGTAATCCTTACGAACGCATGAGTGACTATATCATTATATTGATGGGGAAATCATATGTAATTGGATGGTATATCATATATTCAGAATCATTAACATTTTATATTTATTATTTACATCAGTTATACTCATAATTATACCCAACCAAATAATGAAGTGTTTGAATAAGAAACTACACCACGACGTGGAGACGGTAATCTGTACGCACACACGTATAGTGACATTATCATTTATAGAATGGGTAGAATAATGAATATTCTTGTACCATTTTTAAAATAATTTCAAATTATATAGAAGATACCAGAGTTATTATTTTATAATTGAATCAAAAAAGAAAGAGGAAGTGGGAGAAGAAAAGATCTTGAAAGAGGTGATGAAATATTTATCTCTTCTTCGGGTTCATTCTTTTGATTGGATCAAAAGAGATCATTAGGTAGGATTTATGACCTAAGTAAGGACTCTATGATGAATGGAGGATAGTTTGGAGGATATTTGGGGAGGGTATATCCGAGACAAAAGGCTTTGAAGGTGTGAAATTAAGATAAGGGGAAGTGTAGTTATATTAGAGGGGTGAGGGTCACTTTAGGAAATGATTAAAATATTAATTTATTATAAAATATTATTGGGTTAATAATGGATAAAAATGAATTTATTTAGAGACTTAGGTGTTTATGAGTCTAAATCCTCCATAAAATAGGTTTTACACAAGTTTATGTTTACATTTTAACCTTATCTTTTAGATTTGACTCTTAGTTAATTAGTTTAACTTTTACCGTGCCTTCTTGTATTCTCACACTATATGGTTAATAAACATACTCTAATCTTCTAAGAGAACCTAAAGTGGTTCATTAATGACATATATAATATTATTTAATCCCTTTGGCCGAACCTTACATATTTATAAATATTATATCAACCAATAATATAGTATTTGTTTTAAATTCTCAATTATGTCAATTTTGACATTATTTATTAAATGTTTTTTTAAAGTCCTAACAACATTATTAATTCGAATTAAATTCATATGTTCAATCCTAAAATTTCGTATTAACCTATAAAATTAGTGGAATTCTTATAATGTCTCATATAACATTTATTTAGTTATTTATAATATCAATTGTTTTAATATTTATTTATTAAGGTAATTACTGCGTCATCAATGTGTCATAAATAAATAAAATTATTTAATGTATAAAAATTATAAATAAAATATAATTATGTTGGAAATATTTTTATATTTCTAATTAATATTTATAGTCGAATTTATATTATCTATAACCCGATATTAAAAATGGTTTAGTTATTAAACTTTGAAATTTAACTCTTTTAACTCTTCTTTAAATAAAATAATAATAAATTCCATAATCATATCCAAGTGGACCAAGAAGAATCATATTTTATTATGAAGATTGTTTTTGGTCGAATTATATATATCCAATAGAATTATTACATGTTTTAGGGTAATAATAATATCATTTTGATCCTTAATTACCCTATTGACTTTTAACCGTGGTAAATAAAAGTCAAAAGTTATTATACACCAATGATTATTTTCATATTATTGAACCAAATTTTACTTACTAATTTCAAATGTGTCTCCCAGATTTTTGAAATTCAACTCACAGAAGTAGTAAAATTTTGTTTTATGCAAATTTTCAAATTCTCCTAGAAGGTGGGTAAAAAAAACGTTAAAAAGTTTCATAAAATTTTATATATCTAAACATATTATAAAATGAATCCAATGAATTAAGATGAACATATATAGGTATTATGTGTCTATTTTGGCACAAAATAAATTAAAATGAAATAACTATTTATTTAAATAAAAAGTCAGTTTTAACCAATAATGCACTGTTTTTTTCCACTATTTGTACTTTTTTTTAATGTTTTCAGAAAAATACAAAAAAATCACCCTATGATAATTTCGATATTCCAAATTCAAAAATTATTTCTATTTTACCAAATTAATCTAATGGATGTTTCATTTATTAATTTAAAATTAATTCATGTTGTCAAAACCAAAAAGCGGGTTTTTATAAAGTAAAAACTATCAAAAGATTGACATGTGTTTATGTCAAATTTAAATTTGAAATTACTTATAATGACCTAAATTGTATTAAATGATAAAATATAATATAATTATACTTCTAAAAAATTAAAATTCATAATTTATCACTATTAATTATTTCGATTAAAAAAATTGTTTTTAATTAAAATTTAGTAATTTTCACTATTCATCAAAATATGAAAGTTATCAGAAAAGTACAAAAAATTTATCCATACTAAATTTTTATGTCCCTATTCTAAAGAATAATTTTATTTCATTAAATTGAATGTATATCATTATCAAATGTTGGTTTTAAAAAGGGTTCGCCATTAAAAAGAGGTAAAAATTCATTTTTTTGAAAAATACGTATTTTATCCAAAAAAATGAATTTGTTCTTATATTATGTATTTGAAACAAATAATATGGATATTAAAATTATATAGAATATATAAGATTCAAAATTCAGTTAATAATATTCATAACTGCTTTTTGAACGGTTAGTTTAATAAGTTGTGGTGCACTCGAACTCAGTGTTGCGTACAACGCTAGCTATTGAATTACTTTAATTAGATAACATACTATGAGATCTTGGGGTGTTACATTATACCACTAGATGTACCTCCCCTTATTTTAGTTCACCGAGATTATCCTCCCCTGAGTATACACTGCAGATACAATTATCCCTATAGTCAGATGTCAGGCTATCATGGTTGTCCTCTCCATGATGAAAGTCACTAAAAAGGCCATCCCTGTAGTGATACCAAGAAAAAAGACGGTCCTCCCCTCTATGAAGTACATCCTAATGTTCCTCCCTTGAATATACAGTAAAAATATTATCCATGAAGCCATAGCTATGACGGTAGTCCCCGCCATATTAGCACTCATGGTCAAGGTCCTCCCCTCAATGATGTTGGGTTGCATGAAGGTCCTCCACTTGTTGTGTTCCACCATAAATGTCCTCCCAAGGGTATACAATTTAGAAAATATTTTTTTGGTTAGATACCATGAAAAAATGGTAAGACTCTCAATCATGACCCTAATTGTGAAGGCCCTCCACATAGTCAAAATAGACCCCAGTGAGAAGGTCCTCCTCCCTCCTGTCAAAATAAGATAAAGCCCTAACATTCTAAGGCACATGGAAGGATATGGACGATTATAATAGAAACCTCATTAATGAAAAAGTTACATTCATTCTCAGCTTGGAAACATCAGTGGGCCATGCTCATCCGCTAAGCCACCCCCGCATCATTCATGAATCAAGGAAGTATTTATTGTCCCTTCCAATCAGGATGAAATCATCGCAAAGAATCCATGTTGGTTACAAAAATTAGATGAATCACTAGAAAAAGAACAATATAATATGTTTTTAGTGAGAAGAAAACTATCCAAAGATGAAATACTAGTTATGTTCTTTCCCACAACCCCTTCTCAGTTCATCCTTCCAAAAGTGTTGTTGGAAAAATATAAGCACAACATTCACGTTAATGTCTGGAAAACTCTCCTCCATTTGAAAATAAAATATCTACCCTATGAAGGGTACATAGGAAACACCAATTTAATAGGGGTTATTAATTGTCTAATTGATAAGGAATCCCATCCATCTACATGACAGAAACAATCAGAGTGGCAAAATAAATACAATGGATTGGACTGCCTCAACATGTTGTACAAATTGTGTTCCCTCATTAGTGATGCACCATCAAGTGTTCATATTTGGGGATGGGTAGAACATGGTTCCCTACACTTCACCCCATGTACCATACAACAGAATCCACTAGAAATAGAATCTCACAATGTGGTAATCTCATGATGGCAGCTAAAGGAAGTACTTGTCTAGGAAAGACAACATGGTTTGAATGAATTGACCCTGACTGAGTCTCAAAAGCTTCAGACCCATTGAGAGAAATCTATCAAAATTTTCCTAAACTTGGACACTAAAAACATTCAATAGGATACTAACTTTAGGGAAGTCATTAAAAAATCCCTGATCCTATACTCAGAAGAAAAAAATTCATGTGAGGACTTGGAAGCATATTCGTCTCACACACACATTGGAATGCATGAGGTAATGAAAGCAACAATATCTGCAGAACCCGACACAATATGGGAGCATCCCCATCCCATATGGATAGGGTCCTTTTTTACATAGAATTACCCATGAGAATGACAAATATGGGTCACAGTATGATAATAAAGGAATGGGAGCAACCCAGCTCGTATGGATTGGGGAATGTTTACCTCAGATTCCTATCCAGTAGACATATTTCTTCACCCATATAGGAAGAATATAAAATATGGATGTCTTGTGTTCTCTATCATCCCATGAATCTTGACCCTTGAGGTAGATTCATACAACAAGTTCATAACAGGTGTCCCTTTGAGTCACTCTCTACCATGAAACATGAAGAGTATCACAAAATGGAAGGAGGAGATACCCCAAAGAACACAAGAAGCTCTCCAACCATCTAGAATCTGGTCCATCAACCCAAATGTGGAATGAATTTTTGAACATAATAGAGGTAAATCCCATGGAATGAAGATATTACCAATGAGGATTCAAGATAATATGGATCCCTTTTGGAGGCTTTCCACACTCAGCCTAATGGTGTACATACTAAATACTATAGGGTTGTCCTAAATTTGGGTGCTCCTTTAGCTAAACCCTCATTACCTCATTAACAAATCCATAACAACTAGATGAACAAAAACAAGGTTTCATAAAACCCACCACCTCATCCTCCTAATGTAAATGTGCCCCTGACTCTTGAGGATTGATTCTCCTAGAAATATAATGAAATCAAAGAGTTGAGGAGAATAAATGGTGAGACGGTAAAAGAATTTTAACCTACCCAATATGTTCCTCAAGTATAGCATAAGTACACACACTCCCAACAGACATTGCTATGAAACTAGTGCACATTTCGACCGATGAAGAATGATTGTAATGGTAATCCAAGGCAATTTTGTGGTCATCAATCTACCAGAACAAGTCTCGACAAGATAATAGGATTTCTCTCTACTAGGGAATCTACCAAAATAGATTTAGGAAACTTTATAGAGGATTCCCATGGCTGGGTATCCGCATCAGGTTCATGTATTGTCAGTACATCCAATCATTCCCCCTACAACACCCTCCCATACTAATGTTAAACAGAACATGCATCATGGTCTACTGAATACCATTGAGTTATTAATGACTTGAATGGATGAAATGGAAGGGATGCATTCCCCAATAAAACCATAATTGAAGCCCTACCTAGATTGGGTGAGAAATGTTATATCGTTGCCAAACTTTGGGAACCCCATGTTCCCAACATTCAATGGTCTAGGTGACTTGACGCAAAACCTGTTTCACTACTCATGTTATTGTGATCCCATGATGGGAATACAAAGGAAACAAGAAGCTATAAATCTCAGATTTTTTGTATGAAATCTGCATGGTTAAGCCTTTGTGTGTTACATCAGCTTACCAACAAACTCAATAATAGGCTGAGAGGACCACTAAGGCTAGTTTTTTTCCATTTCATCTTGTTGTTGCAGAAAACAATAGTCAGTCACCTCATGAAGTATAAAATAGAAGGAGAATGAGAGATTTTCTGTTATCATCACCACATGGAAGGTTCTGACTTACTCCATAAACCAAAAACTCCACAAGATGAGATAGTGGCGATGAGTATTAATAATCTCCATGATGATCTATCAACACCACTCCTCTTGGTGAAGTATACATGTGGGTTCCTGGACATCTTTTTCATCAATCAAAGGACACAATATTCTTTTAAAAGGATAATATTAATTCATGAGAATCCCCATCATCCCCATTAAAATTGTAGGAAGAGATGAAGTGGATTTTTTCCCACATAAGACACCCCATGCCACAAATCCAACTCCAAGGCCACCACAAAACCATGCCGAGTCCTCTGGATGTCCGCAGCCACCCCGCAACATCAAGAAGATTGAAGGGGTTATAATAGAAATTAATTCATGGAATAAAGAAATATTTTTTATTCATTAAAGGATGATGAGGACCGTGGATACATTGTAGACATGATGAATTGAAACCATCTTCGGCTTTCGGATCCAAAGATGGCTGATGAATTAGGTCTTGATGACTGGAAATATTATTATCCCTTCCATGGGATATTCAGGCACATCATCATAGAGTACATATTCTTCAACGTCCTCCTCCAAATAAGGATAGATATTAGACATGTCAGGTTGTTACCACCACTAGAGGAAGTGGAATAGGTTTCCACCACTAACCCAGATAGATGGTTGGAGTGGAAAACAAATGTTAAAAAAATGATAAAAAGTTTTATAGTTATAAGAGTTGAATAAAATGAGACAAATGTATCCTCTAAGTGCATTTAATGCTATCAAATGTGCCTCTAAATGCTCATGATGCAAAAAAACCAAAATACTCATCCCCACAATCCCCTAAAGGTCAACTGTCCAAAATGCAGTCTAATCATAATGTCGGAAAAGAATTATTGGGATGATAAACATTCACAGACAAAAAATTCATCTTTGACTCTATTAGATTTTATTCCAACATATATAAAGATATAGGCATGGCCCCGCCAAATGGAACAACCGGAGGCAGATGATAAGGAAAAGTCACATATAGGAGAGGAGGGTATTTTTTGGCTCCGTCAATGCCATCCACTTAAGGGATACATTATCTGATGATGAATATGGTTATCAATCCAAATTCCACACACCTAATTTGGGGCCAAATGAAGAAGCTGAAAAAGATAAGTATATCATGGGACACACAATCCTGGAAAAACTAATGCTTTTGTCTGCATCACTGCTCAAACTGTCAGTTTTGTAGAAACCCATGAAAGGACCCTCCAGCAGATCCAATAGGGATAGGAAAATTAACCCACCCCTAAAAAAATCAACCCCAGACAAATACTTATGTAATATCACTCATAAGAAGAACTGATGACAAATTTCCCTCAGCATATGAGCAATCATTCTAGGCCCAATCCACAGATGATGGAATTTCATTCAGCTCCAACCCTAAGGGATGGCCCGTCTTCATAAAATGATAAATTCCCTAAGGAAACTTTGAATTTTTATCCCTAAGATGGGAAAAAACAAACAATATATTAGAAATGTGACATTGTACAACAATTATCATCAATACTATCTATGCTCTCTATCATGGACACACTGAATATGTTAGGAGATCTTAGGGAAGAACTCATCGAAGCCTTGATAAGTCCCAAGGAGTTTCAAGATGAGGTAGAAGCCATATAATTCTACAAAAAATAGACCAATACTATATAATTTCATGCAGTTATCTCATTAATGGATCAATATTATGACACCGTCATATAAGGACAAATCAAACCCTTATATGTGTATGGAATGAAAAATGGTATCGATATCTGAAAAGTATTTATAGAAAATGGATGTGGAGTTTATATCCTTCCACTATGGACTCTTCACTGGTTGGGCTACAATGAGGATGATATAATTCCCTTCACATGACCATTTTGGGCTATGACAAAAGCTTGTAGAATCCGTTGGGCCAAATCATTCTCAAAACCCAGGTTTGTGACCTCATAGCTCACCATGAATTTCTCGTTGTATGAAATAATATTTCCTTCAATGCCCTGCTAGGGATGACTTTGAAACATCAACACACAACAATCCCCTCATCTTACCATTATTTCCTCTAATATACAATTAATGGATACACTGGGACAACACATACTTATATGTCCCTATTCGATCTCTACGAATCACACTATATTGATACAGGGTTCTATAAACTGATTGTGAATAACCCTGAGGTGATATAATTGTAACATCCCAGGTAAATGATGAATATGAAATTTTTATATTTATTAATATCTGTGAATAAAATGTTAATATTACTTTAAATGTAATTCTATGTTCGATGGCTTACCCAATACGCAACAACGAGTTTCTTTGAAATCTTACACTGCACACAAATAATATAATAATATTATTTTAAATGGTAGTTAACGCCTAACTGTTGTAATGGCGGGAATGAAAAAAATAACAAAAAAATGATTATATAAGTTTGTTAAATATTTTAACAATTTCCTAATAAATTATAGAGACTTAAAATGAGAATGAATCCAATTTTAAGCATAAATATTCTAATATATTTTAAAAGGTCGATTAACCGCATTTTTATGGAGAACCCTTTTTAAATATAATTATTGAGAATTTTATATGTTATATTTGAAAAAATAAAGCCTTATTTAAAATTGGGACATCAAAATATACTTTGTGTAATTTTTTTAATTTTTCTGATAAAGTTCATTTTTAATGAATAGTGAAAATGATGTATTTTAATTCAAAACCTCCTTTTAATCTAATTTATGTATATGATTATATTTTATTTTAAATTGGATTTAAAGTGTAATTAGAATATATTTTTACCCTTTAATTCAATGGTGGTCATTGGAGTTAATTTCAGTTTGAAATTGGACATAAAAAAGTGTCAATCTTTTGATAGATATTGTTTCTTAAAAACACGCTATTTGTTTTGAAAGTGGGAATTAATTAAAAAATAAATTAATGAAACTTCTATGTTTTGAATTTGGTAATGTGTAAATCAGTTTTGAATTTGTAATATCAAATTTACTTTGGATAAAGTTTTGGTATTTTTCTAACAAATGTTCTTTTTTAATGAATAGTGAAAAATACTCCATTTTACTTCAAAAACTACATTTTCATATAATTTAATTATATAGATATATTGTCATTTTAATTTGTTTTAAAGTGTAATTGAATTATAGTTTTATCACTAAATACAATGTTGTTCATTGGATGTAATTTCACTTTTCAATTCGATGTAAAAACAAATCAATGTTTTGATTAATTTTACTTCTTAAAAACTCGTCTTTGGTTGTGACAATGAGATTTATTTTTAAATTAGTTACTGAAATTTATGTGTTTGGAATTTGGTAAAATTGATTCCATTTTTTTAATCAGACGGAAAATATTATGTAATTAAGAATCTTTTGTTTTTGGACATTATGAATAGTAACAACGATAATTATCTTTAATTTTCACGATTAATTAGTAATCGGGAAGTTAAGGGTAATAAAATAATATCATAATAATATAAAATGACCCCAACATGTGTCCAAATTCTCCTTTTTGAGTCATGTATGACCATGGGAAGCGTTTTACCAAACCTGAGGGCCCATTGAGTCACATGGGTGTAATAGTGACATTTATGACTTTATTTTTTAAAAAGAAGAGAAATATAACTAAGGTTTGTTTATCCTAAGTAAAAAAAATTTAATTTTTTTTACATAAATGATATCTTCAACTATAAATATTCAATGGAAATATAAAAATATTTTCTATATCTTGGTATTTTTTTCATAATTTTTAGACATTAAATAAATAAATTTATTTATGACACCATAATGATGCAGTGATTACCACATTAATGAACGATTTAAATAAAATGAAAAGATAAGGTAACATATAAGATGTATAGTTGTAAAAAACCTATTGGATGCGTGTATTTCGAACCCTTATCACCTTATCCTAGAAATATATCATTTGGGGTCCTTTAAAATCCGAAAATCATGTTATAATAATGTAACATTTCAAGACATTCCAAAAGTGACCCTCCTCCCTCTTATAAAAGGCCCCCACCTCTACCCCCTTTCCCACCCCTCTCAAGCCCTTGGATCATCCAAAAGTTTCTCATATTATCTCTAAAGATCCCTCTATTACTCCTATAAGCCTCACTTTGGGCAAATGTCTTTCCAAGGAAGCCTTCGACTCAAATCAAAAAGAGTTACCCCATTTAGAGGTAATGTCTTCTCTAGAGTTTCATTCTTTTATTTGCCTTCTTCACTTACCACTATATTCATATTATTTAATCCCATAATATCACAATTATCCTCAATATACTAGTATGTTGTCTTGATAAGGATTCTACCTACACTTACACACACCCCCATCTAATGGTTAATGAACATACTGTTTCTGTGGGGGGCGAATTACTGCCTCACGAAACGATGATTGTTCAATATTCTTTTAACACCTTTCATGGTGGAAATTAAGATTTAACAATATTTATATATGGTATATATTATATTTATGTCCTCTCAATTCTTCTGTATTTTATATTTAAAACATACCATTATGCTTTGCATGTTGTGAAAATGCGATAATTTCATATGAGGAAGTGCGGACAACCGCCCCCTCAAGGGATGTGACTCATTCATGCCAAACATGGAATTTATAAATAATGTAATTAATAAACTTATTTTACCTATATAAAATATATATTATACTAGAATTATAATATATATATGTCTCATTTAGTTTTAATTCCTTAAAACAATAAAGAAATGAAAGTAGCATTCATGCGTACGTACAGCCTACCGTCTCCATGAACAGTGCATTTCATTTTTTATCTCCAAATGTTATGGATTAGTATAAAATGAATATATACTGGATAAATATGATATTTATATCATTAATACCATTCTAGATATGATTTACTTATAAATACAAGGACAATTTTCTTCAAACAAGTTTATTTTTGACTTATGTACCGAACATCGACAAAACTTATGATATGAACTAACATAATTAGATAATTATTATAACATAATAATATGTGATATGAATTGAATAATATAATTTAAATTAATTCCTTAAGATATTATAAATTTACCATATTTTTTATTCAAGTATATAATGAAACGAACAAGACAAGTCGGATTTGAGGTAAGGGGATTTCTTATCTCACTTTTAATTCAGTGAGAGTTCCATTGTTCACCAATTATTTATTGCATGTGGTGTATTTTAAACTTCCATTTGATATATATTATCATGATTATATTTATATTCATGGTATTCTATGATTCATTTGGTTCTTATTATCTTTTGGTCATACGACTTGATTGATTACAACGAGGTAAGGGGTTTTTTTCTCACTTTTTATTCCCGTGAGATTCATGCTATATTTTCCACTGTATCTATTTATTGGTGTATGTAATGACCATAATTATACTCTTTGATTAATATAAATTCATTTATTGGTAATTAAATCAACATTATATGGTCTTTCTTTCATTGGGTATATGTTTCGTAGGTTACCCAATCAGTAAGGGAGCCTTCCACCATCCTTTTTTTAAAAGACTTCTTTTTTAGGTCTTTTAATTTACATCTTATTATATTGGGATATGTCATTATATATCCTCATTGCTATAAATTTTATTTCCAAGTGATGATATACCCTTTTTATCTCCCATCAACTCATTTTCTGAATTTTAAAGTGATGTCGTTAGGATGTCGAATTTCTGTATGGGAACTTCTTAAACCAATTTCAATTATTTGGGTTAAACCACTACATCTTGATTATGTATTGCTATGAATATGTGTTTATGACCTATGATTGTTTTACACTTAATATCCACTTATATTGGGTGTATTTATATTTTTTACACATAATTATGTAATTTATTTATCCTTAATCTAAAGATACCGTCATTGTAAGGGACTTCGTCTCAATCTCCTTTCATTGAGGTATACTTTTATTTATATACGACCTTATTTTATTAGTTGTATAATAATCTATTTTTAATTTTAATTTCTTTCAAAAGAAACCATTTTACATGTAGTGTTTTACTAAATGAAAAATGGAATGTTTTTTTCTTACATATGCGGCGACAATGACTTCTCCGCCGCTGTGACCATTATTTGAGTTTCGGATTCCTCTACAAGCCTTAAAAATTTTAAATGAAAAATAAATAACATGTTTTACATTTATTTTATCTTAGTATTGAAAATTGTTTTAATAATGTTTTGATTATATTAATGTGTTGTATTGATATCTTATGATTAAAATGTGGAAATGTTATGTTTCCTTTATGCATGTTTTATGTGATACGATTATGTTATGGTTCTTGGGCATTGTTTATGAAGTCGGTTGGTACTGTGATAAACTAAGGGCGGGTGAGCCCGAGATAGCTCTCCAATGCACTAGGTAACTTGAAGGAGTTTAATGCTAAGGTTTCTCTGAAAAGATTTAGGGAATATACTGTGATGGGTATTCCAAACGTAACCATGAGGGTTACTCCCTACGTAAGAATGTTATGAATGCCCCAAGTTACCTTTATGTCTTATGATTTCATGAGGTTTGTTAAAAAGCTTATGTTATGAATATATTGATGATATACTGTTTTCTTTCCTTGTTTTATAACCCTTACTGAGCTTTTTATGCTCATCCATCATTTTTGAAATGTTTTTCATAGGACATAAAGTGGAATAGGGTCAAGGATGGGATCAAAGAAATGTCATGCTGTCTAAAACATGGAACAAGACATGACTCTTTTGTTCAAGAGTTGTTATTTTGTGAAAAAAATTTAAACTGAGTAGATGTGTCTACTTTTTAAGCATTGGGATGTAATAGTTATGTACTAATTATCTAAAACTCTAAACCTGAAAAGATCCTCAATGTGAATTATTCATTTAATTCATGATTATGTAATGTTTTAAGGCCATGTCCTTATAGTTGGTATCAAAGTTCGGTTTAGAAAACTATAGAGGTTAGGGTATTCTTTAAGCACAAGTGACATTACCATAATGGTTAATATTTTAGAAAGAGTCATAGTTATTTTTATATAGTGAATGAGATTAAGATAACATGAATAATTATATCATAGTGTTTAACCTCATCATAATATATTATATGATTATTTTATTGATATAATCACACTGAATTTTTGTTTTAGTAAATGGCTAGATCTAGCAGGAACCAAAGTAAGAGTGGATGTGAAGAAAACTGTGACGGTTTTCTGAATGAGAAACTGAATGATATGGAAGCTGTAATGAGAACAGTTGTGGTTATTCTCAACCAACTATATGGAGTCATGATTGGCCCCCTAAACCTTAGTAATCTTTATAAGGAATCATATATGTGAGAAAAAATCCCTACGGAAGTTTAGGTAATAATCATAAAGGTAAGTGTGTTCAAATAACCTATGAGTCAAAAATGTGGAAAGAAACACCTAGGAAAATGTTTCAAAGGGACAGAAAGATGCTATAGATGTGGAAATGAAGGTCATAAAGCATTAACCTACCATGGAAAAAGGAAGCATCTAGTTGACTCTAGAAATGGAAAAGAATCCCTTTCTGAGGGATCAATTGAATGTTTTGAATGTGGTGTGCATGGTCATTATACAAACACAAGTCCTACGAAGATATTTCTGGGATGGGATCACCAGGATCGTAAAAAAAATTGTATACCAATACCTAATGCCATTCCGATTGAGGATGAAGAAACTAACAATGACCAATGAATGGTATGGATTATTTCTTAACATATGTTTTCCTATTATTGAATCTTAGGATATGATTCATGATTTTTTTTATAGGAAAGAAGTATTTCAGAATAAGTTGGAAAGGAATGGTTAATGGATCATGAATAATGTTGAATGAGTAAGAAGTCAACATGTAAGGGATTCAAGAGTTAAGGTAGACTCTAGGATGGTGAAATTATTAAAAGTATTAAGGTTCTTTTGATGATGATATTATATTACATGTCTTTTTATAGTATGTGTAACCCTGATGTTTGATATTTGAAAATTTTATTCAAGGAATAATTATCTTTTCTTTTGCGGATATAGTTATAAAGAACTATTTTGGTTCATATGATCCTTGAATTTGAGGAAATTACTGGTTAATACATTTTGGGATGAAAAAAAAAGTTAATAGATAACCTTTGTGGTTAAAATATGTTATGGTAATTTTTGATGAATTTATCTCTTTTATGGGAATGTTATAAAATTGTGTATTTTTTGAAAAGGGACAACACACAAAACGTGTGACAACCCATCACATAAGACGAAGCTGTAGGAATCAAACCCACAACCAAATTGCAACTGGTATTTATCACCTACCATTGGACTACATGAAGTCTTTTGTTAGTATGACTAATTCTTTTTAGTTATATGATCTTATGAATTAGGAATAAATTGATTTTGGGTTATCTATGGATAAGATTAACCTATCATGGAGGATATGTGATTAGGTTTATTACTTTTAAGTATGAGACTTTAAGAGTAACTGATGTTATTTGGAGATAAATGTAAATATTTACCTTGGAAGATTATGTGATTAAATCCTTCAGATATTTGGGTTTCAATATTTGTTTGGATTACTTTGAAGAATTTTATGGATATCTATTTATTTAATGGTCTTTCTTGAACCTTGGGTTCTTTTTGTTGAATTTTGGAGATTAAGAGTAGTATTTATTTTTATAAAGGATTATCCTTTTGGGGATTATCTTATCGTGTACTAAAAAATTTGGTTTTTCTTAAGGTCTAAAGACATGGGAAATATATAGTTCATATTTTGTGGATTAGGCGATTATCAAGAAGTTGATTATAGCGCTCTTAATGTAAACAAGTCATTCTAAATACTCATCTTTTAGAGAAAATATAAGTTTTTGTAAAAAATCAAGTAAGAGATGAATGTCTTCATGACAAGTAAGTATGTTTCCTTATGATTTATTTAAGCTCATAAATAAATTCCTCAATGAAACGTAATGTAAAAAAAACATTGTCTATTAAATTTTCCTACTGGGGAATCAAATACCGTTTAACCCATCACAAGTTTGTCATTTTCTAGCAGTTAACTTTCTCCTAGACATATTTTCAATCACTCTCCATCAGAACGTGATGGTTTTTTTTCTCCTCCATATCCATGCTTTCATGGAATCCTCGTATTTTTTATCTTGGGTGACCTTTGTAATTTTTTTTCTTTCTTTTAAATTGACTGTTTAATTTACTCATTTTCCGATGTGGCGATTTTAATGAAGTTTCTGAGCCCAATTTTAAAATTGCGAGGACCCAATTCCCAAAGGGGGGGGGGGGAAGTATGTAACATCCTAGGGAAATAAATAATATTAAATCTTCATATTTATTAATATTTTTGAATAAAATGTTAATATTACTTTAAAGGGAATGCTATGTTCGATGGCGTACCCAATACGCAACAACGAGTTTCATTGAAATCATACATTTCACACTAATAATATAATAATATTATTTTAAATGGTAGTTAACGACTAGCCGTTGTAATGGAGGGAATGAACAGAACTAACTACAAAATTATTATATTTGTTTGTTAAATATCTTAACAATTACCCAATAAATGATAGAGGCATAAAATGTGAATGAATCCAATTTTAAGCATAAATATTCTAATATTCTTTAAAAGGTTGATTATCCGCCTTTTGATGGAAACCCCTTTTTAAATCCACTTTTGAATATTTTATATGTTATATATGGAAAAATAAAATCCTTTTTTAGAATCAAGATATCAAAATTTCTTTGTGTAAATTATTGTTATTTTTCTAATAATGTTCATTTTTAATGAATAGTGAAAATGTAGTATTTTAATTCAAAACCTCATTTTAATCTAATTTATTTATATGGTTATATTATCTTTTTAATTCGTTTTAAAGTTTAATTAGAATATAGTTTTACCATTTTATTCAATGGTGGTTATTGGAATTAATTTCACATTGAAATTGGACATAAATAAGTGTCAATCTTTTGATAGAAATTGTTTCTTAAAAACATGCTATTTGTTTTGATAGCGAGAATTAATTATAAAATTAATTAATTCAACTTCCATGTTTTGAATTGGGTAAAATGGAAATCATTTTTTAATTTGGAATATCAAATTTAATTTGAATAATTTTTTGGTATTTTTTAGACAAATGATCATTTTTAATGAATAGTGAAAAATACTGCATTTTACCTCAAAAACTACTTTTTCATTTAATTTAATTATATTGTTAGATTTTATATATAACTGGTTCTAAAGTGTAATTTTATTATATTTTTATCACTTAATACAATTTTTTTTTCATTGGAAGTAATTTCACATTTCAATTGGATGCAAAAACAAGTCAATCGTTTGATAAATTTTATTTCTTAAAAACCCGTCTTCGGTTGTGACAATGAGAATTATTTTTAAATTAATTACTGAAATTTTTGTGTTTGGAATTTTTTAAAATGGATTCCATTTTTGGAATTATAAGTTCCAAATTATGTAATTAAGACTCTTTTTTTACATTATGAATAGTAACAACGGTAATTATTTTTAATTATCACAATTAATTAGTAATCGGGAAGTTAAGGGTAATAAAATAATATCATAATAATATAAAATTACCCTAAAATGTGTCCAAATCCTATTTTTTGAGTCATTTCCGACCATGGGAAGCTTTTTACCAAACTTCAGGGCCCATGGAGTCACATGGGTGTAATAGTGACATTTATGACATTTTTTTTAAAAAAGAAGAGAAATATAACAAAGGTTTGTATATCCTAAGTAAAACAATTTTAATTTTGTTTACATAAATGATATCTTAGACTATAAATATTCATTGGAAATATAAAATGAATTTCTACATATTGGTATTTTTTTTATAATTTTTAGACATTAAATAAATAAATTTATTTATGACACCATGATGATGCAGTGATTACCTCATTAATGAATGATTTAAATAAAATGAAAATATAATGTGAAATATAAGACTTAAACTTATCTAAAAGCTATTTTATGGGTGCATTTTGATCCCTTATCACCTTATCCTCAAAATATATCATTTTGGGACCTTTACAATCTGAGAATCATTTTATAATAAAGTATCATTTCAAGACTTTCCAAAAGTGACTCTCCTCCCTCTTATAAAAGGCCCCACCTTTACCCCCTTACCCACACCTCTCAAGAACATGGATCATCCAATATCTACTCATATTATCTCTCCAAATCCCTCTCTTACTCCTAGAAACCTCACTCTGGGCCGAAGTATTTCCAAGGAAGCCTTTGGCTCAAATCAAAAAGAGTTACCTGATTTAGAGGTAATGTCTTCTCTTGGGTTTCTTTCTTTTATTTTCCTTCTTCACTCACAACTATACTCATATTATTTTATCCCATAATAACACCGGTATCCTCAATATACTAGTATGTTTTTATGATATGGATTATACCTACACTTACGCACACCCCATCTAATGGTTAAAGAACATACTGTTTCTCTGGGTGGTGAATTATTGCCTCACGAAATGATGATTGTTTAATATTCTTTTAACACCTTTCATGGTGGCCATTAATATGTCACAATATTTATATATGATATATATATATTATATTTATTTCCTCTCAATGCTTCTCTATTTTATATTTAAAACATACCTTTATGCTTTTCATGTTGTGAAAATGTGATAATTTCATATGAGGAAGTGCAGACAACCGCCCCCTCAAGTGATATGAATCGTTCATGCCAAACATGGAATTTATAAATAATGTAATTAAGGAACTTATGTTAACTATATAAAATATATATTATACTATAATTATAATATATATATCTCTTATTTAGTTTTAATTCCTTAAAATGACAAATAAATGAAAATAGCATTCATGCTTACGTACGGCCTACCGTCTCCATGAATGGTGCATTAAATTTTTTATCTCAAAATGTTATGTAATAGTATAAAATGAATATATACTGGATATATATGATATTTTAATCATTAACACCATTCTGGATATGATGTACTTATAACTACATGGACAATTTTCTTCAAACAAGTTTATTTTTGACTCATGAACCGAACATCGACAAAACGCATGATATAAACTCACATAATTAACTTATTATTATAACATGATAATATGTGATATTAATTGAAAAATAAAATTTAAAGTAATTCCTTAAGAAATTATAAATTGACCAAAGTATATTATTCAGGAATATAAAGAAACGAACAAGACAAGTCGGACTTGAGGTAAGGGGATTTCTTATCTCACTTTTAATTCCACGAGAGTTCCATTGTCCGACAATTATTTATTGAATGTGGTGTATTTTGTACTGAAATTTGATATATATTATCATGATTCTATTTATATTCATGGTATTCTGTGATTCATTTGGTTCTTATTATCTTTTGGTCATTCGACTTGATTGATTACAACGAGGTAAGGGGGTTTTCCTCAGTTTTTATTCCCGTGAGATTCATGCTATATTTGCCAATATCTCCTTTGAGTGGTGTATGTACTACCCATTATTATACTATTTGAGTCATATAAATCCATTTATGGGTATTTAAATAAACATTGTATGATCCTTCTTTCATGGGGTGTATGTTTTGTAGGTTACCCAATCGGTAAAGGAACCTTTCACCCTCCTCTTTTTAAAAGACTTCTTTTTTAGGTCTTTTAGTTTACATCTTTTTATATTGGGATATGTTCCTATATATCCTTATTTATGTAAATTTTATGTTCAAGGGATGAGATACCCTTTTTATCTATCATCAACTCATTTTCTTAATTTTAAACTGACGCCGTTAGGCTGTTGAATTTCTGTAAGAGAACTTCTTAACCAAATTTCAATTCTTTGGGTTAAACCTATACTTCTTGATTATGTCGTACTATGAATATGTGTGGATGACCTATGATTGTTTTACACTTAATATCCATTTATATTGGGTGTATTTATATTTTTCACACATAATTATGTAATTGATTTATCCTTAATCTAAGGATACCGTCTTTGTAAGGGACTTCGTCTCAATCTCCTTTTGTTGAGGCATACTTCAATTTATATACATACTTCTTTTATTAGTTGTATAATAAACCCTTTTTACTTTTTATTTATTTCAAAAGGAACCTTTTTACACGAAGTTTTTTACTAAATGACAAAAGGAATGTTTTTGTCTTATGTATGCGTCGACAACGACTTCTCCACCATCGTGACCATTATTTGAGTTTCGGCTTCCTCTACAAACCATATCCTTTTTAAATGAAAAAAATACCATGTTTTACTTTTCTTTTATCTTGGTATTGAAAATGGTTTTGATAAAGTTTGGATTATATCAATGTGTTGTATTGATATATTATGATTGAAATGTGGAAATGTTATGCTTCCTTTATAATGTTTTATGTGATACGATTATGTTATGGTTCTTGGGAATTGTTTATGAAGTCGGGTGGTTCCGTGATAAACTAAGGGAGGGTGTGCCCGAGATAGCTCTCCAATGCATTGGGTAATGTGAAGGAGATAAACGCTAAGGTTTCTCCGAAGATACTTAGGGAATATAATGTGATGGGTATTCCAAACGTAACCATGAGAGTTACTCCCTACGTAAGAATGTTATGAATGCCCGAAGTTACATTTATGTCTTATGATTTCATGAGGTATGTTAAATAGATTATGTTATGTATATATTGGTGATATAATGTTTTCTTTCCTTATTTTATAACCATTACTAAGCTTTTTATGCTCATCCCAAGTTTTTAAATGTTTTTCGCAGGACATAATGTGGATAGGGTCAAGGATGAGATCAAGGAAATGTCATGCTGTCTAAAGCATGGATCTAGTCATGGATATTTTTTTGAAGATTTTTTATTTTGTGAAAAAATGGAAACTGAGTAGATTTGTCTACATTGTAATCATTGAGATGTAATAGTTATGTCCTAATTCTCTAAAACTCTAAACCTTAAAAGATCTTTAATGTGAATTATTCATTTAATTCATGATTATGAAATGTTTTAAGGCTGGGTCCGTATTATAATTGTTTGGGTCTCAGCCCTAAATAGTTAGGAAATGTTTTTCAATGATCCCCTATATAAATTCAGGGATGAATACATTTTTACAGTAAATGAGAATAAAAGAAAAGGTCTTAATTTAGACACATACTATAAAGTCCTCTTGATTTCGGTTGCAGCTTCTGAGCTTGATAATCTGTAAAATCTCACTCACTCCCATGATAATGGTGGGAATTTTGAAAGAAATTCCTCCAAACCAACATCAAAACCCCAGCAAATCCCTATTGTACCCACTAAGGCTAGAGGATGTGTTTCTTCACTCAATGAAGATAAGGTAACTCTTTTACCCCTCATTACATCTTTCCATGTGAATCCCATACTGATGGGTGTGCTTGAAGGGATAGATTCACCACCGAGACACAAAAATTACTACTCTTACAACAATTATCAAGAAGTCATTTAAATAATTGTTTCCTCATTATAAGATGAAGAAGAAGATGATGAGGATACATAGGAGGAAGAAGAAGACATGAGGTACTCCCCTCTAGAAATCGAAGAATGTGTCTCTACTACCACTAGTGAACTCAAGAAATCATCTTGGGTATGGGAGAAGACCTGTGACCCACTCTGATTAGTGTGTCCATGACTTATGAAGAGTAAGTGGTATAAAAATATCTCTTGAAGAATAATAAAGATGTTTTCTCATTTAATTATAATGAAATACTAGACCACAATCCAGAATTCGCTACTCACCACTGAGACCTTCCTGAGGACTATAATGGTTACATGAAAGCCACATGATGGCCACACCCGACACATGATTCCAAAATAGATGGCGAATTCAATAAGATTTTCAATGTTAAATTCATTAAAGAATTCCAATACCATGTCAATCTCGAAAAAGAAATTTCTCCATCAAGATGAAAATGGGAAGATTAGAGTTCGCATCTATTTTAGGGATCTCAATTGGCATTTCTCGGAAGAAGATTTCAGAGTCCCAATCACAGAGCTAGAAATCGATGTAAATGATGGATATGAGGACCTCTCTTTCATGGATGTCTATTCAGGTTATAACCAAATCAAGATGTCCCAATAGGATCAAGAATCCACAACCTTCGTGGATCTATTAGGGGAGTTTTTATACAAGGTAATTCCATTCGATTTGAAAAATTTCTGTTCCATGTATTATCAATCCATGCAGCGCATTTTAAAACTATTTTTGAAACAATTCATTGAATTCAATGTTAATGATCTAGTGGTAAAATCATAACAACTCTCGAATCATATGGAAAATTGTGAAACATATTTCATTAAACTATGACAACATAATCTAAAAATGAACCCCGTAAAGTGTATATTCAGTGTTACCTTAGTAAAATTACTCGGATTAATCATACGACACCATGGAATCAAATTTGACATTGAGGATATAGAGTAAATACTTTCATTGTCACATCCTCGAAAACTTACTGAGTTTGGCGGACTCCAATGATAGTTGGCCTATATTATGTGTTTCATAGCCAACCAAATTGGAAAGTGTTTTCCTTTAACTATGTTGATGAAATTGGGGTAACATATCAATAGATGGAAGACTGTTAGGTAGAATTTGAATACTTCAAGAAATATATTTTCAGACCACCCTTGTTAATTCCACCTATCAAAGGAAGAGAACTCATTCTATATGTGACAGCTGTTGAGCGATCACTAGGCACCTTCCATGCACAGAAGAAAGACACCAGCAATGATAATAATTGTAACACCCCAAGCTTCAATGGTACGCTTCTCTTTGAATAACACAATAACGTGTGTTATAGGCAACTTCGAGTTCTAACACACACCACAACCAATCAAACTAGTCGTTATGAATAGTAATACCCACTTTTTGAAATTTTATAAATCTTATCATTCAAAATGGACTTCATTTTTGGTTTTGGAATATCGAAATTAGCTTAGGATGAATTTTTGGTATTTTTCTGAAAACCTTCAGTCTTTTGATGAATAGTGAAAAACACTAAGTTATAGTTTAAAACCGATTTTTTATTTAAATAATTATTTATTATATTTAAATTTAATTAAGGTCAAAATATATGCATAATACCTATATAAGTTCAATTAAATTCATTGGATTTAGTATAGAATAATTTTAGATATATAAAAATTTTATTGAATTTTTCACCGTCTTTTACCCACCTCCTAGGAGAATTTAGAAATTCACATAAAACATAATTTTACCGCTTCTGTGAGTGGAATTTCAAAAATCCGAGAGACATGGTTAATATCAAGGAGTAAAATTTGGTTCATTGAGATAAAAATAATTTTTGATGAATAGTACCTTTTTAATTTTATTTACCACGGTTAAAAGTAAATAGGGTAATTAAGAGAAAAATGACATTAATATTACCCTAACTCATGTCCTTATTCTATTGGAAATGTGTATCTTGACCAAAAACAATCTTAGGAATAAAATATTATCATTTAGGTCTACTTAGATTAGATTAGGACATTTATTATTATTTAATTCAAAGAAGAGGTAAAAGAGTTAAAATCAAAGTTTAAAAACTAAAACATTTTTACTATAGGGTTATACATAAGATAAATTCGATTATAAATATTAATTAGAAATATAAATTTTTTCATATATAATGATATTTTATTTATAAATTTTAGACATTGAATAATTTAGTTTATTTATGACATAATGGTGATGCATTAATTACCTAATTAATAAAATATTAAAATAATTGATATTATAAATATCAAAATAAATGTAATTTGAGACTTATTATGAATCCCAATAATTTTCATGGTTAATATAACATATTAGGGTTGGTTAGATTAATTTTTTTCGAAGTAATAATGCTGTTATGAATTTAGAAAAAAACTAAATACCAAATAGTGTCAAAATTGACATAAAAGAGTTTTTAAAACAAATATTATATTATTAATTCATATTATATTCCTAAAAATATAAGGATCAGCCAAAGGAATTATATAATGATAGGTGTATCATTAATGGACCACTTGGGGGTCTCTTGAAGGTATATAGTAAGGTTATTAACTATATAATAAAAAAAATACCAAGAGACATGGTAAATGTCAAACTATTCAACTAAGAGTTAAATATAAATGATAAGTTTAATATAGTGACCCAAAATTATCTAAAATATATTTGTGGAAATGATTTTGACCCATAACCACCTTAACCTTTAAATAATCCACTTTTGAGACATTATAAACCGAATATTAATTTATTATAAAACAATATTTCTAGCTTTTCCAAAGGTGCCCCTCACCCCTCTTATAATAGGGAATTCCCCCTTCTCTCAAATTCACTCCTTCAAAGCCTTTTTTCTGGACAAAAATCTGCCCAAATATCTTCCCAACATCCCTAAAATAAACCTAGAGGACTTATTTTGATAATAAATCTAACCTAAGGATCCATTTTAATCAAATCAAAAGGAAGAACCTGAACAAGAGGTAATTGTTTCCCCACCCTCTTTCAAGTTCTTTTCTTCTACAACTTCTTCTTTCTTTGTTATTTCCATTGTAAAATAATAACCCCAGTATCTTATATATACTATGATGTTATTATGAATATGGTACAACCATATTCGGTATTCTATCCATCATTTGAATGACATGTCACCATACGTGCGTACGTACGGCTTACCGTCTCCACGTCGTGGTGTAATTGTTATTCAAAACATTATTATTTGGATGGGTATGATAATGATTTGTAATTGATGTAAATAATAAATATAGCATGATATTGATTCTGTATATATGACATACCATCCAATTATATATTATTATAATATCAAAAGAATGATATTGTCACTCGTGCGTACATACAGACTACTGTCTCCACGAACATGTTGAGATTCATTCCCCATCGTATCAATTCAAGACTAAATTTCATTTGATGATTAAAAATAATTTTTAGAGACATGATATCATTCTGGATATGAATAATATACATCCCATCCATAACAAATATGGCTCACATAACAAATAATATAAGGGAAAACAAATCTGTTAACACCCGAAACGATGATAATACTAAGATATTATTAACAAATCAATGTTAAAAGATCATATATGACATCATATTAATGTATATGATTCTTGTATAATTTAATAACAATTATTTAACCATTAAAAAGAAGTTTAAACTACCCTCAACCAGGTAAAAGTATAAGGTAAGGGTTTATTTCACAATCTCTTCATTATCTGAGGTTGTTTATACGTAATTATCTACTGGGACCTCTTTATCATCCACAACCATGATTCTTAAAAATGTATTTCAAATCATTATTACTATTTTACAGACTATGAGTTAAAGTCATTTATAACTTTTTTGACTTTTTATAAGATGTTTATAAAGGAATCTTTCTGTTGTTTTCCAAACAAGGTCCTTTATAACCTTTTCGATAGAATTAAGGTAAGAATGTTTTTTTAACTTATACGGAGGGTGTGACTATTTTCTGCCATTATAAAATCACCAAAGCTTCCCTTACAATCTTATAAGAATATTTTCAAAGTAAATGTTTAATTTAATAATAATTTACTTTTAAATGATTTAAAAAAATGGAATATTTCTCTCAAATAGTTGTGATTTCATCTATGTCAACATCCTTTGACAGATTTTAAGCTTATTTGAAGTAGATTTATTATGATACAAAACATCCATATTTTATTGAAGGTTTTGTGATATTTTTGACTGTGGATGTGTTATATTTATACCATTCATGGTTTTTGGAGAAAGTATTGACATTTCGTATGCTAGTTTTAATAGAAATGTTTATGTTATGTTTAAACTTATTCATATAAGGAATGAATTGGACTTAATAAGTGACAGGTAGAGTTCGATATAGTTCCTCAATGCATCAGTATGTCTCATGATACAAACTAGTGTCTTGGCACAAGGCCTTGACAAAATCTTATTTGTAGCCTTGGCATGAGGCCTTAAATATGTGGTTATGATAGTCTGGCATTATGCATTCCGTCATTATGAAAGTGGTTATTGATATTGAATGTTGTTATTCGACTATTAGAATATCCATGTGAAGAATTAAATGGAATTATCTCATTTTATCTTTTCCATATTATGCTTAAGTTCAAGTTTAAAAGGATTTTGTTTTAGTTATATATTTCCTTAAATTTTTATGATTATTTATGAAAGTTTCTGCTATATTGTTATCCTTTTTTAGAATCTGAGCTCACCCATTTCAATGTTTTATTTTTCCCAGGATGTGAAGAAGTAATTTATGAATGACCTACAGGGATAGTATGAGGGGATATGAATAAAATATGTTGTTGTAGTTTTTTTACTTTATGATGTAATGTAAGACTTATGAATATATCTAGTGTTTACAAGACTACTAAACAAATTGGTCATTCGAGACTTGATCTTTTTTTATCATGCCAATGTTATGTAATAATGAACCGACTCGAGGAAAATGGGTTCGAGGAATTACAGTTGGTATCAGAGGAAGTTTAGTACAAACCTTGGAAACTATATTTAGATAAACTCTGATTATAGCACATAGACCTAAGATGGACTTTGAGGATTAGTATATAAGAACTTCCTAGAATTTTGGTATTGTAGAGATTTTGTGAGTTTTACGAGCAATACATCCCTGTCTAGATATAAGCAGGTAGAGGTGACTCTGACACAGATGTACCTAGGGGGAAAACCCGAGAACACCGCTTTGAGCTAGACTCGAACAGGAACTGGTGCACAACATCGGGCCTTGCTGCACTCTTGGTTACAACACTCCCAAGGGATATGCTTAGGATAATTCTCATTGTCTTTACAAACCATTAATAAGGGTTTATGGGTATATAATTCCTCAAATAAAACATTTTTATGATTATGGATTATATCCATAAATAGTTCAATTTATGTTAAGTGTTGTACAAGTTTGGATTTATGTATTTCGATTAATAAACTAATATAGTGTATTCCATTGTTTAGAAATGGCACCTAGTGGGAGAAATGGAAACCGAATCAATGAACACACTCAATGTAGGGAGTTCCCTCCTAATCAAGATAATTATAGTGGAGCTGGTGATGCAACTGGTGCTGATCATCTAATCACCATACTGGGACAACTCACTCAGGTTATGAATAATAACCTTACCCGTATGGAGCACCCTGATCCGCTACATGGAGGATCAATTTTAGATCACTTCATGAGGCAACAACCACCAACATTCAATGGGAGTACAAATCCTTTTTTAGTTGAGCAATGGATAAGTTCCCTAGAGAAAATATTTCAGGCTTTGGGGAGTAGTGAAAGGAAAAAAGTTATCATGACAGTTTATCACCTCACTGGAGATGCTGATCAATGGTAGTCATTGATAAAAAACACAAATGAAGATGATGAAGTATCAAATATGTAATGGAGAGAGTTAAAAGAGCTTTTCTTAAAAAAATACTTTCATCATGAACATCGAGTAGATATGGAATGACAATTTCTGAGTCTAAGACAAAAGGAGGATGAGAATGTCGCAAATTATGAGGCTCACTTTACAAGGTTAACAAGTTATCCTGGAGATTATATACGTAACCCAAGAAGTAAGGTTGATCATTTCTTTGATGGGTTAAAACCATTTCTTCGTCGAGCATTAGTGTCACAATCCTTCTCTTCGTATGAAGATATTGTCTCATGTGCTATCAAGACAGAAAAATAATTCTATAAGTCTTATGACTTTAAAGTATAGCAAGAGAAGAAGAGATCTACTGATCAATCTAGGAATGGAAATAAGGGGAATAAGGGAAATGTTGAATATCCACCCTGCAATAAATGTGGGAAGAAACACCCTGGTACTTGCTTGAAGGGAATGGGATTCTATTACAAGTGTGGTGAAAAAGGCCACCAAGCTCGTGATTGCAAGGGGAAGAAAGAAGATACTGATGTTCAATGCTAAAACTGCAGGGAGACGGTACATTATGAAAATGAATGTACTAAGCATTAGGGGAACTAACCTCATAAAAGGACAAGGGATCAAGGCCAAGCTTATGCTATCACTACTACTGAGGTAGAAACTCCGAAAGACGTGGTGGCATGTAATTTAATGGTTTACTCAAGTTTAGAAAATGCATTATTTGATCCTGGAACATCGCATTGTTTCGTATCTTCCCAGTTTACTAAGAATATTAGATATTTCCAATTTGATTTTACAAGGGATTTGGCAGTTAAAACTCTTAAGGGAAGTATCATTGCTAAAAAGTTCTGTGGATCCGTCCCCATTAGTGCATATAAATGTTCTTTATCTGCTGATCTCATAATCATACCTATGATTGAGTTTGATATAATCCCCGGTATGGATTGGATTTCAGACGACGATGTAAAGATTTATTATAAGAAGAAATAGGTTACAATTTTTGGTGATGATGATTAAGAACACCTTATCTTTAGTGCAAAATCATCACAACCTGATGTTTATCTAGATCCACCCCTTGTAGATCAACTAAATTCAATTATTGGGGAGGAAGAGAATGAAATAACTGTGGGTAAGGAAAGGAATGTTCAAATAGAGGATGTGCCTATTTTGAAAGAATTTGTAGATGTGTTTCTGGATGATTTACCTGGAAATCCTCTAGAATGAGAAATTGAGTTTTCTATTGATTTAATTCCTGGTTCAAGGCCTATATCAAAGACCCCTTATAGAATTGACAATGTGGAATTAGTGTAACTAAAGAAAAAACTAGTGGAATTGAGTAATAAGCAATTTATTCTCCCTAGTGTTTCTCCATGGGGAGCCCCTATCCTTTTTGTTAATAAGAAAGATGGATCTATGAGGTTATGTATCGACTACAGGGAAATCAATGATATAACTATAAAGAACAAGTATCCCCTACCTCACATTGATGATTTATTTGACCAACTGTATGAATCTCAATACTTTTCAAAGATTGACCTTCCATCTGGATACCATAAATTCTGTGTGAGGAAGAAGACATTCCGAAAACAACATTTCGAACTAGGTACGGGCATTTCGAGTTTATAGTAATGCCTTTTGGGCTGACTAATTCACCCTATGTTTTCATGGATCTAATGAACAGAGTTTTCAAGTAATATCTCGATGATTTTGTGGAGGTATTTATTGATGATTTCTTGGTATATTCCAAAAGATACAAAGATCATGAAAATCACTTGCGCATTATCCTGGAGACTCTTAGAAGACATGAATTATATGGGATGTTTAAAAAGTGTGAATTCTAGCTTCAGGAGATTTCTTTTCTTGGCCATATTGTCTCTAAGGATGGAATCTCTGTTGATCCTTCTATGACCAAGGCAATCCATGAATGGCCATCACCGATGATTATAACTGAGGTACACAGTTTTATTGGTTTAGCAGGTTATTATCAGCATTTTGTCCAGAATTTTTCCCGAATGGCTAACCCATTAACGAAGCTCACACGTAAAGGGGTTAAATTTGTTTGGACAAAAGAGTGTGAAGAATGTTTTGAAGAACTGGAGAGAAGATTAGTCAATTCCCCTATATTGACTCTACCATCAGGGAATGATGGGTTCATTATTTATAGTGATGCATCTAAGAAGGGACTTGGTTGTGTCCTTATGCAGAATGATTGAGTTATTGCCTACGCATCACGACAACTAATAATTCATGAGCAAAAATATCCTACTCATGATCTTGAGTTAGCTGCTGAAATATTTTCTTTAAATATATGGATACATTATCTCTATGGTGAAAAATGTGAGATTTATACTAATCACAAGAGTTTGAAGTATATTTTCTCACAGAAAGAACTCAACATGAGGCAAAGGAGATGGCTTGAACTACTCAAGGATTATGATTTCATGATACACTACCACCCGGGGAAGGAAAATAAGGTGGAATATGCTTTGAGTAGAAAAGATCATGGAGTTTTGAACAAGATGAGAGTTGAGAGGGATCTTATTTTCATGGATCTAGTAAAGTTGGATATGGGAATAACCATGGAAGGTGAAACATCGATACTTTTTCAAATGGTTGCCAAACCATATTTACTAGAAAGGATAATGAGTTCTCAGACCGATGATGAAGAATTTTAGAAGAATATTAAAGATATGAATGATGGGAGATTTAATGAATTTGTGAATGAAAATGGAATTTTGAAATTTTGGAAGAGACTTTGTTTTCCCGATATACCTGATCTAAAAATAGAATTGTTGGATGATTCTCATAGTTCCAATTTCTCTATAGACTCTTGGAGCAACAAAATGTATAGAGATTTAAAGGAACATTTATTGTGAGACAACTTGAAGAGAGATATTCCTGATTTTGTGTCAAGATATACGGTTTGTCAACAAGTGAAAGATAGAAGGAAACAACCTAGTGGAGTATTGCAACCTCTTCCCATACTTGAGTGGAAATGAGATAATATCATGATGGACTTTGTCATGGGACTACCAAAGACTCCAAGAAGGAACGATGCAATATGGTTCATTATTGATCTTCATACCAAGTGAGCACATTTTCTTGCTATAAGGGAAGGTTTACCACTTGAACTTCTAGAAAGTATATATATTAATGAATTTGTGAGGCTTCATGGAGTAACCCTATCAATCATTTCAGATCTTGATCCCCGTTTTACATCAAGATTTTGGAAAAGTCTTCAGAAAGCCCTGGATACTGAAATTTGTTTGAGCACTACCTACCACCCTCAAATAGATAAAAAATCAGATCGTACTATTCAAACCTTATAAGACATGTTAAGATCATGCTCACTTGACTTTCAGGGTATGTGGGATCAATATTTACCTATGGTAGAATTTTCCTATAACAATAACTTCCATTCAAGTATTCAGATGGAACCGTATGAAGAATTATACAGAAAGAGATGTCGCACACCAACCTGTTGGGATTTAATTGGTGAAAGAAAACTTGTAGGCCCAGAACTGGTGGAGGAAACTATGGAATTGGTAAAGGTAATCCAAAACCACATCAAAGCAGCTCAAAGTAGGCAGAAGAGCCATACTGATAACCGAAGGAAGGATTTGGAATTTCAGGTATGAGATCATGTTTTCTTGAAGGTATCTCCATGGAAGGAAGTTATACATTTCTGTAAGAAGGGTAAATTGAGTCCCAGGTACATCGGACCTTTCGAAATTCTAGAAGGAATTGGGGCTGTAGCTTACGGTTTGGAAATGCAGCCAAGTCTCTCCAAATTTCACGATGTGTTCCATGTATCACTGTTGGGAAAATACTTGCCTAACCCAATGCATGTACTCACTTACTATGAATTAGAACTAGAACCCAATATGTATTATTGCAAAGATCCCATCAAGATTCTTGATAAAAGATAACAAGTGCTGAGAAACCAGACGACTCGTCTGGTAAAAGTTCTATGGAGAAACCATAAGATGAAAGAGGCAATGTGGGAACCCGAGGAACTTATGATGAAGAACCACCCAAGATTTTTTATGCGGTAGTATTATAGAAATTTTGAGGACGCAATTATTTTAAGGAGGGGAGAATGTAACACCCCAAGCTTCCATAGTGCACTTCTCTTTGAATAATACGGTAGCGTGTGTTGTACGCAACTTTGAGTTCTAACACACACCACAACCAATCAAACTAGTCGTTATGAATCGTAATACCCACTTTTTGAAATTTAATAAATTTTAACATTCAAAATGGACTTCATTTTTGGTTTTGTAATATCGAAATTAGCTTAGAATGAATTTTTGGTATTTTTCTGAAAACTTTCAATTTTTGATGAATAGTGAAAAACACCCAGTTATAGTTTAAAACCGATTTTTTATTTAAATAATTATTTTTTATATTTAAATTTAATTAAGGTCAAAATAGATACATAATACCTATATAAGTTAAATTTAATTCATTGGAGTTAGTTTTGAATAATTTTAGATATATAAAAATTTTATTGAACTTTACACCGTCTTTTACCCACCTCCTAGGAGAATTTGGAAATTCAAATAAAGCTTAATATTACCTCTTCTGTGAGTGGAATTTTAAAAATCCTAAAGACACGGTTAATATCAAGGAGTAAAATGTGTTTCATTAATATAAAACTAATTTTTGGTGAATAGTAACTTTTTACTTTTATTTACCACGGTTAAAAGTAAATAGGGCAATTAAGGGTAAAAATGATATTAATATTACCCTAACACATGTCTCAATTCTATTGGAAAAGTTTATATAGACCAAAAAAAACCTTATGAATAAAATATTATCATTTAGGTCCACCTGGATTAGATTAGGACATTTATTATTATTTAATTCAAAGAAGAGTTAAAAGAGTTAAAATTAAAGTTTAATAACTAAAACATTTTTAATATAGGGTTATACATAAGATAAATTCGATTATAATTATTCATTATAAAGATAAAAATATTTCCTACATAATGATATTTTATTTATAGTTTTTAGAAATTTAATACTTTAATTTATTTATGACATAATGGTGATGAAATAATTACCTAATTAATGAAATATTAAAATAAGTGATATTATAAATATAAAAATAAATATAATTTGAGACTTTTTATGAATTTCACTAATTTTTTAGGTTCATATAACATATTAGGGTTGGTTAGATTAATGTTTTTTGACTTAATAATGCTGTTATGAATTTAGAAAAAACAAAATATCAAATAGTGTCAAAATTGACATAAAAGAGTTTTTAAAACAAATATTATATTATTAATTCATATTCTATTCCTAAAAATCTAAGGTTCGGAAAAAGGACTTTTATAATGATAGGTGTATCATTAATGGACCACTTTGGGGTTTCTTGGAGGTATATAGTAAATTTATTAACTATATAATATAAAAATACAAAGAGACATGGTAAATGTCAAACTATTTAAATAAGAGTTAAATATAAATTATAAGGTTAATATAGTGACCCAAACCTGTATAAAATCTATTGGTTGAAATGATTTAGACCCATACCCACCTTAACCTTTATATAATCCACTTTTGAGCCATTAGAATCTGAATATTAATTTATTATAAAATAATATTTCCAGCTTTTCCAAAGGTGCCCCTCACCACTCTTTTAAAAGGGCACTCCCATTTCTCTCAAATTCACACCTTAAATGAATTTTGGATCGTCCAACCTCTTCCCAAATATCCTAAAAACTTCCCTCAATTAAACCTATAGGCCTTAGTTTTGTCAGAAATCCAACCTAAGGAGGCCTTTTGATCAAATCTAAAGGAAGAAACCGAATAAGAGGTAATGTTTTCCCCACCCTTTTTCAAGTTCCCTTCTTTTTCAAATTATTCTTTCTTTGTTATTTCCATTATAAAATAATAACTCTAGTATCTTATATATACTATGATGTTATTATAAATATGGTACAACCATATTCAGTATTCTCTCCATCCTTTGAATGACATGTCACTATACGTGCGTACGTACGACTTACCGTCTCCACGTCGTGGTGTAATTGTTATTCAAAACATTATTATTTGGATGGGTATGATAATGATGTGTAATTGATGTAAATAATAAATATAAGATGATAATGATTCTATATATATGACATACCATCCAATTATATATTATTATAATATCAAAATAAGGACAGTGTCGCTCGTGCGTACGTACGGACTACCGTCTCCACGAACGTAGTGAGATTCATTCCACATCGTATCCATTCAAGACTAAATTTCATTTTATGATTAAAAACAATTTTTAGAGACATGATATCATTCTGGATATTAATAATATAAATCTCGTACATAAAAAATATGGCTCACATAACAAAGAATATAATGGAAAACGAATCCGTTAACACCCAAAACGATGATAATACTAAGATATTATTAACAAATCAATGTTAAAAGATCATATATGATATAATATTAATTTATATGATTCTTTTATAATTTAATAACAATTATTTCACCATTATACAGGAGTTTAACCTACCCTTAACCTAGGAAAAGTACAAGGTAAGGTTTAATTTCACAATCTCTTCATTATCCGTGGTTGTTTATATGTAATTATCTACTGGGACATCTTTATCATCCAAATCCATGTTTATTAAAAATGTATTTCAAATCATTCTTAATATTTTATAGAATATGGGTTAAAGTAATTTATACCCTTTTGACTTTTTTATAATATGTTTATAAAGGAATCTTCATGTCGTTTTCTAAACAAGGCCTTTTTTAACCTTTTCGACAGAATTAAGGTAAGAATGTTTTTTTAACTTATACGGTGGGTGTGGCTATTTTCCTCTATTATAAAACCTCCGAAGAATCCCTTACAATCTTATAATAATATTTTCAAAGTAAATTATTACTTTTATAATTATGTGACTTTTAAATGATTTAAAAAAATGAGATATTTCTCTCAAATAGTTGATTTCATCTATGTCCACATCCTTTGATGGATTTTAAGCTTATTTGAAGTAGATTTATTATGATACATAACTTCCATATTGTATTGAATGTTTTGTGATATGTTTGACTGTGGATTTGTTATATTTTTAACATTCATGGTTTATGGAGAAAGTGTTGACATTTCGCATGCTAGTTTTAATATGAATGTTTATGTTATGTTTAAACCTATTCATACGAGGAAAGCATTGGACTTAATAAGTGATTGGTAGAGCCTGATATAGCTCCTCGATGCATCAGTAGGTCTCAGGAGACAAACTAGTTTCTTGGCACAAGGCCTTGACAAAATCTTATTTGTAGTCTTGGCATGAGGCCTTGACTGTGTGGTTATGATAGTCTGGCATTATCAATTCTATCATTATGAAAGTGGTTATTGATATTTCATGTGGTTATTCAACTAGAAGAATATCCATGTGAATGTGTAAGTGGCATTATTTCATTTTATCTTTTCCATATTATACTGAAGCTTAAGATTAAAAGGCTTTTTTTGTTATACATTGCCTTAAATGTTTATTCTTATTTATGAAAGTTTTTGCTATATTTTTATCCTTACTGAGCATCTGAGCTCACCCCTTTCAATGTTTTATTTTTCCCAAGATGTGAAGAAGTAATTTATGAATGACCTGCATGGATAGTATGAGGGGATATGAAGACAACATGTTGTTGTAGTTTTTTTACATTATGATGTAATGTATGACTTATGAATATTTCTAGTGTTTCCAGGACTACTAAACTAATCGGTCTATCGAGACTTGATCTTTTGTGATCATGCCAATTTTATGTAATAATGCACCGACTCTGGGTAACAGGGGTCTCGGCAATACAATAATATCCATTACCGCATATAAACCATGATCAATGTAGAGACATGTTATTCAAATATTGAGAAGAGATTACCTTCATTAATATTTACAGTCCAAAAGATGAGAAATTACTTGATGCACCATGAATTCCATTTGGTCTCATGTAGCATCCCACTTAAGTAAATTCTCAACCATCCAATGTTAAATGGACACAGGTCATGGTTGGCATTCATCCTACAGTCGTTTTATATACGGTTCATACAGTAGAAATCCATTAAAGTCCAGGAATTAGAAAATTTTAGGGAATATATTTATTCAAAAGAGGTGTCCCCATTATATGATGAGTTACCAGATGAAGAAGTGTTATCTATTCTAGAGAACACCGTGATGTGGGAAATTAACTTCAACTGTGATTCCAGAAGCCCTATAGGAAAAATAATGGATGGCCCGAGAATAAACAAAGTGGGGCTAGAAATAAAACTCATATCCTAAGAAAACGAAGTTCTTTCCTATTATTTCCAACTATTAGAAGTGTTTATGAACAATGAAATAGAGTACCAGGTTGTCACTTCAGGACTAGAGTTAGAACATCAAGAACAAGAAGAGAAGATAAAATAAAAGGTAGTTTGGAATTGGTCATCAAGAAAGTAAATGGAATCATTTTTATTAATATAGTGGTGTTAATCCATTTTATTGACCATGCCTAAGAACTAATGGAAAAATTCCTATCATATCCAACATTGACTTATGGCCCTCAGTTCCAAAAATCACAAGATGTTTCATTAGAAAATGCAGCCACAACTCTGGATGACCCAGAATAGGATGAGGTAGTAATCAACATTTCCCACTGACAGAGGGTCCTACCATTTATTCAACCAAGGAAGATGAAATCAATAGGATTAGTCCCACCACTAAACCCTATGGTCACACCTACATTTGAAGGACTGAAATTTCAAATTATCTTCAAATAGGAAAACTCATTTCATATAGGGTTATAAGGGATAAAATTCGTACATAGGAAATTATTATCAAGATCTACAACAGCACGAATAAGAAAAAGGTCCTTTTCAAGAGAGGCCTCGATGGATTCCTTCTCATTTGAATTTATGGATAAGTGACCAATACCATCATGAAATTAGTACATGTCCAAAAAAATGGAGAACATCATACATCATCAATGATCTTGGAGCATATTTTAAGGCTTGGGTATCGTTCTCCCACTATGAAATCATATTTTGATGAATTATCTATGAAGTGCCATTCTAGCCATGTTCATGAAAATTTCATTCTCCAGCCCCAAAAGATACTTTACATAGCCAAGTACTCCTATCCATTTTCCATATGTGGAATGCATGTCGTAGGACCGTACCCTCCCTCCACATTTAGACAATTTAAATATATTCTCACAACAATCGTCTTCTTTTCAAAATGGACAGAAGTTGTTTGTCTAAAAGAGGATGATCAAGAAGAATTGTAAGCATTTTGAATGATAATATCATCCCAATATTTTCTTCCCACATAAAATACTAACAGAAAATGGAATTAATTGTTTCTCTGTTGAACTAGTCAAGCAATATCAGGAGTATGGAATCAAGTCCATCCATTCATCCTGCTACCATGAAGCATCTAATGTGCTGATAGTGGCATTCAAGGAGACCATATCCAATATACTCTAGGAAATGGTATTCAGAGACATGAAATCATGGCCGGATATGATACTCCATTGTATGTGGGCTTACTAGACCACGACCCGTACAACAACCCAAGTAACCTCACACTCCTTAGTATAGGGAAAGGAGGCGGTTCTACCCATTTAAGATCAATTATCAACACTCTTAATGGACATATATGATCAACTATCCATAGATTAGATGTCCCGGAAAAAGTTTCATGAGCTAGAACTGTTGGATGAGAAAATACATCACACATTTTTCTATTTGAATGTTTATCAAAATAAAATCGCACGAGCCTTCAATAAGAAGGGTTAACTTCGGTCATTCCTCAAAGGAGAGATGGTGCATGTTTTTAGAAACCCCTTGATACTTGGAAAAAACCTCTAATGTTGGAGAAATAATGTGAAGGATCATATGTTATACACAAGGTCTACTCCAATGGATCATTTTCCCTAGTTTAAATAGATGAATAACTCAATACAACTCCTACCACTAAAAGGTTCCTAAAGAAGTACTATGTATAATTATATAATATCCTTCTTAGCTGAAGGACGTTAAATATCATAGTGTTGTATGCATCCTAGTTGTATGATGTTAAACTACATATAATTTTCATCCTAACCACATGATATGAAACTGCATGGTGATTATTGGGCATAGTATAATGATTTGTTGTTCATGAATCAAATCTGTGCGAGGGAAAAGTAAAATACCCTCCTTTTCTATATAAGGGTCTGAATGGAATAGGGAGTGTGTCTTAGAACTACAAGTGTCATGATTCCCATTCTATAATGGGATATGCAGTAAATCCATGATCATACACCCTGGTTCATCCACCAACATGAAAATGATGAATTAACCCCATCCCTATGTGCATTAAGACTAGTACCAGGATCATTTTTTTTAAAACATTTTATTACTTGATTCCCATTCAGTAATGGGATATGTAGTGACATCTAGACCCTATATCCTGGTCCATACATCAAATGACATCAAATACCTCTATTATATCCTCTTTTTAACGTACAATACAGTAGAAATCCCCATCGTTCCTTGTTTATCACACCTAGTATAACTCACATGGTCTTAGGAATAATGGTAAGGATTTCCCTATGTGGACAATTCATAGAGGAATATGATAAGCCCATCATCTTGAATGCATGGTATAAAATTCCCCCTCTACATGAATAGGTCAGACTAACATTGGGAGTCCTCCAGAACAACATGTGAATTGATTCCTTCCCTCAAAGGATATATAGTGATGCTAGGATCCCTGATCCTGGTCTAACCACCATTTAATTTTGTTTACCTTTCCTCAACACGGGTTAGACCGGTACACGGGAAATGTTGTCCGAACAATGTGAACTCTAATTCCCATTAATCTGGGATACATTGGAATACTCCCTATGGTTCAATCCCAACACTCCACTCACCTCATCATATTTTACATCAGGTCTACTGTCATCCATACCGTATAATGTAAAACTACAAGGGATACTAGAACTACATGTGGATTGATTAAAATTAATCAATGTGATATGATGTGATTCCCATATCCTATATGCTGGTCCAACCACCATGGAAAAAATTCCTCCCCCAATATATAAGTCATACGTGCACAGAAATTTCAGAAGTGATAACTACATGACATTAAACCGCATGATAAAATAATTCTTAACCATATGAAATTAAATAGAAAGGTATCTCAAGAACTATGTGTCGCTTGATTTTTGGTATGAAAAGATACGTAGAGACAATCAGTCATCAATTAATTGGTCCATAAATGTAGAATAAAATGAAAAAAATCCCCCAATTACCAGCATGTGAAATAAAATGAGAAGCTGGGTATTTAAAATCTAGACACTTACATATAGATAGTGTCAAAATACCATTATTCCACTTACAAATGAATCCAATATTTTTAGATGATCCGGTACCTTAGAACTAATCATTGTTTGGATATTTCTCATGTAACCTAAAATTCCCTTCTCATCCATTAAACTCCATGCCCTGTGAAATCTTAGATCACCATAATCACCCATGGATATCTGAAATGGAAGGATAATGTCCTAGAGACAACTTTTTTTACTATTAAAACTATTCCTTGATTGCTTTGCATTAATGGACAACAAATATTGACTATCAAACGAAGTAAAATTTGTCCTCAAGAGAGGTTATTCCTACTTCTGTATACCCATTGGATCTTATTCCTCACATCATCCATCCTGATTTGAGGTCTACTAGAATCATGGTTTTAAATTTATCTCCCCCTTACATCATGGGCTACCAGGTATATCCTGATATAATTAACCCTATATTTCACATGATTTCATTGACTATTTTCCTCGAAGCATGATATTAAACTGTGCTATCAATGTCATCAATACATGACTTCAAATCATGTGTCCTGAAAATTATCCCTTATTTGATCCTATAATCCCTAGGTTGTTGAGTAAAACCCTTTCTGCCCCTTATTTCTCACACTAATCATAGCTCATGTGAGTTTACAAATTCCAAAAAGGGATTCCCCACAATTCCAGAGAGGATCGATCTACAATGATTGATTCTACAACCATGTATTTAAAAGGAATATTATTGTTTTCCCCTCCATATCAGAAAAACTAATGTCCTTATTGTTTGACATTCTAATCAAAGGTGCCCAAAATATAGTAAAAATTCCCCCTGCATGCACATACTAGACCATTGTATGGAGGATAATCTTGGGACACCTAGATCATCAAAACTGGGCCCCAATTTGACAAGGGAGTCAAAATTCCCTACACAATATACGGGTCAAATATATGTTGAGAAACTCTTAATTACACAGATATTCACGACCTGATTTTTTTATATGTCCAAACCAATCCTCACTATTCATTAAACTCTATTATTTCATTGATCATTGATCAACATAATCATTCATGGACATCAAGAATGGAGGGTCAATGTCCTGCAAAGACCATTGTTTGATTATGCACAAAATGCCACAGTAGCTCTTCATATGATTCCCAAAAAAAACATCTTGTAAAACAATAGAAAAATTTCCCCAGGAGAGGCTTTTCCTATTTTACTATTCCTAATGAATTCCAAGCAACTTTTTTTTCACCAAATCCAAGATCCCTCAAAACCATGGATTAAAAATTCTTTCCTAATCATGTATTGGACATGTTTGATCATCCTGGCCCGATTATCCCCTAGATACTTGAGGCTTCTATATAGATGTCCTTATTGCATGAAATTTAAACTACGTGATACTTAATATAAAATATTCACCCTCTTGAAATGTCATTTCAAAATGGTATTTCCCCACATGTTCCTACCGTCAAAATGAATCCGCACATAACATCTGACATGCACACTGCCTCATTGGGGAATCTATATCCAAAACAAAAATTCATGATCCATATGTGTGAATCAGATCTTCAAAGGGATGATACCAAAAAAATCTATATACATATGTATTCATTTCATCATAGGATATGAGGTGACATTCGAATATCATACATCAATTCCAATAACAAAACAAAAATATCTCATCTCATCCCGTGAAAGGGTCAAGCCTGCTTAAGGAAAAAACATATATGGATAGGAAAAAAATCACACAACTTATTCTTGGTATTTACTAGAAATTTTGACAAGAAATGTTTTCTTTTATGATTGGGAACCCCTATCCACACCCCACACTATATGTCCAAATTTTTTTGAATGCCCATAACCATCCATGGCCATCAGAAATGGACTACTAGTGTTCAGAAGAAACCTTTGTTTGACTATGCACATAATTCCCTAGGGGGTATGCATATGTTTCCCACACAATTGGACTATCAACCAATGGAAAATTATAACTTATGAGAGGATTTTACTACTCCATACTCCCCTATAACATTTATGTCTCACCTCATTCCTCAGTTTTGAAAACCCCTGAATTATAGTTTAAATCATCTCGCCCCTCATGCCTGAAGGTGAAAGAAAGTTTATTGTCTGACAATCATAGAAGAGGAAGATTGTTTCCCCCCACAATTTAGAGTAAAAAAATACTTTGAACCATAAGTCTCAAAATATTAGATTGTACGATGATAAACTGCACAATGCACTAGCCCACATTTACAAAAGTCAAATCCATGTAGAGTGGTTTCTAGGAATGAAACAATGTAAAAATTCCTTATTAAGAGAGGCTTTCTATTCTTATATGCACCCAATGGATTCTATGATGCATTTCATATCCCACTCTTCAAAAATAGAATATAAGATCAAGAAAAATCCCTCATCCATGTTTGAATGTTTCAGGGACATTATCCATTAATGATTCATAAATTGGAGCTCTTGTCCTGTAGTTCTTGGTAAAAGCTATTTGACCTAAGAAATTAGTAATGATAGTCTAGTTTATAATACTTTAAACTGACAATAATAAATACAACCCTCTATAGGGTGGTATCTTGGAAACGGAACCCTAGACATAAGATGAGTTCCATCTTGCTAAACCTTTGTCAATTATGGTTTAGACGAAAATATTAAGAAACTTTAAAATCATCAAGAGACACACATCATGTTTGGTAAAACCATCAATTGGTGTCCTAATAAAAAAGTCAATTTATACATGCTAATTGTACACCATAAGAGTCATAGGAAAAAAATAGGGTGATAATGAAAAATGAATAATGCTTGTAGGTTTTTCCATGAAACCCAACAAAAGTAAAACTATGCTTGTTGAGCCCCTCTGCTCATGAAAAAATTTGGGATGATTTTATTATTTACTATATATTAGATTATTACTCAAATTAATATCCTGTTGAGATTATTGGTTCAATTGTAGTAAATAATGATTGAATAATATTTCTATAAAATGAAGGAAATGAACTGGATACCAAGAACTTTTCATTATATTAAATTCAGATAATTATTACATCCAAAACCTAGAGCCTCTCGCTAATAGTAAGGAAAAAAATGGAATAAAGAAATATAAAATGATTATAACAAATCCTTCCTAGATATTTACATATAATCATTGTTTGTCTAGAATGGATCATTAAGTGATTACTAAAAATTAGTCCTTCGTGTAGAGTCATCTTCAACCCATGGAAAATGTTTCTTCAGTATGGATTCAAGATCCCACCTTTTCTTTTTAATGGATTAAAATTTTTCACTCATTGATGCTAGTTGGACCTTTATCTTGGATACATGAACTTTTTACTCCTGTAATTATTCTTTTTGGGAAAAAAGTTGGTCACGATCATCTATTTAGTCTACCATTAAGTGATCTAGCTCTTGGGTATAACATCTAAAATTTATTTCCTGATGGTGGGAATCATTGAACTTTGTGAGGTTGTATTCACGAGTGGCTAGATCGTCTCGAACTACGAAAATATGGTGCACATTTTGTTGAAGATGTTGGTAGTAGATGTTGCTAGAAATCATATCAGTAAATTGGATAAAGGGTGTCCTCCTTGGCATGGAAATTAGGAAAAAGATTTTTAGAAATAGTATTATAGATTCAATGCCATGCTCATCTCAGAAATGATTTGTGTCTCTTGGTAGTATTAGAACACTAACTATGTTCCTTTTCTACAGTAGGTATGTAGTCCAATAATGATACCATGGTAGATAGACCCACCCTATGCTAGGCCACCCAAGTGGGGGTAGCTTCCTACCCTATGGGTGATTCGATATTCGGAACCAAGCTCATGAGGTCGACTGCAACTACAGGGGTAGCCAATGATGTTCACCTTAGACCAACTTCAGTAGGACCATGAAATGTATTAGATGTAGGTGCGCGGTCCAAATAATAATCCACTAGGATGTGATGAGAAGACGAATCTCCCTCCTAATGAATGTGACAATTAATTGAGCTCCATCCCGTAATAGGAATCCAGGGATATGATGTATCTGGCATAAAAAAATGGGACTAGAAGTTTTCAAGGGTATTTTCACCCATCAGACAATCCTGGCTAGTATATTTTTAGGATAGAACGATACCCACATTCAGGCATACTCTAATGATAACAAAGTATAAGATTATTTGGGAGGAATAAAAACATGTATACCAAAGTCATCCTACATCATCATCATCCACAGTTTTGGAAGGATTTTTGGGTGTGGTTCCCTCATAATCCAGCTAAATAGAAGGATTGAAACTCACTGAAGACATCCAAACTACCTAGAAAACTGGTAGGCCGCATTGGGTTCCCATATGGCCATCCTATCTATACAGGAAATTAGGATTCCATCCCTTAGTGAAATGTTGTATGATTGTTCTTTCGAATAACCCATCCTATCTTCTAATACTATTCCATATGGCACATGGGAAGGTGAAAAAGTAAACTGAGAAACATCACTTAGTAGTTTTACTAATCCATCAATATTAACTGATTGAAGGAAAATTGAGCCAATAATGAGAAGGGTTGGGTATATTGATGAATGAGTAACTATTGAAGTATAAGAATACTCGCAGCAGGGAAATAGATCTTCTATTAAACTATACAAAATTCAAATATCCCGCTACAACGATCAGGCATCCTCTTTTATTTTATCTGACCTAATAGCTCATAAATTCATACAAGGGTAGGGAAAAATAGGTTAATAAGATACCCCTACACCATAGTGGCCGCAATAATTAGTTTAAACACTATAACACTGGGGTATAAATCATGAGAGGGGAAGATCCATAAACATATGAAAATGGTAAATAATCCAATTAATATGATCTCAAGTGATACGTCTGACTGGATCTCGAATCCACAGGTGGTGTACCAACCTACCTCATTGGTATCATAGTATGAGCATGGAATTTTATGAGACATTTGAGTAGGATGAGTTCAAATGTGGTGGATTTTCATCTTTAACTTGCTCGCCTTGAAGAACAATCCTATCCAATCTTCAAATGAAATCAATGAACAAGCATGAAGAGGATGAAAAAACAATCCATCTTCTATGAATAATAAATACCTCACAAATGGAGGTACCTATTCAGTGTTATCCCAAGTTTTGGAAACATGAAGATACACATTGTACATGTCACCATGGATAGCTATCCCCCTACCTAGTATGAATCCCATAAACTGATCCCCACCTCACTGTGGGACAAGTGAGTAGTGTTAGTACTCAAACACCAGTGACTGAATAGATCATGAATCATTTCTCCTAGTGAATAGATGGAAAACTAAGAGGCCCATACTACTTGATGCAGACTGGTAGCTTCCATCTCAATAGATATCTCTAGAATGTTTTTGTACACCCATATGTCCCAAGACCAGTCTTCATAGAAGAATCATCCAGATTAAAGATCCCATTTAGAGTTCAACCCTCTATTGGGGTTGATTTAGGACAAGTTAAAAATATTTTGGTAATCCCGAATAACATAATTGGAAGATGTAGTGTGGTGCCATTAAGTTTTATGTTTTCATAAAGGGCCATTCAGAAAAAAAATTTCATCCTGAATCGAGGAAATTGTGATTTACCCATGGAATGAATATTCATTCTATCATAATTAGGATACGTCTCAACACAAATGGTGAATCCACTCTAATCAATATGTGTCACGGTAACGTCGTATTGAAGGCCAATGATGTAAAGTGGAAATTACAATGATAGTTGATAATTAATATGATCTGCTGAGAGTAGATCTATGAGGATTTCCTCTTATGGAATTATATATGAACAAATGTTTTCATTAGTGTTAACAACCATGGATTCCCTCCACCTGGTCTCTTTAATTGAGTTAAGTGGAAGATCCATCTCCTTTTTTTGCATCAAAATGACCATTCAAAGGGTCATTAAAATTAATTATTTGATCAAATGACCAGTGAAAAAGACTAAATGAGTCTTCATGAAGCATTTAGTCTATGTAATAAACCCTAGAAATGGATCACAGATGGCATTCCCCAAGAACAGATAGTTTGTGGAACACCCTAAAAGATGATGGCCCACAAATAATCAGCCAGAAAAACAGGCCGTATATGCCGAAAGGGTGGCCCACCCATTTATCTGCTCTACAAAGATGTCCATATGTTTACAATTTGAAAATTTAATGTTCTATTAGATAATATAGAGTTTATTTCACCGAATTGAGTTTTAGTCTTTAGATTAGGTGAACCACATAGTTTCTTACTACGCTAAAGTTCAAAATTAAATTTTATGTTGCACTGTTTGGTTTGTAGTTTCAATGGTTGGATCACAGATGAGAGATACCATGAAGTGTTCAATGTTCTTAGAATACGAAGCATGGTTTCCGATCGATGGATTTCATGAAGGAACTGGTATGTAGAAACAAGGAAATATGAGAACACAATGTAGATATATTTTCACCTATATTTTCAGTAAATGATAATAAAACATGTAACTTATATAATATAGTGATGGTCCCCATAATGGGTTCACCTTTCTACCACAAAATAGTTCAGTTCAGGACCACATTCAATATTCGAAAATCTTCCTCTTCATCCTCATTGTAAAACATTATTATGGGGGAATTGGTAGGCCACTGAAAACACCATAAAGGGAAGGAAAATACTCCCAATAATTTTATGAATGAATAATATGCATCATTTATTGATAATTTGGGTGGATTTTCAATGAAATAATATTTTTAGAAGGACTTGGAGTGGTTGGAAAATTGAATTTTGGGAATGGAATGTGGACGGAATTAATTGTGAACCAAGAGTCAAGAAGAAAAACCACAAAAAACTGGCCCACAAGGCATTGATAGCGAACCAAGATTTCAACTACAGAGTCATTGGTGGAATGAAGTCGAGTAATTTCCACCAATGTAAAACCTTCAATGAACTGTATCGTTGGAGAAAACAAGACTGAGCGGAACACCACCGTGAACCACCCCCACAAACCAAAACGTTTTTTTGGTGAGGTGAAGACGAACATGTCCCACAAACAAGATAATTCATTCATGGGATTGAGTTGATGATTATAAAAACAATGAACCATTTCTGCTGCGAACCACTACAAAAAAAAAACAACATCCCTGGAAAACTCGGTTAACCATGTCATCTGTGAGTTGGATGATTTCACCATGATCTTCCACAAAAAGTGTCTTATGTAAAATATATATAGTATCCTCCGCACCCTATAAAAGGAAATAGAGGGGATCCAAGAAATGGATCTTATTTTTAGGAGCTTGGATCTTATGAATGTTGAATTCTAAGATAATTGATTGACGAAGTATGGAACCACAAACATTTTCCAGTAAGTATAAACCCACAGTGTACCATGAAGGGAAGAAAACATAGTAAAAAAATGAACTGACCAAAAAACTAATTGGAAAACCACCAACCATATTCTTATCATGGATGATCATCTCATGAACCATGGGGTCAATTCCCCTTCTTCAATCCAACATACCACATAGTACATCATAAGATGGAAAAAACATGCACCACGTAGCACATCGCTATGAAAATGGAATCAAGAACCGCATATCACCACCCTATATGGATAGAACATGAGGTGTCACAACCCGAACCCTAGGGCTAGTGTCCTAACTACCCCATTCCAACCTCCCAAAGGCCAGTGGCTGGTGACTAGCATCGAAGGAATCATCCCAAGAGTGGGTGTCATTTTCCAGAATACCTGTACTCACTCACACACAAAACCACATCCCAAAAAGCTTGAATGGAAAACATGAATGCCACATAAAAACCACTAAGTAGTGGTACATGTTTTAAGTAAAAAGGGCTAGAATTAAATCCCAATAAAAGAAAAAATGATAACATGAAACTACAAATGATCTCTTAAAATTCATCTGTAGGATAACACCACCTTAAGGGTAGGAAAGGAGTGGCTTTTATAATATTTAGATGTACATCCTGCCTGTCACATCTCACTGGGCTCTTCTTTTTCCCAGGCCACAAGTGTCTTTGTTGAATCAACATTCTTCTACACCAGACACAACACGTGTGGGAGAATCCTGTGCTGGGGTGAGGAAACAAATACTCAATAAGGATCACAAAAAATGAGAATGATTACAATGGAAAGACTACACAATGTATCGTTATCTCACACATGTATAATATAATGTATGTGAAGAAAGACAATCAGTCGTTACACTGAACTCCTTGGACTGCCGAGGTACTCATCCCTGATATGTACCATGGGTCTGCTGGGTCACATAGAGAATCTCTCCATCCTTTGTCCTTTGGGTCACACAGAGCTACTTTTAGCTAGTCCACACAAGACCATTTATCATCTTGGCCTGTAGAGACACTTCGAGTGGATCACCATCAGTATTTGGGTCTCATCCAGTTGTAGGATTCTAAAATATAGAGAACTTTATTTAGGTTTAATACACTCCTTAAGACATTAATCATATCATAAATTCCATGAATGACTCCTCATCACATTCCAAAAGATCCTCTTTGTCTTGAGGGTACCCAAAATACAAATGAATCATCAATCGAGCATATGTTTTGAGAGTTATGACCGTTTTTTCTTGAAAAGTATCCTGTCAGTTCTGTTTCTAGTCCAACCCGATCAGACTGACCTAACCTAGGTCTGACATAGTCTGGATCTGACCTAATTCCAACATGATCTAGATTTGACTCAGTCTATATCTGACCCATCCATTTTGGATGCAGGTGCAACCTGCTGGGACGTAGGTTCTGGCCCGCTTGACCATGAGTCCAGGCATTCCCACCTTTTACACAAATTTCAGGAGACGTCTTACTTGTTCTTCCACATGGCCAGTTTCCCCTCCATCTTACATGGGGTCCCCATTGGACAATGTGCCAGTGCACGCCACAAGCCGCGTCAGCCTCTGCCATCCCTCAGCGTGCGTTATGGACATCCTTACTGCAATATCGTGGCACCAACTATCTGGGGCCCTAGTAAGACACAACCTTCTCCTTGGCGTGCCATCTTGGCATGAATAAACCTCTATTGTCCACCACTGTGGGCCACCTCTTCTAGTCACCAGCACTGGAGTGCCGATGGTATCTTCCACGGACACCCAGGTTTACTCTGGTGGTCCATTTCCCGAACCGACTGTTCCCCTGGACATCTCAGGTAGTCATCTTCCCGGATCTAGCCTCGAAGTCACCTTGCTTCCAATTAGGAGTTGCGATCACCAATATCACTAGAACTCCAAATGATGGAGGAATTTATTCCTTGTTCATGTTAGTATAATTCCTCTGCATTATTGTTTTTGAAATTTGAGATGGGGAGATTATGGTTCTATAAACAAATAATCCAATGAAATCCTTGAGATAAAACTCACTCTTACAAGATAAAGTGACCTATAGGTCAACCTGTTAGTGGGTTGATCCGCATTTTTTGATCTAAAAATAAGATTTGGGAATTCAAAATTATCAAAAAGATAAACCCCAACATCGAGAATCATTGATCAGAGGGGAGTCTCATAGCTGGTGGAGATCCGTCTATGGGGATTCACGATTGGTTAAAGCCATTGGTGTTCGTCCATCTCTGGTGCCTAATCTATTATTCAAGGGTGTCATCACAAATTTATCATTCATTTATATTCATTACTGGAGAGGATTAATTATTCATTCATTAGAGGAATTCCAGATCAAGATCTATTTCTCCATCCCAGTTATCTCATTAAAAGAGAAACTCACCACAATGTTTCTATTAGGCTTAATCCTCACGTCATTACATTGTTTAATTTATGAAACATAATTTTTGTTATGATTATTTGAAGAGTCATTATATTTTTTCATTTATTTAATGAAATAGATGGCTCATGATAGAATTGTAGTGAAAGAATTTATGAATAAAATTAAATTTTTATGTTTATTTAATTATTCCTAAAAAATCTAAAAACTATTTTTCACCCTCAAATCACACCGATCGAGGTCAATATCTTACTAAGAAACATACACCCTTATGAGCTAAATGGTACTCCCAGAATTCCAATCAACATTACTGTTTTAGAGTTATAAGTAATTGAAAATAAAATAATTTTTCATTATTTTATTTATGGTCAAAAATTACTTTCCACCATTGGCCCACACCAGAAAATGATTGGCCCTTTCTAGGAGAATCATGACACAATTAGTTCAACAATGCCCTTAGAATTTGACCATTGAACCATTTTAAAAATATAGAAAAACCAGCTCACATGTTTATTTAACGAAACTTAAATATAGTTCAAAATTGAGTTCCATCCACTCCGAGCATCGAAATTACGTTACTTCTCAGAGCCTTCTCTAGAAATAATCCCATTTAATTTTTTAAAAATATTCATGGAATTACGGTGTATTACATTACACACACCTTTTAGAGAATTACATACTCAAAATGAAAAACATGGGATAATAAAATGGAAAGGGGTACTAAGAACGAATCTGAGCCTCCCTCTCCCATGTGATCTCTTATAGATTCTCGTGCTTCCAACTAACATGAACCAAAAGAAACAATCTCCCTAAAATGACCTTCTTCATTCGATCCACTATCTCTATTAGGAACTCTAAAAAAGTCTCCCCATCATCAATTTTCAGCTCCCCTAGTCATTGACGATTGATCTATCACGCACATACCTCCACAACTACAACACATGAAAAACATCATGCACTCGGTGCATCTATGGGGGGAGAGATGGGTGGTACACCACCTCTCCAACTATATTCAGAATTTGTAAAGGTATGATGAATATTATAGATAACTTTCCCCCACCCCTAGCCAATTCTCTTCAATCCCCGTCATGGTGAGACAAGGAGGAACACAGGGTCTCACTCATCGAACTCTGAGGGCCTCCATATCCTATTAGAATAAGATTTCAACCTCCTTTGTCCAGTCCTCATCCGCTCCCGGATGATCACACCTTCCTAGTGGTAGCATGTACCATCGCTGGACCCATGAGTGTTGACTCCCCTAGGTATTTTTAGCATAGAGGTGATCTACAAGGTGACCAAAATCCAAGATACAAGCATGAATCATGCCCTCCAACACTTGAGTTTTCCTCTCCGTCAGGCCATCAGTCTAGTGATGGAAAGTCGTTCTCAAGTGTAGTAGAGTCCTGAACACCTCCTATAATCACTTCCATTGCTAGGATGCAATGCTAGAATCATGGTATAATATGATCGTCAATGGAACCACATGAAGATTTAATATATCCTAGACATAGAGGCATCCCAAGCCTTCTAATGATACAAACTCTGAGATGGGTCGAAAGTGAGGTGACATGGTGAGTCAGTCAGTGATCACCAAGATAGTATCATGGACCCTGGATGTTCTTGGTATAACTATCATGAATTCCATCTAGATAACATCCCACTTCCACTCTGGTACCTCAAGTGGCTGGGGCAAGACAACTGGGACATGATGATAAACTAGCTAGGACCTGATGATAATCCTTGACTTGTCGATAAGCGAGGCATCATGAAACGAACTTCACCACTAATTTCATCATCCCTACCCACCAATACTGATTTTGGAGATCCTGGTTTATCTTTTCCACTCCAGGATGTACAACCAATGTGGAGGTATGAAACTCCATCTAAAACTCCTCTTAAAATACCACTAATTTTAATATGTTCCCTCTGAAAAGGATGATGTTCTCCCCACCTATCAAAAATCCATCAGGAGCTTGTCCTGTGGGATACTAAACACGTCATGCTACGCCGTCAACATCTCTGAGATGGGCCTTCCTAACTCGCTTTATGGTTGGGTGAGTGATAATCATTTACTGAAGGTAGTATATTCAATCATCATCCATGCTGAATATATGCATCGCGGACAACTGCTCAGACATCTCACTGAGCAACTGAAACCGAGATCCCCTTCTGAGTGCATCTACTAGCACATTCCCCTTCTTGGGAGTAGAGACTATCTCTAATTCATTATCATGGAGTACTCCATCCATCATCACTACCTCATGTTCATGTCCTTCTGGGAGAAGATATACATGGGACATTTTTTTCATAGTATACTGTGAACCGTTAACCCAATGTAATGTCTCCATGTCTTTAGAGAGAAGAAATCTAAAACTAGCTCAAGAGAATGGGTAGCATAATTATGATATTGTTTACTAAAATATTTGTGAACCATAGGCAATCACTTCTTTCCCCTACATTAAGACATAACCTAGTTCAGTCCAAGATGTGTTATAGAAAACTACAAATCCAACACCATCCTCTGGAAAAAGAAATATATGGTCACTCATAAGTCTATTCCATAGCTCTTGGAAACTCTTATGAAACTTCTTCATACTCATGAAGGGTTTTTCCATCTGTTTCAAAGCCAATAAGGTTGATTCTATACTAGAAATTTCTGGAACAAATCTATGGTTGTGTCTAGTCAACCCCAAATAACTTGAAACCTCATTCACACTCCTGGTAGGTTCAAAAGAAAGAACTGCCTCTATCTTCTCCAGATCCAATATAACTCTAGCATTCAAGATGGTGTGTCCTAGTAATCAGACCCAATATATATAGAATTAACACATCAAGATAATCCCATAAAGCTAGTTCTCTTGGAGTGTATCTAGAACTATCTGCAGGTGTGTTGCGTGATCCTCCTCTAACACCATGTACACCACGATGGCATCAATGAAGAAAAAGATTAACCATTCAAGATAAGGCTATAAGATCATTTTTCAAGAGTCCCACAAAAACTGTTGGGGCATTGGTCACACTAAATGGAATAGACAGGAACTCATGGTCACCATAATGACTTATAATCAGTGTCTTCGGTACATCCTCATCCCATACCGGAATCTAATGATAGACAGACCTGAAGAATATCTTCAAGAACCACCTCAATCCCTTCAACTGAGTGAATATTCTATCAATTATCTATAGTGGATATTTATTCATCGTGGTCACCTAATTTAGGAGTTGAGAGTCCATGTATTTAATCATGCTTCTATCTACCTTCTATGAAAAAATACATTAGGGATTTTCATGGGGAAATTATGGGACTTACGAACCACTTCCTCTGCTAGTACTCCAACTAGAACCTCATCTCCCATAGTTCTATAGGAGCTATATGAAATTTAGGTGTAGAAATTTTTACCATCATGGGGTACATGTCAATGAAAAAGTCGAACTCCCCTAGAAGAGGTAATCCTCGAACATCCTCGGGGAATACATCCTCATACACGTCCACCACTATAGGGAATCAGGGACTCTCCACATCCACTACACCAAGGGTGAGGCTATCCAACATGGGAGTGATTGGCTACACCCTTCTTCGAGAATGTTCTTCATGTGATGCAAGAATCCCCCTTTCACTTATAAATGATAACCTATTTCCAAATCCATGGATACACTGCACTGTGCACCTAAAATAATCTATTTGTTCATGGAATGTTGATAACCAATCCATAAACATGATGACATCGTAAGGCCATGAAACCGCTACTAGAAGATACCAGTTGAAGCTCTCACATACAAGAGTATGATAAACCTGTTGAAACTAGTGTGTAATCATCAAATAAACTCTCATAGGAGTTTCTAATCATAAGGATCGAGCCAAAATATCCACCAGAATCTCTGAGATGCAAATAAGGTACATGGAAATGAACATGTGACATACCCTAATTTATATATGAGTTTTAGCTAATGTGGAGTCATAGATCATACCACTAGTCATCTATAGATTTTTGTGTTCATAGGCCTCCACCACCGGAAGCTGATCCCACCCATGTCAACATGCTTCCTAAGATTGTGGAGGACCACCTGGTGGTGGAGGTGATAGTACATAGAACCTCTACCAAGCCCAAATCCATATGGACCTCCCCGATCGAACATCTGTCTTAGCCTCAGCATTCCATAGACTATCATCTGATCATATGCATGGAGAGTTAGAAAATCATGACCCATGTGTACCTACTAGCTACAAGAGAAGCACATCCTAGCCCCTACTAAATCCCTCTATTTTTGGATCCCCACACAATCAACCCTGATTCATGGGGTCATAAACTAATAGGATTTAACTTCTTGGGTCCCTGGGTCTACTGCCTACTTCATGCCACTAAAGACTCTGTCGCCTAGTGTCTACTAGTGACTTTAGTTGTCGCTGTCTTCTTTTCTAGGAAGCAATCTACAAGTAAGACTCACTTCTGCAACCCAACCAGAGTATGGATGTTGAGAGACACCATGGATGCCTTGATCTATTTGAGTAGTCTCTGCTCAAAGGATCGAGCCCTAAATAATGGGTGACGAACCATGTCTATAGAGTAGCTTAAAATATCAGTGAATCTCCTTGAGTACTCTATTGTTGTCCTGCAACCTTGCTGCAGGTGAAATAGCACATGTATGCGCACAGAGCACCAAGTCACCTAGAAGAACTTCTCCTTGAAGAGGCATTTGATTTATTTCAAGGAGAGGGTCGAATCATCATGTATTTGGATCTCTAAGCCCCACCATCTTCCCACTGATCCCTGAAGTATGCTATCTTCTACGATCACAATATGGTCAATAGGCTTCATCACTAGTCAGAAGAACCATGTAACTGCCTCCAACCCATCCTTGGGCATTTGGGGGTTATTATCAACCATTGTACAAGGGAGGTCTTTGGTTCCCAAAATCGTGAAAGGCACTGATCCCGTTTTCATCCTCTAATAGTAGTTCCAAATGTAACTGCTAATCAACGAGTGGTAGTAACAGTAGCGCACCACCATGTGGGACCATTTTTAGAACTAGTCCCTAAACAGTTGTCTCATCACTAGGCGGTTTGTCATCACGATCATGCATCCGAATCCTAGCAGACTGCCTATGTGGAGGAATCATAAAACAAATCAAGATTTACCACAATAAATATATTAAAAACGGTGAGATGAATCTGATTCATGATGAAAATGTGGAAACAATCAATTGAAATATGATTCATGCAACTAGTGATATCATCTAACGAGTCAAAAATCCGAATTCAGGGTCTTGGGGTATGGATATGTCGGATGCTGCACCATCACCGGACCCCCTAATCCTGAAATTTGAACATGGATCTTTTGATACTATTTGACAAAAAAACAACAAACTCTAGATATATGAGGTAGAACCGAACACCTTTGATACCAATTTGTCTTGACCCATCGCCCATTACATGTGCTGTGACTACCCCAATCCCACTTCCCAAAGGCCCATGGCTGCTAACTAGCACTAAAGAAACAATTCCAAGAGTGGGATTCATTTTCTAGAGTACAAGTATGAATGCACACACACACAAAAACATGTCCCAAAAACCTATAATGGAAAACATGAATGCTAATAAATAACAACTGAGTAGAAGTAGAAGCTATAAGTCAAATGGGCCATAATAAAAACCCAGGAAAAGAAAAACTAAAAATAGGAAAGTAAAAAATATCTCTGAAAAGTTGTCTACAGGAGAACCCCACATGAAGGGTAGGAAAAGAGTGACTATCAGAAGCTATAGAAGTATATCATGCATGTCGTATCCCACCAAGCACCACCTAGTCCCAGGCCACCAAGTCCTCTATCGAAGTGCCTTTCATTTACACCATACATGACACTTGTTGGTGGAGCCCATGCATGGATGAGTAACACAATACTCAGTAGGGATCCTGAAATAGAAGGGAATTCCCACAAAAGAAAGTATTAAAAATATAATATCATATCACACAGATATAATCTAATATATGGAAATAATGACGATTAGTTGTAACACTAAACATCATGGACTACTTATGTACTCATCCTTTAAGAGTACCGGGGGTCTTCTGGGTCACAAAGAGCCACCCCCACCATGGTTATTATTGTTCACATAGAGCCTCTCCCCACTTAGCCCATCATAGAAGGTTCATCCAGGGCCACTTATAGATGGTTAAAAAAGGGCCTCTTATAGGTTGTTCACATAAAGCTTCTTATAGCTAGTTCACATAGTGCCCCTTAGAGCTTTTTCACATTGATCTCCTTGTAGATAGTATATATTGGACTTCTAATCATCTTGGAATGAATGGTCACATAGACCAACCCATCAGACGTATTCAGGTCTCAAAAAACCATGTGATTCTCATACGCAGCCGCGACCCACATTCACCCCTGCTTGTCTCCAGCCTGTAGGTATGTGGACCCTACATTATTGATAGAGCCCCATCCGACTGCAATATATGCCTCCCCATTCTTTTGAGGTATGCTGTCACCAACCTCTGGTTACTGCTGCGGGAAACCTACGCTGATTGTCGACACTATCGATTTCCCCGACGTGCATGTGGTATCTTATGTAAACCACCAGGACTTCTCCATTAGTCCTTTTGTTGATCAATTTTCACCCCTAGACTTCTCGGGTCACCTTCTTCCCTTCTACGGCCTTGAAGTCACCCAACCACCAATTCGTAGGCGTGGTCATGAAGAAAACATGAACAACCAATGATGGAATAATCAGGGCTTTCATCGTGTTTTCCAAAATCCTCCACATTACAGTTTTTGAAAAATGGGAAGAGGAAATTATGGTTCTATAAACAATTAACCCGAAAGAATCCACAAGATAAAACCCCCTCACACAAGAACATGTGACCTACAGGTCAACCGGTTTATAGGTTTTTCTACATTCGTTGTTTGATAAAGAAGAACGGGGTATTGAAAATTCTAAAAATGGTAAACTCCTACCTAGAGATGCATCGATTTGATGGAAGGCTCGTTGCCAGTTTCAATCCATATTCAAGGATTCACGATCTATTCAAAGCTGTTGGCATTCTCCGATCTCCGTTCCTGGATCTATTCTTCAATGGTGTCATTTTCGCTTTTCAATTATCTAGTGTTCATCATTGGAGAGGATTCCTTTATCGTTCGTCAAATGAATTCCAAATCTAGATCTATTTCTCCAAACCAATTGTCTCTTTAAAAGAGAAACATGTCACTACATTTCTATTATGCTTAGTTGTCCTGTCATATCACTATTTCATTTATGAAACAACATTTCTATTACACATTATTTAATGAGTTATTACACTATTTCATTTATAAAATGAATAAGTGGGCTCATTTCAACATTTACGTGAAAATATTTTTGAATAAAATAACCCTTTTAGGATTATTTTATTTTTCTTAAAACCTTATAATACTATCATACACCCTTGACCCACACTAGGCAAGGTTATGCACTGCCTAAGTGAAACAACCGTTACATCCATGATGGTACTCTCAGATTTCTATCACAGTTACCATTGTGGAGTTATAAATATTTGAAAAAAATAATTGTTACTTAATTATTTTATTTATAGAAAAAAATACATTCCACCATTGGCCCACATTGGACTCTGATAATAACTTTCTAGGTGAATCATAATTCCTTGAGTTCAATGTTGCCCTTGATTTTGTGATCTAAGCACTGGTTTAAAAGTTATAAAAACAATCTTGCACCTTTTTATAATAAACCTTAAAAAGAGTTCAAAAAATGAATTCTAGCCACTCTGGGCCTTAGAATTACATGTCATCTCAATACCTAGTCACTAAACAATCCCATTAAATTTTAAAAAAATCACAGGATTCTAGGGTATTACATGACGCCACATACCACTACGGTATGTGGACCAAATTCAAGACTGTGTACCACCACAGTATATGGACGACCCCTCCACCCACATAACAATATGAAATGTAGTGGGTACCCCCTCCCCCCCCCCCCCCCGACATGAACAAATGGAATGTAAAGTATTGTACTTTTTGGAATTCCACTATCTGGTACTAATTTTGACCATTCATTTCCGTCCAGTCCTCTGAATCAGACCTGCTAACCAGTTCATCAGCATTAGGCCAATTCTTCTTCGAATTTCATGGAACCCATATGATAAAACCATCAAGTTCATTATCATTTCCTTTTATGTTTACATACCCATGGAATGTTGAGTCACGTGGGTAATCCACGTAATGGTGCAGACCCTCAAGATGTTCTTAATTCAGCATTTCCATGGTAACCCAGGTCCCAACCTTGGGATACTGATGTGAACTTCCTCATTATAGGGATAATGTCTAATCACAAGATTTTACATTCAATGAAGAACATTGATAAGTCAATGGGATCATAACTTCCATTCCATTTCATGAGGATCGATGCTTCCCCCCTTTCTCGGAACCAGCTTTTGGGAAGTCCTCATGAGTTAATTCCTTAACCATTCCATGGGAGGTGGAATTATTTATCCTTTTAGTTTCATCCCAAAAAACATGAAAATAAATCATAGGACATGTCTATATGGGATATAAACATGAGAAAATAAATTTTCATCTTTAGATCCCCTCTCTCTCTCGTTGTGCAATCACCCTGAACTCTTCTACAGTTATCCCCCTTTTACATCAGTGGAGGGGGTAATATGTTTGGTTTTCTATATCTACCTCCCCATATTGTTTATCACATAGATCATGACTCACATGGGCTTAGAGGTTGAATATTATCATAGAATACATAACATTTCTCAACAAACTATGAGAAATTTGATTCCTAATTTGATCAGGATACGTAGGATGCCTGCCTAAGGCCCAATCTAAAGGGAAATTCTCTATAAAAGTCAATCCCAAAAAATTCCATCTACCTCATTAAGGAAACATTTTTAGGTATAATCCCCAAAGTGAATCTTCTAGAAAGGACTCTTCTACGGTGAAAATCCCAACCAATCCCCACATGTTAGTAGCTTCCACGCGTAGGGTCCACTGAACCTAACTACGAGGTCATTGATTAATAAAGAACTGGGATACATAGGAAGCCTCCCTAAGGTCCAATCCTAACACCTGAGTCACCCAAATGCTCACCATTCCATAACCCTAGTTAAACTATTTTCACCCATGAGACTGTATCTCTTTTGGACATCCCGGGCTGCCACAACATAACCCTGCATTGAATCTAGAATATGATCTTTTACTATAGATTTATATTCCACATGACATTAAACTATACAGATTGGTCCTCATCACATGGCCTTCAAATGTGACGTGTTCAGTTAAGCGACCCCAAACTATGTGGGTTCTAATTCCTCTCATGATGATATTTAGGAACATATCTTATGGGTCTTATCCTAATAGCGGAATAACTTCCACCCTCCCTATATGATGATAAATTTCATAATTCCTCACCAAATGGATTAAACTAGTATTGTATTAGAAATTCTTGATCCACTTATATCCATGATTGATTTTGAATCACAAGGTAAACCATGGACACATGCTTCATAAATAACCATGAATTCAAAAACATATAATCATTTCTTAATTCTATAAGAGAGTCCCAAAATAAGATATAATTCCCACCAAAAGGGTGTGATGAGCCTGACATCTCATCCTCTTCACCAATGGAATTATTAAGTGTCATTGGAAATATAATCCATTGAGTGACTACTTTTTGATGGAAGGTCAATTAATAAGGGATAGGTGGGTCACTGGGTGTTTTTGGATCCACTAAAAAACACGTTGGAGACCATCTAAGGATCCCATTCCCAATATAGGCCAATTTTAGATACATAACCCTCCTCCAATCGCCCGCTGGGATCATCTAAATGAGGAACCACCTTCACAATGTAAAAAGGATTTATTGACCAATCCCAGTGGGACCATCTCACCACCACCAAATATGGAATGAGTTTAATCAGGCCGAAACAAAAATGGTGTACCTAATTTGAAACTATACATAAACATAGAATATTATTTTCTATCCGTTAGACCGGTTTTTCTCCCACACAAAGTCAACTCGGTTCGAAACAGTGTTGTATTATGCTGGTCTAACTATGGTATGTGTTGTTTAGTCGATAGTGTAATTCTTATGCTAACATGCCCATTATGCAGGAAGATTTAATGGAAGGCCATCCAGTGAATGTAATTCAAAGTAAGGTAAATGAGCTCTGAATAAATCTAACATTCTGTTGATAAAATTTTAATAAATTTAATGTATAATATGTTTTTAACAAACACAAAGTTTGGTTAATGGAAAAGAATCACCTGAATACAAAAATATTTTATCCAATAATGATTACCAATGAATTGGTAAAATAGTATTTATATGAATGTTTGATCCAAATTTAGGAAGTATGATGTCTATAGTTTTATGTCAAATAAACAGGACCATAATATTATGAAACAATTGATGATATGTAGTCAAATGATCCAAGGTTTTTTCAATATGCATCAATTGAGTGAAGAAAAAAATAAAAAAAAATGAAAACCACTGTCTTGGAGACACTCAGTTCGAGAGAAAGGATATGAGAAAAATAGGAAACCAATGACTCCATTAAAATACTAGTTCTTTCATACCATCATCAACAATTAAATGGGATATAAGTGGCCTCTCCCAATAAGGAAGTTACAACTATTTTCAAAACCTTTTATTGGGGATGTATTATGTCGGACCAACCAGGGAATTTTCTACATAGTGAATAGTGGAATCTTTATGAGAGGCCCATTATGTAGAAAGATTTTATACAAGGAAAACTGGGGAATTCACTTTATATTCAGCTAAAGGATATCTCAAGTATCAGAAAGACTGCCGCCAAACGCAGAGGACAGACTATGAACATCTAAAATTATTCATGTTTATGAGTAAAAAATATGAAAGGGGTATTGTTCAGTGCACAAGGGAAGTTTTTGGACTTATATTTTCAACGAGTTTGGATTCCCTTACATATATCATTCTCATATGTATAACATTGACATCTTGGGTTTCCTTCATGGGTCCTCAAAAGAGGGAACCTAAAATAAAGGCTCCTACATTGATTTTTAATTTTATTTGCGGGAGGGTGAATTTTAATTTATATTTTGGGTGGACCATGTATAGGAGATCCGGGTTTCACTATATATCTCATAGGGATGATAATCAAGACATACATAGCTCTTTGAGTAGTATGCAGTTTATTGTAATGCATTAAGGATATTAGGTTGTGAAGTTTAAAGCAATTTATAATGGACATTAGGTTCTTTGATATAAAGAGTAATTGAATACTTCAGCTGGAAAAGGGTATAAGGACCATGCATATCTAAATATTTTGTCATATAAGGAATCAATCAACATATAGTTCTATCAGATAAAAGTTCATGTATAAGGTGAAAATATGTATTGATCTCCTCATGTAGATCAAACTACAAAATGGGAAAAAGTGGCCTTTTTATATCAATCTATATCTAGGATAATGATTAAAAATCTGGATACCACAACATATCTCATGAAGATGAGAATCACGCCACCCATAGTTCTTGTAGGTCTATGCAGTTTATCGTCATGTAGTGAGGACATGAAGTGATTCCGAAATAAAAAATATTTTATAGCTGGACTAGGGAATATGAATTGATGTCACTACATATCATGGAGTGGAATGAATCAATCCAAACAAATTACTTAAATAATGTTTACCCCACCCTAATTGAATTCACAATGGGTGGATATTGGTCATTTCTTGAATATAGGTTCATACATTATATGACATCTAGTATTGATCTTCTTATATAGATCTATCTCATACATTGGATAAAATAGACATCAATTTCATGATGTTGATGGTGGATTATTGATTGAAAGTCATGACATTACAACGTATCTCATATGGATGAAAATCATGCTAATATTTAGTTCATGAAAGGGTTTCTCGTGTAGGTATGATCCATACATTGGGAGTGGGGGATTTTTCATGATTGAGACTGGACCTAAGATAAGGGATTCAGGTGTCATTTCACATCTCAATAGAATGAGGATCAAGCAACATGTAATTCATTCTACTTCCATGAGATTTAATGTCATGCAACAAAGAAGGAAGTGAAATGATGTGAAATATCTACATATCTCATGAAAACAATAATTGAGCCTCATGTAGTTTTTTCGATGATCGTGGAGTTTATCATCATGAAATGATGAAATCTACTATGTCCTTTATGGTCTTATAAACTAGACCATTGATAACCCCAAATTGGAATTGAGATATATTTTTTATGCAGAGAAATTATATACCCAATTCCTAAGCCCAGGTGAGTTGTGCACATTTTGAAAAATAAGGGGTGGTAAAAGATTCCTTTTAAGAAATACTGATTTAAAAAGTGAATGATTATGGTATAATGATTTTATGGTGGCTAAAACAAGATATTGGGCCTTGGATTCACTACATATCTTTCTAGGAGAAATAATAAATCCACACTTAGTTCATGAAATTGTACCTGATATCATCAGGTTTTACCATGTGGAAGATGGATTTTTACAATTTCTTGGCTAATGGTTGGGCCTAAATTATGAAATGTTGGAATCACCATGTGTCTCATTGAAATGAGAAATAACATATCCTAGAAGGTATCCATATACAAATCTAACTCATGCACAGAGAATATGAAGGGGGTTTTATCTTCCAAAATCATGGTTGGACCTTGGTTTGGATATCCATGAATCACTACCTATATCATTTAGATGAGAATCATGGAACACATAGTTATTGATTGGTTTTATCTATAGATTTGATTCATACATAGAAAATAAACGGGATTAATTATTAATTTCAATTGTACCCAGAATTGGAGATATAGATGTCATTATGTATATTGTTGAGGCTGGTATCAAGACACATGTAGTTCATGATAGTGCTCCATGTGAAGGCTTAATACGTATGCACAAGGGTGAAGGGAAGTTCTCAACATTGTTGATAGTCCTGAGATACGAGATTTGGGTTTCACTACATATCTTTTTTGGGGACAAAATCAATCCTGATGTTGTTCATGTAATTTTCCATGTAGTTTAATGTCATGTGGTATGAATGAAGATGAACCGATGTCAAAATACATAAATATTGTAACTAGAAAAAGGGATATGACATAGGATTCAATACACATCTTATTGTAGTAATAATCAAGACATGTGTAGTTCTTGATAATGGTTTCCTAATCCAATTGAATTCTAATGTGAGAAAGTGGGGTTTTAATACATTCTATAATAATTATCGTGCCCAATATGTAAGACGGTATGAAAATAAATACATATTTTCTAAAAGGATTCCTTGTATCGAATTGGTTAGTATACAAGGAAATAGAATATTGTTTCTTATAGGAATATGGTTTCTCTATTGAAAGGATATTTGGGTGCCACTATGTATCGTATTAGAATGAGAATCAGGCCACACATAGTACTTGAACCATATAAAAATATGATTCAAACATGGGGAGGAATGGGTTTCATGTGCTGCTAATGAGTGGCAATGATGTGAGTAGTGATTATTCATTAAAAATAGTAATAATTTAAAATATATGATGGAATATCAATTTTTGTTATATTTGTAGATTTATTAACATCAACTAATGAATACATTAATATTAGACTTTAATATCATGTGAAGATTAAAAATGATGTTTTGTAGTTTTAGGTCTTGTGACTAGGACTCCATGCCATTCAACTCAACATTGTGTAATAAGGATTGAAATTCTACATAGTTTAATGTCATACAACATGTATGTATGGTGATGCATAGTTTAGAATCAAAAAATTAGGATGTTGGTTGTTACACTATTTAGTTTCATGCAACCATGACATTCTATGTGTGATTACATGATGTATTTATTCAAGTATATTTCATTGGTGGGAGTTGTAGTGAGTCATCCATCTTTTGAGATTAAATAATGTGCTCTATTTGAGTAGACCTTTCGTATGGAGTAAGGTCCTTCCTACATTGTCTCATGATTTGAAGGATTCATTTCTATTATCTTCAGAGTCTTGAGGAAAAATACTAATTCTTCATGAAAATTTGAATGGAGGAAAATATTCTTCTTAAAATCTCAAGATATTCAATTCTGATAGAATTCCATGTGATGAAAGGTATTCAATCTATTTTGGTATAATTGCTCCAACTCATTTAGTAACTTTTGAGACTACTCATATGAAGATAAATGATCACAAAAAACATCTCAGAAGGAAGTCAATTTATCTTTAATTATAAGAACTACTTCTGTCCCATATACTAATGACTACAGGGATGACCTTGTGGATGTATAGGTAGATGTCCAATAATCCCATAAATCGTGGAATATTTTATCATGAAAATATTTCTTATCTTTATCCACCATCTTCTATAGTATATTGGAATTGGAATTGTTAAAATCCAACATCTATCTATTTGCTAATGTCTGATATCTAGATGAGTGGTTGGAATTAATATTATATTCCTAATATAACTTCCCTACCTTAGAAAAAAATACTTTTGTTTCATTTTCCATAAATATAGTATGAGGGACACCCAATATAGTGATGAAATTATCATTGAAAAATCTGACAATGCTTTTGGCCACAACTTCATTAAAAGGTATTGCCTAAGCTCAAATGGATAAGAAATCAGTTGAAGTAAGAATGTAATTGAACTGATAATCCATATATAGAGGATAAGGTCCCACTACATCCATTCCACATATAAAAAATTGTTATAAGTATTTAGATATATGTAGAATCAATATGGGTGGATAGATGGATTTGTAATGCACTTGGTTGTGATGAAATAAATTACTAAAATATGTGAAATCCAACAATATCAAAGGGAAAAAGTATCTAAGACATCATATTTGATCATAGATCCTACACCCAGACTATTGGGAACCACAGGCTCCTACATTTACATCTTTCTTAATAGCCATAGTTTGTTCCCGTTAATGCATCTGAGAATAATTCTATCAAAGCCTTGACTATAGAGGATTTTCTGGTGATTTGGGCCATCATAAAGAGTGAAATTAACTTCTCATCACCAGAAATTCTCCTTTACAGCTTAATCTAGAAGAAGAACTCCATTTTGGTGATATTCTATGATGGGTTTCATCCATATTGTGGTAAAACCAAATGGTTTTGGAATGGTAATAATTTCATTGATTTCCTCAATCTTAATTTGATTAAAATGTGAAACCACAGGATGATGAGTAATTCAAAGTAATGTTTCATCCCAATTTGGATCTTCCAAAGTTGTGGCTTCATTTCCCAATACATTTGGCTTAGACATTTTATGATCTCAAAACATAATAAAATGTTGGTTCCGATGGAATTTATTCCATTATACCTTATACATAATCACGAAAGGGAATTATTTCATTCTTTTTGATGGTATAATCCCCATTGATATGTTAGATTATCAATTTTGAAACACCTTTCACCACTATGTTATGGACTATTACCTAGAGTGCTAATTCCAGTCCAGCAATGAGATATTGATATTCTAAATCAATGTTGGTACCGCCTTCAAATAATAGGTAGTATTATAAAAACACCACCTTTTCTTGGAAGATAAGTATAATTCCAAACCCAACATTGTTAAGATTATTATCTTTTATTCTCTTCCCTATTAGACATTTGGAATCACCATCAATGCATATTTCCTATGATTAGGATCTATCGAGTATAATACATTTTTAATCATAAGGATGTTCAGTATTCAAAAAAATTTCATCCATAAATGGGTGTTCAATAAGGAAGACTTCCATGACATGAAATTTTGCTACTTTATGAGGAAAAATGTGTAAATCAAACTACTCTAGAATAATAAACCACTATTCCAGACATCCTATAACCATAGGACGACTGAGGATAAATTTTAGAAGGTTATCACAAGCGAACAAGTGGACCTCATTATGATTCAGGATGTTCCTCAGATTCTGAAATGGAATGACTAATGTTAGGATTCTCTTTCCAATATATTAATATCCAGTCTCTGCATCAATCATGGTTTGACTGAGATAATATAGGCTATATTCATTCTAGACATCATTCTTCTATGTAATGAAAGAACCACTGATTGCTCGAAGGATGTCACATAAAGAATGCTTGTATTTTCTTCAATAGGTGTCATCAATACCAGTTGTCTCAAGAAGTATTTCTGGAGGGTATAAAATGAATATTTGTATTTATTGGTCCATTTAAATATATCCCCCCTCTATATGGTTAAGGGAAAACACATGCCTTCCAGATTGGCTATGACGCACCATATATAAGACAAGTTTCCTTGATGTTCCCTCTAATCCTTCCAGTTTTGAGGATACCCCAAAAGATCATTTTATGGGATTCATCTTCATGTTATGTTGGAAAAGATTTCAAAATATTGTCTCTAGATCACCCAGTTGGTATGAACATTATCAGGATTTAATGAATAGATCAACCACACAAAATTCAATTAATTTTCCTAATATGGGTTTTAATATATGGATCATTGCATATGGGTATGTCACACCAGTATTATTCAGGACAAAGGCCATTACCCTATATAAAAATAAACATTGAGGTTATATTAAGGATTTATATTCCTCATATTTTTGTTCCATAAACATTTGGATATAACTAAAGTAGTCATCCATGAAGGAGAGAGCTTCCTATCCTTCCTTTTCATCAATAAATAGTGATGTGATTGGAATCATGAAGTACACTTTGGGGAAATGATAGTTTTGATCTCTATAATCAATGGAGACTCTGATTTCCCATTCTAATTTTTCATCGGGGAAATAATCGCTAACCACTTTTTATATTTTACCTATTGGATTATGTCAGCTTTTATAATCTTGTGAACTTAAACTAGAGTAATGGTGGTGTGTGTCAGGTGTGTTCTTCTAGTAATTTGTTTATATCTCTGATAATCATCTTATAAGCCCAAATGATTTGTGGAATACTTAGTGTGATATCCTGGAATACCTTTTTAATTCCAAGAAAAAACATCCTGGTGTTGCATTAGAAATGATGTTTATAGCTATTTTCCTTCTTGATTCATGGCGCACTAATCAGAGTGAGGGGCGTCAATATTATTTTTTATCGTGGTTTATTTCTCTGAGTTCATCCATAATAATGGATATTTCTCCCACAAATTATGGAGAGTCATCCCTAAGGTCTTCCTCTTCTTCTTCTTATTATTCATTTTTTTCTTCTTTTCTCATAGTTATGGGTAGGTAATGAAGCAATTCATAAAGATATAATGGAGGAGTGGGTATTTGGACATCCTACAAGGGGAAGCAACCATCTCAGGACACACCTAATGATTAAAGGACGTTTTTTATGTTCTGTTGGGTAGATAATGATATATGAATTCACATCCCTTTATTTTACATGATTACGACATCTTATTGTAGCTGACTATTGAAGAAGATACTTTTTGAAGTTCGGTGGATGGAATTATGAAATCCCCATTTAGGAATTCATCATTGTATGATGAATCAATTATTTATCCAATACTGTTAGAGGATCATTTGCCACATACTAGAATTATTGAATCAATTGAACGAGTGATTAAATTTCTTCAGCACTTTCAGTTTATTAATGGGTAACACATAATCATCATTGATATTATTTAATGAGATATCTGGGATCCTTTCCTTATTTAATGAGATATCTGGGATCCTTTCCAGACCATTTGGAGCATTGATTCTAGTTATGTCATTCAGCAAGGACTATTTTGTTCATTGTGTGGGAGAACTCTGCACCAATGTATGGAGATTATCATGTTTTTAATGGGGCCCTATCATTGTGAAATGTCCCAATTTTATCCTTAAGACAATATTTGAGACATTGATAGTATGATGAAGGAATAGCCACATGCTAAGGTAGCCATGTTTTCCCAAAAGAATGATGAATGATGTGTCTTGTCGGACAGCCGTGAACTCTGAATCAGACATGAGAACCCCAAACTATGTTATAATCATAATCTCACCAAAAAGTTCTTTCCGTTTATTTAGATAACCATACAATATCAATGTGGAGTTGAAAATGGGATTTATTGAGGCCCAATCGGTGATGTTAAGGATGGGAAAGAGGTTTAACCCTAAACTATTTTTAATGACATCTCATTGAATGTCAAAGTTATTAATCCTACCTAATATTTATAAGGTCCTGTGGTGTACATAAAAAAACTCCACATCATGGTCTGTTAAAAATATGAATGCATGTTAGTCAACTATGTAATAATCTATATAGTCATCCTCTATGTATGAAACCTTAGTTTCAAAGTCCTAAGGGCATGGAAATTCCTCAATTATTGCTTCATAGAGATCTTTAGATTGATTTAGAGATTCCAAGATTGATATCATGGTTGGTACTTGGGTCAGTTTCTTTAACACATCATACTTTTGATCCAGTGGTCTGTATTTTCCAGTATGGAGATGCCCTTTTTTAGGTTCCATGGAAAATGATTCTCTTGATGTGGATGGACCATTTTTCAAAGATGAAGCTGTAAATTTTTATTTTCTTGGTGGATTGTTCTAGATATGTATAGATAATTTCTAAGAGGGGGGGGGGTGGTATGGCCTCAAATCTTCATTCCAAGATGATCATGTCAGGGAAGACCCTGTCATGTGTGGGAGAAATCCCTTATTCCTACTAAGCCCATTGGACTACTCTCCCATGAGTTTTGGCTGCATAAACGATTTGAGCAGGGGTGTTATTGAAATAATGGATTCTAGCATACCCATGTATTCCCATGAATCCTCAACATTGATTATGTCTCCCCTAGTTCCCCATTCAGGTATTCTCAACTCAGGTTCATAATCAGAATCATCAATTTTATAAGGATCTATTACGTGAAAAACATTATTAGAACCAAATATCAACTATTAATATGATGAAAATTATACATGAATGATCAATTATTATTGTTACTTTTAGTGGGGCGGTTCCCATTTTCTTGAGAAAGATTCCGTGAAATCCCCTTAGGTATTGGTAAACATTTTCCTCGACACAATCTCATTTTCATCCTCTTGGTCTATATTCATCCGGCCATGAAGCTTATTTGAGAATTAGGATTCAAATGATTGGATTTTGTTGTAGATGATTTTTCTATAAAATAAGTAGTAGGATACATAGTTGGTTATTTCAATTTTTTCATCAAAAATGTCATCAATTCGGTTGGATTTTTTCTTGACCATCTAATCATCAAATTTTGAGAATTCTTACTTTTGACTTTATGTAACTCACCTTCTTCCTCTAAATCATTAGTAGTAAGACATTCTCTCTTTTATGGTTAATTTTATAGGTTCTCCTACCCATAGTCCACCATTTTTTGTAGGATATCATTATGAAACCACTATAAGATGTGGTGCCCCAACATTTTATGGAAGTAGAAATAGTTTTTCAGGTCCTCATCTATTTATTGGTTAGGATTATTTGTCTTTAGCAACTAAAATAGGTTGTTTTACAAAGCTGATAGGAATTTGATGAGAACATGGTCTTTTTGAAATGAATATAACATGATTTTCATCTATTCAAACTATCTTTGTATTTGATCATTTTGTTCATCTTCATGAGACAATCATTATTGTTGATGATCGAGAGGTGGATCCCTATGGTAAAATGTGGGATTTGAATTAGGAATGGGTACATGGGCCTACTTAAGTGTAATTATAGAAGTATCTTATTTTCTTAATATTCTTCCCAGATCTGATGGGATTACACAATATTTGGTTGTACTATTTTTTATGGAGTTTTCCACTTTTGGATGAATAAAATCTAGATCCGTAAAACCTTCATTGTATTTCACAAGGATTAATGGTGTAGGAAACTCATCACGTTTATTTTCGACACAAATGTGTAGTAGTTATTCTAGAGAGAGTGGTATATTAATGGAGTATGTTAATAATATCAACCGAGCAACAAAATCAGACACTCTTTCAATATCCCTTTACTTGAAATTTCTAAGATCAAAGACTGTTGTCTTCAACAGTATTGACTTTAAATGGAATAGAAACTTCTAATGTAGATCTTTTCATATATTAAACGATCGAGACTATAATCTTGTATACTTGATGAAGGTTTCCCTTAGTAATGATTGTACAAAATATATGAGTTTGACTGCATATTGTTTCTCAAGGTCCCTATCAAGAGATCACACCGTGAGATGAAATGCATCAACTGAATCTTTGAATATCCTAACATACAAATGATTTGAATACGGGATTCCCAATGATTGGAAGATGATGGGTCAGATCCACCCATTCGGGATAAACCTTCTTTTCTTGGTGTATTGGAGTATTTTATCATTCCATAGCCCCCAATAGAGTCATCAGTGACTAAATGGTGTTCTTAAGAATTCAAGGATTATCTGGTTGATCCAGGACCTGTACAAGTGCATCAGCTAGAGCCTTAATTGGTGTGAATACTAGAAAGAACAATGGTGGTGGCAGTGTAGTTATTTTCCTTGGATAACTCATGAGGATATTCCTATTAGTATGTTCTTGACCCTATTCTCACTGTGTACCCAGTTGATGGAATTCATTATTCACATCAATAGTTGAAAAAAAAATCCTTTTTGATGAGCTGATTCTACTAGATGTAAAAGCTAAAGAATTTTTTTGAGAATGTCTATTAAGAATACTTCTTTAGAGAACTCTTCATTGAGTCTTCACAACTCCTTTATCTCATCTTCATATTAAGAAAATCATTCTTCCTAATAAATGTATTTTCCATCTTCTGTGAGAAGTTGATAAATAGACTGAACCTTACATTTTTCATTATTAAGTGCCTTTAGAAATAGTGGAAGTTGATTATTTGAGAGGATACCTTGATTACAAAAAAACCCTCTAATTTCAGGTATGCACACCTCCTTAATATTCATCATTGTAGACTATATTATGAACAAGTACATCATCCTATAACCCCCTTGAACTGTACTCAATTTCAAAAGGATCTTATATAATATAAATAATTAAATTTATCAATGCATAATTAATTGATGAAATTCTATCGATATCTTGGTGGGATCATCATATTTTCCATCCACATCTGGACTATTTTCTCCAATTTTTTGGAACCCTAGGAACTATTTGTAAAATATTAATCTGAAGGGAATCCATGTATAGCTTAATCATGTGTTTACTTTTCAAAATTTTCTCTAATCTGGTGAAATCTATCTTCCACTCGGGGGGTGGGGATTTTGATGGTGAAAAATTCACTAGCTCTATGGACTGGAGCTGTTTCTATTCTTATTTCTAAAAAATTTGGACTCTTTCTATTAACTCCAAGGGTTGGGTTAAAAAATCCCCCATCCGTACTACCACAGGTGAATATTGAATTACTATGTAAGAAATCTACACAAATTAACTTCTTATCGTTCAATTTTGATTATAAACATTAGCAAGGTGCATTATCCACCACTCACATTAATCTCCTACTTCAAAATCCCAATTAGTTATTACAGAAATTTCCATAATCTGACTAATGAAATCATCTTTGCTGGATTCCTTATCAATGTTCTTAAATTCTTGATGAAAAATTATCTCAATAGATTTTTCTATATGGTAATGATATTTTTGAAATCATGTCATTTTATTTTCTTAATGGAGATCTCTTAGGTCGGAAATAGATTTTTTTTATGTAGCTAGCCTGGGAAAATAACATTGAATGAGACCAGTTTTTTGGGCATTACTAGCTCTAGAGGATTGTGAAATTCAATTCTTCTTGTGCACCCCATCCTCTAATATGAACACACGATGATATTTCTATAATCAATTGTCACATCTTCTATAATTTTTTGAGGCATTCACATTGAAGGGCCTCAAGATTATTCTTGATCTTTTGATGTTTGGATGGATAGAGATATTCCAAGTCAATTTGGTGCTACAAACCATATATTACATTGACATCAATTTGATATTCATAATATGATCATACTTTGGCTTTCATATTACAAATATTCTTCCATATTTTGAGACAAATATCATGGATATAATCGTCTTCCTACATCTTTGTTATGTTTTATTGAGAGGTGGCCAAAAGCCTGAACATCACAAGTATTTCACCCTTAACCAGTTGTTTCCTAATGTTCAACATATCTTCTTCATCTTTCGCTAGAGGTTTCTCAACCTGGTCCAACCAGAGTGGACACTTACTGATTACATTACCACAAGAATTGGGATAATATGGTTTTCCCTATTCTCTATTAGACCAAAAATGACATAATGGAGGTTCAATGAATGACCATCACTTTGAATTTCCTTTTGGATAAGAATGTATTTCACCTGCCAGTAATAAATAATCTGTCATGACTAGAATTACGTTTTCATATGCCTTAAGATAAGAGGTATTTCTCATCACTACATTTTCAGTTGGATAATTCTCCTAACTTTGAGAAACACTTATATAGAGTGAACATTCATAGTGAATTTCATCATAGGGAGGAACACCGTGGTGGATTATAGTAAGGCATAAATAATATTTCTCTTTGGTGTTCTGGTCACACGGAGGGTATTTGTGGCTCTCATCTAGATATAAGATCTCATGATTGACATAATTGTCATAAAGAGATCCTTCATGATGATGTTTCCGATGAGGAACATCCTAAATACTGCTACTACTCATGTATATTGGTTATTATAGTGTAGGATCTTGAGATAAAATAGATAAATGTTAGAGTGCATCATGAAATTCAGTATTAAGAGGAGCTTGATCACAGATCGACTATTGATTCTCCAACTTTGATTGGTGAGGCTTCTTCATAGATGCCTTCCTACTGTAGTATGGTCCAATTTCTTAGAAATGTGGATTTCACTAGAATGTGTATGTGCCTACTTGGGAGTGTCCATTAAATAAGGCCGATTATCTCTAATGGGAATGGGTGTATGTTCCCAATCCGGATGTCCATGTGAAATTGGGGAATGTGCCCCACAACCCACCTAGACTAGATTAGTGGTTTATATTTTCTCCAAGATGGCATGATAATGAGTCATCCTATGTATGTGGAAAATATTTAGTGTATGTCCCACTGGTCCTACTGATTCTACCGTTATAATATCCATGAAATATTCTAGGATATGTGTAGGAATTTTTGTCTGCCCTTTGAACAATTCCAATTTTTTTTGTGACTTAAGTGGATGAAATGTGAATATATGCCCATTATGAATCTCGAGTAGGTGTATGAACCTTATTTTTTCCTATGATTCCTATTTTTAGATACTGACAGTACTCGTTTATGGGAGACGAGAGTTGAGTCTGCCCCATGTTTTTCAATGGAGCTATCTGACTAACATATCCTAGTGATTCCAAATGGGACTATAAGTAGGATTGATGGATTCTAGAACATGTATATTCCTGCTTGATATATTCAGAAAAAAATTTCATCAGAGTTATTTATGTGATGACATAGAATACTGCTATCTTGCTTTGTGAGTGCAGGTAGGTGTATGTTCATTCATACAAGTTGCTACCAACTTCGGTTTGTGGGTTTCCTTCAATGAAGCTATATGAATTTTCTCGTTCTCTAATAGGTTTCAAGATATATTAGGCACCTCCTAATGCTTTTCCATAGGATTTGAATGGTGGGATTGGTTTGGAGTTTCCATGCAGTGTTTGCTAGATTGATTAATTATGGCAGTCAGGTGTATAAGCTAGGTCACTATTTGGACCCAAAATGGGATGGTGTACTTCTTTGGAGGGTGAAAAGGTAGTAACCATCTCCTTATTATTATAATGTTTTCCCTAGGGGTTTTTATTTCATACACAGGTCTGAGGGACCTAGGTCGGACAACCATATATAACACCCTCATCAGGTTGAGGGTTTGCTGCTGTGAGATAGTGGCAATGGTAATTATGTGCAAGACCCCTTTGGATCAACAAATGTGTCTTCAAGTTTATGCCATAGGTGGCCTCTTGGTTGACATACCTTTAATAGGGAAGGAACTGCTGACTTTATTCTTGAGGATATTCTCCTAAATCAGTTAAAGAAGTTGGTTGGTACCATCTACAAGGACAACCATTGGTTGTCCTTGACAAAACAACCAGGGGTTATTCTTCATTTGGAGATCCATTCAGGAAGCCACCATGGTCAGGATAGTACTTTGTTGATGGTACTCTTGAACCAATTCATTGGATACCAAGCTTTGAAGACATTGAATATGTGTTGTAATCTTTGGGGTGGATGAGTATCCATCATGATTAGTAGTCAAGAAATTCATAAGTTTAAACCTGAAGGAAGTCATTTAGATTGAAGGGACTTTTTGGAAAAATGTTCTTGTATATCTGAAAAATAAAAACAATGAACACTGGAAAAGTAGTATCTTTTTTGATGAACACATGAATGATTGATTTCCATTTGAATCTCCCTTTTATCAATTGATAGGGGACCGAATAATGGGTAAAACCATTATGAACACCCACAAGGAGTCCCATTTAGTGTGGGACTTTTTCCCAAGCATCCCAAATAACATGGATCGAATATGAACACCCATGTTAAATTAGAAACTACTGGGGATATGACCCGAAGATAACATTGTGGATTTGTAATGTTTCGTTTGACCCTCCTAGAGGCTTACTACCTATCCCATTTGGATGGGAATCAATGAACACATAGTTCGGCAAGTCTCACATAAGAGTATAGAACTTTTAGTGATATACATTGGGGATAACTCCTAAAGAGGATTAACATATAATATGGTCCCCATGGGATATATTAAATCAGGGATATTAATGGGGAACATAATTCGAGGAATAATCATATAGGGAATGGATGAATCACGGGAATTGGGGTTGGAATTTTGAGAATGATGCCCAGGGAGATCAGGCCCTAAGTGAAGGCAACCAACACATCCTTGTTATGGATGGAATCAATGTTCTTTTAGTTCATTCCATTTTGGGTCATATACCTCTAAGGAGGCCCATTTAGGGGGGGGGGTATGATTTCTCAATTCTTGGATGAGATGATGTGGATATTGGGCCTTGAGAAGGCTTACTATGTAACATAATTATGGTCGGAATCAGAGTTCTCGTAGTTCATTCCATTTGGGTCTTACACCTAGGAAGTGGCCCATTGGGGGGATTAAGTTTGGCATTACATATGAAAATGGATTCCCTAGTATGTTGGGGGGTTTTGATTGGGATAATCCTTTGATGAGGATATCTTTTTAGCCTTGTACTTAGGTAGGAATCCTATTTATCTTGGTTATGGATGAAATAATAGTTATCATAGTTCAAGAAATGAGGTGGATTGTGTGGATGCGGCGATCATTAAAAATCTAAAAGATCACATGAGTCATTATTGGTGTATGAAATAAGAGGATGTGGAAGATTCAGCAATCCACACACACATCTCCTCCTTCACTAATTGAATAGGTTGTGCCAATGGAGAAAGAAGCGGGGAAATGGTGGATGAGGGAACAAATTAAAGAACCATTAAATTTAAAATGAACTTGATGGTCATTAGGTCTAACCAAAAATGCCAGGGTCTTATTCTCTAAGGGATTCCCTAAAATTGGGTGCTTATAAATGGAGGATCTAATCCCATATGAAATGGAAATTCAAGTGTGATCCTTATCCTCTCAACTAGGAACCTTGAGATCAGGGTCTTAAGGATGAGAAGTGGAGGACATAGTCCTATACCAAGAATCCATGTTTGGGAACTCCATGACACTATATGTTGGGTAAGTGATTATGTTTCCATACATATAAAATCCCACAGACACTCTGAGGACCCCTATCTTATGGTATGACAATTTTGGTAAACCCCTAACAGTATAAATCAAAATCTCAATGGAAGACATGTTGATGTGACATTATAAATGGATTAGTTGATCATGAGGTCTGGGTGGAGGCTTCAGCTGATAACTTTTTTGTAGGAGATCAAATAAATGAGAAACCCTACAATTAATGGATTTAATAGTGGATTCATGAAATGATTTTTCGGATGAAGGGATGGGTGGACATTAAGGAAGGGATCTTAAGTAGGTGGCGCACAGGCATGCAAGTAATCGTGGAAGACCTGATGTCACCTTATGGGTTGAGAAATCAAGATGACTAAACATGGGAGAAGCTTTATTAGATCCTTCCGGAGTCTTTATAGGTATTCCCAAATGTGAGGTGTGCAAGTTCCTCCTTGAGGAATGAAGGGTGAGAATGTGTTCTTCAATAAGAAAGTTTTAGTGACTAATTCATTAAATTATTATTTATTTTTATCAATTAATTTTCTTAAGTGCAATTATCCTCCCTTAATTTCCTGACATAAGGTCTTAAAAAATACCATGGAGGTTTTATAAGGCTTGGGTGATGCAATAGGGTGAACAAAGTAGAAATTAGGCTTTCATATAATTCCTATAAACAAATGAAGACCCCATGAATTTATTTATATGAAAATATTCTATCCTGAGTGATGGTGACTTGAAAGGAATGTGATGAGGTGATGTGCAATTGAGGGGCATGCATGTACATGCATGCCACTTGTGATTTGGCCTACCTTTTGTGAACTAAATTTTAAGCCTTTGCAGAAAAAATTTCCCTTATATTTTATCATCTTTTTATGGTATTTTCCTTATTCACTTTTTCATCCAAGTGATGAAATATATTTTTGGGGGACTAAGGAGAAAAAGGTTTTCTATACCATGGTGGTTGATCCCCCGCACACCTTATTGAGATCAATCTCAGGCTGCGGTCCCCTCCCTTCAGGTCGGTGACTTAACTACCATCACTGACCCCCAGGAGAAATACAGAGTCGCACCCAGAACTTTTAGAGCATGTTTGAAGACATTTTCTCTCCCTACACATGGAACTACAATCTACTTATTCATTGATCCTTTCTATGAATTTCTACTCAAACATATCAATTTGAGTCTTTGTGAGGCTCCCATTTTCAACTTTGCGGTGAAGTTCCTGGAACACATTTAATGGTGTCTATAATTTTTATATGTTTTATGGTTTTATTGTTTTTAGGGTTATAGGTATTTTATTGATTTATTGATTATATGTGTTTTGGGTTGTTTGGGAGATTACGTGTTTTTAATGATTTTTAGGTATTTTTTCGGTTTTGTGGGTGTTTAACTATTTCAAGGTTCATTAAGGGGTTTTATATTTTTATTTTCTTTTAGGGACTGCAACAACATTTATTTTCTTTTAGGGTTTTATGGGTTTTAGAGAGTTTCTAGGGGTTTTAGTGTTTTTTTATATTTATCAATTTTTATGATTTTTTGTTTTTGGAGTCTATTTATAGTTTAAGAGTTTTTTTGAGGTTTTTTGTTTTTAGAATATTTATGGGGTTTAGTGTTGTTGGATCTTTAAGGGTTTTGTGTTTTTGGGGTTTTTGGATTTTGGGGGTGTTAGGATTTTTATGGGATTTAGGGTATTATGAGTATTATCAATGGTTGTCTGGGTTTTTTGGGGTTTTAGGGGTTTTTAACGATTTTATAGATTTTTTAGGGTTAATGATATTATCAATGTTTTAGGGATTTTTAGTGCTTTTAGTGATTTTAGTTGTTTTAATTGTTTTTATAGGGTCTTAGCGATTTTAGGATTTTTAATGTTTTAGTAGTGGGTTTTTTGGTTTTTAGTTTTTTAGTTTTTTTGGGTTTTACGATTTATTACTATATATTAATTGATTTAAGGATTTTTTCACGGATTTTATGGTTTTTATGTTAGTTTTTGGTTTTTAGTAATTTATTAATTCTTTGGTTTTTAATGTTTTTGGGGTTTTAGGATTTAGGGGTGTTTTTTTGGATTTTCATCTTATTTGGGATTTTTTTGTATTTAATTTTATTTATATTTTTAGGATATCTTAATGCTTTTTGGGATTTTAGAGGGTTTTAGTGTGCTTAATGGTTTTCAGGGTTTTTAGAGGTTTTATACTGTTTTTTTGGTTATTAATTTCTGTTTTTATTTTTTCTTATTATAGGTTCTTTTAGGGTTTCTAGGGTGTTTGGGGTGGGGGTAGGGATTTGTTGTTTTAAGGAAATTTAAGGGTATTGGGGTGATTTTAATGTTTTTTTTTGTGTTTTTGGGGTTTTCATTTTTTTATTTTAATGTGTATGGAGTGCTTATAATTTCTAGGGGTTTTTAGGGATTTTATATACATTATGTTGTTTTAGGAAATTTGAAGGATTTTTAGGGTGTTCATGGAATCTAGGATTTTTAGGGGTTTTTTGGGGTGTTTATGGATTTTAGCTCTTTTGGGGGGATTTTTACCAATTTTAGGGGGATTATGGTTTTTATGTGGTTAATGGGTTTTAGAGGATTTAGTGGTTTTAGTATTATTTCATGGATTTTTTGGTTTTTATTGTGGATTTAATGTTTTTAGGGTCTCTTTTTATGTTGGGGGTTTTAGTGGTTTTATGGTTTTTATGATTTTAGGGATTTTGGGGGTTTTTAGGGTGTTAGGGGTTTTAAGGTTCTTTTAGGTATTTTTAGGGGGTTAGGTTCTTTATAGGGTTATAAAGTGGTTTTGGGACTTTTATTACATTTAAGGCTTTAGTAATTTTTTTTTGTATTTTGGGGTTTTATGGAATTTTATGTTTTTAGGGTTTTTAGGACCACTTAGGTATTTTTGGTGTGTTTTTGGGTATTAAGGATTTTATGGGATTATTTTTGTTTATATTGTGTATTGTGGGATTTATAGTTTTTAGTGATTTTCAAAATTTTCATTTTATTAATTAATTTAGAGTGCTTGTGGTTTTAGGGGGTTTTTATTATTTTTAGGTTTTCGGGGATTTTAAGGGTTTTCAATGTTTTATGGGTTTTTGATTTTTTTTGTATTTCAATTTTCTTACAGTTTTTTATTTTCATTGAGAATTTGAAGGGATTAAAATATTTATTGATTTTTATGGATTTTTAGGCCATTTTATCATTTCTTAGGGGTTGTTATGGTCTTTACAGTTTTTAGGTGTTTAATGGGGTTTTTCGTATTTTTTTAGTTTTTGGGTTTTAGAGTTATCATTGGGGTTTTAGGGGGTTTTAATAGTTTTTAGGTCCTTTAAGTCATTTTTTGGGTTTGAGGAGTTAAATATGTATTTAATGAGTTTTTTGGTTTTTTTTGATTTTAGGGATTTTAAGGTATTTTGGGATTTTAAGGGTTTATGATTTTTCAGGATATTTTTGTATTTTAGATTTTAGTGTTTTTTAATGGGTTTTTTGGTTTTAGTATTTTTAGATTTTTAGGGGGGTTTTGGGTTTATTTGTATATTTTTAGGTTTTTAGGGGTTCTAGTGTTCTTTTAGGTGATTTAGAGTTCCTTTATTTTTTTCATGATTTTTCATCTGTTTTGGGTAATTTAAGGTTTTTAGTAGTTATAAGAGTTTTACGGGTTTTCTAGGGTTTTAATTTTTTATGGTTTATTAATGGGTTGTTTTAGATTTTGCGGTTTTAAGGTTTTTAGAAGTTTCTTTTTGTTTTTAGGGAGTGTTAGAGTTATTTATGGGGTTTAAGGTGGGGGTATATGGTTTTTTGGGTTATATATATTTTAGGGTTTATAAAGATTTTATATATATTATTGTCAATTGGGATTTATAGTGTTTTTTTAGTTTTTAATTGTTTTAGTTTATGCAAGATATTTAGGGATTATATGTGCATTTGTGATTTTATGGGAATTTACTTTTTTTCTTGGTTTTGGGGGTTTTTGGGATTCTATTATTAGTATTTTGGGTTATTTTGAGGGTTTAGTATTTTTTTGTGGGATTTTGGGATATTTCAGGACTTTTTAGGTCAAGGATGTTGCGAAGCTAGACTATTCCTAACCCCCCCCCCAATTTTATTTGAAAAAGAGACACAACAAACAAGGGAGGGGAGGGGTCAATCGACCAACACCCAAAAGCCCCAAACAAAACCCCTAAAAAGAAAACCCCAAAATAGAAACAAGTCAGCAAAAATCACCACCAAAGTTAGAAACAGAATCCACCCCAAATGGGTCAACCTCCGCACCATATCCCGAAGCTGCATCATCAATGAAGGTGTCAGAGTCATTCCATCCAGACTGTCATTCCCCACTAATATTGAGGAGAATCAGGTGCCCCTCCCTGCATTTTTCTTGTTCCGGGGAGCACTGCATATCCCATTTATTAACTTTAACATCCAGTTTCATCAAATTTGATGACTCCCAAGTAGCCATGGGTCTGGTAAGAGTGGATTAATCCAACATAATCCTCCACTTTGATGGTTCTGAGGTGGATCCTTTCTCCTTCATGGAATCATTGGAACGTTTCACCACCTCTATGCCTATAAAGAGAACACATCTAGGTTCATTTTCCAAACACATGGTCTGCTTCCCCTTAACAGACATTTTCCATCCATCCACAACATCTTCTAGACCCCATACCTCCACCATTCTAGACCTCTCCCCCTGTATTTAATCATCACCCTTAGGTTTCAACACCAGTACGCATGTAACAGCCCCTACATCACAAGAAGGACTTGAACCTCCCTCATACTCAATCGAGGAATTCTAATCAAGCTTCCAGATAACAACTTCCTTATCTTGCAGATCTCAAGAAGGTATTTGGGATCAAACCCCATAATGAAGCCCCATAACCAATTCACACGCCTCATCGCACCATCCAACAATTTCTCCTTGTTCAGATGACTCCCCTTGCTTAGTTGCCTCCCCCTACCCTTGATCGGACTGAGAGACATATCCCGGCACGGCTCCCCCTCTTGCTCAACCACCATCCCTTTCATAGAATCTCCCCACAGCATAGCCACATCTTCATTCTTATTCCCTACCCCCTTCTCATCCACCTTTCCCTTCCCGGCCACACAACATGACTCACTAGAAGCATCTCCATCAACACTGTCCCCATGAGAATTCCCATTGAGGCCAGAAATCCTATATCCAACTGCATCCTCATAGCCATCCTCCCCAGAATTTACATGGCTCTCTGCTAGAAGAACCTGCACTTCTTCATCCTCATCTTAACCTTATCCCAATGACTGTATGACAACTTCAACCAAACTACCATCATGTAACCCATTCTGGTCCTTGACAACAGGAGAAACCATCCCCGTACACAAGCACCTCTCCTTGTGCTTCCATCGTCCCTTGATCCTCTACATCCTCATAGGTCATGAGTTCACCCTCTGTCTCCATAGACACATGAGACTCAAAACTATTATGCAATTAATTTTCACACAGAACATGCACTTTCATCTTTCCAGGCTATACACTATTAATGCAATCAACAGATTGCACTACCACTACATTATCACCTTCATCACCACTTCTTCTCATAAGATTATCCGACCCCAAAGCACCATCTTATGCCTCCTACATACCACCACCACATCATAAATCATCATTCAATCATTTAAAAATGACCTTACCATTTGGTTGGAGAGGCACACACTTAATTGCTTTGACAGGACCCCCCCCACCAAGGTCCGACTTCCTTCTCCTAGCTCCCCTAAGCCAGATTCAAAAAAGCAAATCCCCTTGAGCCTCTCCTGTAGACCCAGACATCATGACCATGATTATAGAAAGAGGAATAGAAATCATCATTGGTCTTATAAATCAACGGCTACCTCCATCAGAGCACCACACCAATTGAAATCCACACAATGTCCAGCTGCGCCATGGAAGCATCCTCCTCAATAAAATCCCTCGGAGTAACCTGATAGTATAAAGCCTATGTCTGGATATCCACACATATTAATCTTACCACTAGGTTCCCCAACATATAAATTATATTCAAATTTTGGAAGGGTATTTGGTGTTCATGAAATCTCACCCAGGTTGCCACTATTGGTGAATCACTGAGCAAGTTAAGATCTACACTCCACCGAAATAGTACGTACTCGGCACCATCACATTTCCAAGGAGCAGAAGACTAGGCATGGATAAGATCTTCCACATACTTAAATTGAATCAGAATATGGTAGCTATCGACAAGACCCACTAAAGAACAATCCTACAAACCCCATTTTCTATGAAAAATATTTGAAAAAACATCCACTCGAGAGCGCCAATTCCAGAATCAAGCAACCAATGCCATCTTGTGCAGAACAGGGGATTCATTAAACCCTGCAATCAAGAGCTAGATATCCATACATCCTTTGTGATGATTAGGAACCTTAGGGAAAAGCACGATCTATGGAAAATGTGCCAGAAGATCTGAAACGGTGAAAGGGACAAAAGGTCGATCATCCATGAGAATCAGCAGATTCCCCTCCCCTACAGTGGGGGGAGGGAGAGGCAGGATTACTGTCGTCGTCTCCAAGGATGCCAAAGGGAGGGAGATATTCCGTAATGAGAGTGAAAATGAGGACACATACTATATGTTTTTAGGGGTTTATGGTTCGTTTATTGTTTTTAGGGCATTAATGGTATTTTAGGTTCTTTTAGGTTTTTAGGGGTTTAAGATTAATTTTGGCTTTTAAGGATTTTAGTCTCTTTCAGTGTTTTTAGGGTATGTATGGTATCTTGAGGGATATAGGGGTCATTTAGTAATTTCAACTTTTATAGTAATTTAGGGGGTTTTATGGTCTTTTTAAATTTTTACCATGTTTTTGCAGTTTATAACAATTTATTTTGATTTTTCTTATATTTTTTGGTATTTTTATTATATTTTTGGGGTTTTTTATTTTTAGGGTTTTTATAGATTATATATATATTTTTTAGGGACTTTATGGGTTTTAGGGTATTGATGGTTTTTTACATCATTTTAGGTTTTAGGATTTCAAGATTCTGTGAAGGGTTTTATGGGTTTAATGGATTGTTTGATTTTATGAATTTGGGGGATTTTTTATGGTTTGTACTATTGTTTTATGGGTTTTAGCGATTTTAGTGTTTTTATGATGTTTTAGGGTTTTGAGGATCTTTTAGGAATTTAGGGTTTTCAATGACTTTTAGGGTTTCAAAGGTTGTGTTGGGACTTTATGGAATCATAGATATTTTGGGGTTTTAGGGTGTTTTTCAGTTTTTATGGATTTAATGATTTTAAGGGTTTTTATAATTTACATTATTTTTTGTGTTTTTATGGTTTTTGGAAAATTTATAAATTTTTTATGGGTTCAATGTATTTATACAGTTCCATGTATTTTTTGTATCTTTATACGGGTTCTTAAGGTATTTTTAGTGTTTTTTTGGCTTTTAGGGATTTGAGGCTTTTAGGGATTTTAATTCTTTTTTTCATATATATGGTTTTTATATTTTTGGGATTTTTTTAATGTTTTAGGGTTATATTTTTTTTGGGTTATTATGAATTTTTTGGTTTCTGTGGGTTTTAAATGGTTTTTGGGATTTCTCAAATATTTTAGGGTTTATATGTTTTGTATAGTTTTTTAGGGTTTTTTGGTTCTTTTTCATCTTTTACTTTTTTATGATCTTTTATAGGGTTTATGGTTTTATGGTTGTTTTATAATTTTATTGGGTTTTTGTTTTTTAATAATTTAAATGGTTTTAAAGGGTTATTAAAATTGGTATTGTATTATATTTCATTGGGGTATATAGTTTTTTTATATTATTTTGGTTTTAATTATTTTTTTATTGCTTTATATTGTTTTTATGGGTTTTAGGGATTTAAGTATGTTTAAATTGTCTAAGAAATTTTTATGATGTTTTAGGTTCTTATTAGGTTATTAGTGACTTTTAAGGGTTTTTAGCCTATCATGGTTTTTGGTTTTTTTTCTCCTGGGAGTGGTAGCAGGGTGGGGTTAGGGGTGTAAGGTTTTTTAAGTTATATTTTGTTATTATGTTTTTTTTCATTTTAGGGTTTATTTGGGTTATAGGGTCGTTATGGTGTTATAGGAGTTTTTAGGGTCCTCTAGGTGTGTTGGGTTGTTTTAGGGTCCTTTATGAGTCTTATGGTTTATTTGGTGTTTTTATGATATTTTAATTTTTTTTGGTTTTTAGGGGTTTTAAGATTTTTTTTAGGGTTTATTAGGGATTTTTATGGTTTCCATCCTTTTTTGGGATTTATGTCTTTCAATATGTTTTCAAGATTTTATAGTTTTAATTGTTTATAAGATTTAAATGGATTTAGGATTTTCGCATTGCTATCGGTTTTTAGGATTCTGAAGAGTTTTTTTGGTATTTAAGGTTTTTTACATTGTTTAGGGTCTTTTAGGTGTATTAATTTTATTTTAGGGGTTTGAAGGGTTGTTAGGGAATTTTACAATTTTAGGTTTCTTTTGGGGTAAAATTTCTTGTAGGGGTTTTGGGTTTTTATAGTGGTTTTTATCAGTTTTTAGGGGCTATTATGGTTTTTAGGTGTTTAAAGGTAAATAGCTATCTAATGGGTATTTTTATGGTTTTTAATGTATTATGGGTATTCAATTTTTTAATGTCTTTTTTTGGGGTTTTAGAGTTTTGTAATTTTAATTTTTTTTTAGTGTTTTAAGGTATTCCTGGTTTAATGGGGATTTGGGTTTTATTATTTCTTTTGTTTTAGGGTTCTATTAAGGGTTTTAGGGTTCTTTTAGGGGTTTTAGGTTTTTAGGGTTGTTTTATGTTTTTTAGTGTTTTATGGGATTTTTTAAATTTTGTATGGTATTTTAGGGTTTTCTATGGTTTTTAAGTTTTTTGTGTTTTTATAGTTTTAAGAATATTGAGGGATTTTGGGGTTATTAGATATTTTAAGGGGTTTTGGGGGTTTTAGGGTTTTTAGGATATTGTTGGGGTTTTAGGGGTTTTGGGATTTTTATGGTTTTTAGGGGGCCGTATAGTTGTTTATTGTTTTCTTATGGTTTTAGGAGGGATGATGGTTTTAGGGGTTATTGTTTTTTTAGGTTCATTGGTGTTTTAAAGATTTTTAGTGGTTTTAAGGGATTTTTGGTGATTTTATGTTTTTTAGTTTATCAAGGGTTTTTAGGGGTTTAGGGGTTTTATAGTTTGTATGGTTTTTTGGGATTCTAAAGGATTATTATTATTTTTAGGGTTTTTAGGATCCTTATATAACCGTTAGGGATTTTTAGGGGATTTAGGTGTTTTTAGGGGTTTTGGGGTTTAGGTTTAAGGTGGTATTGCATAGGGTTTAGGGTGTATAATATTTTTCAACGGTTTTTAGGGTTTATGATGTGGGGTTTTGAGAGTAGAATTTACTATTTAGGGTGTCAGTTGTAGGGTTTAGAGTTTATGGAGAAGGGTATAGTTTTTAATGTACATGGATTAAGGTGTACGTTATTGGATTTAGGGAGTAGGGTTTAGGGTTAAGTGTGTAGGGTATATTGTCTTGGCTGTATGGTTTATTATTTAGGGTGTACAGTATTGGGTTTTGGCTATAGGGTTTATGGTTTAGGTTGTGGGGAATGGAGTGTTGGGTGTAGGGTTTAGGGTGTTGGATGTAGGGTATTATGTTAAGGGTGTTGGATTTAGGGTTTATGTTGTAGGGTAAAGAGTAAAGGGTGCAATGTTTATGCTTTAGGGTGGAGGTTATATGGTTTATGAATTTTAGTTATTAATTCTTCTGGTTTGGGTTGTAGGGTATAGGTTTTAGGTTCTAGGGTTTAGGAATTTTGGGGAAGGTTATATGTTTTTGGTTGTAGTGTTTATATTGTAGGGCCGAGGGAATATTGTTGTAGATTTATGTTGTAAGGATTATGGTTTAGGTTGGTTGGTATTGGGTTTAAAAAGTAGGGTTCATGGTTCAGGTGTAACGACCTAATGTTTTCAATGGAAATTCCCCTTCTTATAAATATTTCATAAAATAACATGAAAACACAACATAATGAACTATTATGTGCTAAGTGGCCATTAAACCTATGTTTGTCACTTCTGTGTTTGGAATTTCGAAAATCTGATATACATGGTTCCAATGAGTAAGTTATTTGGAGTCCAATATGTAAAGCTTAATATTTGGTCAATAGTAACCTACCCTTATTAATAGTAACATACCCTTCTGAATTTTAAAATACACTAATGAATATTAACCTTACCTATTATAGTCATAAAATAATATTCAAGTAAAATTATGATGTACCTATATTTTAGAATAAGTAAATGAATGTTTTAAAACTGGTTTTTAATAATAAATTATGAATATAATTAAATAGTAAATTAATCATATTTAGAAAATTATTTTTGAAAAATGGAATTTATCTTTGGATTCTACACGCCGAAAAATTGTTAGGGTGAATTTTTGGGATTTTTCTGAAATACTTGAATTTTTTATGAATAGTTGAATCTGATAATTCAAAAGAAATGCTAAATAATGTATTATTTGAGTCATTGATGATGATATGCTGATGTAATCACTTTGGTTCTAAGTCACATGCAATTATAACTATTCTTGGTCTTGGAATACTTACTATTCCTTGTCTTGTGAGAAAATAATAATCTAATGATTAAGAAATTATGAAAACTATCCTTTCCTACACTATAAACCCCCCCCCCCCCCCCACTCCCTCTTCTCTTCACTCCTCCCAAGCCTTGTGCCTTTCTAATATTCTGCCCAAATATCTCCCCAAGAGGCTCCCCACTTCCAAAAGTTCCTACCCTCTTCAAAATACCAAAACGTCTCCCCTTAATAGGTTCCCAAATGAGGAAGTCTCAAGAGGTAAATTCCTCTTTCTAATTCCTTCATTTCTTTTATGTTTTTTTTTTCATTTTGTTTCTTTCCTCACCTCCCATCACCCAAATGGTATGATAACTCCAGTAGCAGACATGTACTAGAATTATAATATGATAACAGGATACTACATTATCTTCTATCCTTTCCTCACCATTTGATTGAAAGAAATGAAAGCACCATTTGAGATGTGCTAACTTAGCACATTCAAGGACAACAGTTTATTAATTTCTATTATCATGTTAAAATCTGGTCATGAAACCATTTTTTTTATAGTTGAACCTGAATATATATATTTGATATATCCTATTTTGATTCTGTAATATTTCTGTACAAATGGTATTAATTTATAAAGAAAAATATGTTCATTGTAATCAGACTAACCAAGTAACAAAAACTGTTGTCACTTTGGTTTTATATAATAATTCGACTTCACACTAAGTAACCAAATTAAATTTAAAACCATGTAATATCCTGGATGTTCACTAATAACATATAACTTAATTTCTGGACAACCACTTCCATCTTTCTTGTTTATCCACACTTGAATATTTGTGAACCAATCTTTTAAAACCAAGTAAACAAATGATCCTGAACTAAGAAATTGATCCTTATAACTAATAAAGAAGTACATGAATTAACCAAAATGGGTTATAATAATTCAATTACATAGAGAATATGTTCTGTAATTATTAATTAATATTCCTAATTTTTTTATTCAGGTATTTAATACCAAGTGGAGAACACCAACGGATTTAGGGTAAGGGATTCTCTCCTTTTCACTCTTAATCACGATTGTTCTCTATGCTATGCCTTTTTTTGTGTAATACCATGTGATGGGGTATGTTTTTTCACCTCCCAAATACTTCCATAATGTTTTATTTGTGATGAAAAACCCCTCCTCTCCCTCATCAATCCCTCTTAGGTTAACCTAACACCATGCCAATAAATCTTAATGGATTCTACCTGAACTTCCTTTATTCCTTTGGGTTCCTCTATATTTCTTTTAACCAAAATGTTTTTGTCTTTTAATTTTATGTAAAACATATAAATTGTGTTTATATAATCCAAAATCATTTTCCAAAATCCATCTGTCATTCACTTTCAGGGAAATACATTCTTTTAAGTGAATCACTCATCGATACTTCCCAATAAGCACACTCATTTTAAAGAAACTTCCTGAACATTTACATAATTTCATGTGCACTCTATCCTCTGTTTTAAGACACCATTGTCCTTAAAAAATCATTATTTTTATTATTAAAACCTTCTTTGTTCAATTCAGGTTTTATATAAAAAAATGTCCTCTTTACTATTTTAAAAGCTCTATAGTATTTTCCTTTAAACCACACAAAAATGATTTAATGCTAATGATTCTCAAATACATTTCTTATATTATGTCACTTCTATTTGTCACCACCTAAAATTTATATGCCTATATTACCTTATGAATGTCTATGTATGTTCTAATCCCTTTCTTTCATGGACACTTTCATGATAAACTCATTGGTTATGATTTATGTCATGATTGTGGTACCCAATTCTTTCCATGGGTAACCTTGTGTTTATGAACAATTGATTATGTTTGATTATTTAGGTGGAAAGAATGTTTATGTGGGAAGAATATTTATGTGGAATGAATATTTGTGAAAATGTTGAGATGGGTGTGCCCAGATAGCGCTCCGATGTATAGGGTAATGTTATGTCTCATGAGATGTGATATGAAATGGGATTGGTGGTTATCCTTGACTCATACTAAAATGGGAAATGGGATTGGAGTTTAGCCTTGACTCGTATTAAAGAAATGATTTATAATTCTTCCACATTTATATGATTCCATGTTTATATGAACCCATGATTATACAATATGATTTCATAGGCTCTATGATTTGGATATCTTTATGTCATTCCCCTAAATCATGTTCTTAAGATGTATCCTTATGTTCTTTCCCTTAATTGGATTTTATGCTCACCCTTTTGTTCATGTGTTCCCTAGGGTACCCTATGCAGATGTAAGGGCTCAAATTAAGTTAGGAGCTCTCTGTGGAGATTAAATAAATAAGTATTTTTTAGCCCCATGTATTATGTTATATGTACCTAGTCTTCCAAGACACTATACTTAATGATCATTGGCATGTACTTTGATGATTAACTATTCTTAAAATCATGTAATGTTATATGTAAAATTCTTGAGTTTCTATAGTTGGGATCATAGGATGTTCTTTTTATTTTTGGAGAATAGGAATAGAGAGCCTTAGTGAGAACCTTGAGGATGAGGAGAAGTATAATAAAACATCCCTAAATTTTGGTAAGTATGGAGTAAGTGGTTAATCAAGAAAATACATCCCTGTCTGGATACAAGCAGGTAGAGGTGGCTCTAGGACATATGTACTTAGGATTGAAAAATCCGACAACATGTTTCGGGCTCAAACTGGGGTATCTTGGTACCCGACAATAGGCATTGCTGCACTCTTGGATATGACACTCCTGGGGGATATGCTTTGGTAGATTCATGAGATTAGTACCAACCATTATTAAGGGACAAAAAAAGCCCATAAGAATATATGTTATGAAATATATTGAGGATAACCTAGGATTTATCCTAAAAAATCACAAGTTAGGATGTAATTCTTCATTATAAGTTTAATCTTTTATGTTGAAAGTTTCCTTTTTATGCTGAATAAATAAGTATTCAAGACCTCAAATTATACGTTCTTTTTCCTAGTTAATGGAAGGAAATAGAAGAACACGTTCCAACAACCAATGTGTTAGGAAATGTAAATATTTCCCAAACGATATGCCTAATATGACGGGAGCGGGTGCCCAAAACATCATGACAATACTTGATCAGCTGGCTCGAGTTATGAATAATAACATCAATCATGTAGAATTCCCTCCGTCTCCAAGGAAACAGAAAGTGGCTGTAAAATCATTCATGCGGAAAAGGCCTCCCATGTTTAGTGTATCTTCAGATCCCCTCCTCATGGAATAATGGATTAACTTCATTGAAAAGATATTCTCCGATATTTAGTGCTCAGAAGAATAGAAGGTTGTATTGGCAGTCTATCGTTTTTAAGGGGAAGATGATCAGTGATGGACACTTATCAAGAATAAAATGTATTATAAGGAAATTGATTCCATGTATTGGGAGGAATTTAAGAGGATTTTGTTCTACAAATATTTTCGTTGAACCCTCCGTCTAATGATGGAAAGTGCGTTCCTCGGACTCATGCTGAAGGAAGATAACTCCATCGGGACGTATGATGCAAAATTGAAAAGGCTTTCAACGTATGCCTCAAGAATTGTCATGAACTCTGAAAGCAAGGTTGATCACTTCTTTAGAAGACTAAATTTGAGTCTATGAAAAGTGTTGGAAATTCAAGATATCTATAGTTATGAGGATATTGTCTGTTGTTCCGTCAAGGTGGAAATGGAGATTGGAGACTCTCGGTGGTCTCATGGGCCCAGTGACAAGAAGTGGAAAATTGAGAATAACAAGGGTTGTTCATCAAACAAATACCATGATGGGAAAAATAATGACTTTTACCCTTTCAAAAATTGTGGGAAGAAGCATCCTGGTAATTGTCTGATGGGAATCACAAATTTCTTCAAATGTGGAATGTTTGGTCATCTGGCCAAGAACTACCGAAGGGATATGAAGAATCTTTCTATGGTTGAGGTTTAAAAGAAGGTTCAGTTCAACACTCATCCTGTAGTATAGTGTTACAACTGCAAGGAGCAAGGGAATTATGTGAAAAATTACCCTAAGTTGAGGGTTGTTGGAGGTAATAAAAAACAACCTCCAAGGCAACATGGAAGGGCTTATGTTATCACTACTGCTATGGTGGAGTTATAAAATCATGTGGTGTCAGGTACACTGGTTATTCAATATAGAATAACAGATGTACTGTTTGATTTGGGTTCAACACATTCTTTCATATCATGCAAGTTTAGTAGAACTCTTCAAACACCACCTCAAAATTTGGATGAAAAGTTATCTTTGAGAACAGAAAATGGGGAAATCACAGCATCTATGGTTTATAACTCCTCCCTAGTTAATGTTTGTGGACTAAACCTCCCAGAAAATCTTGTCATACTTCTTTTAGTGGAGTTTGACACAAACTTGGGCATGGATTTGCTATATTTGTACAAATCAAACATCAACTTTCGGGAAAGGGATATCACTTTTCACATCCCAAAGCGTCCTCTGATTCATTACAAGTGTAAGTAAGAACATGAGTCTCCTTTAGAATCTTCATCTCAAGTGTGGATATTGTTGACTTATGAGCAAGCATATCTAGCTCAAATGATTGAGACAAAGGAGAGAATCATGATTGAAAAAATGACCATCGTGAGGAATTACACATACGTATTCCCTAAATAGTTTCTTGGACTTCCTCTTGATCGAGAGGTTGAGTTCTCAATTGAACTTATCCCTGGATATCTGCCTATATTAAAGAAACCTTGCAGAATGGACACTATAGAGTTAGAGGAGATGAAGAAGAAGTTGTAGAAGAATATTGAGAAAGGTTTTATATGCCCGAGTTCTTCACCGTAGGGTGTGCCAGTCCTCTTCTACAAGAAGAAGGATGGATCAATTCGCCTCTTCATTGATTATCATGAGCTAAATAAAATCACGATAAAGAACAAGTATAACCTTCCATGAATATATGACTTGTTCTATTAGCTTCATGGGGCCAGTTATTTCTCTAAGGTGGACCTCCAGTCAGGATATCACCAACTAAAGGTCAGAAAGGAAGATATACCAAAGACTGCCTTTCAAACGAGGTATGGACAATATGTGTTCATAGTGATTCCATTCAGACTCACTAATGGTCCAAAAATTTTCATGGGTTTAATAAATAGAGTCTTTAGATATTACCTAAAAAATATTTGTGGTAGAATTTATTGATTACATTCTAATGTACTCAAAGATCAAGGAGGAACATGAGGAGAATTTAAAAACTGTGTTAAATACATTGTGAAGTGAGAAGATGTAGGAAAATTAGAGTAAATGTGAGTTCTGGATTGAGGAAGTATCATCCCTAGGGAATGTTATCACCAACAAAGGTATATCTGTGGAACCTTCCAAGATGAAGTTAATTGAAAAGTTCCCCATGCCAACTTCTGTAATGGAGATCCATAGCTTTTTGAGTCTAGTTGGGTATTATCGATTATTCGTGAAGAACTTTTCATGATTTTCAAACCCAATGACGAAGCTAACATGGAAGAGGGTAAAGTTTATCTGGATAAAAGAATGTGAGGTATGTTTGAAGGAGAAAAAGAGAAGGTTGATCACTACACCTGCAATCACATTACCAAAAAGTGGAGAAATTTTTGTGATATACAACGATTATTCAAAGAAAGGCTTGGGTTGTGTACTCATGAAAAATGATAATGTGATAGCCTATGCCTCACGGAAGTTGAAGATCCATGAGTAGAACTACCCAACGCATGATTTAGAGCTGGAAGCTGTGATTTTTTCCTTGAAAATCTGGAAGCACTACCTTTATGGTGAGAAGTGTGACATATACACTGACCACAAGAGCCTAAAGTATATATTCACACAAAAGGAGATCAACATGCGTCAATGGAGATGGTTAGAGATAATCAAGGATTACGATTACTTGATTCACTATCAACCTGGAAAGGCAAAAAGGGTAGCTGATGCTATAAACAAAAATGAACCTACTACTCTATCCATGTTATGGATTAAGAAAGACCCTATCTTCTTGGATTTACAAAGGATGGATATAGAAATCATAAGGGTAGGGGATACATCCCACCTTGCCCAAATTATTTCGCAACCATCCATTAATGAGAAGATTAAGGAAGCATAAATGGATGATTTGGAGTTACAAAAGAGGGTCAATGTAGTAAAAGAATGGAAGATACAATAGTTCCATATCAATGATGATGGTGTGATTTTGTTTGGAACACAAATTTGTGTGCCTTCATCACCCGAGATTATAAAAGTGCTATTGGAAAATTCACATAGATCAACATTCTCTATCCATCCTGGGAGTACCAAGAAGTATGGTGATCTCTGAGAACACTTCTGGTGGGATAACATGAATAAGGATATTGTGGAATATATATCAAGGTGCTGGGTATGTCAGCAAGTTTAAAAGAGAGACAAAAGTACAAAGGGATGATGCAACCACTTCCTTTACTCATGTGGAAATGGGAGAATGTCACAATGGACTTTGTCATGGGTCTCCTAAAGACATTGAAGGGAAATAATGCAATATGGGTTGTGGTTGATTGACTTACCATGACTGACCATTTAATCATTAGTTGGGAAGACCTCTATTTTGTACAACATTCATAAATATATGTGAAGGATGTGGTGAGACTGCATGGTGTTCCACTCTCAATTGTCTCTAATCATGATCCAAGGTTCACATCTAAATTCTAGAGGAGTCTTTAACATGATTTGAGTACTGAATTAAGTTTCAGCATGACCTATCACCCCCATACTGATGGTCAATCTGAAAGGACTATTTAGACACTTGAAGATATTCTGAGATCCAACTCTCTATAATTCAATGGTGGATGGGATCTTCATCTCCCATTGGTTGAGTTCTCATAAAACAATAGCTTCCAATCAAGTATTCAGATGGCTCAATATGAAGCTCTGTATGGAAAGAAATGTAGAACTCCTACCTGTTGGGAAGAAGTTAGGGAAAGAATGTTACTTTGACCCGATCTTGTACAAGAGATGGCAGATAAGGTTCAAGTTGTCCTGAAAAACCTCAAAGCCTCTAAATGTTGGCAAAAGAGCTACGCTGACAACCGTCGAAGAGACTTTGAGTTTGATTTTAGGGATAAAGTCTTCCTTTGAATATCTCCATGGAAGAGTGTCACGTGGTTTGGAAGGAAACGGAAGATAAGCCCAAGGTACATTGGACCCTTTGAGATCCTTGACCACATATGAGCTATGGCCTATCGGCTTTCACTTCCTACGAATATGACTCGAGTTCATGATGTGTTTCTCGTATCATTCCTAAGGATGTACATACCTGATCCCTCACATGTACTGAACTAAGAGGTGGTGCAACTAGAAGATGATCTCTCATATGATGAGGAGCCAGTGATGATCATGGACTAAAGAGATAAGGTTCTCTGCAAAAATACAACCCACCTTGTCAATGTGTTATGGAAGAAACAAAAGTTTGAAGAAACTACTTGGGAACCAAAGGTTGAGATGAATTAGAAGTACCCTCACCGGTTTATGGCCTAGAATGTTAAATGAAATTTTTAGGGAAAAATTACACAAGGGAGGAAGAATGTAAAGACCCAATTTTTTCAATGGAAATTTCACTTCTTATAAATATTTCAAAAAATAACATGAAAACATAACATAATGAACTACAACATGCTAAGTGGCCTTTAAACATAAGTTTGTCACTTCATTGTTTAGAATATTGAAAATATGATATACATGGTTCCAATCATTAAGTTATTTGAAGTTTGATAAGGAAAATATATTTTTTAGTGAATAGTAACATACCCTTATGAATAGTGAAATACCCTTATGAATAGTAAAATACCCTAATGAATATTAAACTTACCTATGATAGTCATAAAATAATATTCAAGTGAAATTATGATGTACCAATATTTTACAATAGGTAAATGAATGTTTTAAAACTGGTTCTTTTATTATAAATTATGTTTTTAATTAAATATTAAATTAATAATATTTATAAAATTATTTTGGAAAAATGGACTTCATTTTTGGATTCTACACATCAAAACATGGTTTGGGTGAATTTTTGGGATTTTACTGAAATACTTGAATTTTTTATGAATAGTAGAATCCGATAATTCACAATAAATTCAAAATAATGGATTAATTGAGTCATTGATGATGATCTAATGATGTAAGCCCATTTGTTTCGAAGTCAGAAGCATTTAGTACTATTCATGGTCATAAAATATTTATTATTCTATGTCTTGTGATTAAATAATAAACTAATGATTAAAAAATTATGGAAACCCTCCTCTCCTCCACTATAAACCCCCCCACTCCCTCTTATCTTCACTCCTCTCAAGCCTTGTTCCTTGCCAATATTCATCCCAAATATCTCCTCAAGATCCTACCCCATGTCCAAAAGCACCTAGACACTTCAAAATACAAAAACCTCTCCCATTAAGAGGTTCTCAAAGGAGGAATTCTCAAGAGGTAAATTACTCTTTCCTATTCCTTCTTTTCTATTAAGTTTTTTTTATTTTTGTTTCTTTCCTCACTTACCTTCACCCAAATGGTAGGATAACTCCAGTAGAATAAATATACCGGAATTATATTATGATAATGGGATATGTCATTATATTCTCTCCTTTCCTCACCTTTTGTTTAAATGAAATTAAAGCACCATTAGAGATGTGCTAACTTAGCACATTCAAGGACCTCAGTTTATCAATTTCTATTATCATCATAAAATCTGTTCATGAAACCATTTTTGTCATGGTTGAACCAGAATAAATATATGTAATATATCTTATTATTATTATGTAATATTTTAGTTCAAATGGGATTATTTTATAATGCAAATTATGTTCTTTGTAGTCAAACCTACCAATTAACAAAAACTGTTGTCAATTTGGGTTTTTATAACAATCCAACTTCACTCTATGTATCCAAATTAAATATAAAACCACAAAATCTCCTATATGTTCACTAATATCATATAAATTCATTTATGGACAACCACTTCCATATTTCATGTTTATCCGAACATGAATATAATCGAACCGATCTTTTAAACCCAAGTAAACAAATGAGCCCGAACATAGAAATTGATCCTTATAACTAATCAAGAAGACCATGAATGAACTAAAAAGGGTTATCATAAATCAAATAAATATATAATAGGTACTGGAATTATTAATTAATATTCCTAATTTTTGAATTCATTCCTATACTAACAAGTGGAGAACAGCAACAGATTTAAGGTAAGGGATCCTCCCCTTTTCAATCTTAATCAAGATTGTTCTCTATGCTATGCATTTTTTTGTGTAATAAAAACTGATGGTATATGATTTATCACCTCCAAAATACTTCCCAAAAATTTTATAAGTGACTATAAACCCCACCTCTCTCCCATCAATCACTCTTAGGTACACCCGACACTATGCCGATAAACCGTAATGGATTCTACCCGAACATCCTTTATTCCATCAGGTTGCTCTAACTTTATTTTTACCAAAAAGAAGTTGTGTTTTATTTTTAGGTAACACTTATAAATTATGTTTATATGCTCCAAAATAATGTTCCACTATCCATCTCTCATTCTCTTTCGGTGATATACGTGCTTTTAAGTGAATCCCTCCTCGATACTTCCCAATAAGGAGACTTGTTTTCAAGAAAATTCCTGAACATTTACACAATTTCAAGTGAACAATATCTACTTATTAAATTCACCATTACATTAATAAAATAATTATTTTTATTATAAATACCTTCTTGGTTCAATTCTGTCTTTATATAAAATAATGTCATCTTTACTATTTTAAAAGCTCTTTAGTAATCTCCTTAAAATCGCACAAAAATGTTTTAATGCTAATGTTTCTCAAATACATTTCTTATATGATGTAACTTATATTTGTTACCACCTACCATGTATATGATTATATTACCTTATTAATGTCTACGTATGTTTTAATTCCCTTCTTTCATGGACACATTCATGATACACTCATTGGTTATGCTTTATGTCATTATTGTGGTACCCAATTCTCTCCATCGGTAACCATATGATTATGGACAATTGATTATGAATAATTATTTATGTGGAAATAATATTCATGTGGAATTAATATTAATGTGTCCAGAATAATTATGTGGGAAGAATATTCATGAAAATTTTGAGAGGGGTGCACCCAGATTGCGCTTCACTGCATTGGGTAATGTTAGGTCTCATGAGATGTGAAGTGAAACGGGAATGGCGGTTATCCTTGACCCGTACTAATATGGGAAAAGAGATTTTAGTTTATCCATGAACCATACTAAACAAAGGTTTTATGATTCCTCCACATTTATATGATTCCATGTTTATACGAACCCATGATTATACAATATGATTTCATAAGTTCCATGCTTTGGATATCATTATGTCATGTCTCCTAACTCATGTTCTTAAGATGTATCCTTATGTTAATTACCTTACTGGGCATTTCAAATATCCCCTTTAGTTATGGGTTCCCTAGGGTACCTATGTAGATGTAAGGGCTCAAATAATGTTAGGATATATTTATGGAGATTAAATAAAGAAGTGTTTTTAGCCCCATGTTTTATGTTATATGTACCTAGTCTTCCAAGACACTAGACTTAACGATAATTGGCATATATTTGAAGATTAACTTTGCTTAAAATCATGTAATGTTATATGTAATTGGATTGGGCTGATATAACAGGTATTAGGTTACCGAGTTTAGCGTGCAGGGTATAGAGTTTACAGTTTTGATTTTAGGGTTTGTTGAGTAGAATATTGGTTTTAGGATGTAGGGTTTTGTTATCATGATGTACGATATATGATTTAGGGTTTAGTGTGTATGGTATAGGGTGAAAGTTTTAGTGTGTCAGGTTTTTGGTTTTGGTTCTAGGGTTATGGGTCTGGGTTATATGGTATAGGGTATAGGGTGTATGGTTTAGGGTGCAGAGTGTATGGTATACATCTTAGGATGTATGCTATATGGTTTAGGGTGGATGTTATATGTTTTAGTGTGTAAGGTTTAGGGTTTTTTGTGTAAGGTAAAGGGTGTTGGGTTTAGGGTTTACGATTTACGGTGTAGGGTACATGATATTGGTTATATACTATCAGGTTTAGTGTGTGAGATTTTGGGATTATGGTGTAGGGTTTTTGTTTTGGGTTTTGGGTTTTGCGATTTGGGTTTTGGATTTTGGGTTTTGGGTTTTGTATTTTGAGTTTATTTTTATGGAATAGTGTTTAAGATTAGAATATAGAGGTTATGTTTCATGTATAGGGTTTAGGGTGTAGTTTATTAGATTTAGGGTGTGGGTTTTAGGGTTTTGGTGTTAGATTTATGTTTTTCCATAGAGGGTATATGGTATATGTTTAGGGTGTTGGATATACGGTTTATAGTGTAGAGTATAGGTTTTAGGGTGTAGGGTATGAGCATAGTTGGGTTGGATATAGGGTTTTTTATGTCTGGATTAGGGTAATTGGTGATAGGTATAGGGTTTGAGGTATGTGGTTTTGGGATTAGGGTGTAGTTCACATGGTTTAGGGTGTGTGGTTTAGCTTTTAGGGGGTAGTTTATAGGGTTTCATGTGTAGATTTTAGTGAATAGTGTGTATGATTTTGGGTTTAGGGTGCATGATATATTATTTAGGGTGTAACATTTTGGGTCCTGGGTTTAGGGTGTAGAGTTTTGGTTTAGGGTGTAGAGTGTAGGGTTTATGTTTTATGGATTTGGGTTTCATGTTTTGGGTTATGGTTTAGGGTTTAGGGTGTAGTGTTTATGGATTAGGGTGCATGGTTTACGATTTAGATTTTAGGGTGTAGATTTTATGGTTTATGGTGTCACGTATAAGTTATCCGGGACTGGGATTAGTGTTTAGGATATATGGTAAGGGGTTTTTGGTGCATATTATAAAGTTTATAGTTTGGTAATGTGTTTTTTTGGGTTTTAGGGGATTTTTATTGTTTTAGTTATTGCACGGGTTTTTGGGTTTTTAGGGTTTTTGGGTTTTTGTGGATTTTATTGTATTTGGGATTTTCTAGGGGTTTTGGGGTTTATGGGGTTTTAGGGGTATTTTGGGTTTTTAGGATGTTTGTTTTTGAGTTTTTATGGGGTTTGGGTTTATTTTTTGTTTTAGGGGGTTTAATGTTTCTAAGGGTTTTAGGGTTTTGGGGGGTTTTTAGGGTTTCTAGGATTTGAGGGATTTACTATTTTAATGGGTTTACATTGTGTTTTAGCATTTTCTTTGTGTTTTTTGGAATATTTTAGTTTTTAAGGATTTTAGTTGTCTTTTTTCATTTTTGGGAAATTTTATTTATTAATTACAGTGTTTTGGATTTTTTGGGTTTTAAAGGATTTTATGGTTTTTAGTGGTTTTTCAGTTACTTGGTTATTTATGGGTTTTTTTTGTTTTTTTAGTGTTTTTTAAAATTTATTATGGTTTTAAGATATATGTGGTATTTATGTTTCTTTTATAATTATTATGGGTTTTTGTGTTTTCAATTGTTTTATGGGGTTTTAGCGTGGTTTTGGGGTTTTTTGGGTTTTTTATATTTTTAGGGGTTATTGGTTCTTTTTGTGTTTTATTGTATTTAGGGGTATTTAATGGGTTTTGACATACTTGTAGTGGGATTGGGGGGGATTGAGGGGTTTTTGGGGTTTTTTTTCAATATTAGGCTTATTAGGGATATTAGGGATTTTTGGATTTTTTAGTTTTGGGGGTTTAATGGTTTTAGTGGTTTTTAATTGTCTTTAAGTTTATTTAGGTATTTTAGGGTTTAGTGGGCTTTTCAGTTTTTTTGGGAATTTATATGGGTATTAGGGTTTTAGTGGTTTTTAGGGATTTCAGAGATTTTAGTGGGGTTATTAGGTTTATGGTGTTTGGTATATGGTTTATATTGTATGGTATAGGGTTTAGAGTGTAGGGTATAGGGGTAGGGTGATGGGATTATGGATTATTGTATATGTTATTGGGTTTAGGGTATAGGGATTATGGTTTTCAATTTTTGGTATTGGGTTTAAAATTTAGGGTGTATATTATAGGTTTTCAGTTATATGGATCCAGGTATATGTTGTAGGGTATTGGGTTTAGTATGTATGATAAAGGTTTTAGGGTGAAGGGTTTAGAGTTTAGGGAATGAGGTATAAGATTTTGGGTGTAGCGTATCTGGTATATGATGCAGGGTATACGGTTTTGGGTGTAGGGTTTAATGTTTTGGGTGGAGTGTATAAGGTTTTTGGTGTAGTTTTTAAGGTTTATAACATAGGGTATAGGGTTTAGGGCGTTGAGTTTAGTGTTTAGGGGGAATTATATAAGGTTTATGGTGTAGGGATATTGGTTTCAAGTGTAGTGTATATGGTTTTGGGTTTACATTTTAGGGTTTATAGTGTAGAATATATGGTATATGGTGTAGGGTTTGTTGTTTAGTGTGTATGGTGTATGGTTTACTATTTAGGGTGTATGGTATAGGGTTTTACGTATAGGGTTTATTCTGTACAGTTTATGGTTCCAGGTGTTGGTCATAAAGGTTATGGATAAGTGTTTAGGGTTTAGGGTTTATGGAGTTGGTTATAGGGGTATCGGTGTAGGTTTCATGGCTTACAGTTTAGGGTGTATGGTATAGGGTTATGGTATATTGTTTATGGATTAGGGAGTCAGTTGTATGATATAGGTTTTATCATGTGGTGTTTAGTTTGTATGGTTCTAGTTTGAGGGTTTTGGTTATATGGTATATGGTTTAGGGTATAGGGTTTATGGATTACGATGTAGTTTATAGGGTATAAAGTGTAGAGAATTAAGGTTTGGTAGTTGGGTATAAAGCATACGGTGTAGGGTATTGGGTTTAGGGTGTTGGGAAGGGGCATTAGGGTATACTGTTAAGGGTTTAGGGTGAAGGGTGACTGATTTTTCATGTAGGGAATAAGGGTTAGGATTTCGATTTTAGGGTATAGGGTATAGGGTATCAGGTATATAGTACATGGTTTATTTATTATGGTATACGTTTCATGGTGTACTTCATGGTGTATATGATATGGGGTTTAATGTTTTGGGTGTAGAGAATAGTGTTTATGGTGTAGGGATTAGGGTTAAGTTGTATGGTTTAGTGATTAATGGTGTATTGTTTTGAAAATATGGTTTTCCATATAGGTCTTATAAGGTATGGTATAATATTTAGTGTGTAGGATACAGTTTTTTTGGTGTTGGGTACATGGTTTAGGGCATATGGTTTTAGATATAGTGAATAAGGTTTTCAGGATAGTATTTTGGGTAGGGTACAAGGCTTATTGTGTGGGTATTAGGTTTAATGGTGTGGTGTCTAGGGTTTTGTTTGTAGGGTTTAGGATTTAGTGTGTATGGTAGTGTCTATAGGGTATTGGTTATAGGTTTTACTGTGTATGGTATATGGTTTAGATAGTTGGTTTCAAGGTTTTTCATATAAGGTATAGGGTTTAGGCTATAGGGTTTATCATGTACTATATAAGGATTTGGGTTTTTTTGGTTATAAGGTGTAGGGTGTATGGTTTTTGTTTAAGGGTTTAGGGTGTTGAGTTTAGGGTTTAGGGTATAGTATTTTTGTATATAGTTAAATTTATTTTATGGATTCAGGGTTTTTAGGTATTGTAGTATTTTTAGGGGTTTTTTATGTTTTTAGTATTTTTAGGGGTTTTATGTATTTTATGGGTTTTATGTTTTTTATTATATTTAGGAATTATAGGGATTTTTTGGGTTTTTGGTTTTTAGGGTTTTTTGTTTTTTTGGTTTTAGTTGTTTTTAAGGTTTTTAATGGGTTTTTGTGTTTTCATTTTTAGGGTGTTTATGGGTTTTAAGGGTTTTAGAGGTTTTAGAATTTTTTATTGTTTTCTTTATATTTTATAGTGTTATTTTGGGAAATTATGGGTCTTTATGTTTTTGTGGTCTTCTTTGTATTTTTTCGGGTTACAAGGATTTTTAGTATTTTTTTAAAATTTTGGGTTTTTATTATTTTACAGTTTTTTGAGATTTTTGGTGTTTTAGGGTTTTAGGAATTATATGGATGTCTTAGGTGTTTTAGTTGTGTCTTAGGATTTTTAATGTTTTTAGGATGTTTTAGGATTTTGGATATTTTATGGTTTTATTATTTTTGGGTTTTTTGGTTTTGGGGCATTTAATCGATTTTAAGGGACTTTTATGTTATTATTGGGACGTTAGGTTCTTTAAGGTTTTAAGGGTTTTTACCATCTTTTAGGGGTTTTCGGTGTTTTAGGGTATTTTTGGTATTTTAAGGATCTTTTTTGTTTTTATGTTCTTTTTGTTTTTTTATAGTGTTTTTATTGGTTTTAGGGGTTTTTGTGTTTTTAATGGATTTTGGGGGTTTTATGGTATTTATGGTTTTTAGGATTTTTAGGGTTTATTTAGTGTTTTCATGTGGTTTTCATGGTTTTTATCAATTTATGGGTTTTAGGGTTCTTATGGTTTTATTATTTTAGTGATATATTGTTAAGGGGTTTCTTTAGTGTGCTTAGTGTTTTATGGTTTTAATATGGTTTGAATGTTTTTTTTTGGGTTTTAGGGGTTTATAAAGATTTTTGGTTATCTGTAATTTTTCTGTTTTTTTCTATGTTTTTAGGTATCTTGGAGGTTTGGAGGAATTTTGGGTTTTTTTGGTGGTTGTGGGGTTTTTTTGGGATTTTTATTATTTTGGTCATTTGGAGTTTTAGGGGTTTAAGGGTTTTAGATATTTTTTCTCATTTTGGGGGTTTTATGATTTATGGGTTATTAGGGGTCTTAGGTGTCTTTATGTTTTTAAAAGGTTTAATGGTTTTTACAGGTTATTATGAGTTTTTAAGGGTTTAGGGTCTTTTGAGATATTTTAGGGTTTTAGAGTTTTAATGTTTTTGTTTCTTAATATTTTTAATGCATTTTAAGGTCTTCTAAATTATGAATTTTTTTCGAGTAATTAGGGGTATTAAGGGTTTTTGGTTATTTAGAGTTATTTTTTTGTTTTATTATTTTTAAGGGGTTTTTTGGAGTTTAGTGTATTTTTGGGGTTTTCGTAGTATTAAGGTATTTTGGGGTTTAGGGTTTTAGATTCATTTCTAGGTTTTTCAGGTGCTTTTGGGGATTTATGTAATTTTAGGATAATTTAAAATGTTTATTTTGTTTTATGTTCCTTTTTGGGATTTAGGGACCTTTTTGATTTTTTTGGATATTGCGGGTACTTTATAGTTATTTTGGGTTTTACAGTTCTTTAGGGTATTTTATGGTTTTTGGGTCTTAATTGTGTTTTTAGGGTAAGAGTTTCTATTTTGAGAGTTAGTGTTTTAGAGTTTTTTTTGCGTTTTAAGTATATTTTGTGTCTTTTTAAGGTGTTTTAAGGTTTTTATTGTCTTTTATTCTTTTTATGGTTTTTAGGATTTTTTGGGACCTTTTAGGGTTGTAATTATTTTTAGTGTCTTTTAGGGTTTTATAGTTTTAATGGTTCATTTAGTAATTTTTAAGGTTTTTAGAGACTATTATGGTATTTTAATGTTTTTAGGGGTTTTAGTAAATTTTAGTGGTTTATAGATTTTAGGTATTTTGGTTTTTTGTTCTTTTGATGGGTTTTGGGTTTTAAGGGTTTCTAGTATTTTTAGGGGTTTTAGTTTATTATTGGTTTCTATTGTTTTTTTTATATTATTTTAATTTTTCAGGTTTTGTGGATTCTTTTGGATTTTATGGGTTTTTGGAACATTCATGTATCTTTTGGTTTTTATAGATTTTTGGGTTTTAGATTTTTTCGGGTTTTAAATATAATTTTTTTGGGTTTTTTGGAATTATGATTTTAAGGAGTTTTAGGGGTTTTATTTAATTTTTTGAGTTTTTTGGTGTTTATGGTTTCCATGAATTCTTAGCGTTGTGTGTGTGTGTGGGGGGGGGGAGTTAGGGGGTTTTATGGTTTTAATGGGTTTTAGGATTTTTATAGGATTTTTTTAAATTTTAATTGGGTTTTCTGGATTTTTGGGTATTTTCTATGTTTTATAGTATTTTATGGTTTTAGGGACTAATTATTGTTTGGGTTTTCTATAGTTTCTATGTGTTTTAGGGACATTTAAAATTTTTATTGGTATATTTAGTGTCTTTTAAGATTTTAATGGGTTTTATGGTCTTTTAGTGTAGTAGGTGGTTTAACAGTTTTAAGGGGTTTTTAGAGTCATTAAGGGGTTTTAATGATTTTTTTTAGTTTTCATGTGCTTGAAGGATTGTTATTTTTTTGTTTTTATATATTATTAGGTTTTTTTAGTTTTTTAGAGTTGTTTATGGTAGTAGGTTTCTTTATGTTTTAGAACATTTTGGGGATTTGTTTTAGGGTATTAGGTTTATTTTAATGTTTTTTAGCGTTTTAGGAATTTTTTGGTGTTTAAATATTTTTATGAGGTTTTCAGTGTTTTCGGGGTTTCTCAGGGATTTTCAGGTTTTGTGGGTTTTCAAGAGTTATTGTCTTTTTTAGGGCTGTTTAGAATTTTTAGGGTATTTTGTGTTTTATGATTTCTTTTATTTTAAAGGGGGTTTTAATTTATGGTATGGTATTTAGGTTTTTCTTATCATTTTCATGGTTTTAAGAGGGTTTAAGACAATTTACGAATTTTATGGTTCTTATGGGGGGTTTTGGACTTTTTTGTGTTTTTAGGGTTTTAATGGATTTTATGGATTTTATGGTTTTATTGTTTTATGGGTCTTTTTAGGATATTTTGGAGTTTTTTGGGATTTTAGGGCTTTTGTGAATTTGTTTTTGGGGGGGTATATTAGTTTTATAGGGGTTTTAGGGATTTCAGGTGATTTAGGATTTTTAGGGTTTTTAGGGTGTTTATGGGATTTTATTGGTATTTAAGAGTTTTAAAAGGGTTTTAGGGTGCGCTTTATTTTTAATTTTTTTGGTAATTTTTTAGGATTCAGGGTTTCAATGAATTTATAGAATTTTGGGGTTTTGATTGTTTTTCAGTTTTTTATGTTTTTTCGTGTTTTTAGGGATTTTTTTGGTTTTTAGTGTTTTAAGGGTTTTCATGGAGATTTAATATTTTGATAGAACTATGGTTTTTTTTTATTTTTTAGTGTTTTTGGGTTATCAATGGTTTTTCTGGTTTTAGGGGATTTAATGGTTTTTAGGTATTTTTTGTTTATGGGAGTTTGGGTTTTTCTCCCCGGATTTTAGTGTTTTTTTGTGTTTTGGGGCATTATGGGTTTTAACGTTTTTTTGCTGGTTTTCATAATATTTAGGGGATTTATTCAAATTTAGGTTTTAAAGTTATTTTTTGATTTAGTATTTCCTTATTGATTTAGGGTTTTTAGCATTTTATATGGCTTTTTAGGGGTTTATGGGTTTTATGTTTTTGAGTGATTTTTGGTGTTTTACGAGGTATTTAGGGGTTTTATGGATTTGAGGTATTTAGGTTTTTTTAGGATTTTAAAGAGTTTCAATGTATTCTTAATGTTTTTTTTCATTTTTTATGGTTTTTTGAGGTTTTTTTAGATTTTTAGGGGTTTATAGTTATTTTTCTAGTATTAGGGTTTTTAGTTGTTTTTTATTTTTTGTGGTTTTAGGGTTTTTTGGGTTTCTAGTGATTAATGTTTTATTTATGTTGGGATTTTTTGGAATTTTTTAATTGGTTATATTGGTATTTAGGGGTTTTCTTATGATTTTTAATATTTTTGTCCATTTATAGTCCTTTAAGTGTTTAGAAGCATTAGGTCCTTTAGGTGGGGGGTTCAAATTTTAGGGACTTTATTGTTTTTTCAGGTGTCTAGCAGTTTAAAGGTTTTTAGTGTTTTCATTGGATTTTAGAGGTTTAGGGGTCAATGATGTATTTAGCGGTGTTTTGAGTTTTGGGGGTGTTAAGGGTTACTAAGAATTTATTAGGGGGTTTTGGATTTCTAGCGTATGAGGATTTCTTTATTTATTTTTATTGGTTTTTAGGTTTTTTTTCATGTTTAACAGTTTTTAATGTTTATTTACGGGTTTTAAGGTTTTTAATTTTTTATGGATATATGTTTTTAGGGTTTTTAGGGTATTATAGGGTTTAGGGTTGTTAATGTATTTTATGAGTTTTTTGTTTTGAAGTGTTTTAGGGTTTTTAATGGATTTTATTAGGTTTTAATTTTTTAGAGGTTTTATGGGTTACATGGGGTATACAGGTTCTGAGGGGGGGGGGGGGTTAGTGTTTTTGAGGATAGTAGGGGGTTTTGTAGATTTATTTATGGATTGGGATGGGGGTTACAGGTTTGGCGGGTTTATTTTTTTAGTTCTTTTACATTTTTACTGGGGGTTTGTAATAGGTTTTAGGGGTTTTTTATTTTTATTTGGTATTTATGTTTTTTGGATCTTTTTATGTGTTTTGTGGTTTTTAGGGGGTTTAGTGTTTTTATGTTTTTAGGGGTTTTGTGGTTTTATGGGTTTAAAATGTTTTACAGTTTTTAGGGGTGTTTACCGTTTTTGGGGTTTTTAGCTTCTTTAAACCGTTTTTAGCAATTTTATGGTATTTAGAGGTTTTATGGTTTTAAGGGTATTATTAGGTTTTGTATAGTTTTTATATATTTTCAATGGGTTTTAGGGTATTATGGCCCTTTAATGTTTTTATATCCCTTTAGGGGTTTAAAGTGTTTGGGGTTCCTTTACTGTTTTATGGATTTTCAGGTACCATTTTTGGTTTTGGGGGTTTTTCTGCTATTTTATGGTCTTAAATTTTTTTGGTACCCTTATGGTATTAATGGTTTTGGTAGTATTTCAGGGTTATTAGGATAATTTATGGTCTTTTGGGTCTTTTAGTGTTGTTATATATTTTTGGGTCTTTTGGTGGTTTTATTTTTTCTAGTGTCTATTATGGAATTTGAGGGGATTTTAGTGTTTTTAGTGTATTTATGGGGGTTTAGGATTTTTTAAGTCACTTAGGGGTTTTTGGGATTAATTTTTTTAAGGGTTTTAGTGTTTTAGGGTTTTAGGTTTTTAGAAGGATGTATGGGTTAGTAGGGTTCTTAGGGTTTTATTGTCCTATATGGATTTTAGTGATCTTTGGGGGATTTAATGGATTCTAGGGTTTTTATGGGTTTTATTGGTTTTAAGGTAATCATTGGTTTTAATGGTTTTAATATTTTTAAGTTGTTTTAGAGGTTTATTGGGGGTTTAATGGGTTTTTATGGATTTTTTTAGGTTTATTAGTGATTTTTTATGTTTTTTGGGGTTCATACGTATTTTAGTTTTTTTTTAATTTTTTAGTTTTTTAGGGTTTTATGGTATTTGTGGGATTTTTTGGGTATTCAGTTTTTTCATGGGTTTTATGTTTTTCTTATGGTTATTAGGGTTTATTATTGTTTTTAGTATTCTATGGATTTCTAAGGGGTTTTGGGGGTTTCATGGTTTTTATGGTTTTTATGGTTTTTAATTGTTTTTAGTTTAATTATAGTTTTTATGGTTTTCAGAGTTTCTTAGAATTTTTAGTTATTTTAGGGATTTTTAGGGTTTCTTATTTTTTATATGGGTTTTATAGTTTTTGGGGTTTTAAGGATTTTATGTTTTTAGGGATATTTTCATTTTTTGTGGTTTTTAGTGGTTTTTTGTGTTTTATGGTCTATGGGTTATGGTTTTGGTTATAGGGTTTAAGATGTATGGTATAGGGTTTATGGTTGAGGGTTTACGGTTTATGGTGTTGGTTATAGGGATTAGGGGGTAGGGTTTATGGTTTATGGTGTATGATGTATGGTATAGGGTTTATGTAGTTGTGTGTAGTGTGTAGTGTTTAAGGTGTCGGGAATTTGCTTTAGGGTGCATGATATACAATTTAGTTTTTAGGTTTTATGGTTTAAGTTATAGGGAATAGGTTTTAAAATGTAGATATTATGGTTTAAGTTGTGTCTTATAGGGATTAGGGTATAGGGTTTCCATTTTAGGATGTGGTGTATAGGGTTTAGGGTTTTGGGTTTTGGGTTTATGGTTGCAGCGTTCATGGATTTGGGTGTAGGGTTTAGCATATATGGTGTGGAGTATATGGTTTAGGGTGTAGGGAATAATGTGTAGGGATTAAGGTGTAGAGTATATGGGTTTCAGTGTAGGGATTTGGGTAGGGTGTAGAGTATTGGGTTTTGAGTGTATGGTTTAGTGTTTAAGGTTTTTGGTATAAGGTTTACAAGGTTGAATTATGCGTTTAGGGTGTAAGGTATCAGATTTGTGGTGTATTTTTTATGGTTTATGATATAGGGTATAGGGTTTAGGGTGTAGGGTATAGGATTTAGTGTATATGGTATATTTTTTATAATGTAGGGTATAGTGTTCAGGGTGTACGTTTTAGGGTGTAGCGTATTGGTTTAATGGGGTATGTTTTAGTGTTTTGGGAGTAGTTTATGTGGTCTAGGGTGTTCTGTGTAGTGTTTGGAGTATAGGATATAAGTTTTTGGGGTAGGGTATATGGTTTGTGGTATAGGGTATAGTGTTTAGGGTGTATGGTTTAGGGTTTAGGGTGTAGGGAATAAGGTTAATGTTTTAGGTTTTAGGGTTCATGGTGTAAAGTATAGGTTTTAGTGTATAGTGTTTTGGGTTTATTGTGTCGGGTATAGGGTCCTAGGGGAAAGGATTAGGGTGTAAGTAATTGGATATAGAATTTAGCTTTCATGGTTAAGATTTTATGGTATAGTGTTTAGGGTGTAAGATTAAGAGTTTAGGTTGTAGTGTATAATGTTTACATTGTATGGTTTATTGTTTATTTTATTATGGTTTATATTTTAACGAGCATTAGGATTTTTAGTTGTTTAAGGGATTTTAGTTGTTTTTATTATATTTAGGGATTTCTAGGAGTTTCAGGTTTTTTTGTGTTTTTTAGGGTTTATTGGGGTTTTAGGGGGATAAAGTGTTTTTACAAGGTTTTAGGGGTTTTATGGGTTTTTATTGTTTTTAAGGTTTTACAGTTTTTTGAGGCGTTTTAGTGTTTTTGGGATTTTTTAGGATTTTAGCGTTTTAAGGGTTTTATGGAGTGTAAGATTATAGGGGTTTACATAGATTATTTTTGGATTTTTGGGTTTTCTAAAGGTTTTATTAGTTTTTTTTATAGATTTTAGGGATTTTGAATTTTTTATGTTTTTTAGTTTATTTACAGTCTTTGGGATTTTATTTTGGTTTTTATAGATTTTAGGGTTTTAGGGTTTCTTTTTGTTTTTAAGGTTTTGTCATATTTTAGTTTTTGTTTGGGTTTTTAATGTTTTATTTGGGCTTTTGGTTTTTTGGGTTATTGTGATTTTTATGGGTTTTAGTGTTTTTATGTTTTTATTGTATTTTTAGTATTATAATTTTTTTTTGGATTTTATGGTTTTAGGGGTTTTAATAGTTTCATAGTTCTTTTAGGGTTTTATAGATCTTTTAGTATTTTTATTGGGTTTTATGGTCTTTTTGGTTTTAGGGTTTTTTTGGTCTTTTAGCGCATTTAGTAGTTTTAAGGTCTTTAAGGGTATTTTGGGGTTTTAAGGTCTTTTAGTGGGTTTTAGCGGTTTATAGGGTTTTGAGGATTTTTTTAGTGTTTTAAAGGTTTTGGGTTAATTTTTTTTGGGAATCTAGGATCTTCCAGTATTTAATGGCTTTTAGTGGTTTTTTGGGGGGTTTAGGGGTTTTTGGGTTTTTTGGGTTTTAGGATTTTTAGGGGTTTTTAATTGTTTGGGGTTTTTTTGGTGAAAAAGGATTGGTACTGGTATCCCCACCAAACATTAATGAAAAAATGTTACAAGGACGGATTGCACATCTAAGAGTGTATCTCTCCCTTCATATATGATTCCACATACGACGAACAAAAGGGAGAAGCAATACAGGAGTACAATGAGCTCTGTTCCCCAATTGTGGTAGATTTATTTATTGGAATTCCCTGTATTTGATTTTGAGGGAATCCACTACAATCATCATGTTAGATTCAATCCAAAGGGAGTGACATGTAAATTGACCATAAAAAATAACTACTTTCATCATCACCCATAAATCCCCTTCATTGGTACGTCTGTCTCCAATAAAATGGTAAATGTAGCACTTGACAAATAGTCTGCAGTGCTGAATACCCCACAACACCATGATGAGCCAGTTGCACCCAACGCTACACTATCCACACTGAACATTATTCATGCTGGGATTGGGGGAATCCATCATATATATTTCAACACCTACAACTTCTTCCCAACCAACAACTCCATGTGAACGAAACAGAGTCAGATCATTAACATTATTTTCCATCGAACTTGTTTGGAGATGGGACGCCGCCATGACCTCTATGTGGATCGTCACCAATCCTCCATAAAATGATAGAGTCTTCCAGTTAAAGGACAATTTATTTTTGGGATTTTCTAGTTTTTTATGTTTTTAGGTGTATTTAAAGACTTTTATTGATTTTTTTTCAATTATAGGGCAATTTTATTATCTTTTTGGAGTTTTATAATCTTAATGGAATTTTGGGGTTTTATGTGTTATAGGGTTTTAAGGGTTTTAATGCGGTTTTAGGGTTTTTTTGGGTTTTACGGTTTTTATAGATATTAAAATCAATTTGGATTTTAAGGTTGATATAGTACTTTAGGGATATTTTTTCATTTAGGGTTTGTAGTTTTTTAGGGTCTTTTAGTGTTTTGGGAGTTTTTGGGGGTTTTGGGGTATTCTATAGTTTTATTATATTTCAAGGTTTAATGGGATTTTAGGTTTCTGTGGGTTTTAAGGGTTTATTATGGTGATTAATGGGTTGTATTTATCATTTATGGTTTTATTGGTGTTTTGGGGAATGTTTTTTTTTGTTAAGGATTTTATGGTCTTTTAGGAGTATTTGGGTTTTCAGTACTTTTAGGGACTTTTAGGTGTTTCACGATTTTTAGGTTCCTCTAAGAGTATTTTGGATTGTAAGAGGTTTTAGTCAATATTCTGGGTTTTTTTTTGTTTTCTAGAGTATTTTATGGTTTTAGTGGGTTTTAGGGTTTTTAGGGTTTTAGTGGTTATATGGGGTTTTATGTTTTTATTTAGGATTCTAGTAATTTTTGGGGGGATATTGGATTTTTAAATTGTTTAATGGAATTTAGGTTCTGTTTTGGGGTTTTTAAGGATTAAATGATGATTTCAGTGTCTTTATTGTATTTAGGGTGGTTTTAGGTATTTTTATGCTTTCATGGGTTTCAAGTGGTTTTAGGGTTTTTTGACGATTTTAGGGTTTTAAGGGTTTTAATTGTTTCTTCGGTTTTTATGGACATTTATTGTTTTAAGTGTTTTTAGTGTATTTTAGGGTCATAGAGGGCTTTATTATGTTTTTTGGGAGATTTAACATGGTTTTTGGGTTTTAGGGGTTTGAGTATTTTTATGGTTTTAAAAGGGGTTTGGGTTTTATGATTTTCAAAATCTTTTTTGGATTTAGAATGTTTTTAGCATTTTTAAGTTACTTGAGGGGTTTTTATAATTAGTTTCATTTAGATAATTTATTGATTTTAAGGTCTTTTAGGGTTCATTATGATTTCATGGGGTTTTAGTGTTTTATTGTTGTTTAGGGTGTTTTTGGGGGCTTTCATTTTTAAGGGTTTTAGAATTTTTAGAGGTTTTTAGTTATTTTTGTCAATTTTTTTGGAATTTAGTGTTTATGGGGTTTTTATGTTTTTAGGTTTTTAAAAGAATTTTGGAATTTTTATGTTTTTTGTATTTTATATGTTTCTATAGGGTTTTTATAGATTTTAAGTGTTTGAGGGTTTATGGTTTTTTGTGGGGTCTCAGGGGTTTTAGGGTTTTTATTGTTTTTATATTTTTAGGGGTTTTAGGGATTTTTAATTATTTTTAGAAGTGTTTAGGTGTTTTGGGTTTTCAAAGTACTAATGAGTTTATGTTGTTTTAGGGTTTTTATGGGTTTTTGGACTTTTCATGTCTTGTAAGGGGTTTTTATTAATTTTAGGTGTTATTTTTGGTTTTAAGGGTTTTACATTTTTTTGGAATGTTAGGGGTTGTAAATATTTTTAGTGGTTTTTTGGATATTTAGGGGGTTTCAGTTATCGCAGTTTTAGGAGGCTTCTTTAGTTTTTTGGGGTTTTTGGGTTTTTGGAGTTTTTAGGGTTTTATGGTGTTTAATGGGTTTGGAGATTTTAGGTTATTTAAGGTATTTTATGATTATTAAGGGTTTATATCGAGAATTTTTTTATTTATGGTTTTTATTGAAATTTAATTGTTTATGTGTTTCAGGGGTTTTTTGGGGTTTTATAGTTTTATGGTTTTCATTTGTTTTAATAGTTTCAAGGGTTTTAGGGGTTTTTAGTGTTTTTAATAATTTTTTTATGTTTTAGGGTTTATTAGTGTCTTTAGGGGTTTTAAGTATATTATGACTTTTATTGGATTTGAAGGTATTTAAGTTTTTTTAGGGGGTTAGGTTTATTGGATTTTCTGGGTTTTAAATGGTTTGTAGGGTTTTTAATGATATTTAGTGTATTATAATTTTTAGGATTGTTAGGGTTTTTTGGAGATATAGTGTTTTTAGGATTTTTATAGATTTTATTGCTTTATAATAAAATTTGGTTGCTTTTTTAAAATATTAGTTTTTTTTCCATTTTTAGTGTTTCTAGTATTTTTCGGAGGTTTTCAAGGTTCATAGTGCTTTTATTATTTTTTTTGATTTATAATGTTTGAGGATATGATGGGGTTTTAAGGGTTATTTGGTTTTTAGTACATTTTATGGGGATTACGAGTTTTAGGGGTTTTCAAGGATTATTTAGGTTTTTTCAGGTTTTAAAGACAAATTACATAATTCCTGAGATTTGAATTATTTTAGGAATTAATAGGGTTTTATGATTTCATGGTTTTATGTTTTTTGGTATTTTTATGATTTTTAGGGTCTTAATACATTTTAAGTTGTTTTTTGGGGGTTTTAGGTTTTTTGGGTTATTATGGGTTATTGGATTTTTATGGTTTCTTACGATTATTGTTATTTTCTTAGGGTTTTAGGGTTTTAGGGTTTTATTGTGGATTTTTAATGTTTTTGGGGTTTTATGAATTTTTCATGGGTTTTATGGTGTTATGGTTTTTATTTGATTTTAGGGTATTATGGTTTTTATACTCTTTTAGTGTTTTAATGTTTTAGGGTTTTTAAAGTTTAGGGTTTTTTATATTTTTTAAAATTTCATGGGTTTTTTAGGTTTTAATGGTTTTCTTGGGGTTTTAGGGTTTTCTAGGGTTTTGGGGTTTTTATGGTTATTAGGGTCTATTTGGATTTTCAAGTTGTTAGATTCATTTTGGGATATTCAGATCCTTTAGGGTTTTTAGGTTTTTAGTGTCTTTTAGTGTGTTGTGGGTTTTTGGGGGTTTCTGGGGGGGTGTTTTAATGTTTTTTTTGGTATTTTAGGGTTATATGTGTTTTCGGGTTTCTATGGGTTTTAAGGGTTTATTATTGTGATTTAGTGGTTTTATAAATCATTTATGGTTTTATAAGTGTTTTAGGGAATATTTTGTTTTTTAGGGTTTTTATGGTCTTATAGGGGTTGAGTGTTTTAAGGGAATTTTAAGGGTTTCAAGATTTTTAGGATCCCCTAAAAGTATTTCGGTTTTTTAGAATTATTAGTCATTTTTTTAGGTTTCTATGGTTTCTAGAGTATTTTATGGTTATTGTGAGTTTTAGGTTTCTTAATGATTAAGGGGTAGTATGGTGTTAAATATGTTTTTAGGTTGATAATAATTTTTGGGGGTTATAGATTTTTTAATTTTTTTAGGTTTATTTTGTTTTTTTGGGATTTTTTGGGATTTTTTGGGAGATTTGAGTGTTTTATGGTTTTTAGGTTGGATTTAGGTATTTCTAATTTTTCATGGCGTTTCAAGTGGTTTTTGGGTTTTCTGAGGTTTTTAGGGTTTTAATGGTTTATATTTTTTAAATAGTTTTTATGGTCTTTTAATGTTTTAAGCGTTTTATTGTATTTTATGGCCATAGAGGGATTTCTTTTGCCTTTTGGAGGATTTTACATGATTTTTGTATTTTTAGAGATTTGAGGATATTTATGGGTTTGAGGAGGGTTGGGGTATTATTGTTTTCAATATCTTTTATGGATTTAGAATATTTTTAAAATTTTTAGTTTATTTTATGGGGTTTTTTTATATTTAGTGTCTTTTAGGAAATTTATTGAATTTAAGGAATTTTAGGGGTCTTTAGTATTTCTAGGGGTTTTTGGGTTTTATTGGCGTTTAGAATGTTTGGGTGGGGGGGGGGTGAGTTTTTAGAGGGTTTAAGATTTTTAGAGGTTTATATATAATTTTTTTGGTTTTTTGTTATGAATTTAGGGTTTATGGGGATTTATTAGGATTTTTTAAAGGATTTGAAGTATTTTAGTGTTTTTTGGATTTAATAGATTTCTTATGGTTGTTTTGGGATTTTAGGGTTTTAGTGTTATATGTTTTTTTTGGGGAATAAGGTTTTATGTTTTTTAATGTGTTTTTATGTTTGTTTGGTTTTTAGTGTTTTTTGGGGTTAGAGGGGATTGAGAGGTTTTTAATTTTTTTTATAGTTATTATGGGTTTTAGAGATATTCATTGATATTTAGAGGAGTTTAAGGGATATGGTTTTTCCAGGTATTTATGTGTTTAAGGGGTTCCAGGGATTTTTAGGGTTTTAGGACATTTCATGTCTTATTAGGGGGTTTTATAGCTTTCAGGTGGTTTCAGGTTTTTAGGGCCTTTACGGTTTTTTTGAATGTTAGGGGTTGTAACGTTTTTAGTGTTTTTTATGATCTTTAGGATTTTTAGAATATTAAGGATGTTTTAGTTATCATGGTTTTAGGATATTTCATTAGTTTTTTGGGTTTTTAGTGTTTGTGGGGGTTTCAAGGGGTTTTATGGTGTTTAAGGGGTTTGGGGTTTTTAATTTATTTAAGGTATTTTAAAATTAAAGGGTTTTATGCCGTTTTTGGTTTATTTTTGGTTTTTATTAAATTTTAATGGTTTTTTGGGTTTTTAGGGTTTTTTTGGGTTTTATAGTTTTATTGTTTTTATTAGTTATGACAATTTATAAGGATTTTAGGGTTTTAGAGTGTCTTAAGAGTTTTAGTTATGTTTTTGGGTTTATTAGTGTCTTTGGAGGATTTATGAATTATTAGGACTTTAATAAGATTTTAAGGTATTCGTGTTTTTAAGGGTTTAGTGTTTTAGGAATTCATGGGTTTAAATGGTTTTTAGAAATTTTTAAATATTTTTTGTTTATTATAATTTTTAGGTTTGTTAAGGTTCTTATGAGCTTTAGGGTTTTTATGGGTTTTAATGACTTTATGGGTATATAATAGTTTTAGGCTCTTTTTTGAAATTTTATTTTTTCATTTTTAGTGATTTTGGATTTTTAGTGGGTTTCATGGTTCATAGTGCTTTTATTGATTTTTTGGGTTTTAGTGTATTTAGGATGTTTAGTTTTTAGGGGATTTATGATTTTTAGTACTTTTATGGTTTTTGTTTTTTAGGGGTTTTCAGGGATTGTTTTGGTTTTTTAGTTTTTTAAAGAGGCATTAAATATTTCCCAAGTTTTAGTGTTATATTAGGGTTTTATATATTCTTGGTTTTATGTTTTTTTCTGATTATTATTATTTTTAGGGTCTTAGTACTTTTGAATATGTTTTGGGGTTTTTTTGGTTATTTTGGGTTATTATAGGTTTTTTTCGATTTTTAGGGTATTCTTACAATTATTGGCATTTTCATAGGGTTTTAGGGTTTTATGGTTTTATTATGGAATTTTAATGTTATTTGGGTTTTTATAAAATTTTCATTGGTTTTATGATTTTATGGTTATTATGGTATTTTAGGGTTTTATGGTTTTTGTAGTTTTTAGTGTTTTAATGTTATAGGGGTTTTAAAAGATTAAGGGTTATTATATTTTCTATAGTTTTATGGGTTTTTAAGGGTTTTTAGGTTTTACTGGTTTTAAGGGACTTTAACATTTTTTATTGGTTTTAGGTTTTTATTTATTTTATGCTTTTATGGGTTTGATGGTTTTATCAATTTGTTTTGGGATTTATGATTATTTCGGATATTTTTTTGTGTTTTTTGGATTTTTGGAAATTTTCTTATTTTTTTAGTGTTTTAATGGGGTTTTAATGTTTTTTGGATTTTATGGATTGTTTGGTTTTTAGGGATTATTATGTGTTTATGGGTTTGTGGTTATATAGATATTTTAGTTTTTTGGGGGGTTTGGGTTTCATTGTTTTTGGGCAGTTTAGGATTTTTTTATTAGTCATTTAGGGGGGGTTTAGGGGTATTAAGGGTTTTGGGGGGGGGGGGGGGGTTAGTGTCAATGATTTGCTTTAGGGGTTTTATTTTATTATAGTTAATTTGTTGTTCCTTTGGGTTTTTAGAGTTTTTGTTGGGTTTTAGAATTTTTAATGTTTTAGGGATTCAATGATGTTTCAGGGAGTTTCTGGGGTTTTATTAGTTTTTAGTTTTATTTTGGGTTTTTGGGAATTTTATGTTTTTATGGATTTTTTGGGTTTATTTTTATCATTAGGGGGTCTGGGTTTTTACGATTTTTAGGTTTTTAGTGTAATTTAAGGAGTTTTGTGTTTTAGGGATTTTTTTGGATATTTGGTATTTTACATTATCTTTTGGGATTTTATGGGTTTCAGGGGTTTTATTGAGTTTTTAAGGGTTTTTAGGGTATTTCATTTTTAGTGATTTTGCTGGATTTATAGGATTTAGTGTATTTAGGGGATTTTTGGCTTTTTATTTTTCTTAATTTTATAGGGATTTTTTTGTTTGATGGTTTTAATGTGATTTATGGATTTTAAGGTTTTTTGTGTTTCTAGGGTTTTATGGACTTTCTGAATTTTAAGACTTTTAAGTGATTTGAGGAATTCAATTTTTTGAAAAGGATTATCATGTTTTTATAATTCTTTTTATTTGTTTTTAATGTTTGAATATTTCTTTTGGTTGTTTGGGTTTTTTGGGTTTTATGGGTATTTGGTGGTTTATTGGTCTTTTAGAGGATTCAATATTTTTTTGGCTATTTTAATGTTTTATAGGTATTTTGGGGTCTTTCTTGGGTTTTGGTTTATATTATGGGTAATTATGGTTGTTTGATTTTACTCTCCTTTGGGGATTTTTGGGGATTTTAAGGTATGTTAGAGTATTTAGTATTTTTAATGACTTTTAGGATTTAAGGGTTTTTCAATTTTTCTATTCTTTTAGGGGTTTTTATGATCTTTTGGGTATTTTTATGTATTTAGTGTCCTTTTTTGTATTTAGGGTTTTAGTGTCATTATGGGGTATAGAACTTTTTAGGTACATAAAGGAATTTTAATGTTTTTTTATGATTTGCATGGTTTTCTGGGATTTCTGGTTTTTATGGGGTTCTATGAATTTTTATTATTTTCGAGGTTTTAGGACATTATGGTTGTTATGATTTTTAGAGTTTTAAGGATTTATAGGATTCATTTTTTAAGGGTCCTAGTTTTTTAGAATTTTTAGAGCCCGTTAGGGTGTTTTTGGGGGTTTAGTGTATTTTTTGTTTTTAGTGATGCTTAGTGTTTTTATCGTCCACTAGTTTTTTTTGGTTTTTTGTTTCCTGTATCTTTTGTTATGGGTTTTAGTGTCCTTTAGAGGTTTTAGGGTATTTATTTTTATTTTAGGGGTCTTATAATTTTTAGGGGTTTAGGGGGTATTAGTGTTTTTAAGGGTTTAAACATTCTTCTATGAATTTAATTAGGTTATTATGAATTTTTTTGAATTTTATGGGGTTTATATTACTTTGGGGATAGTTGGGGCTTCAGGGGGTTTCAGGGGTTTTATGTTATTTTAGAGGGTTATTTGGATTTTATTGGTTTTGGTGGTTTTTATTTTATTTACGAGGTTTTATTGGGTTTTAGTTTTTTATTGGTTTTATGTTTTTTATGTTTTTTGGGGGTTTATAATTTATTTGGTTTCTCTATTTTTTTAGTGGTCTTTAGGTTTTTAATTTTTTTTGGGTTTTATGGTTATTAGGTTTCTTATGGTGTTTTATGGTTTTTCATATTTTTAAGGTTTTAAGGAGGTTTAGGGGGGTTTTTTGTGTTCTATATGATATTTATTGTGGTTTAGATTCCTATGGGTTTTTAGATTTTATGATTCCATAGTGTTTTAGGGGGGGTTTAAGGGTTTATTATGTTGTTTTTTAGGTTTCAACATCTTTATGGTTTTTAGCATGGTTTAGGGGATCTAATTCTATATTATAATATTTATAGTGTTTTATGCCCTTTTAGGGGACTAAATCATTTTATGCTAATTTAATATTTTTAGGGTTAATAGCGTCAATGGGGTTTTAGGTTCTTCTATGGGGTTTAATGGGATTTTTTTATTTTATGAATTTTATTTTTTTAGTGTTATAAGGTTTTAGGGTTTTAAGGTTTTATGGTTTTTAGGGGTTTTTGGGTGATTAGGGTTTTTATTGGTTTTTTTTGTTTTTTTTTTTGAATTTTAGGGATATATGGGTTTTAGGGGACCAGAGTTTTATGTTGTTTTTAGGTTTTTCATAGGTTTTTAGTTTTTAGGGTTTTTAGGATTTTGGGTGGTTCATAGTGTTTTTTGGTTTTAAGGTTTATTTATAGATATAATTTGGTTTTTAGTTTTTAAAGAGGTTTTTTGTTGGTTTTGATGCTTTATTGATTTTTATTTATTTTTAGTTTGAAGGGGTTTTTTGATTTTTTTTGTTTTTTAGGGAATTGATGGGGTTTTAGATTTTTTGCGTTTTTATGGGGTTTTAGGGTATTTTTGGTTTTTATGATTTTAAAATTTTTATATTTTTTAGGTTTTGAGTGTTTTTTATATTCTTTAGGTATTTAGGGTCTTTTAATTTTTATGCATTTTTTTGATATTGTATGGTTTTTTATTTTTAGGTTCTATTAGTGGTTTTTAGAATATTAAGGGCCATTTAGGGGTTTTTTGGTTTTTAGTGCTTTTTAGGATTTTTTTAGTTTTTATGAGGTTCCATTATGGTTTTGGGGGTATTTTTGGTGTTTTTGGGGATTTGGGATTTTCTTGTATTTTTAGGCATCTCAGGGTCCTTTAGGGGATTTATTTATTTTTGAGTCTTTTAGGTGTTTTACGGTATTTTATGTTGTTGAAATATTTTTAGGGTTTATGGAGTATTTCTAGGTTTTAGGTTTTTTAGAATCCTTAATGGTTTTGGGATTTTAGGGTCTTTCCGAGGTTTTAGGGCCTTTTATGCGTTTATTGGATTTTTATGTGTTGTAGGGATTTTTAGAATTTTAGGGGGTTTTATGGTTTCATGGTTTTTTTGTTTCCTAGGTTTTTTCCTAATTTTAGGGTTTTTAGTTTTTTTAATATCTTTTAGGGTTTTAGGTGGGGTTTTTTGGGGGTTTCTATGGTTTTTGTGTTTTTGGAGTTAATAATTTTAAGTGGTTATTAGATTTTTTAGGGATTTAATTAGTGTTTAATGGTTTTAAGGGTTTTAATGAGTTTTTAGTTTTTTAAAGGGTTTTTGGTTTTTACTAATATTTGAGTTCTAATGGGTTTTATGGTTTTTATGGTTTTAATGGTTTCCAATATTTTAATGGTTTTATGGATTATTATCAATTTAATATGTTTTTTAGTTTTTAGGGTTTCTAGTGGGTGTATCTAGATATCGCTCCATTCCATTTTGTAATGTTTCTTTTCATAATGGGAAGGATGAAGGTAGTTACCAAGGAAGTTTATCCTATAGATTTTACAAGTATCAATTTTATTTAAAACACTGGTTATGAATATAATTCCTTAGAGATTTATAAAATTAGTTTTTATTTTCATTCAATGGATGTAAAGGTTTTATTTGAGAAAAAATTGTTTTTATTTTTCAATTAAAAATGTCTTATTTTATTCACATAATGAAAATTGGGATAAAGGTAATGATTAAATGGGAATTTTTATTTTTCATTAGAATAACTAATTTATTGTTTATATGCCTCATTATAATATTTTTTGTTTTATACCACAATTTAAAAATGTTTTTCATAGGTTTTAAGGATTGGTAATGGAAACGAAGAAGAAAAATTAAATGTCATGATGATTTATCATTAAAAGATAACATGTTTCATTTTAAAAGGTTTATATTATTGGAAAAAATAATACTATGTATAACTATCAATGTTTAATTTATGGGGTTATTATATTTGATTTATGACGTAATTAAATAATACTTTAAACTGTAATGATCCATAAGAATGTCTGAAAATGAAATCTTAACTAAAAACCTAGGTTCATGTAATGTTTGAGGTTTTTCCCTTATAGTTGGTATTAGAGGAAAGGTTTACAACACTTTAGATATTAGAATTTTTTCATTTGAGGTTACCTTAAGAGTTATATATACCATCATGGGTTTATAATTTTAAGGTTGATCAAATTTTCAAAGGATTGTAAACATTTTTTGAGGTTTTAAGAAATCTATTTTGATGATATTAATGTTATTTTTAGAAATATATATTTGGTATGTTGTATATTTAATCCTTATTTTTATCATAAAATTTATTATTTTAGAATAGTGATATAATATTTTTGTGGATATTAGTTCATATTTGTGAGATGACCTTTGAGGATAAAACATTATTTAATGCATACTTTATTTAGTTTGTTTTTTTAATTTAAAGGTTAATGTATTGTATAATTTTTATGGGTATTTTCTTTACAAGAACCGTTTTAATTTTAACATTAATTAATTCATTTTAAAATTTAATGATATTATTTTATACAATTTTGAGATGATTTATCAATATTATTGTAAGCTGATATCAAACAACCCTATTATACATTCAAGATGATTTAACCATCACTATAATGTTATTTTTTCACAAGAAATTTACTGATTTTTGGAAAAAAATTAATTATAAGAAACCATTTTCACTATCAAATAACATTTCATTTATCAAAAATATTTTGGATCATGGAATCTCTTTTATATTATTTTGAAATCTCAAACAATTTTTCATATTAAACAAGGGAAATTACACCAAGGGCTTGTATTATTCTTTTCTAATGATATGGACTCCTTGTAGAATGATAAATGGGTATCAACTACATAAATTAAGTCTAGTATGTCCGGATTTAATTATGTAATTATTTTATCAATTTCTAATAATGAAGCATGATTGGTTTGATATTGAATAATCATATATAAATATTTAATATATTTGATGTGTATGATTAAATTTTTAAGGAATATGATGAAAAATCAAATTTAAAGGTTTAAGAAGGTTATTTATTGATTATATGATTATGTATTTAGTTTGATAATTAATATTTTGTTGTATTTTTTTATTATATTCTAATAAATTCTAAATATTTTGAGAATCCGGAAACACCTAAGGATTATTCTATATTACAATTTCTTTCAAATTTTTGAGAAATATGTTAGATGGAATACATACCAATGAAAAGTGGTGTAGTGAAAAGGTAAAAATCATAGAGACAGTCCAATAAGGACATAAAAATAATATAAATAAACCATTATGTTAACATGTTCTTGATATTAAGGAAATAATAGTAATTTAACATTATTTGATGAGGTGGGGATAAAACCTATATAAAATACTATTGAGGTTAAAAAATTAATTTAAAGATTAAAGATATTTTTTTAGGATATCGAATATTTCTCTTGTAATTTTATATGAATTATATTAAAATAGTTTTATTAAAATGAAAAGAAATGTTTAGGTGAAAACCCCTCACATACATAGATTTCATGAGGATTGAAACCATTTAGAAAGGGTGACAAGTTTGTAGTGATTACCACTAGCCTACAAGTTGTTCTACTTGGAATGACAGTATAAATAAAGATCAAGATGATTTTGGGAACATATGGTTGGTTATATAGATAAATATGGGATTTAATAGATATTTTGTGATTATCTTTTTAATACGATTTTGGAAGATGTTAACTATTTTTGGAAATTTATATGATTAAGGTAAATAAAATATTTTGGGATATTATTTGAGAAATAGAGTTGAATTATATTTTGGTAGAAATTATGATTCTAATTCTAATATATTTATTTTATGGAAATGAATATAATATTTTTGATGTTATATGAATAGAGAATATGAATTTTTGTGAATATGAATTTATGACTGACTAATGTTGATTGGATATCACTCTTAAATTAATCAAAGAAGAATATGTAATCAAGTTATTCTTAAATATTTTCCTTCGAACATCACTTGTAATATTTTGCATAATTTTCACGATAGATCTAAGTTAAACATTTGGTTTCATTATTGAGGATTTGAGTATTCTTGTCATATTTAATCATATGATGGTTTATTAATTCTTCAAATTATATTAACTGGTGATAATCATTTTCATTTTGGTAAATGTCTAAAGAATTTAGGAATAGTTTTTTATATTTTGAAGGATTACATGATGTATATAACCATATTTACACATCCGCCTAATTTTCTCCTATTTAGAAAAAAATTTATGTTTTAGTCATTTTTATCATTATAAGTGGACGTTTTATTAATTTTTCTTAAGATATGGGATTCCAGAAAAGGAATTTTTAGATAGTTTAATCCTAATAGTTAATTTATATTAATTTAATATATTAAAAAAATTCCTAGTGTACACCTACCATATATTATAAAAGGGAACCTCATATCCTCTTTTATTTTCACAAACTAAGCCTTTTTTTCCATGAACGGAAAAATAACTTCCTAAAATAACTATACGCATCATATATTCCATAGTTATATCAAAAAACTATCTTAGGAATTCTTTTGGTGTAAATATAAGGAGTTGTTTTTGAGGAAATGGAATTCATATCTAAGCAATTTTGTTTTGTTTCTTTTTCTAACATCTTCAAATATTCAACAACAATGTTAAAATAAAATCACCATTATCTTACATATACTTATATGTTTTCTTGTTAATTTAATATCCAATTTCCATATAATCTTCCATCGAATTGGATTTGAAATAAGTGATATGATATTTGGGGGACTACCACCTCATGAACTGATGTAATTATCTTCCAGTCCCCACCTATTAAAGATATAGTTCTAATTATGTACATATTGTATATATATAATTTTAATTAATAATATATAAATATTAAAATATATTACATCATTTACTTTCTTACATTTATATTCACTGACAAATGATAGTAAAAATAGTTTTTATTTTATATCTATGGGGTCTAAAGGTTTTATTTCTGATGAGATAGTGTGTTTTTATCATTTGGAAGACATTCAATTATTTCTCTAAACTAAAATTGATATAAAAGTAAAATATTCAGGTATTTTAATATTTTTCAGTGGAATAACTGAATTCTTTTTGATAAACGTAGAATAATTTTTTAAATTACCTGGAAATTCCATATAATTTTTAAATATTATTTGGGATTAATATGAGTTTGTGAAAATTGACAGTGCATGGTTCCGAGGCCCAGTGTGCCCTTTACATATTTTTTTAACTTTTTATAAGGTATGTTCAGTAAACATGCAAGTGGAATTTTAAATTTTTTAAATCGGTGATCAGATTCTAAATTCAAGGGCACCATTGATTGCACAACATTGAGATTCTCTTATGGGAGGCTTAACATCGACAATAGTAGGTCAGGAGAAAAAGTTAATTTTTGGGCATTTTAACGAATAATAAATTGACAAAAAAAGTCATTTTATTATTCTACAAATGGTTGAGAGGTGGTGGTGGGACCAATGAGTTGTCAATCCATTTAATGTCTTGACACTTTTATTTTGTAATTGCACCATTGGGAATTAAGACTTCCATTCATTAATGAACCTCAATAATCTCTCTTTCAATTAATCACCTTTCCCACTCTATTTACGTTGGGCTCATTCTTATGTTGCTAAGAGGAATGAGAGGAACCTCGGGTAGTGTACCACGACCTCTTCCACAAATGAATAACAGAGATGGCTATATTGGAGGAATCAATCCAGAATCAACCAGCGACTGCGGATTCATCAAATGTGAATTCTTTTTCCAAAAGTTATGATGTCTTCACTGATTCCATGGTTTGGGTTTTATTTAAATTCATTTGATTTTTTTTCTTTTCCACATTTTATAAAACAATGATGAATCGTAGAAGTATTATCTCATCTATGTCAAATTAATTACTACCTTCTTGTTAGGATGCTAATGCTAAGGGGGCGGGCCAAACGATCAAGGCACAGACCCTCTGCCGCTACCTTTTTCCATTTTCTTCATTGGAGAAGATTGAACTCAATTGTAATTTGAATCAGGATCCACACAATGATGGTAGAAACCAAGAAGGTCATCAAGAACGTTCAAAGAGAAATCAGACCACCAGAGCTCACTTGGTGGCCTGCGGAAGATCTATCGGCGTAGCACCAGAGTGGTGGTGCCGTTAACCGGTGCTGGCGGGCGACGGTGGTGGATGGCATCGGTCATCTGTGGTGGCAGCGGGCAGTGCACCATTTCATGCCACAGAATCCAGACGTGGTAGAAGTAGAGGCTACCACCTCTCTACCGGCAGCGTTGGCTGACGGTGGCATGCAATCACGCACCGTGGTGATGAGGTCGCAGCTTCGAAGCTACGACAAAAGCAATGGGGACCCATGCCTTGTCCGTCCCGCTGACAAGAGAGAAACCCCATGTGGAACTGCCAATTTAATACCCCAAATTACTTTGTCGTTCGGGAATGGAGAGTGATCTTGCACGGTCACCCGAAAGGTGGACCGGGCCAGCCTATGGGTCGGGTTGCCTGGATGGGCTACGCCCATGGCCCAGCCCTCTCGGGATGGCCCAACTCATTCGGGCAATGCTGGGTCTGGTCGGCGTAGATCAGGGTGGGTCAGGTCGGTCTAACTGGGTTAAACTGGACCTAGACCACTTTCCAACCCAGATACACTTAAAATGAAGTATCTCACAAACCAGAAGTCTTTTTAATAAACCTTCTATGGAGAAGGAATCATAGGAACCATATGGCCCATTTGAGATACTCCATCTGATTTTTGAAGAATGTTAGAGTATATTCGGGTTGGATCGATACCAAAACCAATCGGCCCCTCAGCACTAAAATGCCAATTACTCACTGATCGGGCATCCGATTGATGCATCATTCATCACGTTGGGAACCTTATGACACATAGTTCCTTTTGGATACTCTGTTGTAGAATATCATGGAAGATGAGGCATGAGTGATATTTTGAGGAGCGGATACTACGGAACTCATGCTCACTGGGTGCGGAGAATCCTATGGTTGGTTGTCAATTGTAGAGTGTGCTTTTGTGGATAACCAATATTGAGATCCTGTGTGGATCAACGTTAAAGAGACACTATGTGGGTCAGTATTATAGTGACCATGTGTGGATCATAATTATAGATACCATATTTGGATCAGCATTATAATGACCATGTGTGGATCAGCATTATAGCAACCCTATGTGGATCGACATTATAGCGACCCTGTGTGGATCAGCATTATAGAGACCCTGTGTGGATCAGTATCATAATTACCCATTGTGGATCAGCCTGATAGCGACATTGTGTGGATAATCATTATAGCGACCATGTGTGGATCAACATTATAGTGACCTTGTGTGTATAAGAATTCTAGCAACCCTGTGTGGATCAGTAGTGCGCAACCCGACGTGGACTTGCCCAAGAGTGGCCCATCGTGGAGAAACAACATAAAACCATGTGTGGATCAATAATGGAACAACTCCTTTATATTTTAACTGTGGAAACGTCCAACTATAATAAAATGAAATTGTATAAGACTAATAATCATTATTCCTGAACTCTGAGTTGTTTACATGGTTGGAACTAAGTCTTTTTCTTCATTTCATTGTGATTGATATCAAGATTTATGGCTTTCCATTGTGGAATTCAGAGAGACCTTCAGGTGTCTTGGGGTCCCTACTGGGTATTGTTATACTCACCCATGCAAAGGATTTTCCCACACAATGTTATATATATCAGTTTTTCATGTATTCTAGCCCCTTTACTTTCAATACAAACTTTTACTACTGTAGTTTTACATCGTGGTGTCTTCATATTGTGTTATTGTACTGTGTGTTTGAAAATGATTAAAGAAAAATCCTTCCTGTTTTTGGGATATGCCGTTCTAGCGCTTGCCACCAACCCATGGCCTAAAGACGGTGGGCTTGGGGTAGTCATGACATGACCCCCAGTAGACAGGTTGTGAAAAAGTTGTATTAGAGGAGTCGATTATACTAAAAATCTAACACACCGGTATTTCCATTAGATCAATTGTGTTAACTATTTTGAGTGTGTTTTTTAGTTCGGGGAGTCATGTGTTGGTGCAGCATCCGACATATTCATACACCAGAACCATGAACTCTGATTTCCGACTCGGTGCATGAAAACATTGATTGCGTGTGTTTTGGAAATGTTTAGCTTTTGATATCTTTGAGTCAGTTCACCAAGTATAACTTATTGATTTTTCATACCTTTTTATTTTTAGGATGGCTCCACATAGAAAGCATGTTAGGATTCAATTCATAGTTCATGATGATGGCCCACAGAGCGATGAGGTTTCGAAGAAGGGCACTCATGCAGTTATGGCGGCTCCAGGTGGTGCACCAGCACCAAGACCACCCCTTGGAAAGTAGTTACCACCATCCCCACTAGTGGATAGTGCACACTGACTGAGAAAATTGCATGTGTTCTAGTGGCAGAGGACTCCAAAGTTTCAAGGTGTGACAGATCCCCAGGAATTTGAGGACTGGTTGGAGGCTGTGGCTAGTGTTTTTCGCCAAGTTGGGACAACCGAATATTAGATGGAGATCCTATCAACAAGACACTTTTAGGAAACATCAATATGATCATGGATCCTAATGATCAAGTTACATGACAAGGGGACCCTCATCTTGACGTACGTCGATATCCTCTTCAGGGCGGAGTTCGTTCCATCGACTCTACGCTCTGTGCGTATTGGGGAGCTCTTACACTTACAGCAGGGCAACATGATAGTAGTCTAGTATTTGACATGATTCACTAACCTCTCATGCTACTCTACCTGTATGGTATGAGACCCTATCTTTAGAGCCCAGACCATTGAGCAGGGTCTTCAGTGTGAGATCAGAGTGTCGATGATATCCCTCTATATCCCGATGCAGGTGGGATTACTCGAGTGAGAATTATTACTAGAGAGATTCATATTTGAGAAGGTACCAATGGTGACAGAAACCACCAGATGACAGGTAGCTAAGTCATCTACAACATGCAGTAGAAATATGACACAAATTTCTATATAGGCCATACCTTCCAGAGGATGACCCAAGGACATAGGTTCAGAGGTGCGGAGCTCACAAGGTAGAGTAGGCCACAAAAGGAGCAGGCAATTCTTCACATGCAGCGGCCAGGTCCACATGGCTCCTGACTACCTGACCCCCTATAATGAAGATCATCAGATAGCCGAGGGACCGTAAAGGTAGAGGTAGAGATTCGATCATGGAGGTCCACATGGCGGTAGATGTGGCAGAGGATTAGGTCATGCAACAGGCGATGGGAAACAATTTGAGGTTCTACCACCACCACCACCAGGTGGTCCACCTCGACCTTAGGAAGTAAGCGGACATGGACAAGATCAACTTCAGTTAGCAGATGCCTATGACCACAATTCATCATAGATGATTAAAGGTACAATCTGTGTCTACTACACCCTAGCTGTAGTACTTATAGTGATAGGTACCAATCACTCTTTCATTTCCCCAGCTCTCATTTAGAGCTTAGATATTCGAGTAGATCCATTGGATAGATCCTCACATTTAGATACTCTAAAGAAAAAGAATTGAAAAATTTAACATTGGTTCTAGTAGTGTGAGCATACTCTTGGTGGTGCGAGCATTGGTTAGGATCTTCTAGTAGTAGTGTCGAAGCCTTATGTTGTATTATTAGGTATAGATAGGTTATCCATGGTCCATTCTCTGATTTACTGTTTTAGGCACAAATGTGTGGTGTTTTCATGAGGATGGGATCTTGGATTTCTTCACTCGAGTTAAGGGAACCATTTCAGCACATGATGGACTTACTCAGAGGATGGTGTAGATGATCACCCATCAGTTGGATGGCCTTACCATCAGAACAGTTGATGTGAAAAGTGCGAGTTATCTTGTAGTGGCAGACCAGTATGCCGAGGTCTTCCTAATGATGTTCCAAGACTACCTCCTTAGAGAGCGGTTGACTTCTACATCGACCTGTACCCCAGGACGACACTGATATCTACACTAGATTATTGGATGACTCCTATGGAGCTTTTTGAGTTGTGGGAATAGTTGGAGGACTTACTGATGAAGGGGTTCATAAGGCCTAGTATTTCTCAATGGGCACCCCAAATTTTGTTCACCAAGAAGGAAAAAGGGAGTCTAAGTCTTTGTGTGGAGTATAATTGTCTAAACTAGGTGACCGGAAAGAACAAGTGTCTGCTCCTGAGGATGGATGATCTCTTCGACCAGCTGAAGGAAGTATGATGGTTTTCGACAATAGACCTAAGATCTATAAATCATCAGCTTAGAGTACGAGAAAATAACATGCCGTAGAAAACCTTCAAATTTTAGTATGGATACTATGAGTTCATGGTGATTCCCTTCGGAATAACCAATACTCCGGTAGTGTTCATTGGGATCATTAACAGAATCTTTCATCATTACCTTGATCAGTTCATGGTGGTCTTCATTGAGGACATCTTGATATACTCGGTATCGGAGAAGGAGCACACCATGCACCTAAATATTGTTTTGGATACACTATAAGAGAAACAGATTTATAGCACGCTCTCCAAGTGCTAGTTATGGATCTGAGAGGTCCACTTCATGGGGCACATTATCTCAGAGGCTGGAGTTATGGTGGATTTGTCGAAGATAGAGGTAGTGCGTGCTTGGGTGACACCCAGGAGTGTGACTGAGGTGTAGTGTTTCCTATGATTTTATAGGTACTATCAGAGATTCATACCAAACTTTTATAGAGTTGTGACACCCTTGTAAGATTTGAAAAATAAGGGGAAACCCTTCATGTGGATGAAGAGATTCCAGAAGAGTTTTCGTGAACTATGTTTGAGACTGATGAGTTCTGCCAGTTGAGGCAACCTGTAAAGGGTGTTGGTTAAGTAGTCTACTATGTCACATAAGGGAATGGACTAGGATGTGTCCTGATGCAGAAGTTAGCGGTAATCACCAATGCCACACAAAAGTTGACACAACATGATAAGAACTGTGCTACCCATGACCTCAAGTTAGCAGTAGTGGTCTTTGTGCTGGAGAAGTGGTAGAACTACTTGATGGACGAATGTTTTACAGTCTACTCTGATCGCAAGAGACTCAAATATATCTTCTCAAAGAAGGACATGAACCTGAGATAATAGCGATGTCTAGAGTTCCTCTAGGACTATGAATTTGAATTATACTACACTCAAGGGATGGGAAATTTAGAAGTTGACACACTAGATAGGAGGTCTGGTCAACAGTTATTGAGTGAGGTGACTGAGAAACAAGCCGCATTGCAGGTATCCTTAATGGATAGTGATAGAGCAGCATACCTCTAGTTTATGCTAGTCACTCTGCCACTTCTTCAATGATTTAGGGTGGTGGAGCTAGGGGACATTGGCTGCAAGACACAACGATCTCAAATATCCATAGGAAAAGCTCTTGAAGGATTTTCTGATGGTGTAAAGCATGTCCTCCTCTTTAGAGGATGCACTATGGTTCCAGTGATTCTCCAGGAGGAGGTGTTGAGGTAGTTCCATACATCCTCTTTGGAAGTACATCCTAGAGTGGAGAAGATATACCTGGACCTCCAGTGTCAGTACCTATGGCCATGGATGAAGAAATCAGTGGTGAAGTTCATATCACAATGCCTCACATGTCAGCTAGTGAAGGACGAGCATCAGGTACCAGTGAGCTTAGCTCAAACACTTAAGGTACCTATGTTGAAGTGGTATGGTCTACCAATGGACTTCGTGATGGGGCTACCACATACGTCTAGGGGTCATGATTTCATCTGGGTGAAAATTAACTGACTCCGCATGTCGGCCCACTTCCTACCCATCTAAGAGAAGGGATTTGTAGAGAGATGAGGATACATCTACCTATTGGAGATTGTATGAATTCATAGGATGCCAAAGGCGATCGTCTCAGATCACGATGATAGTTTTACAAAAAACTTGTGGAAGAGATTATAGGAGGCGTTTGGGACTCACTAAACATGAGGACCAGCTTTCATCCTCAGACATATGGTCAGACGGAGCAGACCATACAGACACACGGGGACATGCTTCGTGCTTGCATCCTAGATATTGTCCAATGTTGGGAGGACCACCTTCTACTAGTGGAGATTGCTTACAAAAAGGCTTATCACTCCACCATCAGCATGGCTCCATTTGAGGACCTGTAAGGGTGACCATGCATGTCACCACTATGTTAGATAGACCTAGGGGAGTCAGAACTTATGGGTCTAGAGTTAATACATGCTAAAACTAAGAAGGTGTAGAAAATTTGGTAGAAGATGAAGACTGCACATATCATGCATGAAGTCTTATGATGAAAAGAGACAGATACCTTTGGTGTTTGAAGGAGGAGACCATGTCTTCCTATGGGTCTCAACCAAACGAGGATTACATAGGTTTGAATGAGGTGGCAAGATATCTATGAGGTTCATCATACTATTTGAGATCCTCAACAGTGTAGGAGTGGTGGCCTACTATCTATCAATTCACCCACAGATGTACCAGGCACATAATATTTTTCCATGTGTCATAGTTGAGGAGGTACGTGCATGATCCATCACACATTATCGACTGGGGTGATCTATACATCAAAAATGGGGTGATGTATGCGGAGCTCCCGGTGGAGATACAAGATTGACATGAGTGGGTCCTTTGTGGATGGTCGATTCCTCTAATAAGAGTTTTTTGGATGCACATGAACCTATATGAGTGCACCTGAGAGCGGGATACACAAATATGTGCTCAGTACCACCATTCGGTCCTCTATTTTTGTTGTAGCTTTCAGGGATTTATATATCTATTGTGGGGAGAATTTAAAGACCTGAAAATTCCATATAAATGTTTTCTAATTTATTTGGGATTTATAAATGTTTGTGAAAATTGACGGTGGTTTAGTATGGGACCTGGTGTGCCCGGGATGTATTTTTGAACTTTTTAAGGTTCAGTCATTAAACATGTGGGTTAAATTTTTTATCACTTGAACTGGTGCTCAGATTTAAATTACAAGGGCACCATTGGATCTAGAGTGCAAGCATTCACTCAAGGAGGGCTTAAAATCGACCGCTTTAGGTCGGGAAAAAAAATATAGTTTTCAGAATTTTTAAAGTATAATAAAATGAGATAAAATTGTTATTTTATTATTCTACCAACATTTGAGTAGAGGTGGCGTGGTCGATGAGTTTTCAATCCATTTAATGGCTTGAATCTCTAGTTTTTAACCACACCGTTGGGAATTAATAGGTTAACTCATTAATTAACCACTTAATCTCTCACTACATTAATCACCTTTTTTATGCTATTTAAGTGAGGCTTGGGCTTTTGATTTTGAGATGGATGGGAGGAAACTAGGGAGAAGTACCACATAGTCTTTCACCAATGAAGAACAGAGAAGGAAATTTGGTTAGAATCAATCTATAATCAACTAATGTCAACGACTTCATCAATTGTGAATTCTTCATTTGTATGTCGCGACGTCTTCACGATTCTGAGGTAGGGGTTTTATTTATATTCATGTGAATTTGTTTCTTTCCCAATTCTTAAAAATAATGATGAATCATATAAGAATTAGTTCATTTATGTCGAATTAATTGCAACCCTATTTTTATGATGATAACACATAGGGCGCGAGCCAAACTAACAAGGGTCGGACCCTCTACCACTTCATTTTGTTGAGTTCTTCATAGATGAAGTTTGTACATGATGGAAATTTGAATCCGGGAGACACGTAGTGATGAAATCCACTCAGGAGAAATGTAGGAGCATTTGTAAGGTAAAATGGACCTCTACAGTTAAGCTTGTGGCCCGCAAAAGTTCATCTGGCACAGTTGTGCCGACATCCGACATAGGAGGCTCACGCCGACGGCCAACGTCGGCCTACCAGGGTGGAAGCCGACAGTGCATTGTCATGCACTGTGGAGGAGAGCCACAACATCAAGCTGCGATGGCAACAAGGGTGACCAGCTCTCAACTGGCCCTGTTGGTGGAAGTAGGTGTGCCATCGTGCGCCACGGTGTGGAGGTCGCAGCTTCGATGCCGTAGAGGAGGCGAAGGGGACCCATGCCTCATGGGTACCACTGAAAGGAGGTTGGCTACACATGGAAACACCAATTTAATACTCTGAATAACCATCCAGTTAGGTAAGGGGGAGAGACCCTCCATGGTTGCCCGTTTGCCAGACCATGCCAGCCATCAGGCCGGGTCACCCAGCCGGGCAGTGCCCAGCAGAGGCGGGTCGGGCCAGTCCACGGTCCAACAGGCAGAGCAACCTAGCCCCTCCTAGTTGGGCCAGCCTAGCTGGTTCATCCTAGGGCAGGTTAGACATGGACCGGGTCAGGTCTACCAAGGTCAGGGCGGGTCAGGTTAGTTAGACTGGGTCCAAACGGACCCCATCCCCTTTCCAGCCCAGATATGCCTAAAAGGCTATATCTCACAATCCAGACATCTGTTAGACCAAATGTCTGCCTAAATAGCATCCTAGGAATTAGATGATCCATTTGTGAAAATCCAACTATGTTTTTGCGAATGTTGGAGTATGTACCGGTAAGATCGAACCTGAATCCAACTGGGTCCTCATCACTAAAATTCCTCTAACACACAGACAGTGCATCCGATTTACAGGACATCTATCGTGTTAGGACCCTTATGACATGGAGGTCCTTTGGGATACTACTTTTTGTAACTTCATGGAAGTTGACGCATAACTGATATCTTGAGGAGATGATTATATGGAACTGAAGCACACCAGGTCTGGAGAATCATGTGTCTGGCTGTCAATTGTAGAGAGACACTGTATGGATCAACATTATAGGGACCCTGTGCAGATCAACATTATTATTTCCCTGTGTAGATATGCATTATAACGAATCTATGTGGATCGTCATTATACTGACCCTATTTGAATTGTCATTTTATTGACTCTGTGTGGATCAAAATTATAGCGACCCTCTATGGATTTGAATTATAGGGACCCAGTGTGGGTCAACATTATAGCGACCCTATGTGGATCAACATTATTGCAACCATGAGTGGATCAAAATTATAGAGACCCTCTTTGGATTAGCATAATAATGACCATGTGTGGATCATCATCACAGTCACCCTGTGTGGATCAGTAGTTTGCGACCCGATGAGGACCAGTCCTAGAGTGGCCTGTCATGGATGAGTGCCATATGACCTTGTGTGGATTGAAAATGGAACAACACCATCGTAGTTCAGTTGTGGAAACACTATAATTGAATAAAATGATATAGATTAAGAATAATCATCTTTATTAATGAAATCTGTGTTGTATACCTGGTTTGAGAGGAGTATTTTCATTTATTCTTGGTAATTGAGATCATGCTTTTAGGTTTTCCATTATAGAATTCTGAGATACCTTCAGGGGACTCTGGGTCCCTACTATGTATTTTTATACTCAACCCAAAATGTGCTTTTCTAGCACATTGTTGTATCATTGAGTTGGGATTGTATTTTGACACCTTTTCTTTCAGTACACACATTTATTGCTGCAATTTTATTTCATGGATTCATCTTGTCATGTCATTGGACTGTGTGTTTGCACATGTTTAAAGGAAATTCCTTCACGTTTTAAGGAAAAACCTATCAGGTGCTAGATTCTAACCTATGGACTATTAAAGTAGGGCTTGGGGTTGTCACAACATGGGCCCCAGGGGACGGGTCATGATATTTTTATGCACATCCAATCTTATTAAAATATTTTTCATGGGGCATATGGTTGGGTATTGGAATGGAATAAGCCATGTTGAATGCTAAGATGATTTTCATTAATATAAAACATACTTCAATTTAAATGTCTAATATTATGGAAGAAATTGATACTGATTAGAAATTTCCACTTTTTATTTATTAGTTTATTGATTCACTTATGTAGAAATAAAAGAATTATAAAGGACATTTTATGTCTCTTTTGAATTTTTTTCAATGGTTTTAAAAAGTAATATTCTTAAATATTTTTTTAACTTTATATACAAAAGAAAAATGAATGTTCTATATTAATGTACAGAGAAACAATGAAATTTATTTCAGTAGGAACTATTTTTTAATTTTTCCTTAATATGAATAAATTCATGTTTTATTCAAATAAATTTCCTTTTAAAACTCATTATTTCAATGAAATATAAATTCATATTCATTATAAAAATATTAATAAATTTTTTTAATAAAAAATAGGGAAATTTTAAAAAATTATTTTCTTGTAATGATTTAATTACAAGTTTAATTTTCATATTATTATAATTTAATTTGATAAAATTAATTTCATTTTTGAGTTCACTATGTTAAAATTATCCAATGATGAATTTTTTATTATTTTTTTAAAGGATTTAGTTTTCAATAAATATTGAAAAATATTGATTTTCATTAAAACTGTATTTTGTTTTCTGAAATTTATAAAATAAAAATCTATTTGGGATTATTTTTAAAATTTAATTGGTTACTTAGGATTAAAAAAATTCCAATTATAGTAGTTTGAATTCATTTTAGACTCGATTTTAGTCTAATGTTTTTTACATAAAAAGAAAAATTTTTAGAAAAAATGTTTTTCATCTATTTTCTAGGATTAATTTTAAATAAATTTCTAAAAATTCATTTTTTTCAATATTCACAAATTTATTACATATTTTGAATCATTATGTAATTTTTTTTAAATATGCCACTTTTATATTTTTCATTATGAATATAAACCATATTTAATTTTTTAACCGCAATAATGGTAAAATGGTTTAAATTATTTAATAAAAACTATAAACTAACCGCAACACTTGAGATAATTTATTTTGGTGAGTATATTTCATCCATAGTAATTTAAAATTATAACGTATGACCCATTATCATATGGAAATTATTATTACACATATAATAATTTTTGAAAGGAAAATTAAAAAAATTAACTCTCTTAGTTTTATTAATTTTAATTTTTTTACCTCAGGATAAAAATAATACATGTTTGATTATAATTATTCATTAAAAATAATTTTTTAATTTGTTATGATAATTTATTTTTAATTTTCAGTAATTCAATAATTACCTTAAATTCCTACACAAAAATGATACAATATTTATTGCATTAAAAGGATAATATATTAAATGAATTTAAATTACTAAAGGTAACATTATTTTCATTAATTATTATGTTATGTGTTTTTTATATAAAAACTAAATATCATATAGTTATATGTGAATGATATTTTAATTCCATTATTGTCTTGTATTTTTAATAGACAAATTAAATAAACAGTTCCAACATTGATATTAATGTTATTTTATATTAAATAATATTTTATTAAATGGTTTGAAACTACAAAAAAAATATTATTTTCATCCAATTAACTGGGATATGGTTCAAAGAGTCTACTATGGTCCATTTAGATTCTAATTCTCATTTTAGAGTAATATTCCTGAACCATAGGTTGTAAAATATTTAAAACTATTGTAATTGTAGAAAATGGTTAAAATAAAATAAAACAAATGTATAATGAAAAAACTATAACCTAAAAATGTGAAATTATTATTTTATTACATTATTTCAAATTACCCTCATCATAGATTCTAATATAATCAATTTTTATCTATTTAAATGTGATAAATAATTTATGTTAATTTAATACATTAAGATATACTATGATTTCCCCTCCCCTATATTATAAAGTACAACCTCCTATTCTCATTAATTCACAAATAAAAATCATTTTGGATTAAAAAATCCATACTGTAATACGTACATTAAATCCCTCCCCATATCCTAGAGTCCTTGGTATTTTTTTTCATAAATCCACCCTAGGAAATCATTTCATTTAATCCATTAATGGTTGTCTGAAGGAGATGTATAGAACATCACAAATGTTTTTTTATTTTTTTTTTCTAAAATCATAAAATATTATTAAACTATGTATATTTAACAAAAAAATATATTCAATACACATATCATTAATTATTTTAATGTAAAAAACTATATCAATCTCCTCTATCATCAAATATGAAATAGAAACATCATTCATGTGTATGACATGCTACCACCTAATGAACCAATATAATTTTTTTTCCATCACTTCCTCTTATGGATGGTTACAATTTTAGATTTAATGTATACATATTATATTGTCGAAATATATATAATTATTTATAAGTAATATATCATATATTTTCTTTAATTTTTAATCAATAAGATGATAACTTCATTCGTGCATACGTGTGTACTACCACCTCTATGAAACGATGTTATTCTTTTCTGAGGACCCTATCACATTGATGGTATATATAAGTATATCTAAAATAAATTATTTTTTATTTAAAATATTATTATCATTATTAAATGATACTATAATTTTTACCTACTTTTAATAATCATAATTGAAAAATGGGAACATTAATCAGGTGTATATATGACCTTCTAAATCTATGATTGTTACAAAGTCCATTTTACATAAACATATTTTATGATAGTTTTAACATATAATTAAATAATATAAATGATAATTATTTCATGAAAAATATTTTAGTGAATATTTAATAATTATCAATATGTCCATAGTAGTCCTATTAAAGTCATTTTGGACATATGAGTTGAATACAAACAAAGCATTTGACATAAACATAAATGATTAAGTAATTGAATATAAAATGTTAATAAATAAAATAAAAAGGAATAAAAATATTGAAAGAACATATTATAAATGTGAAAAATTAAAATAATTTTTTTATTCTAGATGATAAAGAAGGAATGTGATGACTCGTAGTCATGGTAATAGACTCTATTTTTTAAAATACTTTATTACGGTTTCCCTTCAAACTCTTTTTCTTCGTTGTCCCTATTTTTTAAAAATATCATATTAATGAATTTATATGAATATAATATAAATATAAATTAAATTTTATTTATCTTTTATACATTATTTCAAGTTTTTTAAAAGTAAATATTTTTACAAATTTTTTTATATTAATTAATTGAAGAGAAAATAAATTTTCTATTTTAGCATATACTGTGATAATGACTTTTCACACCATTGTAAATGTTATTTTATATTTGGATTAAATAACAAGATTTTATTTTCACTTAAACAGAAATACCTCATTAACTTCCTTATGGGAGTTTTAGTTTTAAAAATGGTTTTTAAAAAAAATGGTATTTAAATATTAAAAATTTTATGAATATTGTTTTAAAAGAGTTTCACAATGGTATTAGGATGAAATGGATAAAAAATAATTTTTTTATTCATGATATGTTACTTTTAAAATATATATGTGAAATGGGTAATCCTGATATATCTTATACACTAAGTTGATCACCACTATAGATTAGGATGAATGAGTGATCCTGATATATCAAATACAATTGGTGGGTATAAATAGCATTCAAAGGCATTGCGGAATGCTTCATGTCTTAATAGGAATGGAGAGAGTTACGAGGGTGGTTTATCATATGGATTTGACTAGTCTATAGTGATTTCTTTCATGGGTTAGGAATATAAATGGTAAAACCATCTTGAAATTTGTTTTTCATTTCCATTATAGGGGATAAAAGGTTTTATTTCAAAAAAAATATTTCTGTGTTTTCACATGTATTTGATTAATTTCATTCAATCAAAAAGAGGTGAAAAAATGTAAATATTTCAAGGTTTTTCATGATTTTGGTGAGACTAATTTATTTCCTTTTCATGTACCATATTTCTTTTTTTTTTCTCATCACTCATTTTTAAATCATTATTCACAGGGTTTAAGGATAAGTAAGGGAGAATATGAATTCTTGTTAAAATTCATGGATATATTTCATGAAACGAAAACATGTTTTTTATTAAATGTTTTATATTATGGTAATAATGGACATTAATGTTAAATTTCCACTTGTAATATATGGTTTTATTATTTATCTATTATGAAATAATTATTTAAAACTATAAAAAATAAATATCCTTGGAAATGAAATGTAAAAATTTATTTAAAGCCTATTTGGTAATAGAAATAGAAAATTATCTTTTATAAAAATGCCACTTTAATGTTCTAAAAATTCATATTTTGTAATTAAATTATTTTTTATCTCCTTTATTTATTTATAAAAATTTTAATTGAAAATTATTCATCAATTTATACACTCAAGGTAATTTTTTGTATGTTTTGGAGGATCAAAAAAATAATTTAATATATTAGAGTAACATATATTTTCTACAATAATTATCTATATTAACTTCAGTTTGAATCATAATCAATACCAATAACATGAAATCATATATTTTTCAATAAACATATGTAAAATGTTCCAATCATATAGGATAAGAACAAAATTTCTTAGTGAGTGGGTTTTAAACTATATAATTATCATTTTTATAAATACAATAAGAAAAATTTGAAATAATTTCATTTTATATAAAATAAAATACCAGTATATATAGTAAATTAATTTATAAAATATGATTTAATGGTTTTTTTACAAAAAAATATTTTATATTGTTATAAAAATTTAAAATACATGTAAATTTGAGAACCCATTTTATTTAAAAATATAATAAAATTTTAAATAAAATGGATTTATCCCTAAAAAAATTAAAATAATAACTTTTTAGTAAAATATAATGTTATTTATAAATCCTTATGAAATCAAGTTGTCCGTATGCTATGCCACTTTTAAGAATAACTCCCCTTGTGGTAATGGAATCACTCTCCATTCTTCATCATCACATTTGACACCCAAGGGCCAAATTTCATGCAGAAAACATTATGTAAATATTTCTTTTATAATTTTTAATCTATTAAAATGGCCTTTTAAAAAATAAATAATAATTTTCAAACTAAAAAATAATTTTATGTCTTCGCAAATTTAAAAATAGATATGTTTCAGAAATACAATTCTTTCAAAATTATAAGAATAAGTTTATAATTTCTAAAAAATAAATAAAAATAATTAACATAATAGGGAAATTGAATTTATGAAATTTCTTTTAATGTAAATATGGAATTTAAATTGTAACTATTTTATATGAGAATAACTATATTTGTTAATAACATCCAAAAAATTTAAATAAAATTTCAAACATTAAATATTAAAGACTTTAAAGAAAACAAATTTGAAACAAATTTTACTAGAAATAGACTTTCAAAAAATAGTAAAACGTTTTTCCTTTTAAATTGGATTTTGTAAAATATTACGAATGGTTTACATATATATGGTTTTGTAAAGATTAATATAATATTATCATAAAAATAAATATCCCATGAAATACGAGTTATAGAAACCTGAAATTAATGTTTTAAAAAAATATATTTCCATTGCAAGTTTGAATTTTGAAAAAGTGGAAACAAAATTTTGTTAAAGATAAATTTTCACATAAAATAAAATAACAATATAAAAAATCCATTAGAGAAGGGTTTAGAAAAAAATGGAATAAGATTTTTCTAGAATATTGTATCTCTGGCCTTAAAACACTGTAGAAATTTTTATTTATAAAGTTAGACTATTACTAACTGGTTTTTACCTTTTTTAAATTATTATTATGCACCCACACTACAAATATGTTTATGTTTCTAAATGGACTCCTCTGAAATCTGTTGGAAGACTCTATTAAAATGTTTCCCTTGTAATATTTAGTTAAATGTATAATAATAGGTGTAGGTAATTTTATATTTATCTTATATAGATGTGTATATATATCTTTTATTAATATCCTAGAAGATACAAAAATGGTAATTGTGTCCATATACAACCAAAAGAATGGATATTCAGAATCTATGGCGGTGTTTATTTTTTAATAACCCATAGGTGAAGCTCAAACTCAAGTTGTCTTACCGATAATGATAGGAAATGTGTGGAGACACACAGTGCTTTATTTTTTTTGATATATATATATATATAAAAGGTATGATATAAGATATACCGATAAGTAATATATAAATATATATAACTCATTTTTATGATAGTTGTAACCATATATGGATAAAAAGAACTGGGAAATCATTACAATTTTTTTGAAATTCATTCTTGTTTGGTAAGTTTCCTTAGTATCAGTTTTAAATTACATTGATGATGGCCTTAAAACCATCTTCCAATAATAAGAGATGTCACCATCCATTTTCCATGAATGATTCATTCATTCCATTAATTATATATATATATATTCATATCAGATTCGTAATCAGTCCCCAACAATACAACCACACCCACTGATGAATTTGACTTCAAGATAGGAAATCAATGGTTGATTCATGTTATAAAGAAGGTGAGGTTATGAATAGAAAGGGGATAGAGAAATCATTAGTCGGTGTTTTAGGTTTATCACAAGGATGAAGATGATATTTGAGGATATCCTATGGAAAATATTGATGAAATCAAATGATGTTGATATATGAATATCTTTATAAACTGGTGAACAATACCCTTGTTATGAGACCCCACATTTAACATTCTATTATTCAAGTGCTCGTATATAATATTTTTTATGTTATCCACCACATGAGCCATGGAATCATGGTCGGCACCCGGACACACTGCCCGGACATTCCACATGATATCATGCAATGTAATATGATGTAATTGGAACCTACATGATTATTCCATGTCAAGCTATGTGGCTACTATGTGATCCCACCATTCTTATCTCAGTATTCACAATCATCGATTTCCACAATAAGTTCCTTTAGTTGACCTGCCTCCCACATTGTTGACCTATGGTCACACATGAGTTTTAGGTGGGTCTTTTTTGGTCTTATGGTTGGCCAATTTCTTAAGAATAATGAAAAGTTTAAATATGTTTTAATTTTTTTTGTATAATTATCTTATATATATGTATACATTATATGTATTTTTTATATTTAAAATATATATTTAGTATATTCACTTATCACATTATTTATGTTAATATTTTATTAATTTATATTAGTTAAATAATTAATATTCAACTAATCACCAATTTTTTAACAACATTACTGATCATAATTTAAAATTAATAACAAATTTCTTAAAAATTGTTATAAATTTTTTACATAAATATTATAAATCCATTCATGACAAAAAACATCAAAATTAGTTTGAAAAATTTTCATATAACACTAATTCAAATATATACTACATATTTATCTAACAGAATCTTATTCTTTTAGTATTAAATGAATATATATTTGAATATTTTTCATTATAACATTTATTAAGACACAATTTACAATATTTTCATCAAAATATTATTAAATGAAAATACTATTTCATGAAAAATAATACAAATGCAACATTTTTTCCTAAATAAATAATAACAAAAAATTTATATTGATTATATTAAAATTTTAAATTATATAAAATATTATTTAGGTTATAACATATGTTATATTGTTTTAAATTATAACTCATTTATTATATATTTATTCAAATAATGTTATTATACAATTATTGGGATCCTACATTCCTCCACCTCAAGGGAATTACATTGTTGAAATTATTTTCACCTCGTATTATTTACCTATAATATCAAAAATTCCATAAAACTAGGCATCTCTACTCCTTTTTAAAAAACCATTATATGATCAAATCATAAAAAATTAAATGAAGTAGGTCATACCTTTATAAAAGGATCCTCCGATTTCAATTTTACTTTCATTTTGGAAGATCAATGTTCTATGAATTAAAAAAGATTTTGATATACTTCGACATCCCTTTATTACTTTATCTAAAATCATATCATACAATTCAGACCAATATTCAATTCATAAAAGCTTTAATGACCAATAAAGAGTGAAATATATAATGACAATGTGATTGTCTAAAAGGGTTAAAACATGTTAAAATACAAATAACATTACTGTGAAAAAATCACATAAACTACTTCTATTTCAATATTATGAGATTATTAAAAACCAAAATCATCTTATATTTGAATATGATCATTTTATATTAAATTTAATAATAAACAAATTTTATATTGATTTAATATTTTAAAAAATTCCAAGAGATTCCCACACCTATCTTATAAAAGGGGGAATATTATTATCTTTTATTCACACATGAAGAACCATTTGTTTTATCCAAGAACATATCAAATCCCTTCATTATATCCCCTACACCATAGAGGCCTTTTTAGAATTAGAAAACTAATCTAGGAAATCTTTTAGTGTAATCCAAAATTGGTTTTCAAATAAAGAGGTATTGATTATAACTAAGACTTGTCATTTTTTTTCCTTTTATAGTGTCATAAAATCTAGTTAATCCATGATTAAATAAGAGAACTAGTATCTCAAATATAAAGATATCTAATTATGTTAATTTCATATCCTATATTCATCTCCACTTCTATATGTTTTGAAACAGTTCCATCATTCTTCTGTATGAAGGACTACCATCTCATGAACTGATGTAATTCATCATCAATAAAATCATTATACATATGGTTTTAATGATTGATTAAATTTGTTTAAATATGATATTAATAAAATATTTATAATTATAAGAATATATTATAACATTTAATTTACCAAATTTTCATTCCCTGAAAAGTTTTAACCTTATTCATTCATACCTGCGGGCTACCACCTAAATGAACTGATGTGATTTATTTTTCATCACCATGTTTCATGGATAATATATATATTTCAAAAAAATAAATGGTATTAATTATATATTAATAATTTCGGAAATATAAGATAATTTATATCTTATTTCCATTATGATCGTTTAAAAATGAAACCATTACTCATCCATATGTATGACATGTCATCTTCATGATTTTAACACAGTCCATTTTTATTTAGCCTTCATTCATGACTGGTTTGAAATGTATAATTTATTTATAAAAATAATAATTATGATTTCATTATTATTTTGTGTACTATGGAATAATGTATTTTGTACCATACATAACCTACCAAATTCAGTCTGTTCATTAGAGTTAAATATCATTAAAATAGCACACATAATCTTATTTTGATAAGTAATTCTATAAAACATGCTATTAAAAAACTGGAATAGTGAAATTTAAAATGATTATTAATTATGTAAATAATTAAAATATGTTTTATATTAAGGATGATATATTTCATATGTGATGAGTCATACTTGAGGATAAAGACATTTTTATAAAAATCATTTTTTATTATTCCCATCCAAAATTTTTTCTTGCATGTTCATATTTTTTAAAGATATTTTATTGATGCATTTATATAGAAATAAAAATTATAAAGGAACTTTTATACCAATTATTAAATTATTTCAAGTGTCTTCAAATGGAATCTTTTTATGAATTTTTTCTTTCTTTCTTAATGAAAGGCAAAGGGAATGTATTACTTTAACATATATGGTGACAACAAATCATCTTGCCATTATAATAATTATTTAATTTCTTTACTAATTTAAAAAAATTTATTTCTCAATAATATAAAATAATATTTTACATCCTTTTTTTATTTTAATTTTGAATATGGGTTTTGAAAAGAAATGATATTTAAATATCCAAATGTGTTATGTATATGGGTCTATATTTTTTCAAATGTATTATGGTAAACAAGTGTAGGAATAAAATGTTTTTTATTGTTTTTAATCATGAGTATGAGTAAGTGTTTTTATTAAATTTTTATATGTTGAAATCCCTTTACAATGTAATGGAAACTATATATTTTTTTATTTTTCTTCTATTGTTCAAAACCATTCTATAAATAAAATGATTTATTTGATTTTTATATATTTTAGAAACATTATTATATGGGAAATATTTTTATTTAATTTATTATAATATTATAAAACCCTAGTTTAGGGGGATAATGTGTTATTTTAAAATATTCTTTCTAGAATAATTTTTTTTCAAAAAATTTACTTACAAATTCTATATTTAAATTTAATGTTTTCAATTATCTTTTTTCATGAAATTTTAGTTATTTTTTTTGATTTTATTCATGAATATTTGGTTCTTTCATACCCTATAGTTGTCATTTAAATTCTATAAATGTTTATAAAATCTTTTATTTATGTTTTATTTTGAATATGTGATTATTAATGTGGCCTTTGAATGTATTTATTTCTTCTAAAATTATAGATCATCATTATGGAAGGTTATGTTAATGATTATTTTCTTTTTGAAAATTAAATACTTTAAATGTTTTTAAAATTATATTTATGAATTTATAATTGGAAATGAATTATATACGAAAAGTCATATTTATAAATATAGAACATGGATATTGGTTATATTGTTGAGGAATTGGGAGTGGAGCCATTATCTCAATGGGACATTGAATATATGACTATTTTTATCCATATGTTGACATTTATTTATTTTTATAAAATATTATATAATAAAAAGTAAAAAATATCATTCTCTATGATTTATTATTTTTTTAATTTTTTTAAGGGATGAAAAAATGTATTTTCAATTTTAGATATTCCATTTCAATATAAAATATTTTTTTTCTCATAATTAATTTTTTCTATTTTTTAGTGATGAAATAATAACCTACAATTCTTTTGCAATGTATATTCCAAATTTATTCAATTAATAGAAAAATAAAATTAATGATATTAAAAGTGATAAATGTAATATTTTATGATTGAATTATTTATTGTCTATGATTTTCTTAGACAATCATGAAATATTTGAGGGTTTTTAAATAATTATATTTAAATTCAATTATTGTATTCTAGTTTTAAAAGTTATTTTAAATAAATAGATTCTAATTTTTGATTAATGTTATTTTATAATAATTGACATTTTATTAAATTATTGAAATCTCAAAAAAAAAATATTATGTTAATCCTTGTGATTTTTAAATGGTTTAAAATCTCTATTATTGTGCACTTATATTCCAATTTTTATTTTATAGTAAATATATTATCCTTATAAGAGTCAAAATCCTTGATATCACCGTAATTTCCAAAAGGGTAATGAAGGGTTAAATTAAAATATACATGATAAAAATTATTCTAAATGTCTCCAAATTTTGTTGGATGAGATGATTTCAATTAATTATCATCATACATTTGAATAATACCAATTGAGATACATTTTATATTGAAAATTAATTTATACTAATTTAATACATTAATAAATTCGAAGAGTGCCCCTCCCCAATATTATAAAAGAGAACCTCTTTTATTTATTTATCCACACATAATTATGCATTTATTTCGACCAATCCAGACACAGATGAAGAAATATGAGCATTGAACTCCTGAATGTGGTGAAAAAACAAGTTTTACATTATTTTATAGAATTTATAGTTGAAATATAAAAAATATTGTTCACACCTGAGGATCATTTCTGTTTAGGTTTTATAGAGTGAGGAAAATATTATAATATATCATAGTTTTAAAATAATTCTATAAAAACAATATATATTCACTTGAGGTTGACACATAATCATGGAAAACCACTCCTAATCGTCAATTAATTACTAAAAATGTGTATAAGATTTCAAAAAAATAGGTTGGGTTAAAAAATACTCAATGACGGTTTTTAAAACAAATAGAAATCATATTTTAATAAATAATATGAAACCCTTTTGAAAACATCTTATTTTATATACATTAAAAAAATATTATAAAACCAAAATATTTCAAAAATATTATTCAGTGGTTTTAATGAAAATCCAATTGGAAATTTTTTTCAAAAAATTTAAAAGTCAGCCACTTTAAAACTCCATTTAATTTTAAAATATAATAAACTTTTAAATAAAATTGTATTTATACGTGGAAACATTTAAATAATATTATTTTTATAAATATAATGATCTTTGAAAAAACATAAGAAATCCAAGATTCTAGTAGGACAATGAGTTTTTAGAAAATGTCCCCTTGAGGTAATGGGTTCACTTTCCATTCATCATCATCCCATTCATTACCCAAGTGCTAAATTTTATATAAAATTATTTTTATAACTCTTTCATTTCTCATTTAAAATATTATAAAATAGACTTTTGAAAACTATATAAATTATTTTCAAGGAGGAAAATAATTTTATATCTCATGAACTATAGGTAATACTACGTTTAAAAAATACTAATATTTCATAAAGACTAGATGAAATATATAATCCAAAAACAATGCCTGTAAATAATACATGTCATAAAATAATTTAATATAACTAATTTATTTTATTAGAATTCATCCAGTTAAATATTAAAATAGGTTATTTACATAAATATATTTATGAATAAAATAAATAAATTTCAATGAAAATTTAATGCATAATTTTATTAAAACGCTAAATCCAAAATTCCTGAAAAAATTTCTCTATAAATGTATCATAAAAATAGAGTAAATTGTTTTCTATTAATCTATGATTTGGAAAATAACATTAATATTTTCCTTGAATAATAATTTGTAGAAAATTAAACATAATTTTTATAAAATTAAATATCCCTTTGAATAAGGATTTTGGAAATTTGAAAAAAATATTTTTAAAAAATAAATAATTTTCTTTTTAGAGTTAAGAATTTTCAAGCATGGGAACACCATTTTGTTAAAAACATTTTTTTGATAGTATAAAATAACAATTTTCAAAAAAAAATTGCAGTAGAAAAGTGTTTTGAAAAATCATGAAATATGATTATTTTAAATAGAATATCCTTTATCTTAAATAATTACTGAGATAATTTTTATTAAAGGAAGATGATTTCTTACAATAATTCTAACATTTTTATAATTCTTCTTATACACCCCAGACTAGGACTATATTTAGGTTACCAAAATATACTATGTGAAACCCTAAAATAATACTCCGTTTAATTGTCTACTGTTGTACTGTTTATTAAGATATATAATAATAGTTAAAGGTTCTATTACATTTTTCATATATCTATATTTATATATATCTTCTATTAATATACAACAAGATTTGTGAATGGTATGTGGGGTCATATACCACCATAATAATGGTTTTTTAGGATCTTGGTAGATTTTTTATTTTTTAATAACCCAAATATGAATCTCAGGCTCATGCTAGTTTTTCAAGAAGGAGGAAAAATTTATTTATGCACACAAAAATTAAAAATTGGAGGTTACAATTATATATATATATATAGAAGTTATTCTTGAAGGTTGTAGTATGTTATATTCCAATAGATAATATTTTGATATATATTACTCATCATTGCAACTAATGTATCCTGATAAGAAAATATAAACCTATAAATCATAGCGAATCCACCGAATATATTTCAATATAGGTTAGTTTCCTTGATATCAATTTTTAATTCCTCCATTGATGACCCTAGACACCACTTCCAAATATATGGGAATTCAAAATAAAATTTTCATGCTTGTTTGGCCAATATATTTAATTCAATTTTGAAATATATATATATATATATATTCATATTGTATTTTTTAGACATCCCCAAAGATAAGACAGGAGCCACTGAGAATTATGACATTGAGTTGGGGAAAATATGGTTTCTAAATACATGGAAGATGGTATGGTCATTCATTAGAATTGGAAGAAGAAAACAAAGATAAATGTTTCTGTTATATTGAAAGGATAAATTTGATAATCAAGGATATAGGATGGTTGATATTGATCAAATCAGGTGATGATTATTTAAGTGTTTGTTTTTAAATTGGTGAAAAGTACTAACATTTTGTGATCCGTCATAAAAAATTCAATAGGTTGAGTGATAACATATAAAATTCTTCCTGTCATCTGCCGCTCAAACTAGGGAACTAAGGTTAGTACCTGAACACACTTTAAAGGAAATCCATATTCTATTATGTGTTACTACATGATTTCATTGACACCCCCACACATATGTGTGTTGTACGTGCATAATTCAATACCACGACACCTGTCTCAGTAGGTGATCTTACCAATTTCCACCATAAGCTCCCTCTGTCGACATGCTTCCACATGGTGGACCTATGGAACCATATATAGTTGATTTAGATTTTTTTGTGCTTATATAAGGCCAATTTTATATCACCTAATAAATTTTTTAATTAATTTTACTAATATTTTTAGAATTATTTTTTATATATGTACATATAAATTTTTTAAAAAACATTATATATTTAGTATATTCATGTATCATTTTATTTAGGCTAATGTTTGATTATGTTATATTACTACTCTAAGTAATATTCCTCCAACCATATATTTTATACTATATTAGTTATAATAATTTAACATTTGTGGCCTATTTATTTCAAATTAATATAAATTTGATGCATAAATATTAGGAAACTCCTCTTTACAAAATATAACATTAAAATTAATTTCAAAAATTAACTTATAATTTTTTAATAATATACTATTTATTATTAATAATAAATCTTATGTTTTTAATATTTAGTGAAAATATATTTTATCTTTTTTAATTATAAAATTCATTAAAAAATTACTATATTATTATCAAAATAATATTCAATAAATATACAATTTCATAGAAAATGAAAAAAGGGAATTTCTCAGAATTAAATTAAAATAAAAAATTTATATTGATTCTAGAAAATTATTTAAGTCTATAAATTATTGTTTATGATAATAAATATCATAATTTTTTTAAATTATAAAACACATCCATTTTGGCCTTTCTCAAATCTTGATCTCCTTCCTTCTTTTCCAAAAATCGAATTGTGCCCAAAGGTCCAGGAACTCATCAAGGGTTTCCCGAATCTACAAATTTAGAATTCGGAGTTCACCGAATCTTGTGCTCTTCTGCATCTCACTCTGGTTGTGTGTTTTAAGCAGAGAAGGTCGTCCGTTTATTTCTTTTATAGGTTCGTCTTCGACACTTGGGATCTCAAGGATCGGGCTACGATATGCTTTCTTGGTAATAAGCATATCATGTTCTATTTTTCTTCAGAGGAGGATCTCATCCTCGCCTCGCCATGGGCACCTTGGAGCTATAATGGCTACTTCTTATTCATGTTCCATTGGTCCTTTAAATTCTACATGAACCGCGACCCTCCATCTATGGTGATTTGGGTTAGTTTTCTGAAGCTTCCTTTACCATTTCAAAACCCCTCAATCATCAAGATTCTCGGTAACCTCATTGGATAATACCTTTGTTTGGATAGACGAACTGAATCGGTTTGTCATCCTGTTTATCCGAGGATATGTGTTGTGATGGATGTGTCAAAGTTCCCCTTCGATTTTGTTTGGATTACGATTGGTAAATAATATAGGTGTAAACAACGAGTTGTCTATGAGGATTGGATGGACTTTTGTTCTTCATGCAGGAGGCTGGGGCATTTCTCGGATAGGTGCCGATAGGGGTCTTCATCAAAGGTGTGTAAGAGAGTTGGCCTCCAATCAATGGAAGCCTTACGCAAGGGTGGGAAGGTCGCGAATCAGATGGTGGATAGTGACAAGGGAAAGGAACCATTGGTATGTGAGGTTACGAACGCCAGATAGTAGAACATGACTCTATCATGACAGCTGGTTGAGGGAGAACATCCTGAGAGAGAGACAATGGACTGCAATGTGGTGCGGATGGGTCTCATCAACATTGGCTTGGATACTCAATGGATTAATCCAAAGGTGTCAGATGTGTTTAATAGACTAAGGGGGGATCTCACGGGTCATTCAATCTGTAGGGTTCATGATGAAGACGGGAAAGCCCAACATGTGGAGGTTCTGATGGAAGCCAAGGGGAATAAGGGAAATCAGGTCTTGGATTACTCGTTGGATAGTGAGCTAGTGGATTTTTCTAGATTGGTTGTTGACAAGGCATGGAAGGGCAGTGCTGATGTCAGTATGGGGAGGCAAGTGGCTGATCGGGATATGCCTGTTACAACCAGAGGAGGGTAGAAGGGGGACTCTAGTTCATTTCGGATGATGGTTCATTTTTGCAATAGGTTTGAAGGACTCCCAAATTACTATTTGTGTTCTGATTACACTATTCCATGTGAGGATGTTAGAGTCAATGTGTTGGATAACATAGTTCTTGAACACGCTCACTCGACAGATGAGGACTCAGGTCAAAAATGTGATAGGAACTCCAGGATAAGTAAGGGGAGGAAGGACTACTCCTCCCTGCCTCCTTCTATAGAGACCCACTCTACAATGAAAATGAGCAACAAGAAGATGGACACAGAGGATCTAAGGCACCAGAAGTGTGAGGTACAAGATGATCATCCCCTGGTCCTACTGTTATGTTCTGAAGAGCAAGTTATAGAACAGACTTTATTTCTCAATGCTACTGAGGAGGAGGCAGTTAAAATGATTGGACATTCACTTGGGGTTCCCCTCAATGAGGATAAATATTCATGGATTTACAAGCAGAACTTTATTTTAGTAGGAGGTTTCAATAAAGTTAAGATCAGTACAGAGGAGTACATTCAGTTTTGGGACCAGTTGGCTTTAGCATTTGGGACACCGATATTAGAAAGAGAAGATTTATAGATGGATTCCTTATCGTGGAAATTATTTAGAGAAATTGATTCGGGTAACTTCGGATTCACCTTTAAATCCTCTGTTTATGTTTTTGGCCTCTGGTGGTTGGCTCCAGTGTAATGCTTATGTGATCTATGCATCTCTGGGATCTATTGTTTTTTTGACTTTTTTGTGAGTTTGTTCTCGTTTCTAGCATTCTTCTTGGACCTGCTCCAGAAGAGGATCAGAGCATGATGTCTTCATCGGTGCAGGCCTTTTGGATTGGGATGTTGAGAAGGTATGGTGTTTCTATCAGTTTCGTGACCGTGCATCTCTGCATGAGACTGTCTGCTACGGGGTCCTGCATCACTGAAGGCTTCTCAACATGGCACATGTGCTAGGGTGGGGCAGGGCTAGTTGATTTCTATGGGTGTTTTGGTTGTCAAATTATCTTTGTGGCTTCTCATTTTTTCCTCAAAAGTGTTTTATTTATAATAAAAAAAAGTGATTTTATGTAAGTTTATATAAAAGTATGTCATAATTTTATCGATGTATCCACCCATTTCTATTGTTGAGTTTTTGTGTGAAGATTAAGGGTCCATGCGTTGAAATAGTATTTTAGGGCTCATTAAAGTACCCTTGATTCCTTTTTGATAGAACAACTTTATATATTTTGATCTAATTCTACATTTATAGTATGTATCATGGCCCCTATTGAGTAAAATATTTTATATCCTAAAAATAATAAAAAGTCATAAAATAGTAAAAAAAATTAAATGGGTTAAAATTTTAACTTGACTTTTATAATTTTTATTGGATGGAATGATTTCAATTCTTCCTCATCATAGATTTTAATATTATCCATTTTGAGAAATTTTTGATATAGAAACTAATTAATATGAATTTAATACTTTTAGAAAATACCAGAAATCCCCTCCCATATCTTATACATAAGAACCTATTATTCTATTATATTCACAGATCAATGACCAATTGATTTGAAGAATACCTAACCAAATCCATTCAAAATATCCCTCAACATTTTTAGTTTCTTTGGCCTAATTATGAATCCATCCTTGGAGAGATTTTGATGTAATCCTTCAGAGGTGTATGAAGAAGTGGTATAGTACATATCCAAGAATTTTATTATGGATTCATTTTCTAAATGATTCAAATAGTATTCATCCATGATAAAAGAATACAAGAAATATCATGCACACGTTTATATTTTATTATTTAATTTTTTATAAATATCCATATATTATTCAATAGAATGAGAATAAAAATAATCACTCATGTGTATGGAGGAATACCGCATAGCAAACCAATGTAATTTTTTTTCATCACCCCCAACATATGATTATAATTATGTATTTAATGTATATATATGATATTAATTTTTTTTACCATTATTAAAATTTAATATATTATTTACATTCTTACCATTCCATTCAACAACAAATGAAAATGTCATTCGTGCATACGTGTGGATTACAACCTCCACCAAATGATGTGTTTCATATTTCATCCCTATATCACATGGATTATATATATAAATATATATTATGAAATTCTTTTCTATTTATTATATAATGGTAATTCTAGAAGGATAATAAAATACATACCCTTTTTCCATAATTATTGTTGAAAAATTGAAATGTTACTCATTTGTCTGTATGAAAAACCATCTCTACAGTTGAAACAGAACACATATTTGACGATTTGTTTTAAAAATATAACTTATTTATAAAAAAGATAATTATTTAATTATTATCGTTATATAGGTAATGTAATAATTATACCGTTTACCATAGTAAACAAACCAAATTCTGTTTGGACATTTGAGTGGAATATCAATAAATCCTCAGACATGAACTTAATTAATTAGTAATTGTATATAAAAAGGTATTAGATAAAAAACCATTAACTAGAAAATAGTTAAAAATAAATTAATTTTTTAATAATATTTTTTATTGAAGATGATAGATAATGTATATGATGATTTGGACTCAGGGTAATAAAATTTCTATTAAAAATACTCTTTTAATGATTCCATTACAACTACTTCTCTTCCATGTCCATTTTTTGGAAAATATCATAATAATGTATTTTATTTGACAAAAAATATGTATTAATAATATTTTATAGCATTTTTCATTCATTTATAGGTTATTAAAATGAATAATTTTAAAAAATCATTTTTAATTTCATTAATAAATTCAAAATGAATAATTTATTTTTATGCATATGGTGAAGATGATTTTTACCTCTGTGATAAAATTATTTGATTTTTGGGATTCAATTAAAATATTTAATTTTTTATTAAAATAAAAACAATATTTTATTCCTTATTTTATTGTTGTTAGGAATATGGTTTTTTAACCAAAACGTTTTGTAAATACTGAAAGTGTTGTTTCATATAGGTTTTGATTACTACTTACAATGTCTATAAATAAATGGGACATATTTACCTAATATATAAATCATTATTCCACATATATATTCCATTTTTTTGTGTTTAAAAACATTACATTTTCATAATTTAATTTATAATTAATCCCATAAAATGAGATGAATGTTTTTTAAAAAACAATTGATTTTTTAAGTACACAAATGTTTTTCTACAAAATACAAGTATAAACTTACCTAAGAAACTGTAATTGGATTATGGTTACTATATATTATCTAATTAAATTTTAAAACTAATTCAAAATTTTATTTTACTTTATTAATTCTTCATAGAAAAATATATTTTTCAATAAATTTACAAATATTTTACTTTTTCTTTAAAAAACAGAACTTGTTATAATGTTTTAAAAACCATCTTATTATAATTTTAGATTATAAATTCAAAAAATGAAATTAAATTTTCAAACAAAAATTTAATAATTTTAAAATTAAACATTGAAATATAAAATTATAAGAAAATACTATAATAAAACTATTTCTTTTTTGATTAAACAATTTACTTAATGTCTTTATAATGAATATAACAATCTATATCATGAATATGAGAATTACATATTCTATCATTTAACATCTTTGTTAAGTTATTATATTCTATTGTAAATAAATAAATTAATATTTAATTCATTTCCTAAAAAACAATAGATATGTTTCTAGTATAATTTTTTTTGACTCTCATATTGCTTCGTCAAGCATATGGGTTTCCACAAAACCTATACATGGTGAATCACCATATTTTATAACAAAATCTATCTATTGTTAGGAATATGTAATTTTCATTTCTCAAAACAAATTAATCGTATAACAAAATTTGTGGAATATTTTCTTACATTCTAATCAGTTGGAATACAATAACATCACTCAATTGTAAGTGTGGACTACCACCCCCCATAAAGCAATGTTATTTGTTTTTATTTTTTATTTGACCATCATGTTAATAAGAATCTATTTAATTAATATAAATTAGTTATATTATATAATAATTATTTTTTATTGATTAATTATTATCTACCTTTCTTTTTTTCCATTAATATAATGTTAAATTACAGTTTATGCATAAGTATAGCCTACTATCACCCTAAATGATGTAATTAATTATATATATAATTTTATTTATGAACATATATATATATATATATAATATATAAGATATTTATATCCTTATTAAATTTTATGATACTATAGAACTAGTATCAGATTACGTGGATCAAAACTACTGAACCAATACATTTATGAAAAAAAGGCAGTTATCATCTGGATGTGTGATTTTAACCAAGAATTGTTAATAAATGGCTGATAAAAGGATAGGATAAAATCATACATTGTATGATATATATGACTATGGTTCAGTGATATATGAATAATAAATCTATAATTATGATATGGGAGGAAATAATTCTTATGATGTATGTCGGACATAAGGTAATTTATTTTCATATTTTTTTTATTTCTCTAAGACACATTCCATATTCAACACTTTTTTCTTTTATGTGGCGTATATTATTCCAAGAAATTTATTTTTTTGATGATTATTATGAATTTTATTTACATTTTCCATTACATATATGTTTCATTATTTCATGGGTTTTATGATTCAAATGTCACCAAAGCGATAATGGTTTTATGTTACAATCTCATTATTTCTTGGGATTATTTTTGACTTATATTTTGATGATAAAATATTATGTTTCACTCCTAAAGAAGATCATTAATTTTATTCATATCTTGTTATTTCTGGAAAATGTTTTTTCTCTATTTATTTGTATCACCTTATGTATTAAACATAATAAAAATACATTTTTATGGAAAATAGACATCATATTTCTCTTCTATTGAACCCTTATTTCTTATATATCCATGTTTTATAAAAATATTTAAAAAAGGTATTTATGATTAAATTATATTTTAAAATTTATTTTACCCCAGACATTACTTTTAATAAATTGTTTAAATGTAATATTATTTTTAGTTTTAGAATGAGATAATTTATTTATTTTTACAAAAATGTGAAAGCAATATTTTAATTTAACTTAAACACCAAGAAAGAAATTTCCCACCATCATGAAAGATCAATACTGTAATGTTTTATGTATATGTTCGAAATCATATTTTAAATGAATATTATATTCAATATATTTTTTAAATTTATTATTTTGTAAAAGTGATTTTTGAATTAGAAAAAAGATTTTCATCATGAATGTTTTAATGATATAGTATTGGTATATTTATTTACCAAATACAAAAAAACATTTATTTCACTTATGATTTAGTGGATATATGATCCACATATATGATACTTATTATTTATATAGATGGATTATGTTAACAATGATCACATTTTTATGTAACACATTCCTTTTTCACAGGTTATGCTATAATGAAATGATGAAATATTTATGAATCCCGTATTTTTTCCATGGGTTATGCTATGATGAATATTTTATGAAATACATTTATTTTCATTAGTACAAATATAATGTTTTTTTATGATATTTTGGAACACATATGTATGGTTTTCATTATGTGACTGGTGGGAATAGAATTATATATCCTTGTTGTGCATTGGGTAATGATTTATATCTCATGATACAAACAGAACAAGAATGGGAGTGAAATCAGTTTAGTAAGGGAATCTATCCACTAAGATAACCTTAGATGTTAACATTGATAACTAAGTGATATAGGGAGTTCAACTAATCTAAAATTATATTCATGGAAGAGATTCTATAATACTGTGGATATTATTTTCTATTATTATGTGCTTGGAACATACTAATATATTATTGTTTTTATGCTCTTATGAATCATGTTCTTTGACTCCTTAATTATTCATGTCTTATGAAATAAAAATATTTATTTTAGGACCCAACATTATAAACTATGATATATGAGGTATGAATTGAAAATATTTTTTTCCATATTATCACACACTTATGCTCATGTTCTACTCACGAGATCATTAATATTTCCATTATTTACCCGTATTGAGCATCTGAGCTCACCCTTTCTTAGGATTATTTTTCCACAGTTTATGAAGAATGGTATTATGTATGAAAAGTTTGATAAAGATGAATATTAGGAATAATTTACTGAGAAATTTCACCTGTGACCAATTTTGTATCTACCAAGGATTCGAATGATACTAGATGTATATGATTTTTTCATGGATTTTATATTGTCTATTAAATATTCATCTAAAAATATGTAAATTATATACATAAAAATGTATGGGTTTCTATAGTTAAAACCCTTTTATATAAAGTCAAAATAGACAATAAATGTCTTTAAAAATTCTTTTATGTCTGTATTAATTCATTAATTAGACATTTTTTAAAAAATGAAAATTTTTAGATAATTTTATCACCCTTATCTTTTTGTTTCGATGTATTTTTACCATATTTTAATATTACCACAATATTAAACATTTTACTCATATGGGTCAATAAATTTAATATAAATGGATATTAAGAGCAAACAGGAACCATGGTTTATATTTTCAACCATATCCCAGTAACTTAACCGAACATAGGATTTTTATGTTGTTTTAAACCATTTAATAAAACATTAATTATTATAATACAAAATTATTCTCAATTTTGGATCTATTAAATTAATTTGAATTTAATAAAAAGTAAATAATGTAATTTGAATATAATTCATTCAAATATATATAAAACATCATGATAGTCTACATAAATTCTAGAACATAGTATTTCCTTTAAATCATTTCACAATTATCAATTTTAAAATCATTTATTTTATTTTTCTATAAATTCAATAAATACAATATCAGTGTTCCATAAGACACTAAAAGTATAAAATTTAATAAATCATTTTCTCATGTTCATGGTTTCACTACTGATTCCTCATCATTACATTTTATACCTAAATATCAAATTTTATATATTTATTTTTGAAAATGTTTCTTGTTTCATATATAATTCATTAAAATTGATTTTTAATATAATAAATAAAATTTCAAAAATGAGAAAATAATTTTATATATCATGTACAATAGAAATATATTCTATTAGAAAATACCATTTTTCAAAAATATCAGAAGAATCTTATAATATACAAACAATGCCTATAAATAATTCCTGTAAAGAAATAATTTGAAAAATAAATGTCTATAGTAGCTGTAGTTTATCATCATGCCTATATTTTTGAATAAAATCCATAAATTTTAAATAAAATTAAATTCAAAATATACCAATACATTACTAGTGCATAAATCTACTCAATATTAATTATTTATATAATATAAAACATTTAAAATGAAATATATTTTATTTTTATGATAAATCATTATGATATTCTACCTAGATACTTATTTTCCCTTACCCATATTTAAAACCCATTATTTTTATAATAAATGTGTTATGATAATATATATTTAAATAAGTGATTTAAAAGTTGAAATTATTATCATATATATGAAATTATATGACTAGGGAATATACCTTTTTTGGTATAATACATTCTGAGAGAAATTTTTTATTTACGAAAATATTAAATAAATCTATTTTTTTTATAAAGTAATTTTTTTTGGGTTTTGAAAAAGTTTACAAATGTATTAGATAATTTTATGTATATTTAAATATCAAATGATCTATGATGAAATTTGGGTGCTATTTTTGGTGGTTTGATGATTAATGTTTTATTTATTCATCTGAAGGATTATTAATTTTTGGAATTTTATTATAATGCGTTAAAATTTTTGGTCTTTGATAATTCTATAGAATGGAACAATAAATTATTATATATTTTTTGGATTATATGATCTATTAGAATTTGATTTTAGTTATTCATTTAAAAAAAATACTCATCTTGAATTTTCATAGTATGGAGAAAAAATGACATTGTTGTAGAATTTTATTGAGGGAAGAAATTATACCTGTAAATTAAAATATTTTATTATATACTTATTCTATATTTTAATATAATTCCTAAAATTTATAAAAAATATTTTGAAACAAAAAAATTATCCTATTATAGTCATTTAAAATGAATCGATGGTCCTAGGGTTATTATCTTTCTCATGATCATTCAATTTTGTGTGATCAATGACATATATCACTCTCTATCATTATTTATTAATTTCATTTATCATCCATGTATATATTTTCTCTTTCAAATAATGTTCTTATATTTGGAAACCTTGTTATATGTTATTCTAATTGACCTATGTATTTCATTAATTCCTTTAAAGGGGAATTTTCATTAACATTAATAATGATATTGGATTTAGGAAAAAATAAATTTCAATTTAAAACCATTAATTATCAAGATAAAATCAAAATTGAGTTGAATAGTTTTTTAAAATGGGGTATAATTTAATACCCAAATATCATAAAAAATAACTATGTTTGATAGCGTATACAATAACAAGCACTTGACCTAAACGAATGATTAAATATTTTTATTTAAATATTAAAATTACCAAAATTCCCTTAAAATTAAGTTTATAAGAATGATTTAAATAATTATGAAATATATATAATGTTCCCAATATATATAATTTTATAATTAATTCTATCGAAACTTGCATTGAATTTTTAAAGAAGACAGTGTATTCTTAAAACATATGTTTACTTAGAAAAATTATATTTATTTGTTTTTATGGGAGATTGTTATAATTAATTAATGATACATTTATAATTTCAATTTGATGAAAATGATATTATTCTTGAAATCATAATATCAAAATCACTTTATGATATAAGTTTTAAATTTTCCTAAAAATATTTATTTTTCAATGCATTGTGAAAAATACTGATTTTTATTGAAAACTACATTCTGATGTAAAGTATTTATAATGTAAAATTATAGGTTTTATTAATTTTAAAATTTATCATTTTCCATTTTATTTAATATAATATATGTAAATTATTTTTCATGAATTTTAAACTTGTATTTAGTATAAAAATATTATATTTACAAATATTATTTTTATTTGAAAAACTAATTTTCATCAATTTTTTTGAGTTTAATTTAAAATTTAATTCCTAAAATTATTTTTTGAATAGTAAAAAATGTATTACATGTTCTCAATTAAATGGTAAAAAATTGTTAAATATTACCAGTTTATTTTTATTTATTAGAGAAAGAAATCATTGTACATTTGGTTTCCATTATAACTGTTTGAGGGGTTAATCAAGTGTAAAAATAATGTGATGAAGAATATAAAGAAACCACAATATTGTTTTTAATAAAATTTAATGAGTATATTTCTTATATAATAATCTTAAATTCTAATATATAACCTTTTTTTCCTTAAGTCCATGATTTTAACAGTTATAATATTTTATGTATTAAAAATTCAAAAATGTTATTCTCTTTGTTTTATTATATTGATTTTTTTAAATAGTGATAAGAAGAGATTTTGTTTGGTTATAAATATAAATTTTTAATATAAATTTATTTTATCTATCATTTTTATTTATTTATAATTATTAGTGATTAAATAAGAATATTATATTCATACATACCATTGATATAATATTTTTCACCCAACAGAAAATAATATAATTGATTCTAAAAATGTTATAATTAATATTATTTAAAGAAATTGTAGAGTTATGTGATTTTATATATAATAATGAAATATTATAGAGTTTTTATGGTGTTTTAATCTAATTCCCTTATTTTATTTTAGTTTTAAATGTCATATTAAATGAATAGTTCTATATTTGAAATTAATGTTATTTTTTAATAAGTAATATTTTACTAAAGTATTTAAAATTCAAAAAAAAATATAATCATCCAACGGATTTTGATATGTTTTAAAATAGAAACTGTCATCCATTTATGAACCAATTTTTCTTTTATAGTAAATGTATTGTTCAATTATGTGTTAAAAACACTGATATCAACATAATTTTCTAAAAGGATTAACAGAGGGTTAAAACAAAAAGGCAAGGGTGAAAATTTAATATAAACATCTAAAAATTTAATTAGATGATATTATTTGAACTCAAACTCATAATGAAATTTAATATTATCAATTTAGAGTCATTTAAATTTTGGAATTAATTTATATTAATTTCTAACTATACGAAATTCCATGAGTAACCATCCCATCTTTTATAAAGGGAATCAGTTATTCTCAATTATTCCCACTTGGAGAATGATTTTGTTCATAAAATACAAAAAATAAATACCAAAACTAGGTCCATATTCATTTTATAGATTCCAAGGTTTTATCATAAATCCAATAAATGATAAAATTTTTTTTAAACATTAACTTCTTGTCCTAAGAAGATGTATACATTATATCTAAGTGTTTCTATTTTGTTTATTTTTCTATATTAATAAATAAATATTAATTTTTTTTTGAAATTATAATACAATTATATTTTATATACTTATAATTTACAATTTAAACATAGAGTCCAACATTAATCTCTTCTTCCATGAATATGGAAACAAAAACATCATTCATGTGTACGGAGGACTACAACCTCATGAACTGATATAATTTTTCCCATCACATAATCTTATAGATATTTGGAATAATGTATTGAATGTATATATATGATATTAAATAAATATTTTAACTATTATAATATAATATGTCATTTAATTTTGTACATTTTCGTTCCCAGAAAAATGATAACATCATTCATGCATACACGTGAACTACCACATCAACGAATCGAGGGGATTCATTTTATCATCACAACATAACATTGATTGTATATTTTAGTGTATTTAATGAAATAATAGTGAATATAGGATTCTATTTTGATTTTAAATATTTTAATAAATATTTTTCCATCATTTTGTAATAATAATTGAATAATTTTAAACATTACTCATGCTTCTGTACAACCCATAATTTCAATGATGGTAATGTATTTCAGCATTCATAACCATTATTCATGATTGGATTTAAAATTATAATTCATGTAAAAAAATAAAAATTTTCTCTTCAAACTTATTATTGAGATGAATTAATAATTAAACCTGTGACCATAGTCGACATACCAAATTCATTTTGGACATATGAGCCAATTATGAATAAAATTTTCAACAAAAACATAAATGATTAAATAATTGAATATAAAATTGTAATAAATAAGGTAATAATGAATAATAATAATATAAAAGGATCATAATAAATTAAAAATTAATATAATAATTTTTTTCAGAATGATAAATAATGTACTTGGTGATTCAGACTAAGGAAAAGACACTTTAATATAAAAATCCTCTGTTAATGTTTCTCATTAATCTTTTTTATTTCATATATATATATTTTAAAAACATATCATTAATGATGTTATATGGAAATAAAATAATTCTAAAGTACATTTAATATATATTTTTAATTTATATTAAAATAGTTTAGAATTAATCTTTAAATATAACGATTTAATATTATTTTAAAAAATACAACAGGAGGGTTACATTATTACATATATGACGATTACTTCTCACACTATCATGCCTTTTATTCTATTTTTTGTTTAATTTACATGACTTAATATGTTATACAATGAACACCCCTACTTGACTTCTTTTTGAGTGTTTTTTTGAAATATTATTTTGAAAAGAAAGGGTATTTAAATATCTATAAGGGTTTTTCATATGGGTTTAAATTAGTTTTTGGAAGTTTTTCTATCGAGAAGGTGAAAACATAAAATATTTTATTCATGATATGGAACTTGGGAGTTATATTTGGTAAATATGTAAAACTAATACATATTATATGATGGGTTGATAACCATTATATCTTAGGAAGAAATAGTGATATCGATGGAGCTTATTAGATGGGTGAACATAGTTATCACTCCTATGGATTTAGTAATCTTCCATGTATTAAAATTTATGAAGGTGGGAGAAAAATGGGGAGGAATATTCTATTGTTTTAACAAGTATCCAGTTATTTTCTTCCATAATTTTTTAATATTATTGGTATATACTATGTATATTTGTTTTTATTTTCTTCTTATGATTTTAATGGTTTTATTTGAGAGAATAGTGTGTGTATTTTTCATTTGTAAATGATTTATATCATTATCTAAAAGAATATTTATAAAAAGGTAAATGTTTATTATTTTTTTCTAAATAAGATAATTTTTTTTCATGTTTCTTATTGACAAATTTTTCTAATATTCCATGGTTTTTTAAAATAACATAGTGTTTTAGAATGATTAATGTAAATGATGAATCAATGTTTAAATGCATGAGTTTTTTTCCTGAAATGAAAAAAAAATCATTCTAATGTTTTAATATTATTGAAAAAATGGATAATGTGTATAATTTTTTACATATATTTTCTAGGAATATTTTATTTATGTCAGGACCAAATTACATTAAAATATAAACTATAAATATCCTCATGAATAGAGGAAAATTAAATCTAGATTAATAATATTTTTTAGTAATATTTTGAAAATAAAGTAGATTTTGATATTCAAAGGTGTTTTTCCTATGGGACTAATTTTTTTTAATAGAATTACAGTTAAAATGGAAGATAAATAATGTTTGTGGATTATATGGTACATGATAAGTATATATGTGAAATGGGTGACCCCGATACATCTTATATGATGGTTTGAGCCCCATTAAAACTTATGATGAATGAGTGAGACCAATATAATGTATATGATGAGTGCACTTAGATAGTAAACTAATGTAATGGGTAATTTTCCTTATATTAATATTAAATAAATATGTTGTAACAAAAATGTTTCTTCTATAAATATAACTGGTCTCCATTTATTTTTGTCAGACATTATGGATTTAGTTTCTCAAGGATGCCTGAATATTGTTTTTATTTTATTACTATGGTGTTTTAAGATTTTATTTTAAAAAAAGTGTGTTATTTATTTATAAAGAATTTATTTATTTCATTTTGTCAAAGAACATTGAGATGGAAGAATAAATTTCTTGTGTTTTCATTTGACTAATTTATTTATTCGTTTATGTGTATCTTTCTGTGATTTTTTAGCTCATCTATGTTTCTAAAATGTTTTTCATTGGGTTTATCGATTGGTAAATGAAACTATGAATCCAATTCGAAATTCATTATGATTTATTATGAAAAGAAAATATGTTTAATTTTATCTATATTTTATTATTGAAAAATGGATATTGTTTATAAGTGTCCAATATAAATGTATGAGTTTGTAATGTATGCATTATGACCCAATTCTATAAAGCATTACATAATGCCGAGTATTTAGTGAATAATTCAGTTTCTTTCATTCCAAATGATATTTATGGTTTTTAATTTTTGGTGTTATGGTCATTAGTCATACATAATAAATTGACACATTATAAGTTGACACAATTACGTAGTATCCAATTTTCCCATAATATAAAAAATATAATATCAAAAACATTTTATTTTAATGAAAAATATTAATGCATTTCATCATGAATTATTCTTTTCAATTACATATCTTTAAATACATTGAAAAACATTTTAAAAATGTCAAATGAGAATTAAAATATCATTACTAAGAAGAAAGGAAATCTATTTGTAAAATTTATAACATGAAAATCCTTGATTTTTTTAAATTTATCCCAATTTTCTTTGGAAGAATTAAATGAATCATTTTTTCTTGAAAAAATACACAATTTCTTAGCTCAAATAAAACATTTAAAATTATTTTCAAGATAATATAAACCAATTTCAACAAATTTAGAGAAATTATATTAGTATCCCATGTTTGAAATCATAAGATCCCGGTGGTGTGGAGTGGCTTGCCGCTCGGCCATCCCGGAGGAGCGGGACCTCGTAAGGTCCCGCGTGTGCTGGATCAGCACCACTTGACACCGGTTGGAGCTCCACCCAAATGGAAGAGTCATTAGGGTGCCAGGGGGCACGCGGATCCCCCTGGCCGTGGCTTAGGCAGACCCTGCGAGCCGCCGGGCCGCCCGATTGGGCCGCCCTCAGGTCGCACCGCCCATTCAGGCCGGGCCGCCATCGGGCCAGGCCACCAACAGGCCCAGTCGCCATCAGACGAGGACACCTTAGGGCTGGGCCACCCCCTTGGGCCAGACCGTTCTGTCGGACCGGGTTGGACCCGCGGACCAGGTCAGACCAGCGGACTGTGTCAGACCCCAGACGAAACCCACTATGGCCAGTTTACACATTTTCACCCATTTCATGGGTCATGGGTGTCTGATCGACGAACCGTCTATAGAGACTGAAATCTTGGAGCACAATGGTTCTTGTGGCATATAAAACTTGTTATTTGGACACAGTTGGAGTATGGTCGGGTTGGTTTGAACATACAAATCAACTGAGCCCCTGGAACGGAAATGCCAATAACTCATAGATCGAGTGTCTGATTGACATGCCGTCTATTGTGTTGAAACCCCTATGACGAGGCAAACCTTGGAGATACATTTTCTTAGGACATTGGGACATTTGGAGTGTCGACTAGTAGCTCATGGAGCAGATCCTATCGGAGACGAGCGTGCGGAGTACGGAGACCTAGTAGCTGGCTGAGACCTGACGACTGCTGACATTTCGACTCAGAGTGTTTTGACTATACCATTGGGAAGAACCTCTATGTGATGATGAAGAACCACAGTGGGGAGCACCTCTGTGTGACGCGACAGACCCACGGTACTCGACAGGAGAGGTACCTCAGCAGGCTATGAGGTGGAGCACCTTTGTGTGACGTGGCAGACCCATAGTGGGGAGTGCCTCTGTGTGACGCTGCAGACCCATGGTACTCGACAAGAGGAGTACCAAAGTAGTCCAGGACAGTGGGAAGATCCCCTGTGTGACGCGGCAGGCCCACAATAGTCTATAGAGGAGGAGTACACTGGCAGCCAAGGTTTCGATAGTTTGACTGGGAGAGTTACATGTTACCACCCTAGAATAAAATATTGGATTTCAGATGTGTCAATGACTTATGTTTTTTCCTCATTACTGAGATGGGTTACTAAATAACTTTGGTATATGTAGGTTCATATACCTATGTAAGGTTTATCTATTGATTATATACTTTGTGGTTATCCTTGTTGGATTTTGTGAGACCTTGAGGGTCTCGAGATCCCTACTGAGTATCGTTATACTCACCCCTGCACAGGTTATACCCACACCTCGTTGTGTTGGTTGCAGAGGACGGAAAATGCTGACTGAGGCTGAGAGTATCAGGACTGGATGGTACCTAGAGGTGGACCACTCGGTGTGACGGTATACGGAGTAGACGGACAAATGTGGAGTGCTGAGGAGGCTATCTATAACTACCCATCTAGTAGGAACCCCGGAGAATGAACCAGTAGTTGCTTACTTATTTTTCTTCAGTTGTCCTTGCATTTCAGTTGTACTGTACTTTACTGTTGGGCTTGTATTTCCTACCCCTTTACTTTCTGCACTCTCTTTTGTATACAATTTTACTTAGTGTTTTACTTCCATTTTTGTACTCTGTTGGGTGTTTTCAGTTTATAAAGGAAATGCCTTCCCAGTTTAGGGATTTACGCCTTTGGTGCTAGTCACCAGCCCTTGTCCTATGAATGGTGGGATTGGGGTAGTCACGATACAGGCCCCAGGGGACGAGTCGTGACAAATTGGTATAAGAGGGGTCGGTTCTACTGCAGAACTTAGAACTCTGATCTTTCCTTTCTGTGTAGAAGTATTGTTAAGGGTTCTAAGTGTGGATTTCAATTCAGGGAGTCCAGTGTTGGTGTGGGCGGCTGATGTATCCATACACCAGGTCACTGAATTCTGATTTCTTACTCAGTTTATGAAAACAATGATTGCGTGCGTGTTTTCAAAATTTTTCTTAAGCCAACTCAACTAGGTCAGCATACCATATATAATCTTTTGACCGTGTTAGATCTATTTCTTTCAGGATGCCTCCCCACAGATAACCAGCTAGAGCCCCAAGATTCGTACACTCTGACATCCCACCGAGTGATGAGGCCTCAGTGCATGGACCATTACCAGTGGAGGCACCCACAATACCACTTCCCGTTTGGCCACCGATGCCACCAGCCCCAGCCGTAGACTATGAACGCCGCTTGAGTGTGTTTCATGAATTCCAATGCTAGAGGCCACCCAGGTTTCGGGGAGAGATGGACCCCCATGCGGCAGAATATTGGCTAGAGGCTATGTTGAGAGTCTTCAGGCTGGTAGGGACACCGACACACCTCATGATGATCCTTGCTACCAGTCTCCTACAGGCAACAACAGGAAGATGGTGGATCCTAATGCTCTAGTTCCACGACGAGGTTACACTTCTTTGGGAAGACTTTGAGTTCTTGTTCCGGGTGGAGTTTTTCCAAGCCACCCTTCGAGCGGTGCAAATACATGAGTTATTGCATCTATGGCAAGGTAGCATGACTATATCACAGTACACAGTGAGGTTCACCGACCTCTTGTGCTACTCCACCAATATGGTACGAGACCCATTCTTCAGGGTCTGCAAGGAGTAGGTGGAAAAGGGAGAGCTCACCCTCAGGCACCTGAGACATATGACCATGGAGCTCTGGAGATGATTTGAGGCATTATATGTGTCTACTCCACCTTATCTACAGTTCTTATAGACACAAGTTCCAGTCACTCTTTCATAGCCACTACCCTCGTTCGGAGCTCGGAGATTCCGACGGAGCTGTCAGCTCGATCCTTACAGTTATAGACTCATACGGGTGTAGACTCGATGACTAAAAACTGGTGCTGGTAGTGTGAGCTTACTATAGGAGGCGAGAGCTTCAGATGGGATCTCCTCATAGCGGCGTTGAGGCCTTACGACGCCATCTTGGGTATGGACTGGTTATCTATAGTTTATGCTTAGATTGACTGTATTAGGAAAAAAGTGTGGTGTGTCTGCAAGGATGGGACCATGTTTACCTTCACCGGCGAGAAGGGAACCTTTGCAGCACAGGATGAACCTAATCGGTGCAGGGTGCATCTGATCACTCATCAGTTGGCCTACCTTACCCACGGAGCAGTTGACATGGAGAGTTCGACATATCCTGTAGTGGTGGATCAGTATGCAGATGTTTTCCCTGATGATGTTGCAGGACTACCTCCTCACAGAGAGGTGGACTTCTACATTGACCTGTACCACGTGAAGACACCGATATCTACTCCAGCATATCGAATGGCTCCCTCTGATTTTCGTGATCTACGGGTACAACTAGAGTACTTGCAGGGGAAGGGATTCATCCAGCCCAGTGTTTCTCCCTGGGCAACCCCGATTCTATTCGCCAACAAGGAAGATGGGATCTTGAGGCTTTATGTCTAGTACCGTCACCTGAACCATGTGACTGTGAAGAATATGTACCCACTCTCGAGTATTGATGACCTCTTTGATCAGCTCAAGGAAGAACGATGGTTCTTGAAGACATACCTTAGATCAGGCTATCACCAGCTCAGAGTTCGAGATGAGGATGTACAGGAGACGACCTTTAGGTGTCGGTATAACCATTATGAGTTCTTGGTTATGCCCTACGGTGTAACCAATGCTCCATTAGTGTTCATGTGTCTCATGAACAATATCTTCCAGCCTTATCTCGATCACTTTGTCGTGGTATTCATCGATGACATTATGATCTACTCGACTACGGAGGAGGAGCATGACTACCATTTGTAGGTGGTATTGGACACACTCCAAGAGCACCAGGTTGATGGTAAGATCTCGAAGTTCCAGTTTTGGATTCGAGAGGTTCAATTCTTGGGACATGTCATCTCGAAGGTTGGGGACACAATGGATCCAGCGAAGATTGAGGCGATACTTGCTTGTGAGCCACCCATAAGTGTGATGGAGGTATGAAGTTTCCTGGGCTTGGATGCATACTACCAGAGGTTTGTTCCAGACTTCTCTAGAGTTGAGACACCACTATCAGCCTTGAAAAATAAGGGGAAACCCTTCATGTGGTCTGAGAGATTCCAGTAGATCTTTTAGGAGCTAAGGCAGAGGCTAAATAGTTCCCCTATCATGAGGCTTCCAAATGAGGGTGTAGGGTACGTAGTTTACTATGATGCTTCAGGGAATAGACTTGGGTGTGTCCTGATGCAGGAGCGAGTAGTGATCCCATATAGTTCTCGACAGCTAAGACAACACTTGAAGAACTATGCTATCCATGACCTGGAGTTAACCGTAGTGGTATTCACCTTGAAGATGTGGTAGCACTATCTGATGGGAGAGCGCTTCACAGTCTACTCTAATCACAAGAGACTCAGATATATCTTATCCCAGAAGGACCTGATCCTGAGAAAAAAACATTGTATTAAGTTCCTCTAGGACTATTACATAGAGATAGTCTATACTCCTGGGAAGGGGATCATTGTTGCAGATACACTCAGTAGGATATTTGGAATACAGCTGCTGGGAGAGGCAACGGAGTAGCTAGTTGCCTTACAGATATCTTTCGTTGATAGAAATGGAGCAGCCTTTCTTCAGTCTCTTACAGTCACTCCTCCACTTCATCAGTGAGTCAGGGAGGCACAGCGTGGAGACGCTAACTGCGAGACACGACGTGCTCAGATATCCACAGGGCATGCACCTGATGGATTTTCTAAAGGTGGGGATCACATCATCCTCTTCGGAGGACGTCCCTTGGTACCAGTTTCACTGCAGGAGGAAGTATTGATGGAGTTCCAGACTTCCCCTCTAGAGGTAAATCCATGGGTGAAGAAGATGTACTAGGACCTTCGACGACAACACTAGTGTCCATGTATGAAGAAGGTGGTAGTGAAGTTTATCTCTCGATGCCTCACTTTTTAGCATGTGAAGGAGGAGCACCAGGTACCAGCATGCTTGTTTTAGCCCTTAGAGGTCCCAGAGAGGATGTGGGATGGGATAACCATGGACTTCATGACAGGTCTTCCACATACATCCAGAAGTCACGATTAGATATGGGTGTTCGTTGACCAACTCACCAAGTATGCCCACTTCTTACTGACTAGCGAGTAGAGCTTAGTAGAGAGCTTGGGAGGCCTCTATGTACAGGAGATTGTGAGTTTACATGAAGTAACTTTTTCTATTGTCTCCGACCGTGACCAAAAGTTTACTTCCCGGCAATGGAAGGGGTTGAAGGAAGATTTCGGGACATAGCTTCGCTTGAGCACCACCTTCCATCCTCAGATAGATGGTCAGACTGAGCGGGCATTTCAGACCCTCGAGGAAATTCTCCATGCATGTGTCCTCGACTTCAGTCGAAGCTGGGAGGATCACTCACCATTGGTAGAGTTTTCCTACAACAAGAGTTATCACTCCACCAATGGGATGGCACCTCTTGAGGCATTGTACAGACAACCTTGCAGATCACCCTTGTTCTAGACAGACCCTGGGGAGTCAGCACTAGTGGGACCAGAGATGGTACGAGAAACCATAGAGAAGGTGTAGATTATCCAGGCGTGGATGAAGACTACACAGATCAGACATAAGTCGTATGCTAACAGGATATGGAGACCTCTAGAGTTCGAGTATGGTGACCACGTCTTCCTACAGGTCTCACCTCGACAAAGTTTATGGAGATTTGTCTGAGGCAACAAGTTACCTCTGGGGTTCATTAGACCTTTCCAGGTCCTCAGAAGAGTAGGAGAGGTGGCTTAATGCTTATCTCTTCCACCCCAATAGCACCGGGTGCACGACGTCTTCCACATATCTCATCTGAGGAGATATGTGCATGACATTTCCCACATCATCGACCCGGGAGAGCTGAACATCGATGACGGGGAGACTTTCACGGAGGTTCTAGGGGAGATCTAGGATCAATAGGAGTGGGTTCTTCGTGGATGGTTGATACCACTAGTGCTTGTTCACTGGCAGCACGGGAACCTCTAGGAGAGCACATGGGAGCAGGAAGCTCAGATGCATGCTCAGTACCCCCATTTGTTCCCATTAGTTCGATTTGTATCGTATGGGGATGTAAAGCCCTTTGGTGGGGCAAATTGAAAGAGCCGGAAATTACATGGATTTTTTTAAATACAAGGGATTTTTACGAGTCCACGAAAATTTACAATGCTTGTTTCCGAGGCCCGGTGTGCCCGGAATCAATTTCTGAAGTTTTTTTGGGTACGTTCAGTAAACATGTGATTGGGGCTTTTATAACGTTTGAACCGGTGCATGGAATTGAAATATGAGGGCACCGTTGAACTCACAGTGCCGATATTCGCTTAAGAAGTCTTTAACCTCGATAGTTGTTGGTAAGGAATGGAAGATAGTTTTTGGGGTTTTAAAATAAATTAAATAAAAATAAGGTGAAAAGTTATTTTTATTTTGTGGTGGTTGAAACCTCCAAGAGAAGTTTAGAGGTGGGGCCACAACACGATAACCTCCCATGAGAGGTTATGGTGGTGGGGCCCACCCACACATAATCTCCATTCGGAAGATATCTTCGGTGGGGCCCACACCAGATTTAAACCCCTTTCGACCCCCCATTTATGTGGTATGAAACCCTTGAACTTCCCACAATAATTAATTGAACCTCCACCCTCATTAATTAAATGGGTTGTCTCTTTTAATTTACCACATCTTTTCAAATTGTGTTGCAAACAAATAATAGACATCATTTCCATCTATTATTTTGTTGGCATGCTTCTTTCTTTGTGTTGGGAAAATTAAGGAGAGGAGAACCCTTGGATAAATATCCTCGAACAAAGAACAACTTCATAGAGAACAATGAGGATGATGCTCAGGCGTGGATCGAGAGCATCTTGCGGGGCTGACAAATGCCGACGACACCACTATCATCGACTTTGTCTTCTTCCATGCACCACCTCCATCGTCAATCGAGGTAGAGTATTTTGCGTTTGAATTTGTTTTCATTATTCAACATCAGTAAATATTGGGTATTTGTTTCGCCAAATGCTATCTCCATAACATAGAAGGCTTGGGCCGTACTAACATGGCCCGACCCTCCCCCTATGTTGTTCCCTTTTGTTGATGACGGTGGTGGCACAACACTACCGCCAGAGGAACGGACCGCGTAAAAAGAAACGGAGGGTCTCCAAGAGGGCGCAACACCATCATGCCGCAGGGAAGGAGAGCCGCCACCAGGGTGGGCCGCGACCCTATCGCGTCGCGCCAGTGGTGGGGAGCGGCTGGCCGCTCGGCCAGCCGGGAGGAGTGGGACCCCGTCGGGTCCCCTGTGTGCTATACCGGTGCCACCTAGCACCGGTTGGAGCTCTGCCCGAATGGAAGAGCCATCTGAGTGCCAGGGTGGCACGCTGCTTCCCCCTGGACTCGGCTTAGGTGGACCCCGTGAGCCACCGGGCCACCGGGTCGGCCGCCCTCTGGCCGGGCTGCCCATCAGGGTCGGGCCGCTAGGCCGGGCCGCCCTTAGGCAAGGCCGCCCATCCAGGTCAGTCCACCATCAGGCCAGGCCATCCCCTCATGTTGGGCCGTTCCCTCAGATCGGGTCAGACTCGCGGACCGGGTTAGACCCCAGACGAAACCTGATATGGCCAGTTTACACTTTGTTTCCCATATCTTGGGCTACAGGTGTCTGATCCACAAACTATTTGAGGCGATAGAAATCTGTGAGCGAGACGGTTATTTTGGCCTGTCCCAATTGAGATTTTGACACAGTTGGAGTACGGTCGGGTTGGTTTGATCATAAAAACCAACTGGTCCCCTGGAACGGAAATGCCAATAACTCATAGACCGGGCGTCCGATTGATGCGCCGTCTGTTGCATTTAGACCCCTGTGATGAGGCAGAAATTTCATATACTTCTTCATGGGAAATCATGACTGTTGGAGTATTGAAACATAGATTGTGAAGTGGACCCTTCCGGAGATAAGCGTGTGGAGTACATAGACCTAGTATCTGGCTGAGACCTGACAAAAGTTGACCTTTTGACTCAGAGTTTTTCGACTAGACCAGTGGAAAGATCCTCTATGTGACATGGCAGACCCACAGTGGGGAGTGCCTCTGTGTGATGTGGCAGACCCATAGTACTCGACAGGAGAAGTACCTCAGCAGGCTACAAGGGTGAGCGCCTTTGTGGGATGCAGCAGACCCATAGTGTGGAGCACCTCTATGTGACGCGGCAGACCCATGGTACCTGACATGAGGAGTACCACAATAGTCTAGGATAGTGGGAAGCACCTCTGTGTGACGCATTAGGCCCACAGTACTCCATAGAGGAGGAGTACACCGACAGCTGAGGTTTCAACAGTTTGACTAGGAGAGTAACATGTTACCACTCTAGAATAAAATCCTTGTTTTGAGCTAAGTCAATAACTTATGTGTTTACCACATAATCGAGATGGGTTAATAAATAAGAGAGGTATATGTATGGGTATATTCCTACGTAAAGGGCTATCCATTGATTTCATACTTTGTGGTTATCCTTGATGGATTTTATGAGACCATGTGGGTCTCATGGTCGCTAATGAGTATCATTACACTCACTCCTGCACTGGATATGCCCGCACCTCGTTGTGTTGGTTGCAAATGACAGAAAAAACTGACTAAGGCTGAGAGTAGTAGGACTGGATGGTACCTGGAGGTTGAAAACTCGGCGTGACAGTATAAGGAGCTGATAGAAAGATGTGGAGTGCTAAAGAGGTCATCTGTACGTACCAATCAGGCAGGAACCCCGGAGGATGACCCAGTAGCTGGTTACTACATTTTATTCCTTTGTACTTTCATTTCAGTTGTATTGTACTTTACTGTTGGGCTTGTATTTTTGGCCACCTTTACTTTCAACACTATCTTTTTTATACAATTTTACTTAATATTTTACTTCTAGTTGTGTACTCTGTTCTCTGTATTCAATTTATAAAGGTGATGCCTTCCAAGTTTAGGGATTTACACCTTCGGTTCTAGTTGCCAGCCCTTGTCCTATGGAAGGCGGGCTTGGGGTAGTCATGATACAGGCCCCGAGGGACGGGTCGTGACACCCACTAATGATGAAATCAACATATTTAATTAGTATAATTTTCTTGTAATAAGAATTTTCTTTCTATTAAGTAGATGCTACATTTTGAGACATCACATGGAATGTAGTGTTAAAATCAAAATTTTTTGGATAACGTAGGAGAAAGAATTTTTTTTCTATATCTAGAAGTGGAAATAGTTGAGGAGGTGAATTTGATTTAGTTACATAGGACTGTGGATTGCTTGAAAAAGTGTTATAAAATTTAGACAAAATGATGAATCTATATCCATGATTAATTGGACCATATGAAATCAAGAATAATGTTGGATTAGTTTTCTAGCTAGTGTCCTTGCATCCGAGATTATCCAAGATACAAATTGCATATCTTGATTCGAAGTTAAGAAAATATATGCTAAATTTATCTCATGTTTCGAGACTCTAGGTATTTTAGTTAGAAGATAAAATTTTTTATGAGAAACATCCAATAAAAAATATCAAATAGCGAATGTGTTTCAGAATTAGGTGATTAATCTGGTTACAGTTTTTTTGAAAAACATTATGGTATAAAGAAGCAATATGGGAATATAAATATTTCATGAGGGAAAAATACTTATAGACGTTTACATAGTGAATATAATTACAAGATCATTATTTCCATAAGGGAAAAAATGTAAAACCCTAGCTAAATAGAATAATAAATCTTTTTCAAATCTATGGAATATATATTTATATTCATTATAAAAACATTAAGTAAACTTTAAAATAAAAAATAACTTGATTTTATTAAAAAATTATCTAACAATGTATTATTTAAACATTAAATCTACAACTATTTAATTTAATTTTGACAATGAAATGAATTTTCTATTTATCTGGTAAACATTTCATATGATGACATTTAGAAAATTTTCAAAAAAAGATAATGAATAGGGGAAATATTTATGTTAATGAAAATTGTATATTACTTTCATCAATTTAAAAACTAAAACTCTATTTTTGAGTAGTTTTAAAATTTAATTAGATCATTTTTATTAAAAATATTCTAATTATGTTATTTTTTAATTATTTTATTCTTCAATTTATTATAAAAATATGTTTTAATTAAAATTGATGATTCTAAAATAAAAAATCACAACAATTTATGTGTTTAATAATAATTTAAATTCCAAAAAAATATGTATTTTTAATATCAAAAAATAGATTTTATACTTATAATTATTTGGAAAAAATTTGGAAAATATGAAACTTTAAATTAATCATGAATAGATATAATAATAAATTTTGTTACCATGGGAAAGGTAAAATGGGTTGATTAAGGGTAAAAATAATGTGATAAAGACCTGAAAGTGAACCTATAAAAGATTTAATTTTATCATATAATAATATTTCATTCATAATATTTTAAATTATAATATTTGAAAAATTTTATATATCCTTGTTTTTTACCTTTATAAAATTTTATGTAAATAAAAGTTAAAAATGCCATTCTATTTGTCTTATTATGTTTAATGTTTTATAATAGGGATAAAAAAACTAATTATCAGTTCAAAATTTCAATTTGAAATATAAATTATTATATTCTTATCTAGTTAATTAATTTTATTTTATTTGTGATTAAATAATGAAAATAAATTCTTATGAAATTTCAATACAAAATTTATTCAATTAATAGAGAAATAATTTTTTTTTAATAATATTATAATTAATATGATTTAAATGAATTATTATGTTACATGATTTTTCTAGAATAAAACGGAATTTTATATAGGTTTTAATTCATTGTATTTTAATTACATTTTTTTCTTGTATTTTTAATGTTAAAATTAAAGAAATAGTTTCCAAATTGGCATTATTGTTATTTTATAATAAATAATATGTTATTAAATGATTAAAAACAAAAAAAAAACTATTTTAGTCCAATGGATTTTCATATGGTCTAAAATATTATCCATAGTAAATTTATTGTCCAATTTTCCATTATTGTTACTTTCTTGACCAAAAAGTTTAAAATCGTTAATATCGCGATAATAGTCAAATGGGTTAAAATTGATTAAAACATATATGGGTAAAAACATAACCAAAATTTATCAAATTATTATTAGATGATATTTTTAGACTAATAATCCTCTAATATTTTAGTATTATCAATTAAGAATTACGTTAAAATGGATGAATTTTTATATTAATTTAATAATTCTAGAAATTCTCAGAGTTCACCCCACTATTATAAATGAGAACATCATATCCTATTTTATTAATATTTATATTTACTTTCAATTATACCAATACCTAACCAAATTCATTCATTACATCCCTATCCAATTATTTGAGTCCTCGATTTGATCATAAAACCAATATAGGAAATCTTTTTATTTAAACTGTATGAGGATGTCCAAATAAGAAGTATATTTCTTAACCATGTTTTTTCATTTTGTTTCATTTTTAGAAATATAAAAATATAATTAATCCTTGTTGAAATAAAAACATAATTACCACCCATATACATATATATTATTATTTTAATCTCAAAACCTATATCCAACTGATCTTCCACCAATGGGAAATTAAACCATAATTCATGCGAATGAAGAAGTTCTGCCTCATGAAATGATGATAGTATTTTTCCATCGCCACTTCTAATAGATTTTCATAATGATGGTTTTAAAGTATATATATTGTATTAATTAAATAATTATAATTTTTTAAAAGTAACTTATAAACTACATTCATATCTTTTCATTTATAAAATATGATCGAATCATTTACTTGTATGCGTGGACTACCATCTCCCCAAAGTGATATCATTTATTTTTCATCACTACATCACTTGGATGAAACAAATATGTGTATATGAAAGAAATAATATAATATTTATGATATTATTATTATGTAATGATAAAATAACACTTATCTTCTTTCCATTACGATCATTGAAAAATGGGAATGCTACTCCAGAATACGTACGACCTCCCATATCTCTGATTGTATCATAGTTCAATTTTTTGAAACAAATTTCTAAATATGTTTTAAATTATATATTACAAAAAAATGATATTTATTTCATTATTATTATTCTAGATACGGTGATATAATCTCCTTTTAACCACATTCAACCTTCCAAAGTCATTTAGGATATATAATCCAAATGTGATCCTATATATAGACATATAGTGAAATGATTGAGTAATTGAATCAAACATGGAAATAAAAAAAATTAAAAAGAATAATTTAATTGAATATTGTTTTTTTGAATGTAAATATTTTACTTAATATTTTTATTTTGGATTATAAATAACATTTGTGACAAGTCGTAGTCAAGGTTGGGGACTTTCTTTTAAAAAACATAGTTTAATGTTTCCCTTACTAATATTTTTTTCTATCTCTAAATTTAGAAAAATATCATATAAATGCATTAAAATTTACATAAAAAATGAAATTTAAATTTTATTCTTCTTTTTAATTTCTTTTTAATGGTTTTAAAATTGTTCTTTTTTATCTAATATTTAAAAAATACAATAGGAATTTTCTATTTTAACATATACTATAACAATCAATTTTCTCACTTTCGTAACCATTATTTAATTTTTGGATTACTTTAGTAGATTTAAATATTTCTAAAATAAAAATCCATATTTTTATTCCATCTCAGTATTAAATTTGATAAAATTGGGTTTAAAAATAAAAGGTATTTTAATTTTGGAAAGTGTGCTATATATCGGTTTAATGATGTTTTTCAACGATTTTAGGATGAAAATGGGAAGACATAAGACACAAATATTCAGTATATGGTACTTTTTAATTATATATGTGAAATGGGTGATCTCGATAGAATATATACGAAGGTTTTAACCCTTTTATATGTCACGATGGAGATGAGATCTCGATATAGCTTATACACTAGGTGCACCAAAATATTACGCAAATGAATTGGGTAATTATACATGTATGTAAAGGAAAAATAAGAATGGAGTTAGCTCATGAGGTTTCTACTATGTATTTCATTGGGACCCAATTTCTTTAAACTAGTTATGAATATAATTTCTTACCATTTCTTGAAATTTGTTTCTATTTTAATATGATGTGATTTAAATTTGAATTTTATAACCTTGGACATAAATTGGTGGACATGAATTGATTAAACATATTACTGAATATATATATAAATATCCTAATAAATAAAAATATATTAAATAGTAATGATTTTTTTTAAATAATTCATTTTCTTTCATTCCCAATGATATTTTTGGTATAGAGGTTCACATATTTTGGTCAAAAATTATACATAATAAACCCATTTATTATATGTGGACACTTCTACCAAATATAAATTTTCCCAATACAGTAAAACATTTAAAAAGAATAATTTGTTATATTCAAGAAAAGTTTTCATGTCTTTCAATGTAGCTATTCTTTTAAAATTCTCAATATTAAACAGTATTAATCATTATTAAAAATATTTCCTGAGAACACACTAAAATTAGTAAGAGACATAAAAAATCAATTTCCCTAGTGGAAAAAATTGAAACCATTTAAATTTTTACTTTTATCTCAATTAAATTTTTTTTAATTATATGATTCAATTCCACATAAAAAATATATAGTCTTTTTTTCAAATAAAACCATTTAACACATTGTATGAAAATACAAAAACTTTTATAGAAACATAGTATAATCATATATCTAACACAAGTTAGAAGTAACTGGATCCTTGTTTAACCCATAGTATAAACCAAATTATTAACTCCCTCGTTCTTTTCTATTAAGAAAATAAACACTACCAAATGAATTAGTGCTCTATTTAGGAATACCCATCATATTTTTTTGTATCAGGATCACCTATTCATAAAGAGAAATAATGGGGAGAAAATCATACTATAAGCTATATTGTGAACACCCATTTCACATATATAATTTTCAAGAACCATAAATTGAATAAAATTTTTTATTCTTACACATTTTAATCTTAAAATTATTGAAAAAAATCTTTACACCCATATGAAAAATAATTTTTGATAATAAAATTTTCATTATTTTAAAAATACATATTCAATAATAAAATACCTATAAGTATTGTAATGATGTTTTTTATTTTCATTAAACATGGAATCATGTAATTTAAATCAATAATAAAATAAAATATATGATGGTGGGAAAAGTCACTATCTTCTTATAATTTAAAATATAATATAATTTTTGTCTTTAGTAAAAAAACACTATGCATTCCCTAAAATCATTCCTTATGAAATACTATGAATGTAATTAAACATAAACATAAAAAATAGATTATAATTATTCCATGTTTATATAAAATCATGGATAAGATATTTTTCAAAAATATGGACATGGAAGAAAAAGAGTTAGAAGGGAAACTTTAAATGTTTATGTTTTAAATAAATTCCCTAACCATTAGTCAGAATCATCACATATGTTATTTATATTTCTCAATTGTATAATTATTAAAATTATTTAATTACATAAGATCATTTTTAAAGTTAATAATTCATTTTCATTTATTTATTTCCATGTTAAAATCAATTACTTAATCATTTAGTCTTATATTGAACATTTTGAGCGTATTCAGCTAGTATGACAGAAATGAAATTGGCAAGTAAACTATGGTCAAAGATGTAATTATATAATAATTAATAGAATAAAAATCATGATATAATTATAATTTTTATACATCAATTATAGATTAATACTAACCAAAATATAATGTTATGAAAAATAAACCATGTTACAATCATGGAGTAGGAAACCCGTAAATAAACACGAGTAACATTCCAAATTTTCAAATGGTAATTATGAAAAGAAGATAAGAATTATATTATCATACTATCATTATCATAATATCATTAATCAAATGTTATTTATTTTAAATATAGTTATATATATCATCTATGTAGTGTTGTGATTAAAAAAAATCGCATCCCTCCATTGGGGATATAGTCCATATGTACTCACTAATTACATTATCATTTCTTATGAATCAATATTTTTTAAAATTGATGATATATTCCTTATAATTAATTAAAATTGTTTTATTAATATCATATTGAAATATTTAATCCATCATTATAACATGTCTTTAGAGGTTGTGATGGGGAATGAAATTATATTCATTCGCGAAGTAGTTGTATGTTGTCCACATGAGTAATAGTTTCATTTACCATTTTATGGAAGCAGATATAGATAAATATTATTACTTTAAAATAACAAAATATAATTATATGTGAGATAGTAGTGTTATTTTTTAGAATGGTTGAATAATATTTTAATATGTTATAAAAATAAAAAAAACCAAAATCCTTTTTAATAAATATGCATCATCTTCGGACAACCAATTAATATTTAAACCAAAGGATTTCTTATTATAGTATTAGGATAAAAATGATCTTAATTAAAAGGGGATGTATTTAAATAATTTATTTTTTAGGTATTGGTAGAAAACATGAATTTTTGGTGTGAATAAAAGAGGAGATGAGGTGCCCTTTTATGAGAGATGGGAGGAAAACTCTTAAAATTTAATAAATAATTAAATTAGTATAAAATTGTTTTCATATTCAAATGGATAAAAATTGATATTATTTTAAGATAATATGTATATGAATCCAAATAATAACATTAAATAAAAAAATTACATTATCTTTTACACAATATGTTTAACATGTTTTAAGCCTTTTTGACAATTTCCACGTTATTAAATAGTTTACTATTTCAGTGTTAAGAAAGTTACTATAAAAGGATAAATGTACCATAAATGAAATGTGGATGATATTCTATACCATATACAAATAATTTTATTGAATTGTTTTGGAATTATAAATTATTTACTAATATATTATTCATTATAGAATATAATTAAGATAAATTTTGGTACTATTCATTTTATTAAACATTTTAAAATAAAATAAAAATAATTATTTAAAGATAATTCATTAAAAATATATAACATAATATTTCATCTCTAAAAATCATTTAAAAAATAAATCATTAAAATTATATCACTTTTATGATTGTAATAATCCAATAATTTGTTTTTATATTAATTGAATAAATACTAAATTAGTGCAGCGTAAGCATTTAAGAAAATTATTTCACCACTAAAAAATATAAATAAATTACAATAAAAAATAAAAAATTTATATTTCACCCTTATCCAATTATTTTTACCCTTAACTAACCCATTTTTCCATTATTATGGTAATAAAATTAACTATGATTAATATTCATAATAAATTAAATTAAATGGAAAATATTTAAAAAATTTTGAACTCCTAATTAAAATATTTAATAATTTTTTATGAATTAAAAACAAATAAGTTTCATAATATAATTTAAAATTAATCCTACAAAATGTGATGAAAAACAATATTTTAATAAAAACTATTTTGAATTATAAAATTACGGTTAAACTAAATTAATGTTTAATGAACATTTTGAAGGCTATACTTTTACTATTTTTACAAAATTGAAATAATTAAATTTTAAAACTAATCAAAAATTTAATTTTACTTTATTAATACATTTAAAAAATATAATGGTCAATATAAATTCATATTTTTCATTATTCATTAAAAAATCAATTTTTTTTAAAATGTTTCAAAAATACAAATTAAGATAATTATTATTTGTTGAATTCAAAAATGAAATTGATTTTATGAAACTGAAATTCAATAATTGAAAAATTATGCTTCTGAATGAACCCATATAAGAATTTTTTTTGTGAAACTATTTCCAATTTTATAAAGAGACATTATGTAATGTTTTAATAATGTAATAACTACATAGTTTATGATTATGTATAGTAGACTACTTCATCAAAACCAATGTAATTTTTCATCCATCACCTGATAATTCATATGGTTTAAATTATGGAGTTAGTTTCTATATATGATATTCATGACAATTATAATTTTAAATTATATAATATCATTTAATTTCAAACATTTCCATTCACTGAAAAATGATAACATCATTCATACTTATGTGTGGACTAAAACTTCGACGAAGAGATGTTATTATTTTTTCATATCCATACCATATAGATGATATATATGTGTTTACAAAAGGAAATAATAAGATTTTAATGACATATAGATCATTATGGAAAGGTATAATAATACTCACCCTCTTTTAAAAACGATTATTCAAAAATAGAAACACTACACAAGCGTACACACAACTAACTATCTAAATAATTGTTAAAAAGATATTGTTTCATAAAAATTTTAAATTAATGATTTTAAAAGTATATTAGATTTATAAAAATGATAATTATTTCATCATTATTATTCTAGAGGTGAACTATTAATGACCTATTTGACCACAATCAACTTAACAATGTTAGTTTGGACATATGATCCAAATATCGTCAAAACATCTAAGAAGAACTTAATTAATTTAGTAATTATACAGAAAATGAGATTAAATATACCTAAAAATAATGAAAATAAAAAATGTTTGAATGTGTGTTAATAATTACAATATTATTGTTATTCTGGAAGATAAAGAACATACTTGATGAGTTAGACTTGACATCGGACATTCATTAAAAAAAATCTTCATTTAATGATTCCCTTAAAACATTATTTCTTCCTTATACATATTATAAAAAATATATTTTTAATTCATTAATATAGAGATAAAATAGTTTTAATACAAATTATTTAACTTTTTAATTTGATTTAATGGTTTTATATGGAATTTTTTAATGGAATTTTTTGAATTTCTTTAACAAATACAAATAGAATGTTCTATTTTAATGTATATAAATACAAAAAAATTTCCTGCAACTATAACCGTTATTTTATTGTTGTATTCATTTATAATAAATCATTTTTACTTTAAATAAAAACATTTCTTCCATCCTATAGGGTATTATAGTTTTGAAAATGAGTTTTGAAAATAATTAGTTTTTAAATATATGATTTTTAGTCATATGTGTTTAAAAGAGTTTTTAAAATGGTTTTTCATGAAAAAGTGCAATAAAAAAGATTTAATTAATGATATAATAATATATCATAATATATGTGATATATGTCAGACCTATAAAACTTATAAAATGGGTTGAGCCTTATTATATCTGGTGATCTACGATGGTTCATGATATAACCTATATGATGGGTGAAACTATATATTTTTTCCAATACATGTTGGAATGTGTCTTTTCTTAATAGGTAAGAATGTTTGAGTTACCCAGGTAGGTTACCCTATGGATTAAACTAGAATATTGTTATTTTTTACATGAGTTATAAATATTATAACTCTATGATGCATGAAAGTGGTTTTTGTCTCCATTCAATGTGATTAAATTGGTTTCATTGAGAAAAACATTTATTTTTTTCTTGTAGAAATGATTTCATTCATTAACTCAAAGAACACTATGATAAAGGTGATAATTTCAAGGATTTATATGTTTTTGACAATAATAACTAATTTTTCATTTTAGGTTGCTTACTGCATTTTTTGTGCTCCTACCAAAATTTTTAAAATAATAATTATGAAATGATTATTATTCTTGATTTGATGGAATAATTAGCACTATGACCATAATTATCATACTGAATTCATTTTGCTCATGTTAGCTGAAGAATATCAAAATGTATAACAATAAATTAAATTATTAAATAATTGTATATAATATGGTATTAAATAAAATAAATGGAATAGTGTACATGAAATGGTTTTTAATCAAGTAAAAAATTAACCTTTGATTTTAATTTAGGAAGATAATGAACTTATGTTACAAGTCAAAAAAGAGGTAACTGACCTTATTTTAAAACCCCCTTTTAATGGTTCCCATAAAACTATACTTCATAAATAATCATGTATTTTAAATATATATTTTTAATTAATTTATATGGATATTAATGATTTTTAAAGGAGATTTTTATCTCTTTTGACATTTATATATACGTTTACAAAAGGAATATTATTAAGTATTTTTTTTGAATTTCCGTACATAAGAAAAAAAATAAATTTTATTTTTAGTAACTTTTGAATAATTATATGGAATGTGGTGTTCAGAAAACATTTCTGGCGATGAATTATAGAAAATATATTTTTTGAGGAGATAGTTTGTATAGAAAATTGTTGATAAGGTGAATAAGATATAGTGAAATATAGGAATGCATTATAGAAAGCACAAAGGTCCTGAAGTTAAATGGAGTAATGATATTTCTTTGGATGCATCTGATCATGTTTTTATTAAAGTATATCCTTGTAAAAGTGTTATGATATTTGGTAAAAATAAAAATATTAGTCCATGTTTCCTTAGACTATCTGAAATCTAGGATAAAATTATATTAGTATCTTACTGACTCATCATTCTTTTGAGTCTATCCTAGGTACAGAATGTATTTCATATTTTGATGTTATGAAAATATGTGTTTCATTCATCATTTTTTTAATATATAAGGTAGTTCAATTATGAGAAAAAAATTAATACAAGTAATAACTAGTAAAAATTATTGACCATAGAGATAAAGTGTTTCATGAATTAGGTGATTCCCAAGGATAAGGTTTTATGGGACAACAATATGGTTGAAGAATCAACTTTGGAATATGAAAATGCTATGATTAAAAAATATCCAATTTTTTTAATGTGAAGAATAAAAGTTTATTGATTTTTTTAAATGGGGTAATAATATAACTACCTTGATAAATAATAGAAAAAATTATTTTTATATTCATCTAATACAGAGTTATATTAAAATTATGTAAATTTATTTATCAAAATGAAAAAGTTTTTTTGATCATTTCTTATAAGGTTTAATTTATTATACAAATTTTTAGATTACAGAATTTCATTTGAAAAAATAAGTTTTATTTTTAAATTCATCATGTAAAAACTATGCTAATTTTTTTTTAGAATTTTCGGGAATGTTCGCTTATTTAATGAATAGTGAAAAATATAGATTTTTTTTAAAACAATACTTTCTTAAAGTACTAATATATGAGAAATCAAATTTTAATTTGTTTTTAAAATTTAATTACTTCAATTTGAGAAAAAATAATATAATTATTTTATTTTAAATATATTTTATAAATGAATTTATCATATTAATTTTTTTATATAAAAGTAATTTTTCTAAAAAATTGTTTTTCATCATATCTTTGTGGTTTAATTTTAAAATAAATTCTAATGATTATGTGTTTTGAGTGTAAAATATTACTTATATATTTGGAATCATTGATTTTTTTTTAATTTTTTTTTATTTTTTATTCATTATGAATTTTAATCAGGGTAATTTTTATTACCATGGTAAAGATAATGTGGGTTAATTAATTGTTAAACTAATGTGATAAGTACTAGGATGTAAACCTAACACTTGAATTCATTTTTTAGATGAGTAAATTTCATCAATAATAATAAAAATCTAATATATGTCCTTTTTTCTTTATGGCCCAAATTTTGACCTTTCTAATATTTTATGTAATAATAATTAAAAATAATAATTTCTCACTATTTTATTATGTATAATTTTTGATATACTGATAAAAAAAATTATGTTTGGTTATAAATATTAATTTAAAATATAATCGATTTTTTAATATTAATTATTAATTATTTTTAATTCTTAATAATGAAAAAATATCATTAAATGCCTATGAAATGCCAATATTGTATTTAAACATTTACATTAAAAAATAAAATAATTTATTTCAAAAATAATAAATGTAAAATGATTTGAATGAATTATTTTTTAACATAATTTTTTAAAATATCAAGAAATATTTTAGAGGGTTTAATTCATTATATTCATTATCAAATGTTGTCCTATATTTCTAAAATATGAATTAAATGAACGGATCCAAAATTTATAATAATATTATTTCTTAATAAATAAAAATTTATATAATGATTTAAAACTAAAAAAATTATTCTCAACAATTCAATAATGATATGGTTGAAAATATCATACATATACCTTTTATAATCTATTTTATCTTTTATAAGAACTTTTTTGTACAAGAAATGGTACAATATTTAATATCATTATAATTTACAAAATGATTTAAAATATATTAATAAAACAAATAAAGGTGAATAAATCAACTAAACTAGTAAAATATTTATTGTATTATATTATTTTTTACTGAAACACATTTTATATTATCCTAAGAACAATTTATGGCCATTTTAATATGAAAATAAATATACATTTATTTAATACATTACGAAATTCCAAGAGTACCCCTCCCATATCATATAAAAGGGAACCTTTTATCCTCCTTTATTCATACATTGAAATCCATTTTTATGATAATAAACACCCAAATACCTTCCTTAAATCCATACCCACAACTTAATGTCCTTTTTTATTATAAAGCAATCCTAGTAAAGATGTGTATATAAACCATACATGGTTTTTTGAATAAGAGGCATAATTCTAAATCATGAATTTTTATTTTGTATTTTTATAACTTCTTTAAATCATATTCAACTGTTTTGAAATAATAAAAACATTATAATCCACATTATAATATTTTATGGATTAAATTTTTTAACCTATATTCATCTCATCTTCTATCAAATGAGAAACAAAACCATCATTTGTATGCACAAAAATACTACTACCTCATGAACCAATGTAATTCATATTACATTACCTCTTCTTAAGTATATTAATAATGGTAGAAATAATTTATAAATATTACATTCATGACATATTTATAATACTATATAAGTAATATATTATTTATTTTTTAAACTTTTCATTCAAAAAAAAATGATAACATAATTCATGCATACTTTAAGACTACTTCCTCCATAAAGCAATGTTATTAGTTTTTCATCACCAAATCACATAGGTGATATATATATATACACACATAAAAATAAATGAAAATTTAATTACTTATTTTATTATTATTATAGAAATATGAAACAAAATGTATCTTTCTTCCATAAGTTCTCTTATAAATAGGAACATTACTCATGCTTACGTATGAAATAATATCTCTATGATTTTAACGTAGCTAATTTTTTCAAAAAAAAATTCAATGATTGGTTTTAAAGTAAAATTGATATTTAAAAATTCTAATAATTTCAATATTATTTGTTTTGGTGATTATGAAATAATTACATTTATTACTAAAATCATCGTACCAAATTAACATTTGAAATATGAGCAGAATAAGATCAAATATTTCAACATAAGCATAAATGATGGAGTGATTGAGTACAACTTGTAAATAAATAAAATTAAAAAGAATAATGAAATTGAAAATCTATTTAACTATGTAAATAATTGACATGTTGTTTTTATTCAAGATTAAAAATACTGAAAGTAATGATTCAAACTTAATGTAATTGACTTTTAATAATCATGTTTTCCTTTTTCACATTAATTAATTTTTCATCCATGTACATATTTTAGTAAAAATAACTTATTAATGTATTTATATGGATATAAATGAATTATTTAAAAAAATTATTGTCACTTTTTACATTATTTCTATGTTTTTAAAAAAGAATCTTTTTAAAAAAATGATTGACTTTATTTTCAAAATATAAAAGGAATGTTCAAATTTAAAGTATATGGGTCAATGAATTTTCCTGACACCATAAAGATTTTTTATTTTTTGGATTCAATTAAAATCAATCATTTTTTCTTCAATGGACATTCATCATTAACCTCTTGTAGAGAATTTTATTTTTGAATTGGGTTTTGAAATTAAATGGTATTTCAATGTTAGAAAGTGTTTTGCCTATGAGTTTAAATGAGTTTTAAAATTTTTTACAAGTAAATGGTTCAAAAATAAATAAAATTTCATGATATGTTACATGTTAAATATATATGTGAAAAAGCGTTCATAATATATCATATATGATGGTTTCATCCCCATTATAGATAATTGTGAATGGGTGATCCCAATATATCATATATGATGGGTGTGCCTTTATAACCCTATAATGTATTGGGTAATGTTTGATTTATCAATATGAAATATGTATAGTGTTTTAGAAATGATTTTACTTTTTTATTTAACTAGGTTCTATTTATTTTTTACATGGGTTATGAATATATTTTCTCTGTGTTTCCTGAAATTGACATTTATTTACTTGGTATGGGTTTTAATAGTTTTTTGAGAAAAAAGTGTATTTGAATCTCATATAAAAATGATTCCTTCCTTATTAACAATAAACTTTGATATGAAGGTAATTAATTAATGGGTTTTCGTCTTTTCACTAGGCAATCATATTTTTTTCTATTATAGTGTTTTTATGATTATTGTATATTTTTTATATGGTTTTTACAAAGATAACTAAAATGTAAGGGAAAGGAAGTAGTTAAGTTGATGTTCATAAATATTTTTCATCCAATGAATACAAGTCTCATTTTAAAAGTTTTATATTATAGGAAAAATTGATACTCTATATATGTTTACACATGTAATTTTTGGTTTTATTATGTATGAGTAAAGAATAAATTCTATAAAACACTTAATGATAATGATCCATGAGAGTGAAAGAAAATGAATTCTTGACTAAAATTTTATATTATGTAATTTTTAAGTTTGAATCCTTATAAATATGGGTATGGGGATTTTTGGATAATTTAAAAAGAGTGTCCAAAACCAACACACAACAACAATTTTATAAGTAAATAATTTGAATACAATGGCACTATAAGAGATATATTATTGTATTTTTTAACATTAGTAGATAAGTAAATGATTTTATATAAGGAATTATTAATATTGAAATAAAAAAGCAACAATTTCATGTGTTGATTATAAAGGGTGTAGAGTTAAAATATTAATTAAATGAATAATAAAATTGACCTTGAAAATATGTCTATGCAGTCCTTTGGTGGTTTAGAATGCCTATATAAATGAATCCACTCATTAGAGGCTATTCGTCAAGATGATATTATCACCTCTATCTGTAATTTTCAAGCATTAAGGGTCCAATATTTGTAGTGGTGGCCTTATAGTAGAAGACTTTCCATTTCAGCTATCCAATATAAACTAAGAGAATAATTTCTTTAGTACATATTTTAAGATTTAAATGGAAAATTACTTTTGAGATAAATACAACTTTTACATTTATAAAAACCTTATATTTTAATTGAAATAATTTTTGAAAATAACATTTTGGTTTGTTGAAATAAATATTTCACCATAAGGATTTACATTGATTATATATCAATAATTAATAGTACAATATTTAATATGATTTTTTCTCACATTTTTAATGTTTTTTTATCTCTACAGAGCTTGGTATTTTTTAAATTTGGACCTAGTATCCATGTTATAATATGTCACATCCCATAAGGCCATGTGTATTGAACTCAAAACTAAGGAGAGAAAATGTTCCAGCTCCTAACACTGAACAATATTATTTCTTATTTAGTATGAAATTACAAATAAAGATCATGTTGATGTTGGGAACCAATGTTTTATCATATAGACAAACATGGGATTGAAAACAAACATATTTATCAATGTTCATTGAAAATTATAAAAAATCATCTCTAGAAAAGTTTTACATTATGAATTCCATTACTAAATTAAAATTTTCAAATTCAAAATCTGTTATATGAAAATTAATATTTTAAGTAAAACATTATATGAAATGTTTTTAATAAAGCTATTTTGTTTGGTATTATAAAATTTACATAATGTTTTTATAATTATTATAAAAATATATTTCATTAATTTGAAAATATTATATTCTATCGTTAAAAATTTTAAAAAAATATTCCCCCTTTTGGAATTTTCATCCTCAAATTCCATTGTTTTATTATTTTTTTGGAACTAAAATTTAATTTCAAGTTCCCAAATTTACAATAATGTAATATTATAAATAATAATTTTTATTAATGTATTTTAAAAAACTAAAAATATTATCTTCAATGATGTGATTGAGATATGGTTGAAAATATCAGCAATGGACCATTTGGGGGATTAATTACCTTTTTTAGTAACAATATTATCCCCTTAAGAGTTATAAACATTAATATCAATATAATATTCTATAGGTTCATTTAGGTTTAAAATAAAAAAATAAGGGAAAAAATATAATCTAAATTGGACATAATTTTATTAAATAACACAATTTTAATTCATCATCATATTAGATTAAAATATTATCAATAACATAGATAAAAGAAACTATATTTTTTTCAACAAATATCAACTTATAAAAATGTAGTCCTTTACACACTAAATGGTATTTTTGGTTTATGTTTTGGAGGATAGGGGAAAGAGTTATCCAAAATGTAGGGTGAGCAAAAAATTTCCCATTAAGGGGTTTTAAACCAATGGGTAAAAATACTTTTATAATTTAAATAATATGAAATAATTTTAAAAAATATATCAAAAGAAAATTGGTATGTAAATCTTTCATAAATATTAATATACAATTTTCAAAAAAATAATTATAAACTTTTCTATTCAAAACATATATGTAAGTTTTTATTTTGTAAAATTAATACACAATTTAAATAATATAATCTTTTATTCAAAATCAAATGGCTCCATGAAATATTAAATACATTGGTTTTTGAAATATTATATTATTATGAAATATAATTAAACTCAAAAAAAATTTAAAAAAAACATAGGATGAATAAGGATATTTAATATCACTCATTAGGAAAAAAATCCCCATAAGGCAATGGGTTCACTCCACAATAATCATCATCATAACCAATATCTATGTTCCATAAATTTAAATAAAACATTTTGAAAATCCTTGCATTCCCCTCATAAATATGTGAAAATTAATTTTTAAAAAACTTCTAATATAATTTATTTTAAAAAAAAATAAATATTAAAATATGTTTCTTTAAAGAGAATCTATAAATTTAGAATAAATCAATATATTCAAAGGAAACATTTATCATAATTTTTTGAAAATTAAACATATCAAATAATTTTTTTAACATGTATGGTATGTCAATCAAAACTATAGTGCATGAAAATAACAATAATCATCAATATCATCCACTAATTTTTAATAATATTTCATAAATAAAATGATAATTTTGTCACATTATATCAAACCTATTAATTTCTTTTAAAAATTATATAAAATAAATTTCTAGAAAGGGGCTTTGAGAAAAATAATTTTCTCCCATAAATTTTGTTTTAGAAGATAATAATAAATTTTTGAAAAACATTTTGTCATATAATCAGGGTTTTGGAAAATATATATATTAAATAACATGGTTTCTCTTATATAAGGGTCTCGAAAAAAAAATCCGGATAATAAATATTGTTCCACTTAAAAGATATATATATTTTAAAAAATTTCTTGTACGTTTACATTAAATACCAAAAGAAAGCATGTTATTAATGTGATAATATCTACTTATAGTTCTAGTAAACTAATGTGTGGAATTATTGGAAGATTAAATGTTGAGGGTTCTATTATTTTAAGTGAATATTGATGTATATATATGAAAATTGTGACAACAAAAACATATTTTCATATGTCTAAATTGTTAAAAAATACCCAAATATAAATTATTAATTATTAGGGATGATGATATTATTTTAAATATAATAATTCCAAGTATATCCATATTTTATAGATAAGTTTTAATAATATATCAAGTTAGATTGATGTTTATACCCATGAAAAAATATAGAAGGACATTATCATAGTCTATAGTCATATTTTTAGCAATAAACAAAAAATATTATGTGGTATAATTTTTTCTAATTAAATACACCCAAAATGATGTGATTAATATTTATTAATGGAAAATATTTATATATTTATTTATTTAGTTGTTGATGTTTTCATAATCTATAAATAAAAATTAAAACCATTAATCTATCCTAATAAAGGTAGATCTTCCATGTGTTTTTTGACATAAAATATATTGTTTTGAATTATTTTGATCATGACCCAAATATCACACCACAAAAAATGGAAATTTGAATTCAAATTTTAATTGGTGCACCAGTAAATTTTTTAAACAAAATTGGTCTTTTAAATTTTTTTAAAACCATGTTATATATAATTACATTATCAACTAAGGCCATATCAGATGTTTTGATGTTATTCAGATCATATATAGAATATGATTTTAGTAGTTTAATTGTAGTCAAATAGGTTATAGTTACATTATCTCTAGAATAATAATCACAATATAGTAATAAATTTTTTAAATATATTATTATTTTAAAACTAGTAATGATTTAAGGTGAATAAAAATTAACTATGTCAAAATCATGATATTCTAGTCTCTATGTACGCATTAGTAACTTTTCCATTTGTCAAATATCATTATGGAAATATTGTTATTATAATATTATATTTTTATAATTATAACTATAACTTAAATACCATATTATTTAGTTTAATATACTTATCAATATAATCTATGTGATATTATTTTTAAAAATAAATCAAATCCCTTTATGAAAGATTTAGTCGGCATGTACGCACAAACGACGATATCAATTTTAAGTGAATCATAAGGAATGAAAGTAAATTATATATTTTATTTTCATAACTATAAATTTTTCATGAATATTATATATATATATATATATATTAAATTAATCATTATAATCATCTTCAAGAGGTGGTTATGTAAAATAGATTACCTTGGTTTATAAGACTATAGTCCATCGTGCACACAAAGGATGGTTTCATTTCCCATTAAATGGAAGAGGAGATGGATATATGTTATGAAATTAAAATAAAAACATATAATAATGTAGAATATAATTGATTTATTATATCATCATGAATAAATAATATTCTATGAATTTAGAAATATAAACTAAACAAAAATAGAAAGACCCCATCCTTAAACTTTAAATAAACTTGAATTATGTTAATAATTCATATTGTAGATTTTTTCAGATATAGAGCATTGGAGAATTAGGTCACAAATTATACATAAAAACTTGAATATTACAAGTAGACACTTCTACTCAAAATCCATTTTTTCATAAAACAAAAACTCATAAAAAAGAAACATGTCTAGTTCCCAGTTTTAGACAACATGACTTTTCCTTGATCTCATCTAAGTCCCAATTCAGCATTAATTCCTGCGAAAATTCATTTTAAATTTTAGTATGAGCATAAAAAGCTCATTAAGGGATAAAAAAGAAGGATATAGGGTAGTTTTTTTAAAAAAACATGTAAAGCATGAATATTTTATCATAGATTATTAGGATTCACCTTAAATAAGTAGAAAAAACAGTTCAATGAATATATTCTCATTGCATACCCTTTTTTTAACTTGAAGATGACCATAAATCCCAATAGAAAACAATGTATAGCATATAATGGTGACATGGGAAATAAATATACTTAATTGTAATAACAAAACGGTTGAAATCCACACATATACCTAAATGGAATATCCATATGACAGACTTACACACACAATGCATTGTACTTTTTAACATAACCACTCATCCATGCTTTGTCACATAATGACCCATCCTTTGGTTTATCATGTAACCACCCTTTTTTATCACATTACCACCCATAAAATGTCAAAGCACAATTATATTTACATAAAACATAAAATATTGAAAATATGATCATTTATCTTATAAAATTTTATGTTAAATCACAATAAATTAGTTCATGATATTGAAATATTCATTCCTTCTCAAAAATCATTTAAAACATTTAATAAAGAGAATTTTGAATCTATGTATTCCATACCATATTGAATATTTTAATGTAATTAATATTTAAAGTCCATATAAATAACTCATTAAAACCCATTTTGAAAATAAGGAAATTAATTATTAATAGTTAGAATAATAAATCAATAAAACATTTAAAATAATGTTGTAGTTAAAGTGTCCCTTAAAACATGAAAAAATACATCAAACAAATTAATTAATGAATAACATTAAAAGAAACCAATAATATCATGAGAATACGGATATTCATGATATAATATAAAAAAGTCTAGGATATACACATTTTATGATAATAAAGGTGCACAATATCAAGATATTCCTCAACGAAAGAAGATTGAGATAATGTCCCTTACAAAAATTCGACAGCCTAACGACATCACTTTAAAATTGAGAAAATGAGTTGATGGGGGCGAAAAGAATATATCATCAAATGGAAATAAAATGTACATAAATAAAGATATATAATAACAAATACCATCAAAATAATATGTAAATTAAATGTCTACAATAAAAGAAGTCTTCAACTAAAAGAGAAGGGTGAAAGGTTCCATTACCATGATTCCAACTCATCACATATGTTCCTCGTTCTTCCTAAATTATAACCATAATTTAATTTATACATTAACCATAACCTTTTTCAAGTTAATTATTACTCTAATTTCACTTACTAACATTCTATAATAATCATATATTTATTCATGTTCATATCTATTGTTTTTTCAATGTTCGGTACATGAGTCAAAGATATACTCGTTATAATTACAAAATTTATATGTGAAAAAAATTCATTATCTTTAGAATTATGTTTATGATTTAAATATCATATATATGTGATATTTATTTATTTATATCAATTATATATCTATTTATAAAATTCCATTACATTTGTAGATAATAAATGAAATGCATCGTTCATGGATACGATAAGTCGTATGTACGCATGGAAGCTACTTTCATTTCAATTTCATAATTAATGGAATGAAAACATAATGATACATATTTATATTATAATTCCAGTATAATTTAATATTTTTTATATGTTACAAAAGTTCATTAACTCCCTCTTTTATACGTTACATGTATGGAATGAATGAGCCATATCACTTTGAGGGGGTGGTAGTCTGCGCTTCCATAAATGAAATATTCGTTTTTAAACATCATGAAAAAATTAAGGTATGTTGTAAATAAAAATTACAAAATAATAAATAAAAAATAAACATAATATATATATATAATATAAATAATCTCCATCACAATGGAAACCATGAGAGGTGGTAGGAGATAATTGAACAATCTTCATTTCGTGAGGCAGTCGTTCATCGTCCCAAGAAACATTATATTCTAAATCCTTTATATAGACACGTGCGTATGTGTAGTTCTAATACATCTCTTAAAAAATACTATTATATTTATGATACTAGTGTTGTTATGTAATCAAATAATGATAATAGAATAGTGAGTGATGATGTTGAATATTGGAAAGGAACTTTAGATAATACATTACCTCTTAAAACGGGTAACTCCCTTTGATTTGAACCCAAATTCATTCTTGAGTTGCCTTCCTCCTAAGATAAGGATTATAAGAAGAAGTGAGGGATTTTTTGAGTTTATTGGAGTACATTTTAGATGACCAAGGGGAATTACATGTGTGAGTAAGGGGTTAGATGTGGTGGCCTTTTATAATTGGGAGGATGGGTACTTTTGGCATGTCTTGAAATATTATTTTATAACAAACTAAATTTCAATTTTCAAAAGGTAGAAAACTAATTGAATTAAAATAAAAGATGAGTTTCTTTTAAATACTTTCATCCAATATATTTTATACTAGTTTTTGTTTCAAATTTAACCTTATCATTTATTGTTAACCCTTAGTTAACTAATTTAACAATCACCACATCTTCTATTATATTAATAATATATGGTTAATATAGCTTCCGTAAAATGACTATAATTCCTCAATTAGTTATTTAATGACATGTAGAACATTATCTAATTAATTTTTCCAAATATTATATTTTTAGGACTATTATATCATTTTATAAAATAGTATTTGTTTTAAAAACTCATTTATGTCAATTTTCATAGTAATCATATCATGGATTCTTTTCAAAATCCATAAAAACATAATTATTTCTAAAAAAACATAAATTAAAAGATATAAAATCATTGAAATCTATAATATTATTTTAGGGCAATAAAAGCTTCAAAATAAGTTTAGTTTATTATTTAGAATCTCATTTATTTAAATCATTCATTAATTAGGTAATCACTACATCATCATTGTGTCATAAATATATTATTCATTTTATGACTAATAATTATAAATAAAATACCATGATTTATGAAAACGTTTTAGATTTAAAATTAATGTTTATAGTCTAAACTATAACTTATATATCCACATATAATTTTTTTACTAAAAGATACATGTTTAGGTTATATTTTCGTTAACTATAAATTAAACGTATTTAAATATCATTTTCACACGCAAATGACTTTATGGGGCCCTAAAATCGTCCCAACGAAACATATGGTTGGAAATATCTAATCCAATAGGGTTAGGAAATGTGTTACATTAAATTAATTTCGTTATAATTTTTTTACCCTTATTTTCTGGATTTACCTTTTAACCATAGTGAATAAAATATTTACTGATGTTATAATTTATAATGTCTAAAAATAAAATAAATAAGTTAAAAAAATTTGGACATATTGATTCCAAATATGGAAATAATTTTTCCAAATTCAAAACAAAAAAGTTGGAAAAATTAATATAATATTAAATCTCGTTGTAAAAAAGCATTTTTTAAAAAGTAAAAACTACCAAAATATTAACATGTGTTTATGTCCAATTTCGAAGTGAAATTACATCCAATGACAAAAATTGGATTAATCAATAAAAATATAATCCAATCAAACTATCAATAAAATAAAAATTACAATATATTATTATAAATAAATTATATTAATAGAATGTTTTTAAATAAAATGAATTACTTTTAACAATTCCTAAAAAAATGAACTGTAGAAAAAAAAGACCAAATTTTAATCCAAAGTCTATTTTGATGTTAAAATTAAAAATAAGTTTTATATTTTTTCAAATAAAACATTTAAAATAGTCAAATATATATTTAAAAAGGGATGTCCATCAAAAGGTGGTAAAATTACATTTTAAAAAAAAATACATCATTTATCCAAACAATATGAATTTAATATTATAACATATATATAAATCATATAAGATACATTTAAAAAATTGCATTTAATATATATCATATATTATTAATTAAATTAAAATCCATAAATAGTGATATTAAAACACAATTATTCTCTTTTAACAAGGATTTCATAAAAAACACATCGATTATATTCAATTGGTTTTTATTTCCAATTGTGATAAATTTTGTTACCAATGAATCATCATTTAAACACATGTATACCATATTTACAAATTCAATTGATATTATTCATTCTTTCCATTCCAACAAATTTTCATTAACATCCATTTAAAATAATAATATTATTATTGAATTATTTTTCAGCATAACTTAAAGTTATGTGCAATGTACGATTTCGAAAATTCACATTTTTATGTCTCGAGTACTCTATCAGAAAAAACATCCCTTTTAACATAAAATTAATATCTTATTCATAATTATTAATATAATTCAAAAAGTATTAATCTATAAAAAAATGGGTCGTTACATCCATCCCTTATTTTGGAAATAACAACATTATAATTTTAAAATTTGGCTCGGAAAAATAATTGAAACACCCAAATCTGTAAAAGATTAAATTAAACATTCAATTTTAAAACTAATAAAGAAAATTATAAATGTCACCTGAGATAAAAAATTCTATGTTTCCACGAAAACATAGATATGAAATAGAAAACTACCCATCAGGTTCTGATGAAGTGTTACAGAAAAACATGATCAAGAGAATGTTATCCATTAGAAAACCACAAACATGTGATATGTTAAATGGTAATTGATTACCTATATGGGAAAGTAAATGGACAAAGTTTTTTTATGTTCCCTTTAATAAAGTTTTAGAATTTATTTAAGATAATTAATAATAACATAAGAAAATATTTTTACTTTTCATGTAGTGTTTCATCCTTTAATAAGTTTCTACCAAAAATTATTTTTTCTCCAAATGATAAGAATTCAATAAGACTTGGTCACACCTAAAGTGCTATAATTAACATCTAGAGAATAAAATTAACCAAAAAATAAGAACCATATATTTACCTTATCTTTGAACATTAACCAAAACCAAAATGGTTAGTACAAGATCAGATAATCCGAAAAAAGAATAATATTTTATAAGAAGAAATATGAATCTTAATCTCCAAAATTGATCAAACTATTCCAAAATCACAAAAAAACCATTAAATACACAATACACCATACAATTATTCATAATAATATAAACTATATTTTCAACCCAAAATTTGGAAGGATTCGATCACATAGACTTCCACAAAAATCGTAACATTTATCTCAAAATAACACCAGCTACCCTTATAATCTTATACTGAAAATTAATGAACCTAATCACATATTATATACGATTGGTGAATAATTTTCATAAATAACCTAAATCATTAAATGACCTAAATAAATACATATATTCATCGAAAATAAAATTCCACCATTATTCAAAATTTGAAATCCCAAAGTATTATATTTTTCTTAGGCATATAACGTTCCCCAAAGAGAAAAGGTCTTCCTAAATAACCTTTATCACCTAATCTCAAAATAATTTTCCTATACTAAAGATATCTATTTGATAAAACATAACATCCCAAATTAATATATTCTTGATCAATCAAATCATTTAACTAAAAAATAATAAGGCATACTAACCATGGAATTCACATAGGCCAGTGGTAGGTGATGAACCCTTGTCACCAATCGGTTTTCGGTTCAATTCCAATGGCCTTGACAGAATCGACAAGTTGTCACCCATCCTATGGGCTGTAATTTTTCTAAAACCATATCATTATTATAATGTACTAAAAAATAAAATAATTTCTTATAAAATAACCATAACCAATTTTATATTCAAATGTTATCTAAAACCAATAATTTTTCATCCCAAAATGTAATAACCATATATCACATCAAAACAATTTTATATGAACCTCTAAGGTTATCCACCATCTCCACATAACTAAATTTAGTTATTTTTTAATAAAATTTTTACATATCAATCATTAGGGTTACACATTCTATGAAATGTATTCCAATGTAATCCCATCATCAAAAAAGCCATAATACGTTTAATCATTTAATTTTTCAAAAATAATCCATAAATCTTAAATCCCTTATATATCAACATCATACTCATTCAACATTATTAATGATCCATTAACCATTATTTTCCAACTTATTCCATAAAACATCATTCCTACCAGCTAAATAATGAAACATATATTAACATTCAATAATGTCACAACATCAGCTAAGAAATAATCCATAACATTCATTGGTCATTCTTAGTTTCCTCATCCTTAATTGGAATAGAATTAGGTATTGGTAAACATATATTTTTATGGTCCTGATGATCCCATTCCCAAACCTTCTTCATACAACATCTATTTATATAATTACCATGCACAACACATTTAAAACATTAAATTTATCCTTTAAAAATAACTTCTTTCCCTTTCATAGATTCAACTGAATTCTTAAATTTTCCATGATAGGTTTTTTCATTATGACCATCATTGACATATCTATATCATCATCTCATCCCATTGAAGCATTTTCTTATGTATTTCATTACACTTCCTAGACACATAGGTTTTTGAATATACACACTTCTATGATTATTAACTGAACTTCAATAGGGATTATTTTCTCATATATAAGATGAATTTGAATAATAACTATGGTTTATGTGGTTAATCATGACTCCAGATAGTTAGTTGAGAATAACCACAAGATTTCTCATTGTAGTTCCCATTTAATTTAGTTTCTTATTCAAAAAACAACAAAAATTTTCATCAAATCCATTGTAACATTGGTTCTTGCTATATCCATCCATTTACTAAAACAAAAAATGTCAGCGTGAGTGTATCTGTAAAATCATCATATAATATCTTATGAGGAGGGTAAATAATAAAATATACTTATTCATGTTATCTTAAACTCATTCAAATATCTAAAATAACTATTAATCTTTCTAATATGATAACCACTCTAGGTGTGTCACTTTTTCTTAAATAACACCCTTAACTATAAAGATTTCTAAACCATCCTCTAATACCAACAGTAATACCCCATCCTTAAACATTAAATAATATTGAATTATGTTAATAATTAACATTGAGTATCATTTCAGGATTATAGATTTATAGAATTTGGTTATAAATTATACATTACAACTTTAATATTACTAGTAGATACTTCTTCACACAGTCTATTTTATTCACAAAACAATGACTCTTAAAAAGGAAACATGTCTAGATCCATGTAATAGATTGCACGAATTTTCCTTGATCCCATCCTTGACCCTATTCATCTTTATATCCAGTGAAAAACATTAAAAAAATGTGATGAACATTAAAAATGTCGTAAGGGATACATAAAGAATAAAAACAGTTAGTTTTTCAAAACAACATGTAAACCATAAATATTTTATAATAATGTAATAAATTTCACCTTAATAAAGTTATAAAAAACATTCACTGAATATAAGTTCATTTCATACCATTTTTTTCACCAAAATATTACTATAAATCCCAATTAAAAACAACATATTGCATATAAATGAAACATGGGACATAAAATTACATAAATGGAATAACTATATGGTTGACTTCCACATATATAACTAAATGGAATATCCATACATCTAACTTCCATACCCAATTTATTTTAGGATTCAACTTAAACACCCATCCATGGTTTAAAACATAACCACTTGTCATTTCGTGTATAACATAACCACACATCTTTGTTTTGTCACATAACTACCCGTAAAATTTCCACATACCATTATATAACCATAAAATATAAAATATTAAAAATATCAACATTTAACTAATAAAAATACATTTTCAATCACAAGTAATCAATTTATGATATTGAATTATTCATTCCATTTCAAATACCATTTAAAACATTTAATAAGGAGAATTTTGAATCTTAGTATCCCATACCAATTTGAAACATTTAATGTATTTAAAATTTTAAAAAATATCACCGATTTAAATAAATCATTAAAACCATTTTGAAAATATGTAAATTAATGGGAATTATTTATAAGAATAAATTATTAAAACAATTAAAACAAAGTTTTAGTTAAAGAGTCTCTTACCACCTAAGACAATACATGAATAAAAATAATTAAACAACAACATTAAAAGAAAATAATAATATCATGAGAATAAGGATATTAATGATATAATATGTAAAATGGTAGTATATTAACCTTATTTGATAATAAGGGTTCCCAATATCAAGAAATGCCTCAATTAAAAGAGATTGAGATGAAGTGCCTTACTAAAATTCGGCAGCCTAACGACGTCACATAAAAATTCATGAAAATGAGTTAACGGGAGAAAAAATGGTATCTCATCCAATGGACATAATTTTTACATAAATAAATATATATAAAAATATATCCCAACATAAGATAATGGAAATTAAAATACATAAAAAAGTAAGTCTTTGAATAAAAGGGGAGGATGAATTGTTCCCTTACCTTGAGCCCGACTCGTCACATATGTTCATTATTATTCTCGAATAAAAAAGATAAGATAATTTATAATTTCCTACTAAAACGTTTAATGTTTATTATTAATTTTATATCACTTATTAAATTTATATTAAATTTATATAATTATTAATTTTTATATCAGTTGTTTTGTTTATGTTCAATACAAGAGTCAAAAATAAACTTGTTATAATTACAAATTTTTTATGTGGTCAAAAATTTATTATCCATAGAATCAAATTTCCAATTTTAATATAATATATATCAGTTAAATATGTATTTTTATCCATTATATATTAATTTATATATTGAAGAAAATTTGGAGATAAGAAATGAAATGCACCGTTCATGGAGATGGTATGTTGTATGTACCAATGACCAATACTTTCATTTCTATTAATTATTTAATGGAATGAAAACATAATTATTCATAGTTATATCATAATTAAAGTATAATATAATATTTTATATGTGTTACATATGTTCATTAACATCATACTTTATACATTCCATGTATTTCATGAACGAGTCATATCACTTTGAGGGGGCGGTAGTCTGTGCTTCCTCAAATGAAATTGTTTTGTTTACAAATCTTGAAAATAATTAAGGTATATTTTGAATAAAAATTACATAATAATAAAGACAAAATAAAAATAATATATATCATATAAATACATTTCCATCACAATTTTCACCATGAGAGGTGGTAGGAGATAATTTAACAATCATCGTTTTGTGTGGCAGTAGTTCGTCGTCCATGGAAATAATATGCTCTAAAACATTTAGATTGAGATGTGTGTAATTGTAGTTGAATCCCTAATCATAACAAAATCATAGTATATTGAGGATATTGGTGATGTTATGTAGATTAAAAATAAATATATAAAAGGGAGTGATGAAGTTGAATATTGGAACAGAACTTTAGAGAAGACGCCACATCTTAAAACGGGTAACTCCCATTGAGTTGAGCCAAAAGGATTTATTAAATTTCCATATGCCTAAGGTATGGATTATAGGAATAAGAGATGGATTTTTATATCATATTTTAGTAGTGTTTGGATGATCCATGGGGTATTAGAGGTGTTAGTAAAGGGATAGAGGTGGTGGCCTTTTATAAGACGGATAAGGGGTACATTAGTAATGTCTTGATAGATTCTATTATTATAAACGAAATTTCAATTTTCAAAATGTCAAAAACTCATTTAATTAGAATATAATATGATTAATTTTTTAAATCCTCTCAATCGATAGGTTTTAGACAAGTTTTGGTTTCAAATTTAACCTTATCATTTACCTTTAACCCTTACTTAACTAATTTAACTATTACCATGTGTTTTGTATACTCTTACTATATGGTTAACATAGTTAGTGTAAAGTTACAATAGAAACTCAAGTTGTTCATTAATGAAATTTACATCAATATCTATTTAATTTTACAAAATAATAGATTTTTATGAATATTAAATTATTAAATAAAATAGTAATTTTTTTAAAAACTCTTATATTTCAATTTTATTTTTTACATATCATTACTTTTTAAAAAATCCATAACAACTTCATTATTTTTAAAAATTATAATAAACTAAAATATAACAAGTCATAATAATACCTAAATTTTATGTATGACATAAAATGTTCCAAATAAATTTATTTTAATATTTATAATCTCATTTATTTAAATCATTAATTAATAAAGTAATTACTACATCAACATTGTGTCATGAATATATTTATATATTTGATGTAAAAAAATTATAAATAAAATATCATGATTTATGAAATATTATTATCTTTCTAATATCTATTTGTAGTCTAAAATATAACATATAAAACCCTATTTAACAATTTTCTATTTAAAATATACATGTTCAGGTTATGTTTTACTAAACATTAAAATAAAATTAATTAAATGTCATTTTCATACCCAAGTGGCTCCATGGGGTCCTAAAATAGACCCAATGATTTCCATGGTCAGATATATCTCATCCAATTGGGTTATAAAATGTGTTATCATAATTTAATATTATTACAATATAATTTTTACCTCTATTTACCAGATATACTCATTAACCATGGTAAATAAAATATTTACTTATGTTATTATTCATAATGTATAAAAAATTAACTATTTTGAAAATTTGGAATTCCTGATTCCCAATATAGAGTCAATTTGTTCAAATTAAAAACACATAAGTTTCATAAATAAATTTAAATTTTATTCCCATTGTCAAAAACAAAAAACATGTTTTTTTGATGTAAAAACTACTACAAAAATAACATGCATTTATTTCCAATTTCATTGTGAAATAACTTCCAATGGAATATTTTTGATTAAATAATAAATATATAATCCAATTTCACATTAAAACAAATAAAATTAAAAATAAAATTATAAAAATAAATTATATTAAAAGGTAGTTTTGAATTAAAATGTAGTATGATTAACTATTCATTACAAAAATAACATTAGGAGAAAATTTCCAAAATTTCATCCAAATTATACTTTGATGATCCTCTTCTAATGAAAAATCTTATTTTGATAAATAAAACTTATAATGGTGCCAAATACAAGATATAAAAAGGGTTCTCCATCAAAATGTGGTAAAAGTACATATTTAGAAAAATATTTATTTCATCCAAAAAATGAATTTATTCTTATATAATATCTATTCAAAATATAAGATGAATTTAAAATATTACATTGAATAAATATAATATTTTTCATTAAAAAATCCACAATGTGTTATATGAAAACATAATTATTCTCTTTTAAATAGGTTTTCATAAAAACAAGTACATTATTTTCCACTAGTTTTTATTTCTATTTTTATTAAATGTGGTTACCAGTGAATCATAATTTAAACATATTTAAACAATATTTCAGAATTCAGTTGATAATATTCATTCCTACAATTCCTATGGCTAGGAGTTAACTACCATATAAAATAATAATAATATTATTGTATTATTTTTGAGTATAACTCAATATTGTGTGCAATGTATGATTTTAGAGAAGCCCGTTATTGTTTGTCGAGTACACTATAAAAAAATCCACGTTAAATTAATATTAATATCATATTAGAAAGTATTAATATATATAAAAAAGTGTTATTCTATGAAAACCTCGGTCGTTACAAAAATTCTATGTTATGAATTATATCTATTTTCTCATAAAACTTTTTAATTCTTATACCAAAATATTTCATATGTTTGTTTTACAATCCAATTATGCCTATAATACAAGTATATTGATGTATTTAATGGATTTAAGGATGTATTTTCTGAACCCAATGGTTCATGATGTGTAAATAAAGGAGAATCAATGGTGTCATTTTATAAGGGAAGGGAGCAGCACTCATGAAATTGCTTAATGCATTAAATTAATATAAATTATTTTTCACCGTAAAATATATCCAAATTGATAATATTTAAATATAATATTATTATGATTTTAAATACCCTAATTAAATATGTTTTTTAAAATTTTGTAATAAATTTTTACCCTTGTCAATTTATTTTAACCAGTTTTAAATATTTTTTACAATTACAGTGGAATTAAATATTTCACTATTTTGGGGTCAGGAAAGATACTATTAAATGGATTATTGGAAAATAAATGGATCATGGATGATAATAAAAATCATATTTACATTATTTTTCTAATGATATTATTTTAAATGTTTTAACGAATTAAGTAAAATATTATTTATTATAAAATAACATTAATATCATATTTGGAGCTCTTCATTTACTATGACTTTTAAAACCATATGACAACAAGGAAATTAGAATAAAACTGATAAAAAACTCTATAATATGTCTTATTTATATAAAAATCATTTAATAAAAAAATTCATTCAAATCATATCACTTTTAACAAACCTAAAATCATTAATTGTATTTTAAAATTAATTGAATAAATACTATATCAATGTTGTGTAAGAATTTAATGTAATTGTTTTGTCACAAACTATTAGACATAAATTATCATGACAAATAAAAATAATGTATATTTATAGTGAATAATTATAACAAAAAATAACTTTTATTTATCCATATGTAAAAAATTATATGGTTATAGAACTAATAGGATGAAATTTTTTAATTCACTTTATATAAAATATTATAATGGTAAAAATCATATATATATATGATAAAATGGTTATATATTATACTTTTATATTATTATGGAATATATTTACTAATCATATAAAACATAATCTGGTTTGGGAGATATTTTTTAATATTTATCACATTATTTTTACCCTTAATTAACCCATTTTTCCTTTACCATGGTAACAAATGTTTCTTTAATTATTATTAAAAATGACTAAAAGTAAAATGGACATAAAAAATACTTTGATATCATAATTGAAAATATGGAATATAATTTTAAAAATTCAAAAAAAATATTCATAATTATATATAAAATTATTTATGCAAAACGCGATCAAAAAAAATATTTTCAAAAAATTACATTATATATAAAAAATTATTTTTAGAATATATTTAAAATTAAAATTTATTAAATATAATATAATTATAATATTTATATAAAAAAATAAAAATTTAATTTTATACATATCCCAATATATGATTTTAATTTATAAATCTTTATAACAAGATACTCATTTCAAAAAATCAGTGTTCTTCACTATTTATTGAAAAATAAAGCACATAAAAAATATCAAAATTTTACAAAAATATATTTTGGAAATTTCAAATTAAAAAATTATATTCTTTTTTATAACATAAAATTGAAATAAATTTCAGAGATTAATTTAAATAATTATTCATAAAAAGTAGTAAATTCTTTTTTTGAAGAAAAATTATTCTTAGAGAAAAAAATGTATTTTCTAAAAAATAAATAATCATGAATTTCTATATAAGACTTTATTTAAAATCATTTTAAATGATATTTAAAGATTATATTTATAGATATTTATGCCATAAATCATTCAAAATAGAACTCATAATTTATAAGTATTTACTTTTACTTCCTACTCATTTCCCCAAAAATATAATACTTTTTAAATAAAAAATGAGTTATTGTCCAAAAAATATTCCAAAATTTCAATTTTGATTATTCATTTCACTTACCATCCCTAAAACCTATGAAAAGAATTTCTTGAATTTTGGATAAGCACAAAATGATTATTAAGGGTCATCTAATGATGAAAAAAATTAGTTCAATGATATCCATGAAAACCATGGAAATATTTACCATTAACTCAGTGTTCTATTTGAAAATTAATCAAATCATTTCCATCAGAAAAACAAACAAAAATTTTTATAAAAGATAATATTTAGAACCCATAACAGGTAAATAAAGGAAAATGTCATGAATTATAGGGAATTTTTATGCATAACTCACGCAAAAAATAGTTGGAGGTCAGTTATATAAAAATGATAATCCAACATAGTAAATCCCTTATTATTTACTATTATGACAAGGATAATTACCCTAATAACTATATCACAACTTGGGAACTCTCATCCAATATGCTATATCGGGCTCTCCCATTAATCCTGATATATAATAGGGGCCAAACAATTTTATAATTTGCATCAAGCTCACCCATTTCGTATATATAATTGAAACATACCATATAACAAATAAAAATTTTATCCATTCATATTTTAATCATATTACCTTCAAAAATATTTTTAAAGCTTTATGTAAAACACTTTCAAATTTTAAAATAACACTTTTTTTAAAACACATACTGAAATGTATATTTCATTTAAGGAAAGGAAATATTTTTTTTCATTGATTAATATATGAATTCATGTAAGTGAAAATAAAAATAATATAAATAGATATGTAGGTGGGTAATGTCATTTTCACCGTACATATTAAGTTAGAACTTTTATTTTGACATTTTTAATGAATTTTAAAACATTACATAGAATAATGAATTTATAAAACAACTAAAAAAATTGGAAAGGGAAATAAATTTTCCATTATAATTATTTTATTTCCATATTAATACATTAATTATATATATTTATAAAAATATAGACATTGAAGAAAAATAATTTCAATAGAATCATTAACGGGATTTTTAATGAAATGTCCCTTATTTTGAGTCTAACTTGTCATGTAAATTCTTTATATTCTTGAATATGAAACAAATTATAATTATTTACAATAATAAGAACACTTTTCATGTTCATTAATTATTTTAATTTTATTTATTTCTATGTTATATTCAATTACATAATCATTTATGTTAATGTCGAACATTTTGAACATATTCGACACATATGTCTAAAATGACATCAGTATGTTTACTATGGTCAAATAGATCATCATTAAATCAAGTTAAAAATAATAATAATGGAATAGTTATAATTTCTATACCCAAATTGTAATTTTAAATCTAATCATGTAAGATGGAAATATAAAATAAACTATGATACCCTCATGTTGATGGAAAGTCATACATACGCATTTAAAATGATTCAATTTTTCAATGAGAATTATTGAATGATAGTATATATTTTATGTTATCTTTAAAAAATTATAATTAAATAAATAATACAATATTATTTCATTTAATATAATTATATATATCATCCAGGTGATTTGATGATGAAAAAATAATCACATCACATTGTGGAGATTCTAGAACACACATACGCTGGATCAATGATATCATTATTTAGTGAATGGAAAGGAAATAATATTAATTATATAATATATTTTTATAAATATTAATATATAATAAATATAATATATAAAAATTAAATAAATTATTAAAATAATCAATAATAATATGTCATTTAAAATTAATTACATGGGGTTGTGGGGAAGTAGTCTATCGTACACATTAATGATGGTTTCATTTCCTATTCGATGAATGTGGGCATAGATATAGGTTATGAAATTACAAAATAAAGTATAATTATAAGGAAGATATTTTTATTTTTATTTAATCATCGTATAATAAAATTTTATGAGTATATAAAATGAAGAAAACTCTTAAATATGAATTATACCCCTTTTTCAGAAAGTCGATGGTGTTTTCATAAAATCATCCCTAGGTTGGTTCTATGAACAATCTACAAAATATTAGATTATTTATGGGGAGTAAAGAAGGTATTTGGGTAGTTAAGGGATGATCCAAAAGGATTTTTCAGTGTGAATAGAATTGTTGATGTGGTTCTATTTTATAATAGAGGCTAATGGCACTCTTAGTATATCATAATATATTGTGTTAACAAAAATTAATTGTCTTATTAATATTTATCCAAAATTATAATATTAAAATTTAATATGGGGATGAGTCTAAATACTATCCTAAAATTAAAAATTATAAAATTTTGTTCATTTAATAACATTTATATTAATTGTTTTTCAATATTTAACTATTTTTAAAAATTACCGTGATATTAAATATTATACAATTTAGGGGTGAATAATGATACTATAAAAGGTGAATTAGAAAATAAATAGACCATGGATGATATTTTAAACCATATAAAAATAAATTACCTAAAAATATGATTTATTTTAGTTATAAATCATATAGTAAAATATTATTTGTTATAAAATAATGTTAATGTGAATTTTAGAACTATTCCATAAATTTGAATTAATAAACTACATGAAAATAATGGAATTAAAATATAATGAATCTTAAACTATATAATTTTTAAATTTTATCATCAAAATTCATGGAAAATAAATATTCATTCAAATCCCATTACCTTTAAGATTTTTAAAATCATTTATTTTAATTTTCTATTAATTGAATAAATATAGTATTTGTGTTGTGTAGTCATTTAAGGTAATTATTTTCTCTAGGAGTATTATAAATAAATTACCCTAATGATTAAAAGTTATTGAAATTTAAAATTAATCTTTATAACCAAACATTCCTTCTTTTTTTATCCTTATGTACAAAATATATAGGTCATAGAAAAAAGAGAATGGAGTTTTTTCCTTTAATTGCATAAAATATCATAAATGTAAAAAACATGCCCTTATGAGAAACAATAACTTAATAAAAATTATAGGATTATAGATGAAAATTTATCCTTATATAAAATTAAGGGAAGTGTTATGTTTAGTTTATACTATTTATAACATTATTTTTACCCTTAATTAACCCATCAATACTCTATTGTGGTAATAATATTTACAATGACTACAATTCATAATTGATAAATATAAAAGGGATATATTTAAAAATTTTGTTACACATAATTAAAAATATTGAATACATTTTTTATGATTCAAGACATATATGTTCTATAATATAATGTATAATTAATCCCATAAAAAGTGATGGAAAAATGTTTTTTTTTCAGCAAATATGACATTTTAGTACAAAAATTATTTTACACTAAATACCATTATTAAATTAATTAAAAATAATATAACTGGATTATTATTAAAAAAAATTAACATAAAAAACATTAATGATGACCCAATGTAAAATTATAAGTTACAAATACTTTGAAAAATGATACAATTTTCAGTAAAATTAGTACTTTTCAACTATTCATTGAAAAATAATGTTTTTAAAAAAATCTATAAAAAAATCTTAGTAAATAAAATATCATAAGAAATATATTTTAAAAATTATTTCAATTTTTATTAAAAAAATTACATAATGATTTTCTTCTAAATATAAATTTATTGTTCAAGAAAACAAAAATGATTTATTATATAATTTACTATGGTTGTTACATTATTTTCCCATATTGGAAATTGTTTCATCTAAACATCATTCATCACTTAAACAAATGGGAAATTTTTTTCTCATAAAATTTTATGATTCTCATGTTTCTTCTTCAACAATGTCGTTTTCCAAAAAAAACATAACTGGTCAGTCATCTTATTCAACTACACATTATCTTTATAGGCAAGAATATATATGTGTTGTTCCACATAATAAATTTTATCTTCTAACTGAGCTTCCTCATGGTTAAAAACACTATATGAATTTGGAATATATTTTCCTAACATCAAAACATGAAATAAATTGTTTACCTGGGATAAATTCATCAAAAATGAATATTGGAAGGAAAATAATCCAAATTTATCTAGGATTTTATATGGTCTAATGAATACTTTATATATCCTCCTTTTTCTACCAAAATAAATAACACTTTTCCATAGGGACAATTTCAGAAAGGCATGATCACCTACCTAAAATCTCATTGAACCATGCTAATATAATAATAAGAGTATCTCCCATATACTGAGATGTTATTAATGACATTATTTTAGAATGATAAAGACCATATGTAAAAATTCACGTTCAAGGTAATATAAATTATTTTAAATTCCATTTTTAAATATTACCTTCTAAATAATTTTCTTAAAACATAGTATTATCCAAAAAATATCATATTTTTAAATTTATATGGATATGAAATAATTATAATGTAAATTTTATTTATTTTGGTACATTATTTGAATGTTTTTCAAATAGAATATTTGTATAGAATTTTTTGAATTTATTTAAAAAATATTAAATGAATGTTCAATTTTATCTTATTCAGAGACAACGACTTTCCGTTATCCATAACCATTATTTCATTTTTTTTATTCCATTACAGGAATTCGTGTTTACTTCAAAGAAATACATTTTTTCCAATCCATATTGTTATTTTAGTTTTGAATATAGTATTTACAATGAAATGGTGCAGTAATATATGAATGTGTTTAACATATATGTTTAATTTTTTTAAAAAAAATTAAATTATATTTGGTTCATGAGGGTACAATTACATTAAACACACACACACACATAGTACACACATTGGCCTAAATGGAAGGTCAAGTACGCCGTAAGGAATAACCCCACAATAAACCACTTTATTACAACATATATTTTATTCTGAAGACCCATAGGGCCTAAATCCCATTATATGAATTGTAGGCCCAAAATTCTAACGCTCTCCCAATTTTATGAATTGTAGTGCTATAGTTCCCCAACTATAGCAGTACTACCACAACTAGCCCAAAATTCTAACGCTCTCCCAATTTTATGAATTGTAGTGCTATAGTTCCCCAACTATAGCAGTACTACCACAACTATAGTACTTGCTAAAGTGCCATCCACTCCTATAATGTTGTCCTCTTCTACTATACTACTGTTATAGTATCACTGCTATAGTGCCATGGCATTTCTACTAAAATTCTATTATAGTACTACGAAAATACTTATGATCTATGGGATTTGAACCACCAACCGTCAATGTAGAATTATGTGGTTCTTACCACTAAAACAAAAGAAAACTACAAAAACGTTTTCATATGTAATATGATGAAAAGGTTCAAGAATATAATTTTTTACTCATGATATCCTATCTGATAATTAAAATAATATATTACTAGTTTAAATAGGCTTAATAATTATATAATCTTATGTTTCTAGTCAATAAAATATTTTATTTCATTACCATGTTTTTTATGGCTTCAACTTTTAGCGAATTAGATCATTGCTAATACATAATAAACCCATACATTTCATGTGGAAACATCTACTCAGTGCCAATTTTCCTATAACATTAACTTTTATAATTAAAAATGATTTATTTTAATTAAAAATATTCATGGATTTAAATGTGTCTTATTATTCTCAATTATCGATCCATAAACCCTATGAAAGACATTTAATATTGTAGGATGATCATCAAAATATCACAAAGTTACATAATGAAATATTTCAGTCTGGTGAAAGACATGAAATCCCATGAAATATTTACCTTTATCTCAATTTATTTAATTTAATGAAATTAATTATTTCCAAAATCATATAGTATTTGTTATCAGATAATCTATCGATGAATGATTTTGGTGTAAACCATCAGAGGTTTTTAGAAGAAGATGTATGGTTCTTAAAGGGTGATATTTTATTGTATATTCTTATATCCTCATAAATTTTCTTTAGCCACGCTAAAATAATAACACAAGAATCTACAATATTCTTAGATGTTATTATATAAATGGAATAAATAATATTAATTTCATCTTCTCTCAAATGGGAAATAAAACTATTTTTTAGGGGCATAGCAGACAACATCCTCGTAGAACGATGTAATTCATTTTCCATAACCTCCTCTTAAAAATGTCTCTTATGGTGGATTTAATATATAAATATGATATTCATGAAATTTTTATCATTATTTATAGGTAATTTATAATCTATTTTTATAACTGTTTATTCCCAAAAAATGATAACATCGTTTTTTCATATGCTTGGGCTACCACCGACAAGAAATGATGTGATTTTTTTCATCACAAAATCACACAAATAATATATATTAATATAAATAATGTAAATAATAAGGTATTTTTGATATGGTAATCACAATGGAAAGGGAAAATAATAATAACAATCTTTAGACAATTATCATTAAAAAATGGGATCTTTACTCACACATATGTATGACCAAACGCCCCCATGATTGTAACATGGATAATTTTTAATAAGCATCTTTCATGATTGGTTTTAAGGTATAATTTTTATATAAAAATGATAATTTTTTCACTATTATTATTCTATTAAGGATTTAATTAATATCTATTTGAATGTATTTATCCTTCAGTATTCATTTTGGACATATAATCCAAATATGATAAAAAAATTATTCATTTTAAATTATTATGTAATTGATGATATAATTGAAATTAATTAAATAAAAGTGATAATTATATTTATAATGGTACTTAAGTATGTAAATAATTATCATATGTCTTTTATTCTGGATAACATAGAATGCACAGGTCTATTGGAACTCTTGGTTATAGACTACCATTCAAAAGACACGTTTTAATGATTCTTTTGAAAAAGTTTCACACATGCCCATATTTTTTCATAAAATATTAATAATGAATTTATATAGACATAAAAAATATAAACTAAATTTTTTGTCTCTTTTTTTTACATTCACATAATTTTTTTCAAATGGAATATTTTTATGGAATATTTTGACTCTCTTTATAAATGATAAAAGGAATGTTCATTTTTAAAGTATACAACAACATTTATTTTCCTCACCACCATAAAATTTATTTTATTTTTGGATTCTATTACTATATTTTATATTTTTTCTGAAGAAAAATTCACTTTCCCTTTATTCTCATTATTTTATTTATCTAATTAGGTTTTCAAAATAAAGGTTTCTTTAATATTTAATAGTGATTTATATATTGTTTTAAAGGATTGATTTAATGGTTTTATAATGAAAATATACACACATAAAAAAAATTTATTCATGAAATGAATCTTTAGAATAATATATGAGAAATTAGTGATCTGAATTCAACTTATATGACTTTTTGATCCCAATTATAGCACATGATGAAGGGGTGAGCCTGATATAGATTATATGATGTGAGCACCTAGATAAAACTCGATTTCATTGTGTGATGTTTCTTTTCTAAATAATATATAAAGTTGGAGTTACTAAATAGTTTTATCATTTGGATTTAATCGGGATATAGTTTTTTCTAACATGGGATATAGCTATAATTTCTCTAAGTTTCCTAAAATTCGTTCTTATTTTCATATTTTGGGTTTTAAAAGATTAATTTTAGTAAAAAGTGTCTATTTTTTCATTGTTAACTGATTCATTTCAGTATTTTGAAGAACATTGAGATAATGGTATACATATTAATGGTTTTAATGTTATTTAATAGACTAGCATATTTATTTTTTATGACCATTTATGAATGTTTTTTTTCATCCAACGTTTTTAAAATGACTTTCAGAGGGTTTCATATTGGGAATTGGGAAAATTAGAATCCATGTAAAAATTCATGAGGATTTTATATTAATAGGGAACATGTTTTACTTTAAATGTTATATATAATGGGGAAAATGGATACAGAGTAAAATTTGTAATTTTTAATGAATGAGTTTATTATGTATGATTTATGACGCAATTATTTAAAACTCTAAACACTTAAAATTTTAACTAAAAAATATATAATACATTACAAAAACATGGATATTTTGGATCATGTTTTAGAGGATCATAAAAATATTATAAAATATTATAATTATAGAAATCTTCTAAAATTACTATATATATTCCCTAAATCTAGTTGCATAACAAAGACTAATCATTTGAGATATTATATTTTCATCTAATATCTTATCAAAGTATACATATATCTCAATTGATTAATTGTTAGGAAATATATATAGTCCATGTACTGAAATAATGTGATAAATACTATAAAGTAACACTAAAACATGTCTTAATTTTATTGAATGGGTAAAAATTATCCGTAATCCTTTTAAAATAGATTACATGAATTTTTGGGGAGATATGGTCATGATTTTGGATAAAACATACATTATTATGTTATCAAACATTTTGATGAAAAATATATAGTCATTTACAGACCTAATGTAGTTTTCTATTTTGGTTTTAGAGGATCGATAAAATCATACAATGTATTAGAGTTATAAAAAATTTCTAAAAAAGTTATCAGAATCCAATTGAGCTAGACTCATAATCAAAACCAATAACAAGTGTCCTTTTATTCATTTTTAAACCATTATCAATGTATCTACATATTTCTATTTTTTTTCTTTTTATGAATATATATTTCCCATAGATTTTAATATATTTAAGATCTTCTTAATTTCCCTTTTTATCTTTATCAAAAACCATCTCATTAATTTTGGGTTATATCAATGGTAGAAATAAAATAATTTTGAAATGTCCTTTTTATTAACATATAATTTCCAAACATCTGATAAAACTTTATTATTATTAATTAACTTGAATGTGACTCTTTTTTAACATTAAATTATGGGACCTAAAAAAATACCCACAGTATGAAAAAAATACAATTACTTGATTGAAAAAATATAAATTGGTTTCATGGCATTCCATTTCTTATCCATATATTAGAAAACCATAGTATGCTTCAAAATATCTTGATATTGTGAAATATTTTACAATCCATTACTGATACCGTCCCTTTTGGGATATGTGATAATCTTTGGAAATTAATATTGTATTTAAAAAAAATCCAAAAATGGTGATGATATAACTGTAAAGAGGAGGTGTTTTATATTTTATGCAACTGATGATAGGAGAACTCTATGTTGGAAAAATATTAAAATTTTAAATAGAATGACATTTCCATAATAATTACAAGAATTTAATCAAGATGAGATAATAATGTTTTTTGTGACCCTCCTCCATCCATTTTGTAACTGATTTTCTTATATTGATAAAATGTTATAGAATAATTAATTTACTTAAAAGAAATATACATAAATAATCAACCTATTCATAACTAAATGAACTGATATTTAATGTTTTCTAAATAATTGATCTGATACAAAATGTAATATTGTTTTCATTATTAAATTTCACTCCAAATTTTATGTTTATTCTTCTATCATTTTTAATTCTATAAATGATTTATTAGGTTAAAACATATATTAGTGTTTTTTAAATTTGTCAATGATACATTTAATTTTTATTTAAAGAATATTATGAGTTATTTATAACTCTATATTTTATATAGGAATATATCATGTGATAATTATATGTGTATTTAATGCATACATTTTTGAGTTTTTTTATGTATTGATATTTTTTTAATTAAATGAATATTGTTCCCAATAATGGATTGATTTTAGTTATTTTATGATTATTTGAAGGGAAAAAATATTATTTTTAAAATGAATAAAAAGGGATTGAAATATGGGACAAAAGACACTTCACAATATTTCACTTCAGTCGTAGTGATATATCATATTTTTAAATATAATGTAGAGGTGGAAAACAGATCTAGAATGATTGCATGTGGTGTAATTCTATAATAAATCACATATTTTTTCAATAGAATTTTCAATTAAGGAAATTTTATGATTATATTACATGTTTTAAAACATTATTAAAAATCATGAATCCCAATTTCATGATGTGAAATTTTTCAGGACATGATTTCAGAGATGATATTGCTGAGATATGTGATGATTAAATATTGAGGGATTAAATGACATGTAATATAGTTACACGTCGTGTAAGTGTCGATGCACATAAAAAAATTAATTTCATCATGGTTGAGGTATTTATGGGTAATGCATATAAATTGTAACTATCAGTTACACATCAAAAGAACTCTTGGAATAGTGGAGGAAAATAGAAACCAAAAGAGGTTGCATAACACCGTGTGACAATCCGAGGTCCCACGTTACCACTATTATTCACCCAATTTCTCTTTCACCTACACATGTTTCTTGTTCTCGTCACACATTTCATGAGATATTATATTCATTTGTACAAGGTGATGTGATTGTACAGGGTTGTGATTTTATGGATTATTCTATTTTATTATTTATGATTTGGATTGTAATAACTCTATTTATTCAATTCCAATCTCATTCATCTGATATCACATTACCATTTCTTGTTAATTGAGGAGTTCTATTCTATTTTATCAATTAACCTCTCTAGTTTTTCATTGAAAATTATATTTTTAGGTTCATTGTGTATAAATATGGGTTTTGGCCAACTTGTTTTTCATTTTCATTACATATATGATCACTCTAAAGGTTAAAACAAAATACTATTTTATAAAACCAACACCAAGGATCCTAGAAAACCCAATTCTAACACCAAATCATAAATAATCCTTTATAAATTAAATTCTATGCACAAAAACTAGATAATCATTGATCATGTAATTCCTCAACACTATATTTCAAATCCAATATTTGTTTATTTTATTTCTATTTAACTTTAAAATAACCAAATAAGTGAATCTTAAATTTCAGTAATTAATTGAGATCATAAGGATCATCCCTTTGGGTTCGAAACTTGGAATTTATAGATACTACATTTTTAGTTAGTTAGTCATAGTTTTATATACATCTCAATTTGTTTAGACTCATATGAAATAATTATTCCATACTGGTAGTCATATTTTTGGCACTGTTGTCTGGGATGGATTCCATTATGATTAAATTATTTTTGGAATTTAGATATTTTTTTTATATTAGTTCATTATTTTACACTTGGTGGGGTTGTTACATTGTTTTAGGTAATACTCTTTTTCACAACTTATCCACTCATATGAGAGACAAAACTAAAGGTCCTGTGAACGAACTTGTATTGGAAAAGATATTTCACCAGAAAAATAAGGTGATGGAAGAAGAAGAGCAAGAACAAAACAACATGGAATGTAGAGATCAATTTCATGGAGCTAATCATGAGTTGAGAAGACAGTAGGACCACAGGTCTAAGGAAAGAATCTTAGGGGAAAAACTAATCAACCATGAATGAACCTTTAGTATGGGAGTAATCCCAATAATTTTGATACACCCCATCATTTCCCTTCATTTCAATATAAAGCTGAGATTCATTCAAATGATCAAACATTCGCCCCAATTCTTAGATATACATCATGAAGAACCATATTTTTCAGAATGAAAATTTTTTAGAGATATGTGACACGTTACTATTTCAGAATGTCATAGATGATGTTGTAAGTCTGTTCTTTTTTAGATTATCATTGAAGGAAAAATAATAGGAGTGTATCCAAAGTCTACCACTACATTCAATCACAACATAGGAATATCTAGTATATAAATTTTTAATAATGTTTTCCTTACTCTCGTATTCTATGGATCTGTAGATATGTATTCTAAATTTTGATCAATTAAAAGTAGAATAATTATATATTTCATGGTATAGGTTTAAAAGTTTGAAAAGGAAATTTCACCATCATGGCATGAAAATATACTTATTAATTCAAGAATTTTATTAAGGATTATGACAGGTGAATCCTTCGATTTTAGAGACAACTAAAGGATGTTAGGTGATGAGATAATAACATGAGAATATCTATGAGTTGTTGGATGATATTTCCAAAAATAAGATTCAACAGAATCTAGAAGAAGGGAGATTAAAAGGATTACATGTAGTGGAAAATAGTTGGATGGCTAATTTAATGGAGTCAATGGAAAGGAATATAGATGCGATGTTGGCCAATAAAAATCACCAAGTTTTGTACTTTGCAGATAAAAATTATATAGATTATAATAGTTAAAATTATACATAGGGATGGAGGACACAAAAACCAAAAAATTGAAATCAAAATCAAGGCCAATGATTTTATCCAACATAACAAGGTTTTTAACCTCAACACCAAGGGCCAACACCAACATGTCATGTCCATTACCTGTATGAGACCCTTCCAACATTTATGACCATAATTACATTTGAAATTAATGAGATTATACTGTACTCAACAGTTCTAGGAAATGAAATCGACAATTGAAAAATAACTCACTAAATAATAAGCTACAATGAGGAACTTGGAATATCAAGTTGGATTCATTTTATATAAACATAGGGAAAGAAAAATAGGATAGATTCATGGATTCAAAAAAAAACACCCACATGCAGATTTGTAATTCATATTTCATATAAGCAGAAATATGACACGAGAGAGTGACATTGAATTTTCTATAAATCATAGACCACATCCAGCTAAGTCATGTAATGAAAATCACAGATAAGCTAGGGAAAATAATAAAGAAAAAGAACCACTATAGTACCAATCACCACTACCATTTCCTTATTGGGCGATGAATGTGATGATTTATTAGAAATTTTTTTGAGATATTAAAAAAGATACATATCAGGACATGATTTGCTGAGGTAATAGAAAATATTCCAATCAATGAAAATTTAATGAAGGAGTTGGTGACAAATAAAAAAAATATTGAAGAATTAGCCACCATTCCACTAATAGTAGAAGTCTTGACATCAGTATAAAAAATCCTAAAAATGATGTAGATAAATCCATGTAGTTTGTCTATTACAATTTCTAGTGGTACTATTGGGTTTGGTTGAGCATTATGTGATTTAGGTTCCAATGTGATCAGAATGTCATATACAACATTCCATATCCTAGGATTAAAGGACATGTGACAAAATAGATTTAAGATTCAACTAGCTAATACTAAAATAATATTTCCTTGAGGATTACTTGATTAGTTCATTGTTAAAGTATATGAGTTCTATATTCTGACAGATTTATTGGTGATGGACATGGATGATGAAAATGTCCCCATAATGATTATAAAATATTTCCTAGCTACATGAAGGGTACTAATTAATGTTAATAATGGATAAATATACATAAGAGTTGGTGGAAATAGATGTGAAATTCAATCTTCACTAGTTGATGAAAAAGTGAGAAGAAACATGCGAATATTTTTTAATAGATAATTTATTGATATTAGAGGACACTATTTTCCAATGAAAAAGAGATGAAGCAGCTATTATAGAATGTGAATAATAAAGTATGAACCAGATTATTAAAGGTAGGAAATTGATAGAAAAAAGTCGAATATAGTGGTGGAACTTTTTTCGTAGAAAAATTAAAAAAAGGAGATTTTTTTTTAGAAATCTATAATCAACCATATAATTTTTCAAAAAGGGCTATGAATAAATGTATTTGGCCTATAGAGATAAAGATTTTTTTTTAAATAATAGAAGTTTGAAATTATTATCATATAATGGTAGAAGACCAATCTATACTCAGGGTTAATGGATTTAACTATTTCTAGATCTAGACTAGGTATCATCTTTCCTACCAAAAACCACCTAGATCTGATTGATTTAAGGTTGAGCCAATGATGTTAAACAAAAAACATTTTAAGAGGAATCCCGGGTTTTCATTATTTACTCGTTATTTATTTATTTTTTTAGGATAAGGTACCCATAAAAAAATATTTTTAAATTTCATTGTTATGGCATTTCATTTCACTTGTATAATTATATTTTTTTGGGACCACCAATATATAGAGTACGTAGATGTAAGTATCATAAAAATAAGTTATAGGAAAATTAAACATCGTGAAGGGAATTTACATGCCATGAATGGGTATAAATATAACCTATATAACCCATGTTTAAATTATTAATGTGAAATGGGAGTAAGCATTTATATTTTTTATTTTTTATATTTTATTCCCAACTTATTAATTGTTTTATATCATTAACATTAAATTACAAATCCACACTTGATTCATTCTTCAACCAATAGAACTAAGAGATACAAGAAACATAGGAAAGTTTCAATCCCAACTATTTTGATTTATTTATCAATAATTAAAAATTATAATACATGGAAAAAGAATTAATACAGATAATAATGTGTATTAGGATTAAAAAACCATGATTTAAGTAAGTATATTGATCATTATAAATTAATTTTTTTTCTTCTGAGATTTGGAATTTTTTTAATTTATGATTTTTTAATTTATTGATTTGATTAATCATGTTAATTACCTTAAGTGACTGTTCCAACCATTTGTGTCATTACTAATACATCCATTGGTATAATAATTTCCATTTTTTTTTCATATATAAATTGAGAAACTCGGTAATGTTTTCATTGCGTAATTTATTTGCATATTAAAAAACGTTAAATGGAAATAATTATTTTTAATATGATTGGGGATTTTTTATGCCTTAATCCTATGAACCACCTTGATTTAATTATTATTAAGCCCGTATAAGCCACAGAGAACATTGTTAGGAAATGATCCATATTACATGACTTTATTATCCATTATCACCTTCCTTAAAATGTTTTTCATTCTATTTAAATGAATATGATTAGGGGACGAACATTAATGGGTGTACTAGGATGTACATTATTGAAGATATACTTCTTGGGGGATATTTCATTATGATATTGGGGAATACCTTGAATCTTTCATCATATTCAATTATTCAACTCTGTTGCTAAAAGAACCTTAAAAAAATGAAACAAATTGGGTTGTGTCTGTGGAGGGTGAAAAATCACCACTTTTCAGACTGATAATTTTTGGATCATATGTAGTAGGGTTTTGGATGATACATCCTTCCTAATAATAGTTTTCAACAATAGAATATAAAAGAAAGAGATTTTGATTCATTTATTAATCTTACATGTATTGTGAGCCTAATCTGATAATTTTGGGGGTGAGGGAGATAAATGAAATTTCTAAAGAATACATTAATTGAGATAATTTTCATTATGATGAAAAATGAATTAAATTCAATCCTCATATTTTCACCTTAATTTGCATCATTTTCCCACCTTCTCTGATGCCTCAAAGTCATTTGATCCTGATTAGTAAATCCATCACGATTAATTATGACATTTTTCTTTACGCGATGGATATGATAGATGAATACAATGCCAATGGAAAGTTAAATGTTTTTTAGGAATGTGTTGAACTCAATTTACATTTGTACCTAGATAATGAGTGAGAAATTAAAATTATGTTAAATTGCAAGTTGAATTAATATTAATAATGAACATAAAAATTAATACGGATGAATAAATTGATTAACTATTTCAAAGGAGATTATTAATGTATATGGTTAGCATGATTCATTGATAAGTGTGGCATTGAATAAAATTAAATATGGGTTGGTCATACATTTAATTTTCCATTAGACCAATTTCTGACATTAAAATTGAATTTAAATCATGGTATGTTGAATATCTATTGTAATATATTGAGACACTATCCTTGAGAAAATTTATGAATTAAATTGGGGGGTATGTAAAAATTTTATTCCGTGAATATGTTTTTATATGTTTTTATATTGATTTATTTCATTTAAAAGAATATTATTTCTAATTTTGGAATGATTTTTCTTGTTTTATAACTAATGGTATGAAACAACTGATATTTTGAAATGTAATGAAAATGGTCGGAAATATGGACCAAGAGACAGTTTGTGACTAATTGCATCTTTCACGGAATGGCACAAGATTTTTAAAGATAATTCAGATCTAGAAAAATTATGTAGAATGATTACATTCCATGTAATTTAATTACACGTCATGACATTGTCAAATCGAATTTTACAAATAGGATAAGTCGTGATTGCATTAGACACTATGAAACATCATTACAGATCGTTAATCCCAATTTCATTAAATCAAACAGGACAAGTCATGATTGCATTAGTAGATTATTTTTCTGAGATCCATGAAGATGAAAACTGAGGGATTACACGTTGTGTAACACAGTTACCCATCGTGTATGTTCTAACCCACCAAGAAAATGTAAATGTTTTTCTATCGAGTTTTCGAAGGGTAATTCCTATAAATTTAGACCCTTAGCTACTGTTTAAAATCTCTATGAGACTAGTGGAGGAATAGTGACACCAACAAAGGCTTTAGAACATAGATTGAAAATTTGGGGTCAAACATCATCAGTATTCTTCCCCACATTTCTTCATCGGGTACCCATTCTTCCCATTCTCCTCATGCATATCCTGAGAGAATAGATTCACTTGTGGCTGGTGATGAGATTGTTGGGGGATGTGATTCTTGAGATTATTCCATTTTAATATTCATGTTTTGTATTACTACAGTAATATTTATTCAATTCCAATATATTTCATTTCAAATCACATAACCTAATCTTTTGAATTGATTAGTTATATTTTGGTGAATTAATTAATTTCCCAAGTTTGTCAAGGACCATTATATAATATATGTCTGCTATGTTTAAATATGGATTTTGGTAAACTAGTTTCGTGATTTCATTAAGTAGATGATCACTCCAAATGAGAGAGCATATGACTAGTGAAGGATACCAAGACCAATGATCCTTACAGATCCAATTATATCCACAAAACTAAATAAATATTTCACCAATAAAATCATGGGTAGACAATCAAAAAATCAGTGTAGCATACATGCTTCATCTCTTGATTTGATTACCAATATTTTATGTACAATTTTTTTCTCTTTCCAAAAACCAAAAAATATCAATTTCAGTTTCCTTAATAAATTTAAAGGGATATCCATGCTGGGTCGATATCCAACGATACATGACACTACATTTTTAGTTTTTTTGTGAGAGTTTAATAAATATCAAATTCTTTTATCCTTGTAGGAATTAATGATTCCTCATGGGAAGTAAAATAACCTCCAGCAACCATTTAAATATATATATATATATATAACCGTAAAATTTTATTATTTTTTTCATCACAATTTCCTTATTTAATTGAAAGAAAAAAAATAAATTCAAAATCATGATTGGGTTATTAAAAAATCAAAAATCTCCCTCAATAGTGAATATATATTATTATGCCTATATATGGCCACACATACCATTAATGTATCTTGATGAAAAAATGTAATCATATTTCTTTAATTTCCAATGAACTGATGGTCTTGTTTTCATTAACATTCACATGATCATTCACATTTTTATGATCAATGATCTGTGTTACTCTCTATCATTTTTCAGAAATTGGGATTCTTCTCCATGTCCATATTGTCAATTGCCTCTAATGTTCTTCTATTTGTATGTCTTGTTAATTGTTTTTATAAATTACCATTTTATTCCCCTTTCTCACTTTTCAATAGGAAGTTTTATTTAATTTGGTTTTTATGTTGGAATCCAACAATGATAATTTTATGTAGAAAGGAATTGATTATATTGATCAAGGTGAAATTGTGAAGAAACAAATTTTCAAAGGGTTGAGGGGATAATTTTCACCATGATATTATTACAAAAACATTCTTCGATATCATATTTGTCCTATAATAGTGAGGCTAAATAAATAATAAAATATTACTATTTTAAATTATCAGACTATAACCTAGATTTTAAAATTTTCGGAATAAATAGGTTTGATGACATTTTGAAATATATATATATATATATATTGGCATAAATATATAGAATTTTTTTATTAATTCATAGGAAATAAATATTAAATATTTTGAAAAGAATTTTTATTCTTCAATTATTTTTTTCCTACAAAAATAAAATATATCGTTTTGTGATAATATATTATAATAAATTTCAGAAAATTTTTTAAATTAAATTTAATCAAAAACAAATTTTTTTAATAATATAATTAAAATTATCTTATAGTGAAATTGTGAAAATTTTATGAAAAGTTTTATTTTTTAGTAATGTGTGAAAAATAGTGATTTCTATTAACTTTATTTTCATTTAAACTATTTATAAATGTAAATTATATTTTGTACTAGTGTTAAAATTAACTTCGTTCCTTTTTTATAATAATTGTGAAAATTATAATATTTGGAATGAATTTTATTTGTGAATTTAGTTTAAAAAAATATTATATTTAAGAGGATTTTTTCATAAAATAATTTTACATAATGTTTTATTATTATAATATTAAATTAAATTATTCGAGAAAAATTTGTTAAATATTCGAAAAATTAATTCTATATAAGGAATTTGGACATCAATATTTGTTAAATATTTACCAGTTATTTCTACTCTTTTGGAATAGTAATAATTGTAAATCATATAACCATGATAAAGTTAAAAAAGATTAACTTAGGGTGAAAATATTTTCATAAAGGATATAAAGTAACCCTATCACTTAATGTAATATTATTTTATGATTATATTTTGTTAATAATCATCCAAATTATAATATATGACAATTTTTATGTATTTACACGATTTTTACTTCTAAATTATTTTATGTACATAAAATTTAAATATAAAGATCTCTTTGTTTAATATCATTTATATTTTTGAAAAAGGGATTAAAATATTGTATATTCGGATAAAAACAATAGTTTTAAATATAAATTATTTCCATTTTTCATGGTAGTATAATGATTAGGAAAAATGCATACGTAATGATGATAAAATATTTATTCAATTAATAGAAATATAAATTAAAGAAATTTTATAATGTTAAAAGTAAAATGTGTTGAATTAATTATTTTATATGATTTTTTGATAAAAATGAAATAATATAGAAGTTTAATTTTTTATATTTTAATTCTTTTACAATCTTGTACTTTTAAATGTCGAATTAAACCAATTATCATAATATTGGAATTATTCTTTTTTATAATAATTAATATTTTGTTAAATGATTTAAAATTCCTAAGAATCCAATATTTATAAATGTGGTTGGAATATTATACTAAAGATCATACAGGCTAAATTTATTGTCCAATATCATTTTTGTAGTACCTATATTAAGCCATTAGAGTTAAAAACATTAATATCATCATAATTGTCGAAGGGGGTACTAAAGGGTTAAAATAATAATATTTGGGATCAAATATGTTCTGAAGTTGTATAAATTTTATTTTATGATATTATATAGAGATATAATCATTCTAGTTAAAAATAAAATCAAAGTTTAGCCATTTTAGTTTGAAAATTAATTTATATTAAATTAATACATTAAGAAATTAAAAGAGTTCCCTTCTAATCTCTTATAAAAGGGATCATAATATTATCTATTATTCATACATTAAGATGAATTTTTTCAATAAAATACATACCTGATTCAATTAATAAAATCTATAAAACTTTCTTATATTCATTGGTTTGATCAGAAATCAAATATATGAACTATCCTGGTGTAAACATTAATTGTTTGTGTGATGAAGAGCTATAGTTTATAAATTTGTGTTTTTGTATTGTTTCTTTTTCTATGATATTAAAATTTAAATGATATTTGTTGACATAAGCAATATAATAAATTATATATAATTATATGTATTTATTTTATTGAAATTACCTTCAACAATCCCCTCTTCCATAAAATGGGAAACAAATACGTCGTTCAAGTGTACAGTAGACTACTACCTCACGAACTGATGTAATTCATTTTTATATCACCTCCACTTATAACTAGATGTATTGATATATTTAATGTATATATTGATTAAATTATTAAATATTTCACTATTAAAATATCACATATCATTTAATTTCTTAAATTTCAATTTATTGAAAAATTATAACGTCGTTCGTGCATAGGTGTAGACTACCCCATTCATAAAGAGATCTAATTCATTTTTCATCACCATATAACATTGATGGAATATACAAGTGTATTTAAAGACATATTTTTTTTATTTTCATTTTTTAATAGTAAAATAATAATTACCTTCTTTACATAATGATTATAAAAACGTTAATCATGCATACATATGACATACCATCTCCAAGATTGTAACATAGTTCATTTTTCATAATCATCTTCCATTATTGGTTTTAAAATTATAAATTATGTATAAAAATTATTATTATTTCATTATTTTTATTCTTGAGATGATGAAAAATTGTCAACATTGACTATATTCAACATACCAATTTTATTTGTTAAATGTGAGACCGATATGATAACCACCTCCAACATTAATTTAAATGAATATGTAATTGAATATAAAAAGTTAATAAATAAAATAAAAATTAAAAATATACATGAAAAATATTCTTATGAATGTAAATAAATAAAATGATTTTATTATTTTGTACATGATGAGTCAGACATAATGTAATTTTTTTTAATTTAAAAATCATATTTTAATGTTCTTCTTTGAACTATTTTTCTTCAATGTCCACATTTTAAAAAAATATATTATTAATTATTTTTTTGGATATAAATAAATTATAAAAAAAATCATCTATTTTTACTACATTTCAATAGTTTTTAAATAAAATATTTTTATATAATGTCATAACATTCATTATGAAAAATATTACGAATGCTCAATTTTTACGTATACAGCGACAATGATTTTCACCACTTCTATATACTTTTTAAATTTTGGATTCCATTAAAACACTTTATTTTTTATTCAATGAAAACCCCTATTTTTCTTCCTTATGGGTATTTTAATTTTGAAAATGGGTTTTGAAATGAAAAGGTATTTTAAATTCCTATAGTATTTGTCATATGTATTTAAAAGAGATTTACAATGATTCTATGCAGGAAATTGGGAATGAATAAAATGTTTTATCCATTTTATTGTAGTTGGATATTATATATATATAATATGTCAGTCTAATATAGATTATGTGATGCATTGAGATACATTATTTCTGATGATGAATGGGTGAGCTCAATAAAGCTTATATAATGGATGTGCCTAGATTGTGCTCTGATACATTTGGTAATGTACCTTGTTCATAAAGGCTAGAAGGATAGAGTTCATCTGTAAGGTTTCTCCTATGGATTTAATTATACTACTGTTATTTCATAAAAAAATTTAGAATATAATTTCTCTAAGTTACCCGAAATTGTTTTTATTTTCTCATTATGGGTTTTAAAATATTGAATTGAAAAAAATTTGTTTTTAATGTTTAAATGATTTATTTAATTACATCAAATTGTAATGAGATAAATGTGAACATTAACAAGTTTTTCATTCTATTCTCTGTACTAACAGTACTTTTCTTTTCATTCGGATTACTAATTTTTATTATCATCCCATGTTTTTAAAATGATCTTTACATGGTTTATTGATGGGTTTTAGAAATGAATAAACAAAGTTGAATGTCATATATATTTTTTATGAAAATAAAATGTTTTTCATTTTAAAGGTTTTACATTATTAAGAAAATTCGACTTAGAGTGGAATTTTTCACTTTTAATGTCTAGGTTTATTTTGTATTAGTAATGAAATAATTCTCAAAAAACGCTAAGTCGTAAATGTCCTCAACAAAGAAAGAAACTAAATTCTTCAATAAAAACTCAATTTTATGAATTTCTTAATGTTGAATCCTTAGAGATGGTCTCAATGAAAGTGATGTTATCCAATACTAAGGAACTCTATTATGTGAACAATGGGAGATGTTTGACTCTTCAACTAGGGGCTCCATGATGAAAGAGATGCCATTGGAGATGGTGGTAAGAACCCATCAAGGAGGTTTAGCCAACCATAAAATACATTGATTGGTACCAACTATATACCTATAGTTATAAGTTAAGATATTTTTATCTAGTATCATCTTATAGGCTTAGATAATTTATGTGGTCATTAAAATGTATGTAAATTCCCTTAAGAGTAAAACTGTAATTTTATAAAGTGTTAATAGGGAGTTAAAATAAATAATATAACGGTTAAAATATAATCTAAATGAAATATTATGGTATTTATGATATTATGATCATTATATAAAGGTAAAAGGATACCCATGTTTATGGATTTATAGTTGGAGTTATTTTATTGTGTTCTATGTATAAAAAATTATTTGATTGATATAGAAAAATAATATAGAACTAATTCATGTCATTGAATTTTTCGTAATTATTTAATAAGGAATGGGATGACACATCATAGTTAAAGTTTTAAGAATGATGTAAAATGAAGTATATGTTTATGTATTGAGTTTTTGAAATTATTATGTATTGGTATTTTATTAATTATAAAATATCAAACACACTATTCACACAAACCAAGAACATGGGTCGCACCAGCATGCACTAGCCAACTCTATTATGCCCACCAAAATGTGTACCTTATAGTTGATTTGTATTGGAAAATTATCACACTCATGAGTGTACCCTGTAGGACCATGGCACATACTCAATGTAACTCCATACCGATGTGGCATATATAATACCCCTATGCCCTTGTGGTTGACCCATGGTATCATATGTGGTCGAGGTGGGTCCTTTGTGATCTCATTGTTGGAAAAAAACTTTATAGTAAGTTTATAATATCTAAAATTATACTAAATATATCAAAAAATATTGGTAATCATTTAATATGTTAGTATTTTAAATTATTATTATATTTATATTAATTTTTTCATTTGATAAATTACATATAGTATTGATATCCCACTAATGTTAAAATATCAAGAAACTGTGTTATGTGTTTTTTATTTTTCTACATTTCAATATTATGTTTTATTATCTTTTATTACAATACATGATTTCAAATAATGATATTTTCATATAGAAACATTTGATTATTGAGATCAAGTTCAAATTTGGAGGTTGAATTTTTTTATATTGGGTGGTATATAACAATATTATATTTTAAAAGAAGTATATTATGTGCAATAATTTGTATGATACACAACGCCATGTTTAAATGATCCACAAAATATTATCATTTAAATATGGACATTATATGATGGTCATTGAATTTTCATGTATAAATATCATTAAAGACCATAATTTTTTTCAAATACATAATGTTCCAAAGAAATAATAATGTATTTACTAATTATTTTAAAATATGTACTGAATTTTTTAAATATAATTTTGATTCATTGATAATATATTCTCATAAAGAATGACATTTTTTGGTACTTGTAACCGAATATTATAATTAATGTTTGAATTTGTTTTTTGTTTTTTTTAAAAATGATATTATTTTTAAATAAGAATGTGAAAATTATCATATGGTTACATTTTTAGATGTTGTTAAAAGGATTTTTTTCTCAATGAATAATGCAAAAAATATTAATATCTTTAAAATTTATTTTCAATAAAATTAATTCTCAAATAAAATTATAATTTTTGTGAGTTTTAAATTTTTCATTAATTCATTTTTATTAAAAATATTCTAATTGATTATTTTATAATAAATTTTATATTTTAATATAGTATAAAGAATTTTTTTAAAATTAAAATATTTAATAAATAAAATTGATTTACATTAAGCCTTATTGGTTTTATTTTAAATGACATTTTTAAAATTCTGTATCTTGAATCCTAAAAAATGGATTCATTAATTTTAATAAATAGTTCCAAATTTAATAAAAAATTTCATTCTATTTTTAATAGTTATGAATAGTTTTCCTATAATATTATTCCACCAATAAGGGTAAAAATAACATAATAAGACTATATTTTGACCCTAACACTTGATATAATTTTATTTGATGGGTAAATTTCATCCATAATAATATAAAATTAAAATAAATGAAAAATTTTCCATATTACCATGATATTGAACGTTATAATATTTTATGAAAGGAAAAGTCAAAAATTTCATTTTTATTTTTTTATTATTACTTTATTTTTTTCATATGGACTAAAAGAAGGTACACTTTTTTATAAATATTGATTTTAAATATAAATTAATATTATTTATAATGATAATTTATATTGATTTTGTGACTTATATTCCAATTAAATTATTTTAATGTCGTATTAAAATTCAAATAAAATGAATAGTTACAAAATTTTCATTAATTTGATTTAATAATAAATAATTTTTTATTAAATGATATATAACTATAAAAAATAATATGTTCGACTTTGTGATTTTTATATGGTTAACAATATCAAATATGGTCTATTTATGGTCCAATTTTCCATTTATTTTAACCTTTTTGACCCCTAATGAGTAAAATCATTAATAATATGGTAATTGTCAACATGGGTCAAAAATGGTTAACAAAAGTTAATGGAAAAAGAAGCACCTATAATTGTTAAAAATTTATTGGTTGACAATATCTAGAGTTATAAAAATTTTATATTGAAATATTATAAATTTTTATCCATTTAAATATGAAAATTAATTTAAATTAACATAAATCTTAATGAAATTTAAAGAGTTCCCCCCACTCTTATCAAAGGGTACCTCTTCTTTTTTATTCACTTTTAAAGTAATTTTTTTAATAAATACCAACCCAAATAAATTACATAATTATATTGTTTTTTCATTGAGTACTTTTTAATCATAAATGAATAATATGAAGGCTTTGTAATTAAACCATAAGTGGTTGTCTGAAGAAGTGGTATAATTCACAATAAAGAAATTTCATTTTTTTATAACTTTAACAAATATTCATCAATAATGGTAAAATAATAAATAAAAATTATTACATGTATTTATATTTTATTATTTGAATGTCATAACATATATCCATATATTCTTCCATCTAATGGGAAATTAAACCATTATTTGTGTGTATAGTGGAATGTTTCCCCACTAACCGATGTAATTATTTTTCCATCAAATTATATTATGGATGGTTGTAGTGATAAATTTATTGTATATATGTATGATATTCCTGAAATATTTTTCCATCTAAAAATTAGACATATAACTTACATTCTTACCTTTCCTTTCAATTCAAATAGATATACTTTTTTCAGGCGAATGTGTGGACTACCAACTCAATGGAGATACATGACTCAATTTTCATCACCATATCACTTAGATGACATATATAAAATTATTTAACTAAATAATATTATATTTATAATTTAATGATCAATATATAAATACAAAATAAGAAATTTTTTTCCACAAAATTATAATTGAAAAATGGGGATGTTTCTCAGGCGTTTTTACAACCTATTGTCTCTGTGATTGTAACATTATTCAATTTTCAAAACCATATTTAATTATTGGGTTTTAAAGTATAATTTAGATATAAATATGATAATTATTTATTTCATAAAATTCACCAGATGAAATAAAAATGACATATTTGAATATTGTCATTATTCGAAAGTCATTTTTGACATATGATCTGAATATTTTTGAAAAATTCGATGTAAACATAATTGATTAAATAATTTTATATAAAAATGTATCTAATAAAATAAAAGTAATAATGATCATAAAAATTTTTCTTGATCATGTAAATAATTGGAATATTTTTTTACTAATGAATATAAATAATGTACATGATGTGTCTGATGATGTAATGGAGTTTCTTTTAAATATGGTCATTTATTGTTTCCTTCCTAACTTTTTCATAAATTTCAATATTTTTTAAAATATATTATTAATTAATTTATATTGAAAAAAAATCAATGAAAACTTATGTCACTTTTACCTTTATTTTAATGTTTTTTTAAAATGAATCTTTTTTCAAAATCTTTGACTTTCATTAAGAATGGAAAAAAAGGAATGATCTATTTTAATAAAAATGGTGGAAAAGACCATTCCTGGACCAATAAACATGATTTTATTTTTATATTATATTCCATGATTTCATTTTTTATTAAAAAATTTGCCATTTATCCTTCCTCTGTTTATTATTATTTTGAAAATAGGTTTTCAAAATGAGGGTTATTTCATTATTCAAGAGTGATTTTCATATGGATTTAAAAGATACTTTAAAAGCTTTTTTAATGAAAATGTTGAAGAAGAAAATGTTCAATGTGTGGTATGATATATTATCATTACATATTTAGAATTGGGGATATTGATATATCTTATATGATTGGTTGATCCCCATTATAACTCATGTTTAATTGATGAACCTGGTATAGCTTATACAATAGGAGCACCCAGATAGCACTCCAGTGCATTGTGTAATGTTACTCTTCCATAAAGGGAAAAAAGGGAGTTAATTATGGAATTTTATCCTTTTTATTTAATAGTGACATGGTTACTTTTGACTTATATAGTGAATAATGTTTCTCTATGTTCCCTAAAATAGTTTTTATTTTCTTGATATTAGTTTTAATGGTTGTCTTTGAGAAAAATGCATGAGTATTTTTCATGTCTAAATGGTTTAATTTTTTTTACTGATGAACATTTATTTGATGGTGAAAATTTTAAAAAAAATTATTTTTTCACTCGTATAATTGATATCTTCTATTTAAGCGCCTTACTGAGGTTTTTGGTGATCATACCATATTTTTAAATTATTTTTCATAGGGATTATGTATGGGTAAAGGAAATAATGATTCTCTATAGTGAGTCATGAATACTATTGAGGAAATGAAAATGTGATTAATTTTAAATATTTTATATCATTATAAAAATGGATACATATTTGTAGTGTCTAGTTGTATTGTATGGGTTTATAATGTATGACTTACAACCTAATTTTCTTAAACACTAAACCAAAAAGATCCTCATGAATGTAAGATAATTAATTTTGGAATAAAAAATCAAGATAATTTAATTGTTATGGTCGGGTCCTTAATGATTTTATTAGGTAAAAGTAATGAATAATATTATTCGGAACACTCACATCTAAAATTTGGGAGAATCATGACTCTCAAACAACATGATTCACGATGAAAGGGATTCCACTAGGGATGATGGTAATAATCCCACCCAGGTGGTGTATCAACCAAAAGAGTTATCTAATAAGAATCAATTATATACCCCTAATAATAAGTCCAGAATATTCTAGTTTCGGTTATAGAAAAGGTTTATATAATTTTATAGGTTGGAATATTGTATGTAAATATCCTTAACAGTTAAAAATATTGATATCACTCTAATTTTCAAAAAGGTTAATGGAGGGTTATAATATTATTATCTGTGTAATAATATTATCTAAAATAAATAATATTGTATATATGATATAATGTTCATTCTGGGAAGAAAAAAAAGACCATGATGTCATGATTAAGAGTATGAATTATTAATTATGTTCTATGTATGAAATTTTATTTTTTTGATATTGAATAATCAAAGGAAATATTTCAAATATAATATTTGTAGAAATAAATTATTAAGGAATACGATGATAATGAATAGTTAAATATTTAATAAGGAATCATAATTAAGGATATAATAAGGCATCAGGTTTTTAGAATTATGACGTATTTGTATTTTACAAATAAAAAAATACTAGATAAACTCTTCACATGGACTAAGATAACGGGATACATCGACCTAAGTAGGGCCATGCCCAAATGATCACCCGACCATGTACCTTTTGGGGGATATGCACTATCCCATGATCATACCCACCCGTATACCCTATGGGTGATATTAATTTTTCTATAAGCCTACCCTACCTCCATGGACTTCTTAGTTGAGATTTCTCCTACATGGTTGACCTATGGTTCCACATGTGGTATATATGTGTCCTTTCTAGTCTCTTAGTTAGGTTATTTTTACCCTATGTTTGAAATATAAAAATTATAATAAATATATCTAACTATATATATTCAATTTAATAAATTTAGTATATTAACATATTATATTATTTCAATAAATATTTTCTTAATTAATTTTAATATTTTTATCCATATCCTAATAAAGTTCTTCTGGTTTGAAACCTAGTTAGATGTTATTCTTTTTGTAATTTTGATGAGTAATTTTTATTTTTTTTATGATGAGGGACTTTAAAAAAATATTTTTAGATATAAAACCATTAATTACCATGATATATATTAATTTGAGAGGATTAATGTTTTAAATGGGGTGATGAATGTAATACCGAAATATTTTTTAAGATGGAAATTATGTTTTATTATGTGTATGACATGCAACATTGAGCTTAAACGAACTTTGGTGTATTATTATTTAAATATGAATATTATAACATAGTCATCAAATTGTATATTATGAAAAAGGATTAACCATGTTATGATATATAAATATTTGTCTTAAAAATACAAATGTACTTATTAATTCTTTGAAATAAGCACTCAATTTTTAGAAAAGTCATTTTATTCTTTCAAAAGATATTTTCATCCAAATGGTATATATTAATTTTTGTGAGAGAATATTATAATTATATTCAGAAAATATTTTAAATTATATTTTATTAAATGGATATCTTTTATTTTATTATAATAGAATAATTATCTTATGGTGAAATTTCACAAATATTTCTGAAAATCTAGATTTTCAATGAATAATGAAATAATATTGATTTTTTTTTAAATATTTATTTTCTTTTAAAGTATTAGAAATTTAAACTTTATTTTTTTGGTATTCATAAATTATTAGACACTTTTTATATAAAATAATTTAATTAATTTCATTAGAATGAATTTTATAGAAGGGTTTTGTATATAAACATTTTTGTACGTAAAAATCACATTTTATTGAAAAAACCAATTTTTATTGCATTTCATTGGTTTAATTTTATATAAAATTATATCAATTATTTGTTTTGAATATTGATATATAGATTCCATATTATTAATCATGATTTATATTTTTTGAACTATTTTCCTTTTATTTTTATTCATTACGAATACTAATTAATATAAATATTGATTATAAGGAAAATTGGTTAATTAAGGGAAACAATAATGTAATAAAGACAATAAAGTTACCCTAACACTTGAAATAAATTTATTATTTATTAAATTTCCTCTATAATCATAAACAATTATAAAATATTACATTTTTCTCATATAACCATGATTTTGACAATTATAATAATATATGTAAATATAAGTAAATCAAGAATTTCTATTTGTTTTATTAATGATAATTTTTTCAAATGGATAAAATGAATGTATGTTAATTTATAAATATTCATTAAAAATTTAATTGTTTTTTATTTATCTTGGTAATTTATTTTAAATTCTTAGTGATGATATAAATTTCATAAATTAATTCATGTCATCGCTAAAATATTTATTAAATTAACATTAAAATTCAATAAATGAATTTAACAATGTTAAATGTAATATTATATTAATTAATTATTGTGGTAAATGTTTTATTATATAAAAATTATATCTTTTAGATGCTTTTATTTATTATATTCAAATTATATTATATTATTTATGTTTTAAATTCAAATTAGATGAAGAGTTCCTAAATTTGCATTAATGTTATTTTATAATCAAAAATATTTCATCAAATGATTTAAAACCCCCAAAATACAATTTTCATCCATTTAATTAGGATATAGTTTATAATAATAACCATATTCCATTTATGATCATGTTTTCCATTTAAAAAAATTTCATTACCCCTAAAAATTAAAATCATTACAACCATATTAATTATCTAAAAGGGTTAAAATAGGATAAAGAGAAAATATAATGTTGAAAATTCAACTAAAATTGTCCAAGATTTATTTTATGAGATGATATAGACTCATACCCTTATTTAAATTTAAAAATTTCAATTTTTATTAATTATTATATGAAACAAAATTAATATTAATTTAATATTTTAATAAATTTCAATAGTTCCCCTCCCCTCTCTTATAAAGGGAACCTCTATCTATGATTTATTAAAACCTAAAAAACTATTTATTTAGGAAAATACCTACTGTAATCCCTTACTTAAATTCATAAAAAAATATTATAGGCCTTTATTTGATCACAAAAATATTATATGATTCCTTTTGTAATAAATTATAAGAGGTTGTCTTAAATATATGTATAGTTCATCTCAAAGCGTTCTCATTTTTCATATTTTTCTAACATATTCAAATATTCATAAATAATGTTGAAATATAAAATATCTTCCATATAATTATATTTTTTTTCATAACTTATATATTCCATGCTACCATCAAGTGGTAAATGTATCCATCATTCATGTGTAGTGAGGACTACCGCCTTATGAACTGATGTAATACATTTTCCATAACAACCTCTTAAAAACGGTTGTAATTATTGACTTATTATTATTATATATAAATATAATATTAATGACATATATATCATTATTTAATTATAATATATCATTTATTCTTTTACCTTTCCATAAAAAATGATAACGCATTTTGAGCGTATGTGGGGACTACCACCTCAGAGAAACACTGTATTTTTTCACCATAATATCAAATTGATATTATATATTTGTATATTTAAATAAATAATATTTTTTTATTGATATAATTTCATTATTTAATAAAATATAATACTTACCTTCTTTTAATTATGATCATTTAAAAAATGGAAACGTTACACATTAGTAAGTGTGATCTACCTTCCCCACAATTGTAATATAAATTATTTTTTAACCATAATTCAAGATTAGTTTTAAAATTATTGTTTCTGTATGAAAATGATAATAATTTCATTATTATAATTATTTATATTTTTTAATAATGACGTCTGACCACAATTATACTACAAAAGTTAGTTTGGACATATAAGCTGAAAATAATCAAAATATCTAATATGAACATAATTGTTTAACTAATTGTATATAGAATGGTATTAAGTAAAATAAATTTAATAATAAAATTGAACAATCATTTTATATGATTAAATAAATAAAATATTTTTTTTTTCATGATGATAATGAAAATATGTGACAAGTCAGACTTGTGCTACGAGTATTTACTTTAAAAATATTCTTTTAATTTTTCCCTTTCAACACAATTTATTCCATGTCCATATTTTCTAAAATATAATATTAATCCTTTTACATGGAGATAAAATAATTTTAAAATACATATTATGTATATTTTTAATTACATTCGTTGGTTTTTAAAATGAGTCATTATATGTCAAATTTTTTCTTTCATTACTAATGGAAAAAATTAATTGTTCTACTTAGATGTACACGGTGACAAAAACTTTTTATATTATTGTAACTGTTATTTTATTTTTAAAACTATCTAAAATATTTCATGTTTGCTTCAAAAAAACACTCTTTTCCTTTATTTTATATATTTTAGATTTTAACGGGCATATTCCAAATATACAACTTTTCCATATTAAAATGTGTCTTCATATAGTTTTGGGGGAGTTTTTCATTTGTTTTATGATGAGAAGGTGGAAGCGTAAAATTTTTCTTCTAACAAAATGGTACTCGAGATATATATACATGATAGTAGTGATCCCCATGAATCTTATATTTTTCTTTGATCCCAATTATATGTCACGACCCATCCCTCGGGCCTCGTGCCGTGACTACCCCAAGCCGGCCTTCCATAGGCCAGGGGCTCGCGACTAGCACCAAAGGCGAAAATCCCTTAAAATGGGAAGTAATTGCCTTTATGAAGTGTAATCATACACAATAGAGTACGATCAGGAAGTAAAACACTAAGAAAAACTATATACAAAGGATATATGAAAAGTAAAAGGGGATGGAAATACAAGCCCAACTAGAAAGTACAAGTACAACTGAAAAAAAAGTACAACAGAATAAAATGTAAAGCAGCTACTGGGTCATCCTATGGAGATTCCTACTTGATGGGTAGGCAGAGATAGGCTTCCCAGAACTCCACCTCTGTCAGTCTCCTCGTGTACCAACTCGTCGTAAGGTCCACCTCCGTGTACCATCTAGTCCTACTACTCTGATCCTCAGTCAGCGTTATTCGTCGTCTACAACCAACACAATGAGGTGCAGGCATAGCCCATGTAGGGGTGAGTATAACGATACTCAGTAGGGCCCCAGGAACCTCAAGGTCTCACAAAATCCAAAAAGGATAAACCACAATGAATGAAATTAACAGATAACCTCACTTAGGTATATGCCCATACATATACCTAAGTTACCACGTAATCCGTCTCAATCATGACGTAAACACAAAAGTTATTGACTCAGGTCAACCAGGATTTTATTCTATGGATAGTATCAATATAAACCCTCAGCTGCTGGATAAATCACCCTCTATCGAGTACCATGGGCCTGCAACGTCATACAGAGGCACTTCCCACTAACCTTGGACTACTGAGGTACTCCTCTAGTCGAGTACCATTGGTCTATCACGCCCACATAGAGGTGCTCCCCACCATGAGTCTACCGCCCTCACACAGAGGCACTCCCCCTCGTAGCCTACTGAGGTACTCCTCCTATCGAGTACCTCGAGCCTGCCGCGACACCAAGACACAATCCAATGCAGGTCTTCCGCGACACCATTGTGCTCCTCGGTGGGCTAGTAGAATCACTCCGAGTCAAATGGTCAGTAGTTTTCAAGTCTCAACCAGTTACTAGGTTCCCGCACAAATTCTCTCTCATTCCTGGTAGATCCACTCCACAAGTTACTAGATGAGGCTCCAACTTCCACAAATTCCCACGAAGAAGTAACTCAAATCTTTGTTACGTCATAGAGGTCGCAATCAGACGCTCCATCTATGAGTTAATAGTGTTTTAGTCCCGGGGGCCCGGTTAGATTCGTGCATGATCCAACCTGACCGTATCTTAACTTAACACCAAACTCTAGTGGTGTATACCCAGAGGGACCGTCATTCTCCAAGAATATCAGTGCCACTGACGGTTCATCAAATAGTCTTCTGGTGCCAAAGATATGGCCAAAAGAAAGTTAAAGGTCATAGTGGGCCCGGGTCTGATCTGACCCGGTTGGACTGACCCGACCTAACCCAGTCTGGGCTGACCCGGTCTGGGTTGACTTGGTTAGACCTGTTGGGGCTGGCCCGACCCATTGAGCAGGCCAGCCTGTTAGGATTGGCCTGACCCACTAGGCCTAGACCACCTAGCAGCGAGGGCGGTTCGACCCGGGCTCAGGTCCGGTTCGGCCGAGAACGGCGCGAGGGCGTGGCCTGACACGGCTCGGCCCAGAGGGTGGCGCCGGGAAGGTTCGTCCAGGGGGCCACAAGGGGGATGGAACACCGGCTAGGATAGGAGGCCGCGAGGAAAACGGGATACCAGCTCGTCCGGGTGGCCCCGATGGAGCCGAGACGCTAGATCGACTGGAAGGCCGCAAGGGAGCCAGTACGCCAGCTCGGCCGTATGGATGCAAGGAGAACAGCTCGGGGAGGCATGCGGGGTGCATGGAGGACGTTCGGTAGGTTGGTTCGGGGAGGCACGCGGGGCACACGTGGAGGCTGGCAGGCGGGATAGTTTGGGTAGGTGCGCGGGGCGCGAGCAGAGGCCGACCAGCGGGCTGGCGGCGTTCAGCCAGGCAGGGCGCGACCTGGTAGGCCGGATGCCAGGAGGTAGCCGGGCTGGCCAGTTCAGCATAGCCAAGGCCAACAGGGGCTGATAGTGTTCGGTCGGGAGCACCGGAGCACTACATGGGTGGCGCGGGTCACGGAGGCCGCAGGTAGCATAGCCTTTGTCGCAGCCTCCTTCGTTGTTCTGTCGCCTCACCGTCAAGCCAAAGTTCATCATAAACAACATCGGCAGAGGGGTAGGGCCTTGTTGGTTTTCCTGCACACTCTACATTTAGGTTGGTATCATTTGCTGAACAATAATTATTTTACAATCTCCACATTGGTTCCTTTAAAACCGAATATGAGAATAGAAAAAGGATTATTTCAAAAATAAAACCCCCTACCTTTGATTGTCGGTCATCAAAGTTGATATCGCGGGAAGAAGATGAAGAAGTTCGTCATTCATTGCGTCTGACACACACTTCCAATCCCAGTGAATGCGCACAATAGGTATCGACCATCCACATAGGACCCACTCATGTCAAACCTTAATCTCCACTAGAACCTCTGTAAAAGTCACCCCATCGTCGACGTCCATCTCTCCGTGGTTGATGATGTGAGATGTATCGTGCACGTATCTCCTCAGTTGAGATACATGGAAGATGTCATGCACCCGGTGCTACTGAGGTGGAAGAGCTAAGAGATAAGCAATCTCACCAACTCTACTGAGAACCTGAAAAGGTCTGATTTATCGCAGAGATAACTTCAACCCCGACCAAATATCCATGTACCTCATCGAGGTGAGACCCACAGGAAGACATTCCTGCCATCCTCAAACTCCAGATATCTTCTTCTCCTATCAGCATACGACTTCTGCCTGCTCTGTGCAGTCTTCATCCGCTCCTAGATGATCTGTACATTCTTTTTTGTAGCATGTACTATCTCTAGTCCCACAATTGCTGACTCCTCTGGGCCATTCTAGCATAAAGGTGATCTGCAAGGTTGTCTATATAATGCCTCAAAATATGGCATCCCAATGGTGGAGTGATAACTTTTGTTGTATGAAAAATCCACCAATGGTAAGTGGTCCTCCTAGGTGCGACCAAATATGAGGACATATGCACGGATCATGTCCTTGAGAGTCTGAATGGTCATCTTTGTCTGGCCATCTATCTGAGGATAAAAGGTGGTGATTAGATGAAGATGTGTCCCTAAAGACTTCTGCAACCCCTTCCATAGCTGGAAATTTATCCATACGTCACGATCAGAGATAATAGAAGAAGGTAATCTATGTAGCCGTACAATCTCCAGCACGTAGAGGCATCCCATGCTCTCTACTTAACCCTTCTCTCGGATCAGTAGGAAGTGGGACTACATGGTGAGTCGGTTAATGATCACCCAAATCAAGTCATGACCCCTGGATGTTCATGGAAGTCTTGTCACAAAGTCCATGTATATCCCATTCCACTTCCACTCTGGGACCTCAAAAGGATGACCAAAGCCTGCTGGTACCAAGTGCTCTGCCTTCACTTGCTGACAAGTGAGGTATCGAGAGACAAAATCTGCTACTTCATTCTTTGTACCTATCCACCATTGCTATCATCGAAGGTACGGCTAACTCTTCGTCACTCCAAGATTTACCGCTAAAGGGAATGTGTGGAAATCCTTCAAGATTTCCTCCTAAAGTGACACTGGAACCACAATACATCCTCTGAAGTGGAGGACGTGCACCGAACCTTTAGAAAATTCCTCAGGTGCCTGCCTTGTGGATATCTGAGCACGTCGTGTCTCGCAGTCAGTGTCTCCACGCTGTGCCTCCTTGACTCGCTGAAGAAAGTGGGGGAGTGACTGTAAGAGACTGTAGAAAGGCTGCTCCGTCTCTATCCACAAAGGATATCTGTAAGGCAGCCATATGCTCTATCACCTCTCCTATCAGTTGTATACCAGATCACCTACTAACTTCATCTAATACAACATTCCACTTACAAAGATTATAAACTATCTCAAAGTCATAGTCCTGGAGGAACTCAAAAAATCGTTGTTGTCTCATGTTCAGGTCCTTATGAGACTAGATATACCTGAGACTCTTGTGATCAGTGTACATGGTAAAACATTCTCCTAGCAGATTGTGTAGCCACATGTTCATGGAAAAGACCAGTGCTGCTAACTTCAGGTCATCGGTATCGTAGTTCTGCTCATGATGTCTCTGCTTCCGAAAACCATATGGGATCACTGCTCGTTCCTATATCAGGACACACCTGAGTCCGACACCTGATGCATCGCATTAGACTACGTACCCTACACCTTCCTCTGAAACCCTCATGATGGGGGGCACTAGTCAGCCTCTATCTCAGCTCCTGAACGCTCTACATGAATCTATCCAACCACACGAAGGGTTTCCCCTTCTTCATCCAGGATGATAGTGGTGCTACATCTCAGGAATAGTTCAGCACAAATCTCCGGTAGTAACCAGCCAAATACAGGAATCTCCATACCTCCATTACACTCTTAGGTGGCTCCCAAGAAAGTACCGCCTCAATTTTTGCTAGATCCACAACAACTCCAGCCTCCGAGATGACATGTCCCAAAAATTTAACCTCTCTAATCCAAAACATGAACTTCGAGGGATTACCATATAGCTGGTGCTCTCAGAGTGTGTCCAGTACTACTCGCAAATGGTTGGCATGCTCCTCCTAAGTAGTTGAGTAGATTAGAATGTCATCGATGAAGACTATGGATTAGTGATTGAGGTATGGATGGAATATCTTGTTCATGATTCCCATGAACACTGCTGGAGCATTCGTTATACCGAAAAGCATAACCAGGAAATCGTATTGGCCATACTAGCATTTGGAAGGTGTCTTCTGCACATCCTCATCTCGAACACTGAGCTGGTGATAGCCTGATCCGAGGTCTATCTTAGAGAACCACCGTTCTCCCTTCAGCTTATCAAAGAAGTCAGCAATCATCGGGAGTGGGTACTTGTTCTTCACGGTCACCTGGTTTAGGCGACGTTAATCGACACAGAGCCACAAGTACCCATGTGCCTTTTTGGCAAACATAATCGGGGCTACCTAGGGAGAAACACTAGGCCAGATGAATCCCTTTCCTTTCAAGTCCTCTAGCTGTACCCAAAGCACACGAAGCTCTGCGAGAGCCATCTGATATGCTGGTGTAGATATCAGTGTCATCCTGAGGTACTAGTCAATATATAAGTCTACACCCAAGATGACGTCATAAGGCCTCAACACTGATATGAAGATATCTCATCCAAATCTCTTTCCACCTAAAGTAAGATCACACTATCGGAACCATTGAGTAATCGTCGAGTATACTCCCGTGTGAGTCTATGTAGATAGACAGTCCATACCCAGGATGACGTCGTAAGGCCTCGACGCTGCTACGAAGAGATCCCTACTGAAGCTCTCACCTCTTATAGTAAGATCATACTTTCAGAACTAGTGCGTAATCATCGAGTCTGCTCCCATAGGAGTATCTAGTCGTAAGGATCGAGCCAATGGCTCTGTCGGAATCTCCGAGCTCCGAACGAGGGTAGTGGTAATGAAAGTGTGACTGGCACCTGTGTCTATAATAATTGCAGCTGAGGTGGAGTAGACATACGTCGTACCTCAAATCATCTTAGGAGCTCCATGATCGTAAGGCTCAGCTGCCTAGAGCTGAGCTCTCCCATGTCCACCTGCTTTCTGTGGTGAGGGTGGACCGCCTGGTGGTGGTGGCGGTAACACCTCGAAACGTCGCCCACCGCCAGCTGAATGCCCAGATCCTCTGCCACATCCACCTGCTCCCTGCGGACCGCCTTGATTGAATCTTAGTCACTACCTAGGCTGTCATTCTACCGTCTGCTGATCATCCAAATGGCGGGTTGGATAGTCATGATCCATGTGACCATGCCCACCACATGAGTAACACTGACCTATCCAGACATGTATGTATATTATCTAGGTGCCCCGCACAACTGATCCTGAGTCATGCAGTCGTCCACCTATAGGTCGGGTCCTTTTGGACCTCTAAAACATATGTCTTCTGCCTGCGGAAGAAGACACCAATACATGTCGACTAGTAGTGGGTCTCGCTTCTAGAGACTTCTTAGCAAGAAAACTCTCCACTAATATGGCTCGTTCCAACACCCCTGCCTGTGGCAGGATGCTGAGAGAGATCATCAAAGACCTGATCTCTCAACTGAGCCCCTGATCAAATGTCCAAGCCCTAAATAATGGGTCGTGAACCATATCTGTAGAGTAGCATGAGAGGTCGGTGAACCTTGACCAGTACTGTGCCACCATTATGCAACCCTGTTGTAGATGAAGTAGCTCATGTATTCTTACAACATGTAGAGTGGCTGGGTCAAACTCCGCTCAAAACAGGCTCTTGAAGTATGTCCATAGTAGTGTAATATTGTCAAGAACTTGGATCATCAAGCTCCACCATCTTCTGGTTGTTTCCGATAGAAGGCTGGGAGCAAGAATCCCCATGAAGTTTGCTGGTGTCCCTACCAGTCAGAAGACTCTCACCAAAACCTCCAGGCAATACTCAGCCACTTGTGGGTCCATCTCTCCCCTAAAACTGAGTGGCCTCTCGTGCTAAAACTCATGCAACACACTCAAGCAACGTGCATCATCTAATACTGGTGCTGGTGGAATTAGTGGACCAACAAGGAGTTGTACCGATGGTGCCTCCACTACAAAAGGGCCCTACATTGAGGCCTCATTGCTCGGAGGACTATTTGTGCATACAACTCATGGGACTCTCACTGGTCGTCCGCGTGGAGGCATCTTGAAAGAAACATATGCGACACATTCAATTATTATACCTGGTGAGCTGACCTGGTTGAGATGACTTAAAGAATAACGTTTGAAAACACACGTACAATCATTTTTTTTCGTGCACTGAGTCAAAAATCAGTAGTCAGGGTCCTGGTGTATGGATAAGTCGGTCGTCGCACAAACACTGGACTTCCTGAACTAAAAACCACTCTCAGTACCATTAACACTATTGCTTCCCAGAAAAGAAAGATCAGAGTCCTATGTTCTACAGTTGAACCGACTCCTCTGATACAAATTTGTCACAACCTGTCCCCCAAGGCCCGTGCCGTGACTACCCAATGCCCACCATCCATAGGCCAGGGGATTACGTCTAGCACCAAATGCGAAAATCCAAAAAATGGTAAGGAATTGCATTTATAATGTGTAAACACACACAATAGAGTAGAAGAAAGAAGTTAAAAAGTTACAAAAAATGTATAAAATGGAGTGATGAAAAGTAAAAGTGGCTAGAAATACAATCCCAACACTAAAGTACAAGTACAACTGAAAAACAAGTACAACTGATGAAAAGGTAAAGAAGCTACTGGGTCGTCCTCCAGAGATTCATACCTGATGGGTAGGTACAGATAGCCTCCTCAACACTCCACATCCATCAGTCTCCTCTGTATACCAACTCGTCGTAAGGTCCACCTTCGAGTACCGTCCAGTCCTGCTACTCTAATCCTCAGTCAGCATTGTCCGTCGTCTGCAACTAACACAACGAGGTGTGGGCACAACTCGTGGAGGGGTGAGTATAATGATACTCAGTAGGGAACTAGAGACTCTCATGGTCTCACAAAGTCCAACAAGGATAAACCATAACATATGAAATCAAAAGATAACCTCACAAAGGAATATTCCCATACATATAGCTATGTAACCAAGTAATCCATCTCAATCCTGATGTAAACACAAAATTTACTGACTCAGCTGAACCAAGATTTTATTCTAGGGATAAAATCAATATGAACCCTCAGCTGGTGGAGAACTCATCCTATATTGAGTACAGTGGTCCTGCCACATAACATAGAGGCACTTACACTAACCTTAGACTGCTGAGGTACTCCTTCTATCGAGTACCATGGGTCTGCCACACTCACACAGAGACGCCCCCACTGTGGGTCTACCGTGATCACACAGAGATTCTCCCCCTCATATCCTACTGAGGTACTCCTCTTGTCGAGTATGGTGGGTCTGCTACGACACCAAGGTCCTCCACCTTGTGCGTCTACCGTGACACCATGGTGATCCCTGCTAGGCTAGTAGATTCACTCTGATTCAAACGATCAGCAGTCATCATGTCTTAGCCAGCTATTAGGTTCCCGCACAAATGCTCACTCATTCCCGATAGATCTACTCCAGAAGCTACTTGTTGAGGCTCCAAATGCCACGAAGTCCCACGATGAAGTAACACAAAGTTCTTCCATTTCATTGAGATATCAATGCAACTAACGTCATGTTAATCGGACGTCAAGTATATGAGTTATTAGTATTTTAGTCCTGGGGGCCCATTTGGATTCGTGCATGATCCAACTTGACCGTATCTCAACATTTCCCCGAACTCTAGTGGGGTATACTCAAAGGGACCGTAGTGCTCTAAGAATACCAGTACCGCTGATGGTTCATCAAACGGTTGTCTGGTGGAAATGATATGGCCAAAAGATAGTGATGGGTTGTGGTGGGCCCGGGTCTGGTCTGACCCGGTCCGGTCCGACCCGGTCAGACCTGTTGGGTATGGCCTGACCCATTGAGTGGGCTAGCTTGTTAGGTTCAGACCGGCTTGCAGGGGCCAGCCCAGCAGGACATGAGGGCGGTTCATCCCAGAGCGTCATGAGGGCACGACCAGGCGCGGCTCGGCCTAGAGGGCGCGTCCAAGCCGGTTCGTCCAGGGCACCGTGAGGGGGCTAGAACACCAGCAGTACCAGGAGGCCATGAGGAGGTCAGGACACCGACTCGGCTGGGTGGCCATGAGGGAGCTGGGACGCCGGCTCGACAAGAAGGCTGTGGGGGAGCCGAGACACTGACTCGGCCAGGAGGCCGTGAGGTGGCCGGCTCGTGGAGCCGCACTAGGCGCGCAGAGGCCGGCATACAAGCCGGTTTGAGGAGGCTCTTGGGGAGTACGTGGAGACTGGCTAGTTCAGGGAGGCGCATGGGGCACGCGAAAATGAATGTAAGAGGGTTGGTTTAGGGAGGTGCGCACAAATGCCAGCGGGCGGGCCGACGGTGTTCGGCCTGGAAGGGCATGGCTAGGCGGGCCCACGGCTGGGCTGGCATGTTCGGTGAGGCTCGATCCAGTGGTGTTCGGGCGGGAGCACCAGAGCTCCGTGAGGGCGGCACGGTTCACAGAGGTCGTAGGTAGTGCAGCCATTGTCGCTACCACCTTCATCATTTCATCACCTCATTTCCATTTCAAAGTTCATTATAAACAAGATCAGCGGAGGGGTTGGGCATGTTGGGTTGTTCTGCAGCCTCTGCGTATAGGGTGGTATCATTTTATGAACAAAAATTAATTTACAATCTCCACATCGGTTCCATTCCATCTGAAGATGAGAAAAGAAAAATATTAATTCACAAATAAAACCCCCATATCATTGATTGTTGGTAGTCGATGTTGAATTCGTGGAAAGAAGATGGAGGAGTTCGTCGTTTGTTGAATCCGTCACAAGCTTCTGATCCCATGTTCCGTCGGCTGTGGAAGACGATCCACGTCAGTAGGATCTGAGGGAGGTAGTTGAAGAAGGATCATCGCCAGTGTTATTCATTGGAGGAACACATTCTTCATTCATCGTTCTTCGTTGGGAGAATTCTAATCCTCCCAAGCTCTCCTCTTCCCCAAATTCCACCCAAATTCCATAGTTGTGCCTAATAATAGATTAGACTAGCTGTTAATTTGTTGGCAAGATTTCAAAAAGAATGAATTTAATTACTTGTCTCCACCTAATTAATGTGAGTGGTAGGAACAAATTAATTCGGGGGGTTGGAATAATTTAATTAAAGGGAAGGTCAAGAGGCTCTCCCTCATTAATGAGGCAGATTTGAGAGGTTTTACTGTCTTCCATCAATAGGGGGTTAAGCCCCGTGTGGTTCCCACGTCGTATCCTCTCGTGGGAGGTTTTGTTTGGGTTGGCCCCACCACCCTAAGCTCTCATGGGAGGTTACGGTGTGGTGGTCCTACCTCCAACATCCATGAAGAGGTTCTAACCACCAATCACCCACATGGAGACTCAAGTAAAAATAACGTGAATATCACTTTATCTGATTATTTTCCACAAAAACCCAAAAATTATCTTTTATTCATGGCTTACTGTCGTCGAAGAGAAAGTCTTCTTAAATGAATAACAGCAATATGAGTTCAATGGTGCCCTCATATTTCAGTTCCGAGCACCTGTTCAAAAATTATAAAAACATTCTCATATGTTTACTGAACGTACCTGAACAAAACTTCAGAATTTGATTCCAGGAACACTGGTCCACAGAATCATGCGCCGTCAATTTTCACGGAGTCGTAAAATTCCCATTTATTTTAAAAAAAATTCCTATGAATTTCCCGGTCTTTACATTATATCCCATGATGAGTGGTTTATTAAAATATAGATTATGCGATGGTTGCTCCGAGATAATGCTCCAATGCATTTGGTAATGTACCATATCATAATAGGAATAAAATAATGTGTTACTGAGGTATTTTATCCCCTAGAATTAAATAGGGTCTAGTAATTCCTAGAAATATTTATGAATATGACTTCTCTAAGATTCCTAAATGTGGTTTTTATTTTCTTGCATCGTAAAATAAAAGTTTTATTAGAGATAAAAGATTGTGTCTTTTTCATGTGAAAATGATCACCTCCATCTGTTCAAAGAACATTGAGATAATGGTAAATATTTCAAATGTTTTTTAATGTTAAAACTCATTTCTAATATTAATGCCTAATTATATTCTTTTTTGTCTTATCCCACTCATTAAAATGTTTTTTCATAGTTTTTAATAAAGGGTATGGGAAATGAAGATTCCAAGTTGAAAGGCACGAATTTTTTTCATGAAAAAAATGTGTTTCATTTAAAAAAAAAATAAATTATTAGGAAAATGGATTCTTATTATAGGATTACACATGTAATTTTTTGGTTAATTATGTATGATTTATGTCTTCAGTTTAATTTTTTATAATTTTATGAATGTTTTATTTTTCAATGAATTGTAAGAAATAATAATTTTTGTTAATTTTTTTTTATTTAACAATATTTATAATGTAAAATTATATATTAGATTAGTTTTAAAATATCATTAGTATCATTTTGAGTTATTATAATTAACTTTTTGTATTTGGAATGAATTTTATAAATAAAAATATTATAAACCAAATTTCAGTTAAATGGAATTTTCTGAAAAAATATTTTCATAAAATTTTGATGATTTATTTTTGACTAAATTCAAAAACATCTTGGTTTTTTATTTTTAAAAATTTATTCAATATTTGAAATCAGTCAAGATGGAAGGAGTTACTTGTGAGGTTTACCAAATGTATTTAATTGGGCTTTAGTTTTTTTAATCAAATGGGTTGCATTTGATAAAAAAATAGAACTAGAATTTGATTAAAGGAATTTATTTTTTAAATTCGTATTTAAATTAATCCAAAAATGAATTTTGTGAATTTTATATGTTGTTTTTTTATTTATATTGAAAAAATTTGATATGTATTGAAAATTTGGATTTATATCATTGTATTTATAAGGTAAAACTCTATTTTTGAGTATTTATAAAATTTAAAAAGATACTTTTGAGTAAAAACAATCAAATTATTCTATTTTTATTAATTTAATTGGATAAATTTTCAAAAAAAATTATACATTAAAAGGTATTTTTCAAGACAACGAGTTTTCATCGTGTTTTGGAAGTGTTATTTTAAATTAAATTCTAAAATAGTTGTGTTTAGAATCATGGAATTGTAATCCATATTTAGAATGAGGATTCCAAAATTTGGTAAATATCTACCTTTAATCATAATTCATTTAAATAGTAATCATTGTAAATTTGTTTACCATAGTAAAGGAAAAATGTATTAATTAAGGGTAAAAAAATGTGATAAAGACAAGAAGTTACCCAAACACTTCATTTAATTTAATTATTTTAGTAGATTTTTTTCATAAAAAAATATAATATCAATAATTTTTTTAATATTAACATTTATTTTGACATTTTTAAAATTTAATGTAATGAATATTAAAAAATTTCATTCTCTTTGTTTTATTATGTTTTCATTTTTGACATAAGGACAAAACAAAGGTACGTTCCTTTATAAAAATTATTTTAAATGATAAATAATTTATATTTCACATAGAAATTTACCTCTAATTATTATTGAATAAATTTATATATTTTATTCCTATACAACCCTAATATAATATTTCGTCTACTAATAGGAATTAAATTGTCTTACAAATGTAAATGGTTTCATGATTTAAATGTATTATTATGTTATAAAATTTTTATATATAAAAGTTAAAGATCAGAGAGGTTTTGGATTATTATATTCCAATTTCATTGTTTTTTATTTCATTTTAAAATCCAAATAAAATTAATAGGGCCAAAATTGTCTTTAAAGATAATTTATAGTAAATAATTTTACAAAAAATAACATTATCTTCAAAAAAATATTTTTATATAATTTATTCTAATAATGATAAAAAAATTCATCCAGAAGCCATTTGTGGTCCAATTTCTCTTTTATAGTTAATTTATTGTCTACTATAGAGTAAAATAATTAATTCTGTACTAATTGTCAGACATGTTTTATGTATGTTTAAACAAGTATTGGAGGGTTAAAATATCAACAAAATTTATTAATTTATTTTTTATGACATTATTATGTCTTATCCACATATTATATTAAAATATAATTAATTTGGATATATTTTAATATTAAAATTATATTATATTAAATTATTACTTTAAGGAATTATATGAGTTCCCCTCCCCTATATTATAAATTGGAACCTCCTCTCATATTTTATTCACACACAAAAGCCTATTTTTTCCAAATACATGAAAAAATACATTAAATACATCCATAAAAAATAATTACATGTCTTGTATTGATTATAAAACAAATATAGTTATTATTTTGGTTTTAACGATAAGAGGTTGTCTGGAGAAGAGGAATAGTTCTTAACAATGACTTTTGGTTTTGTTTATTTTTATAACATATAAAAATATTTATTAACCACTATGAAATAATAATATAAATATCTCCCATATACTGGGATTTTATAATATTAATGTAATAACCTATATCCATCTCTAATTTCAACAAATGTGAATTGAAACTATCGTTCATGTGAACAGTGGATTTCTGCCTCACAATATGATAAAATATTTTTCCATTACACCCTATTAAATGAGGATATAATGAAAGATATAATGTGTGTGTGTGTTATTTATGTTTTATTAATGATATATTTATCATTATATATAAGTAGTATTTCATCAATTTTCTTAAATTTTAATTTAATAAAACATTAACCCCATTCATGTGTACATTTGGACTATAGCCTCCACTTAGCGATGTGATTTATTTTTCATAACAAAATCACATTGATGATATATATATCATTATATATTGAAAAAAGTATAGTATTTAGGATATGTTGATCTATATTGGAAGATAAAATTATACTTACATTCTTTCTATAATGTTCGTTTAAAAATGGGAATGTTACTCATTGGTAGATGAGACCAAACGTCTCAATGATTGTATCATAGTTCATTATTCAGAACCATATTACTATATTTTTTTAAAGTATAATTGAATTATAAAAAATATATCTTTTTCATTTTTATAAATTTGGAGATGATTGAATAATAACCTTGTTGGCCATAGTAAACCTACAGAAGACATTTTGGATATATGAGCTACATGTTAACAAAACGTTATCGTTAACTTAAAGGATTATGTAATTTAATATTATGTTGAAATAAATAAATTAAAAATTAAAAATTAACATTAAAATGATATCTAAAATGTAAAAAATGAAAGCAAATGTTTCATCCAGAATATAAATAACGTACCCGAAAATTTGGACTCATCGTAATGGACATTCTTTTAAATATCCACTTTTAAAGTCTCCCATCATACTCATTCCCTTCCATGTACATAATTTTTAAAAATATCTTATTAATGAATTTATATGATGATAAAATAATTATTAATGGAATTTTATATCTCTTTTTACATTCTTTAAAAAAATTCTAATGGAATAATATCACAGAATGAATTGAGTTTCTTTATTAAAGACAAATGGAATGTTATATATTAATATATACGACGAAAATGAATTCTCCTACCACCAAAATAGTTATTTTTTTAAAATTAAAATATTTCATGGTTTCATTAATGAAAAATTATATTTCATATAATTTTGTTTATTTCAGTTTCATTATAAAAAACATTAATTACTTCTGTTATCTTGAAGGAAGTATTTTTTCTACACTCTTTTCAAATAAGTTTTTATATAATTTTTTTATATTCATATAATTTTAATTTAATAATATAATTCTTTTCATGAATTCAATATATCCAAATTAACCTCAGATAAATTTGTGATAAATTTCTCTAATTTTGATTTTTCAATGAATAGTAAGAAATAATGTTTTTTATGGAAAACAGCTATTTTTTAAACTATTTATATTGTCAATTTCTATTTTGTAATAATTTTACACATTAATTACTTCATATTTAGTAAAAATAGAAAAATTATGCTTTTTTGGATTTAGTTGTATACTTTAATTTAGTATAAAAATATTTTTGTAATTAAAAAATGAATTTTTCAGCAAAATTGAATTTCGTCACATTTTCTGGGATTAATAATAAACAAAAATATTCAAGTTTTTTATTTAGAATCATGAAAAATGGGTTCCATAATTAAAATTAATTGGCAAAAATTTTGTAATTATTTCACTTTAATTTTGTTCCACTTTGAATAGTAATGACAGTAAATTTTGTTTCCAAAGTAAAGGTAAAATGCATTTATTAAGGGTAACAATAATGTGATAAAGAATATAAAGTAAATTCGTCACTTTAATTAATTTTTATCATAAGTTAATATGTCATAAATATTCATCCAATGTTATAATATAATCCATTTTTTATCATATGGTATGGACCTGGATATTTAAAATTATTTTATGTAATGTAAAAAATGGAATTATCTTTGTTTTATTTTCCTAATATTTTGGACATATAGAAATAAAAAAATTGTTTTTATTTATAGATATTCATTTTTAATATAAATAATTTTTATTTTTCATGGTTAATAATTTCTAATTTTTAGTGTTGAAATAATAACCGTGAATTTCTACGAAACACTGATATAATATTTTTTCAATTAACAAAAAAAATCAAACGATAGATATTAAAAAAGTAAAAATTAAAATTATTTTAATGAATAATTTTGTTTCATTGTATTTTAGATAAAAAATGATATATTATAGATTTTTAATGAATTATATTAAAGCTGCATCATTTTATTGTTGTTTTAAATGTCAAATTAAATTAATACTTCCAAAACTGAGATTAAAATTATTTTATAATAGATAATATTTATTTAAATGATTTAAATATAAAAATAATTCTTTTATCTTTCAATTTATAGGGATATAATTTTAAAAAATAAAACATGATGCATTTATGGATGGATTTCCCATTTATAGTATCATTTTAGACCCATAAAGCGTAATATCTTTTATATCACAATATTGGTTAAAAAGGGTTAAAACGGGTTGATACAAAATGTTAATTATTAAAAAATAACTTAATTTAGTATATTTTTTATTGTATGGAATTACTTTGGCTCATAATTATTTTATTTTATAATATTTTCATTTTGGAACCATTTTAGTGTGAAAATTATATAATATAAATTTAATAATTTTATAAATTCCAAGAGTTACCATCCCCAATATTATAAAAGGGAACCTACTATCCACATGTATTCACACATAAATATCCTTTTTTATAATTTAACTCTTGAAAAAAATACATTTTAGGAATCCTGACTCAATCCCTAGTTCCTTTTTTTATCTAAAAACTTGCCTAAGAATGCTTTTGGTGTAAACATTAAGAGGTTTTCTGAAGAAGAGTTATAGTTACTAAGAAATATTTTTTTTTGTGTTGTTTCATTTTAAAAATTCATAAAATCATACTCAAACATGATTAAATAATAAAATTAGTAAATAAAAAATATTTTTATTTTATTATGTTAATGGATTTACCTATATTCTTCTCTTATGTTGTCTAGTGGGAAACAAACTATCATTCAGGTGAACAACAGAATTCTACATCGGGAACTGATAGAATTCCATTTTAGTCACCTCCTCATACAGCTTTTAATAATGATTTATTTAATGTTTTTATATAATATTAATGAAATTCGTTTCATTATTTACTTTTAAAATATCATAATTTTCGAAACATTTCATTGATAAAAATGATAAGATTGTATGTGCATATTTGTGGACTATTACCTCTATAAAGTGATATGATTTACATTTCATCACAACATAACAAGGATGATATATATATGTTTATATAAATGAAATAATATTTTATTTATAATATTATTATCATTCTATAAAGGTAAACTAATATTACCTTTTTCCATATTGATTGTTGATAAATTGAAATGTTACTCAAGCGTGAGTATGAACTTCCTTCTCAATGATGGTAGCATATTTCATTTTGAGAACCATCATTTATGATTGGGCATAAAAAATAATTTATATATATACCTTATTATTAATTCATTATTATTTTTATTCTAGATATTATTGATTAATAAAATATGTTACAACATTAATCCGACTCAAGTCATTCGGGACATATGAGCCAAATATAATCAAAACATTGGATATAAACTTAGATTCTTTAGTAATTAAATATAACAAGGAAATGAATAAAATATAAAGGAAAAATTAACAAGTAAAATTTTCTTAATAATGTTTACAAATTAACATAATATTTTTATTTAGGATGGTAAAGAATATATATGATGAGTAAGAATCAAGGTAATGTACATTGTGTTACATATATCCATTTAATGTTACTCTTCGAACTATTTTTTTCCACATCCATATTTTTAAAAAGTATATTATTAAAAAATTTATATATAAATAAAATACTTTTAAATTCCAATATAGTAATATTTTCACTATCTTTTAATGGTTTTAAAAATTAACCTTTTTGCAGAATATTTTGAATTTCTTTACAAAAGGGAAATAAAAATGTTGTATTTTAACATATAAGGTAGAAAAGAGTATTCCCTCTACCATAACATTTATTTTATTTTTAAATTACTTTACAACATTTAATTTTTTATTCAATGAATAATCCACATTACCTTTCCTCATGTTATTATAGTTTTGAAAATGGGTTTTGAAAAGAAAGTGTTTTTCAGTATCTAATTTTTGTTTACATATGGGTTTAAGGGAGATTTTAAAAGGATTTAGTATTAAAAGCTACAATAATAATATATTTTATACAAGATATAGTACTTATTATCATATATATGAAATGGTTGAACCTTATATAATAAATACAATGGGTTGAGCACAAATTTCTCTCATGACGAATGAGTGACCATGATATAACATATATGAGGGGTGAACCCATATAACGCTCCAATTCCCTAGGTAATTTATTGTTCCTTGATAGGAAAAAATGAGTGAGTTACCATAGTGTTTTAATTTATTTATTTATTATATATCATGTAATTTATGACACGCATTTTGACTATATTATCACTAATATTCCTAAAAAAGTTTCATTTTCATTCTTTGGGTTTTAATGGAATTATTTGTTAAAAACGTATGGTTTTTTCTCTCACGGAAATGTATTATTTTATTCCCTCAAATAAAATTGATATTATGGTAAGCATTTATAGGGGTTTCATGTTTTACAAAAGACTATAAATTTTTTTATGTCTCTTACTAATCGTTATGTGCTCATCCCAAAAAATTTAAATATATTTCACAATTTTTATGGATGGGTAATTGAAAACAGGAATTCTAATTTAAATTCAGGGTGATTTTAAAAACAAATTTGGTTCAAATTTTCTGTTTTATATTATGGTAAAAATTTATTCATGGTAGAATTTTCCACTTATAATTTAGGGGTTTATTGTATATGGTTCATTACCTTATTATATGAAATAATTTTTTTATGGATTATAATGATACCTGAAAAAAGTAATAAACCCATGTGTCAAAAACAAATATCTCATTTTGGACAACATCTTGTTATTTATTTGGGATCACTCCCTTTTCATTATTATCACATTCAATAACCAACTGCAAAATTTTATATAATTTTTTTGTATAATATTCATTTATCATTTATAATCCATTAAATTTTTTTCCAAAAAATACTACATAAATTATATTAAAATTGAAAAATAAATGTATATCTTGTGAACTATTGTAATAGATTACTTTAAAAAATATCATTCTTTCATAATGATGATATGAAATTTATAACTCATCAATCATTAATTCAAATGATTTCTCTAAAAGAATAATTGAATTTATGAAATTTATTCTCTTCAAAATATATAATGTGAATAGTAACTATAGTGTATAAAAATAGTCAAATTTACTAATAAAATGAAAATATTTCAACAACCTTTGATGGATAAATTTTATAACACTTTAAATCAATGAATCATGAAAAAACATTCACTAGATTAATGATTTGAAAATATAGTAAAATGTTTACCCTGAAACAAGTATTTTGGAAAAGAATAACAATATTTTTCATACTGAAGGTTTTGTATATTGTATTTCAATATTTTATCAAATATAAATGTCCATTTAAAAAAGGTTTTAGAAACATGAAATATATATTTGAAAAATAAAAATAAGTTTCCATTATAGATAAAAATTTTGAAAACATGAGAATAAAAGATTGTTCAAAACCATTTTACTATGTAATAAAATAGGAATTAAAAATTAAAAATTATATTATTGAACCATTTTGAAAAAACAAGGAATTGGTATATTTTTAAATATAAAATCCCTTAACATAAAACGAAACATAAATTAATCTTTTGATGTAAAATTATTACTAACTGGGTTTCTCTAATTTTCTCACATCTTCTTATTGACTCCATAGTGGAAATATATTTAGATCACTAAAAAGACTATGTGATACCCAGAAGGAAAATTTTTTTAATAAAAATTTCTTATATTATTAAGCTATATATATAATATTAGGTGGAGGATACAATACATTTATCTTATAAAAACTTGTATATATATCAAATAAAAATATCCTCTATGATGCATAAAAAGTTTGTATGGTCGTATTCATCCATGAGAATGGATATTCCAAATGGATTGAAATATTTATTATTTTAATAACCCTTATATATGACCAATATAATGTATGATTTCCATATAATCAGGAGAATTTTGACACACATACACTGATTAAAATTTCATGGTTATATTTTTATAAAAAAGTGGAAATCATTCCTATAGGTAATTGCTTTTTATATATCTATAGAGAATATATATATATATCTCATAATCAATACTAGTGTAATCCATGAAGAAAATTATTAACATGTAAATAATAACTGATCCATAAAAAATATTTCATCTTCTTTAGGTTTCCTCGATATCGTATTCAAATTCCTATTGCTGAAGATAAGGGAAGTTGAATTCCAATTTTCATGTGTGTTTCATTCATGCCTATAATTATATATATATATATATATATATGTATATATATATATATTCATATGAAATTAGTCTATAATTCTCAAAAATATGATAGCACATGCTCATATGTTTGACATTGGGCTGGACCATCTATTGTTTATGCATGCGGGGAAGAAGGTGAGGTATTACATTGAAAAAAGTCCAATAAAACGACTGTGAATTTTTTCCCACTCGCAAATTATATTTGTTGTTTCATCCTCTTTATGAGATAAAGCACCATGTTTTGTGCATAGAAACACTAAAAACACCCATCACATGCAGTTTGGGCATCTCTTATAGTGGTACTATCACACTTATGTTCATTCCTTTTCATGTTCTATAAGAATTATACATACCCACCATACCCATGTCAGCAAGGGATCTCATCCATCATTTACGTAGGACTCATATATTTAACTCCGTCTCATTTGGTAAATATCTATTTCCATAAATAATTGAGGTTACTCCTCTATTGGATTATGGGTGACCAATTTTATCTGTCCATGAGATAACCATTTAATTTATAGTTAATTTGTAAATATATGAGTAATATTATACTATATGTTTTTATGGATTATGTGATATATTTTAGTTTATTTTAGTGTTTCGTGCATAATAAATTCTTTTCAAAGACTCAACATTTGGGGGAAAAGAGGATATTGTAGTTGAAATAGATTAAATGATGTAATTATACATATCTAGTACTTATATTTCCTTATGGTATTATTATCTATAGTAATGGAATTCATAAAATATATGAATAGGATATTGAAAATAAATCATCCCATTACCTTCATTTCTAATGAATTAATGGTCTTATGGTTATTTTTTTCTCCATGATCATTCAATTACTTATGATCCATGACTAGAGTCACCCTCCATAATTATTTTCATAGTATGTTTCTCCTATATTTCAATATTTTATCTAAAAACTAATTTTCACATCTTTTGAATCATAGTTATGTGTTATGTTATTTCAACATTTCATGAGGAATTATTATTAATATTTTTTTATTTATATGTTATTTTTAAAAAGTTATTTTAAGTAGAAATCATTTGATAATCTAGATTAAGTTCAAATTGTAAGGGATAATATTTCTAATGGGGGAGAATGTTACTCTCAAATATTTTAAAAGAAGGAAATTATGTTCAATAACATTTATGACATGTAACACCAATCATATATGAACAACAAAAGATTATTATTTAAATAGGATCATTATTGCCTAGACATTTAATTTATAGAAATTAATATGATTAAATACATTATGATATATATATATATATATAAATTTATTAATTAATGAAAATAATGTTTTGAATTCTTATGAAATAAGTAATCAATTTTTAAAATTGACATTTTATTCATTAAACATATATATTATTCAAGAACTATATTTATTAAATTTTATTAGTGAATATTATAATTAATCTAATAAAAATTTAGAAATTTGGTTGAATGAAAATGTGACCAATTTTTAAATCATCATATCATATTTAGGTTATGGTAAAAAAATTATATTTCTCAGAAAATCTTCATTTTATAATGAATAATGTAAAAAAACTGATTTTAATGAAAGAAATATTTTCATTTAAAATATCTGTAAATAAAAATTCAATTTTGGATTACTTTTCATATTTAATTAGTCAATTTTTAATAAAAACCTTCCAATTATTTTATTTGGATGTAATTTTTTACATTAATTTAGTATGAAAACATTTTTCTGTACATAAAAATAAATTTTTCTAAAAAATATTATTTTTTCAGGTTTTGAGGGTTAAATAATAAATTAAATTCTATAACATCAATGTTTGGAATATGGAAAAAATGATACCATATGATTAATCAAGTAGTCATTTTTTTTCAAATATTTCCATTTTATTGTAAGTCATTGTTAATAGTAATCATATTAAATTTTGTTACAACAATAAATATAAAATGGGTTAATTAAGGCAAGAAATAATATAATAGAGACAAGTAAGTAACCATAACACTTAACTAATTTTATGGGATCATTAATGTTAAAATATAATCATAAAATTTTTAAATATATGTCATTTACTTCCAAATGACCATGACTTTGACCTTTATAATATTTTATTTAATGAAAAGTAAAAATGTCATTCTATTTGTTTTATTACCATTAATATTTTTAAATTAGGATAAATATAAAATATTCATAATAATAAATTTTAATATTTAATATAAATTATTTTTGTTTATGTTCGAAATTTATTTCCATTTTTATTCATGATATAATTAACTAAAATTCCTACACAACGTCCATATAATATTTATTCAACGAATACAAAAAAATTTAAAAACCTTAAAAGTAATATGATTTGAATGAATTATTATTTTCAATTATTTTTTTATATAAAAAAATATTAAAAATGTTTTCAAATTTTTTTAAATTATATTATTTTATTGTAGTCTTTCAATTCAAATAAAATGAGTAATTCCAAAATTTACATTAATGAAAATTTGTAATAAATAAAAATTTATTAAAATATTTAAAACTCTAAAAAAATAGAAATTTCCATCCAAGTGATTGGGATATTATTTAAAATATAATCTATGTTCCATTTATGTACTAGTTTTATTTTTATTGTATCGTTCATGACCCCTAAGGAGTAAAATATTTAATATTGTGGTTACTATCAAAATGGTTTAAATCATATTAAAACAAAAATATTAGGGAGAAAACCACTCCTAAACATTGCCATTTTTATTTGAGGAGTTTATATATTATAATATTAATATTATATAATAATATTATCCAATATTATCCTTTTTAATATGAAATATAATTTATGTTAATTAATAGATTAAAAAATTCCAAGAGTACCCCTCCCATCTCTTCTAAAATGGCATATATTCTTCTCTTTTATTAACACATTAAGAAAAATTTGGTTCAACAAATAAAAAAGAACATATTACTAAGATCCAGACCCATTCCATAGAGCCCCTTGTTTGATCATAAAACCAACCTCGGAATTATTTTGGTGTAAACCTTAAGAGGTTATATCAAGTAGAGGTATACTAAATAAATATTTTTTTTTGTTTCACTTTATAACTTCATATAATATTTTGAAAAAAATAACAAAATAAAAACAAAATTATTTTATATAGACATAAAATTTATTATGTTTTTTCATAACATATATTCATTCAATCTTCCATCAGCTGAGAAATTAACTCATCATTCATATGAACGATGAACTACCACCTCACAAACCGAAAAAATTCATTTTCCATCACGTATTATAATATATGGTTATAATAACATATTTATGATATATATATATATCTGTGTGTGTGTGTGTGTGATATTTATTACCTATTTATCATTATCAAAATATAATATTTTATTTAATTTTGTACCATTTTATTCACTGAAAAATGATAATGTTTTTCATGTGTATGTGTGGAGTGCCACCTATACGAAGTGGTGAGACTCATTTTACATCACCTTAAAAAATGGATTCTATTTATAATTATATTTAATTAAATATTATGGTATTTATATTATTATTATTATTATTAAAATTTAATATAATACTTATTTTTCCCATAATGATTGTTAAATAATTTAAATGTTACTCATGTGTACGTACGACCTAGTATTTCCATGATTGTAAAGTAGTTTATTTTTTATATACATCTATAATGATTAAATTTAAATGTATAATTATTTCAAAAAAATGATAATTATTTCATGATCAGTTTTTTTAATATTATGTAACGATAATTTTTTTTGACTATATTCATCCGAAAGAAGTCATTATAGACATAGTAGAAGAATATCTTCAAAACATATGACATGAATATAATTGATTTTTTTATTTTATGTAACATGATAATAAATCATATAAATGTAATAATGAACATGAAAAAAATCCTAATAAATTAAAATATTAATATAAGTTTCTTATTCATGAAGATAACGAATATACATAATGATTCGAACATGAGGTATATGACATTTTTTTTTAAAATCGTATTTTTAATATACTCCACCATCTATTTTTCTTCCAAATTGTTTTTTAAAATTAATATCATATTAGTTTATTTATATAGATGTGAAATAATTATAAAGGAAATTTTATGTATCTTTTAAATTTTATTCAAATATTCTCAAAAGTTTTTATATCATGTAGTGTTTTTACATTCATTATGAAGGAAAAAATAAATGCTCAAGTATTACATATACCATTACAAAAGCATTTCCTGCTGCCATAACCATTATATTATTTTATTTTCATTTAAATCCATTCATGTATTATTCAATGAAAACCCTTGTTTACCTTATTTCTAGGTATTTCAATATTGAATACGTGTTTTCAAATTGATTGAAATTTCAATATATGAAAATAGTTTTCATATCGATTTAATAAAATTCAAGGGTTTTATAATGAAAATGTGAAAGAATAAATTTTTTTATTATTGATATGGTACATGATAATTATAAATTTTAAATGGGTTTGAAATATATTTTCTATATAATTGGTTGATCCCCATTATAACTATTGAATAATCGGTGATATTGATAAAACTTATATTATGGGTGCACCAAAATAGGCCTACAATGAATTGGTTAATGATATTGGTCTTAATAGGTAAGAAGCACTGAGTTACTAACATGGTCTCTTCTATGGATTTAAAAGGCCTTAATTTATTTATGACATGGTTTATAAATATTATTTCTCTAAGATTCATGACAGTTTTTTTATTTTCTTTGTAGGGTTTTGAGGGTTTTTTAAGAAAAAATTTATATGTTTTTTATATGGAAATTATTAAATTAATTTATTGAATGATCATTGAGATAATGACAAACATTTCATGGGATTACATGTTTTTCAATGTACTAATTGATTTCTTCTTCTTATGATCCTAAATATGTGTTTTTTTCACATTGTGTTTTTAAAATTTTCTTCACAATGTTTAACCATTGCTATGTGAAACAAAAAACTAAAGATGAAATCTAAGATGTTTTTCAAAAAAACATGATTTATTTCAAATATTTTATATTATGAAAAAATAGATATTGCGTATAAGTTTTTACTTGTAATTTATGTGCTTATTTTTTATGAGTTATAACATAATTATCTTTAACTCTAAACCCTAATGATCCTTAAGAATGTCATAAAATGAACTTTTTACTAAATTGTTTCCCATATTAATCCACTAATAAATCATTATTAAAATTTGGATATTGAAGAAACATTATTGTAATGGAAACATTAAAATATTATTTTTAAAATAAAGTACCTAATCACATAGTTAATATTTTAATTATAACCCCAAGAGAAAAAGACATCAAATGAAAAATTAGAAATCAGAAAAAATATGATTATGATATAATAAGACAGAAGGAAGTATATACATTTAATTAAATAATATAGGTGCATAACATAAATTATTCTTCGAGTAATATCTCCATCCCCTTCACACTAATCCCAAAGCCTTAAACATTTTATCATACTTCATTTAATGTAGACCTCTACAAAACCATGATATCATGGATAAGGGTTCCCTAGATCAATGTAATATTTGGTGGTGGACATTGTTATAAATCTGATATAAAAAATTCAAATTAAATGACTGAATTTTAATGATGAACATCACACCCATGAAATGTGTAATTCAACATTCCATTTTTGGGGGTGAGTTTTTTGGGTCACCAATGTAAGAGTTTAAACAATATATTCTTATATCAAGGAAACCATATTAAATAGATTTTGGTTAAATTAGACTCCCATTATCATGTTTTATATCTTACTATACCAGTTACAGAAACTATATATATATATATATATTATACAAAAATAAATATTTGTATTAATAAGATATTTATGGGGGAAAATGTTAAATTTACAAATCCTTTTCTTAGATGAATATGTTTATAAAATTTTGAATAAAAATTTATAAGTTTGTCTAAAAGTATTAGCATTATCATTTTATGGATGAAATTTTATTTTAAATTTATGTATTTTATTCATGATTATATGTATTTCCATAAACTGTAGTTTTTATTGAAAATCCCTCATATTAATAAAATATTTTTTTATTTAATTTTCATGAAGTTCTTATAAATTGTTCAATTGAATATTTGGATTTATTTTATAAGTATGGATTCTCATTAAAGAATTTTATATTGATGTTTATTTTATTTTCTAAAATAAAATACATGCTTTGTTTTTAAAAATGAATCTAATTTTTTTTATAATGAGAATGGAATTATTTTGAAAATGTTTTATTTAAAAATATGGACTTTGGATTTTGAAAATGATGACGAAGATTGGGGAGAGAACCCATGACCTTAAGGGGACTATGTACCAAATTGTGATATTTAATATCATTTATTTCCACATGGTTTTATAATGTGTTTTCTATTTATCGTTATTCTTTATAATAATATAATATTCTAAAAATAATTTGTTTTTCAAAGAGAAATTTTGTTTTGAAAAAAAATAAATGTACGATTTCAAGAGAGTTTTATGTTTTCATAATAATATATTAATTAGATGTTTCTAATGGAAAATGATAAAATAGATTTTATGAAAACCCTAATTTATCATATTTTAATGTTTTATATACCAAATTTCTTTGGAATTTTTTTCTAAAATTATTTTTAGTTAATTTGAAGGGAAAATGATTTTTACCCATTATTTTAAAACCTCTTACTATGATATTTTGTTCTAACCACATTTATTTAATTTTTTTATTTATAGTGACTAATAGATGATTATTAGTTTTTGGTATATATTAAGTGTCTAACCCAACTGATGTCGAATATTTTTTGTAGAAATTTTGTATAACTCTCATATATTATAATATTTTTCATTTATTAAAAATCGTTATATAAAAAAAATATCTATTACATTATCTTAAAAAAATTATTTTTATATGATAAATATCATAGTATTTATTTAAATATACTTATATTAAACATCCATGTGATATCATACTGAAAAACAACTTTCATAACTTGGTAGATGTGGAAGTCCAAACATATGCACGAAGGACATCAACATTTTTAAATTAATAGAATGGTAAGACATAAAATTATACATTATATTTATGTAAATATAAATATTTCAGGAATATTATGTTAATGCATTAAATCTGGAATTATACAATGTCATAAGAGGAGTTGAAGGAAAACAAATTGCATCTTTTTGTGAGGTTGTAATCTGCCATACACACAAGCAATGGTCTAATTTCCAATTTGATCAACGAAGATATTTATATAACATATTAAATTAACAAAATAAAATAAAAATATATTAAATATACTGGTGTTAATATTTCATCATGGTTAAATAATATTTTTAGATGTTATGAAAATAAAAAAAATTAAAATTCTTAGTTATGAAATGCACCACATCTTCGACATGCCACTTATGGTTAGCACGAAAATTTTTCCTAGTGTATTTTTGTGATAAAAAGGCCTCTATGACATTGGGGGATATAAGGTATGGATTTTATCATGGTTATTATGATCCAAATAGTTTTTAAACGTGTTAATAATATGGAAGAAGAGGTTCCCTTTATAAGATATGTTAGGGAAATCTTGGATTTTATCAAAGTGTTAAAATAATATAAATTAATTTTCATCTTAAAATAGATCCAAATTGATAATATTAGTATCTACTATTATAATTTGAAGAAATAATTTTATAAAATAATAATTTTACTAGTTTGGGTACTTTTTCACCCTTATATTTTTAAAATAACATGTTTTAACCCTTTTTGATAATTACCATAAAATTAAATATTTTACACATTATGGGTTATTAAATATACTCTAATGAGAAAAATACAAAATAAATTTGACATGATAGAAATTTTTAACAATATAAAAATCAATTTTATTAAAATATTATTTTTTGAGTATTAAATCATTTAATAAAAATTTATTTATAATATAAACATTAATGTAAATTTTGGATCTACAAATTTAATCTGACATTCAATACTACTAGAAAACAACTAAATTTGAATATAAGTCATAAAATATTTTATAATATGTCATGTTTATCTATAAAATCTCATAAAAACAATTCATTAGATTATATTTATTTTATTATTTCGAAAATAAATTATTTTAATTTTTATTTTATTCAATAAATATTATATCGGTGTTGTATAGGAACTAAATAATTATTTAATCTCTAAAAATTATAAATAAATTAAAATTATAAATAAAAACAATTTCTATTTAAAATTTATATTTAAAGGAAAATATAACTTATTTTAATCCTTATTTTAAAAAAATTAAGATAATTATACAAGGAGGATGACATTATTTAATTTTATATAAATAAAATATTATAAAATCCAAAATCAAGGGAATTTTGGAAAAATGTAAAATGTTATAATTTTGGATGGTTATATAAGAAATTTAATCTTCCAATAAAATTAATTAAATTGTTATGGTTACATTATAGTCTTCATCATATTATTTTTACACTTAATTATACCATTTATCTTTTACCAAGATAATAAAATTTACTATGATTACAATTCTTGATAACTAAAAATAAAAAGGAAGTATTTCAAAAAAAATTAAATACTCATTCCAAATATATAATATATTTTTATAGACTCAAAATACATATGTTTTGTAATATAATTTTAAATTAAACCCATGAAAATTGATGGAAACAATATTTCCATAAAATGTCATTTTAGGTAAAAAATTATTTTATAATAATTTTATGTATAAATTTATATAAAAGACTATAAGTGGATTATTTTTAAAAACAATTATCTAATAAAATTTTTAAACAAACCTAAATTATAATATAAATTAAAAAGACATTAAAACAAAATAAAATTTTCTATAAAATTGATTTTTTCCTATTCATTGAAAAATAAAGCCATTAGAAAATACCAAAAATTTCGATATAAAATAATTATTATAAGATTATCTAAAAAATTATATATTTTTTATTAAATATAAATTCATCTAATCTGATAAATTAATTAAAACATAATCTGAAAAAAATAGATACCACTTCTGATGAAACAATAATTTTAAAGAATAAAATGAATATTCTAAAAATTAAGTGTTTATATCCTAATTAATAATCAATCGGTTTTATTTTTTAGGACCTATATATATATATATTTCATAATGTTATTAATCCTTTTTATACCTTCTAATTTAGCGTTTATGTTATAACGATTATATTTATATAATATTATTTTATGGTTTGGTTAAGATTTGTGTTGCGTTTCATACATGTTAATGAATATTAAACCATAATGAACTAATAATAAAATTTATATAACATATACGGAGAGGTTAATAAGTTAATTTCATAACATATATTCATCTCCACTTCCATCCAATGGGAAAAACCCATCATTCATGTGTGTGGCGGACTACAACCTCACGAACCGAGTTAATTCATTTTCCATCACCTAATCTAACTGATGGATATAATTGTGGATTTAATGTATTTTTATGATATTAATGAAATATATATCATTATATAAATGTAATATTTCATATATTTTTTTAAATTTACTTTGAAAAAAATTGATGACTTCATTTGTGCGCATGTCTGAACTGACGCCTACACGAAGTGATGCGAATCATTTTTTCATCTCAAAATCAAATATGTGATTTATATATTTATATATTTATATCTGAAATATATAACATGTTAATTAACTATATGGTTATTCATCTATTGTGGAAAAATAATACATAACTTCTTTCCATAATGATTGTTGAAAAATAGTAATGTTACTCATGTGTACATATGACCTACCATTAATGTAGTTCATTTTTTCATAATCATATTTATTGAAATATATTAAAATAAAATTTATGTATAAAAATTTTAATTATATCCTAATTATTATTCTAGATATTTTATAATAATGACCTCTTCAACCATAATTGTCCACCTAATTTCATTTTTGACAAATGAACTGAATATATTCAAATTGCTCGACATAAACTTCAATGATTTTGTAATTTAATATAAAATCGAAATAGATAAAATAATAATGGAGTAATGAACATGAAAAAGTTTATTCTATGAGAAAAAAATTAATATAGTATTGTTCTTTAGGAAGATAAATAAATTTTGTGACTAATCCAAACCAAGGTAAGAGACTTTATTTATAAAATCCTTTTTTTAATTCTCCGTTCCAACAATTTTTCTTACAAGACAATTTGTTTTTAAATATTTGTTAATAATGAATTTATACAGACATAAAATAATTAGAATGAAATTTTTTTATCTCTTTGGACTACCTTTGAATGGTATTGAACGTGAATCCTTTTACAAAATGTTCTTGATTTCATTATAGAAGACAATAAAAATGTGTTCTTTTACTGTATAGGGTGACAATCCTTTTACAAAATGTTCTTGCTTTCATATGGAAATGATTCATTTAATTCAAACAAAAAATTTGTTATAATGGTAAACATTTCATGGGTTTATGTTTTTTTCACTTGACTGGTGGATTTATCTTTTTTTATATCCCTTAATGACATTTTTTTTCTCATCCCAAATTCTTAAAATGATTTACTTTATGTTTAGGGATAGGTAAAGGAAAATAATAATCCATATTGAAATTCATGGTTATTTTTCATGAACATATAAATTTCATCCTTTTAATGGTTTTATATTTTGTACACAGGAATGATGTTTTTACCATGTGCTAGAATAGGAGATTGATATAGGTTATTTCATTATAATAATAAAATCTCAATATATTTGAAATACTAGCTTTATATACACCTAATTAGTGGTTTCATTTATAATGTTTTATTTCCCTATAAATACATTAATAATATATTATTTGAAAATATGGACATTGAAGAATAATATCTTAAAGGGAACCTATAAAAGTGGATTTTAAAAATAATGTATCTTACCTCATGTTTGACTCATAATGTACTTTCTTTATTTTCCTAAAAAAAGATTATGTTAATTATTTAATTATTTAAAAACATTTTCCATGTTCATTATTCATTTTAATTTATTTAATACCATGTTATATATAGTTATATAATCAATTAATTTCACGTCAGATGTTTTGATAACATTTAAGTCATATATCAAAACTAACATTAATAGGCTGACTATGGTTAAAGTAGTCATAATTCCATCAAATATATAATAATAATAATGAAATAATAATCATTTCTATACATCAATTATACTTTTAATCCCAATAAAGAAATATGGTTATGAAAAATTAACAATGTTATAATTGTGGAGATGGTATGTCGTCAATACACAAGAGTTATGTCCCCATTATTCAATAATAATTGTGGAAGGAAATTAAATATTATTTTATCGTTCCAACAAAAACATAATATAATTAATACCATGTAGTGAATCAATATTTTCCAACTGATAGATTTGAATATTTCATTGAATATTTACATAGCCAGTAGATGAGTGGGCATAGAAATCCAAGGTTCTAAGATCCATAGTGCAACGATATGGGAAATATTAAATATATATTTTATCATGATCAAGTAGTGTATTTATTAACGTAACATAACTCTCGATTGGAGTCTCTAATCAAAAATATGAGACCACATTTCAGTTAAAAACATTATTTTTGGCCTAGGAATGATATAATGTTTTCTAATGATTGGTTCACATTTGAGGGAAAATTGGCGTTGTGTAAAATGGAGTTTCTTGATTTAATAAATAAAAATCATTAACCCCCACCCCACAATTTGGGTATCATGCATGCAATAATATGAGTAGATCCACCGCCCCCTTTTGTGAGGGACGACCTGAGGCCAAACCAAAGTAGGGATATTTTTTAGATCCTTGTTCTTGATTTTGATTGTCACCATAACATTCTATAATGGGGTGTGATCATCATTTTAATGATGAAGCATAAAAATTCATTCAAAATATCAGATGATTTGAGTTTCAGGTCATGATCAATATTTTTATTTGTTATTTTAAGGAATTAGTTATCTTAATCGACTGTTATGGGTAATGGGTTATTCTATATATAGGTTTCAGTGGAAGCCAAGGTGTTTTAGGTGGATCAAAATGGATTAACTTTTGTAAATCCTGATCACATGGTGTGTAGTTCATATAAACAAACTTTTTTATCCCCATTTATAGAAGGCGATCTTTTGGGGACTTCATGCCTCATCTTGTGTGTACATGATGTGTAGTGATCCCCGATCGTTTGGTTTGGGGTCATGGAATGGGTAGATCAATCAAGGTAAATGGGTGTGTGGAAGTACCTTTATAGAGACATGGACACATGGTGACGTACATAGATACTGAATGAGAATAGACAAAATAGGGGGTGTTATCCAAAACACATCATACGAAAGACATGGATGGCTGTTTCATGTTCAGAAAGACATAGAAAGGTAACTATGTGAGGTGATACTTGACATTTACATAATTTACACACCATATAAGATCACATGTCCATCCAATGCATGAAGTAGAGAAGACATGTTTTTCTTTGAGTATGGTCACACGTCGGGTGGACCCCTGTACACATAGTGTACTATTATTTGGAACTTCCTCCTTAGGAATATCATTCATTCAGGTTGGTATTCAGGCCTATTAATATACTATCATAACAATTTTCCTATTTTTAACGTTATTGTATCCATCATGGTTTCTTTTGAGATGCAGGATGGTGTGATTTTAGCATGATTATGAATTAGAGATGCTTAAATGCGAGAAGTCATCAGGTTGGATCACTAGAGAGGTTTTGGAGTAAGTAACCTTCCCTATCATCTCCAGGTGTGGGACCCCCTAGACACTATAGGACATTAGAGTGGTGATACCCTATAATTAGGGTGTGGTTACCCTACCTATAGTAGTATTGTGATGTATTTCCTAATGAGAATAATGATCGTTTGAGTGATATTTGATCGATGATGGAGATCAGGTTTATCAATGAGAATATGGGAATTGTAATCCCCAATTATATTTGGGTGTAGATTAAATTTAGCTATTATATTGGTAATCAATAATCTTCTCCATATATGATGTGGGTCATCTATCATTGGAGGAGTTCTTCAAATATCAGTACTCCCCTGACAGATCAGGGTGTGGGTTCCCCATATCAATTGTGAAGATAGAGATGTATCACCCCAAATATTAGGGAATAAACACTCCCTATACATTGTGAGTAGATATTTTTTACTCCCTTGATGTGTTAGGGGGTGGGTCCTCTATCCATTGATTTGGTACTCCAATATTGTACTCAGGTGCAGGTCCTCAATATGAAATTTTGTTAAAGATTTAGCACTCTACAGTCATATGGGTATGTGGGTCATTTATTTTGGTCTTGGTACACCACTTATGTGTTAGGGTATGAGTTACCCATTGTAATAATTTATGTTTAGTTAGTACTCCCCTATACACTTGGTGAGGGTCCTCTATCTATGGAGTGGTACTCCTCCATTCTTGAGTAGCAGCGGTGACATGTCCTCCACTGGAGTTGGAGATTCATTGGTTATCAGACACAGTTTCAAGAACTGGGACCCACTATGTGTTATACAGAACACATAGTTTGGATGTTGTGAACCCACAATGTGTATAGGTTGTGGCCTCCCCATATGGGAATAATAGAGGTTACATGATATGTTTAATATTTAGTACTCCCTTGGATATAGGGCAGTGGCATGGTGTGGGTGCCTCCTCTCTAACTCAATCTCTGTATTTAAATAGAATAGTCATAATACATGGGTTGATGTAGCACCCCCTTCACTGTGTTCAGTGGAAAGGGGTAGGCCTTTTCACATGAGTTTCTAGGAGCATCAATAGGGTGAAAGGAAATGGTTAAAGGACCTTTGGTGACATGGTAAATGTCAAACTAATTAACTAAGAGTTAAAACTAAAGGATAAGGTTAATATATTGACCCAAACATATCTAAAACCTATTGGTTGGATGGTTTTCAACCAATACTCACCTTAATATTTAGATAATCCACTTTTGAGCTATTAGAAACTGAATATAAATTTATTATAAAATAATATTTCTAGCTTTTCCAAAGGATCCCCTCACCCCTCTTATAAAAGATAAATCCCCCTTCTCACTAATTCACACGTACAAAGACTTTTGGCTCGGCCAAACCCTACCCAAATACTCTCTCAACTTCCCTCACTTCATCCTAGAGGCCTTAGTTTTATCAGAAAGCCATCTTATGGATCCCTTTTGATCAAATCAAAAGGATGAACCTGAAGAAGAGGTAATGTTTTCACCACCCTTTTTAGTGTTCCTTTCTTCATCATCTTCTTATTTCTTTGTTATTCCCATTCTAAAATAATAACTCCAGTATCTTCTATATACTGATATGTTATGATAAATATGGTACAAGCATATTCAGCATTCTATCCATCCTTTGAATGAAATGTCACCATACGTGCGTACGTACAGCTTACCGTCTCCACGTCGTGGTGTAATTGTTATTCAAAACATTATTATTTGGATGGGTATAATAATGATGTGTAATTCATGTAAATAATAAATATAACATGATAATTATTCTGTATATATGACATACCATCCAATTATATATTATTATAATATCAATAGAATGATATTGTCGCTCGTGCGTACGTACGGACTACCATCTCTACAAATGCGATGAGATTCATTCTCCATCGTATAAATTCAAGTCTAATTCTCATTTTATGATTAAAAATAATTTTTAGAGACATGATATCATTCTGGATATGAATAATATACATCCCATCCATAAAAAATATGGCTCACATAACAAAGAATATAAAGGAAAACGAATCCGTTAACACTCGAAACAATGATAATACTAAGATATTATTAACAAATCAATGTTAAAAGATCATATATGATATCATATTAATGTATATGATTCTTTTATAATTTAATAACAATTATTTCACCATTATAAAGGAGTTTATCCTATCCCGATCCAAGGAAGAGTACAAGGTAAGTGTTCATTTCACAATCTCTTCATTATCTGAGGTTGTTTATACATAGTTATCTACTGGGACCTTTTTATCATCCACATCCATGTTTCTTAAAAACGTATTTAAAATCATTCTTGCTATTTTAAAGACTATGGTATAAAATCATTTATACCCTTGTTGACTTTTTATAATATGTTTATAAAGGAATCTTTCTGTCATTTTCCAAACAATGTCCTTTTTAACACTTTCGAAAGAATTAAGGTAAGAATGTCTTTTTTAACATATATGGCAGGTGCGGCTATTTTCCACCATTATAAAATTGTTGAATCTTCCATTACAAGCTTATAATAATATTTTCAAATTAAAATTTTTCTTTTATAACTATGTGACTCTTAAATGATTTAGAAAAAAGAGATATTTCTCTCAAATAGTTTTGATTTTATCTATGTCAACATCCTTTGATGGATTTTAAGCTTATTTGAAGTTTAATTATTATGATACAAAACATCCATATTGTATTGAAGGTTTTGTGATATATTTGACCGTGGATGTGTTATTTTTAAACCATTCATGGTTTTTGGAGAAAGTATTGACATTTTTATGTTAGTTTTAATACGAATGTTTATATTATGTTTAAACCTGTTCATATGAGGAATGTATTGGACTTAATAAGTTACGGGTGGAGCCCGCTATAGCTCCTCAATGAATCGGTAGGTCTCATGGGACCAACTAGTTTATTTCCACAAGGCCTTGACAAAATCTTATTTGTAGTCTTGGAATAAGGCCTTGGTTATGTGGTTATGATAGTCTAACATTATGAATTCCATCATTATGAAAGTGGTTATTGATATTTCTTGTGATTATTCGACTAGTAGGATATCCATGTGAATATGTAAATGGCATTATTTCATTTTATCTTTTCCATATTATGATGATGTTCAAGTTTAAAAGGGCTTTGTTTTAGTTATACATTTCCTTAAATGTTTATGCTTATTTGTGAAAGTTTCTGCTATATTGTTATCCTTACTTAGCATCTGAGCTCACCCCTTTCAGTGTTTTACATTTCCCAGGATGTGATGAAGTAATTTATTAATGACCTGCAGGGATAGTATAATGGGATATAAAGACAATATGTTGTTGTAGTTTTATTTGAGTTTATGATGTAATGTAAGACTTATGAATATATCTATTGTTTCCAAGACTACTAAACTAATCGGTCTTTCGAAACTTGATCTTCTTTTATCGTGAAAATGTTATGTAATAATGCACCGACTCTTGGTAACTGGGGTCAGGGAATTACAGTTGGTATCAGAGGATGTTTAGTACAATCCTTGGAAGCTATATTTAGATAAAATCTGATTAGAGCACATAGCTCTAAGATATAATTTGAGGACTAGTATATAATAACTTCCAAGAATTTTGGTATTATAGAGATTTTGTGAGTTTTATGAGAAATACATCCCTATCTAGATACGAGAAGGTAGAGGTGGCTCTGGAACAGATGTACCTATGGGTAAAACCCAAAAACACCGCTTTGAGTTATACTCGAATGGGAACAGGTGCACGAAAACGGGCCTTGCTACACTCTTGGTTACGACACTCCTGGGGGATATGCTTAGGATAATTCTCATTTTCATTACAAACCATTATGAAACTGTATGATGAAATAATTCCTCAAAGAAACAATTTTTATGATTATGGATTATATCCATAAATACTTCAATTTATGTTCAGTGTTTTACAAGTATGGAATTATGTATTTTGATTCATAAACTGATCGAGTTTATGCCATTGTTTAGAAATTGATCCTAGTGGAAGAAATGGAAACTATATCAATGCAAAAACTCCATGTAGGGATTTCCCTCCTGCTCAAGAAAATTATAGTGGAGTTGGTGATGCAACTGGTGCTGATCAGCTAATCACCATACTCGGACAACTCACTCAGGTTATGAATAATAACCTTACCCGTATGGAGCACCCTGATCCGCAGTGTGGAGGATCAATGTTAGACCACTTCATGATGAAAGAAGCACCAAAATTCAATGGGATTACAAATCCATTAGTATCTGAGAAATGGATATGTTCCCTAGAGAAAATAATTCAGGCTTTGAGAGTAGTGAAAGGGAAAAAGTTATCATGGAAGTTTATCACCTCACTGGAGATGCTGATCAATGGTGGTCATTGATACAACACAAAGTAAGATGATGAAGTATCAAATATGGATTGGAGGGAGTTCAAAGATATTTTCTTAGAAAAATACATTCCTCGTGACCATCGAGCAGATATGGAAAGGAAATTTCTGAGTCTGAGGAAAAACTAAAATGAGAATGTCGCAATGTATGTGGATAACATTACAAGGTTAGTAAGGTATGGATGAGATTATATACATAACTCAAGAAGTAAGATTGATTGTTTCTTTCATGGGTTAAAACCATTTCTCCGTCGAGCATTAGTCTCACAACCCTTCTCGTCGTATGAAGACATTGTATCATGTGCTATCAAGACAAAAAATGAATTCTCTATGTCTTATGACATTAAAGAAAATAAAGAGAAGAAGAGATCTGCCAATCAATCTTGGAATGGAAATAAGGGGAAGAAGGGAAAAGTTGAATATCTATCCTGCAGTAAATGTGGGAAGAAACACCTTGGTACTTGCTTGAAGGGAATGAGAGTCTGTTACAAGTGTGGTGAAAAAGGCCACCAAGCTCGTTATTGCAAGGGGAAGAAGGAAGCTACCAATGTCCAATGCTACAATTACAGGGAGATGGGACACTATGCAAATGAATTTCCTCAGCGTTAGGTGAACTTACCTCAAAAAAGGCCAAGGGATCAAGGCTAAGCTTATGCTATCACTAATGCTGAGGTAGAAGCTCCGAAAGACATGGTGGCAGGCAATTTAATGGTTCCTCAAGTTTAGCAAATGAATTATTTTATTCTGGATCATCGCATTATTTCATATCTTCCCTGTTTTCTATGAAAATTAGATATTTCCAATTTGATTTCACAAAGGATTTGTCAGTTAAAACTCCTAAGGGAAGTATCATTCCAAAAAAAATTGTGAATCAGTCCCCATTAGAGCACATAAATGTTTTTTATCTGCTGATATCATCATCATACCCATGATTGAGTTTGATATAATCCTTGGTATGGATTATATTTTGGACCATGATGCAAGAACTGTTTGTAAGAAGAAGTAGGATACGATTTTTGATGATGATGATAAGGAACGCCTTATCTTTAGAGAAGAATCATCACCACCTAATTCTTTTCTAGATCCACCCCCAATATCTCAACTAAATTCAATTATTGGAGAGGAAGAGAATGAAATGATTATGGGTAAGGAAAGGAATGTTCAAATAGAGGATGTACCTATTGTGAATGAATATGTAGATTTGTTTCTGGAGGATTTACCTGGACATCCTCCAGAATGAGAAATTCAGTTTTCCATTAATTTAATTCCTGGTTCAGGGCCCATATTGAAGACCCCTTATAGAATGGACATTGTAGAATTAGTGGAACTAAAGAAATGACTAGAGGAATTGAGTAAAAAGGGATTTATTTACCATAGTGTTTCTCCATGTGGAGCCCCTGCCCTTTTTGTTAAGAAGATTGATGGATCTATGAGGTTATGTATCGACTACAAGGAAATCAATGCTATACCAATAAAGAACAAGTATCCCCTACCTCGCATTGATGATTTATTTGAACAACTGCATGGAGATCAATAAATTTCAATGATTTACCTTCAATCTGAATACCATTAGTTGTGTGTAAAGATGGAAGACATTCCGAAGACATCATTTCGAATGAGGTAAAGGCATTACGAATTTACAGTAATGCCTTTTGGGATGACTAATGCACCCTCTATATTCACCGACCTAATTAATAGTGTTTTCAAGGAATATCTTAATGATTTTATTCTTGTATTTATTTATGATATCTTTGTATACACCAAATTCTACTAAGATCATGAAAATCCTTTGCGCACTATCCTGAAGACTCTTAGAAGACATGAATTATATGGGAATTTTAGTAAGTGTGAATTCTAGCTTCAGGTGATTTCTTTTCTTGACCATATTTTCTCCAAAGATGGAATCTATGTTGATCCTTCTAAGACATGGGAAATCCAAGAATGGCCAGCACCAACAAGTATAACTGAGGTACACAGTTTAATTGGTTTAACAGGTTATTATCGACGTTTCGTCCAGAATTTTGCTCGATTGGCTAACCCATTAACGAAGATCACACGTAAAGGGGTTAAATTTGTTTGTAAAAAAGAGTGTGAAGAATGTTTCGAAGAACTGAAGAAAATATTAGTCAATGATCCGACATATACCCTACCATCGGGGAATGATGGGTTCGTTATTTATAGTGATGCATCGAAGAAAGGACTTGGTTGTGTCCTTATGCAGAATGATAGAGTTATTTCCTATGCATCATGATAGTTTAAAATTCACGAGAAAAAATATCCTACTCATGATCTCGAGTTGGCAGCTTTGATATTTGCATTGAAGATATGGATACACTACATCTATGGTGCAAAATGTTAGATTTATACTGATCACAAGAGTTTGAAGTATATTTTCTCACAAAAATAACTCAACATGAGGAAAAGGAGATGGCTTGAATTACTCAAGTATTATGATTTTATGATACACTAACACCTGGGGAAGGAAAATAAGGTGGCATATGCTTTGAGAAAAAAGGGTCATGGAGATTTGAACAATATGAGAATTGAAAGGGATGCAATTTTCATGGATCTAGTGAAGATGGACATGGGAACAACCATGGAAGGTGAAACATCAATGATTTTTCAAATGGTTGCCTAACTATATTTACTAGAAAGGATTAAGAGTTCTCAGACTGATGATGAAGAATTTCAAAAGAAAATTAAAGCATTGAATGATGGTTGATTGAGTGAATTTGTGTATGAAGATGGAATTTTGAAATTTGGGAAGAGACTTTGTGTTCCCAATATACATGATCTAAAAAGGGAATCGTTGGATGATGCTCATAGTTCCAATTTCTCTATACACCCTGGGGGCACCAAAATGTCTAGAGATTTAAAGGAACATTTTTGGTGGGACATCATGAAGAGGGAGATTGCTTATTTTGTGTGAAGATGTATGGTTTGTAAACAAGTGAAAGTTGGAAGGCAATAGCCTAGAGGAGTCATGAAACCTCTTCCCATACCAGAGTGGAAATGGTATAATATCATGATGGACTTTGTCTTGGGACTACCAAAGACTCCTAGAAGGAACTATGAAATATGAGTCATTGTTGATATTCTTACCAAGTCATCACATTTTCATTCTATAAGAGAAGATCTACCACTTGAACATATATCAAGACTATATATTAATGATGTTTTGAGACTTCATGGAGTACCCCTGTCGATTGTTTCTGACTGTGATCTCCGTTTTACTTCAAGATTCTAGGAAAGTCTTCAGAAATCCCTGGATACTGAACTTCATTTGAGTACTGCCTACCACCCTCAAACAGATGGACAATCAGAACAGACTATTCAAACCTTAGAGAACATGTTGAGATATTTCTCACTTGACTTTCAGGGTATGTGGGATCATTATTTACCTATTGTAGAATTTTACAATAATAATAACTTCCATTCAAGTATTCATATGGCACCATATGAAGCGTTATATAGAAAGAGATGTCGCACACCAACCTGCTGTGATGACGTTGGTGAAAGAAAACTTTTAGGCCCATAACTGGTGGAGGAAAAAATGGAAAAGGTAAAGGTAATCCAAAACCACATCAAAGCAGCTCAAAGTAGGCAGAATAGCTACGCCAATAACTAAAGGAAGGATTTGTAATTTCAGGTGGGAGATCATGTTTTCTTGAAGGTATCTCTATGCAAGGGAGTGATACATTTGGGTATGAAGGGTAATTTGAGTCCTAGGTACATTGGACCTTTTGAAATTTTAGAACGAATTGGGGTTGTAGATTACAGTTTGACGATGCTACCAAGCCTCTCCAAAGTTCAGGATGTGTTCCATGTATCACTATTGAGAAAATACATGCATGACCTAACGCATGTACTCACTAACGATGAGTTAGAACTGGAACCCAATCAGTCTTATTGCGAAGGGCCTGTCAGGATTCTTGATACAAGAGAACAAGTGCTGAGAAACTAGACGACTCATCTGGTAAAAGTTCTATGGAGAAATCATAAGATTGAAGAGGCAACATGGGAACCCAAGGAACTTATGATGAAGAACCACCGAAGTCTATTCATGCAGTTTTATCTAGAAATTTTGAGGAAGAAATTAATTGAAGTAGGGGAGAATGTAACACCCCAAGCTTCCATGGTACACTTCTCTTTAAATAATACAGTAGCGTGCATTGTACGCAACTTCGAGTTCTAACACACACCACACCCAATCAAACTAGCTTCTATGAATAGTAATACCCACTTTTTAAAACTTTATAAATTTTATCTTTCAAAATGGAATTCATTTTTTGATTCCGAATATTGAAATTAGCCTAGGGTGATGTTTTGGTATTTTTATGAAAACATTCAATTTTTGATGAATAGAGAAAAAACACTAAGTTGTAGTTTAAAACCAAAAATTTTATTTAAATAAATATTTATTTTATTTAAAATTAATTAAGGTAAAAATAGATAAATAATACCTATATAAGTTCAATACAATTCATTGGAGTTAGTTTAGAATAATTTTAGATATATAAAAAGTTTATTGAACTTTTCACCGTCTTTTACCCACCTTCTATGAGAATTTGGAAATTCACATAAAACATAATTTTACCGCTTCTATGAGTGGAATTTCGAAAATCCAAGAGACATAGTTAATATCATGGAGTAAAATGTGGTTCAATGAGATTAAAATAATTTTTGGTGAATAGTAACTTTTTACTTTTATTTACCATGGTTAAAAGTAAATATGGTAATTAAGGGTAAAAATGATATTAATAATACCATAACACATGTCCTAATTCTATTAGACAAGTGTATCTCGACCAAAAACAACCTTAGGAATAAAATATTGTCATTTAGCTCCACATGGATTAGATTAGGACATTTATTATTATTTAATTCAAAGAAGAGTTAAAAGAGTTAAAATCAACGTTTATTAACTAAACAAATTTTAATATAGGATTTTACATAAGATAAATTTGATTATAAATATTAATTAGAAATATAAAAATATTTCCTACATAATGGTATTTTATTTATAATTTTTAGACATTAAATAATTTAATTTATTCATGACAGAATGATGATGCAATCATTAACGTATTAATGAAATATTATGATAATTGATATTATAAATACAAAAATAACTGTAATTTGAGACATTTTATAAATTAAAATAATTTTCTAGGTTAATATGACATATTAGTATTGTTTATATAAATTTTTTTCGAAGTAATAATTCTGTTATGAATTTATAAAAAACAAAATACCCAATAGTGTCAAAATTGACATAAAAGAGTTTTTAAAACAACTATTATATTATTAATTGATATTTAATTCCAAAAAATCAAAGGTTAGGCCAAGATACTTATATCATAATAGTTGTATCATTAATGGACCACTTGGGGGTCTCTTGGATGTATATAGTAAGTTTATTAACTATATAATATAAAAATACAATGTGACATAGTAAATGTCTAACTAATTAACTAAGAGTTAAAACTAAAAGACAAGGTTCATATATTGACCCCAAACTGTCTAAAACCTATTGGTTGGATGGTTTTCGACCTATCTACATCTTGAAATTTAAATAATCCACTTTGGATCCATTAGAAACCGAATATGAATTTATTATAAAATAATATTTCTAGCTTTTCCAAAGGTCCCCCTCACCCCTCTTATAAAAGGGAACTCCTTTTGTCTCGGCCAAACCCTGCCCAAATACTCTCTTAGCTTCCATCAAATCAACCCAGAGGCCTTAGTTTGATCATAAATCCATCCTAAGGAGCCCTTTTGATCAAATCAAAAGAAAAAACCTGAAGAAGAGGTAATGTTTTCACCACCCTTTTTCAAGTTCTTTTCTTCTTCAACTTCTTCATTCATTGTTATTCCCATTCTAAAATAATAACACCAGTAAATTATATATTATAAGATGTTATTATAAATATGGTACAAGCATATTCAGTATTCTATCCATCTTTTGAATGACATGTCACCATATGTGTGTACGTACAGCTTACCGTCTCCACGTCGTGGTGTAATTGTTATTCAAAACATTATTATTTGGATGGGTATAATAATGATGTGTAATTCATGTCAATAATAAATATAACATGATAACGATTCTTTATATATGATATAACATCCAATTATATATTATTATAATATCAAAAGAATGATATTGTCACTCGTGCGTACGTACAGACTACCGTCTCCACGAACGCGATGAGATTCATTCTCCATCATATCCATTCAAGTCTAATTCTCCTTTTATGATTAAAAGTAATTTTTAGAGACATGATATCATTCTGTATATGAATAATATACATCCCATCCATAACAAATATGGCTCACATAACAAAGTATATAATGGAAAACGAATCTGTTAACACCCGGAACGATGATAACACTAAGATATTATTAACAAATTAATGTTAAAAGATCATATATTATATCATATTAATGTATATGATTCTTGTATAATTTAATAAAAATTATTTCACCATTATACAGGAGATTAACCAACCCCCAACCAAGGAAAAGTACAAGGTAAGGTTTTATTTCACAATCTCTTCATTATCCGAGGTTGTTTATATGTAATTATCTACTTGGACCTCCTTATCATCCACATCAATGTTTCTTAAAAATGTATTTCAAATCATTCTTACTATTTTTAAGACTAGTGGATAAATTCATTTATACCTTTGTTGTCTTTTTATACGATGTTTATAAAGGAATCATTCTGTAATTTTCCAAACAAGGTCCTTTTTAACCTTTTCGACAGAATTAAGGTAAGAATGTATTTTTTAACTCATATGACGAGTGCCTCTATTTTCCGCCATTATAAAATTGTCGAAGCATCCCTTACAATCTTATAAGAATATTTTCAAAGTAAATGTATTCTTTTTTAATTATGTGACTCTTAAATGTTTTCAAAAAAAGATATATTTCTCTCAAATAGTTTTGATTTCATCTATGTCAACATCCTTTGATGGATTTTAAGCTTATTTGAAGTTTAATCATAATGATAGAAAACATCCATATTGTATTGAAGGTTTTGTGATATATTTGACTGTGGATGTGTTATTTTTATACCATTCACGGTTTGTGGAAAAAATTATTGACATTTTGTATGTTAGTTTTAATACGAATGTTTATATTATGTTTAAACATGTTCATATGAGGAATGCATTGGACTTAATAAGTGACGGGTGGAGCCCGCTATAGCTCCACGATGAATCGGTAGGTCTCATGAGACAAACTAGTGTCTTGTGACAAGGTCTTGACAAAATATTATTTGTAGTCCTGGCACGAGGCCTCGGCTATGTGGTTATGATAGTCTGGCATTATCCATTCCATCATTATGAAAGTTGTTATTGATATTTCTTGTGATTATTCGACTAGTAGAATATCCATGTGAATAAGTAAATGGAATTATATCATTTTATCTTTTCCATATTATGATGAAATTCAAGTTTAAAATGCATTTGTTTTAGTTATACATTGCCTAAAATGTTTATGCTTATTTGTGAAAGTTTCCACTATATTGTTATCCTTACTGAGCATATGAGCTCACCTATTTCAATGTTTTATTTTTCCCAGGATGTGAAGAAGTAACTTATGAATGACCTCTAGGGATAATATGATGGGATATGAAGACAATATGTTGTTGATGTTTTATTTGAGTTTATGATTTAATGTAATAATTATGAATATATCTAGTGTTTCCAAGACTACTAAACTAATCAGTCTTTTGAGACGTGATCTTTTATGATCATGAAAATGTTATGTAATAATGCACCGACTCTGGGTAATTGGGGTTGGGACATTACAATCTATAGCCTTTGAGTTGACATGACCCAGAATGCAATCCTCTCAGATACAGAACTGGAACTTTGAGGGCTTACCATAAAGCTGGTACTTTCGGAGTGTGTCCAGTACTACCTGAAAATGGTAGGCATGCTCCTCCTCACAAGTAGAGTAAATAAGGATGTTTTTGATGAATACTATGAAATAGTTATTGTGTTATGGATGGAATATCCTGTTCATGAGTCCCATGAACACTTCTAGAGCGTTGGATATGCCGAAAGGCATAACAAAGAACTCGTAATGACCGTAACGACACCTGAAGGCTGTCTTCTGTACATCATCATCTCGAAATCAGAGCTAGTGATAGCCTAACCTAAGGTATTTCTTCGAGAACCACCGCGCTCCAATTAGCTAATCAAAGAGGTTGTTAATCCTCGGGAGTGGGTACTTGTTCTTCACGGTCACCTGGTTCAGGAGACGGTAGTCGACACATAGCCTCATGCTTTCATCTGCGTTCTTGGCGAACAGAATCGGGGCTGCCCAGGGAGAAACCTTGGGCCGGATGAATCCCTTCCCCAACAAGTCCTCTAGCTATACCCACAGCTCGTGATGCTCAGTGGGAGACATCCAATAAGATCGTGTAGATATCGGTGACGTCTTGTGGTACAAGTCAATGTAGAAGTCCACCACTCTGCGAGGAGGTCATCCTGGAACATCGTCAGGGAAAACATCTGCGTATTGGTCCACTAGAATAGGATAGCTCAGACTCTCCAAATCAACTTCACCAAGGGTAAGGAAGGCCAAATGATGAGTGATCGGCTACACCCTCCTCTGAGTAAGTCAGTCCTGTGCTGCAAAGGATCCCTTCTCATCGGTGAAGGTGAACCTGGTCCCATCCATGTAGACACAACGTACTTAGCACCTAATATAGTTGATCTGACCATGGAAAGTAGTTAACCATTCCATACCCAAGATGACATCATAAGGCCTCGACGCAGCTACGAGGAGATCCCAGCCGAAGCTCTCTCCTCTAGATAATTCTCACACTGCCGGCACCAGTGCGTAATCGTTGAGTTTTCACTCATAGGAGTCTCTAGCAGTAAGGATCGAGCAAATGGCTCCATCGGAATCTTCGTGCTCTAAACGAGGGTAGTGGAAAAGAAAGAGTGACTGTAACCTGTGTATATAAGAACTGCAGCTATGGTGGAGTATACATAGATTGTACCTCGAATCATCTCTGGAGTGTCGTGATTATATGCCTCAGCTGTCTGGAGCTGAGCTCTCCCCTGTCCACCTGCTCTCCGTGGTCGGTGTGGACCCCCTGGTGGTGGTGGCGGTAACACCTCAAAACGTCATCCACCGCCACCTGCACGACCAACTCCTCTACCACGTCCTCCTGCTCCCTGTATACCGCCTCGATCGAATCTCTACTTGTGCCTGGGTAGTCATTCGACCGTCTTCTGATCATCTGAATGGCAGGTCAGACAGTCACGGGCCATGTGACCCTGCCTTCCGCATGAGTAACACTTCCCACTCCTGGAAGGTCTATCTCCACCCCGGGTGCGACGCACAATAGATCCGGAGTCATACAGTTGTCCACCTATAGGTCTGGTCCTCTTGGACCTCTATGTCATCTGTCTATGGGCAGCTGTAGGAGACTTCGTTGCATGTCATCTAGTGGTGGGTCTTGCTGTTGGAGGCTGCTCAGCAAGGAAACTCTCCACCAGGAGGGCTCCCTCTAGCACCCCCTCCTACGTCGTCATGATTAGTGAGATCATCAAATCCATGATCTCTCGTCCGAGCCCATGATCGATGGTTCGGGCCCTAAAGAATGGGGTCCCACACCATATATGTGGAGTAGCGCGAGAGGTCAGTGAACCTTGATGAGTACTGAGCTACCATCATGCTGCCATGCTGTAGATGCAGTAGCTCCTGTATCCTCAAAAAACATAGGGTCTCTAGGGAAAACTCTTCCCAGAACCGGCTCTCGAAGTATGCCAGAGAAATATCATCTCATCGTGCATCGGGGCCCGTGTTGTGACTACCCCAAGCCCGCCTTCCATATGCCTGGGGCTGGCAACTAGCACCAATTTCCTAAATCCCCAAAACTAAGAAGGAATTGGCTTTATAAATTATATACCAAAAAATAGAGTATGATCTTGAAGCATAAACACAAAGTAAAACTGTATACAAAATAAGTTTTAAAAAGTAAAGGGGCCAGAAATACCATCCCAACTGTAATGTACAAATATAACAGAAAAAAAAAGAACAATTGAAGAAAAGATAAAGATACCACTGGTTTTTCCTCTAGGGATTCCTACCTGAAGGGTAGGTATAGATAGCCCCCTCATCACTCCATGTCCGTCAGTCTCCTCTATGTACCGACTCGTCGTAAGGTCCACCTTCGGGTACCATCCAGTCCTGCTACTCTGATCCTCAGTCAACGCTGTCTATCATCTACAACCAACGCAACTTGGTGTGGGCATAGGCAGTGTAGGGGTGAGTGTAACGATACACAGTAGGGTGCTCGAGTCCCTCATAGACTCACAAAATCCGACAAGGATAAACCAAAAATTATGAAATCAACAGATAACCTCACTTAGGTATATGCTCATACATATACCTAAGTTATCATGTAATCAATCTCAATCATGCGGTAAAAACAAAAGTCACTGACTCAACTCAACTAGGATTTTATTCTAGGGATAGAATCAATCAGAACCCTCGGCTGCTGGAGAACTCCTCCCCTATCAAGTACAGTGGGCATGCCACGTCACAAAGTGGTTCTTCCCACTAACCTTGTACTACTGAGGTACACCTTCTATCGAGTACTGTGGGTTTGCCGTCCTCACACAAAGGCACTCCACACTATGGGTCTGCCTCCACAACAAGGTGCTCCTACGCCGTGGGTCTGCTACCACAACTAGGTGCTCCCCACTAGGATAGTCGAATTACTCCGAGTCCAATTGGTCGGTAGTCGTCAGGTGTCAGCCAGCTGCAAGGTCTCCAGAAAAATGCCTGCACATCTCAAGAGGATATGCTCCAAAAGTAACTGTTTGATACTAAAACACTCACAAAATCCTACTTATAAGTATTTCGAAGGTCTGCGTTGTCATTGGGGTCTCAATGCAACAGACTGCGCGTCAATCAGATGCCCAGTCTATGAGTTAATCGCTTTTTAGTCCCGGGGGCCCGGTTGGATTCATGTATGACCCAACCTGACTGTATCTCATCATTACCCCGAACTCTATTGGGGTATTCTCAAAGGGATAGCTACATTCCATGATTACCTGTGCCACTGGAAGTTTATCAAACGGTCGACCGGTGCCAAAGAGATGGCCAAAAGAATGTAAAGGTCGGTAGTGGGCCCGTGTATGGTACGACCCGGTCGGACCGACTCGGCCTGACTTATTCTGGTCCGAACTGGTCTGGGTCAACCTGTTCAGACCTGTGGGGTCTGTTCTGGCCCATTTTCCAGGCCAGCCTATTAGGTTCGGCCTGGCACGTTGGGCCCAGCCCAGCAGGCCTTCTGGGCAGTTCGGCCCAGAGGTCACCATGAGGGGCAAGGCTCAGCACAGAGGGTGTGAATGGTTTGGTTCGACTAGCGCTATGATGGGAATGGTTTGGCGGCTCGGCCTGGGAGGGCGAGAAGATTTGGCTAGAGACACCATGAGGGAGGTCACAGACCTGCTCGGGAGGGCGGTGCGGCTCGTCCGGGCGGCGGTCGGGGCAGGCCGGTGGTGATGCCAGGAAGGTCGGGCGGTGGCCTGGGGGGCTGGGCGTCGGCCTGGGAAGCTCGGGCGGTAGCCTGGGTAGGCCATCCAAGTGGATGGGAAGGCCAGAAAAGCGGCCGGGCTTGGTGGCGGAGCGGCCAGGCAGACAGACGGAGCGACCGGGCAGGCTTGGGGCAGGCCGATGGGGCGCGCGGCAGGCCCTGGGCAGGACGGTGGGGTGCGGTGGAGGCCGCGGGAAGGCCGGCGGGGTGAGTGGGAGGTCAGAAGGCCGTGCGGGAGGCCGCTAGCAGGGCAGGTACAGTTTGGCTGGGGTACGCGGAAGGCCGACTTGATTTGCGGAGGCCGTGGGAAGCACGACCATTATCATCTTCACCTTCGTCGCCTCATTGTTGTTACAACTTCATGCCAAAGAATGCCATAAGAAAGAATATCGAAGGAGGATGTCGGACCATGTTATGATGGCCCGTATCCTTCGCATTTATGGTGATAGAAAACGGTTCATAAAAACGAAGCTCAATAACCTTCATTATCAAAAAAGGAGGAAAGAACAAGGCACTCAAATTAATTTAATCACCCTACCTTTGATTCATCATTCGCCATTCATTGACGGAGTCGAGGAAGTTGGTCGTTGAAGACGTCTCACGATGGTTGAAGTTGTGAGGAATAAGTCAAAGATGGATCAACATCCTTCACTCTTCATTCTTCATTGGGAGGGGTGTTTTTCGTTGGAGGACTCCTTTTCTCCCATGTTCTCTTTCTTCCAAGATCCACCAATGTGAATATGCCAAAAAAATAATAAATTCTAATATCCTATTAATTTTTCACAAAATTGTTCAAATTAACTAATTAATTTGGTAGTATCCCCTTAATTAATCTAAAATGTTGGCACAAATTAAATACAGTAGAGTCGAAGAGGTTCCCCTATATTAATTGGAGCACGAGAGTTTTCTCCACTTTTATGGGGAGTTTCACGGGGTTAAGAGCTTGGTTGGTCCCCACCTCATTTATCCTCACATGGGATGCTGAATTCAGGTGGGACCCACTACCATAACCTCTCATGGGAGGTTCAGGTTTGGTGTCCCCACCTCCAACTTCCAAGAGGATGTTTTAACCACCAAACACTCACTTGGAGGCTCACATAAAATTAAGTGACACACACTTTATTTTATTATTTTCCATGAAAATCCAAAATCCAATTTTTAAACTTGACCCACTGCCATCGAAGTGAATGTCTGCTTAAGAGAATATTAGCGATGCGAGTTCAATTGTGCCCTTAGATTTCAATTCCGAGCACCGGTTCAAATGTTATAAAACCTGACTCATACGTTTACTAAACGTACCCGAAAAAAACATCAGAAATTGATTTCAGACACACCGGACCTCGAAATCACGCGCCGTTAGTTTTTTTGGACTCATAAAATTCCCATATATTTAAAAAAATCAATGGGATTTCAGGGTCATCAGAAGAAAAAATTTATAATTTTTTTTAAACTATACTTCCTTTTCAGAAAACCTCTTAAAGATTACACCAAAAGATTTACATGGAGGTTGTTATGTTAAAAAGGCCCATAATAAATGGGGATGGATCTAATGAAGGTGTTTTTTAGTTATTAGATAAACCATGTGTATTTTTAAATATGATAAAAATAGAATAAGAGGTTCCCATTTATAAGAGTGTGAAGGGGGACACTTGGAATCACTTAAAATATTAATTTAATATAAATTACTTTTTGTATTAAAATTTCTCAAAATTGATAATATTAAAATATAATGCATTCATTAGTATAATTAATATCATAATATAAAATTTTTACTAGTATAGATTATATTTTTACCCTTATCTTTTTGTTTTAACCCTTTGTTACACTTTTAGAGAATTATTGTGATATCAATGGTTTTCACTATTAAAGGGATGACATAGCTATTATAAAAGGAAAATTGGTCTGTAGAAAGAAAATGGTTTATATTTTAAGTTATATCCCAATCACATGATCTAATACAAAAGTTTTTGGAATTTCAAATCAATTAATATAACATAGTAAATGGTAAAATATCATTACTGTTAATTTTAGAACTGTTCATTTAAATTCACTTTTAAAACTAAAAGAAAAAAAATGAAATGAGAATATAATTATTTAAAACCACTATGAAATTTATTTTTTATATAAAGAACTTGAAAAAAAATCTTTCAAATATATATATTTTATCATTTTTAAATTCAATTATTTTTTCAATTAATTGAAAAGAAATTTAAATTTTTAATACAAGGTCATTTAAGATAATTATTTCATCAATAAAAATTAAAAATAAGTTAATATGATAATTGAAAAAAAATTATAATTCATATTAATATTTGGAACTGAACATAACTTATTTTTAATTCCATTTTAAAAAATTATGATAATTAAACAAAGACAATGAATTGTCATTATTTTCAAATCATAAAATACTATAAAGGTTAAAATAAATTTCATTTGAAAAAGGTAATATATAAAATTATAAGAAAATTATAGTTGAAATGTATTAATATAATAAAATTAATTCAAGTGTTAGGGTTACATTCTAGTCCTTATCACATAATTTTTTCCCCTAATTAACCCATTTCACCTTTATCGTGTTAACAAAACTTACTATAATTGTTGTTCTTAATGACTACAAATAAAAGGAAATATTTTCAAACATTAGACCAGATGATTCATAATATGGAATTAATTTTTTAATACTCCATAATCATATTTTATGGAATTTAATTTTATATTAAACACATAATACAAGGTAAAAAATAATTTTTTTAAATAATGTCACTTTATGTAATTATTTTTTAAAATTCTAGTATAAAATTCAATAAAAATACCATATTTGTTTTATATTTAATAAAATATAACTACTTAAATTTTAAGACCAATCCAAAATTGAATTTTGTTTAAAATATACTTTTAAAGAAAAAAATGTTTTTATAAATCAATTTTTTATCTAATCATTGAAAAATAAAACTTTACAGTAATATATCAAAATTTTACTATACGATAATTTTGATAGGATAATTTAAAAAATGATATCATTTTAATAAAATAAATTTTTGTTTTTTTCAAAATTTAACTATAATATTCTATCATAAAAATAAATAAATACCTTTTTGAGGAAAACATAATGTTAAAGAATAAATTTTCTACACTAAAAACAATGTACTTATTTCTTACGAATTAATTGAAAAATTTTTGTTGATTAGAAAATTAAAATATATAATTTAAATTTTCAATCATATATATACATATATATTCAATTCCATGGTTATATAATAATATTTTCTGGTTTTTTTATACTCAGTGTTCTGTGTTATACAAGTTCTAAAACATAATGTCATTCTTTTAGAATATCAAGGGTGTTACATTCATCCCTTTTAGTAATAAAATCCCTAAATTTAATAATTGAACATAGTAATAAATGATTCTCCCTTGAAGAATAACATTATTTGAATCCCACATCATAAACATGGTTAATAAAACGCCCTCTTGATTAGAGGTAAATTGAAATAAACAGGTCATCTATAATAAAACATTTATAGGTTTCCAAATCAGAATACATTAGTGGGAATTAAAATTATGGAAATTTGGAGAAACATAATTTATAAATAATTATATATATTAATATAGATCATTGATCACAAAAAATTGAATGATCAAGATAATGTTAATGACCTCAAAACCATATATAAATGTTAAAGGGTCATCAATTCATCATTAATAAAGGTAATAGGGTACAAATTTTGTTTTCAGGATCTTTTTACTATATATATGGAGGTATGTTACCATAAATATTTATAATTTAATATATATAATTATTTTACATGTATATTATCATCCCTTAAATAATTTACTCCCAATTATTTCTATTTATTCAAACAGTGAGTATTCAAGAGGTGTTTTTTATTCTTGATGAACAAAAATCCACTTATAATGGATAAAATAATCAAAAAGGAATAATACTATAATCCCCATATATTTATATATTAACTAATACCAAATTTTTAGCATTATGTATAATAATCAATAAAATTTATAAATATTTATACGAAGAAATAATGAATTTAAATCCAAAATTAAATAGAGATGTTGAATGTTCTAACTAAACCATTCTATATTTCATTATCCTTGAATTTCTATAAAATATTCATGATTGAGATTGAAATCAGAATATTATTTTTATTTTTTATCAGATTCTCCAATCATTAATATTATTACAACATCAATGACACTTATTGTATTTTTCCAAAACATTATATGACATAGTCACATAATCCACGAGATCTGCTAAAACATATACTATAATATTTTTATATAAAAAAATTTAATATAAAGATATAAAACCCTTAAATCACCAAAGGAAGTTTTTTATTTAGGTTTTTGTGGATTAGGAAAATCATAAAATATATTATAATTATCAAAAAAATTTACAAAAAATAATATGTATTTTCTTAAACAAGACTATTATTCAAATAAAAACACAAAAAATTATCTACTCAACTCTAAACCTATGAAAATAATTTAAATACATATTGTGGGAATAAAATAGTCATGTAAGTGATTTTAAAATTAGGGGTAAAAATAGATTTTTTTTTTAAATACTATGAAATACTTTTTGAAATCATTTCATATGTCATTTGGTTAATATCTATTCCAAAAAATATGATTTCTATTTGACGCAAAATTAAATAATAACAGTCTCCATTCAAAATATGTAAATAATATATTATTTTCAAAACATAATAAAATTTTAAAATAATAGAATCCTTTGATTAAAAACCAAATTTATCCATAACATATTCAAATAATTACTTTTGAAAATATTAACACATTATAGAATATAAGAGATGTCAGCAAACATTTATGAAAACCATGGGAGAAAAATAATGTTTAAGAATACCCTTTTGGAAAAAGTATCCTTGAGGTTATGGGTTCACTACCCATTCCACATCATCAAAAATAACATCCATGTTCCAAAATTTTGAATAAATATTTTTCAAATCCTCCATTTTTCATTTATAATCCATTACAACTACCATTCAAAACATTAAAAAATGTAAATAATTTTCTAAAAAAAATAAAAAAACATTATCATATACTTAATTAATGACTAATACATATCTTTTTAATAAATACATCAATACAAGAGAATAAATTGTAATCACTTCATGTATATTTAAATTAAAACATTATTTTAAAAACATGCATGGAATGTCAGTAATAACTATAGTTCATCAAAATACGTATAATCATGAATAAAATATACGAGTTTTTTCTATTTTTTCATAAAATGATAAAATTAAACAAAAAATGAAGCATTTAAATAATATTATTCATGTAAAATAACCTAAAAAATATGATTTAAAATTTTAGAAAAAAACAAATCCACTATAATTAGTGTTTCAAGAAAATCATAAACAGAAGTATTAAAATATAAATTTATTAAAAAATATGGAATTCAAAAAATGAAATAGGAGTTTTCTCAATAAATTAATTCCCCTTTTCAATCATAAAATATGAGTTTTAAAAAAATTCCTTTACCATAAATCTAGAAACTAAAATGAGATTGTGCATTTCCTACACTTTCATTTTGGAAATAGAAGGATGGAACAAAAAAATGTGAAACCATTGTTGAAAAAGATAGGGTTTCCAAAGACTGAAACCAAATTTTTTATATTGTGTATGTGAGAGTACATTGACTATTTTATTTTTAAAAAAATTCATTATGAAGTAAAATATTTACCTTTCCCAACATAAATGTTGTTAATATTGATATAAATATAATTATTCTGGGAATCTCAAAAAAAATCTAAGAATGTGAAATTTCTATATCTTGTTTTGAAATAGTGTCTTTTGGACCAGTGTATGGTTTAGTTAAAAACAATCCTCCAAGAATGAATGAATTATAACAATATATATAAGTAGTATATATATATATTCCTTTTTCATATCAACTAGTTAACCCTGAATCAAAATATAAAAAACAAGTAACTCTAAATTAAGATAAAACTATCTCCCTGAATATTTTGATATTAAATTTTTATATAATGATATAGAATATATATATATATATATATATATTACTCCCCATAGCACCAGTATAACCTGTTGAGTAAGGAATTGATTGAAAATCAATATTGGTTTATGTTTAATATGAGTTTATTCTCTCTTAAAGAGACTTAAATAGTAGAATATATATTTATATAGTTCATTTCAATATGTTCCATTGATATTTCCAAGAAGAATTCTTGATCATGAAAATACTATAGGAATTTATAACCATGTAATATCCTTAGAAACTTTAATAGTACACATCATGTTGGACAAGAATTTGACATGGGTTATCATAGAAGGTCAATGAGAATTGAAATAGAGATGTCGAGTTATCAAAGATATATATTTTGGATTATGATCTATTATTATGCAATTCGAGGGTTACATGTATATTTTAGAAGGTAGTAAATATTTTCGGCATTACGATAGATTTTTTATATAATAAACATGATAGGTTGAGGCTGAATCCTACAATATAAGAATAAGAATAAGGCAACATGATTAGATAGGATTGTGTGAGGTAATAGACCATCTATCAAGAATATTGGATGAATGAAAACATTTTGAACGAATATAGAGGATATTTGAGAAAGATTTTAAATTGGGGAAAAATATCCATGTTTCTCAATACCTTATTGGATCATCATATGGTCAATATCTCACAAATATTATTTTATTGTGTCATCCACCTCTTGATCCAAATCACCATGGTTGGCACCCAGAAACACTTTTCACACAAACTTGGCTCATGTCCCACAATGAGATGTGTAGTCCCATTCCCATGTTCTCCCCCATGATCATACCTTATGAGCACTATGAACATGCCCATTGACCCACCCATGCACATAACCTATGGGCAATATGTATTGGACTATTGTAACGTGCTACCTATTTGACCAACTTAGTATACAATTCCCCATATGGTTGACCATAAGTCTAACATGTGGTAGAGGTGGGTTCTTGGTGGTCTCATGGGTGGATAATTTTTTTACAATATGTTTTGAATACAGGAAATTTTCCTTAATATATTGAACGATATATATATACATTTAATATATTTTTTGTATTCACTAATTATCTTATATATATTAATTTTTTCATAATTTATATTATTAATAGTATCAATATTTCACTAACCATATTTATTATACTATATTTTCATATATATTGTTTAATATATTAACAAAAATTATTAATACCAAATTTATTAGTGTTAAATATTATCACTAAATAATAATAACATTATACGTCGTAAATAAAACTGGATAATTTTCAATTGTTACTAAGTCTTATAAATTTTTAAATTTATTCATAAATATTTATTAAGAATTTTCTAATATGAATATTCTAAGGATGATCATATCTTCTTTCTAGAAATACCCTATATATGTGATATTTAAATAAACTAAACACTACATATTCTAATTTTCCTACTCAAAATGATGGTTATTATCTTTCCACTGCAATTTATCCTCACTCTAATCCTCTTTGGAATATTCATATTTATTGTTAATCCTAACTAAGTGGATGATAATCATGGTGGTCATATGTTTATTTAAGGTTGTTTTGTTTGATTAATGATAACTGTTGTAAGTTTATTGTTTTGTTATCCTTATCTAGAAATAGATGTCCAAAGATATTTTATTATATATTTTCCAATACTAAGTACTTCATATTGTTTTAAATTTATAATAATTATAGTATTTATTTTCTAATACAAAAATAAATCAAAATTATTGGTCATCAAATTCCACCCCATAAATAAATTTCACCCTTATAACTCTTTATTTTATAGTTAAATCCTACAATGTTCTATCAAAGCTTCATTCATAAAATACTGATTCCCAACAAAAAGAAAATCACGACATTAATGGATCAAAAAAATTGTATTTATTAATTTCCCTGACCATTATAGTGTAATTTTTGAGGCTTTGGTGATTAAAGATTTATTTCATTATATGAAATTTTATTTATTATAGAAATTATCTTATATTGTGAAATTGATTTTGGTTTTGGATAATATATGTAGATAGGAGTAATATATTTTTATCTTTTTATGGATTATGTGATCTATATTAAAATGATACTAGTCATTAATAAATAAAAAATCATCTTGAATCCTTATCATTCGTATAATAATATGTCATTATGGTAGAAATTGATTAAAGGATGAAATTATATTATTTATGTAAGAATATTTGTATATGTTATTATTCGATATGGGAATTTAATTACTCAAAAAATTGAAAAATATATTTAAATAAAAAGTTTATCCCATTACGTTCACATCTAATGAATCAATGGTCCTATGGTGATTAACTTTCTCATGATCAGCCACAATCTAATGAACAATAATCTATATTACTCTCTTTCAGTATTTGGAAATTATATTTATCATCAATGTTAAAAGATTAACATCCCACTAATTTTATCCTATTTATAAACCATGTAATGTTTTATTTTAGAAGACCGTCATATTTCATTTTCATACTTTTCAAGAGGATGTTTTATTAACTATAATCATTGTGGGTTTTCAATAATGTTATTTTGAAATGGAAAACCATTTCTTACTATTATGATGTTAAAATTTTGGTAGATGAAATTTTTATGAATGTGGCAGAATGTAACACCCAAATAAAATTTTAAAAATAAATATGATCGACAGAATATATGACACACAACAATGATTTTATACCAACTGTAAAATATTATTATTTAATTATTGTTGTTATTACATATCTATTAACATGGTAGAAATGGATAGGATTAAATACATTATTAAATGTATCTAAATTTCCAAATCGTTAATATTTTATTTAATAATTTCAATTAATGAATCCCTATTTATTTTAAAATACATTTTTTAAGAAAAAATGTTTTCTTCCGAAATGGTATTTATTATTTATTATGGGTGTATATTGTTATAAATTTATAAAAAAATTAGAAATTTTATTTTGTTAAAATTATTTTATTTTTGAAATAATAATATCAATATATCTCATGGTAAAATTAGGGGGGTTTTCTAAAAATTGAGATTTTTCATTGAATAGTACAAATATTGATTTTTATGGAAAAATTGATTCAATTTTGTATTAATTATAAATTAATATTCAATTTTAATATAGTATAAAAATTTTATTAGTTTTTTAATTAGAAATAATACAATTTACCTCTTTTTAATGAATTACAGACTTCAATTTTTTATAAAAACGTTTTTTATTTTTAAAAAGATACTTTTTCTTATTAAAATTTTGATCTTGTTTTGGGTGTTTGATTTTAAATTATATTCTTACACTTATGTGATTTAAATATTTTAAATTGATTTCATATTTATAATTATGAGATAATATTTTTATAAATATTTCCATTTTAATCTTATCCATGTGGAATAGTAGTCATAGAATATATTATTACCATATAAAAGTTAAAAGGGTTAATTAATTGTAAAAATAATGTGATAAATACATTAATGTAACCCTAACACTTGAATTAATTTTATTTTATTATTATATTTCATATATAATCATTGAAAATAATAATATCTGACCATATTTCAATATTTCCTTTATTTGTTCCTTTATAATATTTTATGTAAAAAAGTAAAAAATATCATTCTCTTTCTGTTATAATGTTTAAATTTTGGAAATAGAAATAAAAAGAAGTTATATTGTGTTATAAATGATAGATTGAAATATAAATTATTTTAATTATCATGGTAATTGTTTTAGTAAATAATTATCTTAAATTCCTATATAACATCGACACAATATTTTTTTTCAAATAATATATTTGTAAAATACATGAATTTACACATGTTAAAAGGACTGTGATTTGAATTAATTATTATACTATAATTTATTTTTTTAAAAAAATAAATATTACAGTGTTTTTAAGGACATGATTTTTAAATAAATTATTGAATTTTAGTTTTAAATGTCAAATTAATGGAATAGTTACAAAAATTCCACCAATTCTATTTTATATTAAATGATATTATATTAAATAATTTAAAATTCATAAAAATAACATAATCATTACAAGGAATTTTATATGGTTTAAAATATAAAACATGGTATATTTATGGGAAAATTATCTGTTAATAGTAATTATATTTACCCTTTAAGAGTTATTGACATTGATATCACCATAATTGTTAAAAGTGTTAACATACCCTTAAAAAATGATATTGGTTAAAATATTATATATATATATATGTCAAAATTTTATTTTTTTGAGAGTATTTTTATTGATAATCATCTCAAATTTTAATAGTATATATTTTCAGAAATTAGTATATGAAAAATAATTTATATCATTTTAATTTAATAAGAAATTCGAAGATTTCTCCTCTAATATTTTATAAAAGGTCACAACATCTTCTCCATTATTCATACATCAAGATCTATTTAGTTATGAAAACATAGAACCAATTAACATACATAAATACAACCCTATATCTTATAGTTCTAGGTTTGATCATAAAACCAATCTATTAAATCTATGGGTTTAAACCTTAACAGGTTTTCCTAATAAGAGGTATAGTTCATAAAAAAGCCTTTTAATTTTTTTTATTTTTTTAACTTCATCAAATTTTTTTTTTAAAATTATGAAATAATAAAATTTGTATATTTCCTTAAAAATATGTTATTAAGATAATGTGATCACCTAAATCCATCTCATCGTCCATAAAATGGGACATGAATCCAACATTCATGTATATGATAGACCACCATCTAATGAATTCATGTAATTAATTTTCCATCACCTATAATTACATATATTTATAAGTATAGATTTAATATATATATATATATATATATTAATTTTATCAAATATTTATGATTATTAAAATACAATATATTGTTTTAATGTTTACCATTCCAATCATAAAAAATTGTTAACATATTCTGTGCATGTTTGAAGACTACCACCACCAAAAAGTGATGTGATATGTTTTTCATCCCCACAACACATGAATGATATATATAATAGAATTTTAGGAAATAATATGGTATTTATGATAATATTATTATTATATATAACACAAAATAATTACCTTCTTTCTATAATTTTTTTTAAAAAATTTAAATTTTACTCATGTAAACATAAGACACGTTGTCTCTGGGATTGTAACATAGATCATTTTTTATAAAAAATTAATAATGGGTTTTAAAATATACTTAATTAATAAAAATTACAATCATGACTAGTTATTTATTATGTATATGATATAATAAAAATCACTTTGATGATATTCAACATATCGAAGTCATTTTGGACATATGATTCCGAATATGATCATGATATTTGACATAAACATAAATTGTTAAGTAATTTAATATAAAATGGTTATAATTATAATAAAATTATTTAATACACATGAAAATTTTATTAAAAATGTAAATAATTAAAAAAATTATATATTCTTGAATATAAAGTATATATGTGATTAGTCGGACTCAAGGTAAGTGAGTTTCATTTAAAAAACCTCTTTTAATGTTTACCTTCCAAATGATTTATTTCTTTGTCTATATTTTTAAAAATACTAAATTAATAAATTTACATAGACATAAAATAATATTAATTGGAATTTTATGTAACTTTTAAATTTTCTTCAATGTCTTTCAAAAGAAATATTTTTAGGTAATTTGTATCCTTTCATTATAAAAGATAAATAGAATTGTTAATTTTAACATATACAGTGAAAATGAATTTTCTATTTATCATAGCTGTTATTTTATTTTAGGTTAAATTACAATATTTTATATTTTTTTCAAATAAAACCCAATTTACCAATCTCTTATTTATTATTTGTTTTGATAATAGATTTAAAAAAGAAATGGTGTTTTAATAAACAGATTTTTTTACACATGGAATATGGAGGTAATAATTTGATAAACATGACCCTATTATATTTAGAAATTATGAATTGTAATCACAACATATTTTATTGCCATGGTAAAGGTAAAATAGATTTATTAAGGGTAAAAATAATGTTATAAGTGCTACAATGTTTCCCTGACAGTCACTTTAACTTTTTTTTGATGAGTAAACTTCAATCATAATCATTCAATTTTGAAATATAAAAAAATCGATTCCATTTGGCCAGGATTTGTAATTAATAATATTTTACATAATGAAAATTCAATAATTTCATTTTCTTTATTTTATTGACATTATATTTTTGACATAAGGATAAAATAACCAATATTTTTTTATAAATTTCTATATCATATATAAATGATCATTCATTTTCATGTTTATTTATTTCTATTTTCTATAAAAAGATAATTTTCCGAAATTTATAAATAGCGATGATATTGATGTTATTCAATTAATTAGAAAAATAATGAAATTGATTTTAAAATTGTTAAAAAATATTGTATATATTAATTATTATTTTCCATTTTTTAGATAGACATGACATAATATAGATCTGTGGTTACCATAGATTAAAATTCCACTGTTTTTATTTATCATTAAAAGACAAATTAAATGAATAGATCCAAAATATAAAGTAATGTTATTTTATAATAAATAATATTTTATTAAATATAATAAAAACATGAAAAAATCTAATGTCCATCCATGTGATTTGACAACAGTGGAAAATCTAATCCATGTTCCATTTAGGAAAAAATTGTAATTTTATAGTAAATTTATTTACGCCTAAACAGTAAAATCAGTAATTCTACAATAATTGTAAGAATGTGTTTAAATGGATTAAAAATAAAATACAAGGCTGGAATCTGAACAAAAAAAAAAATTAATTTTTATTGGATGAGATGATTTATACTCATAATAATTTTGAATTTAAATATTATTAATTTTTATAAATTTTAATATGAAATTAATTTATATTAATTTAATAGTATATAAAATCCCAATATTAATGCACCCCACTCTTATAAAAGTGAAATCATGTCATATTTTATTCATTCATAAAAAATGATTTTAGTTTGAAAAATACTATAATAAATACATTTAGTAAATTCCTCCCACATCCAAAATGAATTAGTCTTATCATAAAACCAACCTTGGAAAAAATCTCATGTAAACCTTAAGAGGTCGTCTAAAGAAAAGGTATATTTATTAACCAAATGATTTTTTTTCAACATTCATAAAATATTACTCAACTATGATTAATTATTAACACAAAATTATTCCTTATATTTTAAAGTTTATTTTCTTGATTTTATAGCCAATATCCATATCCAATTCAATAATATGGGAAACAAGACTACCGTTCGTGTGTATGCTGGACACATGTCTTAAAAAACAATGGAACATAACCACATATTAATACATGTTCTAATGAAGAATTAAATTTATGAAAATTATGTTAATGATATATTTATCATTTTTTAGAATTAATAAATCATTTATTTTATTAATTTTTTGTTCCCAAAAAATGAAAATCTCATTTGTGTGTACGTGTGGACCACAAACTCTATGAAGCGACGTGATTCATTTTTCATCTACACATCACATGGATATAATATATATGTTTATTTAAATAAGTAATATATAATTTTTTATATTATTATCATTATTTAATGATGAAATAATATTTACCTTCATTTCGTAACTATCACTGGGAAATTGAGATGTTACTCATGCATACGTATGAACTACCATCTCCTTGATTGTAAAGTAAATAATTTTTTATTATAATACATAATGATTCGTTTAAAAATTATATATTATGAATAAAATTATAATTATTTCATGGTTATTATTCTTCAGATGATTGAATAATGATCTCATTGACCACATTCAAAAAACTGATTTCATTTTGGACATATGAGCTGAATATAATAAAACTGTTTGACATAAAACTAAATTATTATGCAATTTAAATTAATAGATTAATAAATAAAACAAAGACGAATAATAAACATGAAATGTATTACTAATAATGTAAATAATTAACCCAAATTTCTTAATCATAATTTTATATAATGTATGTGATAAGTCAAACCTAAAGTTAGGGACATTATTTTAATGTTCCTCTTTTAATGTTTCCCTTATAGATCTTTTTCTTTGTAAGATACTAACCCTTTCTAGGGTTATATCAGGAATGATATCAGGTATATTTTTTTACATAATTAACATCCATTGGAATTGTGACTTGGATTGTATATGGGTGACGTCTATGAAAATTTGGGATAAAATGGGATTTTGCACGGTTGGTATATGGTTTAAGAAAACATTGTGTATGTATAGAAGAAATATTGTGCCTCAAGTATTTTGAGATAGTTTCATTGGAATGTTTAATTCATAGTTTGAGAGTCCATTCATGGTATCCATTAAAATTTCCCCTCAAAAAAGTGCCTAATGCACGGTAATAGCACAATTTATCTAACTGTGTGACTAACTATGCGAGGGATAATAGTGAGATCCTAAAATTGTGGATCTCACTCATTTTCGTCTTTTAATGACCTTTTTCACATCTCATTCTTCCATAATTCAAGATTTATCATTAATAAGGGTAAATTAATTTTCTCCCATCAACCCATAGGGATTTCATGTCCTTGATAACACCATTTTTTGAGATAAAAATCCAAAATTTTAGATCCTCTCTTATCCCGATAAGTGGATTTCATTGAGATGCTTCTCATATTCCTTCTTCTATCATTACATGGTATTATAATGGATGATATTAGTTTTTAATTCGATATAAACTTATGTGGTTTGATATTGATCTTGGATTGTGGATCTTGATCTAGATTTATGAGATCTTGATGCCTTTTAACCTTGATTTCGGTTTAGGGATTTAGATCTATGACTTTTATCAACATCAATGTGTACTCCATTTTTGGGGATTTTTGTTGGAAAATCATCCATCTACTAATCGAGGTAAATTGGATAAATATAATTCCTATTGTAATGGATTTGATATATTTGAGAAAAATTGTAGAATTGATATCATATTTTTGCAAATTATTTTTTTAAATAATTTAATTGGAATGGTTATTTGATTTATTAATGATATATTGAAATAAGTGATTATTTTGAGAATTAATCATGACACTAAGGGGATTCCATATTAGATAATTATTTTTGGGAAATTGGTGATAATAGATAGTGTATAGAATCTAGATAAATAATTGGGAAAATAATTATGGGATATCAAATTGGATAAGTTGAGATAATTAATTATGAAGTAATTATGTTATTTTAGATTATGATCTAGATAATTAATTTTTGGAGTAATTATGAAGACATGATATTTAGAATGACATAATTAATTCTTCAATATTAATTTTAGTATATGAGTTGTGATATTGTTTAATTAATGAATTGATTAATTAATGGGATATAGGATTTTCTTTATTGTTGTGTTGAATAATGGATTTGACGTACTTAACTAATTTTTTAGTAATTAAGGGAATTAATGTGTATAATTAATTTATAAATTAATTATGTGTCTATGAATGGGAATTTTCTCATTATACAATGAGAAGTAAAAAATGGTAACATGGTAATCATACTTATGAGTAATAGAATGGAAAAATGGTCATTATAATGTGATGTATACATGGTTACACAGTCATTATACTTAACAGTAAAGAGAATGGGAAAATGGGAAATCTATTGAGGGTAATACATGGTAACATAGTCATTTTACATAAATAATGGTGATATTGGTATTTTTGGAAATGATGAATTTAAATGTGAAATAAAATAATGGAAAAATGGAACTCTGGGTAATGGCCTCACATGAGAATATTTGATCTCTTACATGAATAGAATCACATTTGGTGATATTATTGAAACCTTGAATATATTGGGATTCGTAAATAAGTAGGTATTATGATATGATGTTACCTAGGGAATACATTGGGCTCTGGTACGAGATAAAGTTAGTATTGAGGTACGAGTATCCTTACAAACCATGGAGTTAATGTAGTTAGATTAGAATAAATGATAATTTAATAACTAGTTGTTTGTGTATTGTGCTTATTTCTTATAGAACTACATAAACTTTGTTTTTACTAAAATTCTTTTAGACAACGTTGGTGGTGTCCTAATGAGTTGTACTCACACCCTGTTTGGGCTCCTTGATCGTTACCCAAAAAGATTATATTATTATAGGACTATAAAATGGTAAAGGTCCTAGGATATGTGGCTGATTTGGGGCGGTGCTCGGAGGAGTGAAACAGACAGCGTTCAAGACCCGATAGGGATGTCTTAGTGTCTTTAATTTCAGTTGCATTATAGACTCAGGTACTAATATTGGAATTATATATTTCATATTATGTTGAGTATTTTATTTCCTGTTCGGTTGTCTTATGTCATGAATATTGTTTTGTTTATATATTCTTCCGTGTTTGTTTATTTTTTTACACTAGTGTTTTAATCTGGTAAATGAGAGTAGAGTCTCCCCATCACTAACATACTAGACCCTTGCAGCTAGCTGGTGGCCTCTAGTGCACTGGAAGGCTCATATAATAATTATTTAAATATATGGGATAAAATTGTGTTGTGATGTGATTATTGTTTCTGAAAATTTTGAGTATAAATTTTTTCCCAGTACGGTACGAGGTTTTAGACTATATTTTTCATTCTAGGAACTCAGATTTATCCAGACATGCGTCATTTTAGGTACTCATGGGAAAATGGGTTGCGGGTCTGTTGTTAAACCTGAACTATTTTCCTAGTTGTAGAATGATAAATTGAAATGGTTCCTAGCATAAAATGAGTAGGTTTGTAAAATGATGATAAATGAGAATAATGGTATTTCTAAATGAGAAACATGATTGTGATTATGTATCTACCCTTATTATAAGAATCAAAGAAGTAGGATGTTAAATTTTAGTGATATTGCCTCAATTTTAACCATGTGGCGAGGTGGGGGAAATATCTTGTTGTGTTTATTTCCTCTTACGTTAATTTTATAATGCTACTTTTTGAGACATGAGATGTGTGTTGGGATTGATAGAGAGTATTCCAATATAAGGCATGTTGAGGGGATGTCCATGAGAAATTCATAGGAATTTCTTTCCAATTAGGGAACATGGGGCCTTGATCATGTCAACTGAAGCTAAAGGGGTTCATTTTCGAGAGAACTTCTCCTACTTCAAAAAATTCATGGAAAGAGACCAAGGGTGGGTTATGAAAATTATAACTGAGTTTATTGGTGTGATTCAGTTACATAACCCTATAAAATTCACTAGAGAGGTGAGGGATCTAAATTTTCGGTTGAGTCAATAGAGAAAATACATGAACATTTGGTGACTTTGGTTGAGAGGAGGTTCTTGTTGGATGCTTATATGCTACAGTGATTAGCAAAGCTCTTGTTAGACATCCAGATAGGAACCAGATAGACATACGATATGATATATAAGGACATCATGGAGGGGTTCCTAAAACACTTTTATCCAGATATGTTGACATAAGATAAATCTATTGAGTTTATGAATCTTACATAGGGGATCATGTCAATGATGGACTATGTTCGATGCTACACATACCTGCTATGATTTTCACCAACATTAGTAGGAGATGAGATAGTTATGGTGAAACATTTTCATGATACACATAAGTGTGAGATTAATTACTAGGTGAATATCTTTAGAATTAATAAGTTTATAAAAGTTAGGGATCATTCTCTCATAGTAGAAGAGAACCTAAGTGAGGATTCCAGTTCTAGAGAGGTAGTTGTTACTGGATGACCAGGAGGTGTGACTTCTGAGAGAAGAAATCGTCATTATGGAAACATAGACCAAAGTAGTGGGAAGCATATCATACATACAAGGGGGTCATATGGACATGGCCTTACTATGGTGATCTATCATTAGTGTGGTAGGTCGAGACACTAAAATTTAAACTGTAACAGACCACCAATATAGATTCAATCTTGTGGCAATATGGGTAATATATAAAAATTTTGTAGGACGCAGCGGAAGATTGGTACTGAATGAGAAACAATGAAGAGATGGGGTTTGGGAATAGGATCTTCTAAAACAAATATGGATGATAGGTTTTGTTTTGATGGGGGAGGTATTTGAGGAAGTGGATTAAGAGATTCTAGGAAGGAGATCCCCCATCAGAAGAGTGGTACTACTCAGGGGAGTCGAATAACATTACAGGGAAGAGGGAAAGCATAGTTATATGCAGTAAAACATACACTTGTGGAGTGAGATGCTAAACCATCGATTATGATATGTAATATTCTAGTAGATTGTACTTTATCCTGTTAATTTTATGATAATCTTTCATTTTATTCCAATATATCTGCAAAATTTGGTGATGGTTGGATCCTGACAATAGATATTGTGAGTGGGGTAATAATTATGAATACACCATATGGAGTGTGGTCTAGAGATATCATTAAATTCAATGTATGTTCACTAGAGATCAGATAATATCATTTGATATGGGATCTCTATATTCCTGATATGGCTGGCTTCAACCTAATTACAATTATGGATAAGCTCATCACATACCGAGCCCACATCGATTGTAATCATATGAGAGTAACATTTCTGTCTCCTAGGGATGACCAGTATATTTTTTGTGGAGAGTTGGATATCCCAGAAGGCTGAGCAAGGCCAATTGCTCAGTGAATGGGAGATCTCACAACACATGAATCTAGTCATTTTATGGATGATGGAGGTTTTTGTAAATATTTCATACCACCAGTGGTGGAACTAGTTTAGGATTTCATTCATAAATACTTCACATGGATACAACATGAGAGATATGTGGAATTCACTATTGAGATCATACTAGAGGTTAAGACATTATCTATTCCACCATACATAATGGAACCAAATGAACATCAAGAGCTTATGAATCAATTGGGTGAGTTTGATGATAAAGGTTTTCTCTGTCCAAGTGAATCACCTTGGGGATCACCTATTTTGATCCCAAATAAGGTTGACAGGAGTTTACTCTTATGTGTCAATTATCAAATGATGAAAAAAATGACTATGAACAACTGATATCCTCTTCCTCTTATAGTTGATCTATTTAACCCAAAAAGTTGATCTTGTAAGTTTTAAAAGAATTATTTTAGATCATGTTATCATATTTTGAGAGTATGGATTTTTGATATATTGAGGACTTCTTTAATAACTTTTTTGGCCTTTTTTAGGTTTTTGTAATGCCTTTTGTGTTCACAAATGAAATAATAGTATTTATAGGTTTGATGAATATGATATTTCATCTGTATCCGGATCAGTCTGTGGCAATGTTTTTGGATGAAATATTGGTGCACTCTAAGACTCATGATGATATTGTCCAAAATCATTAAACTGTCCTGTGTAAATTGAAAGTGATCCGGTTATACGCTAAGTTATCCAAGTGTCAGTTATTGATTAACTAGGTATAATTAATGGGGAACATCATCTCCGAGGAATGTGAGTAAGTAGACCCAAAGAATGTTATGGTAGTGGTTTCATGGGAGAATACCAAAAAAATACATATCAAAAGAATTATTGGATTATCTTGATATTATAGGAGATTCATCCATGAAATTTACCATTTATTAGTGCCACTTTTGGTCATAAAAAAAATAGAGTAATGTTTTAATCGACAGAGGCTTGTGAGAATTATTTTTATGAGTTGAATAAAAACATATTATTAGCACCAAATTTTATCCTATCAGATTTAGGTAATGAGTATATGGTATATTCTGATGCTTCTTGGATCAAACTTGGAGTTGTGTAGTTATAGGAAATCACGTTCTGGCATATGGGTCTTGATAGTTTTTTCCTTAGGAGTGGAATTATCTTGCGCACATCCTTGAGTTGGCAGCAGTGATTTATGATCATTAGTGCTGGTGAAAAAATATTTTTTGAAAAAAGTTTACAGTCTATATAGATCACATGAGCTTGATGTATATATTATAACATCGCGATTTAAATATTAGGTTGTTTATATGGGTCGAGTATATGTATTATTTTTATTTTGAACCGGAATATTCACCTCGTAAGGGGAATAGTGTGGTTGATGTATCGAGAATGAAAAATCATACTCATATGGTTCATGAGTCTAGTGCAGAGTAGACGATGATGACATTGCTTGATGAAATGCATATGGTGGTTTTGGAGAGTCAGTAGGAAATGACTCTGGATTCAGTTCCAGTGGAGTTTATGCGTTTGAGATAGACCAGGGATAGACAATATGATGAACATGAGTGATTAGACTTGAGGGATGGCTTTTACGGTGGGGATACAAATTCAGACTATTTGATAGATGAGAATGATTTCATTTATTTAATTAATTGAGTAATGGTACCTATGACCATGAGAGAGGATATCATGTTCAAATTTCATGCCTTGAAGTGGGTGGTGTATCTACATGCAACCAAAACGTACCATGACCCACGAAGATAGTTTTTGTGGCCATGCATGAAAAAGGAGATAGTTAGGTTTGTGACAAGATTCTTCACCTATCATTTGGTGATGGTGGAGCATCAACAACCCATATTTTTACTAAATATGTTGTCTATTTCAGAATGGTAGTCAGATGAAGTGACTATGGGCATTATGGTGGTTATTTTAGTGATTCATAAGAATAGTGACTCTATTTGGATCATTTTATATCGATAGAAAAAGGTAGTCTATTTCTCCCCAAAAAGGGAATCCTTTATATTAGAACAGCGGGAGAAATGTATGTTAAAGATATAATCCATCTGCATGGAGTGCCATGGACTATAGTTTCATATCGTGATTCAATAATTCCTTCACACTTATGGTATGTATTTATGAAAACACATGCATGATAAGTTTTATTGAGTATAGATTTCCACCCAAATAAAGATGGGAAGTAGGAATGCATTATACAGGTTCTTGGGGATATGCTATGGGAATGTGTGTTGGACATTAGGGGATCTTAGGAAATGCCTTTTCATTACTGGAGTTCACCTATAATAACAGTTATTATGAAACTACATAGATGGAACCATAAGAGGATATTTATATTAGGCCATGTAGATAACTGGTATGATGGATGGAGTTTGGTGAGTCAGATTTTTTGGGACTGAGTATCGTGGAGGAGATTATAGAGTAGGTTCAGCTTATTTGGAAAAGTATGGATACAGTTCAGAGTGGAAGGGAATCATACAATGATAGATGGAGAAAAAACATAGTGTCTTCAGTGTGTGATCGTGGTTTCCTTTGGGTGTCACAGAGGTTGGGTAACCATAGGATACTAAGGCATGGAATGTTGGATCCTAGGTTTGTTAGACCATTAAAACTAGTCAAGATAATTGATCCAATTTTTTACTGATTATCTCTTTCACAGACATTCAATTCTATAAAGGATGTTTTACATGTATCACAACTTCATCAATATCACCATTTCCCTTATCATGTGATTTATGTGGATGAGGTTGACCTTGAGATAGATGTTTAGTTTGATCATAATCTAATATGTGTCCTAGATCATAATTAGAAAGTGTTGCAAGTAAATTCTATGCTAATAGTTTATGTGTAATGGACTCATGGATGTTTTCAAGAGGAAACATGTGAAATATAAGTAGATGGGAATTATCAATGGCCTAATATTTTTGGAATGGAATTCTTGAATGACATTGAAGTGTTTCTCATGGAAAAGATATTAGAAGGTGAGGATATTTTAAGATACCTACCTATCTGGAGTTATATTGTTTGATATATTAGGAACATTTTATTTTTTCATAAGTACCTTTGATGGGAATTATGATATGGGGTGTGTTTGGGCGATGTATAAGAAAATTTTTAAGATCAACGAACTGTGCAAGGGGGGAACATGATTTATGAAAACTGTACATCTACCAAAGAAAATATTTGCACATATGGTATTTTGAGGAAGTAGATTTAGAATGGACATTTCATAGTTTGAGAGGTTATGTGATTTATATTCGCAAACTCCCCCCTTTATTAAGTGGATAACACACAATAATCTCATGGATTTACCAACAGTGCAACTAAACCGTGTGAGGGTTGACAATGACATACTATAATTTTAGATCTCAATCATTTTCAACTTTTAAGGACCCATTTAACCTCTTATGTTTCCCTAACATGAGAGATTACTTTCCAAAGGGTAATAGAAGGTTCTACCACTCTCCCAGATGGATTACAAGGCCATAAAAATTCATTATTTTAGATCTAAATCCAAAATTGAAGATCATATCTTCTTCAGGTAAGTCTATTTCATCTCGATGCTTCTCTCATTCACTCTTATACCATTATCAGATATTTTCATGGAATATATCCTCTATTTACATGTATCTAAACCTATGTGGTAAGATATTGATCTAGTTTAGTGGGTTTAGATATATATTTATGTGATCTTTATGTCATTGATCTTGATTTTGGATTAGGGATTTAGATCTGTTTCATTTACCAATGTCATTGTGCTACTTGGATTTTGGGGATTTCCTTGGAGAAAAAATATTTCAAAAAATCGAGGTTGACAGTCTAAATCTAGATCCCATATTCATTGATTTGACACATATATGATATTTTGTGAAATTAATATAAACCATTATAACTTAATTTTAATTAATTGGATTAATTTTATTGACTAATTGATTTGTCAAATCATTGTTTAAATAGGTGATTAATTGCAGAATTAATCATTTGACTAAGTGGCTGCTATATTGGATAATTGTTTTATGTAATTTGGTAATAAGAGATAGAGGTTATAATATACATAATTAATTGGTAAATTAATTATGAGAAATAAAATTGGTTAAGTTGATATAATTAATTGTGAATTAGTTATGTGCATTGAGATTATGAGCGAGATAATTAATTGCGTGATTAATTATGATGTGTTGATATTAAGAAAGAGATAATTAATTCTAGAAATTACATTATGGGATATGAGTTGTGATGTTGGATAATTAATTAATTAATTTATTACTAGGATTTAGTAATTAAGTTAATTCTTTTATAGACTAAGGGATTTGGTGTATTTAAATAAATGATGAATTATTAAGCGAATTTTGGTGGATAATTAATTCAAGAATTAATTTGGTGTTTATGAATGGTAACATGGTCATTCTAAATTGTGAAGTAAAAATGGTAACATGGTCATCTTATTTATGTGTGTGAGAATGGTAACATGGTCATTCTAATGTGTATATACATGTTAACATGTTTATTATAAATATGAGTAATGATAATGGGAATATTGTCATTCTATTGAGGGGAAACCACGGTGACATGGTCATCTTACTTTCATGATTGTGATATTGATAATTTTTGAAATCGGTATTTTACATGAGAAATTGAATAATGAAAATAATGGAAGACTGTGTAACGGCCTAACATGAGAATATTCGAACATTGACATGATATGGATCAGGTATTGAGATATCATAGAACCTTTGAATACTTAGAGATTTAGAAATAAGTGGTTATTAAGATATGATATTACCCAGGGAACAGTTCAGGATCTGGTATATGATGAAGTTGGTATTGAGTTACAAGTTTCTTTGGTAACCCTGGAGTAAATGTTGTTAGTTAAGAATAAATGATAATGTAATTACGAGTTTATTATGCATTGTTCTTATTTCTTATAGAACTATATACACTTTATTTTAACTGGAATTTTTTTAGACACCATTGGTGGTGGCCTACTTAGTTGTAAATACATCCAATTTAGGATGCCTGATCGATAACCAAATATAATATATCGTTTAAAGACTAGACAAGGTAAAATGACCTGGGATGGGAGGTTAATTGGGGATAGAGTTTAGAGGATGGAAAAAAACATGGTATCGACACTATATGGGGAGTCCTAGGGTGTTTAATTTCAGTTTCATTATAGACACTTGAAACATGTATTGGAAGAGACTCTTTTCCCTTCCAGTTGATTATTTGTTTTCCTCTATGGTTATCTATTTACATGAGAATTGTTTTTATTATATATGCATCCTTTTTTTCTTATTTATATCTGATGGTGTTTTACTTTGGTGATTATGGTATAGTCTCGCCATTAAATACTTATCATACCCTCTCTTCTTATTGGAATTAACTAACATACATTGAATAGTTCTTGAGGCCATGTGGTGAATTGGATCAGGGCACCATCTTATGGCACCCGAGATGGGATGTTACATTCATCCATGTTTTTATTTTTATAGAAAAACATTATTAATTAATTAATATGGATATAAAATAATTATAAATAATACATTATATCAAATTGGAATTTATTTCAATTTTTTTCAAAAGGTATATCTTTATAATTTCTTTTCCTTTATAAAAAGGTAATAGAATATTCTATTTTAAAGATTACGATGACAACGAATTCTCCAACCACTGTAACTACTATTTTATTTTATGGATTTAATTAAAATAATTCATATATTCTTTAAATATAAATTATATATCCTTTTATTTTTGGTATTTTATTTTTCAAAATTGGTTTTTAAATTAAAGGGTATTTCAAAATTCAAAGATTATTTTCATATGGATCTAATGGAGTTTTGAAATGGTTTTATGATGAAAATGTAGAAGGAAATTTTTTTCTTAATATGGTACATAAGAATTATATATTTGATATATTTTATCATAATAAAACATAATTAATGTGTTGATTCCCATTATATCTCATGATAAATTGGTGATATTGATACAACGTATACATTTGGTGAGCCTAGATAACACTCTAATGCATTGTGTAATGTACCTTTTATATATTATCAATAAATAGGAATTAAATAGAGGTAATTTATTCTATTTATTTAACTATGATTTATTTCTTTCTAAAAGGAGTTATGAATATTATTTTTCTATGTTCCATTAAAGTATTTTTATTTAATTTCTCTGGGTATAATTTTTTTCTTTTAGAAAAATTGTTTTTTTTCATTTAGATATAATTAATTTCATTTGTTGAAAATATATTAAAAAAGGAAAACATTTCAAAAGTTATTTTGTTTTATACAGGACTAACTAATTTCGGATTTTATATTTCCATTAACTAAGATTTTTTTCTAAACACCTATTTTTAAAATGTTCTTTGGGTAAAAAATTTTATGTTTTTCGTGCAGAAATAATTTATTTCATTCGATCAAAATACATTAAAAAATTAACCATTTCAGGAGTTCTTTTTTTTCCACAGTACTAACTAATTTCTTCTTTTTATGTCCATTTACTGAGATTTTTTTCCCATCCCATATTTTTAGAATGTTCTTCAGCGTTCTTATGAATGGTTTAGGGAATTGAATAATAATAGTTAACAGTCAGGAATATATTTCATGAAAATAAAATTATATTAATTTTCAAGATTTTATATTATTGGAAAAATTAATACTTAGTATATCTATAAACATATTAAATTTTTATTGGATTAGTGTATTTCAATTCATCAACATCTTGTCTTCAAATATTATCAATTATTTTACATTTTAATAAGAAAATTGATTTATATTAATTTAATGTGTCAATAAATTCCAAGTGTTCCCCTCTCATATCCTATAAAATATAACATATCATTACCTTTTATTTAGACATGAACAACCATTTGGTTTAACAAAGCCATACCTAAATCCCTTAATTAAATCCCTCCCCATATAGTATAGGTAGTTGTTTGATCAAAAAGCCATTCTAGGAATGATTTTATTATAAAATTTCAGCTGTTTTATAAGGAATATGATGATAAAGGATATATGTGATGAGTTATACTCAAGGTAACATGATCTCTTTTAAACATTATCCTTGAAAGATTACCTTCCATCCCATTTTCATTAATTTCTCTATTCTTCAAAAATACCTTATTAATATAATTATATTGACAAAAAAATAATATAAATGAAATTTTATTTCATGTTTTTACTTTATTCCAATAGTTTTCCAAAGGAATGTATTTGTGAATTATTTTATAATTGTTTATAAATTAAAAAATGAATTTTATATTTAAACTTATAGGACGAAAAAATCCACATAAATGAAAATTATTTTCTTTTATTATTACATTAAAGTATTTCTTATTTTATTCAATGAAAAGGCCTCTTTCACATAATTATCGGTATTTTTGTATTGGATATGGGTTTAAAAATGAAATTGTATTAAAATATAAACAAATTAACTACGTATGATACTAAAATGATATTTAAATATATTATAATGAAATTGTTGGAGCATAAAACATTTTTTCCTTATATAATACTTGAGCATTATACATGAGAAATAGGTTATCCCAATGCTGCTTGGTTAATTAGTTGGGCCCCATTATTACTCATAGTGAATGAGTGATCCCTATATATCATATTCAATGGGTGGATCTAGATAAGGATCAAATGCACCGCGTAATTTTACATGACATAATAGGAAAAAATAAGGTAAATACCAAGGTGTATTATCCTATGGATTTATCTATTCTCTATTTTTATCTAACATATGTTATGAAAAATAATTTTTCTAGTGTGTTTGAAATTAGTTTAAATTTGATTTTTATGGGTTTTAATTTTTTTTTATTTGTGAAATAACTTTGTGCATTTTTCTTATAAGTATGAATTATATCATTCACTCAAATAAATTTAAGATTAATTTAAACATTTTTGGGTTTTTATGTAATTCTCCAGACTACATAATTTATTATTTATATGTCTCTAATTTAGTATGTTATGATCATCCAATGTTTTCAAAAAAAATCATAGGGTTTATTAATATGTAAAAGAAGTGAATCAAATTTGAATTTAATTAATATTTTTAGGGTATTAATACACTTTTATTGATTAATTATCAAGAAATATGTGATCATTTTTAAGAAAATACAGTGTATACTTTAAAAATATATTTTCTTAATGAATGTTATTTATTGATTTTAGTGAGTGAATAATATAATTAATATATGAAAAAATTATAATAATTTTTTTGAGAAAAATCATATCATATTTTAAATACGAATATAGATATTTTTTTGAAATTTTTATGTTTTTCTGATAAGATTATTTTTTAATGAATAATGACCAAATAATAATTTTATTGAATGTAAAATTTTCATATAAATTATTTGTAAATTTAAAATCTATTTTATCTTATTATTAAAATTGCATCAGTTACTATTATTTAAAAATAATTCAATTATATTGTTTTAAATGGATTTTAAACAACAATTTAGTATCAAAACATTTAAATAAAAAATCCATTTTTATGAAAAAAAATATATTTTCAACACATTTTGCGGTTTAAATTTGCAAATAATTTATAAAAACAATTTACTTTGAATCATTAAAAATTTATCCAATATTAAGAATAATGTTTTATAAATTAAGTAAATGTTCCTCTTATTTTAGTAGTTATGATTAGTAATCCTAATAATTGTTTTACCAGAGAAAAGTAAAAATTTGTTGATTAAGGGAAAAGATATAATCATAATGAATGGAAAGTGACACTAACAATTCAATTTATTTTATTTTATTAGTTAATTTCATCTATAGTTCTCATAATTTAGAATATATGACCTTTATTTTCTATATAAACATTTTTTTGGTAATTTATAATATTTTATGTAATGAAACATAATAAAAATGGAATCCTCTCTATTTTATTATATTTAAATTATTGAAAAAAGGACAAATGAAAGTATATATTATTTTAAATACAAATTTGAAATATAGATTATTTTTATTTATCAAGCTAATTTATTTATAATTTTTTGTGATGAAATGATAATTATAAATACCTACCCAATAGAAATAAAATATTTATTCAATGAATAAAAAATTAAAATTAATGATTTTAAAAATATTACATTTAATATGACATAAATGAATTATTGTGTTAAATTACTCTTGTTGGTAAAATAGATATTAAAAAATATTGGATCCCTTATATTCAAATTTATTTATTTTATTATTGTATCATAATTCAATTTAAATGAATAGTTCTAAAATTAACATTAATGTTATTTTATAATAAATAATATTTCATTAAATTATTTTAAAAAACCAAAAAACACAATTTGTAACCAAGCGATTTACATGTGGTTTAATATACAATCCACGATCCATTTATAGATAAATTTTCCTTTTCTATGTATATTTCATGATCCTAAAAGATTAAAATATTTAATATCGCGGTAACTATAAAAAAGGGTTAATACAAGCTAAAATACATTGATAAGTGTAAAAAATCCAAAAAAATTGTAAAATTTTTATCAGATGATATTATTTAGACTAATAATCATCTCAATTAATAAAATTATATATTTTTATCAATTTTAATATTAAAAATAATTTATATAATTTTCATACTGTAGGAAATTCCAAGAGTTCCCCTCCCCTCTCTTAAAGGCGCATCAATTATTACCTTTTATTAATACTTCAAGAAATATTTATTCCAATAAATATCGTACCAAATCACTTAATTACATATTATCACATTTATAACATTCTTTGGTTTGATTAAAAAATAAACCAAGGTAATATTTTAGTGTAAACATTAAGAGGTTGTCCGAAGAAGAGGTACAGTTCATAACTAAACATTTCAATTTTTTCTTTTTTGAACAGTAATCAAATATTAATCAACCATGGTTAAATAATATCAAAATTATATTACAAACAATGAGTTATTATTATTTTTATATCAAAACCAAAATCCATATCTTCTTCAATCAAATGGGAATCAAAACCATTGTTGTTCTATATGGTGGATTATTGCCTCACGTGTCAGGTCCCATCCCCCAGGGCCCGTATCGTGACTACCCCAAGCCCACCTTCCATAGGCTAGGGGTTGGCGACTAGCACCAAAGGCGTAATTCCCGAAAAAACTGGGAAAGAATTGCCTTTATAAAACGTAAACACACACACAACCAGAAAACAAGCGGAAGAAAACACTAAGTAAAGTAGTATAACAAGTGTACTGAAAATACAGCAGGGTCGGAAATACAGGCCCAACAGAAAGGTAAAACTACAACTGAAAGAAATTACAACTAAAAAGACAAACAATTGAATGGTGAAGTAGCCTCCTGGATCGTCCTTCGGGTTCCTACCTGAAGGGTAGGTACAGATGTCCTCCTTAGCACTCTGCATCTATCGGTCTGCTCCGTGTGTCTTCACACCGATTGTCCTCCTCCGGGTACCGTCCAGTCCACGTACACTCTGCCTCGGTCAGTGCTGTCCATCCTCTGTATCCAACACAATGAGGTGCCGGTATAGTCCATGCAGGGGTGAGTATAATGATACTCAGTAGTGACACCAAGACCCTCAAGGTCTCACAAAATCCAACAAGTATAAACCACAAAGAAATATCTCAACAGATAACCTTTACTTAGGTATATGCCCATACATACACCTATGTTATCAAGTAACCCATATCAATCATGTGGAAAACACAAAGGTCATTGACTCAGCTCAAACCAGGATTTTATGCATGATGCCGAAAACATGGTTGTTGGAGAACTCCTCCTTTTTCGAGCACAATATTTCTGTCACGGCTCTAAGGTGCTACTCACTAACCTTAGACTGCTGAAGTACTCTTCTTGTCGAGTATCGCGAGTCTACCGCCTTACACAGTGGCGCTCCTTACCATGGGTCTGCTGCCTCACACAGTAGCGCTCCCCCTGATAGCCTAGATAGGTACTACTTCTGTCGAGTTCCACAGGTCTGCCGCCTCAGAAAGTACCACTCCTCCACCATGGGTCTGCCACCTAACATAGTAGTGCTGCCCACTAGAATAGTCAAGTCACTCTGAAACGTATCAGACAAGAAGTCATCAGGTCTCGGCTAGCTACTAGGTATCCGTACTCTATATGCTCCTCTCCGAGAGGATCCACTCCATGAGCTACTGGACGATACTCCATGTGTCATTAAGTCCCATGAAGAAGTATCTCAATGGTTCTCCACGTCACAGGGGTCTCAACGCAACAGACGGCACGTCAATCGGACGCCCGGTCTGTGAGTTATTATCATTTTTTGTCCCGGGGGCCCAGTTGGTTTTGTGTATGAACCAACCCGACCGTATCTCAACTGTACCCTGAACTACCATGGGTTATACTCAAAGGTATTATTTCTCAAGGAAATTACCAGTGCCACTGACAGTTCGTCAAACGGACGTCCGGTCTGAGAGTTATTGGATTTTCGGTTCTAGGGGCCTGATTGGTTTCTAAGCTAAACCAAACCATCCATACTCCAACTACGTCCAAACCACATGTGGAGTATTCCAAAAGAACCATCTCATCATAAGAAATATTACTTAATTGACGGAACGTCAATCGGACTTCCGATCCTTAAGTTATAAGAGTTTCCGCTATGAGGGCCTGGTTGGTTTCGGGTTCGAACCCGACAGTACCAAAACTTCGCCGAAACCTTAAGTGTAAAATGCTGAAATGACTGTCTTGATCCAAGGATTCCTACACAACTGACAGTGTGTAAATTGGAGGTCCGTAGCTCATTTTATGGGCAATTAACCAAAAACGGTCCAAAAGGGGAGGTCCGGGCCCGGTCCGACCTGGCCCCACCCACCCTGGGTCGGCCCGAACCGGGGAGACCGGCCCGGCTGGGGGGGGGGGATGGCTCGGCCAGCTGGTTGAGTGCATTGCGCAGAGCGGTGGGGGGGGGGGGGGCATTTATTGCAACCAGCAGCGCCAGCTGGCGCCGCCCCACCTTCCGAGATCCCGCGCGGCCGCGGGATCCGCTCCACCTCTGTCGCGGCCGTTGACGAGGCAGACTTCCACCGGCTGCGTGCTAGGGCGCCACCACCTCCAGGCAATCGACTGGTGTCAGCCAACGACCTGTGCCTCCTCAAAATTCCACAGGCCACTGGAGTCATTTCAGTGGTCCGTTTTAGCTTTCGTCTGTGCCGACGGTCATCTCGGGACCTGAACTCCACTACGAAAGCTCCAAATCACCGTTGTGGTTCCATTTTGTCATCTCCAAACATTATGCGCATCAGGAACGATATGAAAATGGGTCCGTACTTGTTCGGTAGTCTGTACCCATCGCATTAGTGGTTCAAATAATCATCCAACCAATTAAACGCCCATGCACGATGGTATAAATCACATATATAAAATATACAAAATCCCTCTACCTCATGGTTCTCCGTTCTTTGAAGATATCACGTAAAGGCGGATGTCAGTTCGTTGATATCATCGCAAGGGAGGAGATGAAGGTGTCGACGATCGTTGGCGTTTGTCGCTCCTTCAAAGTGCCTTCGATCCCGGCTCGAGCGTCATTCGTTGGAGTGCACCCGAAGAAGAAGTTTCATTGGCGACTTTATATTCTTCGAATCGTAGAGCGTTCTTCGTCGAGGAAGAAAACTGTTCTTCATTTGAAGAAGACTCTCCCTCTCATCCTCCTTCTCCTTAGCTTTCCACAAAGAAAAAATGCACCAACTCTCAAAATAATAGCTTGGCTACTATTTTATTCCCACACATACATTTCAAAAATTAGAATAGCCATGCAATCAATTGCTCATTAATTTAGTTTGTGGTGGAAAATTCCTGGGTGGGAGGTGGAGAGGCTCCACTATAATAAATGAGGGGAGGTGTAGAGTTTATTAGTCAAGGGGGAGTTTTCAAATTAATGAAGGGGAGATTTAAGGGGAGTTTAAGGGAGTTGTAAGGTTGGGGGTTCGTGTGGGCCCCACCTCACAAATATCCTCTCATGGGAGGTTTTGTGGGTGTGGGACCCACCAATAACCCCCCCCCCCCTTGTAGGATATAACCAACACTCAAAATAAAATTTTATGCAACAAAATTTTTATTTAATTTAATATTAAACTCAAATATATAACTTCGAACCCGCGTAAAACGCAACTGTGGTAAAGGTCCCCTTAAGTGAATATTGGCACAGTGAGTAAATCGGTGTCCTTGAATTTCAATTTCGAGAACTAGTTCAAAAGATAGAAAAACCCACATGTAAGTTTACTGAACGTACCTGAACAAAACTTTATAAATTGATTCTGGGCACACCGGGCCTCGGAATCCCGCGCTGTCAGAAACTGCGGACTCATAAAATACGAAAGAAATTAAAAAAAATCCTTAAAAATTCATTTTCATTACATCACAAACTGATGTAATTAATTTTCCATAACCTCATCCTAAGGATAGTTTTAATGAATTATTTAATTAATATATATTATATTAAATAAATATTTATAACTACTAAAATATAATATATAATTTACCTTCATACATTTTAATTTTCTAAAAAAAATAATTTTGTTTGTGTGTATGTGTTGACTACCACCACCATGAAGTAATGTGATTCATTTTTATTCACCTAAAAACATGGATGATATATATAATTATACATAAAAAAGGATATGGTGTTTATGATTTATTTAAAATAACGGTAAAATTATATGATACTTACCTTCATTCCAAAATAATCATTGAAATTTTTTAATAGTACTCATGTGTATATATCATATACCATCTCCATGATTCTGACACAGTTCATTTTTTATAACTATATATCATCATAGGTTTTAAATGTATAATTTATGTAAATTATGATAATAGTGTACTTATTATTTATTTCTAGATGATTTAATAATAACTTATTTTACCATAATGTACGTATTATAGACCATTTAGACATATGAGTTGATTATCATCAAAAAATATGACATGAACATAATTGATTATGTAATTTGATATAAAATTGTATTAAATATATTTATAGGAATACATAACATGAAATTTATTATTAAGAATGTAAGAAAATTAATATATGTTTTTTATTAAACATGATAAATAAGGTATGTGATGAATCTAACTCACTGTAAGGGTCATAATTTTAAAAATCATATTTTAGGGATATCGTTCCAATGAATTATCCTATGAACAGAGGTTTATTAAAAATATATTCTTAACGTATTTATAATGAAATATAATAATTATAAATAATTATTTTTTATTTTTTTAATAAATTAAATAGTTTTAATGAGGAATCGTTTTGCAAAATGATTGGACTTTATTTATAAAAGATAACTTGAATGCTTTATTTTATTTTATATGGAGACACTAACTTTTCCTATTACCATAACTATTATTTTATTTTTATTTTTTTTCTTTTAAAATATTTTATTTTTTATTCAAATTAATACATTTTTAACATTCATTCTGGATATTCTTGAATTGAATATGTTTTTTCAATATAAATGATCTGTCAATTTCCAAAATTGTTTTTCTTATGGATTCAAAACGTTTTTAAAAGGTATTACAATGAAAAGGTGCATGCATATAATGTTTTATTCTTGATATTTGCATGAGATTTATATATGTGGAAAAAAATTTCATGATATTTCATATACAATATGATGATCTTAGTTATAGGTCAAGATAAGTATGTGATTATTATATAGCTTAAACAATGGGTGCACCATGATAGTGGAACAATGCATTGATAAATGTTCATTATCATAATATGAAATAATTATGGTGTTAATAAAATGATTTATCCGATGTATTTAACTACTATATAGTTATTTCATTAATGGTTTATGAATAAAATTTCTATAAGATGCCAAAAAGTGTTTTTTTTCTTACTATTGGTTTTAAATTTATTTATTGATAAAGAAGAATGTATATTTATCATATAGAAATGATTTATTTAATTTTATAATATAACCCTATGATAAATGTAAACATATCATGTTTTTTCTTATTTATAATTATATTAACTAATTTCTTCTTTTTTATCTCAATTACTGATATTTTTTGGATAATCTTCTGTTTTTATAGTGTATTTCATAGGGTTTAAATATGGGTAATGGAAATAAATAATCCATCTTAGAATCCATAAAGATTTTTCATGAAATATAATAGGAATAATTTTAAAAGTTTTATATTATTAAGAAAATTTTTAACAATTATAATTGTCTAATTTTAATGCGTGTTTTGTTATGTATTATTTATGATCCCATTATCTAGAAATATAAATTGTATAGATCCTAAGGATTGAATGAAATTGAACACATGAATAAAAACTGAGGTTTATGTATTGAGTTTGGATGGGTATCTATATTAATTATTGGAGGCATGGTTTAGAAAAAATTGGATATTTGGGTGTTTCTAAGTGAGTTTATCTTAAGTTTTATATATACCATCATGGATGTATATGTTGAAGGTTTATCAAAAGTTCAATTCTTAGTTACCCCTTTGGATTTTTTTAATGATGGGTTTTGAGATGATTAATTATTTTTTTAGAAGATTTTATTTTGTTTGAGGTATATATTACCATTAGGTTTTATATGAAGGATTTTATTAGAACAATTATATAAACTTTTGGGGATATATGTAGAATGGTTTGGGAAAACCTTACAGGATAAAACATTATTTCATATTTAAGATATTTATGTAATTTTCTGGGGGGGGATTTTAATGTAAAAGTATTATAGAATTTCTATGGGTATTTTATTTATAATATCCATTTTAATTTTAATACGAATTTCATATTTTTATGATATTTTTTACTAAAATTAATGATCATTTATCAAAATCAATGGAAAATGATATAACAAAAACTTTTTGACACCATCAGATGATTTAATAATCACTTCCATGGAGAAATATTAATCAAATAATTTTAAATTATTTTTGAAAATGAAAATCATCTATGAGAAACTATATTATATATTAAAAACTATTTAATTTATCATATATATATATATATAAAGGAATATAATTTAGATTATTTAAAAATAAAAACATATATATCTCATTATTAAGGTAAATACCACCATGACCTTTATTATTTCTTCTCTAGAGAAATAGACTCCCTAATAAATAATAAAGGGGATATCAATAGAATAAAATAAGTAACTTATGTCTGGAATTATGGTTTGTTATTTTTCATATATTCGATGTATGAACCATGATAGGTTTGATATTGAAAAATCATAGGGGCATATTTTAAATAATTGATTTTTATAAATAAATTATTATGGTATAGGACAATAAAGAATGGATAATAGTTTATCAATTAAGTTTTTTTAATTATATGTTTATATATTGAGTTCTCATAAATTTGATATAGTTGTATTTTATCAATGATATTATAAGATATTTTAAATGTTATGAGAATCATGAAAAACCTAATGATTATTAAATAGTAGATTTAGTTTTTATATTTTGGAAATTTATTTTCGATGGAATCCTTTCCACTAAAAAAAGAAATGGTGAAAAGGTTATAATATTATAGAAATCATTTTAATTAAAAATTTAAAGTGTTAAATAAAAATTTTGGTTAATATGAACTTTTTGTTAAGGAAGTAATTTTTTTAATAATAATATATTTTATGAAAATATAAGCTTTATAAGAATCCCACATAGGATAAAAAATTAATTTGATGATTAATTATTTTATGGAAGATATATTTCATTTCTATGTGAAGGTTATAAGAATTTTATTAATATTGTTTTATTAAAAATAAAACCCATAGGTTGAGTGACAACCCATAAGATGGTTATGAGGATTGAACACACAACCAATGTGTAACAAGGGTATGCATAATACCACTGGAATACTTGATTTCCTAGTTTTTATGAAATTACAAATAAAGATCATTATTTTGTTGGGATCTTATGTTTTATTATATATAAAACAATGGTATTGAAAACCGAGTTGGTGATTTGGTGATTAATGATATTTTAAAATAATTTAAATATTTTGGGAACATTATATGATAAGGTAAATATAATATTAGGGTATTTTATTTTAGGAATATAGGTTGAATTATCTTTTGCCAGAATATATCATTTTAATGGTGACATAAGTAGTTTATATAAATGATTATCAAATTTTAGAGTTTTTATGATTATGAAATATTCAATTTTGAGTATACGAATTTATGAGTGATTATTTATATTACATATAAATGTATGAATTAAACTCAATAGAATATGTACAAATCTTATTAACAATTTTTGGGTTTTGAACCTGCTTGGGAATATTTCGATGAATTTTACAGATAGATCTATGTTGAAATTTTGGTATTGTTTTTTTAGTATGTGGATATTACTATTGTATGTTATTTTATAGAGGTTTATTTATTTTGGAAATTATCTGACCATGTGATAAACATTTTTGTTTTGGTTAATGTATAATGATTGAATAATATATATTATTATTTTTTGGATTATTTGATCTATTAGATGTTGTTTTTTGTCCTTTCAGAATGAAAAAATCATCTTGAATAATCAATGTCTGGAGTAAAAGATGAGATTATTGTGGAAATTATTTAATGGAAGAAATTAATCTTCTCATTTTAGAATAATTCCTTATGTTATTAGTCTAGATAATATTGAAATATATTAAATATTGGAAAAATATCTTTAAAAAAAAAGTTCCTATTACCATCATTTTAAATGAACCAATGGAAATGTGGTCAATAACTTTATCATGGTCATTCATATTATTTTGATAAATGACCATTTTCACCCTTCATCGTAACATTGACATTATGATTTTAATCCATGTGCATATTTCAAATTCCAACTAATGTTATCATATTTGGAAACCTAGTTACATGTTATTCATTTTCTTATTTTCAAGAGAGTGTTTTGTTAACTATTCTGTAAGATGCAGGATTTCAAAATAAAAATATTTAGATGAAAATACATTTATTATTAGGATCATGTTCAAATTATGTAGTTTATATTTCTAAAATTTGGGGATAATGATACATTATAATATTTATAAATTGTGGAGTTATGTTTTATAACCTGTATTACACACAACACCATACTTAAATGAAGCATAAAATAATTATTTAAATATATCTGCCATAACCTAGCTTCTGAATTTGAGTGTTTGAAATGAATTAACCAAATAAAGAAATATTAATATAAAGGTACCAATATATAATTATTTTTTTATTAATTTATTGTAAATAAGCTCTCATTTTTTAGACACCAAATTTTATTCTCTTAAAACTTTTATTATTTTAAAATTTTATTCACTACTTTTTTAGAGAAGAATATAATATATTTTTGAAACTATTAGAATTTAGATTTGATAATAAAATTCATAATTTTTGAAATCATCATATCAAAATTAGATTATGGTAAAACTTTTATAATTTTTGTTATAAAAAATATTGATGTTTCTATGATTTTTTTTAAAAAATATTCATTATAATAAAAATTGTATAATTTTTATAAGAATTTGTAGATTAAAATTAAATTTTTTGTTAGTTATAAAATTATATTTTCAAATATTTATAAAAAATTAAAATTATATAGTTTTTAATTAAATCTATACTTGAATTTAGTATAATTATTTTGTACTTAAAAAGGATTTTTTATGAAAAAAATAAATTTCATCGTATTTATCAGGATTAATATTAATTTAAATTATAAAAATTATAAAATTTGAATCTTAAAAAATTGTTTATATTTTTAGAATTAAGAGTTACAAATTTGGGAAATATTTATCATTAATTTTTAGACACTATGACTATTAATAGTATGTAATTTTATTTCAATATTAAATGTAAAATAAGTTAAGTAAAGTTAAAAATAATCTTATTAATTCTAGAAAGACACCCTTAAAATTTACTTACTTTTATTAGATGATTAAATTTTATCCATATTGATTAAAAATTAGAATTTTTATCCTTTATTATCCATATTTGCATGATTTTTACCTTTTTAATAGTTTATGTAATGTAAACTTAAAAGGTCCTTCTCTTTGTTTTATTGTCATTAAATTTTTGAAATAAGGATAAAATCATGGTATGTTTCGATTTATATATTTTTATAAAATTAAAAATTATGATTATTTATTATGGAAATTGATTTCTAATTATTTATGAAAAAGTTACCATAAACATATACATAATGTCGACACAGTATTTAATCAATTAATAAAAAAAGATAATAAATGAATTTAAAATTGTTAAAAGTAATATTATTTTAATGAATTATTGTGTTCCATGAATTTTTTAAATAGACATGAAATATTATATATGTTCTGGTTAATTATATTATAATACAATCATTTTATTATAGTTTTAAAAATTAAATTAAATTAATAGTTCCATAATTTGTATTATTGTTATTTAAAAATAAATAATATTTTTTTAATGATATGAAACCCCAAAAAATAATATGTTTTACAAGTAATTTGAATATAGTTTAAAATATAACCCATGGTCTATTTTTCACCTATTTTAATGTTATAGTTACCATCTTGGCCCTTAAAGTGAAAACTCTTTAATACCACGACAACAATAAAAAAAGGGTTAAAACTGATTAAAATTAAAATATAAAGGTGAAAATATCACATAAACCATCAAATTATTATTAGATGAGATTATTTAGAGACATACATAAAATATCATAGAATATTATAATTTTATATCTATTTTAATAGGAAAATTAATCTATATTTATTTAATATATTAAAAAATTCCGAGAGTTCCCCCACCATCTCTTATAGAAGTCCGCTAATTATTATTTTTTATTCACACATAAAGAATCCTTTTATTGGAATTCTGAACCCGAATACCTTACATTCAACCCTATATAAATATTATATTCCTTTGTATGATCAGAAAAAATATATTAGAACTATTTTCATGTAAACCATAAAAGGTTGTCTAAAGAAGAAGTATAGTTTGTAACTAAGAATTGTTTTTTGCTTAATTTTTTAATTTATTCAATTATTCTTAGATCTTTCTGAAATAAAAACCCCATAGTCATAAATATTACATGATTTTTATTTTTAGTTTCGTAACATTTATTTTTCTCATCTTCTTTCGGATGGCAATTAAATACATATTTTATGTGTAAAGTGCGCTACTACCTCACAAACTGATGTAGTTATCCTTCCATCACCTCCCCTAATGGATGGTTATAATGATGGATTTAATATATATATATATACATATATATTTATTTATATGATATTCCTGAAATATTTTTCATTTTTACATTTTAATTTATCATTTACATTCATACATGTTTATTCTCGAAAAATTAAAATGTTGTTTGGGCATATATGTGGACTTACAACTACACAAAACGATGTTATTAATTTTTAATCACTGTATAAAATTTATGATATATATAAGTATATTTAAATAATTAATATTTTATTTATGACATATTTATCATTATATAAATATAATATAATACTATACTTATTTCCATAATAGATGTTGAAAAATGGAAATGTTAAACATGCATATGTACAACATACCATCTCTAAGATTGTAATATTGTTCACTTTTTATATCTATCATTCAGGATTAGTTTTAAAAATATAATTTATTTATAAAAATATAATTATATCAATATTATATCTCTACATATTATTTAATAATGAAACATTTGACAATAGTCAACCTACCAATGTCATTTTAGATATATGATCTTAATAGCATCAAAACATCTGATGTGATATTAATTTATTATTTAATTTTATATAACATTGTATTACATTAACATAAAAAAATAATGAACATGAAAATATTTATCACAAAATTAATTAATTAAAATAAGTTCATTATCCAGCAATATAAATAACCAATGTGATGAGTCATACTCTATTTAAGATACTTCATTTAAAAATCCTTTTTATTTTTTCCATTCCAACAATTTTTCAAACATTTTCATATTAAAAAAATACCTTATTAAAGTATTTATATGGAATTAAAAGAATTATAATTATAATTTTATTCATATTTCTATTTTATTTCAATTTTATTTATAAGGAATGTTATTACCCAATTTTTTGTCATTCATTACAAAATACAAAAGTAATATTATATTTTAATATATATAGAGACAATGATATTTCCATCCATCATAACCATATTTTTATTTTTCACTTACATTAAAATTTCTCATGATATATTAATAGAAAAACTACATTTCCATTTATTTTTGAAGGCTTACTTGCGAATATGGGTTTTGAAATGAAATGGTATTTCAATATCTAATAGTTTTTTCCATAATGGATTAAAACGTTTTTAAAAGATATTATGAAAAAATGACCATGAATAAAATATTTTATTTATTATATAGTACTTGATAATTATATATGTTAGATGATTGATACTTATACATATTATATGATTGATTAAACCACATTATATCATTTCAGGAATAGATGATCTCGATATATCTTATATAATGGTAGAACTCTGATAATACTCCAATGCATTTGATAATATTCTATACTATGGGACTTACTGAGGATGTATCCCTTATTGATTTAATAGGGATCTAGTTATTTAAGAAACAAGTTTTGAATATAATTTAACTAAGATACTTGATAAGTGTTTTATTTTATTTTTTATAGGTTTTAATGGTTTTCTAAGAGTAATTTTTTTATGTATCTTGAACTATATCAAATTATTCCTTTAAAAAATACCTTAATTTCAATCATTTTATAATAAATTAATAATTTAAAAATAATACTAGAAAATAATTTCATTAAAGGATAAATTGAATTTTTGAAATTTCATTCCTATAAATTGTGTAATTTCAACGATAAATATATCTCATAGGATTTGCAATATTTATGAATAATATCAATAAATTTTAAGTAAAATATCATTCATAAAGTTTATAACACATTAAATAATAAATCATTAAACAAATTTCTCTAGAAATAGAATTTGAAAAGAGTGTAAACTGTTTTCTCCTTTAACTCAGATTTTGGAAAATAATAAGAATATTTTCTTTACATAGTTTTTTGTAAAATTTAAAACAATGTTTTCATAAAAAAATTAATTTTATTAATATTTCTAAAAATAATAAATAAATGTTTGAAAAAAAATTCCCTTTCAAGTAAGAATTTTTGAAACATGGAAATAATTATTTTTTCAAAAACCAATTTTCTCTTAAAATAATATATTAATTTTAAATACATGATTAACTTATAGATGTGTTTTAAGAAAAATGAAATATGATTTTTTAAATAGAATATCCCTTACCATAAAAACATGAAGAAAATTATTCTTTTTGAAGGAAGACTATTAATAATTGGATTTCTTGCTTTTCTCACTTTTTCTTAGAGACCCCGCACCAAAAATGTCTTTTGGTTTCAAAAATGATCTTGTCAAACCCATTATGAATTATCCATTAAATATATGTCCCTTATACTATTTATTATTATATGTAATAATATTTGAAGGTTTCAATGCATTTATTTAATATGGATGTGTATATATATGTTCTATTGATATCATGGAATATATGAAAAATGTAATTGTATCTCTATAGAGCCATAAGAATTGATATTCATAATTGAGGGAGATTTATATTTTTTAATATCCTAAACATAAATCTCATGCTCATGCTAGCTTACTAATAACGCTATAAAATGTGAAAACACACACCATGATTAAAATTTCACTATAAAACATATATATATATATATATATCTAGATCATTTGTAATGGTTTCTACTGATGATATATTTATAAACAATATATAAGTATATATAACTCATCATCATTACTGGTGTAACCTAAGATGGAAAATATGAAGCCCTAAAACATAGATAATTCATAGAAAATATTTTATTTTAGGTCAGTTTCCCCGATATAATTTATTAATTCCTTCTATGATGACCCCATAACACAATAAAGAATATAATAGATGTCCAATTATATTTTTAATATGTGTTTCATCCATTCCATTAATTATATTGTTATATATATATATATATCATCTTTATCATGAATCCTCCAAAATTAAATAATACCCTCCAATAAATTTGACTTCAAGCTAATCCATCTATCGTTTATGCATGTGGGGATGAATGTGAGTTATTACATTAGAAGGGTAAGAATAAAATGTCTTTGAAAGTTTTATGTTTATCACTATGTTTAAGTTGATACTATAATATTTTAGAAATACACCATTGGTGAAATAAAATAGAAAATATTTAAGAGTATGTTTCTAATTGAATGAAAAATACCGTCAATTTGTGATCCCACATCAAAAATTATAATTTTTGAGTGCACACATATAATATTTCCATGTCATCTACTAATCGAGCAAAGGAATCAAGGTCGGAACTCTGAAACACTTCACACACAAGCAACACACATTCATACTACCACACATTATGGATCTGTCACCCCCATGTGTATTCCATTGTGCACTCTTCACACCATCCAATCATGTCTCAACAGGCACATTCCATTGTTTCCACCATATTCCTCTTTAATTGACCAGCCTCCCACTTTGTGGACCTTAGGTCCCACCTGTTGATATGGTTAGTCCTCTGTGGGGTTATTTTTTCCTAATTTTTTAGCTCTTAAAAAAAATTTGAATTAATTGTCTTATCATTTCATGAATTAATAAATATATACATACATTTAGAATTTTCATAATTTCAAAATATATTTAGTATAATACAATGTCATAATGTCACATTTATATCAATTTTCTGAAAAATCAACATATTTTTGTCAAAAAAATATTTTTAAACACTTCTTTAAAAACAAAAAATAACTAAATTTTCATTTAAAAATTATCATTTTACTATAACTTAAAAAATACTACTAATTTAGCTTAAATAGTCTTAATTTTATTAATATTGAATTAAAATATATTTTTCCATATTTAATATTAAAATTTATTAAGAAAATATCCATTATATATTAATGAAAATATTATTCTATAAAAAAATATATCCTATAAAATAATAAAAATGAAGCATGTCTTCTCATTGGAAAATGATATCCTAATTGAAAACCATGATTTTTTGTTACTGTATTTTCACTTTTCAAGAGAAATTTTTATTAATGTTTTTCTACAATGTGGGATTTGAACAAATTAATTTTCAGATGGAAAACCATTGATTACCCAAATAAAGTTCAAATTCTGAGGATATGATTTTATAAATAAATGGAAAATTTATCAGCCTGATATTTTAAAATAATGAAATTATGTTTGAAAATATTTATGATATACAACACAATGATTAAATGGAATGTGGAATATTATTAATTATGTATGATAATTATGACCTATCCATTTAATTGATAGGTTTGAGAAGGATTAAAAAAATTCTAATATATATATACTGATCTTAGTTAGTACATATTTATTTTTTTTTCATGAGTAAATAAGATCTCAATTTTTATAAAATGTATTTTATTTGTTAAAAATATATTTAATTTAAAAAATTTATTATTTTTTATTATTTAATATAAAAATTAATTTATTTTTCTATAAAAATTTTATTTTATATAAAGTGTATCACTTTTTGAAATCATCAAATTAAAATTATCTTATGGTGAATTTTTACTATTTTTCGTAAAAGATTGATTTTTCATCGAATAGTGAATAAAATGAAAATTTTATTATAGAAATTATTTTATTTTAATGTATTCATAAATTAATTTTTTATTTCAAATTATCCATAAAATTAAAATACTTCATTTTGGTTTAAAATAACACAATTATATACTTTGTGATGAATTTTATATATTATTTTAGCTTAAAAACATTATTATACATAAAGAATTTTTTTTTTGAAAATACTATTTTTCATCGTGTTTTGGGAGATTAATTTTAAACTAATTTCATCAAAAAAAATTCTATCATTAGAAATTTATTCCATATTTACAATAACGAATTTTAAATTTTCTTAATATTTCCCTTTTATTTTTACTTATTATTAATATTAATCATAGTATATTTATTTACCACAGTAAAAGTAATGTCGATTAATTAAGGGTAAAGAGTTGTGATATTGATTTTAAAGTGAACCTAAAAATTCATTAATTTCATTTGTTGAGTAAATTTTATCCATAATCACCCAAAATTAGAATATATTTCCTTTATTTTCAAATATAAAAGATTCTTAGACATTGCAATATTTTATGTGAAAAAAAGATAATGATGTCATTCTATTAGTTTTATTAACATTACATTTTTAAATAAAGAAAAAATGAAGTTATTTTTAGTTATTAATAATAGTTTAAAATATAAAATATCTTTTTTATCCTATCAATCTATTATTAATATTTAGTGACGAAATATTTAGCTTAAATGTCTATACAACGTCGATACAGGATTTATTGAATTAACAGAAAAATAAAATAAATGATTTTAAACATGTCAAAACTGATATAATTTGAATTAATTATTTTGTTCTATGATTATTTAATATAATAATGAAATATTATATAGGTTTTTATTTCTTATATTCAAATTCCATTTTTTCTTATAATTTACAAAGTTAAATGAAATTAATATTTCCAAAATTGACCTTTATTTTATATGATAAAAAATAATATCTTATTAAATGATTTAAAAATAAAAACATTATACACTGGTCCACGTAATTTGGATATGGATGAAAATATAAAACATGGTATACTTATTGTCAATTTGTTTTATATTACTTTGATATCCATTGATGAATAAAATCTTTAATACAATGGTATTTTCTAAAAAGGGTTAAAACATGTAAAAACAAAAGGATAAGGGTGAAAACATAACATTGAAAATGTAAAATGTTAATTGAATGGTATTGTTTTATGAATTTTAAAGTTATATTATAACATTGTCAATTTTTAACAATATTAATATTTAAATTAATATATATTTAGTTAATAATTTTTATAATTACAAGGTTATATATCCCCTATTATATAAAATGGAACCACTTATTCTCTTTTATTAACACACCATGAACCATTATTCAAATAATACCTAACCAAATAATATAATTACATAACATAAAATTTATTAGATTACTTTTTTTATCAAAAAATAAAACTAGAAATAATTTGGTGTAAACCTTAACTGGTTGTCTGATGAAGAGGTACAATTCAAAAATAAGTGTTTTAATTATGTTTCTATATCTACATTCATCAAATAATCACAAATGATGATGAATTAATAAAAATAATATATTACATATACATATATTTTATTTTTTAAAATTTATAACATGTATCCATCTCATCTTCCATCGAATGGGAAATATATCCATGATTCATGTATACGACAAAAAACATCCTTGAGAACTGATATAATCCCTTTTACATAACCTCATGTTAAAAATAGTATTAATTATGTTTTTAATATATATATATATATATGTGATATTTAGGATATATTTTTAAATATTAATATATAATAAATCATTTATTTTCATACCCTTCCATTCACTGAAAAATGATAAAGATGTTTGTGTATGTGTTGACTACCACCACCACAGTTTGATGTGATACATCTCTCAACACCATATAACATAGATGATATATAAATTTATATTTAAATAAATAATATGGTATTTATTATATAATTATAATTTCCACTAATAAAATATTATACTTACCTTCTTTCCATAATGAACGTTGATAATTAGAAATGTTACGTATGCGTACAAACGCCTTACAGTGTCCATCATTGTAACATAGTTCATTTTTAAAAACCATATTTAATGATTGGTTTTAAAATTACTATTTATGAATAAATAAGATAATTATTTCATGATTATTATTCTTTATAAGATGTATTAATGATCTTTTTGATAATAATCATCCTATCAAAGTCATTTTGAACATATGAGTCGAATATCATCAAAACATCCAATTTGAACTTAATTAATTAAGTAATTATATAAACCTTGGTATTAAATAATATAAAAGGTATAAAAAATTTAGACGTTTCTTTATTAACTTATATAATTTATATATGTTTTTCATTAATGAATATATTGTGTGTATTTGATGAATTTGACTGGAGGTATGAGACTTTCTTTCAAAAATACTCTTTTAAAGATTATATTTCAACTCCTTCTATTCCATATCCTTATTTTAAAAAATATGTTATTTATTTATTTATATGAAAAAATATTAATTATAAGGTATATTTTATTACTATTTTCAATATCGTTAAGGGGTTTTCAATATGATTTTTAACGATATGTTTCTACTTTATTTACCAAAGTCAACATGAATATTGTATTTTAATGTATATAGTGGCAAGAAATTATTCACATTTACCTAAAAATTATTTTATTTTTTGATTCCTTTAAAAGGATTCATTTATTCTTCAAATAGAAACCATTGATCCCATTATCCCTATATGACCATGATTTTGTCATTTAAAATATTTTATGTAATGGAAATTCCAAAATATCATTCACTTTGTTTTATTAACATTTCATTTGTGGAAAAGGGATAAATACCAATTATCATTACATATAAATTTTAATTTTAAACATAAATGAATTTTATTTATCATGGAAATTTATTTAGAGTTTTAGTGATTAAATAATTACCATAAATGCAAATGAAATGTCAAAATAGTATTTATTTGATTAATTGAAAAATAAAATGAATGAAATTAAAAACTTTAAAAGTAATATGATATATATTAATTATAATTTCCCCTATTTTTCATATTAATATAAAATATTTTATTAGTGTTATTTCATTACATTGGAATTTAATTAATATTTTTTTACTTTTAAAAGTCAAATAATTTGTTAAGTTAAAAAATTAACATTAATTATTTTATAATAAGTTATATTTAACTAATTTACATAAAAATACAAAAAACTATGGATTTAGTAGTTATTGAAATAATAATGAAAATATCAATTGTGGAATATTTATGGTCCAATTTTCCTTTTGAGTGACATTCTTGACAAATTATGTGTAAATTATTTAATGTCGTGGTAATTTTCAAGAAGGGTTTAAACAGGTTAAAACCAAAATATTTCTTTGGCCAATCACTATCCAAATAAATTACTTAAATAAAATCTGTATTCTTGTATGACTTTTCATGATAAAAAAACAAACTTAGTTATACTTTTTCTGTAAATTTTAAGTGTTATTTAGAGAATAGTTATAGTTCCTAACCAAACACATTCACTTAGTTTTTCATATTATGTATCAAAATACTATTAATCCATGATGAAATAATAACATGTATTTATCTCAAGTAATGATATTTATATTTTTAATTTCTAAACAAATTTTGGTTTCCTCTTCTAAAAAATGGGAAACAAAACCATCTTTCATGTGTACGACAGACTACATTCTCACAATCTAATGTAATACATTTTATATCACCTCATATTAAGGATTTTTATAATGATCGATTTAATATATACATATTATATTCATCAATAATTTACATCTCCTTATAAGTTTTTTATCATCCATTTTATTAACATTTCATTTCAAAATAAAAGATAACATCATTCACTCTTGTGTGTGGACTACCCCCTCCATGAAGTGATGCTAATCACTTTTCATCACCACATACCACAGTTGATATATATATATATATCCGTATATAAAAATGATATAATATGGTGTTTATAATATTATGATAATTATATAATTATAAAATAATAATTAATTTCATTCAATAATGATTGTTGAAAATTGTGAATGTTACTCATTTTATGTAAGACATTTTGTCTCCACAATTATAACATTATACATTTTTCATAACCATATTTCAGGATTTTATTTAAATTAAACTTGATGTAAAAAATATAATTATGTCATTATTATTATTATAAATATTATTAAATAATTATTCCTTTGACCAAATTCAACCTACTCATGTAATTTTGGACATATGAGCTGAATATGATCAAAATAAACAAAATAGGTGGAAATGATTAATTAATTGAAAATAAAATGGAAATAACTAAAATAAAAAATAAAAATTAATTTCAAAATTGATCATAAGAAATTATATAATTATTATATGTATGTTATTAAATATGAAAAATTACATATGTGATGAGTCTGAATCAAGGTAATGGACATTCTTTTAAAAATCATCTATTAATGTTTCCCTACCAAAATTATATCTTCCGTGACTATATTTTTCAAATATATCTTATTGATGTATTTTTATTGATATAGACGAATTATAATAGGAATTTTATGAATCTTTTTTAACATTAGTTCAATTGTTTTCAAAAAGAGTCTTTTTATGGAATGTTTTGAATTTCTTTAAAAAAGGAAAAATTGATTATTCTTTTTTAACAAATATAAAAATAATGTTCTTTCCTGACACCGTTAACATTGTTTTATTTTTTTGATTCCTTTAAAAAATTTCATGTTTCATTAAATAAATCCATTTTACTATTACTTCTAGGTATTTTGTTTTTGAAAACATGTTTTGAATACGAATTGTACTTCTATATCTGAAATTGTTTTCCATATGGGTAAAGTGAGTTTATTAAATATTTTGTGATGAAGAGGAAAATTAATTAAATGTTTCATTCATAATATAGTAAATTAAAAATATATATGTGAAATGGATAAACCAAATATAGATTATATAATGGGTAGATACCCATTATAATACGTGACTAATTGGTGATCTAGATATTGGTTAAATTTTGGGTTCACCTTGATAGAGCTCCAATGAATTCAGTGATCATCTATTCATTACTAAACCTGTGAAACTAATTTTTAATAAATATGATGAGATGAAAATTATTTCACAATCGTTTTTGAAAATTGGAAAAAATCCTTTCGTTATTGACACTTTGAAATTTATATTAAAAACATTGTATTTTATATTAAATAAAAAATATTTGATCTCGAACATAAATTTCCTAAATATAATTCTTGGATTCTCAACCAAATTTCATAAGGAATACTTATAAAATCATATAATAATTTATATCACTTTCAAAAGCAATATTATTTCAATATATAAAAAATGTGGAAGTAATTGCCGATTTATGCTTGATATATCCATACCTTTCATTTTTAAATTATTATCAATTTATAATATATAATGATACTTGAAAAATTCATAACAAAACATTGGGGCTTCTGAGGATGTTAGAGATCAATTTTGAGGAAAAATTACACTTGAGGTCAGGGGTTCACTCCCCATTCCACATCATCATAACCAATATCCATGATTCATATTTTTAAATAGAACATTTTGTTAATGCATACATTCCACATTATAAATTCATTAAAACATTATTTAAAAAAATATCATAAAAATTATAAAACACTATACTTTTTCATAATATTAATTAAAGATAATGCATACATTATATAATAAATCCATAAATTCATAAGCATGATTTAGAAAATCTTCTTTGATATTTAAATTGAATAAAATATATTATAAACAATCATGGAATGTTTGGAATATCTATAATCCATGGTCAAATATATAATCAAGAATAACATCCATAAATTTTATTGACAATTTAATTAGAAATTTGATAACGTTAAATCCCACATTAAAATTTTAAATGAAATTATTGAAATAGATTCCTCTGGAAAATGGCACTGGAAATTAAATAAAAAAATTTCTGATTAAATAGGATTTTTTGAATATTTAAATAGGAGATCTCAAATAAAATTCAATTAAAAATAATGTTTTCAAAAACATGAAAGATTTTTTTTTCTCAATGAACCAATTTATGTTTATTATTCCTTTTTTATTTATTTATTTCCATGTTTTATCAAATTACATAATAATTTACGTTTATGTCAAATTTTTTTTCATGTTCTTGTTATTTGTCCAAAATGACATTCAAATGATGACTATGGCCGATGAATTTAATATTAAATGATATAAATTAAAATAATACTAATATATTTTACAATTATGAACATAAATTATGAATTTAAACCAATAATGAAATTTGGTTGTGAAAACCAAACAACATTTTAATCATAGAGATGGTATGTCCTATATAATTATAACGATGATTCCATTTTTCAACGATTATATTGGTAATAAGTTATGTATAATTTTATCTTTATATATTGAAAATAATATCTAAAATTCTATATTATTTCTTTCAATACCAATATATATACCATCCATGTGATTTTGGATGAAAAACAAATAACATCACTTCGTGGATAGTCCACACATACAGACAAATGACATTATCAATTTTTAGTGAATTAAAAGATATGAAATTTAATGATATATTATCTTTTAATAAATATAAATATATAATTTATATAATAAATATAAAATAATTACATAATTATTTCCAGTTTCAAGAGAAGGTGATGGGAAAAAAATTACATATGTCTCTGATGTAGCAATCCTCTGCATATAGAAATGATGGTTTCTTTTCCAATTTTATAGAAGAGGAGATATATTTCAGTGATTACATTAAAATAATTAAATTTTAGTATATCTAATATAATGGATTTATTATTTCATAATGTTTTAAAAATATTTTATGAAGATAAAAAAATAAAGAAAAATAAAATTCTTAGTTATGAATTAAACCATTTTATTCAAATACCCTCTTTTTTTTACAACACATGATTTCAAAGATTGGTTTTATAACTAAAAAAGGACTCTAAGAAATGGAATTGGATCTATATAAGTTATTTATTTTAGTATTCCATCATCTAAATAGTTCTTGATGTATGAATAATGTATAATAATAGGTTCCAATTTATATGATAGGGGAGGGGAATCAATGAAATTCTTAATGTATTAAATTATTATAATTTAATTTCCACATTAAAATGGGTCCAAATAGATAATATTTGAATAATTATGAGAAAAAAATTAAATAAAATTTTTAAGGGATTAGCTTTCATTTTTAGCCATATATTTTTTAACCCCCCATTAACTATTTCAACAACTACGGTGATATCAATGTTTTTAACTCTTAATGAGTTAATATATATACTATATATTTAAAATTGGTATCTAAATTTAACATGGATGATATTTTAATCAATAATAAACTAAATTTGATTGATAAATTATTTTTATGAACATTAAATTATTTAATATAATATCATTTATTATAAAATAGGATTAACATCATTTTTGGAACATTGTAATTAATTTGAATTCTAAAACTATAAGAAAACAATATAATAAGAATGCAAGGAATTAAAACCTATATTATATTTCATGTATTTCTATAAAATCATGTAACTCAATAAATCATTAAAATTTATTTTTGATTACAATTTTTATAATCATTTATTAATTTATTATATTAATTTAATAAATATTTTATTGTCATTACATGGTCCATTAATTTAATTATTTACTCAATGAAAATTTTAAATAAATCACTGTTACAATGTAAAATAATTTATATTTAATTTTAATTTTCAAAAATGATCATAAAATAAATTTTAAACCTATGTAAAAAATTTATAGATAATAAAACAAAGAGATAAAAAAAATTTACATCTCATTATTTAAAATATTATAAAGTTAAAAATCATGGACACATGGAAAAAAGGAATATAAATTCAGATTTTGGGTGATTATGGATATAATGAACTAATCCAATAAAACAAATGCCTTTTATGGTAACATTATATCTTTATAACATTTAATTAACAAATTTTACCTTTATTATTGTATCAAAATTTACTACGAATAATATTCATAATGACTACAAGAAAAAGTGAAATATTAATAAAAATTGGATATAAAAATTACAAATATAGAATAAATTTCCCAACATTAAAATAATATATTTTTTAGTACTTAATTATAAATCAAACCAAAAAATGTGATGAAAAATAGTTTGTAGGGAATTCTCCCTTTTTACGTACAAAACTATTTTTAAAATAAATTTAAGTATAAAAATATTTAAAAATACTAAAATGTTATTGTTTTTAATAAAAATTCACTAATTAAATATTCAAAATATACAAAAATATAATATTATAAATAAATTAACAAAAAAAATTCAATTTTCAATAAAATTAGTATTGTTTTCACTATTCATTGAAAATTCATGCATTTCAGAAAAATCTCAAAATTTCACCATAAAATAATATTTATTTTATAATTTAAGAAATACTATCCTTATAGTTAAATAAAATTTATAAAATATAGAATAATTAATTATGATATTTTCTAACAAAAAACAATAAAACCAATTTTTGATGAATCATATTTTTGAAGACTAAAATGACTTTCTTAAAAAAAAAATCTATGATTATTTAATAATAATAAATAAATAAGTTTATATTTATTTAGAACATTATAAATATATATATATATATATCCTAATGTATTTAATACTATATAAGCCATCTAATTTAACGACATGGTTATAACAGTCACATTTAAATAATAATATTTCACATTTCGTTTAAGCATTATGTTTTATATCTTATATGCTATCGGAAAAAGTATTTCATTTAAAAAATAAGGATGTTACATTATACCCCCTTTATGAAATTTCCTCCTCATAATTTTTATATTGTAATTGAAATAAATGGTTTACCATCAGAAAATTACACTGTTTAAATCCCACATCATAAAATTGGTTAATAAAACATCCTTTTCAAAAGTAGTGAAAGGAAATATGATGGTCAAATATAATAACACATAACTAGGTTTCAAAATAGGACATAATTAGTGGGATGTGTAAATATATAAATATAAGAGAATCCAAATATCCAAATAATAATAGAGAGGGACATAGGTCACTAATAATAAGAATGTGAATAATATTGAGAATGATAATGACCATAGGACCATAGATTCATTGGAAATGAAGGTAATGGAATACCATTTCTTCAAGATATTTTTCATATAATTGAATAATTATATTATCACGAAGAATATGAAAATGAGGAAATACACTTACATTATTAGTATAATTTCATCCTTTAATTAACTTCCATCATAATATAATTTTTTTTAAAACGTTGAGTATCCAATGTGATTTGTAAGGAATGTTATTACCCAATTTTTTGTCATTCATTACAAAATACAAAAGTAATATTATATTTTAATATATATAGAGACAATGATATTTCCATCCATCATAACCATATTTTTATTTTTCACTGACATTAAAATTTCTCATGATATATTAATAGTAAAACTACATTTCCATTTATTTTTGAATGCTTACTTTCGAATATGGGTTTTGAAATGAAATGGTATTTCAATATCTAATAGTTTTTTCCATAATGGATTAAAACGTTTTTAAAAGATATTATGAAAAAATGACCATGAATAAAATATTTTATTTATTATATAGTACTTTATAATTATATATGTTAGATGATTGATACTTATACATATTATATGATTGATTAAACCACATTATATCTTTTCAGGAATAGATGATCTCGATATATCTTATACAATGGTAGAACTCTGATAATACTCCAATGCATTTGGTAATATTCTGTATCATAATATTCTATACTATGGGACTTACTAAGGATGTCTCCCTTATTGATTTAATAGGGATCTAGTTATTTAAGAAACAAGTTTTGAATATAATTTAACTAAGATACTTGATAAGTATTTTTTTTATTTTTTATAGGTTTTAATGGTTTTCTAAGAGTAATTTTTTTATGTATCATGAACTATATCAAATTATTCCTTTAAAAAATACCTTAATTTCAATCATTTTATAATAAATTAATAATTTAAAAATAATACTAGAAAATAATTTCATTAAAGGATAAATTGAATTTTTGAAATTTCGTTCCTATAAATTATGTAATTTCAACGGTAAATATATCTCATAGGCTTTGCAATATTTATGAATAATATCAATAAATTTTAAGGAAAATATCATGCATAAAATTTATAACACATTAAATAAGAAATCATTAAACAAATTTCTCTAGAAATAGAATTTTAAAAGAGTGTAAATTATTTTCCCCTTTAACTTAGATTTTGGAAAATAATAAGAATATTTTCTTTACATAGTTTGTTGTAAAATTTAAAACAATGTTTTCATAAAAAAAATTAATTTTATTAATATTTCTAAAAATAATAAATAAATGTTTGAAAAAAAATTCCCTTTCAAGTAAGAATTTTTGAAACATGGAAATAATTATTTTTTCAAAAACCAATTTTCTCTTAAAATAATATATTAATTTTAAATACATGATTAACTTATAGATGTGTTTTAAGAAAAATGAAATATGATTTTTTAAATAGAATATCCCTTACCATAAAAACATGAAGAAAATTATTCTTTTTGAAGGAAGACTATTAATAATTGGATTTCTTGCTTTTCTCACTATTTCTTAGAGACCCCGCACCAGAAATGTCTTTTGGTTTCAAAAAGGATCTTGTCAAACCCATTATGAATTATCCATTAAATATATGTCCCTTATACTATTTATTTTTATATGTAATAATATTTGAAGGTTTCAATGCATTTATTTAATATGGTTGTGTATATATATGTTCTATTGATATCATGGAATATATGAAAAAGGTAATTGTATCTCTATAGAGCCATAAGAATGGATATTCATAATTGAGGGAGATTTATATTTTTTAATAACCTAAACATAAATCTCATGCTCATGCTAGCTTACTAATAACGCTATAAAATGTGAAAACACACACCATGATTAAAATTTCACTATAAAACATATATATATATATATATATCTAGATCATTTGTAATGGTTTCTACTGATGATATATTGATAAACAATATATAAGTATATATAACTCATCATCATTACTGGTGTAACCTAAGATGGAAAATATGAAGCTCTAAAACATAGATAATTCATAGAAAATATTTTATTTTCGGTCGGTTTCCCCGATATAATTTATTAATTCCTTCTATGATGACCCCATAACACAATAAAGAATATAATAGATGTCCAATTATATTTTTAATATGAGTTTCATCCATACCATTAATTATATTGTTATATATATATATATATCATCTTTATCATGAATCCTCCAAAATTGAATAATACCCTCCAATAAATTTGGCTTCGAGCTAATCCATCTATCGTTTATGCATGTGGGGATGAATGTGAGTTGTTACATTATAAGGGTAAGAATAAAATGTCTTTGAAAGTTTTATGTTTATCACTATGTTTAAGATGATACTATAATATTTTAGAAATACACCATTGGTGAAATAAAATAGAAAATATTTAAGAGTATGTTTCTAATTGAATGAACAATACCGTCAATCTGTGATCCCACATCAAAAATTATAATTTTTGAGTGCACACATATAATATTTCCATGTCATCTACTAATCGAGCAAAAGAATCAAGGTCGGAACTCTGAAACACTTCACCCACCAGCAACACACATTCATACTACCACACATTATGGATCTGTCACCCCCATGTGTATTCCATTGTGCACTCTTCACACCATCCAAACATGTCTCAGCAAGAACATTCCATTTTTTCCACCATATTCCTCTTTAATTGACCAGACTCCCACTTTGTGGACCTTAGGTCCCACCTGTTGATATGGTTAGTCCTCTGTGGGATTATTTTTTCCTAATTTTTTAGCTCTTAAAAAAAATTTGAATTAATTGTCCTATCATTTCTTGAATTAATAAATATATACATACATTTAGAATTTTCATAATTTCAAAATATATTTAGTATAATACAATTTCATAATGTCACATTTATATCAATTTTCTGAAAAAGCAACATATTTTTGTCAAAAAAATATTTTTAAACACTTCTTTAAAAACAAAAAATAACTAAAATTTCATTTAAAAATTATCATTTTACTGTAACTTAAAAAATGCTACTAATTTAGCTTAAATAGTCTTAATTTTATTAATATTTAATTAAAATATATTTTTCCATATTTAATTATAAAATTTATTAAGAAAATATCCATTATATATTAATGAAAATATTATTCTATAAAAAATATATCCTCTAAAATAATAAAAATGAAGCATGTCTTCTCATTGGAAAATGATATCCTAATTGAAAACCATGAATTTTTTTACTCTTTTTTCACTTTTCAAGAGGAATTTTTATTAATGTTTTTCTATAATGTGGAATTTGAACAAATTTATTTTCAGATGGAAAACCATTGATTACCCAAATAATGTTCAAATTCTGAGGATATCATTTTATAAATAAATGGAAAATTTATCCGCCTGATATTTTAAAATAATGAAATTATGTTTTAAAATATTTATGATATACAACACAATGATTAAATGGAATGTGGAATATTATTAATTATGTATGATAATTACGACCTGTCCATTTAATTGATAGGTTTGAGAAGGATTAAAAAAATTCTAATATATATATACTGATCTTAGTTAGTACATATTTATTTATTTTTCATGAGTAAATAAGATCTCAATTTTTAGAAAATGTATTTTATTCGTTAAAAATATATTTAATTTAAAAAATTTATTATTTTTTATTATTTAATATAAAAATTAATTTATAATTCTATAAAAATTTTATTTTATATAATGTGTATCACTTTTTGAAATCATCAAATAAAAATTATCTTATTGTGAATTTTTACTATTTTTCGTAAAAGATTGATTTTTCATCGAATAGTGAATAAAATGAAAATTTTATTATAGAAATTATTTTATTTTAATGTATTCATAAATTAATTTTTTATTTCAAATTATCCTTAAAATTAAAATACTTCATTTTGATTTAAAATAACACAATTATAAACTTTGTGATGAATTTTATATATTATTTTAGCTTAAAAACATTATTATACATAAAGAATTTTTTTTGAATATACTATTTTTCATCGTGTTTTGAGAGATTAATTTTAAACTAATTTCATCAAAAAAAATTTGTATCATTAAAAATGTATTCCATATTTACAATAAAGAATTTTAAATTTTCTTAATATTTCCCTTTTATTTTTACTTATTATTAATATTAATCATAGTATATTTATTTACCACAGTAAAAGTAATGTCGATTAATTATGGGTAAAGAGTTGTGATATTGATTTTAAAGTGAACCTAAAAATTCAATAATTTCATTTGGTGAGTAAATTTTATCCATAATCACCCAAAATTAGAATATATTTCCTTTATTTTCAAATATAAAATATTCTTAGACATTGCAATATTTTATGTGAAAAAAAGATATTGATGTCATTCTGTTAGTTTTATTAACATTACATTTTTTAAATAAAGAAAAAATGAAGTTATTTTTAGTTATTAATAATAGTTTGAAATATAAAATATCTTTTTTATCCTATCAATCTATTGTTAATATTTAGTGACGAAATATTTAGCTTAAATGTTTATACAACGTCGATACAGGATTTATTGAATTAATAGAAAAATAAAATAAATGATTTTAAACATGTCAAAACTGATATAATTTGAATTAATTATTTTGTTCTATGATTATTTAATATAATAATGAAATATTATATAGGTTTTTATTTCTTATATTCAAATTCCATTTTTTTCTTATAATTTACATAGTTAAATGAAATTAATATTTCCAAAATTGACCTTTGTTTTATTTGATAAAAAATAATATCTTATTAAATGATTTAAAAATAAAAACATTATACACTGGTCCATGTAATTTGGATATGGATGAAAATATAAAACATGGTATACTTATTGTCAATTTGTTTTATATTACTTTGATATCCATTGATGAATAAGATCATTAATACAATGGTATTTTCTAAAAAGGGTTAAAACATGTTAAAACAAAAGGATAAGGGTGAAAACATAACATTGAAAATGTAAAATGTTAATTGAATGGTATTGTTTTATGAATTTTAAAGTTATATTATAACATTATCAATTTTTAACAATAATAATATTTAAATTAATATATATTTAGTTAATAATTTTTATAATTACAAGGCTATCCATCCCCTATTATATAAAATGGAACCACTTATTCTCTTTTATTAACACATCATGAACCATTATTCAAATAATACCTAACCAAATAATATAATTACATAACATAAATTTTATTAGATTACTTTTTTATCAAAAAATAAAACTAGAAATAATTTTGTGTAAACCTTAACTGGTCATCTGATGAAGAGGTACAATTCAAAAATAATTGTTTTAATTATGTTTCTCTATCTACATTCATCAAATAATCACTAATGATGATGAATTAATAAAAATAATATATTACATATACATATATTTTATTTTTTAAAATTTATAACATGTATCCATCTCATCTTCCATCGAATGGGAAATATATCCATGATTCATGTATACGACAAAAAACATCCTTGAGAACTGATATAATCCATTTTACATAACCTCATGTTAAAAATAGTACTAATAATGTTTTTAATATATATATATATATGTGATATTTAGGATATATTTTTAAATATTAATATATAATAAATCATTTATTTTCATACCCTTCCATTCACTGAAAAATGATAAAGATGTTTGTGTATGTGTTGACTACCACCACCACAGTTTGATGTGATACATTCCTCAACACCATATAATATAGATGATATATAAATTTATATTTAAATAAATAATATGGTATTTATTATATAATTATAATTTTCACTAATAAAATATTATACTTACCTTCTTTCCATAATGAACGTTGATAATTAGAAATGTTACGTATGCGTACAAACGCCTTACAGTGTCCATCATTGTAACATAGTTCATTTTTAAAAACCATATTTAATGATTGGTTTTAAAATTATTATTTATGAATAAATAAGATAATTATTTCATGATTATTATTCTTTATAAGATGTATTAATGATATTTTTGATAATAATCAGCCTACCAAAGTCATTTTGAACATATGAGTCGAATATCATCAAAACATCCAATTTTAACTTAATTAATTAAGTAATTATATAAACCTTGGTATTAAATAATATAAAAGGTATAAAAATTTTAGACGTTTTATTATTAACTTATATAATTTATATATGTTTTTCATTAATGAATATTTTGTGTGTGTTTGATGAATTTGACTGGAGGTATGAGACTTTCTTTTAAAAATACTCTTTTAAAGATTATCTTTCAACTCCTTCTATTCCATATCCTTATTTTACAAAATATGTTATTTATTTATTTATATGAAAAAATAATAATTATAAGGTATATTTTATTACTATTTGCAATATCGTTAAGGGGTTTTCAATATGATTTTTAACAATATGTTTCTACTTTATTTACCAAAGTCAACATGAATATTGTATTTTAACGTATATAGTGGCAAGAAATTATTCACATTTACCTAAAAATTATTTTATTTTTTGATTCCTTTAAAAGGATTCATTTATTCTTCAAATAGAAACCCTTGATCCCCTTATCCCTATATGACCATGATTTTTCATTTAAAATATTTTATGTAATGGAAATTCTAAAATATCATTCACTTTGTTTTATTAACATTTCATTTGTGGAATAGGGATAAATACCAATTATCATTACATATAAATTTTAATTTTAAACATAAATTAATTTTATTTATCATGGAAATTTATTTACAGTTTTAGTGATTAAATAATTACCATAAATGCAAATGAAATGTCAAAATAGTATTTATTTGATTAATTGAAAAATAAAATGAATGAAATTAAAAACTTTAAAAGTAATATGATATAGATTAATTATAATTTCCCCTATTTTTCATATTAATATAAAATATTTTATTAGTGTTATTTCATTACATTCGAATTTAATTAATATTTTTTTAATTTTAAAAGTCAAATAATTTGTTAAGTTAAAAAATTAACATTAATTATTTTATAATAAGTTATATTTAACTAAATTACATAAAAATACAAAAAACTATGGATTTAGTAGTTATTGAAATAATAATGAAAATATCAATTGTGGAATATTTATGGTCCAATTTTCCTTTTTAGTGACATTCTTGACAAATTATGTGTAAATTATTTAATGTCGTGATAATTCTCAAGAAGGGTTTAAACAGGTTAAAACAAAAATATTTCTTTGGCCAATCACTATCCAAATAAATTACTTAAATAAAATCTGAATTCTTGTATGACTTTTCATGATAAAAAAACAAACTTAGTTATACTTTTTCTGTAAATTTTAAGTGTTTTTTAGAGAATAGTTATAGTTCCTAACCAAACACATTCACTTAGTTTTTCATATTATGTATCAAAATACTATTAATCCATGATGTAATAATAACATGTATTTATCTCAAGTAATGATATTTATATTTTTAATTTCTAAACAAATTTTGGTGTCCTCTTCTAAAAAATGGGAAACAAAACCATCTTTCATGTGTACGACAGACTACATTCTCACAATCTAATGTAATACATTTTATATCACCTCATATTAAGGATTTTTATAATGATCGATTTAATATATACATATGATATTCATCAATAATTTACATCTCCTTATAAGTTTTTTATCATCCATTTTATTAACTTTTCATTTCCAAATAAAAGATAACATCATTCACTCTTGTGTGTGGATTACCCCCTCCACGAAGTGATGCTAATCACTTTTCATCACCACATACCACAGTTGATATATATATATATATATCCGTATATAAAAATGATATAATATGGTGTTTATAATATTATGATAATTATATAATTATAAAATAATAATTAATTTCATTCAATAATGATTGTTGAAAATTGTGAATGTTACCCATTTTATGTAAGACATTTCGTCTCCACAATTATAACATTATACAATTTTCATAACCATATTTCAGGATTTTATTTAAATTAAACATGATGTAAAAAAATATAATTATGTCATTATTATTATTATAAATATTATTAAATAATTATTCCTTTGACCAAATTCAACCTACTCATGTCATTTTGGACATATGAGCTGAATATGATCAAAATGAACTAAATAGGTGGAAATGATTAATTAATTGAAAATAAAATGGAAATAACTAAAATGAAAAATAAAAATTAACTTCAAAATTGATCATAAGAAATTATATAATTATTATATGTATGTTATTAAATATGAAAAATTACATATGTGATGAGTCTGAATCAAGGTAATGGACATTCTTTTAAAAATCATCTATTAATGTTTCCCTACCAAAATTATATCTTCCATGACTATATTTTTCAAATATATCTTATTGATGTATTTTTATTGATATAGACGAATTATAATGCGAATTTTATGAATCTTTTTTAACTTTAGTTCAATTGTTTACAATAAGAGTCTTTTTATGGAATGTTTTGAATTTCTTTAAAAAAGGAAAATTTGATTATTCGTTTTTAACAAATATAAAAATAATGTTCTTTCCTGACACCGTTTACATTGTTTTATTTTTTTGATTCCTTTAAAAAATTTCATGTTTCATTAAATAAATCCATTTTACTATTACTTCTAGGTATTTTATTTTTGAAAACATGTTTTGAATACGTATTGTACTTCTATATCTGAAATTGTTTTCCATATGGGTAAAATGAGTTTATTAAATATTTTGTGATGAAAAGGAAAATAAATTAAATGTTTCATTCATAATATAGTAAATTAAAAATATATATGTGAAATGGATAAACCTAATATAGATTATATAATGGGTAGATACCCATTATAATACGTGACTAATTGGTGATCTTGATATTGGTTAAATTTTGGGTTCACCTTGATAGCGCTCTAATGAATTCAGTGATCATCAATTCATTACTAAACCTGTGAAACTAATTTTTAATAAATATGATGAGATGAAAATTATTTCACAAACTTTTTTGAAAATTGGAAAAAAACCTTTCGTTATTGACACTTTGAAATTTATATTAAAAACATTGTATTTTATATTAAATACAAAATATTTGATCTCGAACATAAATTTCCTAAATATAATTCTTGGATTCTCAACCAAATTTCATAAGGAATACTTCTAAAATCATATAATAATTTATATCACTTTCAAAACCAATAATATTTCAATATATAAAAAATGTGGAAGTAATTGCCGATTTATGCTTGATATATCCATACCTTTCATTTTTAAATTATTATCAATTTATAATATATAATGATACTTGAAAAATTCATAACAAAACATTGGGGCTTCTGAGGATGTTAGAGATCAATTTTGAGGAAAAATTACACTTGAGGTCAAGGGTTCACTCCCCATTCCACATCATCATAACCAATATCCATGATTAATATTTTTAAATAGAAAATTTTGTTAATGCATACATTCCACATTATAAATCCATTAAAACATTATTTAAAAAAATATCATAAAAATTATAAAACACTATACTTTTTCATAATATTAATTAAAGATAATGTATACATTATATAATAAATCCATAAATTCATAAGCATGATTTAGAAAATCTTCTTTGGAATTTAACTTGAATAAAATCTATTATAAACAATAATGGAATGTTTGGAATATCTATAATCCATGGTCAAATATATAATCAAGAATAACATCCATAAATTTTATTGAAAATTTAATTAGAAATTTGATAACGTTAAATCCCACATGAAAATTTTAAATGAAATTATTGAAATAGATTCCTCTGGAAAATGGCACTGGACATTAAATAAAAATATTTCTGATTAAATAGGATTTTTTGAATATTTAAATAGGAGATCCCAACTAAAATTCAATTAAAAATAATGTTTTCAAAAACATGAAAGATTTTTTTTCTCAATGAACCAATTTAGGTTTATTATTACTTTTTTATTTATTTATTTCCATGTTTTATCAAATTACATAATAATTTAAGTTTATGTCAATTTTTTATCATGTTCTTGTTATTTTTCCAAAATGACTTTCAAATGATGACTATGGCCGATGAATTTAATACTAAATGATATAAATTAAAATAATACTAATATATTTTACAATTATGAACATAAATTATGAATTTAAACCAATAATGAAATTTGGTTATGAAAACCAAACAACATTTTAACCATAGAGATGGAATGTCCTATATAATTATAACAATGATTCCATTTTTCAACGATTATATTGGTAATAAGTTATGTATTATTTTATCTTTATATATTGAAAATAATATCTAAAATTATATATTATTTCTTTCAATGCCAATATATATACCATCCATGTGATTTTGGATGAAAAACAAATAACATCGCTTCGTGGATAGTCCACACATACAGACAAATGACATTATCAATTTTTAGTGAATTAAAAGATATGAAATTTAATGATATATTATCTTTTAATAAATATAAATATATAATTTATATAATAAATATAAAATAATTACATAATTATTTCCAGTTTCAAGAGAAGGTGATGGGAAAAAATTACATATGTCTCTGATGTAGCAATCCTCTGTATACAGAAATGATGGTTTCTTTTCCAATTTGATAGAAGAGGAGATATATTTCAGTGATTACATTAAAATAATTAAATTTTAGTATATCTACTATAATGGATTTATTATTTCATAATGTTTTAAAAATATTTTATGAAGATAAAAAAAGAAAGAAAAATAAAATTCTTAGTTATGAATTAAACCATTTTATTCGAATACCCTCTTTTGTTTACAACACATGATTTCAAAGATTGGTTTTATAACTAAAAAAGGACTCTAAGAAATGGAATTGGAACTATATAAGTTATTTATTTTGGTATTCCATCATCTAAATAGTTCTTGATGTATGAATAATGTATAATAATAGGTTTCCATTTATATGATAGTGGAGGGGAATCAATGAAATTCTTAATGTATTAAATTATTATAATTTAATTTCCACATTAAAATTGGTCCAAATAGATGATATTTGAATAAAATATGATTATGAGAAAAAAATTAAATAAAATTTTTAAGGGATTAGCTTTCATTTTTACCCATATATTTTTTAACCCCCCATTAACTATTTCAACAACTACGGTGATATCAATGTTTTTAACTCTTAATGAGTTAATATATATACTATATATTTATAATTGGTATCTAAATTTAACATGGATGATATTTTAATCAATAATAAACTAAATTTGATTGATAAATTATTTTTATGAACTTTAAATTATTTAATATAATATCATTTATTATAAAATAGGATTAACATCATTTTTGGAACATTGCAATTAATTTGAATTCTAAAACTATAAGAAAACAATATAATAAGAATGTAAGGAATTAAAACCTATATTATATTTCATGTATTTCTATAAAATCATGTAACTCAATAAATCATTAAAATTTATTTTTGATTACAATTTTTATAATCATTTATTAATTTATTATATTAATTTAATAAATATTTTATTGGCATTACATGGTCCATTAATTTAATTATTTACTCAATGAAAATTTTAAATAAATCACTGTTACAATGTAAAATAATTTATATTTAATTTTAATTTTCAAAAATGAATATAAAATACATTTTAAACCTATGTAAAAAATATATAGATAATAAAACAAAGAGATAAAAAAATTTACATCTCATTATTTAAAATATTATAAAGTTAAAAATCATGGACATATGGAAAAAAGGAATATAAATTCGAATTTTGGGTGATTATGGATATAATTAACTAATACAATAAAACAAAGGCCTTTTATGGTAACATTATATCTTTATAACATTATTATTACATTTAATTAACAAATTTTACCTTTATTATTGTATCAAAATTTACTACGAATAATATTCATAATGACTACAAGAAAAACTGAAATATTAATAAAAATTGGATATAAAAATTAGAAATATAGAATAAATTTCTCAAAATTAAAATAATATATGTTTTATTACTTAATTATAAATCAAACCAAAAAATGTGATGAAAAATAGTTTGTAGGGAATTCTCCCTTTTTACGTATAAAACAATTTTTAAAATAAATTTAAGTATAAAAATATTTAAAAATACTAAAATGTTATTGTTTTTAAAAAAATTAACTAATTAAATATTCAAAATATACAAAAATATAATATTATAAATACATTAACAAAAAAATTCAATTTTCAATAAAATTAGTATTGTTTTCACTATTCATTGAAAATTCATGCATTTCAAAAAAATATCAAAATTTCACCATAAACTAATATTTATTTTATAATTTAAAAAATACTATCCTTATAGTTAAATAAAATTTATAAAATATAGAATAATTAATTATGATATTTTCTAACAAAAAACAATAAAACCAATTTTTGATGAATCATATTTTTGAAGACTAAAATGACTTTCTTAAAAAAAAATATGATTATTTAATAATAATAAATAAATAAGTTTATATTTATTTAGAACATTATAAATATATATATATATATATATATATCCTAATGTATTTAATACTAGATAAGCCATCTAATTTAACGACATGGTTATAACAGTCACATTTAAATAATAATATTTCACATTTCGTTTAAGCATTATGGTTTATATCTTATATGCTATTGGAAAAAGTATTTCATTTAAAAAATAAGGATGTTACATTATACCCCCTTTATGAAATTTCCTCCTCAGAATTTTTATATTGTAATTGAAATAAATGGTTTACCATTAGAAAATTACACTGTTTAAATCCCACATCATAAAATTGGTTAATAAAACATCCTTTTCAAAAGTAGTGAAAGGAAATATGATGGTTAAATATAATAAAACATAACTAGGTTTCAAAATAGGACATAATTAGTGGAATGTGTAAATATATAAATATAAGAGAATCCAAATATCCAAATAATAATAGAGAGGGACAGAGGTCACTAATAATAAGAATGTGAATAATAATGAGAATGATAATCACCATAGGACCATAGATTCATTGGAAATGAAGGTAATGGAATACCATTTCTTCAAGATATTTTTCATAGAATTGAATAATTATATTATCATGAAGAATATGAAAATGAGGAAATACACTTACATTATTAGTATAATTTAATCCTTCAATTAACTTCCATCATAATCTAATTTTTTTTAAAACGTTGAGTATTCAATGTGATTTTTATGCTTGGAGCACAAAAATAAAAATCAAATGTATCATAAAATTCCCAAAAAATATAATAACATACTTCTACCATTATTAAACATTAATAAAAAAATTCACTATAACATAAAATATTTCCCAAAATAGATAAACAATTTTATATAAATATATTCAATATTAATCCTCAAATCCTCAATAATAACACCAAAAATAAAAATTAGATAATTTGATAAATAACTACAATTAAAATTTCCTAATTTATAATTAACCACATTAGAAACAAAAGTATTATAATTATTTGAAAACAAATACTTATGAAAGGAATTTAATATTTATCTTCAATCAATATTTTTTACTCATAAAGTCATATAACAAAAAAATTATACTCCCAAATCATGTAATATCCAAAATATGTTTATATGTTTCATCAAAAATATATATCACTGGAAAGACACATTAAAATTATATATGATTAAAAAATAAAGTTAAACCACTATGTATCAAATAAAATTACATCATATCGAAAGAAAATTCATTTACCATAATCAAATATGTCTCCCAAAATAGTGAACATCTATCAAGATAACAATAATCACTTAATCTCCAATAACATTTTAAATCTCATCATTATTTATACGATAAAACAAATGGTCCAATTTTTTTTTATTTATATGTAATTTAATACAAATAAAGACATTATATAGGTCTGGGGATGGTTGTGCACCCATTTAACCCTTCAGTTGTGGTTTCACGACTCATGGCCTTTCTAGATGTAATGGGTGGACCTATGATACTAATTCAATATTATTATAATTCATCTAACATTCCAATACATATAATTAACATACCCAATAATATCATTAATCATTAAATCAATTTATTAGCCATAAATGTTTTTCTATACAACACAATTTTTCACAAAATCAAATAATTATATTCAATAACATCGAGAACTCTTTTATACAGTGGTTAATTCATCCCATTAATATATGTCCCTAAATGAGTGCCTCCAAGAATATCACCTTTTATCTATATGAGTATTCAATTGTATTGATTCCATATTACAAACTCTAATAAATTTTCAAAATAATATATTATATAATGGTTAATAATTCATATAACATTTAGAATATATTATAATATCATTGATTTAAACACACCTCGTACAATTTATTTCTTAAACCATTAACCATACATCATATTCTTCCTCAATGATATGAAATATTTCCTTATTATTCAACTATATCAAATCCATTATGATTCAGAAATATAATATAGAAAAATAATTCATACCTTAAATCTCAACATTAGGTTATTTCTTTATGAGGTTGATATCCCATTTACCATTCAGAAAGAAGATCGTTTATCCAAAAAAGAAAATGTCAATTAGTTGATGGTGTTTTACTTTCTATATTAGTTCGATGATTTTAAATTTTGAAATAAAATAAAATAGAGTCCACTATCCATAAAAGATTTAGAAAAATTATAAGGTTATTGATAGATCATATAGTTTCTTATATGTAATTTGTAATTTCAAAATGATTTTAAAATAATAAAAACAATATTTTTCAATAATAATGGTTATTAAATCATCTTGTAGTGATAATATGGATGTGTGAGACACTTATTAATCCATCATGAAATATGATATTTAATAATCATAAATAAACATAATTAAAAGTTAAAATGAATTATTTAATGTTAAAATGAAAATTGTTCTTGTAAAGCTAATTACAATAGAAACTATATAATACATTAACATTAAACTCCTAATAAATAACCTCAATAACTTAAAAAATAATAGTGTTTTAACCTTGAACATTTTCATATAAATTTCCACTTACATACCAAAAATTTCATTATGATTATTCTAAAATAATTGTTTATTTTAAAACATTCAAAATGAATCATGTTTTATTTTCATGTAAAAAAGTCATAATTTTGAGATTGGATTCCTCTCTTTCCTTACCTATCCATAAACATATATAATTTTTTAAACATGTGATGAGAACAAAAAAAATAATTAAGTGACATAAAAAAATATATTATACTAGTTAATAAAATGAAAACCCTTGATATTTTTAACAAAATATCTATGTTCTTTGAGAAAATGAAATGAAACATATCCAGGTGAAAAAGACACACACGTTTTAGTCAAATAAAAACATTAAAACCCATATAAAAAAAATAAAAAACTATTTCAAGAAACATATAAATATTATATTTATAACTAGTGTTTGAAAAAACAATATCCTAGTTAAATAAATTGATAAAACCTCATCAAAAACATATTCCATGTATCTTATTAAGCCAAAGAATATTACCCAATGCATTAGAGCACTATCTTGGTGCACCAATCATATTATCTATATTAGGCTCCCACATTCATTATTTTATATAACTTGTCTCAACCCATCATATATGATTTATAACTATCAAAATTTCACATATATAATGATCAATTAAAATAAAAGGAATAAAAAATTTTCTCTTTCTACTTTTATTCATTAAAACATTGAAAATCCCATTTAAACCCATATGTAATAAACTTTTTGATATTGAGATACCCTTTATTTTCAAAAACCACATTCAAAATAAAAATATATATAAGTAATTTAAATATTTCTTCCTTTCAAAATATGAATTCTTGTAATAGAATAAAAATATCTAATAATAGTTATGGTAGTGGGAAATGTCATTGACACCATATAAGTAAAAATATAACATCATATTTCTCTTTAGTAAATAAATTATAAAAAATAATAAAAATATTCCTTTTCAAAACCAGTGTAATAAAATCAAAATATACATTAAATTTAAATTGTAATTCTTTTATGTTATTATTAATTAACTTATTGGATATTTTAAAAAAATATGAATAGTTAATAAAGAGATTTTGTCAAGAATCATTAAAAAACATTTTTAAAATGAATGATTCTTAAAATGAGTCTAAATTAGCGTATACATTTTTATCTTAAAAAATAAAAAATTTAGTTTAATTATTTATATTTTTAGGATAATTTTTCATGTTCATTATTTTTTTATTTATTTCCATGTTATATTCAATTACTTATTCATGTAATTTTATTTCTATTTTTTTATTATATTTGTATCATAAGTCCATAAATACACCCATAAGTTAGATATGGTGAAATTCCTCATTATTCCATACCTTAAATGTGGAAACTTATACTCCCTATACATTATTCCTACAATATAAAACATTAACAATAAAGCATATTTTATTTTCATGGAAAATATTCATTACATTCTTCATGGATTCCACATTTACCTTACCCATAATTAATTCCCATGAGAACCCATTTAAAAAAAGTGGGATGAGAATGAAAATCGTAGTACGATACAAAAAAAAGATGAAATTATTTTTTAACGTTAAAATACATTCGGAATTAATAAATTTAGCTAAATGTGATTTGAGAGAATGAAATAAATCATGTCCACAATATGAACTCCCACACTTATTTCTCAATTAAGAACATTTGAACTCATAGTAAATAAATTAAAATCAATTTTGAGGAATCATTGTGATATTATATCTATAAAATCTATAAAAAATAACAGGATCCCAGCTAAATCAATCTTAGAAACGTACTAGGAAACTCTATACTTATTTTCTATTCAGACAAGAACATTACCCAATACATTGCAGCAATAACAGGGCACACCCACCAAATAAGATATGTAAGGATCACCTATTATTATTGAGCTATAATGGGACTCAAATAATTATATAAGATATTTCGTTCAAATTACATTCACATATATAATCCTTAAGTACCATGATATTAATAAAAAATAAATTCTTTAAATTTTTCATCAAAATACTAGTGAAAATATTTTTAAAACCCATATAAAAAACACTTTCAGATATTAAAATACCATTTCATTTCAAAATCCATATTCAAAATAAAATCATCAAAATGAAGATAAATATGTTATTTTTTTAATAAAACGTGAATTTGTAACGTGGAATCAAAAATAAAATACTTTTTTTCTATGGGGTTAAAAAATATTGTCACTATATATATTAAAAATTACAATTCTTATTGACATTTTTATAGAAAATAAAAACATTATTTAAAAAATATTACTCTTTAAAAAAATTGATATAAATTAAAAAAAGATATAAAAATTCCTTTATAATTCTTTTATTTACATATAAACAAATTAGTAATATATTTTTTAAAATTAAGTATACGGAAGAAAATTATTTGGAAGGGAATCATTAAATGTGGATTTTTAAAATAATACTTTTTAAATTGTGTCTGAATCATATTATAATTTTTTAATTCTATATATTAACAATATTTAATCAAATATTTACATTTTTAATAATATTTTTCATGATAATTTTTATTTTTATTATACTTAATACCATTCTATATAATACAATTTGATCAATTCAGTACACATTGAATGTTTTTGTGATATTTAGATCATATATCCAAACTAAATTTAGTTGGTTGATAATGATCAAGAACATCAATATTCCATAATAATAAGTATAATAAATATGAAATAATTATAATTTATATACATTAACAATACTTTTAAAAGGAATCATGAAATATGCTTATGAAAAATTAACTAAGATAAAACCATGGAGATGGTTGGTCATGCGTTCAAATGAATAACATTTTCATTTTTCATGGACCATTATGGAAATATGGTAAGTATTATTTTATCATTAAAAATGATTATTATATTATAAATATAATATTTTCGATCTAAGAATAATTATTTATTTCATCAATGTGATATGGAAACAAAAAAATCACATTTCTTCGTGTTTGTGGTAGTCCACACATACACATTATCAATATTATTAATTTTCAATGAATTGAATGGTGTGAAAGTAGATGATATTTTATATTTTAATAGTTATAAATATTTCATGAATATAAATTTTATACATTTAAAAATCCTTAAATCTTTCTATAAGAGGATTTGATGGAAAATCAATTACATCATTTTATGAGGCGATAGTGTTCTGTAAACATGAATGATGGTTTCATTTCTTATTCAAAGGAAATGGAGAAGGATATATGTTACGAAATTAAAATAGTAACATATTATTATATGTAATATGCATGTTTTATTATTTCATAATGGCTTAATAATATTATAATAAGTTAGAAAATGAAAAAAAATATGAAAATTATTAGTTAACAAATTATACATCTACTTCGGACATCCACTTAAAGAATAAACTAAAATAACTACTAGATGGATTTATAAGAAAAAATTCTCATTAGGATATTAGTATGTATTTATGCATAGTAAATTTGTATATATTGGTCAAAAAAGTATTTATTGATGTGTGAATAATAGATAAGAATATATTCCCTTTTATAAGAGAGGGGAGGGGCACTCCTGGAATTTCGAAAAATATTAAATTAATACAAATTAATTGTTACATTATAATTTATAAAAATTGATTATATTAGAATATAATATTTGTAATAATCAAAATACTCTCACAAAATAAAAATTTGTGTATTTTTTGTGGGTTTTTTTAAAATTATATTTTTGTTTTAACATATTTTAACTATTTTGGACAAATACATCAACAATAAAGATTATAACCATTAGGGGACAATTAATTTATTATAAAATAAAAATTAGATAAAAAAGTGTGTATGATTGATATTTGAAAAAATATTCCTATCACTTGGCCAAAATAATGATTTTTAATAAAAATATATAATAAAATATTATTTATTATATGGAAATATTAAAGTCAATTTTCAAACAATTCATTTAATATTTATTTTAGAACAACCAAAAAATAATGATATTATAATTTATGTAAAAAAACAATACAATGTTTTATTTTTATCTTAAAAAACTTGATAAATAATTATAAATTCAAATAATATTATTTTTATCAATTTTAATATCATATATTTTATTTTTCTATTAAGTTAATAAATAAGGTATCATCATTGTGAAGATATTTAAGGTAATTATTTTCTAAAAAAAGAACATTACCATGATAAATATAAATCACATATGTTTTAAATTAATATTTATAACTACACAATAATTCTTTTTTATCCATATTTCAAAATATTAATGATAAAAAAACAAAGAAAATGACGTCATTTACTTTCATTACATAAAATTTTTTATAGGTCAAAATCTAGGTCGTATGGGAAAAAAGGAAACATATTATAATTTTGGGTAATTATTGAAAAAATTTAATCATCCAATAAAATCTATTCAATTTCTATTGTTACTTTATAGTCTCTTACACGTTATTTTTACTCCTAATTAAATCATTTTACCATTACTATGGTAATAAAAATTACTATGATTAGTATTCATAATGACTAAAAATAAGAGGCATATTTAATAAATTTTTAAACCCTAAATAGATATTTAATAATATATTAAATATTCATAACACATAAATTCGAAAAATTAATTTAATGTTAGTCCCAAAAAAATGTGACGAAGAATAGTGTTCTAAGAAAATCACTTTTTATGTAACTTTTTTTTGTACAAAATTCAAATATAAAATTCCTCTTAATTATAGCAATCGATTAAAAAGTCCAAAAATATCATTTTTTATGAAAATGTATTTTTAAGGAATAAAATTCCATTTCTAAAAATTTTGTGCTTATTTACTAAATAGAAGTCTATAAATTTTTTTTATTGGGACCTATATATATAGATATTTTATTTAGACAAACTCATACAATATAATTTAACAACATGGTTATAATAGCCATATTAAAATAACAGTATTTTATGGTTTGTTTAAACTCAATAACGCATGAAATAAACGTTATTGAACAAAATGGAAATATTTTACAATATCGGGGTGTTATGTACTCCCCCATTAAAAAAATTGAATCCTCCCAATTTGAACTAGTTCCCATTAATCAATGGATTTTTATACGAAAATTCATTATTTTGAATCCCGCATCATAAAAAAGAAAATTAAACATTCTCTTGAAAAATTGAAATATAATAACATATAATTAGGATTCCAAAGAGGAGATCATTAAAGGTAGGTTAAAGTATATATATTGATGGGAAAAGTAATATGAAATTAATGAATAGTAAAAATGTTAATTTATAGGGTTTAGGTCATATGGTTTAGGGTTTTCGGTTTTTGGTTTTGGGTGTTTGGTATAGTGTAGAGTCTGTAGGTTATAGGCTTTGGGTTTTAGGGATTAGGGTATATGGTGAAGGTTATATGGTGCAGGGAATATGTTTTATGGTCTATGGGGTATGGTATACAATTTTTGGTGGTGTTATAGGATTTATTTTGTAGTTTATAGGGTTTTGGGTGTAGTTTATGGGGTAATGTTTGTAGGGTATTTGTTTTTGGGTGTAAGGTCTAAATATTAGTGTGTAGGGTGTAATATTTTAGGTATTGTGTGTGGGGTTTAGGGTGTTTGGTTAAGGATTTAGTGTGTATGGTATAAGTGTTTGGTTTTAGGTTTTATGGTTCAGGGTATAGGGTATAGGGTGATGGTTTTAGGGTATGGTATAGGGTATAGGTTGTAGGGTTTAGGGTTAAGGTTTGTAGAATATGGTTTAGGACATTTATGTATTTTTAGAGATTTTAAGGAATTTTTGGTTGTTTTTTGTTTTTATAATTTTAAGGGTTTGAAATGGGTTTAATTGTTTCTATGGTTTTAATGGGGTTATAGGGGTTTTTATTTATTTAGTCTTTCAGTGTTTTAAGGTATTTTAGGATTTTTATTGTTTTGAGTGGTTTTATGTGTTTTTTAGGAGTTAAAGGGTTTCAAGGTTATTTTTGGTGTTTATATGTTTTTTGGATATTTTAGAGTTTATTAAGGATTTTAGGCTCTATTATAGTTTTTATAGATTTGGGGTCTTATATGGGTTTTAGGGGTTTTATGGATTTTAGGGTTTTTTTGGAATATAGTTTTTTTCTGTTTTTTCGATGTATTTCGGGTTCTCTAGTGTTTTTGGGGTGTTTTATGGGTTTTATCCTTTTTAGGGTATTTAGGGGTTTTAACTATTCTTATTGGTTTTATGGGTTTTTAAAAATATTATGGTGTCTAGTGTTTTTGATGGTTTTTTGGGGTTTTTTGGGTTTTTAATGGTTTTATGGTTTTTTCGAGTTTATATTCTTTTTGGGTTTTGGGTTTATAATTATTAAGGGTCATAGTGATTTTATGGTTTTAGGTGTTTGGGTTGTTTTAATGGGTTATTATGTGTTTTATAGGTTTTATGGGTTTTTTGTGTTTTTTTGGGTTCTCAAAGTGTTTTTATGTATTTTTCAGTTTTTATGGGTGTTTGTTATTTTGTGATTGTTTTTTGGGTTTAGTGTTATTTATGGTTTTTTTAGATCTCTTATGTGATTTAGGGATTTTATGGTTTTAGGGTTTTATTGGTTTTTATAATTTTAGGGTTTCAGGGTTTTTATGTTTTTTAATTGGGTTGTAGGGTTTTTAGTGTTTTATGGGTTGTCGTGGTACTTGATGTTTTTAATGTATTTAGGATTTTGTAGAGATTTATTGTGATTTATGGATTCTTGGGTTCTAGTTTTTTTAGTTTTTTAGGCTTTTTAGGGGGTTTTCTTGGTTTATATGGTTTTTATAGTTTTATGGTCTTTTAATGTTTTTAGGCCTTTTATTGTGTTTTATGGATGTTTTGATGTTTTAGGGTTTAAGGAATATTAGGGTCATTAATGGTCATTTTAGGGTATTTTAGGTCACATAATAGTAATTTTATGGGGTATTTATGGTTCTTATATCCTTTTAGGTGTGATTGGGATTTTTATGTTTCTTTATTTTTTTAGGGTTTTTGGGTTCTTTGGTGTTTTACAGGTTTTGGGGGATTTATTGTTTTTAAAGTGTTTAAATAGTTTTTAGGGGTTTAGTGGTGTTTGGGTGTGGTAATTGGTTTTATGTTTTCTTAGGTTTATTGGAGTTTTTTTTTTGTTCTGGTTTTTATTATTTTTTGGGGTTTTATAGTTTTTAGGGTTTTAGGGTCTTATTGTGGTTTTAGGGTTTAATAGATTTTTAAAGGACATTTAATTATTTTTTAGAGTTTTAGGGTCTCTTAAGAAATTTTATTTTGTTTAATAGATTATAGGGTGTTGTGGAGACTTTAGAGGTTTTAAGGACCTTTAGAGTTTTTTGTATTTTCATGGTCGCATACATTTTGTATGGTTTCAGTTTTTAAACAGTTTTTTGTTGTATTTTTCTTTCTTTTATAGTTTTAGGGTATTTTAGGTTTTATTATGGTTTCATAGTATTATTTAAATTTTTCTGGGTTTTTTGGGTATTTTACGCTATTTTTGGGTTTTATAATGTATTTTAGGCACTTTTAGTGTTTTTATGATCCTTTAAGTATTTTAGTGTTATTAGGGACCATTATGGTATTTGGGGTCTTTAAGGGTAATTTATGGTTTTTTGGTATGTTTAGTGTTTTTAGGTGTTGGGGAGTCTTTTAGGGAGATTAAGGGAATTTTATAGTCTTTTTGGGTTTTCTAAAGGTCTTTAAAATCTGTTTTGGATTTCTTTAGGGAGTTTTAGGATACATAGGGTCCTTTAGGGTTTTATCAATTTTAAGATCTTTGGTTGATTTTTAGGGTTTTTCTAGGGTTTAAGGTTTTCAGGATTTTTTGTCTTTTATGGTTTATATAGTTTTTTGGAATTTTTGGCCTATTTATAATTTAGGGGTTAACCAGATTTACTTGTTTTCTAGTTTTTTTGTTTTTTCATTATTATGTACTTTTAAATGTTATTTTATGGTATACTATATTTTCATGATTTTTATTGGTTTGATGTTTTTTATGGGTTTTTATAGTATTTAATTGTTTTATAGCGTATCAGGGTTTTGGCTATTATTTTTAGGGTTATTAGTGTTTTTTGGGTGTTTGGTTCTTTAATGTTTTCTAGGTTTGGAAAAAAATTTAATGGGTTTTAGTTTTTTTACAATATTTACATTTTTGGTGGGTTTTATGGATTTGTTTTATTTTTAGAATTTGTAGTGTCTTTTTGGGTTTTAGGTTATTTATGGGTTTTTATGGACTTTACAGTCTTTAACGATATTATATTTTTCCTGGTTTTTATGGGTTTTCAATTATTCTGGGGGGTTTTGTGGATTTTTTATATTATTAGAATTTATATTGGTTTGTAATATTTTTAGCATTTTTATGGGTCTTAAGGTTTTTTTGGGGATATAAATTTTTTTTGTGTTTTTACCTTTTTGTGTTTTTTTGATTTTTTTATTGTTTTACTATTTTTTAACCTGTATAAGGATTTTAATTTTATTTAGTATTTTTATAGGTTTTTAGGTTTCTTGGAGGGTTTTATGTATTTTTAGTGTTTAAGTAGTAATTATGTTCCTTAGGGTTTTTGGGTGTTTAAAGGGTATTTATTGTATTTTAGTGATTTATTTGGGTTTCTAGGGTATTTTGGGGTTTGAGTATTTATTCATGGATTTAGGGGTTAATGGAATTTTTGGGATTATGGGTTATCAGTGTTTTTACGATTTTTAAATTTTTTATGGGTTTTTAGGGTTATTATGGGTTTTTATAGTTTCTAATGGTTTTAATTTTCTGTTACTATTTTTATAGTTTTTAGTTTTTTAGGGATTTAAGGAATTTGAAGGATTTTCTGGATTTTAATAATTTTATTGGTTTTAAAGGGGTTTATAGGGTTGAAGTGTTTTTATTATTTTTAGGGTTTTTACATTTTTTAGGATTTTTGTGGTTTAAATGTATTTTATTGACTTTTAGATGATTTAAAGGTTTTAGGGTTATTTTATGTTTTTAGTGGGGTTTTTTATTTTTATAGGTTTTTTAGGGTTTTGAAATTGTTAGGATTTTATGGACTGTTTTTTAAATTTATGTGTTTTTAGGTTCTATTAGGGGTTTTCTGGTGTTTTACGTTTTTTTATGTTTTTAGGGATTTTTGTTATTTTATTGTTTTAGGAGTATTCTTTTTTTGAAGGGTTTTTTTTAGGGGTTTTTAGTGTATTTCCATAATTTAATGGGTTTTCAGTTTTCTTTATGTTTTTATGGTATTTTGGGTATTTAGTATTTTCAAGGACCTTAGTGGTATTTATGGGGTTTTATGGGTTTGGAGACATCTGGGGTATTTATCATTTTTTGTGTTTCATAGTTTTTAAGCGATTTATAAAATTTTTAATTTTTTATGGTTTTGTGGTTTTTTTATTTTAATTGTAGTTTTGTTTTTTTCAGGATTTTTAATGGTTTTGTGAGTTTTTTTATTTTTATGGCTTTCTTGTTTTTTTATGTTTTTTACGGTATTAGGTTTTTTAGGTGTTTTTATGATTTTTATGTTTTTTTGGATTTTTATGGATTTCTTAGAGATTTCATTGGAATTAGGTCCTTCAGTGATATTATGGAATTTTCAGGGTTTTTAGGAATTTTTCCGTTTATTAAGGTTATTATGTTTTTAAATTTTTTTGGTTATTTAGTTTTTTCATGATTTTAAGTGGTTATGAAGAATTTTAAGGGTATTATGGTTTTTAGTATTATAGTCATTTTTTGGGAATTTAGTGTTTTTAAATATTTCTTATGTTTTTTAGGGGTTTATAGTTTTTTTAGTTTTTTTTGTTTTTATAAGTTTTTGGGGTCATTTAGGTTTTTAGGTTTTTTATAGTTATTAGAGTTTTTTAGATATGTTTTAGTGATTATAATATTTTAATGGGTTTTAGGGGTTTTTAGTGTCTTGTTATGTTTTTTAGTGTTTTTATGATTTTGAAGGTTTTATATATTTTTTTGAATTTTTAGGGTTACACGGTTTGTGTTATTGTAAGGTGTTTTACAGTCCATTTAGGCTTTCTAGGGACCTCTTAGGGTTTTATTTGGTTTCTTTTGTACTTTTATAAGGTTTTATTAATTTTGGGTTCGGTAGGGATTATAGGGTTTTAAGGGTTTTAAGGTTTTTAGATCATTTTAGGGTTTTGGGATTTTATAGGTTTTAAGTGGGGATTAGGGATTTGTTAGGCCATCGTAGTGTTTTGGAGATTTTATTTGGATTTTCTGAAGGGTTCATAGTTTTTTTTCTTCATGTTTTTACAATTTTTTGGGTTTTAAAAATATTTTAATGGTTTAAAGGGTTTTAATGGTTCTTCTGGTTTTTAAATTTATATATGTGTTTTTGAGTTTTTAGGGGTTTTAGCATTATTACGGTGTTTTCCAAAAAAAATTAAAGGTTTTATGGTCTATTTAGGGATTTTTATGGCTTTTAGGTGTTTGGTGTGTTTTAGGGTTTTTATTCCATTATAGGGGTTTTTTCGAAGATATGCGGGTTTTAGGGTTTTAAGGATTCATGGTTTTTTATGGGTTTTAGGTTGTTTTATTGCTTTTTATTGTTCAAAGGGAGATTAAGGGTGTTTGTGTCTTTTGTTGTTTTATAGGGGTTTTAGTTTACATTAGTGTGTTTTAGGGTAGTTTATGGGGTTCTCGTATTTTTAGGTTCTTCATTGTTTTCATAGGTTTTTAGTTTCATTTTAAGGGATTTAGGTTTTTTATGATCTTTTAGGGTCTTACTATTTTTTGACACATTAAGGGTTTTTAGGGTTTTTTGTGTCTTTTATGGTTGTTTTAAATGTTTTATGGGTTCATAGTGTTTTTATGGGTTTAGGGTTTTTATTGTTTTAGGGTTTTCCAGGGGCTTCAAGTCGGTTTTAGGGGTTTTATGTTTATTTAGGATTATTTATGGGGTTTGAGGCTTTTTAAATGGGTTTAAGGGTTTGTGTGGACTTTTATAAATTATTAGTGTCTAATAGATTTAATATATTATGTTTTCTAATGATTATATGGGTTTTTTAGTGGCATTGGTTGGATTTTGGGTTTTTTTGGTTTTTTGTGGTTTTATAGTTTTTAGTGGTTTTGGGGTTTTTTGAGGGTTTTATGGGTTTAAGTGTATCTTATGTTTTATATGTTTTTAGGGTCTAGGTGTTTTATATCATTCATGTTTTTCAAGGGGGTGTAAGGGTTTATTTTTCTTTTTTGTGTTTTATGATTTTTAGGGGTTTAGGATTTTTTTAGAGTTTTGAATTGTTTGGATGTTTTTGGGATTGATTTGGATTTAAATGTTTGTTTGGAAATTTTAGGGTTTTATAGGTTTTTAATGTTTTAAGGGTTTTTTATGGTTTTGTATGTATTTTCACGGTTTTATAATTTGTTATGGGTTTTATTGTTTTTACGGTTACATTGGAGTTTTTGGGGTTTACCTTGTTATTAAAATTATTTATTAGTTAAAGTGGTTTTCAGTGTTTTAAGAGAATTTTTGAATTTCTTAGGGTTTTTAGTATTTTTTTTAGTTTTTATTTTTTTAGGATTTTTAAAGTTTTTAAAAACATTTAGGGATATTATTTGTCATATAATTTTAAAGATATTTTAGGGGGGTTAGGGATTTCAATTTGTTTTACGGTTTTTAGTGATTAACAGTTTTTAGCGTTTTGTGTTTTTATGGAGTTTTAAGATATTTTTTTCATTTTTAGGTGAATTTATATATTTTTTGGTTTTTTAGGATTTCAAGGTTTTTATGGAATTTAGGGGTTTTAGGAGTTTTCTGTAAGTTTTAGGGGATTTAGAGAATTTTATGGTATTTTGGTTTTTTGGGATTTTTTGATATTAGTGTTTTAATGGTCTTTTCAATGTTTAGGGTTTTTAGGGAATTTATGATTTTTTTGTGGTGTTTGGGTCTCTGAACATATTTAAGATATTTAGGGCCTTTATTTCCATTTTTACGGTTTTATGTTTTTTAGGTTCCTTTAAGGGTTTTAAAGTTTTGGGGGGGTTGATTTTTTGATGTTTTTTTCTAGTTTTTAGCGGTTTTATTGCCTTTTAGGGTCTTTGTAGGGGTTTCCCTCTATTATTGGGTTTAAGGTCTTTTAGGGTTTGGGGGTTTGGGACCTTTAGTCTTTTTAGTATTTTAGGTTCCTCCTGGTTTTTTAGGTTATTAAGGGTCATTATGAGTTAAAATGGTATTTAGGGTCCTTTAATGGTTTTAGTATTTTTTTAGGCACACTTTAGGACTTTAAGGGCCCGTTAGGGGTTTTTGGATTCTTTAAAGGGTTTTAAGGGATTTCGGCATCTTTATGGGTTTTAAATTTCTTTTGAGTCTTTTTGGAGTTTTAATGTTTTATGGGTCTTATATGGTGTTATGGATTTTTTGGTCCCTTTGGGGTTTTGCTTTTTTAGGGTTTTTTCATGCTTAAGGGTTTTAAAGTTCATTAAGGTTTTTTCGGGTCTTTTATAGTTTTTAGTGTCCTTTGGTGTGTTATGGTTATTTAAGGGTTTATGGTCTTTCATGGTGGATTAATGAAATTTTTGGATTTTTCTGAATTTTTGGGGGTTAATTTGTTTTAATTGGTTTAGTGCTTATTTGGTCTATTTATGGTTATTTGGAACTTTAGTGTTTTAGGGTATTTTATGGGTTTTTGGGATCTGGAGTTTTTCGGGTATTGGGGAAGTTAGGGTCATTAGGGGTTTTAAATGGTTTTAAAGGATTTTAGGGATTTAGTGATCTTATGTGGATTTTAGGGTTTTAAGTAATTTAATGGGATTAATGATCCTAATTGGTTTTAGAGTTTTTATGATTTTTTTTACCATTTTTAGGGTTTTATTGTTTTTTTGGGTTTTTAGTTTTCTAGGGTTTATATAGATTTTTAGCGATTATATGGGTTTTTATAATTTTATGGGGTTAAATATTTAGAGGGTTTTGAGTTTTATGGTTTTTAGGGGTTTTCTAGTTTTTATAATTATTTTGGGGTTTTATTTTTTTATAAAATTTAATGGTTTTAGGATTGTTTTAGTGTTGTTAAGGTTTTTTAAGTTTAATGGATTTTTTCATTTAGATTTTTTTAACGTATTTTATGGTGTTTTATAATTTTTATGTATTATAGGGGTAGTATAGTCTTTAATTATTGGGTATTTTAGATGTTTTATAGGTTTATTTAATGTTTTTTGGTCTTTTGGGGATATAGGATTTTAATGGTCTTTTGGGTTTTCAGGGAATTTATAGAATTTTAAATATTTTTTTGGGTTTTTTTATGTTTTTATGTGTTTAAAGAGTTTTTTTGTGTATTAACAGGTTTATGGGTTTTAGGGGTTTTATGGTGTTTTGGGACATTTACGTATTTTTACGATTTTTTGGGTTATTATGGGTTTTGGGGATTTTATGGTGATTTAGGGTTTTTAAGGGGTTTTAGAGATTTTAGGGAGTTTTAAAGTTTTAGGATTATTTAGGGTTCATTAGGGGTGAAAAATGTTTTCATGGGTTTTTACGATTGTTTTGGGGATTTTAATGTTTTTAGTATTATTAGGGTGTTTACGGTTTTTGATATTTTGGGGATTTTTTATTATTTTTAGTATTTCATTATTGTTTTAGGGTTTCAAGGTATTGAGTTATTGTAATGGTATTTTTACAGTTTTTGGATTTTTGGGTTTTTGGAGTTTTTGGGTCTATAGGTGTTTTTAGGAAATTATGTTTTTTGGTCATTTTGTATTTCAATGATATATATGGTTTTTAAGGGTTTAAAAAATTTATGGGGATTTTGGGTGTTTTTAGGTTTTTATGATTTTAGGGTATTAGCGGTTTCATGGTTTTAAAGTGTTTTTAAGATCTTTTAGAGTTTTTATATTGGTTTGAGGTTTTTAGGGTCTCTTAGTGTTTTATGGGTCTTGGGGTATTTTAGGGGACTATATTTAAGGTTTGGGGGGTGGTTTGTGGTTTTTTGGTGGATTTTATGGAGTTTTATGGATTTTGGGGGATTTATGGGGTTTTCCAGTTTTTTATAGATTTTGGTGGTTTTAAGGATTTTATAAGTATTAAGTGTTTTAGAGGTTTCAATGATTTTCAGGGCCATTTTGGGGGGTTTAAAGGTTTTTATGATGATTTTATGGGGTTTATGACTATTTAAAATCATAAGGGTTTTAGGGATTGTCATATTTTTAAGGGTTTTTAATAATTCTAGTTTGTTTTGTGTATTATGGTTATTTAGTCTTCTTTTAATATTTTTTAGTGATTTTATAGTTTTTTGGGTTTTAGGATTTTTTTAGGTTTTTTGTGTTTTTAGGGGTTTTGGGTGGGTTTTTTTATTTTAAGTTATTAAAGGTTTTTTCATTGTTTTTTATTTTTATAGTATATTTATGGTTTTATTGTGTTAAAGGAATTCTCTGGTTCTTTTAGTGATTTTTTGTGTTTTATGGTATTCTATGGAATTTTATGGGTTTTATGAGTTTAGTGTCTCTTTTAATTTTTAGGGGTTTTAGGGTTTTAGAAAAGTTTATTGAATTTTTGAATTGTTTTTGGTGTTAGGGACTTTTAGGGGGTTTATGGGGTTTTTCTAGTTTTTAGCATTTTAAGGTTTTCATCCCTTTTATGTTTTTATGGTTTTCAGTGCATTTATGTTTTTATGTTCATTAATGGATTTTTAGGATTTTAACATATTTTATGTTTTTACGGTTTTTGGGGTTTATAGGGTTTTGGTTTTTTAGGTTTTAAGGGTTTTTAATGTTTTATAAATTTTTAGGGGTTTGAGGAGTTTTAGAGTCTTCTGGTGTTTAGGGATTTACATTTTTTTTGGGATTTTGGGGTTTTTTGTTTTGTATGGTGTTTCACTATTTTTGAGGGGTTTTATGGTCTACTAGCGGAATCATGTGATTTAAGGGTTTTTAGAGATTTTTTGGTTTTTATGATTTTTTGGGTTTTTATAAGGGTATATATTTTTTAGTATTTTTGTGGGTTAGAAGGGGTTTTTAGGGTTTTAGAGGCTTCTAAGGGCTTTAACGGTTTTCTTATTTTGAATGTTTTTATATGGGTTTTAGGAATTTTATGTGTTTTAAGTTGTTTTGGGTTTTGGTTCCAAAATTTTTGAGTGTTTAGGGTCTATTTTGGTTTTTAGGGTTTTATGGTGTTTTATGTGTTTTAGGGTTTCAAATCCATTTAGGGTATTTATGTGTTTTTAGGAATTTACTGTTTTTAGAATTTTTTATTCATTTTTCAGTTTTTTGTGTTTTTATTTGATATTAGGCTATTTTAGGTATATTTTATTGTTTTTGGTTTCTACAAAGGATTTGAAGGGGTTTTTGGGTTTTTTGGGGAGTTATGATTTTTAGTGTCTTTTTAGAGTTTTTAGTGTATTTAGGGTTTTTAATTATCTTTTGAATTTTATTTATATTTTAGAGTGATTAGTGAATTTTGGGTTCTGCATGGAGTTCAGTGTTTTTATTGGTTTTGTGGATTTTTAATTTTTCATTGGATTCTATGGGTTATAGGTTTTTTAGTATAGTTAGTGTCTTGTAGGATTATTGTGTTGATTTTAGTTGGTCTATTATTGTTTCTAGGGATCTTTATTGGTTTATTGAGTTATTATAGGGGTTTTAGGGTTCTTTTATGGTTTTTGGATCTATTTAGGTTTTAGTAGTTCTTTTATTGTTTGTGGGATTTTTTAATTTGGGGGGTTTTAGGGTTGGTTAGGTTTTTGACGTTTTAAATTTTTTTGGGTTTTTGATATTTATAAGGGGTTTTAATCGGATTTTATGGTTTTAGGGGTTTTTATGGTTTTTATGGGTTTAATTTTATTTTTTTTATTGGTTTTAGAGTTGTTTTAGGGGTTTTAGCACTTTTAGGGTGTTGATTATCAGGGTTTTTTGCTTTTTTGATTGACATTTTTCAATATTTAGTTACCTTTAATGTTTTGATTATTTCTATGGTTCTATGGGATTTTGGGTTTTTATGTTTTTAATGGGTTATAAGGATTTTTATGGTTTTTTGGGGTTTTATGTAAATCAGTTGTATTTTAGGGTTTCTTATGGTTCATTTATGGTTTATAGGTTTTCAGGGCTCTTTTAGAATTTTTATGGTTTTAGGGTATCAACGATTTTTTTATATTTTTATGGGTTTAAGGTTTTTTAACGGTTTTGTAGGGTCTGTATGGGTTTGTATATTTTTAGGGTTTTAAGATGTTTCAAATGGGTTTTATGGTTTTTAAATGATTTTAGGGGTTTTTAAGGCTTGTTTGGGTTTTAAGGGCAGGGTTTGCGTTTTTATTATTTGTTATGTTTATAGGGTTATTTGGGTTTCTTTGTAATTTTTGGGGGATTAGGGGTTTTAGTGTCTCTTATGATTTTTTGGTATTTTAGAGTTTTTTGGACTTCTTAGGTTTTTTAGGGGTTTTATGTCATTTTAAGGGTTTTTACAGATTTTGGTGGGTATGATATTTATGGTTTTTATTAGCTTTACTATTTTAAGAATTTTTTTATAGATTTGGGTGGTTTAAGGGTGTTTAATGGGTTTTAGTGGTTTGTATGGTTTTTTAGGTGTCTTTATATTCATATGGTTTTTATAGGTTTTTGGTTTGTAGGGGTCTTAAAGGTATTTTGTTTGTTTTAATGGGTTTTAAGAATTTTTTTTTCTTTTTTTAGTGGTTTTAAGGTTTGTTTGATTTTTTTGGGGGTTCTTAGGTTTTGTTTTATTTTTTAGGTATATTTATTGATTTTATGGTATATAGGATTTTTAGGGGCTTTTAGGGATTTTTTTTGGTCTTTATGATCTTTTTAGTGTTTTTAGGATCTTTTTTAATCTTATATGGTATTTAGGGTTTTCGGTGCATTAGGTCTCTTTAGGATTTTTTTCTATTTAGGGATTTTATAGTATATATGGGTTTTTCTGTGTTCTTATGTTTTTTATTTTTTTATCGGTTTTTATGGTTTTAAGTGTTTTTAGATGTTTTGTGGTGTTTTAAACTTATTTTAGGTTTTTTAGGATCTTTTTAGGATTGTAGAATATTTTAGTGACTTTTTTGTCTTTGGTGTGTTTCAAAGGCATTTAGAGGTTTTTTGGGTTTTTTTTGGTTTTTGGGGTTTAGGGTATTTTATGGGCATGAAGTGTTAAGGGTATTTTTGTGGGTTTAGGGAAATTTTTGGGTTTTTCAGTTTTCAAATAGTATTTAGTGTCTTTTAGGGTTTTCCAGTTTTTAGGTTTTTTTTAGCATTTTAGGAGGATTTAGGGATTTTATTGGTTTTAAAAATAAAATTGGGATTTTTTTTTTGTTTTTAGGGATTTTTATGGATTTTAATGGGGGTTTAGGATTTTTGGTGGTTTTAGGTTTTTAGTGGGTTTTAGGGTTTTTAAAAGATTTAACGTGTTTTATGGCTATTAGGGGTGTATAAGGTTCTTTTGAATATATTATGTGTTTAAGGGTTTTTATTTTTTATTTTTTTAAGTATTTTTATGTTATATTGTTGTAATTTATTATAATATTGTCATGTACAGTTTTTTGGTATTTTTAGGGTTTTTTATAAATTTTTATATATTTTTGGGTTTTAGGGGTTTAATGGGGGTTTTAGGGTTTTCACGTTTTTTAAAAAAATTAGGGTTTTTACTTATTTCAGATTTTTATATTTTTTAGGCTTATAATTGTTAATATGTGTTTTAGTGGTTTGGGGGATTTAAGAGTATTTTGGATTTTTTTTCTTTTTAGGGTTTTAGGGTATTTTGGGTTTTTAAGGTGTATAAGGGTTTTACAGTTCATTTTGGGGATTTATAATTGTATGGATTTTAGGGGTAATTTTTGGGGTTTTTGGGGGTGTTTATGAGAATTAATGATTTTACAGGTTTTAGGGTTTTATGGTTTTATAGGGGTTATAGGGTCATTTGGGGTTTAATTGGTGTTTTACGGGTATTTTTAGGGTTTAGTGGGGTTTTAATGTATTTTGAGAGTTTACCTGTTTTTAGTGTTTGAAAGGTTTTTTATTTTTTTTATAGTTTTTTGTTATTTATGGAATTTAGGGATTGTAGAGGTTTTCATGACTTTAATATGGTTTTGGGATTTCTAATGGTTTTTAGGGTTGTTTATGGTTTACAGTTTTTTGGTTATTTTAATTTATTTTTGTTTTTAGGTTTTTTAGTTTTTTATGGACATGTTTTTTTTGTGGTGTTTTTAGAGACTTTAAGGGGTTTTGGTAATTTTAGTGGATTTAAGATCTTTTTGGGGTTTATGGGTTTTAGAAGTTTTTATGGTTTTGGGGGTTTTAAATTTTTTTTTCAATGTTTATAGTGTATTTAGCTGTTTTAGTTTATTTTTATAGTTTTTCATTTTATAGGGGATTTTTGTTTCTATTATGGTTTTTAGAGATTTTTGAGTTTATAGGGGTTTAACAGTTCTATGGTATTTTGGGGTCATTAGGGGTTTTTAGGGTTCTTTTATGGGGTATTAGGGTTATTTTATGTGTTTAGGGTTTTGTGGTTCTTTTAGTGATTTTAGTGTTTTTAGGGTATTTTTGGGGTTTTAAGGGATTATGGTTTTTAGGTTTTGTTAGTTTTCTGAATCTTTTTAGTGTTTTAAGTGTTTTTTGGATTTTTTTTATTTTTTATGTACTTCGATGGGTTTCTTATTGTTTTAAATGTTTTAGTATTTTCTAATATTCATTATGGTTTTTAGTTTTTTTGGTTTCTAAATGGATTTTCTGAGTTTCTTAGTTTTTAATGATTTTAGGGTTTTTAATTTACTTAATGTTTTTTAGTTTTTTTAATGTTTTAATGTTATTTATGTATTACTTGTATTCTTTTGAGGTTTTATGTTTTATAGTTTTTTTGGGATTTTTAGTGTTTGTAGGGTCTTTCAGGGTTTAGGGTGTACGGTTCCGGGTTCTCGGTGTTCCTTATTTTTTAGGTTTTCTAGGGTTCTTATGGTTTGGGGTATAGGTTATAGGGTTTTTTGTTATAGAGTATAGGGTTCTGGGTGTAGGGAATATGGTTTAAGAATATAGTCAGGTTTAGGGTATATATTTTAGAGTTTAGGTTACATGGTATTTGGTTTGGGGTTTTAGGTTTAGGGTTTAGGATGTATGGTATAGGGTTTAGGTTTTATGGTTTAGGGTTTGGGGATTTGGGTGTAGGGTATATGGTTTAGAGATTAATGTTTAAGGTGTAGTGCCCAAGATTTATGGTATTGGGGATTAGGTGTAGGGTATCGGTTTGGAGGTGTATTTTTTAGGGTTTATAGTGGAGGGTATATGGTATATGATATAGGGTTTAGGGTTTAGGGTATATGGTATAGAGACTATGGTGTGGGTTTTAGGGTTTAGGGTGCATGGTTTAGGGTTTAGGGTTCTGGGTTTATGGTGTACAGTCTATGGAATAGCATTTGGGGTTTATGGTTCTTGGTATATGGTTTTGGTTTTAATGATTATTTTATATGGTGTATCATATTGGATTTAGGGTATAGGGTGTTGGTTTTAGGATTTAGCATTTAGGTTTTACGGTTTAGGGTATTGGGTGTAGGGTGTAGGGTTTAGGTTCTAGTTTATACAGTGAAGGGTGTTTTTTTGGGCTTTCTGCGGAAGGTTATTTGGTTTTGGGTGTAGGATTTAAGGAATATGGTGTAGGTTATAGGGTTTAGGGAAAATGGATTAAGGTTCAGGGTGTAGGGTCTTGGGTATAGAGTAGAGGGTATAGTGTTTAATGTCTAGGGTTTACGGTTCCTGGTGTATAGTATAGATATTAGGGTGTGGGTATATGATTTAGAGTGTAGGGTGTAGGGTACACACTATAGGGTTTCAGGGTTATAGACGATGGTTTGGGGTTTTATGGTGTAGGTTATAGGATTTATTGTGTAAGGTTTGGGGTTTAGAGTGCATGGTATAAGGTTTAGGTTATAGGGTATAGGGTAAATGGTTTATTGTTTATATTGTAGGGTACACCATCTAGGGTGTAGGGTATTGGTATTAGGGTGTACGGTCTAGGGTTACTGGGTAGGTTATAGGTTGTAGTTTGTATGGTTTATGGTTTTGGGGTTAATTGTCTAGGGTATAGGGTTTAGAGTATAGGGAATAGGGTTTACGATGTTGGGTTTAGGGTTTCTAGTGTAAGGTATAGGGTATAGTGTATACTGTTTGTGGTCTACTATGTACGTTATAATGTTTAGGGTGTATGTTTTACACTTTATGGTGTAGGGTATATGGTTTGGGCTATATATTTTACATTTTATGGTGTTGGGTGTTTGGTTTAGAATGTAGGGTTTAGTGTTTAGGGTGTAGAAAATTGGGTATAGTGTGTAGTGTTGAGGGTTGAGAGTGTAGCGTATAGGGTTTAGGGTATAGGGTTTAGGTATTAGGGAGGAAGGTATAAGGTTTATGGTGTAGGGTTTAAGGTTTGGGTTTAATGGATTAGGGTTTAGGGTGTTTGGTTTACGAAGCAGTGTATAAGGTTTATGGTGCACTGATTTGGGTAAGGGTGTTGTGTATAGGGTTTTGGGTGTAGGGTGTAGGGTATATTATTAATGGTATATGGATTATGGTTTAGTGTATAGGGACATGTTTTTATGGTGTCAGGTTTATTGCGTATGGTACATAATTTATGGTGTAGGGGTTATGATTAAGGGTGTAAGGTTTGAGATTTAGCAGGTAGGTTTTAGGGTTCAGGGAGTAGGTTATATGGTTGAGGGTGTAGGGTTTTGGTTTTTGGGTGTTGGTTGTTTCAATTTGGATATAGGGTTTAGGTAGTTGGTAATAAGTGTTACAGTGTAGGGTTTACTGTTATGGGTGTAGGGTATAGGGTGTGATATTTTTCTTTTAGGGTATAGAGTTTAGTGTTTTAGATGTTGGGTAGTTGTTTTACAGTGTATGGTTTAGTGTTTAGGGTGTAGGTTATAGGTTTTAGGGTATTTGGTATTTCTTTTATGGTGTAGGGTATATATTTTTGGGTGTAGGTTAATGTGTTTAGGGTATATAGTTTTCTGTTTTGGTTGTATGGTTTTGGCTTTCGTGTGTTGGGTACGGGTTTATGTTGTTGGGTTTTGAGTTTTGGTTTAAGCATCTATGGTTCACGGTTTAGGGTGTAGGGATTATGGTATAGGGTATATGGTGTAGGATATACGGTTTAGGGTGTAGGGTATAAGTTTTAGGGTGTAGGTTCTTGGTTTTTGGGTTTATGGTGTTGATATTGGGTTTGTGGTTTTTTGTTTAGTGTTTTGGGAGTAGGGTAAATGATTTAGGGTGTTGGGTTTAGGGTTTAGGGTGAGGGGTATAACATTTAGGGTGTAGGGTATAATTCGTACTATATATCATATAGTGAATAGGGGTAGGGAACAAGGTTTAGGGTTTAGGGTATATGATTTATGGTGTACACTATAGGGTTGAGTGTATTGGATTTATGGTTTAGGGAGTCGGGATTAGGGTTTTGGGTGTCGAGATTGGCGTTTCGGTTAAAGGGTGTTCGGTTTAGGGTGTTGGGTTTATTTTTTTGGGTGTACCATGTGTAGTGTAGGGTATTGGGTGTAGGATTTATTGTGTAAGTAATAGGGTTTACTGTAATTTTGGATGATTTTTGGCTTAAGGTCATGGGTTTTGAATGTAGGGTATAGAATTTATAGAGTTCAGTACATGGTTTTTGGTGTTGGGTTTAGGTTGTTGGGTATTGGGTTTTTTGGTTTAGGGTTTAGGGTGTAAGGTGAAGGGTATTGGGTATAGGGTGTATGGTATTGTGTTTAGGGTGTTTGGAATGAGATTTTGGGTATTGGGTGTATGGTGTAGAGTATAAAGACCCAGAAATTCCGTGGAAATTATATTTCTTAAATACAAGAGAATTTTTCGAGTCCGTGAAAATTGGTGGTGCATGATTCTGGGGCCCAGTGTGCCCAGATTCAATTTCTGATGTTTTGTTTGGGTGCGTTCAGTAAATGTAGGAGTGGTTTTTTATAACTTTTGAACAGGTTCTCGGAATTGAAATCTGAGGACACTGTTGAACTCGCAGTTCCAGTATTCGCTTAAGAAGACTATCACCTAGACGGCAGTGGGTCGAGGTTAAAAAACAATTTATGGGTTTTTAGAGAATGAATTAAATAAAAATAAAGTGTGTGGATTACTTTTTTTATTTTTTGGTTAAAACCACTTAATGGAAGTTGGAGGTGGGGCCACCACACCTGAACCTCCCACGAGAGGTTATAGTGGTGGGGCCCACCCAAACCTAACCTCCCACGAGAGGTTATGATGTGGAGACCATACAGGACTAAACCCCCTATTAATGGTGGGAGAGTAAAACCTCTCAACTCCCCTCATTAATGTGGGAGAGTCTCTCCACACCCCGTCCTTTATTGGGGCCAACTCCACTAATTTAATGGTGCCAAATACTCCACATTAACTAAAGGGGAGCCAAGTTAATTAATTAATAATTTTGAATTTTGTACCAACAGATTAAACAATAGATTAACACAATCTATTATTATTTGTGTTGGGATTGTTCATTTTGGTGGCATCTTTGAGAGGAGGATTTTTGGGAGAAAGCTCCGTACAAAGAACGCCTCCAACTATGAAGAATGCTGACCTTCTTTGACTTCTTCCTCAGAGATTCTACTAACGTTGGACATATTCAACCGACATTCCCTCTGCATCGTCGTCAATGAGTCGGTGTAGGAGCTCGGGATTGGATGTGTGTAGCGGATGCGATGAATGATGATCACCTTCGTCTTCTTCCCGCGACTTCATCGGTGATCAACAAACAAAGGTAGGGGTTGTTTTCTTTTATGTTCCATGTTCTTCTTTTCATTCAAAATGAAGAATAATGATATGTTTCATTTGATTGATGAGTGGTTTTTCATCTTTCTCCTTCCTTGATGAACCGATTGATATCACCCTATTCACGGAGGGTGCGGGAAAAACTAATATATCCTGACTCCCTCTGTCGATATCTTTTATGATGATCTACGGCATGTTGATGATGCAACGAGGCGAGAATGTGGTGAAGACAAATTTCACGCTACCCGCGGCCTCCGTGATCTGCGCCGCCCCCGCGGTGACCCGCTCCACCCCCGGCCAGACCGGCCCCGACCGAGCCCCGCCGGCCGCACCACTCGTAGAGTCGAGTCGCCGCCCCGAGCCGGCCCGCACCTCGCTGCACTGCCTGGCCTCCTCCCAGCCGCCAGTCGGCCTGCCGGATTCCCGCTGGCCTGCCTGGCGCCCTGCCCGGCCACCTGCCGGCATGGCCGTGCCCTGCCCTGCCGCCTCCCGGCCGCTTCCCAGCCTGACCGGCCGCCCGCCGGCCCGCCTCCCATGCGCCCAGCCAAACATAATTGGTCGAGGCGCCCTATGTTCCCCGCTCACCCCATTATTCCCGAGCCATGCCCCTCGCGTCACTAGTCGAACCAATCTCGGCCATCCGGGCTGACCCGGCCTTCCGCACTCTTGCGGCACTCCGAGCAGAACCCGCCCCAGCCTGGACTGAACTGCCCATGCCTTCGGCGGGGCTGGGCCCAGTGGGCCGGGCCAAACCTAATAAGCTGGGCCACCCAATGGTCCCAACCATACCCAAAAGGTATGACCAGGTCGACCCAGACCAGGTCGGTCTGACTGGGTCGGACCGGACCCCGGCCCACTACCGACCCTTTGCTTTCTTCGGCCATATATTTGGCACTGAACGACCATTTGATGAACCATCGGTGATTCTGGTATTCTACGAGCATGTCGGTCCCTTTGAGAATACCCCACTGGTGTTCGGGGTAAAGTTTAGATACAATCAGGTTGGATCGTGCATGAATCCAAATGGGCCCCCGGGACTAAAAGACTAATAACACACAGACTGAGCATCTGATCGACGCACCGTCTATTGTATTGAGTCCCCTATGACGTGGTAGACCTTTGAGATACTTCTTAGAGGGAATTTGGGACATTTGGAGTATCAACATGTATCTCATGGAGTGGATCCTCCTAGAGACGAGTGAGCATAGTGTAGTGACCTAGTAGCAAGTTGAGACCTGACGACTGCTGACGGATTCGACTCGGAGTGACTCGACTAGCCTAGTGGGGAGCGTCTTGGTGTCGGGGCAGACCGACAGTGAGGAGTACCTTGGTATTGTAGTAGAAACATGGTACTCAATAGGAGGATTACCTCAGCAGGCTACGATGGGGATCACCTTGGTGACGTGGCTGATCCACGATGCGGAGGGCCTTGGTGACACATCAAACCCATACTACTCGACAGGAGGAGTAACTCAGTAGTCCATGGTTAGTGGGAAGCATCTTGGGGTCGCGGCCGGCCCAATGTACTCGACAGAGGAGGAGTTCTCCAGTAGCCGTGGTTTTGATAATGTGAATAAAAATCCTGGTTGAGCTGACTCAGTAGCTTTTGGTTTTTCCACATGATTGAGATGGATTATATGATAACTTAGGTATAGGTGTGAGAATATACCTAATAGGGGATATCTATTGATTTCATACATTGTATTCTATCCTTCTTTTATTTGTGAGACATTGAGGGTCTCGGGGTCCTTACTTATTATCATTATACTCACCTCTGCACGGGCTAGGCCCGCACCTCTTTGTGATAGATGTAGACGACAAAAAGTGAAACCCAAGGCTGAGTGTACCATGATTGGACGATACCCAGAGGTTGACCACATGGTGTGATGGTACACGGAGGAGATAAACAGACGTGGAGTGTTTTGGAAGATATCTGTACCTACCCTTTAGGTAGGATTTCCCGGTGGACGATCCAGGAGCCATTTTTCCATTTTCCAGTACTTTGACTTTCTGTTTCCTTGTAATTTACAGTTGGGATTATATTTCCAGCCCCTTTTTACTTTTCAGAACTTCTTTTGTATACTTGTTTATTTAGAGTTTTGTTTCCATCTCATACCATGTTTGTGCGTTCTCAAGTTATAATGGAAATTCCTTCCCAGTTTAGGGATTTCCGCCTTTGGTGCTAGTTGCTAGCCACTGGCCTATAGGAGGCGGGCTTGGGGTAGTCATGGAATGGTCCCTGGGGGATGGGTTGTGAAAAAATGGTATTAGAGGAGGCGGTTCTACCACATAACTTAAGACTCTGATCTTTCTTTTCTATGAAGCAATACTGTTAAGTGTACTAAGCGTGGTATTCAGTTCCGGGTGTCCAGTGTTGGTGTGGCGGCCGAAGTATCTATACACCCGGACCCTAACTTCTGATTTCTGTCTCAGTTCATGAAAACACTAAATGCGTGTATGTTTTCAAAAGTTTTCTTTAAGTCAGATCAACCAGGTCAGCTCACCAGGTATAATATTTAACCGTGTCACATCTGTTTGTTTCAGGATGCCTCCCTACGGATGACCCGCTGGAGCCCTGAGAGTTGTACACGCAGATATCCCACCGAGTGACAACGCCTCATTGTAGGGCCCTTTTCCAGTGAAGGCAGCATCGGTACCACTACCCGTTGGGCCACTGATGCCTCCAGCCCCAGCAGTAGATGATGCACGCCATTTGAGCATGTTCCATGAGTTCCAGAGCTAGAGACCGCCCAGGCTTAGGGGATAGACATGACCACAGGCTGCTGAGGATTGTCTGGAGGCTATGGTGAGAGCCTTTAGGCTATTAGGAACACCAGCTGACCATTTGGTGATCCTTTCCACGATTCTCCTTCAAGCAGCAGTAGGCAGATGGTGGAGCCTGATTCTCCTGGTGCATGACAAGGAGACACTACTCTAGGCAGACTTCAAGAGCTTGTTTTAGGAAGAGATAGTACCAGCCACCCTATGTGCAGTACAAATATAGGAGATACATCACCTGCAGTAGGGCAGCATGACAGTTGCACAATACTCAGTAAGGTTCACCGACCTCTTGTGATACTCCATAGATATGGTCTGGGACACATTCTTCTGGTCCCAGACCTTTGAGCAGTGGGTCAGGTGAAAGATCAAGGATTTGTGGATCTCCCTCAGCATCCCGATGCAGGAAGGGGTGTTGGAGCGAGCCCTCTTAGTGGAGAGTTTCCTTACTGGGCAGTCTCCAGCAGTGAGACCCACCACTAGTCGACATACAATAGAGTCTTATGCAGCTGGCAGTAGACAAATATCCTAGAGGTCACTGAAGACAGAGCCAGACATTCCAGGAGTGCGTAGCGTCACACATGTGGCGGGCAGGGTCACATGGCTCGTGATTTTCTGACTTGCCATATGGATGATCAGTAGAGGGTCGAAAGATCTCCCAGACAAAGACATAATTTTGATTGAGGCAGTCCATAGGGAGAAGGAAAATGTGGCAGAGTATCTAGTCATATAGTTGGCGGTGGATGAAGTTTCGAGGTGTTACCGATGCCACCACCAGGAGGTCCACCCCGACCATAGGGAGTAGGTGGACATGGGAGAGCTCTGCTCCCGGCAACTGAGGCTTATGATCATTGCACTTCGGAGATGATTAGCGGTATGATCTATGTCTACTCCACCTTAGCTATAGTTATAATAGTCATAGGTGCCAGTCACTCTTTCATTTACGCTACCCTCGTTCGGAGATTGGAGATTCTGATGGAGCCGTTGGCTCGATCCTTATGGTTATAGACTTTAATATAAGCAGACTCGATGATTACAAATAGGTGCCCAACAGTGTGAGATTACTCTAGGAGGAGAGAGCTTTGGTGGGAATATCCTAGTAGAGATGTCAAAGCCTTACAACGTCATCTTGGGTATGGGCGTGTTACCTATAGTCCATTCTCAGATCGACTGTATTGGGAACAATGTCTTGTGTGTTCGCCCGGATGGGACCAGTAGAGATTGAGGATCGATAGCAGTGGGTCCTACGTGGATGGTCGATTCCTTTGGTGCGTGTTCGCTAGCAGTACGAGAACCTCTAGGAGAGCACATGGGAGCGAGAGGCTCAGATGCATGCTCAATACCCCCACTTTTTTTCTTAGTTTGATTTGTAGCTTACGAGGATGTAAAGCCCTGAGTTGGGGTGAATTTAAAGTCCTATAAATTCCATGGAATTTTTTTTTTCATAAATGCATGGGAATTTTTCTAGTCCACGAAGATTGATGGAGCATGATCCCGAGGCCCGGTGTGCTTGGAATAAATTTCTGATGTTTTGTTTGGGTACGTTTAGTAAACGTACAAGTGGGTTTTTATAACTTTTGAACTGGTGCTCAGAATTGAAATCTATGATCACCGTTGAACTCGCAGCACCAATATTCGCTTAAGAAGACTATCACATCAACGGGAGTGGGTTGATGTTAAAAGATAGTTTTTGGGTTTTTAGAGAATGAATTAAATAAAATGAAAGTGTGTGGCATAATTTTTTTTTGTTGGTTAAATCCTCCTCATGGAAGTTAGAGGTGGGACCTCCACACCTTAACCTCCCATGAGAGGTTACGGGGGTGGGGCCCACCCTAACCTAACCTCCCGCAAGAGGTTTGGACATGGGGACCACACAAGACAAAACCCTCTATTAATGGTGGGGGATGAGAACCTCTCAACTCCCATCATTAATGTGGGAGAGTCTCTCCACACCCCCTCCTTTTCGGTGCCAACTCCCCTAATTTAAGGCTGCCAAATCCTCCACATTAATTAAAGGGGAGCCAAGTTAATTAATTCACCATTTTGAATTTTTTCCAATAAATTAATGAATATATTAACACAATCTATTTTTATTTTGGTCGTCATTGTTCATTTTGGTGGCAGCTTTGAGAGGAGGGTTATTGGGAGAAATCTCTCAATGAAGAACGCCTTCGACAACAAAGAATGCTGAACTTCTTCAAAATCTTCCTCAAAGCTTCTACCAACATTGTACATATTCAACCGACCTTCCCTCTGCATCATCGTCAATGAGCAGACCCATGATCTTGGGATTGGAAGTGTGCGACAGACATGACGAATGACGATCACATTCGTCTTCTTCCCACGACTTCATTGAAGATCAAATAAAAAATGTAGGGGTTGTTTTATTTTATATGACATGTTTTTATTTTCATTCAATATGATGAATGATGATATGTTTCCTTTGACTTGTGATTTGTTGTTAATCATTCTCCCAACTTGAGGAACATATTGATATCACCCAAATTGTGGAGGGTGTAGGCCAAACTAACATGGCACAACTCCCTCTGTCGATCACTTTTATGATGATCTATGACATTGCAACAAAGCAATGAGGTGAAGAAGGTGGAATAGAAAAAGGCCACGCTACCTACGACCTCCGTGATCCGCACCACCCTCGTAGCGAACCACATCGCCCCTGGCCGAACCGGCCTCGACCGAGCCCCGCCGGCCGCGCCGTTCGTAGAGTCGAGCCACCGCCCCGAACAGGCCCATGCCCCGGCGACCTCGCAGCCGCCACCCAGCCACCATCTGGCCAACCCAGCCACACACTGGCCCACCAAGCTCCTTGCCCGGCCACCTGCCAGCCTGCCCGGCTGCCCACGAGCCCACCTGGAGCCCTGCTCAGCCTCCCACCGGCCCACCTGGCACCCAGCCCGACAGCCTCCCATTCGCTCAGCTGAACCACACTGGCCCGTGTGCCCTGCGTCGCTTGATCCATGCCCATCAATGCACTGGGCGAACCGGTCTCGACCATCCGAGATGATCCGGCCTTCCGCACCCTTGCGGAGCTCCGAGCCGAACTGGCCCCAACCACCGGCAGAACTGCCCACGCGGCCTGCTGGGTTGGGCCCAACGTGTCGTGCCAAACCTAACTGGATGGCCCACCCTTAGGGTCGGGCCAAACCCAATAGGTCTGATCGGGTCAACCCGGATTGGGTTAGCCTAAACTGGGTGGGACCGGGTCAGTCCAACTGAGTCGGACTGGACCTCGGCCCACAACCGACCCTTTACATTCATTGGACATATCTTTGGCGTCAGGCGACCGTTTGGTGAACCGTCAGCGGCTCTAGTATTCTACGAGCACAATGGTCCCTTTGAGTATACCCCACTGGAGTTCAGGGTAATGATTAGATACGGTCTGGTTGGATTGTGCATGAATCCAACCGGGCCCTCAGGACTAAAAGGGTTTTAACTCACAGACCGGGCATCCTATTGACGCGCCGTCTATTTCGTTGAGACCCCTATGATGTGGCAGACCGTTGAGATACTCTTCAAGGGACTTCATGAAATTTTTAGTATCGACCAGTAGTTGTGGAGAAGATCCTCTCAGAGACAAGCGAGCATAGTGTGATGACCTAGTAGCTGGATGAGACCTGACAACTGCTGACTGATTCGACTCGGAGTGACTCAACTAGACTAGTGGGGAGCGCCTTGGTGTTGCGGTAGACCCACAGTGGGGAGCGCCTTAGTGTCAAAACTGACCCACATTACTTGACAGGAGGTATACCTCAACATGATATGAGGGGGACCAACTTGGTTACGCAGAAGACCTAGGGTGGGGAGCGCCTTGGTGACATAGTAGACCCACAGTACTCGATATGAGGAGTACCTCAGAAGTCCAAGGTTAGTGGGAAGCGCCTTGGTGTCATGACGTTCCAACTAAACTCGACAGAGGAGGATTTCTCCAACATCTATGGTTTTGATAATGTGAATAAAAAACCGTTTTGAGCTGAGTCAGTAACTTTTTTATTTTCCTCATGATTGAGATGAATTACTTGATAATATAGGTATAAGTATGGGCATATAACTATGTGGCGTTATCTATTAATTTAATACTTTTTGGTTTATCATTATTGGTTTTGTGAGACCTTGAGGGTCTCAGGGTCCCTACTGAGTATCATTATACTCACCCATGCACGAGTTATGCCCACACCTTGATGTGTTGTATGTAGACAACAGACAACACTGATCGAGGTTGAGTGTACCAAGACTGGACGGTACCCGGAGGTGGACCACATGGTGTGATGGTACACAGAGGAGACAGATGGACGTGGAGTGTTGTGGAGTCTATATGTACCTACCCTTCAGGAAGGATTTCCCTGTGGATGATCTAGGTGTCGTTTTCCCTTTTTCCAGTTCTTTTACTTTATGCTTCCATGTACTTTACAGTTGGGCTTGTATTTCTGGCCACTTTTTTCTTTTTATAACACCTTTTGAATACAGTTTTATTTAGATTTTTGTTTCTAGCTTGTACCTTGTTTTGTGTGTTTTTATTTTATAAAGGTAATTCCTTCCCAGTTTAGAGATTTACGCCTTTGGTGTTAGTTTCCAACCCATGGCCTATGGATGGAGGGCTTGTGGTAGTCACGGCATAGGCCCCAGGGGACGGGTCGTGACATAGAGTGTGGGGATTATGGTATAGGGTTTAGGGTGTAGGGTATCTCGTATAGGGTTTAAGGATGACGGTGTAGGGAATTTGATTTAGGTTGTAGGGATTTTGGATTTGGTTGTAGGGTATTATGTACTGGGTATTTAGGGATTTTATGGGATTTATAATTTTTATGAGAATTATGGGTTGTACGAGTTTTAGAATTTTTGGGGTTTTTTATTGTTTTGGTTTTTATTTGTGTTTTTAGTGGTTTCAGTGTTTTTAAGTGGAGTTAGGGTCTTTTGGGTGGCGGTTTGGTGATTTATGGTTTTTAATGTTTTTAGGGTATTAAGGGGTTTTTATCGTTTCAAGGATTTCATGGTTTTAGTGATTTCAGTTTTTTTAATAATTTAAGGATTGTTTAGTATTTTTAGTATTTTATGGTTTTTAGGTAATTTTAGGGTTTTATGGTTTAATATTGGGTTATATCGTTTTTTTATTTTTTTAGGGTTTTGGGGGATTCTAATGGTTTTGGTGTTTTAGGGTTGTTTTAGGGTTTTCATGGTTTTAATTTTCTTTTTGGGATATTTACATATTTTTTTAATTTTTCTATGTTTTTAGGGGTTGTTGGTTGTTTAAGTGGATTAATGGGAATTTTAGTAATTTTTATTGTTTTTAAGGGTATTTATTTTTTTATGATATTATTGGGTATTTTATGGGTTTTTGGGTTTTTGGGGGCGTTTTACGGCTGTCAAGGGTTTTGGGGAATTTTAGGTATATTTTTCGTATTTATTTTTTTTAGGGTTTTTAACGCCTCATAGTTTATTATGGTTTTATTGGGTACATACGGGGTGTAAGGTTGTTTAAGGGATTCACTATTTTTAGTGTTTTCTTATAATGAATTAGACCCCCACCTGATCAATTCATTTTGTAAAATTTAGTGTTTTAGGTGTTCTAGGAGGCAACAATGACTCATTTAATTATATTTCCATAAAGATAGTTTTTTAAAAAGTGGCTCGTCTGATGGAGGGTCATCCAATAATCGGTCCCAACAGAGAGTCCCATTAGTGTTTTGCATTTTTGAATCTCGACGGTGACTCTCTAATAATTGGTGGTGTCAGAGGTGGCATTTGAAGGTGGTGTCAGTATGTTGCATCAGCAGGTAGAATAAGTAGGTCGCATTGGTAGTTGGTGCCAGAGGAGGCATCAGTGAGTGGCATCAGTGAGTCACTTTTGTGAATTTCTAATTGTAGGTTGTGTTTGTGAATCATCCAATGATGAGTCACCCAACAATGACTCAACCATCGGTGACATGCGATGACGACTCACCCAACGTTGATTTGTTTTGACATTTTGGAAAAATTTCTAGTTTTCTCCAGTATTTATGGATTCACCTTTTTACCATTTTATTAGGTCTAAAATGAGTTTAAGACAATGTTCGAGAGTTTTTGAATCTGTTTCAAAGGATGTAAAATATATCTTCTTTTAAGGCCTGGGTTTTATTTCTCTCAAAATTCATTGGAAAGATCCACTTTTAATGGGGGGAGGTGTCCAAAATGGTTTCCAATCCCAAAAGTATCGAATCTAGAACATAAATTCCAAACACCATTTTTCATTTCTTTCTATTTTATCTTAAATATACGTTGTCCTATATCTTTTCATCCCCAAAGAGCCATATGTTTGTGTTACACCCTTCGACCGTGTTTCCCAAGAGTCTTGTCCACCCCTTTTTTGGAGCATGGAGGAGGTGTTGATTATCTATTTATTGAGGTAGTGATCCCTTAGTCCAACATTACCTTTATATCATGGGAGGTGGGTGTAGAACTACCTTATTTCTGAATATATTGAAATTCTGACTTAATAATGGTAAATGAATCCTCTTAAAAATAAACACGTGCAATTGGGAGAAATGATACATATGTTATGCCTTTTATCTGTTGATATTGAGATATGTATAGGTTATATTACTACTGCAAATCATGGTTGTTGTTGGTGTTTGTTTGTGGACACTGGATGACTTGTGATGGATATTTATTAATGATGTGTTGAGTAGCTGTATATATGAAATTTATTCACCAAATATATTCAAGTAAATAAATTGATACCTCGGGATAGAGCTTTTTCTTCAATAACCCCTGAATTTTCAAAGTGGAAATAAAGAATGATTTTTTGCTAAATTTTTATACACCCAGCCTTATTTGGTGTGGTTGTGGGTCATGAGTGATTTTGTTCTATTCTATTCCTTATGTGATTGTGTGGTGCTAGGGTTGATTTCATCGTGGTAAGGTGGGATGGTACCGATGGTGTTATTGAATCACAATTTGATAGATTAACTGATTGTGGAATGGATTGGTAGTGGTTGAGCAGAGGGGATATAGGTTCAGGGTGGGATATTCTCATGTCATTGGGGTTACGGGTGTGGCGTTGTTATACAATAGGGTTGTCATGTTTGGTTTTGAGGAGATGTGCAATAGAGTTTGATTATGAGTTGGGGGATTGTTTTCTAACATGGTGGATTGGGAGGAATGACTTTAAAGAATGATAATGGCCATAGTTTTTATTTTCCCATGTAGGGATGAAATGAATAAATGATTTCCATTATTAATAATTCTAATTTTTTAAGTGAGATGGTATGTGGTATGAGTTGTGTTTTGTTTATCATCTTATGAATGGACTATTGATGGTGTTAATAAATTCATTTATAGGTAGATGTAGTGTTGGTAGTATAATAGGTAGGTTGGTTATATGATTGAGAACCCATAGGATGGGATGGTGTTTTTGATTCTATATATACATAACTGTATTTTTCTTGTTTTTTCTATAGAAACCCCACCATAGTTAAGCACTATGCAATGAACACCCCCATGTTCATGGGGGTGTCTTTCCCAAATATTCCAGTGGTGGGATGGATGGTTTGTCTGCCACTCTTCCCTACTCCCTCGTCCATGCGTTGATAGCCCCTAGATTATTTGGGTGGGTTGTGGTTTGTATGGACCATGTTTGGGCAGGAGAGTTGGGTATTCCTAGCTATATTTAAAATGATTTTCATTGTACTTTCCAATGTGTTTTCGGGATGTGACATGGTATGTGTCCCAAGAGTCTGCAAGTGGGATGATATTGTGATTCCTAGGTGTGTGCTGACGGGATATTATGAGATTCATTTTCATAAGTTGCAGTAATAGTGGTGGGGCCCAACTCTGGGTGGGCAAGTTGTGAAACTATACATTCGGAAGAGTGGGAGCACTATAATGTTTTTCATTAGGGTGTGACTGTAGCTAATCAGTGGAAAAGTGGTGAAAGGTACCCTATAATCAATTTTACTACTATATTACATTACATTACTTGTGTTACATGGTGATATTTCCTTGGTGATGTGGGGATTGTTAGGATTCCTTGTTACGTGTTGTTGTATCTTCTATTTTCTCACGGTAGCATTAGTGTGCTTCCCACACTTGAGCATGAGAGACATTGGGTTTTCCTACTGAGTATACATGTATGATTACCCTACATTATACAACTTGTTTCAGGTTTCCTAGAAGAATACAAGGATCATGATGGGTATTACTATCTCAGACATTGGGATTGTTTTTTTGTCTTATCATAGCTTTAATTTTAGGTATTTACATTGGATAGTTTCCAAGTATTTGGAAAATCTTTTCTTTAGACATGCATATGTGATGGATTTTTGTTTTTATTTTATCTATCATTATTATATTTCTTTTCGTAAAGACCATATTATCTCATGATCTTTTTTCCTTATAGATATGATAATTCCACCCATTTCATGAGATTCTATACCTTTGGTGTTGGTCGCCACTACGAGGCCAACTAGAGGCAGGACTCAGGGGTCATTGTCTTTCTTCATTAATTTGAATCCTACAAGGGGAATATTTCATGGGAGGGGGTCCTGACCGAATGTCATTAGATCTGATGATTGAGAGATAGGATGGATTTTGGAGTTAGGCACGATATGTATTTCATGGTTTGGTAGGGAAATAGTGTTAGTTGATCTTGGTTCATGACTTAGACTAGTGAAGATCGGCAAAGAAATGGGATTTTAGAGGCCCCTGCGATCCAATGCAAGGACTCTGATTCTACCAAAAAGAGAAGTGACATGACTCTTTTTAGAGGGTTGAGTCCCTATGAGATGTACATGCATTATAATGACTTCTGTTCTTATTTGAATCGGGTGTTTTATGTATTTGGATTAAATAATTCATTAAAATGTGTCTTATATAAAATTACATACTACTCGGGCTTAAGTGTTCCTTGATTTCCTTTAAGCTATAGAACATGGTCATCGTCCATTGGTGGCTCGGGAAGATGAGGATTATCAGGCCAACCTATTTAATTGATGATGGTTTGAATCAATGGAGGAGGATTTCCAATGGTAGAAAACGTTATGTGCTTTCTAGTGACAGACTCTAGGGCAGTACGAGGGGAAGCGTTTTAGACATCGAGATGAAAATATGGATCGAAGATCTTGTGATCTCTTAATCTAGATCCTCGATCTGATAGTGTAATAGGTTTATTTGGATGTGATCAAGATTTGGGGATTCATGCATCAGTGAAAGACATTGTACCTAAGAGAGAGGAAATTGGTTGATGTTTTGTGTGATGACCTCAATAAGGAGTTTACGGTGGGACTGAATTATTCTTCTATGATGGATGAGGAGAGGCAGAAGTTACACTCACTCTATAAGTAGAGTATGTCAGTATGAGAGTTTTGTATCGAGTTCAAATATCTCCTTTATTTTTCTTCGGATCTCATTCTAGATGAGGAGTCTCATTCCAAACACCTGGAGGCGACACTTCTTCCTTCTCTCCAGTATGCAGTTACTCCCTTTAAATTGTTGACATACATAGAGGTCCAAAATATGGAAGAGGTGGTTGAGAGGATTCACACACATGGAGGTATTACATGATAGGGGATTCATCCTAGTTCTTCAAAGGGAAATGTTATCAACATTATGTCTCAATCACAACGGCCTTCAATGTTCCAACTGATGGGGTGGTGACCTCACCTATTTTCTTTTTGATCTTCTAGCCCTCTATCATACCTTGTGGCCCTAGGGATGGGGTGTTTTATCTGTGGAGTCCATGGTAATCTCTATATGGAATTCCCTATATTCATTTAATCTCAATATGGTGGAGGTTATAGGTTCGCTTCCCTCCATAGTATCAGTTTTTGGCAAGGCACTCCTAGCATTAGTGACAGCATTCTCACGCTCCACCGACAGGAGATGGAGAGGGTAGGGGAAAACCTCAAGGTGTTCATTAGGGACCACAAAAATGGGAATGGTCAAGGAGGTTCTCATCATCATATGGGAAGGTGAGTCAAGCATGGTCCATTTCATGCTGTAGAAGAAGCAGTTCCCACAGGGTTGGAGATCGTTCAAGCTACGATCAATTTATTCAGCACTCTTGCTTGTGCATTGTTTGATATAAAAGAATCACACTCCTTTTTTGAACCCAATATATCCCATTATCTAGGAATATAGATATATAGTCTTCTCATGCCCTTGGTGTTGAGTATTCTAGTTAGAGGATATACATGTTTGTTTGATGTATTCTGGTGATGTATACTGATGATATGGCTGCATCAGTCTTGTAGGGATCTCTTCTAGATTCAGAAGTATACATACAGTATCATACATGGAATTTAATGATTTTATTTTTTTTTGTTATGGTATCGACTACTTTTTAAGGATGATCACATTTTCTAATGTTGACATCCAGTGTGTGTCTTTTTTTGGCAAGCAGGGTTGTCAAAAGAATAGTTAACATATGGATCCTCTGCATTCATTACGGTCTATGGTGCCTATAGAATTGGTGTATTCTATGATAGTGTATGTTTCAAGAATGGTTTGGGTGTTCTTGGATTTATTTCCTAATGAGTTTGTGACTCTAACTTCACAAAATAACGTTGAGTTCATAAAATACTTGTATCCTGGAGCTTTATTGAATTTGGTGGCTCGTTATTAGAAGACACCTACAGAGATACGGGAGTTGATGATTATGATTGATGACTTGATGAGTAAGGGATTAATCTAGCCTAGTGTGTCACCATGTGGTACTCTAGTCTTGATTAAAAAATGGAGAATCGTGTAATGAGGCTTTATATAGACTACTATAGGTTGAATTAGGTAACAGTTAATAACTGTTACCCTCTCATGAGTATAGATGGTATTTTCAACCATGTGTGGGGATAAAATTATTTCTATAATATCGATCTACAGACTCGGTATAACTAGCTGAGGCTGAAGAGACATGATATCTCGAAGACTTCATGTAGGTGTTATTATAGGCACTTCGAGTTCATGGATACATTTTTCGGTGTTATGAACACACCATCCATGTTCATGGGTCTCATGATCACATTTTTCTATAAACTTGTATACTGGATTGTCATCTCATTCATCGATGACTTAAAAATATACTCAAAATTCATAAGAGGAGCATTCCTGGAAAATTAGGATTTTTTTAGATGTTCTTCAATGGCCCCATATTTATGGGACTTTTTCCATGTGTATGTTCTGTAAAATTGAAGTACATTTACTTGGACTTGTTTTTTCATGGAAGGGTGTAGTAGTGTACCCATAAAATGTCGAGGAAGTTTTTTTCCTGGGAAGAACCTAGGAATGTTGCAGATGTTTTCTGTTTTCTTGGTTTGGTATGGTATTAAGGGATATTCATACCTGATGTATCTCAATTAGTAGAACCATTGACGTCATTGACATGTAAATACATGGAATTTTTGTGGATTGGGAAGTGTCAGGCCATATTTAGATACCTAAAAGGGAAGTTGGTAAGTGCTCTGGTGGTCTAGTTTCAAGAGGAAGGGGTGATGATCTAGGTGTTATTTGATGTTTCCCATTTGGTTTTGGGATATTTTTGGAGGAAACTATGGGGATTGATCTGTTATGGGTCAAGTAAGTTATGTATCCATTAATTTAACTATGCAACCCATGATCTAGATCAATCAGTAGCCATGTCTACTCTAAATTTATTTGCAACATTACCTCATTGGGGGAGGCTTTGTTTTTTCAAAAAACCAAAGAGCGTGGGGTATATATTTCCACAATGATATATGGACTTTTGATTGAGAAGGTGTGTGGAGTTTCTCCAAAAATAAAACATAGAAATCACATGCACCTCAGGGAACAAAAATTTTGTGGATGATGCATTGAGAAAGAAGACGTTGAAGGAACGTAGTGCGGGAATATGTTGATGCTTTGAAGGCAGTAGAGGTGTTAGACACGTTTCACATGGATATAGGAATGGTTTTTGGAAGAGTAAGTCTATTTTATAAGATTGTGTAGTCTTATATAGTTCCACCAGTGGATGAGTCTCAGGGGGGAGACTCAGAGGCAAAGGTGATGTTCAATTGCGTTGACCGTGATGATGCTCTAGAGGGATTGTTGGTGGATGGTCAGAATCAGATTTTGTTCAATGAGAGGTCTTTGTTTTATTGAATATGTGTGAGGGATTTCTATGTGAGTTCATAACTCACCATTATAGGTTCACCCAAGAGATTCCAAGATGTATCGTGGCTTGAGAGAGTAGTTCTGGTGGCCTAGTTTGAAACTGGTGTTAGCAATGTTTGTGGAAATGTGTTTGGCATACCAGTTATTGAAGGATGAGAAACATGTTCCTTGTGGTTTGTTGCAGCCCTTAATTATATCTGAGTAGGAGATTGATGATATATTGAGGGATTTAGTCAAAGGTTTACCTAAGGATTAGGAAGGTTGTGATTTTATTGGGGTTGTGGTGGATCAGCTGATGAAATCGTCCCACATCTTAGAGATTATGGAGTTGGGTGCAATAGATGCATTATCGAGGTGGTATGTGTATTAGGTGGTGTAGTTTCTAGGATTTTTGAGATCCATCATCTCATATTATGATAAACGGTTTACCTCATGAGTCTGGAAGGGATTGCAGATTGCTTTTGGCACTCCATTATGTGTTAGTACTACTTTCCATAGTTATATGGATATATAGGTACGACGGATTGTCCAGATGTTGGAGGAAACGCTAAAGGCTTGCATCATGGAAATTGGTATATCATGGGGGTGACACTTGGACATGGTGGTGTTTTCTTATAAAAATTGATATCACTCTTCCATGGGAATGACTCTATTCAAATATTTGTCTGGGAGACCATTTCATTCTCTATTGTGATGGACTGAGGTTGGGGAGTCAGATTTTCTTGATCCTGAGGATGTGTAGACCATGAAATTAAAGTTTCATCTACTTCATGAGATGATAAAGGGAGCACAGGACCGGCATAAGTTGTATGTTGATCGAAGGTGGGGCCCATAATGTTTGAGGATGGGGACCATGTTTTCTTGAAGTTTTTTCTTCAACATGGGTAGTAGAGGTTTGGAATAGTGAGAAATCTTTCGTCAGAGTTCATCAGACCATTATAGGTGTTAGAGAGAGTTAGCGTGGTGGAATACTAGATAGAATTTCCAAAACAATGGGATAGTCTCTATGAAATCTGATTATCCAATAAAAACATATATTTTAATTACAATTTAATGGTATTAAATTTTCATTTTTGATCTTATGGGACTGAGTTAGTGCATTTTCATTATGAACATACATTCTCATCATTTGTGCACATCATGCCTAATATACACCAATTTAGAATGTACGTTTCTATTGGTTTCTTCTTAGGTCTCTGAGGATTCGATAACCCAAGCTAAACTAGAAGGACCGTTCTACCTTCTTCTCTTGGGTAAATTTGATCGAGAATAAAATTTTGGCACCATTTCTGGGGACCCAAGTAATTCATATAAACACCCATTATATTCTCCCCCATTTCTTCTTTTATCATCCAAATTCTCTTATCTTGTCCCTTTCTCGTTTTTTTTCTTTTGGCGCATGTCCGCCTACACCCGCGATCAATCAAACTGTCTAGTTAGGGTGGATAGTCCTAGGGTTGGGGAGTCAATCACACCAAGGGAACTCATTCCATTAGATCCTAATCTTCCAAATACTCTAGAGTCCAAAATTGAGCCGATTTCAATGGGAGGTCTTCAAAGAAACCAACTCATAAACCCGGGTGGGAACCAAAATCGAAACCCAAATGAGGCAGCCCCAAACATGGGGAATGCAATTGATCAAACCATGAATGACTACCTCACACCTTCCTAGACCAATGCCCCCTCATGCACTAGAAACAATTCCCTAGGAGATTCCAACTACATCTTTAAACCCCATGTCCTAAACCGGCTTCCCACATTCCATGGAATAGAGTCCGAGATGCCATACCTACACATTAAGGAGTTCAATGACATTGTAGAAACCATGTGTCCCCCACATCAACATGAATCAGCTAAGATGAGGCTTTTTCCTTTTTCTTTAAATGATTGAGCTAAAAATTGGATAATCAATTTGAGACCATCATCCATCAACTCTTGGGACCAACTACAAAGAGAATTCGACAAAAAATACTTTCCCCACCATAAAACAATTTCACTTAAAAAGAGTATCCAAATTTTTTTTGAAAAAGAGGGAGGGTCATTCTATGAAACATGGGATAGGTTCAAAGACACTCTAAACATGGTTCCACACCATGGTTTTTCTATTCCTGAACAAGTGAGAATTTTCTATGAAGGGTTGGGTCCGGGGAACAAACAATTCATTGACATGTGGTGTAATGGAACCTTTAAAAACAAAGCACCAAATGATGCTTATGAGTATCTAGAAAGCCTTTCTGAACAAAATCAAACATGGGGAACTTCACCTTATTCTGAAAAGCCACAAGGAACTACTGGAATTCATACACTTAGAGAAGAGGAAAGCCTTAAGGCTAAACTCGCAAAACTCTCTAGGAAGTTTGAAGAGATAGACCTTAGGAAAGTCCATGAAATCCAAACTGTTGACCCTGTTTGCACAATTTGTGACAAACATGACCATAAGACAGACAACTGCCCAACCATTCCATCCATCAAGGATGTTCTCTTGGGAGGACCCCCAGTGGAAATAAATGCTTTGAACTTTCAAAAGCCTCAATACCAAAACTCCTTCAACCCAAGGTATAACGACCACCCAGGCTTCCACTGGAAAGATAACCAACAACCTAGCCAACCACAGAGACAAAATCCTTACCCCCATCAGAACTACCAAACCCATAACCAGTTCCAAACCGAACCTATCCAATACCAACAGCCACCGGTCCATTTTCAACAAACCATCCCACCTCCAAAATATCCCCATGAGATAAACCAACATACTCAAGCACCCACCCAAACTGTTCCACAAATCCTACTAGAACAACTGTGCAAAAAAATGGAGAGGATGAACTCCTAAGTCTCTTCCCTAAAACAAGAACTTTAAACCATCAAAACTGGAAAGGCACCCATGCCTACTCAGGCGATTCCATCCTCAACTTCATGGAGGGATTCAAGTTGTGCTCAAACAAATCATGAACAACTAAAGGGTGTGACTATTTTAAGAAGTGGGAAATCAATTGAGAAACCTGAACAACTAATTCAGAACCCACATGAAAATTCAAACTTGGATGAAAACTCAAATGAACCACAAGATCAAACTGAGGAAACTGATAACAATGTGAAAGAAACAACTCTTCAACAAACAACCCCACAACATGCACCATTTACTCAATGCATGAGGGGGAAACCCAAGCCTGAACTGAATGAAACATTGAGGGAAATCTTCTCACAAGTCAAGTTGAACATACCACTTCTCGATAAAATCCAAACCATACCTGCCTACTCAAAGTACCTTAAGGACTTGTGCACTTTTAAAAGAAAATTTTCACATAAAACCCAAGTCCTTTTGGATGCTAATGTGAGTACCACAATTCAAGGGACCATTCCTCCTAAGTTGAAAGACCCAGGTTTCCCTTACATCAATGTTAAACTAGGAGAAAGAAAAGTTTTCAAGTGATTGTGTGACCTAGGTGCTAGAGTCAATCTCATCCCATATGCTATGTACTTCCAGTTAGGCCTAGAAGAACTCCAACCCACATCTGTCACACTTCAACTTGGTGATCGTAGCATTAGGGTTCCAAAGGGGATTTTAAAGGACGTTTTGGTAAAGGTTGAAAACTTCATCTGCCCTGCTGATTTCATTGTCCTTGACAACCATCCAAACTTAGGAAATAAGGAATAAACCCCAATCATCCTTGGTCGTCCTTTCCTTGAAACAATCAACTCTGTTATCCGAGTCCAAAATGGGAACATGACCATCACCTTCGGGAACATGAGCCTAGACTTGAACATCTACAATGCAAGCTCACAAATAGGGGATGACGAGGACATTCATGAAGTAAACATGATAGGAAGCATTGATAATGAATCCATGGAACATCAAGGAATATTTGATGAATGTTTAAGTCAGGATGAGATTGATTTCCTTTGTTCATATGAAGGAATTTTATCTCCTTGGCTTGAATCATTTTCAAATTGCTTTATGATGAAGTCTTAGGTCCAACAATCAGTGAAACCTTTCATGAAACCACTTTCATGGAGACCACTCCAATTTCAATCCCTAAATCTGATAATGCAAATCTAGTAGCTGAAACTTCTACATGTGGGGAATCAATCCTATCTGAAACTCTAAAAAAAGAAATTGATCTTGATCCAATGTCCCAATCTTCTACTGAAATTCTGAACCAACCTGATCTTGAATTGAAGGAACTTCCTATTGCACTAAAGAATGCCTTCCTAGGGGAAAATTAAGCACATCCTATTGTCATTTATTCTTATCTTGAAGCCAATAATGAAAGGATGCTTCTAGATGTCCTTAGGAAGCATAAGAAAGCCATTGGTTGGACCCTTTCTGATATTCCTGGGATTAGCCCACTTATCGGGACTCGTAGGATTATTCTGGAATCTGATTCAAAGCCATGTTGTCAACCTCAACGGCGACTCAATCCTAATCTCATGGAGGTAGTAAGGAAAGAACTTCTGAAATTGTTAAAAGTTGGTATCATATATCCCATAGCTGAGAGTGAGTGTGTTAGCCCAATCCACATGGTTCCAAAAAAGGCTGGAATCATAGTGATAACCAATGAGGATGGAGAGATTCTTCCAACAAGGGTGAGTAGTGGATGGAGGGTCTGCATTGACTATAGGAAGTTAAACTCATTCACCAAGAAGGACCATTTCCCCTTACCATTCATTGACCAAGGCCTTGAGAGAGTGGCAGGTCATGTGTTCTACTGTTTCTTAGATGGGTACTCGGTGTATAATCAAATTGAGGTCTCCCTAAAGGATCAAGGGAAGACTACATTCACATATCCATTTGGTACCTTTGCCTTCAAACGCATGCCCTTTGTTTTATGCAATGCTCCTAGAACCTTCCAGCGGTGAATAATGGGAATCTTCTCAGACATGGTAGGGGATTTTCTTGAGGTCTTCATGGATGGCTTCTCTGTGTTTGGGGATACTTTTGAGGGATGCCTGAGGAATGTAGAGAGAGTCTTGTCTAGATGTGAAGAAAACAATCTGGTACTAAACTGGAAAAAATGTCATTTCATGGTTAAAGAGGGACTTGTTCTAGGCCATCTGGTCTCGAGTAGGGGGATTGAAGTTGATAAAGCAAAGGTTGACATCATTCGCCCCCTTCCATCACCCAAAACTGTCAAGGAAGTGAGGTCTTTGTTAGGACATGCTGGTTTCTATAGAAGATTCATCAAGGACATTAGTTCAATATCCCGTCCCCTTTGTGCTCTCCTAGTAAAGGATGCTCCATTTGTTTGGACAGAAATCTGTGAGGGTTCATTCTCAACCCTCAAATCCTCTCTCACCTCTCCTCCCATTATGAAATCTTCAAATTGGATCCTTCCTTTTGAACTTATGTGTGATGCCAGTGACTTTGCTGTTGGAGCTGTGTTAGGACAATGCTGTGATAAAACTCCTTATGTCATTGCTTATGCCAGAAAATCCTTAAATGATGCCCAAATAAACTACAACACTACATAAAAGGAGTTACTTTCTATTTTGTTTTCTTTAGATAAGTTTAGGTCCTACCTCTTAGGATCCCCCATCACTGTGTTAACTGACCATTCTGCACTAAAATACCTCTTCCAAAAACAAGATGCTAAGGCTAGACTGATTAGGTGGGTTCTTCTCTAACAAGAATTTGACCTCACAATCAAGGATAAAAAGGGTGTTGAAAATGTTGTAGCTGATAACCTCTCTATGATGGAATTCAAAGACAACTCAAATCACCTTTTTGTGTCTGATTCATTTCTTGATGAACACCTATACTCTGTGAGTGACTGCCCTTGGTATGCCGACATAGCCAATTTCTTAGTTACAAGAGTCATTCCAAAATTATTAGGGACTCAAGATCGAAGGAAATTCCTTTCTGATATTAGACACTATGTGTTTGATGATCCATACCTCTATAAGTTCTGCCCTGACCAAGTCATTAGGAGGTGTGTTCCAGAATCTGAACAAGAGTCCATCCTTAAATTCTGTCATAGTGAGGCATGTGGAGGTCACTTTTCCTCTATGAAAACATTTTCTAAGATTCTTCAATGTGGTCTCTTCTGGCCCACCCTCTCAAGGGACTCCTACACACTTTTTCAAAGTTGTCCTAGGTGTCAACAAGTAGGGTCCATCACAAAAAGTAATCAAATGTTGATCACTCCCATATTAGTGGTTGAAATCTTTGATTGTTGGGGAATTTATTTCATGGGTCCCTTCCCAAACTCTCGGGGATACCTATATATACTCTTAGCTATTTATTATGTCTCAAAATGGGTTGAGGCCATTCCCACTAAGTCCAATGATCATAAAGTTGTGATTTGATTTCTGAAAGAGAACATATTTTCAAGATTTGGAATTCCTAGGGCTATCATAAGTGATCGTGGAAATCATTTGTGCAATCGTCCATTATCATCACTCATGGAAAAATATGGAATTTCTCACAAAGTGTCCACTGCTTACCACCCACAGACACATGGTCAAGCTGATTTAGCCAATCGTGAAATCAAAATAATTCTTGAGAAAATTTTCAATCCTTGTAGGAAAGATTGGTCCGAGAAACTCTTGGATTCTCTTTGGGCATATTTTACAACATTCAAAACCATCCTAGGAATGTCACCATATAGGTTGGTTTATGGAAAAGGATGCCATTTACCTATTGAAATTGAGCATAAGGCCTTTTGGGCAATTAAGAAAATGGATTATGACCTCTCATTGGCCGGAACAAAAAGGAAATTAGATCTCAATGAACTGGAGGATTTAAGGATGGAGGCTTATGAAAATTCATCGGTCAATAAAGCTAGAGTTCAAGCCTACCAATCTAGGAATATCAAGGTCAATCATTTTGAACCGGGAAAACTTGTGATCTTGTATAGTTCAAAACATCATTTACACCTGGGAAAGTTAAGGTCTAGATGGTCAGGTCCTTTCATAGTGCATCATGTATACCCCCAGGGGGCAGTAGAGATTCAAGATCCCAAAAGTGGTCACATTTTCAAGGTAAATGGTCAAAGGTTAAAAACATTCATTGAATCATTCAATAAATAGGAAATAGATGTTGAGTTAATTGAGACAATCTATGAACCAGAAAAAAATTGATAAATTTGGGATCTATGTCGGGCTAACGATGTTAAACAAGGCGCTGCACGGGAGGAAACCCGTGGTTTTTATGTTTCTAATCAGTATGAATCATCTTTATTTTTCAAATAAGATTACATAATAATTTTTATTTTTAAAAATAAAAAATATACTTTTGACCTATTCTTCTATTATGATTATGGATGGGTACGAAAGGGGATCACCATATTCATCTGTGTCACGTGGTGTGATCTTTGAGTAATACCTTACCCAGAAATTTAAAAAGAAGACAATGTATCATCAGTTTATTTTGTTTCATTTTTATTATTTTATAGGTTAAGATAAAAATAATAAAAATAATATTAATAATAATTAAAAACGTGGACACGCCAAAGGCCATGGGGAAAACCCTGTCACAACCGGCGAAGCCGCAGGGACTCGAACCCGGGACCGAAGGAAGACAGGGGCGCGTGCTTACCACTGACCTACGGCTTCTTGTGCTTCTTTATTCTAAAATTTTTATATATATAATTATATTTTACTTCCTTTATTATATATATATATATATATTGTTTTTTTGTTTTTTTTCCTTTTTCCACTAGGGAACTTTGCAAGCGACATGGATATCAAAGGACTAAATTCGAGCGACAAGAACTTAAAACTTCAACCACTAGGTGACTTCATTCCATGATCCTAATATTTCAATTTCCTTATTGAACTCCCCTTTTTATTCCTCTACCCCATTCTAAATTTTATTTTTATGAATCTAGGGACAGTTTCATTCTATGTTGGGGGGTGTGGAAACAAAATGTTTGTTAAAAAAACAATGATAAAAAAAGAAGTAAAATTCCTTTATAATTCATATAATAACATCTTTTCTCACATTAAAACTACATATAAAATAATTTTAATTTCCTTGAATCTTAATTTAATTCATGATTAAGTTTAAAAGAATTTATTTTGGATGTTTGGTTGTCCAATGAAAATTTTCACCATTTTTATTTACATCCATTAAATCAAAATGCCACAAGGCACGTCCTTTAGACTGTGGGGTACTAATTTGAATTTTTGGGGTCCCATAATAAATAGCATAGTCTGGTTTGATTTTTATGAATAATATTAGTATTCAAAATATATATATATATATATATATATATAAAAAATAATAAAAAATAAAATAAATAATTTTTTTTTGCGTGTAGAGAAATGGATTGATAAAATGCAGGGCATTAGGCACTTGGGTATGGTGACTCCAGAGTTGTCTAGCCCTGATTTTTTCAATATATCTCTATTTATGGTAATATGAATTTGTTTTTGATTAAGTTAACTCGAGACGATGCCCAAGTATGTGGGCTTCACTTGGTGCCCTAAGGCCTTTGAGTCTGGGAGTCATCGGCAAAGTCTTGCTACATGGGTTAATTTGATTAAATGAACTCTCAATTACTAGGAAATATTGAAAAAAAATCAAAACAAAAAGGAATGAAGAATACTCATATTAGGATTAAATGTGATTCCACCTAGCGCTTCCATGATTTCCCCCTTGAATGAAAATGAACCCCCATATCTATTGTGATACACAACACATCATTACACCTAATTGAGTTGGATGAAGTATGATGATGGATTTGATAAAAGGAATGAGATTGGGATTGGGATCTGCTTTTAAATTAATCTTGTTTTAAATTATCTTGATAGGTTATAAAGATATATTTGTGTGCAGTTTACATTGTGAGCACCGTTTGTTATAATGTGTTTGAAGAAAAGAATTCAAATAAAATCATTGAATGATTTTCTCAGGACTAGAAAATCTAATGTTGGGGGGTGTGATTATCCAATAAAAACATATATTTTAATTACATTTTAATGGTATTAAATGTTCATTTTTGATCTTATGGGCCTGAGTTAGAGAATTTTCATTATGAACATTCATTCTCATCATTTGTGCACTTCACGCCTAATATACACCAATTTAGGCCCAATGAGTCATCTGATTCAAAGGAATGTAATTATAAATATTTTAATTTGATATTTAGGGAACTATATATACACTTAAATGTGAACAATTTTCATTCAGGTATCAATGGATGATTCATAAACGATGATGGAGATATTTGGAGATGAATGGAAGCAATTCTAGAGAAGGCAGATTGGACACCAGCCTAGTTATTAGACTGTGGGGCCCATCATACAAGACCAATGAATCCCAACTTTTGTGGGATGATAGAAGAAATGTTGAGGAACAAATAACTATTCATAAGATAATTCTAATTAGGACTCTATGGTGTCCATTAAGGCGCCCCAAGTTAGAGATACAATTCTGGGCCAGATTCTGCGGCCCAGAAAAACATCCCAATAATTTGATCATATCTCGGAATCCACAACTCCAAATGGGCCCAGATTTTACATGAGTTTAGAAGACATCCGGAACTCAATTTTAATCTTCTATGTCCTACTTTGATTAGTCCATATAGAAGGTAATCCAAACGCGTATGTTCAGTGGATGAAAGCTGGGTGCCACCTCGGGTCAAATGTGGAAAAGTCCAAAATCCACAAGCTTTCCACCACCTATGGCCTACCAAAATTAATTGAGATGCTTTTTACTATTGTAGGCTCGACCCAAGGGCTCAAAAATTCCTATTTAAGGCAGTGTTGTTGGAGGATTTAGGAATCTTTGAGCTTGTTTTCATCTTAATGTTATGCTGCCAATTTCTCATTGTAATGTTCTTCCTTCACATGTAAGTTGTTTTAATTCATCCTTGTTTCTTAACAAAAGTTCTTCTTCTCTTATTATTTTGTTCTTCTCCTTATCACTTTTATACCGTTGGTTCATGGTGTGAAATTTTTCATACCAAGCCTTGTGATATTATCACACAATGGTGGAGTGATTGTTATTTTATTGCGTTTTTTTTACTTCTCCATTTCCTCCCTCATGAGTCTACTTTGGGCTTCCATTGAAACCATAGAATCAATGGAGGGATAAACCACTTATGGTTAGATCCAAGGGAGTAGCAAGGGGCTGTATTGGATGTTGTTTATCACCTCACTAATGTATAATCACTTCTTTAATTGAGATTTTTATTTGATGATTTTTAAACTTCATCGTCTTTGTTGAATTTAAGGCCACACACTTCAAGTGCTAATACGAACCTTTACCTTGAAGTGCTCAAAACTTTGATCCTTAAAGTTTATAGGTAATTAGTAATAAATGGTTTAGGAATTAAACCAGTAAGTGATGATGTTGTTTTATCTCCTTAAATGAACCCATCTCAAATTTAAGAAATTGAAATCATTAAAAAGAAAATACGTCCAATCCACCCTGAGCGATAACATAGGATCAACTCATTCTTTTAAATTGAATTCACTTAAATCTGTTAGTTATACTTTAAAACCATATAAAATCAACCCATGTTGGACACTTCATAGCCAAAAAATTCCATAGAATGTAGGTGTCTACAGGTTTCTTCTTAGGTCTCTGAGGATTCGATAACCCAAGATAAACTACAAGGACTGTTCTACCTTATTCTCTTGGGTAAATTTGAGCGAGAATAAAAATCCTTCATGTCTCTGAGATTTTCTGGTATCTTCCTGATGACTTCAATGTCATTTACATGGAAGAGTTGGATATTGATGATGATGTGATGTATTTTTATGCTTCCAGTAAGGATCCATGATCGTAAAAATAATTTGTTCTGTGGGCTGACCATTCCTCTGGTTCGCTTCTTGTGGAGACATGGTGTCAAGTATTTGAGTACTTGGGAGATAGATATGTAGATACTTTCCAAACTCCTAGGGTTGTTCTTAATTTTTCCTTGTTGTTTTTCCAGTTATAATGTAATGTGTGAACATTTTTTCATTAAGATGAGTTGTTTCCCTGTTCCATAATTTATGACAATGTCAAAACACATGAAAAGTGTATAAAATGATTCCTACTATAGACACATCAATTAATATGTTATTAAACTCATATAGGTGATTCAGTCCCACCCAGAGTGGATAGTATCTTGACATATAGGAAGGTATTACATTATTCATGTGCTCATGATGGAAATATTTTTCTTCTCATGTGGTGTAAATTTTCTTTTTTTGGGGTAGTATATGTTAGAGGATGTGTTCTTGCATGTCAAGGTATCACCCCAACATTCAAACTACACAAGTTGGATTATCATTGAACATTGTTATGATTTGTCAGAAGAGGTGTTTTCAGAATAGAAAGATCGTTGAGAGGTATATCACATGGTGGTTTTTCGGGCACCTCTTTTCCTAATGTGTTGGTTGTGGAATCTAGGTGATGAGATTAATTATATAGATATCTAATGTAATTGTTTGGACCACTCTATTCCATTACAATCCATAATTATGGTGTTTGAGGTGTTTTGGGAGGAAAGAGGGAATGATTTACAGTGTTTTACATTAAACTTGTTTTTTGATGGTAGCTCATCTGATGTTGGGTCATCCACCAGTCGGTTCCAATAGTGATTCACGTCAGTTAGTCACATCGGTGAGTCATGACTGTGACTCACTAGTGGTAGGTGGCGTTGATATGTGGTGTTGGTGAGATTCATCGGTGAGTTGAATCTGTGACTTACTGATGGTAGGTCACGTCAGTGATTCATATAGTGGTGGATAACCCAACAGTGACTCATCCAATCGTGAATAATGATGGTGAGTCACACAACATTGATCCATTTCGACAGTCTATAAAAATTTTAAGTTTTCCCCATTTTTCCAGATTCTCCTCATTTAATGTTTTATTTATTTAAAATTATTTTAATATAATGATTGAGGGTTTTTTATTACATTTCCAAGGATATAAGATATATCTTTTTGTAATTATTCTAAGGATTTATGATAGTAAAAATTCATGCTCAAGATCCACTTTTAATGGGGATTTTAAAACAATTTCAAATCTTTTAATTCTAGGATCTAGTTCTTCGATGCTAGAAACCATTCCTCCATTATTTATTTAACATTTCTCTTGATACCAAGTCATCCCTAAACCTTTCATCCGAATGGTTAAATGAATTTGTGTTACACTCTTTGATCATGTTCCCCTAGAGTGTTACGCACCCCCTGTTTAGCACAAGGAGGTGGTAATGATCATTTGTTTCTTGGGGTAGTGATCACGTAGTCCATATTTGTTTGTGTATCATGTGGATTGGGTGTAAGAATTTATTATTTATGAATATCTCATAATAATGACTTCATAATGGTAAATTAATCATCTTAAAGATCATCATGTAGGTTTGGGGAAAAATTTACTTATGTTCTTCTTTGTTATCTATTGATATTGTGATTTGTATGTGCCCTTTGCCAACTGAAAATCATGGATATTGGTGGTCTTTTTTGTGCAAACAGAATGAAATTTGATGGATTATTGTTAATAATTTGATGAATATATTTATATATTAAATTTATTATCCTTGTATATTCGGTTAAATAAATGTATTCTTTTGAAAGGATTATTCTTTGTGATATACCCATGTATTACCAATGTGGAATTAAAGAATGATGGTTTACTAAATATGAATATAGCCTAACTTTTTTGGTATATCTTTGTGTAGTGTGTGGTTTTTTTCTATGTTGTTCCATGTTTAGTTGTGTGGTTCTATAGTTGAGAGCACGACTATTCGGTGGGATAGCACGAGTGGTGTTACAGAATCCCAGCTAGAGAGATTCTCTTATTATGGAATGGATGGGTAGTGGATGGGAAGCAGATCAGCAAGATTAGGTTATTCTATGTTTATATTTCTGGAGTGATGGGTTTGGTGTTGTTATATAAAAGGGATGTGAGGTTGGGTTATGATGAGATGGTCTATGGCGTTTTACTATGAGTTTGGGGCTTGTTTATAGAGATATTGGATTTGGAGGAACGAAATTAATGAAAGATAGTGGTTGTGGAATGTATTTTTGTGATTATGTGAGAAATAAATAAATTTTTTCCTTAATAAATAATGATAATTAGTTAAATTAGTGGTATGGGGGTTTGATTTTTGGTTTTTTATACAATTATTATGTGACATTTGTTGGGGTTAATAAATTTATTTAGAGTTTGAAATTGTGTTGGTAGTATCATTGGTAGGTTAGTTCTTTTATTTGATCCCATAAGTGGGGCTTGAGTGATTGATACTATATATTCATACATTTATTTTCCTTCTATTTTCTATACAAAATCATCCCTGGTTTAGAATGATATTCTGAAAACCCCCATGTTCATAGGGTAGTTTTCTTTCCCAAACATCCCAGTGGGAGGATAAATGGATTTCCACCCACTCTTCCCCACTCTCTCTTATGGTGGTGATAGCTCAAGACTCTTTGAGATGGTAGAAGTTTGAGTGGAACATTTTTGTGAGTAAGATATTTTTTTCTTGGTGTCTTTAGGATGAGATGTGTTCTATTTTCCTAAGTGTTTTTAGAATGTGACATGGTATTTGGACAAAGTTTCTGTGAGCAGGATGTGGTTATGATGCCCACATGTGTGTGGGAGGGATCTGATCATCATCATTTTCCAAGGTTGTAGTACTAGAATTGAGGCCCATGCGTGTGTAGGTGAGTGGTGATGTAGTACTTTTAGAAGAGTTGGGAGCGCTAGGACGTAACTATTTAGGGTATGAGTGTGTATAATCAATGGTAAAGTGGTGTAGGGACCCTATCATTAATGTGATTACTATACTTTATTAATTGACTTGTGTTACTTTGTGAGAGTTCCTTGGTGAGGTGGGGATGGCTAGGATACCTTGTTAAATGCATCTGGTTCATCTGTTTTATCATGATAGCATTAGTATTCTTCTCCGACTTATGCATGAGAAACATTGGTATTTCCTACCGAGTTTACATGTATTCTCACCATATATTATAAATCTATTTTCAGGCTTCTAAGGGGACTACGAGGATTGTGTTCGGCATTAATACCTCATATATTAGAATAATTTTTTGTGTAGCTACTTATATTTAATTTTGGGTATTTACATTGGTGCTTTTCCATGTATTTGAAGTAGTTTAACTTTACACATGCCTGTGGAATGGATTTCGGTTATTCTTTTATATAAAGTTATTGGAGGTTTTTGGGATGGACCATCATATATCCAGATCCGTTTTTCTTTTGAAAAGTGTAATTCCTTTAATTTTGTGAGATTCTAGTCCCTTGGTGTTGGTCTTCACCCTTGGGACTTCTTGATGCATGACTTGGAGGGGGGATTTACTCTCTTAAATTCCAATGTAGGAGGGGAATCATTTGAGGGAGGGGCACGACAATTCCAGGGTTTGTTTGGGGTTCATGTGTTTTTATGTATTTTAGTGTTTTTATGATTATAAGGGGTTTATTGGGAGTTTTATTGGTTTTATTTGAGTTTTATGGGTTTTTAGTTTTTTTTGGATTTTAAGGGATTTTGGGTTTTTGTTTAATTTTTTGGTTTTTTTTGTTTTCGTATATTTCTATGATTTGTTGGTTGGTTTTATGGTTTGAGGAATTTTTTTATTTTAGGGATTTAGGGTACATTTATAGAGAGTTTTTTCTTTTTTGGGATTTTTAGGGTTGATGGGTTTAATAATTTTTTGATATTTTAATGTTTTCTAGGGATTGTTAAGGTTTATAAATATTTTAGTGATTTTATTGTTGGTTTTAAGCATTCTTTAGGTTTTTTAAGGGCATTTAGATTTTTATATGGGTTTAAGGGGTGTTTGTTGTTGAGGTTTTTTAGTGTCATTTAGCATATTTAGGTTCATTTAGGTGTTCTATGGATCTTTAGGTTTTTTATGTTTTTTAGTGTTTTATTGGGTTTTAGGGACCTATAATGTTTTTATTTTTTTTAAGGTCCTTTAGGGTTAACAATGACCTATAAGGTAATTTGGGGTTTTATGATACCATTAGATTTATTTGGATTTTATGAATATTTATGGGTTTTAGGGTTCTTAGGGTCTTTTTGGGATTTTTTGGTCTTTCAGGGGTTTTAGAATTTTAGAGTCATTTAGTACTTAAATATATTTTATAGCATTTTAAGGGTTTTAGGGTTTATAGTTTCTTTTTTTTAATTTTTAGAGTTTTTAGGTATTTTGGGGGTTTTAAATGTTTTTATGTAATTTTAGTGTTTTAATGTGTTTTGAGGACCTTTTAAGGATTTTTAGTGTTTTTATGTTGTGTAGGGGTTTTACGGTTTCTGTGGTTTTTTGGGGTTTAAGTTGTTTTTATTGTTTTTAGGAGTTTTATATGGTATTTAGGCCTTTAGGGTTTTTAGGGTTTTATTGTTTTTTGGGTTTTAGGGGTTTGAGGGGTTTGGGGGGGTTTAGTTGTTTTATGGATTTTACGTGTATGCGGTTCTTGAGGATTGTTTGTAGTTTTATTTTTTTTGTATAATTGAAGTGGTTTTGTGCGAATTTGGGAGAACTTTTGGGTTTTATGTTCATTCAATTTTTAGGGTCTTGATATTTATCGAGGATTAAATTGGTTTATAATTATTTTAGGGGGGTTAGACTTTTTCAGGTCCTTAGGGATTTTAGGTTTTTTGGGTTTTATGGGATTTGAGAGATTGTAGGTGTCTAAATTATGTTTTAAGAGTTATAATAAATTTTTGGGGTTTTAGGGTCTTTATGTGTTTATAGGGTTTTTACATATATTTTGTGTTTTAGAATTATTATGTTTTTAGGGTTTTGATGGGTTTTTAAGGTTTCTGTAATTAATATGTGTTATCATTACATTTATGTATTTTTATGGTGTTTGGGTTTTCAATGGATTTTAATGGGTTTTAGGGTTTTGATATGTTTTAGGTATTTTAGGGTTTTTTGTGGTGGCATAGCGTTTTTAGGTTTTTTAAAATTATTTTATGTGATTTTGGGTTTTATAGTGGTCATGTTACTAAAAGGACAATATATTTTTAGCGGGTTTTAGGATATTTTTATGTTTTTAAGGTTTTTTATGGTTTTGAGGGGTTTTATAGAATTTATGTTTTATGGTCATTAGGGTTTTAGGGGTTTAAGGTATGTTTATGTTGTTTAAATAATCTAGGGAAATTTAGGTTTTTAATAAAGCTATTTAGGGTTTTAGGGTTTTTATTGTCTTTATTGTTTTTAGTGTATTTAAGTGTTTTATAGTATTTTTAGAGTTTTTAGTGGTTTATTGGTGTTTTTAGGTGTTCTTAGGGGTTTTAGGTATTATTATATGTTTTTGTGGGTGTTTTGGGTTAAAAAAAGACTTTAAATGTTTTTGGAGATTTTTTAGATTTTTTAGATTTTTAGGGGTTCTAAGTTCTCTAATGTTTTTATTCTTTTTAGGGATTTTAAGGATTTATGTGGATTTAGGTGACATTAGGGTTTAATGGGGTTTTTTGTTTCTGGTTTTTAAGTAATTTTTATGGTTTTAGAGTTTTTAATGGTATTGGTGTTTTTAGGAATTTTCCATCCTTTGGTGTTTTTTGGGATTTAAGGGGGGTTTTAGTTTTACAGTTTTAGGGGTTTAATGGGTTTTAATGTTTTTACAAGGTTTTTAAGTATTCTTAATATTTTTATTTTTTAGAGTTTTTTGGGGTTTTCAGGCTTTTAGTGTTTTAAGTGTTTTTTATTCTTTTGGGTTTCTTATGGGTTTTTTAGTTTTTAGGATATTTTATGAATTATTATGATTTTTAGGGGTTTAGTTTCTATTTATAGTGTGTATTTGTTATTTTTCTCAGTTTTGGGTTTTTTTGTTTTTTATAATTTTTGGGGGTATTTGGGGTTTATAGATGTCTTTTTTTTGGTTTTTTTTGGTTATAAGGGTCATTAGTGTTTTTAGGGTTTTTTGGGGTGTTATGTGTTTTTATGTTTTTAAGGGGTTTTAGGTTCTTTAGCAGTTTAAAGTGTTTTTAAGATCTTTTTATGTTCTTATGGTTTTGGTGGTTTCTTGGGTTTTTTAAGGTTTTTGTTTTTTTATGGTTCTTTATGGTTTTGGGGGGGTTTTAATTATTTTTCGATTTTTTAGGGATTTTAATGGTTTATAGGGTTTCAGGGGATTTAGTTAATTTTATGTTTTTAGAGGTTTTATGGATTTTTAGAGATATTAGAGGAATATACGTTAAATTTGGGTTTTAAGAAATTTAGGTGCTTTAGGGTTTTTTGGGTTTTCCTGTTATTAGGGGGATTGGGTTTGTTTTGGTTTTTACAGTTTTAGGGTTTTATTTTTTAAGGGGTTATTATCATTTTAGGGTTATTTTAAGGCATTTTTTCGTTTTTATTGATTTTTGGTATTATGGTTTCCTAGGGTTTAAAATATTTTTCACAGTTTTTTTTGATATAATGGTTTTATAGTGATTTTAATGTTTTTATGGTTTCTTGGGAATTATTAGGGTTTGTGGGGATTAGGGTTTTCATATGGGTTTTAGAGTCTTTTTGTGAAAGGGTTTTTAGGGGATTCTAGGTTTTATGGTTTTCTTAGGATTTCATATATTATGGTGTCCTTTAGTGTTTTAGGGTTTTAATGAATTATTGGTTTTTACATATAGTTATTTTAGGATTCTCAGGATTTTAAATGTGTGTGAGGGGTTTTAGGGTTTTTAGGTTTTTAGGGTAGTTTATTTTTTAGGTAATTTTAGGGTCTTTTCATTTTTATGGTTTTTATAGGGGTTCAAGTATTTTTGGGATTTTATACTCTTTTGTGTTTTTATGGTTCTTAATATTTCAGGGACTATAGGTGTTTTTAATTTGGGTATGGTTTTATGTGGATTTTCTATGTTTTTATGGTTCCATTATTGTTATTGTTTTTGGGAATTTTTTTGATTTCAGGGTTTTTAGTAGTTTTTTACTATTATTATAATTTTTAGTGGTTCTATGTATTTTTAGTTATTTTTAAGTTTTTTTGGGTATTTTTTGTTTCTATGATTTTTCAGGTTTTTTGGGTTTATTGGGATTTTAGGTTTTTAAGGTTTTCATTAGGAAGTTTTTTAGGGATTTTATTTTATTTTATGGTTTTAGGGTTTATTTGGGGGTTTTTCTAGGTTTTTTTTGTTTTTTATGATTTATGGATTTATGTTTATTTGCGATTTTCTTGTTTTTTGGGGATTATTAGAGGTTTTTAGGTTTTTAGAATTTTTCATTGATTTTAGGGGTTTCATGGTTATTATTTTTAAAGGGGGTTTATGGGTTTTAAATTATTTAGGTGTTTTATAGATTTTTTAGAGTTTTAGGGTTCTTAGGGTTTCTAGGGTTTTAATTATATTTAGGGGTTTTAATATTTTCGGGGTTATTATTGATTTATTGGTTTTTCGGGTTTTCGGGGTTTTTGGGTTTTTTAGGTTTTTCGGGAATTTTAGTGTTTTAGGGGTTTTATGGTCATTTTGTATTTTTTTGGAGTTGTAGGGTTTTCTTCATGGGAATTTTATTTTCAGGATTGTCAGGGTAATTTATTGGTTTTTATGGTTTTAGGGACATTTAGGTTTTTTTGGTCTTTTTGGATATTAAGGGGGTTCCGGGTCTATCAACTTATTTAGGGGTTTTAGGATCCTCTCGGATTTTTAATGGGTTTTAGTGACTTATAGGGTTTTATTATTTATGATAAATTTAGTTGATATAGATTTTTTTTGGGATGTTTAGTGTTTTTATGGATTTTTTGTTCCATTAGGGGTTTTTTGGGGGGTCTGTAAGGGGTTTCTAGGGTCCATCATGGTTTTAGTGGTTTTTATTGTCTTTTACAATTTTTGGATATTTCATAAACTTTTAAGGAGTTTTAGGGCCTATTAGGATTTTATGGATTGTATGGTATTTAACGATTTTAGGGTTCTTTAGGATATTTTAGGGGATTTAGGATCTTTTGAAGCATTTCAAAGATTTTACAGATCTTTTCAGGGTTTTCTGAGTTTTTAGGGTTTTATAGTGTATTTAGTGGTTTTAAGGATATTAATGTTTTTAGGGTTTTATTTTGGTTTTAAGGGGATTAATGGATTGTAGGGGTATTAGGGTTTTTAGGGTTTTAGTGTTTTTAGGGATTTTAGTATTTCTATTTTTTGGTTTTTTAAGATTTTAATGTTTTTAGGGATCTAAATGTTTTTTGTGTTTTTTGGAATATTAGGGACTTTTATGGGTTTTAGAGTCTTTAGGGGATTATTTATTTTTTATATTTTTATAGGATATTAGTGTTTATATGGGTATTTAGGTTTTTTCTGACTTTTTTAGATATTAAGGGGTTTGGGGATTTTTATTTTTTTAGGGATTTTAGTGATGTTTTTTTCATTTTGAGTGTTTTCACTGCGTTTTTAGGGTTTCAATGATTTATTATAGTGCATTGGGGTTTTATTTTTTTGTAGTGTCTTTTAAAGTGTTTAAAATTTTAGGGTTTCCTATTATTTTTTATTGATTTTACATTTTTTATGTTTTTATGGTTTTTGTGTTTTTCTCAATATTTAGTGCCTTTTCTATTTTTTATACTTTTTAGGGATTTGATAGGTTTTTTAGATTTTTTTATGGTTTTTGGGTTTTTAGGGTTTATATGGTTTGGTATAGGGTGTAGGGTATAAATTTAGGTGTAGTGTATAGGATCTATGATATAGGGTTTAAGGCTTATATTTTACGTTTTAGGTTTTAGGTCGTAGGTTTTTGTGGTTAGGGTGTAGATTATGGGGTTAATTGTAATGTGGTAGAGTATAGGGTATTTTGTGTAGGGGTTAGGATATAGGTTGTATGGATTAGGGATTAGGGTGTAGGATTTATTGTTTAGGGTGATGGGGATTGGGACTAGAATGCATTGTTCATGGTATTGGTTTTATTGTAAAGGGTATTGCTTTTTTGTGTTGGGATCTGGGTTTAGGGTATAGAAGAAATGTTATAGGATTTTTGGTCATATTCTTTTAAGATTTTTAGGGATTGTAATATTTTTAAGGTGTTTTTGGTTTTTTAGTTTATTACGGTTTTTCGATTTTTAGTATTTTATGGGTTTTAATGGGTGTTTAAGGTTTTTAGTTCTTTTTAGGGTTGTAGGAGTTTTATGGGCATTAGTTTTTTTTGGGGGGGGGGGTTATGGTATTTAGGGTTATATGGATTTTCTTCTATATTTTAGTGTAATATGGTGTTTTTTGAGTTTTAGGGGTTTTCATGGTTTTAGGTTTTTTTAGTGTTTTTTGGGTTTTTATTATTTTTTAGTATTTTTATGTTTTTATGGTTTATTATGGTTATTGAGTTTTAAAATATTTTTAGTATTTATTAAGGTTTTACAGTTTTTACTCTTTCTAAAAAATATCTGTTTTTTTACTCATTAGGGGTTTTATTATTTTAGGATCTTTTTGGAAATTTATTGTATTATGGACATTACTGTTTTTATAGTTTTTGGGTTTCGGGATTTAGAGTATTTAAGGGTTCTTAAGGTTCTTATAGCGGTTTAATAGGTTTTTTGGGTGTTTTTGTGTTTTTAGAGTTTTTTTTAGTCTTTTAATGTTTCTTGATTTTTAGGGTTTGTCAATGTGTTTTATTTTTTTCAGGGTCTTTTAGGTGTTTTTTGGTTTTTAGGGGTTTAAGTGTTTTATGGTATTTATGATTTTTAGGGATTTTTGGGTTGTTTGGTTTTTGGTGGATTAGGGGTTTTAGGGGTGTGGTGGTTATTTTTATTTAGGTTTTGGAAGGGTATTATGATCTTCAGTGGTTTTTAGGATTTTATGGTATTTTATATTTTTTAGGGGATTTTATGGTTTTTGAGTTTTTTGGGATTTTATTCCATTATTGTTATTGATGGTTTTCTGGGGTTTATGGAGTTTTTTAATTTTTTCGATTTTTTTGATTTTCCTTGTTTTTAGTGGGTTTAGGTATCTAAGTGGTTTAAATGTTTTTTAGGTGTTTTTAGTGGTTTTAAGGTATTAGGGTTTTTATTATTTTCTTAATTTTTATATTTTTTAGGTTTTGTTGCATTTCTTTTGGAATTTTAGGATTTTTGGATATTTGGAGTTTTATATAGTTTTTTGGGGTTTTGGGGATTTTATGGTTATTATGGTAAATAGTTCTTTAACTATTGTAAGGTTTTTTAATGTGTTTTAAGGATTTTTAGGGGTTTTCTATATTTATGTGTGTTATCATGGTTTTTTGGGATTTCAGGATTTTGTGTCATTTAGTATATTTTAGGTTTTTTAAGGTTTTGAGTGTAGTTTAGTGGATTTTTAGGTTTTTTTGTATCCTTCATATTTTTTAGGGATTTTAGATTCATTTAGGTTTTTTTGTTTCCTTCGAGATTTTTTTGGTGTTATAGGGTTTTTTATTTCAGATCATTTTGGGATTTTTGTTGTTTTTAGGATTTCTAGGGTTTTAGGATTTTTAGAGGTTTTAGGGTGATTAAGGGTTTTAAGAGTCCTCCGGGGTTTTTTTAGATCTGTTTAGGATTTTATTGTTTTTTAAGCTCTGTTAGCTGTTTTACGGTTTTAGGGCCTTTTAGGGATTTTTGGTCATTTAGTTATTGCTATGTTTTGTTATGATTTTTTGGTTTTTACATTTTTATAGTTTTTAGGGATTTATACGGGGTTTAAGAGTGTTATAGTACTTTTAGTGTTTCTTTTATTTTTAGTGGTTTTTTGGATTTTTAGGCTTTTTAGGGGTTTTGGGAAATTTTCAATTTTTTAGATTGAGTTTTTTAGGGGTTTCTGGTGTTTTAATGGTTTTTGTGTTTTTCAGGTTTTGAAGAGTTTCTCTGGTTTTGGGGTCCTTGGAGGTTTTTGGGGTTTTAGTGTTCTTATGGTTTTTAAGGTTTTTATGATTTTTATGGGTCATTATTGTATTATGGTATTTAGTATTTTTTAGGGTTTTTAGGAATTTTAGGGTTTTTGTGGTATTTTACGGGATTTATAGATTTATTGTTTTCATATTTTTTAGTTTATTTTAGTGTTTTTAGTCTTTTTATATTATTTTAATGCTTTTTATGTGGTTTTTGGTATTTTTTTTTGTTTTTAGTTTTTTTTAGGGTTTTAGAGTATTTCTGGTGTTTTAGGGGTTTTAGTGATTTTAGTGTTTTAGGGATTTTAGGATTTTTTAGGGATTTAAGGGTTTTTAGGGGCTTTGGGTCTTTCAGGCCTTCTAGGGGTTTAAGGTTATTTATGGTCTTTTTGTAATTTTTAATGTCTTTAGGGGGTTTAGGGTATTTTATGGTTATTAGGACATTTATAGTCCATTATTGTTTTTAGAGACTTCTAGGGTTATGGTGTTTTTTTGGTCCTTTGCAATTTTTCATGGTTTCTACAGCCTTTTAGGGTTTTATCATATTTTTGGTTGTTTAGTATCTTTTAGGTTTGTATGTTCTTTTAGGGGTTCTAGGGTTCATTTTGGGTTTTGGGGCTGTTTTTAGGGTGGTTTCAGTTTTTATGTTTTTACTATATTTTGATTATTTTATAGATTTAATTATTTTTTATGATTTTTGTGTTTTTGGGGGTTATTGGGGAAATTAGGTGCTTTAGGTGTGATTAGGGTGTTTTAGGGTTTTTAATGTTTTTAGGGCCATTTTGGGATTTTTTAGTGTCCATTAGGGTATTTAGGGAGTTTAATTTTCTTTAGGGTTATTAGGGTACTTTAGGGGTTTGTTGTTTTTAGGGTTTTTAGGGTTTTACAAAAAATTAATGTTTTGGGGTTTTAGGTTTTTTAGGGTTTTAAGGGTCTTGAATGGTATTTAGGTACTTTTAAGAGTTTTGGTGTCTTTAGTTATTTTTGGATATTGTAGGATTTTAGAGTCTTCAATGGATTTTGAGGGTTTTCTTATATTTTTTTTGATTTATAGTGTTTTATGTATTTACTGATTTTGGTGGTTTTGCGGGTTTTAGTGGTTTTTATGGATTTTGGGGGTTTCTGGTTTTTAATGTATTTTGGATTTTTATGTTTAATTATTATTATTTTTGTTTTTACAGGGTTTTAGGATTCTTAGTGTGTATATGCATTTTAGGGTTATTTATATTTTTTGGGTTTTTAGGTTTTTTTATGGTTTAGGGATTTTGTGAGTTTTTCAGGTTTTCGGTGTTTTATGGAATTTTTAGGGTTTTGGGGGTTCTTTTTTTGGTATTTTGTATCATCAAGATGTTTTAAGTGCTTTTCTAGTTTTAGGGGTTTTTAGGGATTCTTGATGTTTCAATTTTTTTATGTTTTTTAGGGTTTTTAGGGCTTTGTTGGTCATTTATTTGAGTTTTTGGGTAGTAGGGTATTATAAGGTGTTTTAAGGTTTAAAGGGGGTTTGAATTTTCTAAGTCTTTGAATGTTATTTAGGATTTTTAGGGACTTCTACAGTCTTTCTGGGTATTTTGGATTTTTTGGGTCTTTTGTTTTTTTTATATTATTTTATTGATATTAGGGTATTTTATCGTTTATAGAATCCTTTATAAACATTTAGGGTTTTTACGTTTATTTAGGTTAAGATTCTTGTTTTAGGGACCTATATGGAATTTATAGGGTTTTTAAGTTCATATAGGTTAATAGGGGATTTTGGGGCTATTATATTTTAGGTTCCTTTAGTGAGTTTATGGTATTTTAGAGTCTTGAATGGTTTATAGGTATGTTATGGCCTTTTAGGGTTTTAGAGAGCTTTATTATCTTTTATGTGGTGTTAGGGTTTTATTATCTTTGGGGTTTGTGAGGGTTTTAGGTTATTTTAGGGGATTTAAGGTTTTTTGGGACATTAAGAGTTTTTTATTTTTATGGGGTTTTAGGCATTTTAGTGTTTCTATAAAAAAAATGGATTTTTGTTATTTTTAAGGTTTTACGGGTTTTGGTATTTTATGGGGTTTTAGTTTTGTAGGGTTCTTAAGGGATTTTATGGTTTTAGGGTGTTTAATGGGTTTTATGGCCTTTTTATGTTTCTTTGGTATTTTAGGATCTTTTACCGATTTTAATGGTTTTTTGTTCATTTAGGGGTTTTGTGGTTTTATTATTTTTATTCTCAGGTTTTTAGGGTCTTAGGGTATTGAGGTATTTTATGGTGGTTTTAGGTTTTTAGAGTTTTAAGGGGCATTATGGGTTTTAATGGATTTTCTGGTTTCTTTGTTATTCAAGGGGTTTAAGGGTTTTTAGGGTTATTAGTTGGGTTTTTGGTTTTTAGGTTGGTTTTATAGATTTTTGGGTATTTACTTGTTTTTATGATTTTTAAGGGTGTTGGTATGTTTTGGGATTTTAATTGAGTTTTATTTTTATAGGGGTCCTAAAGTGTTTTATATAGGTTTCAATGGAATTTATGGGTTTTTACAGTTATAAGAGTTTTTTGGGGGTTTCCAGTTTTGAGGGATTTTCGGCAGTTTAAGGGTTTTTCGTGCTTTTTAGTGTTTTTCAAATGGGTTTGATGGTTTTATGGAATTTTTGGTGGTATAGGTTTTTTATTTTTTTAGGATGTTTAGTTTTTTAGGTTATTTTTTTTCCTATTAGGTGTATTAGGGACATTTTGGGGTATTTGTGTTTTTAAGTTTTTTATGATTGTTTTTTGGTGTTGGAGTCCTTTTTATGATTTTTTGGGATTATAGGGGTTTTAGGAGGTTTAGGTGTTTTTATGGGTTTTAGTGTTTTTAGTATTTTTCATGATTTTTATTTTTCTTGTCATGTTTTAGGGTATTTTAAGTGTTTATGGTGTTAATGGGATTTAGGGCCTTTCATTGGTTTTAAAGGGTTGTAGGTATTTTAGGGTTTTAGGATCTTTTAGTGGTTTTTAGTATTTAAGGGTTTTAGGATCATTTGTGGTTTTATAGTTTTTCGGGTTATTATGGTTGTAAATAATTTTTTATCTTTTAGGGTTTTAATTTTTTTTTGTGATTTTTTACAGTTTTTTGGTTTATTAGCGTTTTTAGTGTTTTAGAGTTTTTATAGGGTTTTTATTTATTTTTGGGTTTTATGGTTTTCATATGGGTTTAAGGGTTTTCCTATATTTTAATTGTTTAGGGGGTTGTGGTTTTATAGGATTTCATGGCAATTCAGAGGTTTTAGGGTATTTTTGGATCTTTATAGAATTTAGATTTCTTAGGGGTTTTATGTATTTATTGGTTTTAAGGGAATTTGAGGGTCTTTAGGGGTTTTGGGTTGTTATGGTTATTTTTTTGGTTTTTTATGTTTTATGGGTTTTAATGGTTTTTATTGTTTTTTTATTAGAGCCATTTTTCTAATTTTTTGGGTTTCAGCGATTTTTGGTCTTTATTTTTTAGTGTTTTATGGTTTTATTAATGTTATTTATGTTTTCATATGGTTTTTAGGTGTATTAGGGTGGTTTTTTGTTTTTCAGGATTTTATGGATTTTATGGATTTTTCATGGTTAGTTTAGGGTTTTGTTGTTTTATGTTTTAGTGTTTTTAAGGGTTTTTTTGTTTTTTGTGGGTTTATGGTTCTTTATTGTGTTGTTAGTGTTTTATTAGTGGTTTATGAATTTTTTTGGTATTAAATATTGATTGGGTTTTTAGGTTTTTAAGGATTTTTGGTGTTTTAGGGATTCATAACAGTTCATTAGGGTTTTTAGGGATTTTAAGGTTTTTTATGGTCTTTAGACATTTTTATGGAAATATTGTTTTCTTTAAAAACAATTAGGGGGTTTTGGATTTTTTGGAATTTTTTTGAGTTTTTAAAATTTTAATTGTTGTAATGGTTTTTATGGAGATTTTTGTTTCTTAGGGGTTTTAATGGGTTTTAGTGTTTTAGTTATTTTTTGGACTTTAGGCGTATTATTGTTTCTATGTTTTAAAGGTTTTAGGGGTTTCTTGTGGGTTTTATGTTGTTTTATGGTTTTTTATTGTATTATGGAGTTTAAGGGTATTATGGGCCCATTAATGTTTTAATAGGGTTTTTAGTGTTTTGAGGTTTTTTAGGTTCTTTTAGGTTCTTTTATGGGTTTTTATTGTTGTTAGGTATTGTTTTGGTTTTTATGGTTTTTTGGATTTTTGGGTACTTTAGTTTTTTGGGGGGGTTTTAGGTTTTTATGGTATTACTATTTTTAGCGGTTTAGGAGGGGTTTGGTGTTTTTAGGGGTTTTCTAATGTTTTTAGAGTTTTTTGAAATTTTTAAGGACTAATGATTTTTTAGAGTTTTTTGGGTCTTCTAGAATTGTTAGTTATTGTGGTATTTTTTAACGTTTTTAGGGGTTTTGGGTTATAAGGGGTTTTGCGGATTTGGGTTATAAGGGGTTTTGTGGTTTTATTATGGTTTTTAAAAGTTTTTATTTGGGTTCTAGGTTTTTCTGTGTAATTTTGGGTTTAAGGGGTTTTCATTTTTTCATAGTGTTTTTTGAATATTTTAATAGTTTTAATGGTTTTAGGGGATTTTTGGGTTTGGGGGGGAGGAGTTAGGGGGTTTTCACGTTTTAAGATGTTTTTACGGTATGGGGGTGTTTACTTTTCTTAGGGTTTTATAAATTTTTTTGGGTCTAAATTGTTTTTATGTTTTTAGTGGTTTGGGTGTTTTAAGGGTTTCTATGTGTCTTTAGTGTGTTTATGGTTTTCGGGTTTTAAGAGATTTATATGGGTTTGAGGGTTTATTGGGATTTTAGGTTTTTAATTATTTTTTTGATTTTTTATTGTTTTTATAGTCTTTTGAGGTTTGTGGGTTTTTATATTTTTTGGGGAGATTTAAAATATAATGTGCCTTAGGTTCATTAATAGGTTTTGGGTGTTAATTGTTTTTTCTTGTGTATTCTCGTAATTTTAAAGGTCTCTTTGAGTTTTGGGTTTTTTTTTTGATCATTTTGGGGTTTTTTTCTGTCTTTTAGAACTTTTAGGGTATTTTTGGGGTTTTAGGATATTTTAGGTTTTTTATTGGTATTTAAAGTCATTTAGGGGGTTTTCGGTTTTTTTTCATCCTTTAATATTTTTATGGATTTTAGGATACTTTATGGGTTTTTTGTAATTTAATGGTTTATTTAGGTTTTTAGGGTTTTGGGGCCTAATGGTTTTTTAGATGCTTTAGTTGTTTTAAGGTTTGTTAGGGACATCAAAGGTTTTTATGGAATTAGTGGTTTAAAAAATTAGGGAGATTTAGATTTTTTGGAATTTTTAGAATTTGTAGCATTTTAAATTTTTTATGGTTTAAATAGATATTATGGATTATTATAGTGTATAAGAATAATTAGGGTTTTAATGTTTTTAAGATTTTTTATTTCTATGTTTTTTAGCGTTTTAGGGGTGTCATATGGGTTTTAGGGGGTCTTATTGTTTTTTTGGTTTTATGGTGTTTAAGGGTTTATATTGGTCCTATATTATTTTAATTGGGGTTCTAGAGTTTTTAGTGTTATTAGATTCTATTATGTTCTTTTATGGGGTTTTAGTGTTTTTAGGTATTTTTAGTGTTTTTATGTGTTTTTTGGTATTTTGGGATCTTTAGTTGTTTTGTATTTTTATGATTGTTTTGGTTTTTGGGATTTAAGGGTTTCTGGTGGTTTTTTGTTTTAGGGAGTTTCCAATGTTTTTAGGGGTTTTTATGATTTTTTTTAATAATTTAGGGTATTTTTAGTGTTTTTAGGGTCATCTAGGATTGTTAGGGCCTGTGTTATTTTTTACAGTTTTTAAAAGATTTAGATTATTGTATTTTTGGGTGTTTTATTATGGGGTTTATAATTTTTTATTTGGTATTGAATTTTTTTAGTGTAATTTGGTGTTTTAGGGGTTTTCTTATTTTCTTAGGTTCATAGGGTTTTTGGAATATTTTTAAATTTTTAAGGGATTCGTAGGATTTTAGTTATTTGGGTGGATTATGGGGTTTTGACTTTTTAAGGGGATTTAGTGTTTTAGGGTATTGTGATATTTATAGGGTTTTAGGGTTTTATTCGGATTTTATATTTTTAATGGTTTTTAGGATTTTAATTGTTTTGAGGGTATTTTGGGGTTTTTAGGTTTTTTAATTTTTTAAGATATTTAAAATATTCAGTGTATTAGGTTAATTTATGGGTTTTGGGTGTTAATTTTATTTTTTATGTGTTCTCTTATTTTTTAGGTTCCTTTTGAGTTTTAAGGGTTTTTAGGATCATTTAAGGTTGTTATAGTTTTTAGTGTCTTGTATAAATTTATGGGGATTTGTGGGGTTTTTGGGATATTTTATAGGATATTTGGGTTTTTATGATCATTTATGTTGTTTGTATCCTTTATAATTTTTAGGGCTTTGAGGGTACATTTGGGTTTTAGTCCATTTAATGGTACTTTATGGTTTTTTTGGTTTTTGGGGTTTTAATGGTTTTCAATGGTTTTTATGGGTTTTTGGGTCTTAGGGTGTTTTGGGAATCAATGGTTTTAAAGGGTTTTATGGGTTTTAGTTCCTTTATGGTTTTTTTATTTTTAATTAGTTTTTTGCTTTATGGTCCTTTGGGGGTTTTTAGGGTCCTTTACGTTTTTATGGTGTTTTAGGTAACTTTAGGATTTTAGGGTGTTTAGTGTTATTTAGGATTTTATAGGGGTTTTAAGGTTTTATAGGTTTTTTTTAATTTATAGTTTTTTGGTTTTAATGAAATTTTTGGGTTTTTGGGTTTTAGGGGTTTTATGTGTCAAATATATATTTTAAGGGTATTTAATGGATTTTTATGGGGTTTTTAGACTTTAGGATTTATTAGTATTTTTAGGGTGTTTAGGGTTTTCTAGGGGTTGTTTTCATTGTGTGTTTTGAGGGTTTTTAGCTAATTTAGGGGTCTTCATAGTCTATATGGATTTTATGTTTTTTTGATATTTTGGGGGTTTTCAAAATTTTGGGGAGATTTTATGTGTTGTTAGGGGTTTTTCTAGTTTGGGAGGAGGGGTTTATAGGCAAGGAAGGTGGATGATCAGGCTATTCCTGGAACCCAAATTTTTTTTGAATAAAAGACACAGCTAAAAATTAAGGGATGTTTTTTATAATTTTATTGGTTTTTAAGTGGTTTTAGTGATTTTAAATGTTTTTTGAGGTTTTTTATGAGCTATATGGGTTTTTATTGTTTTTAGGGGATTTATAGGGTGGTTAAGACATTGTAAGCATTTTAGTAGGTTTTATGGTGTTTTAGAGTTTTATGGTTCTTTTAGGGTTTTATGAGGTTCTAAATTTTTTTACAGAGTTTTAATGAGTTAGGGTATTCTAGTACTTTTGCATACATTTTAGGGTTTTTTTTGTTTTTTGGGTTTTTAAGGTCTTTTCTTTGTTTTTAGTGATCTAGAGTTTTTATGGTTTTAGGGTTTTTTTTGCTTTTCAGGGTTCTATAATAAATTTGGGGTTTTGGGGATATACATTATTAGGGAATTTTAGGGTACATGGGGTTTTATGGTCTTTTAGGTAATTTATGCAAATTTAGGGTTTAGGTTTTTTAGGTTCCATTGTGATTTTAGGGTTCTTTGGGTTTTTTGGGGACCATTGGGGGTTTTTATAATAATTAGGTTCCTTTGGGGTATTTAGGGTTTTAGAGTTCCTTATGTGTTTTAGGGTTATTTATGGCTATTTTGGGGATTTCAAGGGATTTAGAGTCTTTTAGTTTATTTTTCCCTCTTAAGGTTATACTTTCTTTATGTTTTTTTTTGGTTTATGGTTATTCTAGAGAGTTTAGGGGTTGGAAGGTCCTTCAGGGTAGTTTGGGTTTTTAGGATCCTTGTGGGGGTTTTGGTGCTTTTTGGGGATTAAGGTTTTTTTTGGTTTCTATGGTTATAAGGGTTTTTAGTGTTTTTAAAGGGTCTTGGGGGTTCTTAGACCTTTTTAGAGGTTTTTGTGTTTTTACCCTTTGTATGGAATCAGGTTTTGTTTGATGTTTTATGGGGTTTTAGAGGGTTCTCAAGATTTTGTTATGGTTTTTATGGGTATTTAGGGATTTAATATAGTTTTTAGGTTTTTAGGTTTTTTAGGTTTTTTAGGTTTTTTAGGTTTTTTAGGTTTTTTACAGTTTTTAGGGTTTTATAGTTTTTATAGTTTTTAGGTTGCATTCAGGGTTTTAGAATTTTTTAGAGTTGTATGATTTTTAAGGGTTTTTAAATGTTTTTGGGAATTTTAATATCATTTACGTTTATTTTTATATATTGATTAATTTTTTGGGATCCATAAGGTTTTTTAGTGTTTTTTTACCTTTTTGGGGTTTTAGAAGTTTTAGGGTTGTTACAGGCATGTTTACCATTTTATGAAGTTTTTATTGGATTTATGGGTTTTTAGAGTGTTAATTTTTTAAGAGGTTTGTAGTGTTTTATGGTATTTAGGTGTTATTTGTGTTTTTTGGAGTGACGGTTTTTAAGGTACATTTTTTTGGGTTTTTAAGGATGCAAGGGGGTTTTGGGGACTTTAGGGTCTTTTTTGGTTTTCTGACATTGGGATATTTTTCTAGGTTTTTGGTGTTTCAGGTGGGGTTAAGGATTTTATGGATTTATGGTTCTATAATTTTTTATAGTTTTAAACAATTTTTATGATTTTTGGATTTTTTATAATATTTATGGGTTTTATTATTTTTATTTGTTTTAATGTTCTTTAAGTGGTTTGTAGGGTTTGGTGGTCTTTAATGTCTTTTAGGTGTTTTATGGGTAGTAATGGGTTATTATGGGTTTTAGGGGTTTTAGGATTTTTAGGAATTATTTATGGTATTATAATGGTTTTTCAAGGTTTTTGGGGTTTTTTGGGGTTTTAGTGTTTTAATTTTTTTGGCTTTTTGGGGAATTATGGTTTTTAGGGTTTTTAGGGGATTTTATGGGTTTTTGGTGTTTTTAATGGGTTTTAGGGTATTTAAATTTTTAGGGGTTCTATTGTTTTAAGGATTTTTTTTGTTTTTGGGTTTTTATCAGTTTAAGGGTTTATTTGTAGTTTAATGTTTTAAAAGGGGTTTTAAATATTTCTATTGTTTTTTTTATGTTTTACGAATTATTTTAGTGTTTTTGGGTATATAAGATTTTAATTTTTTTTGGAATTTTTATGGTTTGGGGGGTGGTGGATTTAGTTTATTATGGGGGTTTGGTTCTTTATTTTCATTAAGGGATTTTGGGGGATTTAGTGTCCTATGGGATTTTTATGGTTTCTATGGTTTTTTCAGATTGTAGGAGTTTTAGGGTATTTGAGATAGTTTTGGGGTTTTATGGTTTTTTAGTAACCATCAGTGTTTTTATGGGTCTTAGGGTCTGTTAGGATTTTTATGGTATTTTAGGGTCTTGTATGGGTTTTAAGGCCATTTTGGATTTTTTGGGTTTTATGGTTTTAGGGGGTTTTATAGGTTTCCAATGGTTTTTAGGTTTTTATACTTTTTAAGGTTATGTCAGAGTTCGTAGTTTTCTTAATTTTTTTATGTGATTGATGAATTTACATTTTTTGTGTTTTTTTTTGTGTTTTTATTGGCTTTATGGTTTTTATTGGTTTAACAATTATTAAGGGTTTATAGGGTTTTAGGGTTACTATGGTCTTAATGTGGTTTTGGTATTATTTTTATTTTATAGGTTTTTGGGTCATTAAAAGTTTTATGGTGAATTTGGGGGGTTTTAGGTTCTTGGGGGGAGGGTTGTGTTTTATTTGGCCCTTTAAGGTTTTTTGGATCTTTTAAGGGTTTTGGGGTTTATGTTATTTAATGTTTTTACAGGTTTTAGTGTCTTTTATGAATGTTTGGGTTTTAGGGGTCTTTTAGATTACATTCTGTTTTTAGGGTTTTTGGGTACTCTAGATATTTGGGGATGTTTTAGGGTCTTTTAGGGGTTTTGGATCTTTTAGGTGGTTTAGGGGTTTTTGGGTCCCTTAATGTTTTAGAATTTTTAGGATATTTTATGGTATTGTATGTGTTTTTGAGGGTTTTGAGATCTTTTGGGGTTTTAGTGAATTGAGTGTATATTATGGTTTTTAAGTTTCTAAGTGTATTTGATGGGTTTTATGGATTTTAGTTGTTTCTAATGGGTTTTTTGGTTTTTTGGGTTTTAAGTTATTTTGGATTTTAGTGATTTTTTTAGGATTTACATTTTTTCACGTTTTTCGAATTTAATGTATATTGTGGATTTATAGGTCTATAAGGGTTTTATTAACCTTAATTATTATTGTGGGATTAGTGGTTTTTTGTTTTTTAGTGTTTAAAGGAGTTTTAGTTATTTAGGATTTTTAGGCCTTTTCAAATTTTAGTGTTTTAGGTCTTTTAGTTTTTTTAATAGACTAAAGAGTTTTATTTAGTTCAATTTAATTTTTTTTTGTTTATAAGGTTTTGTGGATTTATTAGTGGTTTTAAGGGGTTTTCATGTTTTTTAGATTCTTTACATTAGTTATGTTTTTAGTGAGTTATAGGGATTTTAAGGGTTTTGGTGTTTTTATTGATTTTTTGTGTGTTTTTATTTTTGGGGTTCCTATATTTTTTCAGAGGTATCAGGGGTTTTATTTATTTTTAAGTGGTATAGGATGTTTTATGTAATTTTTGGGGTTTTTTAGAGTTTTAAGCAGTAATTGGGTTTTAGGGTTTTAATGTAATTTTTGGGTTTATTTTGTGTTTTTTTTGTTGTTAGGATTGTTTTATGGGTTTTTAGGGTGTTTAGATTATTTAAGGGTGTTGGGTTATTTTGGGGATTTTTTGGGTTCTTTAGGGGTTTTCAGGTTTTTTGAGTCTATTAGCATTTTTCTTTTTGGTGATTTTTAGATGTCTAGTGTGTTTAGGGATTTTTATGATCTGTTAGGATTTTAAAGGGTTTTATTATGGTTCGTTTTTAGGTGTTTTAGGGTCTTTTATGGTTTTTGGGGTGTTTTAGGGGATATTTTGGTTCATTAAGGGTTTTAAGGTTATATAATGTTTTTACAGTTATTACGACTTTCTCATAGTTTCTATGGGTTTTTTGGATTTTAAGGACTTTTTAATTATTTAGGATTTTTTTGTTATATTTGGTTTTTTGGGGTTTTATGGGTTTTTAGGTTTTTTTATAGTACTTTACGATTTTTAATGTCTTTGAAGGATTTTTTATGGATTTTAGGTTTGTTATGGTTTTATGGATTTCTGTGTTGTTCCTTCATATTTTAGGGAATTTTATGGGTTTTTAGGTATTTTAGGATTTATTAATTGTATTTTAGGGTTTTTTGGGATTTCTTGAGGTTTTTTAGGGTTTTATGGTTTTATCATTTTTATTGCATTCCAGGGTTTTATAGTTTTTAGTGGATTTTGTGGTTTTAAAGATTTTTTGGGGGTTTGGTGGTTTTTAGTGGCTTTTGGGTGTTTTTTCTTTTTTAAGGCTTCAATAGTGCTTAAGCGTTTTTGGGACCTTTGGGGTTTTATAGGGTTTTAAGGTATTTTATAATATATTTACTAGTTTTATGTGTCTAAGTACATTTAGTAGTATTTAGGAGTTTTATGGTTTTTATGGTGTTTAAGGGTTTTAACGATTTTTAGCGGTTTTATGTTTTTAGTGGTTTTAGGGGTTTTTATAATTTTTAAATGGTTGTAGGGTTTTTAATATTTTTAACTTGTATAGGTGTTTTAGGGGGTTGTATAGGTTTTATCATTTTCTTATAGTTTTCATGTTTTTTGGATTTTAGGGTTTTAAGGGTATATGTGGCTTTTAGTTTTAACATTTTTAGGGGTTTTGTTGTGTTTTTATGGTTATTCAGTGTTTTTAGTGGTTTGTAGTGTTTTTTTGTTTTAGGCATTTTATGATTTTTAGATTTGTTTTGGGTTTTCTTGATTTTTTTAGGATTTATGGGTTTTAAGGGTTTTTAGGGGTTTGGGGGTTTATTGTGGGGGTATTAAGGGGTTTTATGGGGGGGTTTGTTATTTTTAGTGTTTTTTGAAAATTATAGGGTTTTAAGGGGCTCTATGGATTTTTTTAGATTATTTAGTTGTTTTTAAAGTATTTTAGAGTATTTAACAGTTTTGGGTTTTTTAATATTTTAAGGGGTTTTAGTTTATTTTAAATTTTTTATGGATTAGAATGACTTTTTATGTTTTTAGTGGTTTAGGGTTGTTAGTTATTTCTGCGGTTTTTTACTATTTTATGGTTTCTTAGGGTTCTATTTGGGGTTTTGGTTTTTTAGGTTTTTTTAGAGTTTTGTATTGGTCTGTTTATTTTTTAAGGGATTTGAATGACTATGTATGGTTTTTTAGGGTTTTGGAGAGTTTTAAATGTTTTTTTACAGTTTTTATGGATTGTTTATGTTTTTAAGGGGGTTTTTTTGGTTTTTTCGGGGTTATGGGTTTTTAGGGATTCCATAGGGTTTCTTAACTATTTTAAGGTTTTGGTATTTTATTAGGGTTTTTATTATTTTTTTTGTTTTTAGTTATATTAATTCCTTAGAGTTCTTAAGCTTCTTTTGGAATGTAATTCTATTTTTTGTTTTTTATGGTGTTTAGGATTTTTTATCTTACGTTTTGAATGTTTTAGGGGATTTATACTTTTTTATAATTACTATAGTTTTATGGTCTTTATGGGTTGTGGGGTTTTGGGGTGTTTTTTACTTTGTTTGGATTTTGGGGGATTTAGGGTGTTTTAGAGTTTTTAAGTGGATTAAAGGGTTTTTTGGGACTTTGACTTTTTTCTATTGACTTTTAGGGTCCTTTATGTTTTAATGGTTTTTATGGTCTTTCAATTTTTTAGCGTTTTCGATTATTTTAGAGGTTTTATGGTTTATAGGGTTTTTATGTTTTTTAGTGGGATTTGGGTTATCTTAATGGTTTTAGTTATTTTTAGGGTATTTTAATGGATTTTAGGGTTTATTTAGGGTTTTAGGGTATATTATGGAGAATTAGGGTATTCTTAGAATTTTATGATATTTTAGTGGTTTTATTATTTTTTTTTGTTTTTCTAGGTTTTAGGTGTTTTATGTGTTTTTAGGGGTTTAGATGATTTTAGGGGTTTTAATATTTTGGGGTGTTATATTGATTTATTGTTTTTAAGGGGTTTTAAGAGATTATGTGGTTTTTATGAATTTTAAGCATTTTTGTTGTTTTAAATGGTTTTTATGGATTTTTTTTGGGATTTATGGTTTTTAGGTTTATTTTTGTTTTAATTTGTTTTTTAAATTTTAGGTTTTATGTGAATTTTTTTAATTTTTTAGTGTTTTTAGTGATTTGAAAGACTTTTAGGGTTTTTTGTGTTTTTATGATTTTTAAGGGGGTTTTAATGTTTTTTGGGTTTTATAGTTCTTAAGATATTAATGATTTTTATTGGTATTCAGTGTTTTTAGGATTTTTAATGATTTGTAGGATTTTTGGGGATTATCTTTTTATTCTTGTAATGTTTTTAGGGTTTTTAGGTGGGTATTGGTTTTTTCGGTTTATATTAATCTTATGGTTTTGTAGGTTTCTTAAGGTTTTATGGGTTTTTGAGATTTTTTAGGGTGAACAATGTGTGGGGATAAGCAGTCCTAGACCCAAGAAATTATTAAATAAAAAAAATTAGTTTCAATGAGGGCTTGCAAGAGTGGGTTTGCAATTCACCCTACATATCAGAGTCCACAAATGGAAAACAGAAGGGCGGGGAAACAAAGGACCACATTGTTCTATGATCCTCAATTACCTTCTTAGAAATAAAATTTTCCATCGAGTTAACCTCCATATAGGTATGTGTGACATATATGATATGGGTGTGGGTTAGATTGAGGAATTTATTCTGTTGTGGTTGTAGCAAAAATGGGACTGTCCTGGATTGTTTCTTGAGGACACCCACCATGAGCATCGAGTTTGACTCAATACAAAGCAAGATCTTCCACCGAGTTTTTAGGTTTTTTTCGGTTATCATGGTTTTTATGAATTTGAGGCTTTTAAGGTTTCTTTATCATTTTATGTGGTTTTATGGTTTCTAGGGATATAATTTTTTTTATGGTTTTTAGAGTTTTGGTGTATTTAGGGTATTTTCTATGATTTTTTTGGTATTTACGTTTTTAGCATTTTTTATCATTCATATCATTTTAATGGTTTCCATATGATTTTTATGGGTTTTATTCCTTTTTATGCTTTTTTGTTTTTAAGTGTTTTTAGGGTTATTAGGTTTTTTATTTTCTTAGAGTTTTTTACGGATTTTAATGTTTTTTGGTTTTTAGAAATGTTATCGCTTTATGGGTTTGTTTCTATATCATTATTTAGTGATTTTTAAATGTTTTATGGTTTCTTTTTGTTTTTATGGTTTTAAGAGGTATACTTGTTTTATATTTGATATAGTTTTTTAGGGTAATTTATGGTTTTTATATTATTTGTATGTTTTAGTGATTTTAGTTTTTTATGGTTTTTATGATTTATCAATAGGATTTATAGACATTGATTTTTTGGTAGGTTTTTAGTGTATTTTACGTTTTTTCTATGATTTTATGGTTTTTGAGTTTTTACGTTATTTTAGGGGTTTTTTGTTTTTTAGTGTTTTTAGGGGATTTTAGATTGTTTATCTTATTTTAGTGTTTTTAGGCTTCTTATTGGTTGTTAGGGTTTTTAGGGGGTTTTAGGCTTTTAATGGTTTTTTGGGGTTTGGGGTTTTTATTTATTGTAATGAATTCTAGTGTTTTAATGGGGTTCGGGGATTTTCATTTTTTAGGATTTTATTATTTATTGAGGGTTTTAGTGTTTCTAGGGATTCAAGGGATTAATGGGTTTTTAGTATTTTTCATTTTTTTAATGGTCTATAAAATTTCAAGGGTTTTTGGTGTTGTTTTATTAGTGGATTTTTTGAAGGGGTTTTAGGGGAATTTTGGGCCATTACGGGGTATTATGATTTTTAGGGTTTATTTAGGGTTTTGGAAGTTTTAGTTTATTTTCTTTTTATGGTGTTTTAGTAATTTTTTTGTGGATTTATGGTGTTTTAGTGTATTTTATCATTAGTGTTTTGTATGTTTTACGGGTTTTAGGGTCTTTTAAGGGGTCTTATGGTGTTTTTCATCTTTTAGGGTCTTTTTTGTTCTTTGGATATTTTATGATTTTTTTACTAGTTTCTTGGGGTTTTTTAGGGATCTGTGGTTTTAAGGGGGTTTAGGATGTCTTAGTGTTTTTAAAGTATTTAGGACTTTTAGGTCTTTTGGATTCACTAGGGGTTTTATATTACTTTGGGGTTTTTGGGTTCATAGGGTCTATTATGGATTTTACAGTTTATAGGGTCCATTACGGTTATTTATGATTTTAGGGTGTTATATGGTCATTCTGGGTTTTTAGGGTCGTATCGGTCTTTTTAGGGGTTCTGAATGCTTTTATGGTTTTAGGTAATTTTCAAGATTATTATTATTTTTAGGAGTTTTTATTGTCTTTTATTATTTTTGGGGTTTATGTTCTGTTTTTGATTTTATGGTTTATTGTGAATTTATGATTTTTAGTACATTTGGGGGTTATTAGGTTTATTAGGGGGTTTATGGGTTTATGGTGTTTATTTAGGGTTTTTATGGTTTTATTAAGTGTTTTATGGGTTTTTAGGTTTTTAGGGATTCTATGTATCTGGGGGCGATTAGGGATTTTACTGATTTTCGGTGTGTTTAGGAATTTTTGTGAATTTTGGGGTTTTAGGTTTCTGAATGCGTTTTATTTATTTTTGGGGTTTCAATTGGTTTTAGGGTTTTTTTGGTTTTATGGTTTTTAATGGTTTTGAGGGTTATAAGGGTTTTTTTTGGTTTTTTGGTAACTATGGTTTTAGGTTGTTTATGATTTATTATGGTCTTAATGGATTTTATTGTTTTTAAGGTTTTAAGTGGTTTTCTGTTTTAATTTTTATAATGGTTTTTTTTTGTTATATATGTTTTTAGGGTTTTTTATAGTTTTACGGTTTTAGTTAGTTAATTGTTTTTAGGTTTTTCAGGGGATTTAAAGGGTTTTTTGGGATTTGGGGTTTTTTATGTTTTGGGGATTTTTTGGATTTATTTGGTTTTATGGTGTTTTAGGGATATTATGGGATTTATGGATTATTAGCGATTGGAGGGTTGGGGTTTTTAGAGTTTTATATTGATTTGAAGGGGTTTTTTGGACTTTTTTTAGTATTTTTGAGAATTTATAGTTATTTGGTATTGAATGAGGGTTTTATAATTTTTTCTTGGTTCATATATAATTTTGGGGGTTTTGGTTTTTAGTGCGTTTAGGGGGTGTTATGGTGTTTATTTGGTTTTTGTGTCTTTTTTTTATTGGGTTATTTAGGGTCTTTTAGAGATTTTTTTTTTCTGTTTATAGGAATCTTTGGGGGTTTTTGGATCTTTGAGGGGGTGTGTGAGTTTTATTAATTTTTAATTATTTAGGGGTTATAGGGGTTTTAAAATCTTTTATATTTTTAGGGTTTTATGGATTTATGGTTGTTTTGTTCTTCGGTTTTCGGCCACGAAACGCCCAACGACTCCATATCCAATGATTGATGGACCTGCTTTCCAAAGGTAGGCGTCCGCCGGATGGTCTGACCAGCAACTCTTAAGAACCCACATTGGTCGAGAGGATGAGAAGTCACGCTCATCACACCCTTTTGGGGGGAATTATTTCCTGCTCCGGGACTCTCTTATAGATTTAATAAGTATTCATATGTTCGCAAATATTTGGTTTATACCCAAACAGAGTATCCATGGATTTAACCCTGGTGGGAAATGGCCAACTGGACGCAGGGGTTCAGAATCATTTATGCCCGGGGTTTACCATCCCTCTTTGGATTAATTACCCCAAACGGCTGGAACTAGCTTGAGGCGGCACTTGGAGTGGTGTCGTGAACTGACGTGGGGATGGTCAGATCGACCAGTTGTTGGGCTTGAACCTAAGGGAGGCTTCCTACGTACCCAGCTTAGGAAGCAGGGATCAATGTCCATGTAGTTCGCATAGGTGTTGGGGAACCGACGTGAAGAGAGACCAGGTGGTCCAATGGGTGGTGGGCTTGAACCTCATGGAGGTTTCCTACATACCATGCTTTGGCATGGATCAAAGTCCTCGTAGTTCGCATAAACAGTTTGACATCATGATGGACAGGGGAATACAGTTTAACGTCATGTTGGACGAGGGTGGAACTCGATGTGAAGAAACAACCGAGTGGTGGGCTTGAACCTCGTGGAGGCTTCCTACGTACCATGCTTTGGCATGGATCAAAGTCCTCTTAGTTCTCTTTGGCTTGGGGCTTATGCTCTGGGGTAGCCCCGAATGATGGGTCGGGGCTCACACTCTGAGGAGGCCCATAAGAGGATTTCATGGTCGATGCTTACTCTAAGCCCACGTGAGTCGTGCTCAGTGTGAGAAACAAGAGGTAGCAGGGACCAGACGATCACGTTGCAAAAGGTGCGTCCGTGAGAAGCGGAGTGGGGCTTACGCATGAAGGCGGCCCAATGTGATGAATTGGTGCTTACACTCCGAGGAGGTCCAAAAGGTTGGGGCTTACTCCGATATGCACACCCGTGGTGAAAAATCCCAGCAGGAGAGGGAAAGGGAGTGCTCCTGTTCTCATCTCCTCTCCTACAGTGCACGAGGGCTTCCTTCCGATGGGTATTTTACCATCTTTGAGGTACCCTTAAAAAGTGGAGGGGCAGAAAAGGGATTCCCGAGCTTAGAATCCACATTACCATAGGAATGTGAACCCAGGAATGCTTCAGGAATCTGCTCAAGGGTCGGGGAACCCCTTTTTCCATGTTTACCGTGGGTATGTGAACTCAAAATGGTGCTCTGATGTTCCTGAAAGTTATACCATGCGGATTCAGTGGCTCTGGCGGAGGCCTCGACTCGGGGCCGATGAAGGAGCCGCGGAAGACCTGGCTGGATTGGAAGGATTTTACTTGGCTCTAGAAATGAGAACACCGATGTTTTTTGCACGCCACAGAGAGGTATGGGTGGAGGCACCCTTCGAGTGGGGAAGTTCCACGTGGTTGGAGAAGCCCTCCGCGATCCAGGGTGGTCCGTGGACTGATCGTCGTCCCGTGAACCAGGGTGGTTCGCATTTTCGAGTTCAATTTGTGAACTAGGGTGGTTCGCTGCTTCGGGTTCAATCCCCGAACCTGGGTGTTTCGCGGAGGATTCCAGTCAGGCATCGGCGGAAAAGGGCGGTGCCGATCGGAGGCTCATCGGTCGGGGCTTCTCCCGCGGGGGAGGGTGCTACGCGGTACGATGGATGAGAAAAGAGGCAAAAACTCCCTGGTCCATAGGGAAGTCATCCGCGGAGGGGGTATGGTTCGCGGTTCTCCTTTTTTTGTTATTTTAGGTTCAAGGTTCACCAAATTATTATGCATTTTCCAATTCCTTCTTAATTTATATACCTACTGTAGTTCGCGGATGGGAATGTCGCTGTTTGCAAAATCTAAAGCCTTCCTTCAACCGATATCCTATCCCTTTGAATCTGATTCCAGTTCTCTGATCCTTCTCTTCTTTCCCCCTTGGTCTCCTTTTATATAGTGAGGAAAGGAATGTATATGTGGCCATGCGGCACCTTTTGCGGAGGCCCATAACCAAATACCCAGTTCACAGCTAACTTGGCAAATCTGCGCTTCGTGGTGGTTATTGATCGCTCCCCTCCTCCACGAGGTGAACTCAGGGGGTGCTCCGTGGCTGCGGAGGGTTCATCCTGAATTCCGCAAACAACAGCGGGTGCATCTTGAGCCAGTTGATGCGGTCCGCGGTTGGGGCGGTTCGTGCTGGTGAACCGGACTGGCGTCCATCCTTCCTCGTGACCGCAAAGCCTCTCCGCCTCCATTTCGCAAGAGACAATGGTTCACGGAGGGGGTGCCTCATGGTGTCTAGCCGCATTGTGCTTCCCTGGACCGGTTCGCGGACCGGTCCTTTGTGTATCCTCTTTGATTATTTTCCCCCAATTCTTTTGGGGGATTTTGGGTAAAATTTCCTTTGCAGATTTTTCAGGACCCTACAAATGCCCCCCATCGGAATGGGGTCCGATCAGAATGAAGAGGAGGCCATTCCGATATGAAGTGGTCCTGAAACTGAGATGGTTTGCCGTAGAAAGGTGGACCTGGTAGGGGACCATGCCTATAAATACGGGGAGCCCTCACTTGTCCTTTACCAAATTCTTCGCGAAACCAGAGCTCCTTTGCCTCTGCGTGTTTACTCCTTCGCGAAGTGCCTCATCTGCGAACCGGCAGTAACACCCGCGAACCATTTCTTCTTCACGGTCACCTTCACCCATGAACCATCTTTCCAACCGCGAACCATTACTCTTAATTAATTAAAAAGTAAGTGATGAAGAGTTGTGGGACGAACTTGCTTCACGGTTTATATGCTCCGCAGAATAAAAATCTCTTGAACTTTAAAAAGTATCTGAATCTTCTGAATAAACTCGTGATTCAGTTTCCGCGGAGCGCCTTGGTTCGGGGTTTCCTAGACAATGCTCCGCGGGCCAGGGCTTCGCGGACTGATTTCACGAAGGGGCTGGTTCACAAGATGGTGCCATCACGAACCCTCCTCCAAGGCCTCCTTGCGGATTTTGTTGTGAAGGCTCCTTAACCTTTCATTTTGGTTATTCCTCTCCAGATTTTTATTCCAGACTGAATTCTCTCATTGTGCAGGGAGAAAATATGGTTCCCCCTCGTTCTGCGCCGAGGCCTGCTGCAGAGCCCCTCTCAACCACTGATCAACGCCTGAAGGACATTTATGGCTCTGTTCAAGATGGAGTCTGTCACTCCCTACCGTCTTCTTTTCCTTGCTGATCGGCTCTCCAAATTATAGCAGGAATATATTTTCTCTAACAGCCTTCCTACCTATGGGATCATTTTATTGTCCGATACTGTAATTCTGGAGCCCTCCCGTGACAAAAAATCCTGAGGCGTGGATATTTACTGCCACTATTCCCCAGTTCGTGATACCTACCGACGGGCGGCCTTCCTTGAGGGGTACAGCTGTCAGGTCTGTGTTGAATCACCTTCCAGTATCTCCGACAGGAGGACCACATCAACATGAAGGAACAATCCACTGTTATCATAGTATTTCCCGCAGCTCTATGGTAAGTGACCAGCATGGCTGGCCGGCGAATCGGGATCTCCGGCCGGGAGGATCATTTTAGTCATTCGATTAGGGTGGCCCTTATGGGTCCGTCAAAGCTGCGCAGAATTTGGGGCATAGTTGCGAGCTATAGGCTTGTATGAAGTTGACTGGGTTTCCCCAAACCTATACCCACCGGACTCACGCCCTCGCCAAGAAACTTATGAGTCGTTAGAGCCCAGACACCAACACCCTTCCATCTGGTCCATGGGGAAGTGGGAATTAGCATGTGGGACGTCTTTCAGATTTCAGAGGTCCCCATCATTGGAAGCATGTATGACGAGTTCCTGCCTCCTTCCTCTGTGTGGGAGAACGAAGAGGGGACTCCCCCCTAGTGAAGCAGCTCATTAACCAGGTTTTGAAATCACTCAGAGGATACGTCTCCAAAACAGCTCATCCCATAACGTGAATGGGTCACGACTTTTGTGAGAAAGAAGATGTCTGACGAATCTGCGTCTCTCCCTCCAGGCCCACGAATTCCCTACGATGGAGTCCCGTAATCAGGGGGGCAGCTATTGGCTGACTTTGGAGAAAGGAAATTTCTGTGGCTGGGGATGGAGATTATTCCGGATGTTGATCGATTTGCTCCGCCTAGCAGGCCTTTCTGGCCATGTTCCTAAGTGGCTTGTTACTACCGTATTAGGTGGTTCGTGAGGTTGGTGGTGTGCGGGTCACAACTTTTGTCATGGCGGAACACTTGGCTACCAATAACATTATCAACCTAGCCATCCCAGTACTGGCCAGGATTTACCGGTTACATGGTAACATTACTGACGGGAATCGGCCAAACCGAGTGGCCGAACCTTTCCAAATTCTCTAAGGATGGTTAAGCATACACATCAAAAACTACTACACCTTCATCATCCCTCTTCAGATTTCGGGCACCACATTTAGGCCATACTTGCAACTGACCATTGGGGTTATGCCCGAAGTGTGGGCGACCCAAGAGAAGGATAGCCAGCAGACAGTTTCAAACAGGCGTCTGCTATCAAGTCAAATTTCAAATTACAACTATTTCAATTTTCATCCGTTTTCGTCCCTGGCTGGCGCAATTACGAACACCATAAGTGAAGAGTTCAGCAAGCAGGGATACCACCTCTCCCTCCGAGAGGGTATTCTGATGGCTCGTATTGGTGGAGAACTCATTTTCCAGAGGTACGTACCTTGCCGATTTTGGGCGTCAATTTTGCTGCGTCCAAGCACAGTGTCCTCCCGCACTTAATGGTGCCTGTGAGAACTATCATTTGATGGGCGGCCAGACAACTGTGGTTAATGTTTACCCGGGAGGATACCGGCTGTGAGGTTATGACCCCCATGCTCGTGGATGCCATGCCTTTCTTATCCATGAATTATGCTGAATCCTGGGTACAATCATACCCAAATGGCTAGTTAGGGACATTGGTTCCCACCATCTCAAGTCCCAAACCATCAATGGGAAAAAGGAAGGCGAAAGGAGGATGGTGCTCCAACTAGGCTGGGAAAGATCCTTCATCACCCGACTAGTCCTGTGCTTCCGGGGAAGACTTTAACAGATAGATGTGTATCCTCCCATTCCTTGAGGCTGCCCAAAGGGGGTTGACTATCCCCGCTGATGCTTGCCTTCCCAACAGCCTGGGGCCAATGGAATGAATTTAAGGGTTGATCATCCTTTCTTAGCCTGTACCCCCGTTTTCTATGGCAGTACCTTCAGGAAACAGATGTTCTTTTGACGAGATGGGTAAATATACTCCCCCTGTTAACATTATTTATGATGTGGACTTAGTGTGGGTCAATTGGTATCTCTAGGATCTGAATCCTATATTTACGCACGCAAGGGGTCACGCGGTATATAACCCACCAAGTCCAGACCATGCTGCATCCAGTGACTGATGAGGAGGGGGAAGGAAGTGACCACTCTTCAGGGGAGATGAATTGATTATTTCCTCATCATGGATGAAGATAGGGAATTCCCGTTCATACCCTGCGAGGCGACACCCATCGATATCCCCAGAGAGTTCTCAGGCGGTGGGTAGGATCCGAAACACAAATACGGCCATTGGTGCCCTTACCGCTTCTACTGCTGCCTGACTTTCTCAGGTTGATCCTCCCCAGTCTGCGATCCATGCCATGGCGCATTCCCAGAGGCTTGGAGGATTTGGGATGACCTGAGGCTTAGTGGTTTAGATGAAGAAGTTTGGGCGTTTCTTCAAACATGCCCTCTTAAACTTCCGGGTATCAGGAAGATCTTCGCTCCACCCCACTTGCAGTTGGAAGAGGATTTAGATGAAATAGTCACCTCATTAAAGGAGATGGATTCATACATTCATCACTCCAAGATCGTCTCTATGGGAGCATTCGGGTTGTCTATGATGATTAGACATCACGAATTGTCTGATCCTGAGGAAGAGGTTGCTCTGCTCGGCCCATTCTAAATTTTCCCTCCTTTATTGTGGAGGTTCTAAGGTTTCTTCCTTTTTATGCAGGGGTGCTGAAAAAATCTCAGGGGGTGATTCCCTTCTCCGTAGTATTCCCCTCGTTGTACTGCAGTGGGGGAGCATGTGCTTTCGCCCACAGGGGCCACCGAGAGGAAGGATCCCCCTGACGCAACTGAGCTCATGGAGGCGACCATTGCAAACTCATCCAGGGTCTTTCCTCCTCTCGTTTCTTCCAGAATTCTGGGCGAACTTTCCCCTGTGTAGATCCAGAGGCGGCAAAAAGGCATCCCATTTATCGGAACGGCTCAAATAGGGAACGTCGGGTAATCATGACTTCCCATTTTCTCATTCGCTAACTTGCATTCTTAGACTTTGTCAGTCAATTAACTATTTGATGTATGGTGTAGGACAACACGAGGATCTGGTTGTGGCTGCCCAAGTGGTTCTAACCTTCTGCCTCCTTGTCGTCTGCAGAATCACCTACAACCACGCCTGGGAAAGACGAGATGGGGAGCCCTACCGGAGGAGCCGACAATATAGAAACTTTACTCCTACCTTTATCAGTCAGAGATGTTCCAGTGGAAGAACCCGCTGGTATCGGAGACCCTTGCTGATCAAATAAACTTTTCAATTGTGGAGTCCAATGGGGATCTCACGATCGCTGAGGGGGCTCTAGATCTGATGGATCCAACCACCCCAAGCTCAACGAATCCTGTGATTATGGAGGGAGAACCTGCCATTAATCCGGTTACTGGAAACCCGGAGCGGGCCATTATCTTGTTTACCAGGGGAGTGGTTTCTTCGAGCATGGTCCTCTGTAGGCGACCACTTGGGGAAGAATTTGGAAACTGTGGGCCTTAGGCATGGCCTTAGGCCCTAGACCCCTCTGGGGGATCCTCAGATTCACCTTGCCTATCGAAGATGTGGCATTCTCTTCAAATGGTTGTCATGGTAGTGTAGAGCGTGCGGATGCCGATGCTTCGCTGATTTGGAGTAAGTTCCTCGGTCTCCTTCCACTGAACCTTTTTTTCTTCCCTTTTCTAATTAGGGGTGCTAATATATCTTATTGACTCTCGGGCTTCAGGACCACAACCTCTGGTGATGAAAATTGTGTCGCCAGTCGGGGGCGAAGCTGCCGTAGTGCCAAGGTTTTGCGGATGAGGCTTCCTCGGGTCCCTCCTTGCTGACGTTCATCCCTAAATATGTCTCCTCATCTGGGAGTGACTCAGATCTCGATCAACATGTCCTCTCTAGCCTTCGACCTTCTCACCAAAGGGCTTGGTAGAAAAATCTAGAGACTGATCTCTCAAACTCCACTGGTCGAGATGCCGAACAAATTACCAAGGCTACGCAATTTGTTTTTGTTGCTGGTATTTGATGGATTCAACTATCATGGTGTTTATAACATTTTCAAGCAGGTAGTAGCTGATCGGGAGAGGCAAGGTGATTTCAAATCTCACCATTCTGCGGCCCCAATCCAAAACCTACCTTTCCGCGACTCGACAGCTCTACCTAACAGAGGCCCATGACCACGATGGGTTCATTGCAGGGATTCATAGAGAATTTATTGAGAAGCGTTCTCATCTAGAGGCGCTGAGAAATGAGATACATCGGCTGTAGCAGGAAGAGGCCAATGTCGCCACCGTGATCAGAGAAGGGGAACGGCGAATGGAGGAGGAAATAAGGGCAATCACAAAGGCGGCTCAGGAGGCAGAAGAATTGTGGGCTGGTACAGAGGCTGAAATTGTGGGGCTGGTACAGAGGCTGAGATGGCCTTACTGTAGAATCTCTCTCAGATAATTGATTATTCTCACCAATGCCTGATGTCGCTTTGTGAATCCGCTGAAAAAATCATGTAATCACCTTTCACACTAGAGGATGCTCCGGATTATGGATGCCCTTCCTGCCCATTTTGTTATGGAACACATAAACATTTATCCTTAGTTCCCTTGTACCCTTTTCCTGTGATAGAAACTATTTGATATGATTGCCTCATATGTTAATTCCCTGAACAAAAAAAATCATGCTCTAACTTTTTTCTGGACTATGGGGTCCAGCGAACGTAGTCTGACTACTGCTAGGGTTTTATAGGAAAACCCTACCAACTTTTTTCTTTTTCTTCTTTTAATGCCGTGATTTTTCTTGGGCCCATTAATGTGGACCCAGCGGGTATAACCCAGATTTTTCTTAGGTCACCCTTTTCAGGTTTGTGGCCTAACAGGCTTTGTGCCTCTATTCTGTGAGCGGTTTGAAGTCCCGCTGACAAGAATATCATTAGTGATGTTTTAGGTGGAACAGATTTGACCAAATAAGGTCGGGCAAGGGCCCCAATAGAATTCAACTAATTAAAAGTTGTCTTAATTCACTTCAGGCGCATGTGGGAGGAAACATATTTGGATTTGAGTGGCATGCAGGGCATGTCTCAAGGCATGGGAGCCGTGTCAGCATACAAAGATAAGAAGAGCATTGCCTAAGAAAAAATTGCATTTGGTAGACAGGACAAGGGTAATCAATATGTAGATCCACTGAGGGCATAATATGCATAGTCATACAAAGGTATCCTTTAGTCAAAGACTTATCCATTTCTGATGGCCAAGGGACTTCATGGAAGTCCGGCTTATGGAAGCCATGGTGGGTGGCATGGAAAAGAATGAAAACCACCAGGGGTGGATCAGAAGGGGAGTGTGACATCTAAAAGGGTTTAGGGAATGTCCGTACTAATCAAGAGCATGGTCCAGAGACCACCCCCATATGCGTTTAGTTAGCGTAAGGGATGGTTGAGGCTTGATGTAGTTTAATGTCATGCATCTTGGACATTATTTGAAATGGAAAAACTTCTCCTGGTTCTTGGTGATCTCGCCAAATACATTTAACCACATTCAGGTAGGATTGTGAAAGAGTTTGGTAATCTTTAGCTCATAGGGATTCCGAATCCCGGGATATCAATGGGGGCTCATAGGCCTAGAGGCATATGGAGAGAAGCATCGCCTAATGAAATCTTGCCTTTGGTAGACCGGCCAGGGGCAATCAATATGCAGAGCCGCTGAGGGAATGGTTTGCATAGTCGTACAAATGTTTCCTTATGTCAAATACTATCCACATCCGATAGAGGAGAATCTTCAGGGAAGTTGAGATTTAGAACCACTAGGGGTGGCTTATGCGAGTTCGGATTTTTCTGAGTACAGAGTATGGTTTACGATGAGAGGGTTCATGAATATGGGGGAAATATCTAGAATAAACATCCTAAGAATTGGTGAAGTAATTATTTCTCACGCTAGTTTGAGGCGGTGGTTCGTGGAGGTCTGACCCGTGCACTGCAAGACAAAGAAAAGCCATTGTTTCTTACTTACCCCGTGATGGGTTTGACCATACAGTTTAATGTAATTTGGTAAGGACGAGGAGCATTATTAAAGGTTTCTGTGCAGTTTAACGTCATGAGGAGAGGACAAGGGGAATTTTTGAAGGTCTCTATGTAGTTTAACGTCATGCAGTGAGGACGGCTTCCGTGCAGTTTGGCGTCATGCAGTAAAGACAAAGATATCTTTAAGGGTTTACGTGCAGTTTAGCGTCATGCAGCAGGACAGGGGGGCATTATTGCGAAGGATACTCTTCATCAGAATATAACTGGGATTTAATACCTCAACATGCCCCAGACGTGGAAGGGGGTTGATGGTGTAAATCATGGTTCCGGGGCTTCTCGAATCAGGAAAGGTGATATGGGGGCTCTAAGGCCGGTAAGCGTACGGAGCTAGGAGAAGTACCACCCGTGGAAATCTTTCCTTTGATGGATGAGCTAGGGGCTATCATTATGCAGAGCCGCTGAGGGCATGGTATGCATAGTCATACAAAGGTGTCCACGGGTCAATAAATTTCCACTTCCGATGGAAATGAGTGGTTATGAGGTTCCGCGATTGTCCGGGCCACAAAGTCTATCATTCGACAGGGGAATGTTTGGACATGTTGGGGATATCCGTCCCTGGTTTCTTGTTGAGTTTCAAAGAGCCCCCTATACTGAATTATATTTTTCGTGGGGGTGTGCCTTCACTCCTTGCAGTTTAACGTCGTGCTGTGAGAACGATGTTATCCAAGTTTATCGGTCATAGAGCTCAGACCATTGGGTGACTATTGCTACAGTCACTCGAAGGATAACTGGGTCAACATGTTCGGATATACATAGAACAGGGCAGGGGATGAAGTTCGTAAACTACAACTTTGAGCTCTCCCAGATCAGGAGTTATGGTGTGGGGGCTTTGAGGCCGGTAGGCGTACGGAGCTAGGAGAAGTACCACCCGAGGAAATATTTCCTTTGATGGACGAGCCAGGGGCTATCATTATGCAGATCCGCTGAGGGCATGGTATGCATAGTCGTACAAAGGTGTCCTCAGGTCGATAACATTCCTCTTCTGATGTACATGAATGATTATGAGAATCTGTGATTGCTCTCAGCATAGAGTTCAGCATGTGGGGATAATGGTGTTCGAGTATACAAGAAACATCTTCACTACAATTGTCCGTTGAGTCAACGTAGCCTAGTCCTGGCTTGATGTTTGTTGATGCAGGTCGCTATGTGAACCACTAGCGGACACACAGGCTAGCCAAATAGGGAAACCCTAGCAACACCTGAATGTGAAAAGGGGAATGAACTTATAAACCACTTCGCCATAAACTTATGGATCAAGAGATATGGTCTGGGGGCTCTGAGGCCAGTAAGCGTACGGAGCTAGGAAGAGTGTCGCCTGTGGAAATCTTGCCTTTGATGGATGAGCCAGGAGTAGTCATTATGCAGAGCCACTGATGGCATGGTATGCATAGTCATACAAAGGTGTCCATGGCTCAATAACTTTCCACATCTGATGGCCATGAGTGGTTATGAAGATCCACAATTATCCGGGTCATGGAGTCTGATGTACGGAAAGGATGTATCCAAATGTGCAAGGAGTATCTCCATCCCGTATCGCCATGTATCCTGGGTGGGTCATGAAAATGTCTGTGCAGTTTAACATCATGCGGTGAGGATGGACTCCATGCAGTTTAAGGTCATGCGGTAAGGACGAAGGTGGCCCGATGTGAAAGAAAAAAAGGGGGCTGCACAGTTTAACATCGTGTGGTGGGGATAGCTTCCGTGTAGTTTAACGTCATTCGGTAAGGATGACGATATACACCTCGTGCAGGTCTGGTCCGTACACGGGGGAAGGGGCATTTTTAACATCCTTGTCCATGTAGCTTAACGTCGTGCGGTAAGGACGAGAAGTACACCCCGTGTAGGTCTAGTCTATACAGGGAAAGGAGGCATTCTTAATTTTGAAGGGATGGGCCAAGATTGGGGATCCTGGAGTCACTATGTATCTTGTGAGGGCAGGAATCAAGCCATACGCAGTTCTCTAGAATCCGTGCAGTTTAACATCATGCGGTAAGGACGAACTCCATGCAATTTAACGTTATGCGGTGAGGACATGAATATACCTCGTTCGAGTCGGGTTCGTACATGGGGGAATGGGCACTTTTTTTGAGGTGGCTGGGCCAGGGTGTGGAATTCTGGCATCACTATGCATCCTACGAGGGCAGGAATCAAGACATATGTAGTTCTCTATAAATATGATACACCCCGTGCAGGTCTGGTCCATACATGGGGGAAATGGCATTTTTTTTTGAAGTGGCTGGTCTAGGATAGGGAATCCCAGCATCGCTACGTATCCTGCGAGGGTAGGAATCAAGCCTCACACAGTTCTCTGTAATGATGATAAACCCCGTGTTGGTCTGGCCCATACACGGGGGAAAGGGGACAATTTTTTTTGAAGTGTCTAGGCCAAGGTGTGGAATTCATGCATCACTATGTATCCTGTGAGGTAAGGAATCAAGCCATACATAGTTCTCTGTAAATATGATACACCCTGTGCAGGCCTGGTCCATACACGGGGGAAAGGGGACATTTTTTAAGTGGATGGGCCAGGATAGGGAATCCTAGCCTCACTATGTATCCTGCGAGGGCAGGAATCAAGCCATACATAGTTCTCTAAAATCCCTGCAGTTTAACGTCATTCAGTGAGGACGTGGTCTGTACAGTTTAACGTCATGTGGTTATGACGAGGGGGAATTATTAGATTCCATGCAGTTTAACGTAATGTGATGAGGACAAGGTGCTTGGCAGTTTAAGATCATACAGCTCGGATGGGGGCCAAACAATTTAACATCTTGTGGTTAGGACGAGGTGCTTGAAAGTTTAGTGTCATACAGCTTAGATGATGTGTACATATCATGTTTTTTTCTTTCATCCATGCAGTTTATCATCGTGCGGTAAGGACGAACTCCATGCAGTTTAACATCATGCGGTGAGGACGTGAATACTCATTGGTCTCTATGCTAAATACTTCTTTAGGAATCTCGCATTGGTAGGAGCTGTAGTGAATTTCCCGTCCACGGAGATCCGAGTGTATGCCCCGTTGGAGTATACCTTGTGTATAACATATAGTCCATCCCACTTGGGCTCTAGCTTTGGAGGCTTCTTTCCGGGTACCATTGGGGTCCGGAGGACCAGCACTAGTTCTCCTTCCATGAAATATAGGAGGCGGACCTTTTTATTGAAGGCTCACGCGATCCGGTTCTGGTACACTTCCAGGTGGTGTAGAGTGTGATGCTGCTTCTCATCTAGCTGTTCCAAGTCACCTAACCGCTTTTCTGACTGCTCATCATCGGATAACTGATCATAGATGGTAACACGGAGTGAGGGAAGTTGGAGTTCAATGGTCAGGACTTCCTCCATGCCATACACCAATGAGTATGGGGTAGACTTAGTAGTTCTGTGGATTGTGGTTCGATAATCCCACAATGCATGGAGGAGTTTATCCAGCCATGAATTCCTGTCTTTGTCCACCATTTTCTGGAGGATATTGGACAAGGTCTTGTTGAAAGCTTCTATCTATCTGTTGGCTGCTGCATGGTAGCGGGATGAGTGGTTAGCCTTGATACCATACTCGTGGTATAGCTTTTCCAACTCAGTAGAGAAGAAATTGGTGCCGTTGTCCGTCAGTATGGTATGAGGGACACCAAATCTGGTGATGATATCAGTCATCACGAAGCTGACAATATTTCTTGCCCCTAATTCCTTGAGGGGTATGGATTCTGCCCATTTGGAAAAGAAGTTTGTCGCCGTGAGGATATACTTCAGCTGTTTGGTCGTGGCGGGAGGATACGGTCCCGTGACGTCCATCCCCCAGACGGAAAATGGCCAGGAGTACATAGCTTAATGAAACAACTATGGGGGATGGTGTATGAAGTTGGCATGGATCTAGAATGAGTGGAATTTTGCGGTAAAATGATCGCAGTCCCGTGCCACTATAGGCCAGTAGTACCCAAGCCTTCGAACCTGATGGGAAAGCTTGGTCCCCGGTTGATGTGCTCCACATGCTCCTACATGTACTTCAGTCATGACGGCGGCAGTTTATTCTCCATCAATGCATCTGAGGAGCACTCCATCGAGGCCTCGTTTGTAGAGGACCTCTTGCTGACCCATGCCGCCATATAGGACAAAATTGATTTCCCTTCTCCGTATTTTCTCTCGTTCAGCCCTGTCTGATGAAAGCTCTCCCCATTGAAGGTAGTTCGTGATGGGGGTCATCTAGCTGGTGGTAGGAGCATATGGCTCGGGGAAACGACTGACTTTTTGGATCTCTTCCATCTTAGCTTGAACAAATGGTAATACCATTTGATGGTGAGCAATACTGATGACCGTTTCATCCCGATCTGGGTCGGCTACAGATGTGACCGCATTGGCTCATGCATCAGCCTGAGTGTTCTGGGACCGGGGAATATAAGTCAATGTTGGTTCTGTGGAGAACTCAGCCATTAACCCTCGGACATGGCCAAACAAGGGGATCAAATCCTCCTTTTTAATAGCATAGTCACCATTGACTTTCTTGATGACCAGCTTCGAGTCACCTTTTACCTTAAGGTGTCGTGCTTCTGCCTGGAGTGCGAGTTCCAGGCCTATAGTGAGGGCTTGATATTCTACTTAATTGTTCATATATCCCTCTGATAGGAGGAAGGAATATGTCAAAACAGCCTTTCCTGGGGACACGAGTATTATCCCTAGACCCACTTTCTTGAATCTGGGATCCTCCATACTCTTCCCGGTGGGGCTTCGGGACGCACCGTCAAATTACATTTCCTATATTGGGACCACCTCTTGAACCTAGATGATATCTTCATCTAGTAGTTCAGCTTCCAGTGCAGTGGTCCCTGTCAAAGGGTGTTCTTCCAGAAATTATGCTAATTCCTGGCCCTTGATGGATTTTTGAGGCACGAATCGGATGTCGAATTGCTGCAGGATGACTGTCCATCAGGATAGGCATCCGGTTAGCATCGGGCGACTGAGGATATACTTGAGCGGGTTAATCCATGAGATCAAATGGACCTCATGATGCTGGAGATAATGTCACATATTTTGAACCGCGAAGACCAAGGCCAGACAACTCTACTCGATATTTGAGTATCGAGTCTCAGCATCAATCATGGTTCGACTGAGGTAATAGAGACTGTTTTCGCTTCCTGTGTCATTATTCATTGTGAGGAAGGCTCCCAATGACCATTCTAGGGCCGTCAAAAATAGAATGGGAGGCCTTCCTTTGACCGGGGGCATGAGCACCGGTGGGCTTAAGGGGTACTTTTTCAAGTTGTCGAACGCCTCGTGGCAGTCGTCCGTCCATTGGTACGTGACCCCCTTCTTCATCAACCTGGTGAAGGGCAAACATTTTCCTGCCAGGTTGGCTGTGAACCGCCTAATATAGGCTAGGTGTCCTTGGAACCCCCTCAACTCAGTGAGATTTCGCGGGGGTGGAAGGTTTAGGATAGCCTTCGTCTTCTCAGGGTCGACATCAATGCCGCGATGGCATACGACGAAGCCAAGGAACTTCCCTAAGGTAACCCCAAAGGAACATTTGAATGGGTTCATCTTCAAGATATGCTGTCGAAGCTTGTTGAAGACGGTATCAAGGTCCAACAGGTGATCTGAGCGCTGTCTGGAGTTGACCACTAGGTCATCCACGTAACATTCAACAAATTTCCACAGGAACGGCTTAAAGATTCGATGCATGGCATGCTGATATGTGGCGCCAGCATTCTTGAGACCAAAGGGAATAACCCTATAACAGAATACCCCTTGAGGGGCCCTGAAGGTAGTGGATTCTTTGTCTCCTCGGGCCATCCTTATTTGCTTATATCTAGAATAGCCATCCATGAAGGATAAAGCATCATACCCGATCGTCGCATCAATTAAGAACCCAGTGATTGGAACTGGGAAGTCATCTTTCGGAAAATGCCAATTTAGGTCTCTGAAGTCAATGAAGACGTGGATTTGCCCGTTCTTTTTCTTGATAGGGATAATGTTGGCCAACCAAATGGGGTAATGGACCTCCCTAATGAAGCCTGATTTAATGAGCTTATCGACATCAGCCTCTATCTTGGCAGCATGTGAGGGGTGTGTCCTTCTAGCGGCCTGTTTGTAGCCCGGTGGTCTTTTGGAAGACCTAGGTGATGCGTCGCTACCTCGAGATCGAGCCCTGGAATTTCTATGTAATTCCACACAAATACATATCGATGCTGATTTAGGAAGGAGGTATATACCTCGTGTTCCTCGGGAGACATGGTCGCGCTAATGAGAGTAGGCCTCGGGTATTTTTTGGTACCCAGGTTTATTTCCCTGATATCATCCACAGTGGTGGAGATACCTTCTTCAAATGTAGGAGGTGAACCTCTGAGATCTTCTCCCTCTTCTTCTCCCAAGTCCTCATCCTCTTGATCTGACGAGGAGAGAGTTTTCAGTTTGAGACTTCGAGGGTTTGAGGCATCGTGGGCATCCCTTCTTGAGTATTCGTCCCCAAGTCGAGGGTTGGTAGACATTCCCACACTGTCGTGCTCGGCCATCATGGCTGAAGTCATGAGGACATCCGAATGCATGTCCAGAATCAAACTCCTACTCTGAACATGGTTGATGGGCAGGACATAATCTCTGCCAAGCTGCCGGAGGGGGTCGTTGGGGACCATTTCCAAGCCATTTGGAGCGGGGATCCAGTCGACTCCATTGATCAAAGGATTCTTCTTCATTTTCTCATAGAACCCATCATTGATGTAATGTAACTTAGAGATATTGAAAGGGGCCTTGTCGGCGTGCAACATCCCGCTTTTCCCATTGACGCAGTACTTGATACACTGGTGGTATGATGAAGGAACGCCCATGTGCTTATGGAGCCATGGCCTTCCCAGCAGGGCATTGAATGTCGTGCTCTGCCGGACCACCAGGAATTCTATGTAGGCTACCAGGTCACCAAAATGGGTTTTTTGCTTAATCTGTCCCATTGGTTTCTGCTCACTCTTGTCGTAACCTAACAAAGTTTTGGCTGAGGGAATTAGATCATCCTACATGTAGCCCAACATACGGAGTGTCCGCAGGGGAATGAGGCTAACTCAAGATCCATTATCTATAAAGACATTTCGATATCAATAACATTCATTATTCCGGAAACATATAGCGATCCGATGTGTCCCTGCATGATGGCATCTTCATCCTGATCGGTGATGGAAATCACCGCACTGCATTTAGCTGGGCCAGTCTCCGTCCGGTAAATCTTGGCGGTGGCTACCTCGACTTGGAATTCCTGGGGGCTGATAAAATCTTCTATAAGCGCCTCCATGAAGTCGGCTGATAAACTCAGGGCATCTAGGATTGACAACTTGGCTGGTACTGACGCCATCTTCTTAAGGATGTCATATTTTTTCTCCAGCAGTCGAAGCTTCTCCGTTGCGGGGAGATTCTTAGAGGGTGCTTTGGGGGCTGGAGCATTTGACGAGGAGGGACCGGCTGTGGGGTCAGATGTCGATGGTGTTCCCGGGTTTTGAGGACTTAGAATGGCTGGTCTGTTTGTGCCCACTAGGAAACCAGACACTTGCTCCTCCTCTGGTGGGTATCGCAGAACTACAGGGACAGAGTGGCTACTTGTGGGGGTGGAGGGGAATTCCCTCTCTTGCTGAGTCCGTTGAAGGGCTCTCCCACGGATTTCTGCAATATTGACGTTCTGGGCTAGGGTCCAACCATAGGGTTGGTTTCAGTCGCGACTGCACCTCCCCTAGTATTCTCTGCCTCTACGATTCCTCCTACTGGCTCCTCGTGCAAGAAACTTAGGTTCATAGTCATACCCTTCGCCAGGGAATGATTCCATGAGATGGATGACATTGATAGAACCAAAGATCTGCTCCTTACCTTCTAACAGGTCATCCTGGTCGGTTGTCTCTGATGGTGCTATTTGGTGGGTCAGTACCCGTTGTGCTAGATCCAAGGGCATGAAATCCGCCAGGTTTGGGACTAACTTTGGCCCCATCATGGACTGCTCCTCTTGTGATTGTTTCTTCCTTAGGCTCCATCCGGATTACCGGCTTGTGGAGGTTTATGAGACCAATGTGGTCGTCTTTGCGGCTCTAGGGGCTTCTGGTGGCAACACCAGCTACTGTAGTTGAGCTCGGAGTATACCTTGGGCTCGATTGATAGTCTTCCGAGTCATCCAGTTGTCAAATTTATGCCCCTTCTTGGTGGTGACATTCTACGACCCCCCTCTTTGTCAGAGTCGGTGGTAGAGATACATGCCACATGTGCTGGGGGTGGTCCCAGATCAACTTGTCTGAAATCTACCATCCTCTGCAGGAGGTCGTTGAAGATGAAGCACTCTTGGATACTTTTCCCCAACATCCGATGGTAGGGGTAGTAATCTGGCATGTCATCGCGGCTGACTTCTTCAGCTCTCCTCGGCTTCGGGAGGTTGAGCAAGTTGCAGTTCATGGCCGCGATGAAGTAGCCGCAGACTTGATTGTCTCAGAATAAGTATAATTTTTGTCTTCGTTCCTCAAAATGGTTTCGCTTCGGTCCTCTCTGATCGTCCCGTTTAGGCGGGGCAGCCGCTGATATGCAGGGGGCCCTTGACGATTCGGTGGAGGCCTGAGCGGCGGAGCAGGCACCTGGGCCGGCTTGAGTGTGACAGCGGATGCTTCAGCTCTATGAGCTCTCTTCACCGGAGCCTGCGAGGCTATTCGGGACTTTGAATTAGTCCGCTGCAGGGAGTCCTCAATTCTCTGGGCAATGACTAAGAGATGGCGGAAGCCAATGGTTCACTCCACCGGTATGAGCGGTGTTCGTAGCTCATCTCTAAGATTATCGATGCATATGGCTAGAATATCATCTTGAGGCATTGTCCTGTTCAGAGAATAAGTCAGACCTTTCCATCTGGTGATGAAATCTGAGACCCTCTCATTCTCCCTCTACTTGCAGTTCATGAGATTGCTCACCATTGTTTTAGGCAGCGTTGAGCTGAAGTGGAACAGGAACTGCTGCCGGAGGTCCTCCCAACTCTTTATTGACTGCGCCGACAGACTCGTATACCAGACGAAGGCGGATCCTTGCAAGGTCTGTACAAAGTATCTGAGTTTCACTGCTTCTTGTTGTTCTAGAGTTCCCATCATAGGGTCGCAATAAGACACGTAGTGCATCAAATGCTGCTCTGGATCAACTGATCCATTGAATATGGGGAATATTGGGCTCCCAAAATTGGGTGGAGGTGGTGTGTTGGTCACCCAATCGGGGTAGGGTTTCCGGTCTGGCTGTATCGGGGCGCATCGGCCTTCCATCGCTTCCAATCGAGCCGTTACTGCCTCAATGGTATTGGTGAGTCCCTGGTTTACATCAAGTTGGGCCCGGTCGTGGGCAGGCGCAACCCGAGGCATTGTCTGAGGATCCGGATTGCCCGCACCAAGGGTGCATATTCTGTCCTGGGTACCCTCAGAGGGTTCAGGCGTACTTGTTCTAGTATCCTCCTAAGTGGAGGGAAATCCTGGTATTCGTCTGGATCCACATCTAGGTAGCTGGATGGGCCATGCGCCTTATTGGGCGGGAGCCCTGATCGTGATTTGTTTTCCGGGGAAAGCCTTAGATTTTGAGGTTCACTTGTTGTGAGTGCATGACGTGACTCTTCTTGGGATGCACTTTCAATAAAGCGGTTCCTCTGGAGTAGCTCGACGTTAAGCCACCTCAATTCTTTCATCTCTTCTTCTTATCGAGTGAACCTCTCTTCAAGCATGAGTGGATCATTTTTATCGAGAGAGGGGGACAGGTTAAGGGTAACCGTTCCTTTGTTCTTGTCCTTGTTGGAAGCTCGCTGGTCAGGCAGAGGGAGGTTAGCTGAAGGGGAGACCATATTTAAAGCGGCCCTCTGGTTCTGGGTGTGCACACCTGGGGGTTCGTTGTGAGTCACAGCCTGACTGGAACCGTCGTCTCCCAATCCGTCTGGATTTGCATTTTCTCCGGTGTTACCCACGGGGTAAGCCTCTATGGCATTGATGAACACATATTGCGGGGTGGAGGGGATTTCATCTTCCAAATAGGAAGAGGATCTCCCGCGTCTTCTGCTGGCCTTCCCTTTCATGACCTGGGATTGCCTTCAGACTTCTTGGCGAAGGGTGACACGGAGAGTTCTTTGATGTGACCTCATGGTGCGCCTTCCTCGCAGAGGGGATGATGATTTATATGACGGGATAGTACGTGAGCCTCCTCTTCTAACTGTCCTCCCTAGACGAGAGAATAATGACTCTCGTGGTGGAATTTTTTGTTGAGGGGGTAATAATGCCCCCAGCCCTAAGGGCTAGGGCTGGCTCCATTCCCTGGATGTTGAGTCTCTTCCTGGTTTTATTGGTCTTATGGGGGAATTTGTTGTTAAAAATTCCCTCATCCCTACAAGCTGGGGTTGACCCTGGATTGCGGCAGTGGTTTGGCTATCGCGACCTTCTTGATCTCGCGTGCCCCAATCCGGGGGTGATCTGGATCTAGTGTCGAATCCACCTGTGGATCCATACCATATGGGGAGGCAGGAAGAGATCGTTTATTGGCCTCTCTTAGGTGAGAGGCCTGTTGTATGCTCTCAGTGGCCTGATTCAAGAGTTTTTGAATGGATCATTCCCGCAGGGCCTGACACTTCTGGGACTCACTCGAGGCCCGATTTGGTTGGGTGTGTTGGCTCTCCTGAACAGGGGGTCCACCTGATTACCATCTCGATGTGACGACGTTGTAGGACACCATACAAAACGGGTTCTTCTGGGCGGGGAGCAGAGTGAAATGCAAGGCTCCATGTTCCCCCACGCCCATGATATGGACTCCCGTCAGAGCGTCACCGATGAGGCGGCGCAGTAGCTGCAGTGCGCGGAGGCAAGCTACCTCTATATTCCCTTTACGCCTCTTAGGGTGTTGTTGTCACATCGAGGAAAGGGCCTCCAGGTCAATGTGACGCAGGAGGTCCCCTATTATATTGACATGGTATACATACCTGTAATAGGGAAGGAAGCTCAATTTCACCCGTCGGAGGGTCGTCCATAAATTATGGCGGATTCCATGCATGCACTCTTCTGACAAATCTTTGGGTATGTCGAACTGAGAGGTGCCCGTGGGCCAAAACATGACTGGATTATCATTCCTTGCCAGTCGTTTCCTCAGGTGCAGCATATCGGCATACTCCCCCACCTATGATCCTTCTACCTGGTCAGCCCAGCTGAGGCGCGCACTGCTAGTGTGATCAAAGACAGTGGGACCGGTAGGTGCTGAATCATTATGTAAGTGATTCTGAGGTGGTTCAGAAGATGAACGCGGCCCTGGACCGTATTCTGATCGAAGAAGGGCATCGTTAGCGACAAGCTGGGAATCTGACATGCTCGATTCCATCCTTTTGAGTGCCTCGACATACGAGGGCTTTTCGGTGCTTGATTCGGCAGGAGGAGGACCTTCCTGTCGATATAATTTTTCATTGAGGGGAGGACCTTCGCAATGACGGTTGTAATGGTGAGGACTACCATTACTACTTTATGCCTCACTTCATAGAGGAATTTTGCAGTGCACACCATGGGGAGGACCTCCAAGGCATGATGCAGTAAGGGGAGGACCTTCTGGTTGCATAGCGTTATTACGGGGGGGACCTTTGTAACAACTGCCATCATGGTGAGGATGACCATCATGGCTTGACGTTCGACGCGCATCCTGGGGAGGACCTTCAGGACATGCCACGACAAGGGGAGGGCCTTCTTGTCGCTTGGGGCCACTGCTGGGAGGACCTTCATAATGGTGGCTGTGATGGCGAGGACTACCATCACAGCTACGGAAATGGAGAGCATTACCATTACTACTTGATGCTTCACTTCATAGAGGACTTTTGTAGTGCACACCCTGGGGAGGGCCTCCAAGGCATTTTGCAGCAAGGGGAGCACCTTCTGGATGCGTAGCGTTGTTACTGGGAGGACCTTCGCAACAACTTCCATTATGGTGAGGATAAACATCATGGCTTGACGTTCGACGTGCATCCTAGGGAGGACCTTCAGGACATACCACGACAAGGGGAGTACCTTTTTTTGTTTGGGGCCATTGCGGGGAGGACCTTCATAATGGTGGTCGTGGTGGCAAGGACTACCATCACAGATACGGAAATGGCAAGCACTACCATTACAGCTTGATGCTTCAATACATAGAGGAATTTTGAAGTGCACACCCTAGGGAGGGCCTCTAAGGAATGTTGCAGCAAGGGGAGGACATTCTGGTTGCGTAGAGTTGTTACCGGGAGGACCTTCGCAACAACAACCATTATGGAGAGGATGACCATCATGGCTTGACGTTCGACACACATCCTGGGGAGGACATTCAGGACATGCCGCGATAAGGGGAGGACCTTCTTGTTGCTTGGGGCCATTGTGGGGAGGACCTTCGCGATGGTGGCCATGGTGTAGAGGACTACAATCACCACTGCGGCAATGGTGAGGACTACCATTACTGCTGCTGCAGGGAGAATATATGTGGGATACATCTTGGGGAGGGCCTCCATAATGTACCGCAATGAGGGGAGGTCCTTCTCATTGCTCGACGTATCTACGGGGAGGACCTCCATTATCAGGGTGGTGAGGACTACCACCATGACCTGATTCCTGGCTGCGTGGAGTTTTGTTGCAGCGTAACCCCTGGGGAGGACCTTCAGGGCAGGCCATGACAAGGGTAGGACCTTCCTGTCGTAATGAGACGTCACTACGGGGAGGGCCTTCGTAGATGCAACTATGATAGCGAGGACTACCATAAGAATCTGTTGTCCCACTGCATAGGGAGTGATTGCAGTGTATACCCCGGGGAGGACCTTCAGGGTGGACCGTAGCAAGTGGAGAACCTTCTTACTGCTTGATCTTCTGGTCACGTGGTGGGTTTCCATGACTCGTATCTAGAGAGAAGCTCTTGTGACCAATCGTTATATGCCCGAGGGGGAGGCCCCCATGGGTGCTCTTGGGAGGAACTTTAGAGCTGCTGGTAGAAACATTGCGGGGAGGACCTTCACAACTGCTACTGCCACTCCCATAATATGGTAATGGGTGGGTAGGGTATCGAGCCATTGATGTGTTCTTAGCAGCGTTTGGAACCCCATATTCCAGTAGAGCGGAGTCATGAACCCGCTCTTTATTTTCCTGCTTCCTTCGGCGCATTCGGGGAGCTCTTTTGCGGGCAGCGGAGACCATCTGCTGTTGACAATAGCCTCCACCTTTGGGTCCCTGTCTAATTGGGTCCTGTGACGTTTCTGGGATATGCTGACAAACATCTTGACATTTAGCATGGATATATTCCTACTCTGAAGCATCCACTGTGATGGACGGGTGTCCCCCAGTTGGAATGAGTGAAGCTTCTCGATCCGCTTGCCCTTGTGTCACGGAATATAGCCGGCAACCCTCCAGGGCTAAATCAGGGATGCAGATCTTCTCCGAGGTGGCTATCTCGTCTCTTATATGAGTCTCCTAAATTGGGGAGACGGGCTCATGGGCCTGAGTCCTTCCTATTGCCACTGATGCAATTACATGCTGGAAAGTCTGAAAAATATGATCTAGGATCGATACCTGCTCCTCCATCATTGCTAGGATATGTAGAGAGACATCTTTAGCAGGGACGGGTATGAAGGCTCATTCCGGTATCGGAGAAGTAATATCCTGCTCCGGTACTCCAGTTGTCAGTGGGTACTGACGATTCTCCTATATCGGGGTAGGTGAACGAATCTGCCTCTGTACCGGGATAGGCCGATTTCTCTCTCCGTTTTCCGCCACATCGGGGTGGCGGGCTTCACTAGCATCTGCATGGAGCTGGCCCTGCATATATTGATCTCCCACCATATCGAATCAGTGGCCTTTGTTGGCGGGGAGACGTGCCTGCCTATTATTTTCCGCCACATCTGGGTGGCGGGCTTTGTTGATCGCCACCATATCAGGATGGCGGGTGTCTGAAGAAACTGCCAGGAGCTGGTCCTGCAGGTGTCGGGTCACCACCATGTCGAGCTGGTGGGCATCATGACCCTTGGCAGGGAGAGGTACCTGCCAGGTAAGTGTCATCCTGCATGAGCGACATGCTTTATGGGGCTCTACGGGGATGCATGCTGGCTCGTATGATGGGTCCATGTCTGGATGGCGGGCTTGGGAGGAGCGAACAGGTGTAGGTACCTGTTCGTGGTACGTCTTCGTGGCTGGACAGTAGAGCTCCTCCTTAGGGACTAGGGTGATGAACGGTCCCAGATTGCACATATTCCTCCCTCGTCGGGCGGTCCGAGGGGCTGGAGCTCGGGGAGCATGGGCCTGAATCCTTGGGGAGACATCCTAATCGGCGCGAGGATGTCGGGTCACGGCGTGACCGTGATGACGTCTGCTGGTGGGGGCCTAAGAGTGGAACCCTCGTTCGATAGGGATGAAGTCCTCAACGTCGACCTCATCTTCCTCCCTAAGATAATAGAGGTATGCATTGTCCCGTTCCGGGGATAGACTCCCGAAACGGTTGGAGACAACGGCAGGGGATGTCTGGGTCTGCCTTTGCGGTCATTGATGGGCAGGCGACTGGCGAACCTTAACGGATTGGTGGGCGTGCATGGCCACCTCCACCGTTGGGAGAGTACCATTCATGTGGTACTCTCAGATCAGTGCATCCGAAACCCAACGTTTAAGACACTGGGTGGGTGACGGGTTCCTCCATTGTTGAGGAAGTCTCGTCCTTGCGTCGTTGAAAATGCGCATTTGTGAGTTCCTTTGCGATGCCATTGGATCAAAGGGAGTTCTGAATGTAGTACCTGCAAAACATTTTAGCAAATACAAGCAGCAAACCCATCAAAGAATCATCTCATAATTCCATGCGTAATTAATGACCTTGCTTGGCCCTCCATTAGAGCATAAGGGGGAACTGGGTGAGATTAGGTTGAATCTGTCATGTTTGGATAAAGATTCACGTTGGGTTCACCATTTTTTGTTTCGTTCTTTGGTTTTCAGCCACGAAACACCCAACGGCTTCGTATCCAATGATTGATGGACTTGCTTTCCAAAGGTAGGCATCCACCGGATGGTCTGACCAACGACTCTTAAAAACTGACATTGGTCGAGAGGATGGGAAGTCGGACTCATCGCACCCTTTTGGGTAGAATTATTGCCTATTCCGGGACTCTCTTATAGATTTAAGATGTATTCATATGTTCGCAAATATTTTTTTTATACCCAAACATAGTATCCACAGATTCAACCCTGGTGGGAAATGACCAACTAGACGCAGGGGTTCAGAATCATTTATGCCCGAGGTTTACCATCCCTCGTTGGATTAATGACCCCAAAGGGCTGGAACTCGCTTGAGGTGGCACTAGGAGTGGTGTAGTGAACTGACGTGGAGATGGTCAGATCGACAAGCTGTTGGGCGTGACCCTTAGGGAGGCTTCCTATGTACCCTGCTTAGGAAGCAGGGATCAAAGTCCACGTAGTTCACATAGGTGTCGGGGAACTGACGTGAAGAGAGACCAGGTGGTCCAATGGGTGGTGTGATTGAACCTCATGGAGGCTTCCTACGTACCATGCTTTGGCATGGATCAAATTTCACGTAGTTCACATAAATAGTTTAACGTCATACTGGACGGGGGCATAAATTTTAACATCATGTTGGACAAGGGTGGAACTCGATGTGAAGAAATGACCGAGTGGTGGGCTTGAACCTCGTGGAGTCTTCCTACGTACCATGCTTTGGTATGGATCAAAGTCCTCGTAGTTCTCTTTGGCTTGGGGCTTATGCTCTGGGGCAGCCCAGAATGATGGGTCGGGGCTTACAATCTGAGGAGGTCCATAAGAGGATGTCATGGTCGATGCTTACTCAAAGACAACGTGAGTCATGCTCGGTGTGAGAAACAAGAGGCAGCAGGGACCAGACGATCACGTCGCGAAAGGTGCATCCGTGAGAAGCGGAGTGGGGATTACGCATGAAGGCGGCCCAAGGAGATGAATTGGGGCTTACACTCTGAGAAGGCCCAAAAGGTCAGGGCTTACTCCGAGATAGATGCCCATGGTGACAAAGCCCAGCGGGTGAGGGAATGGGGAGGTCCTGTTCCCATCTCCTCTCTTGCAGTGCACAAGGGCTTCCTTCCGATGGGTATTTTTCCATCTTTGAGGAACCCTCAACAAGTGGAGGGGCAGAAAAGGGATTCCCGAGCTCAGACTCCACATTACCGTGGGAATGTGAACCTAGGAATGCTTCAAGAATCTACTCAAGGGTCAGGGAAACCCCTTTTACCCTGTTTACCGTGGGTATGTGAACTCAAAATGGTGCGCTGATGTGCCTAAAAGTTATACCATGCGGATCCGGTGGCTCTGGTGGAGGCCTCAGCACGAGGCCGATGAAGAGACCGATGAAGGAGCTGCGGAAGACCTGGCTGGATCGGAAGGATTTTACCTGGCTCTAGAAATGATAACACCGAAGTATTTGGCGGTCCACCGAGAGGTATGGGTGGATGCTCCCATTGCGTGGGGAAGTTCCACGTGGTTGGAGAAGCCATCCACGGAACAAGGTGGTCGACGGACTGATCAGCATCCCGCGAACCAGGGTGGTTCGCGGTTTCAGGTTAAATCCGCGAACCAGGGTGGTTTGTGGCTTCGGGATCAATCCGTGAACCAGGGTGTTTCACGGAGGATTCCAGGCGGGCATTGGCGGCCAAGGGCGGTGCCGATCGGAGGCTCGTTGGACGGGGATTCGCCTACGGGGGAGGGTGCTACATGGTGCGATGGATGGGAAAAGAGGCATAAACTCCCTGGTCCACATGGAAGTCATCCGTGGAGGGGGTATGATTCGAGGTTCTCCATTTTTTTTATTTTAGGTTTGTGGTTCACAAAATTATTATGCGTTTTCCAATTCCATCTTAATTCATATACCTACTGTAGTTCGTGGATGATAATTTCATTGTTTGCGAAATCCGAAGCCTTCCTTTAACCGATCTCCTATCCCTTCGAATCTGATTCCAGTTCTCTAATCCTTCCCTTCTTTCCCCCTTGGTCTCCTTTTCTAGAGTGAGGAAAGGAATGTATCTGTGGCCATGCGGCACCTTTTTCGGAGGCACATAACCAAATACCCGGTTCACAGCTGACTTGGTCAATCCACGATTCGTGGTGGGTATTGATCGCTCCCCTCCTCCGCAAGGCGAACTCAGGGGGTGCTCCGCGGCTGCAGAGGGTTCCAACTCCATTCTGCGAATGACAGCGGGTGCATCTTGAGCCTATTGACACGGTCCTCAGTTGGGGCGGTTCTTGATGGTGAACTGGACTGGCATCCATCCTGCCTCGCAACCGCGGAGCCTCTCTGCCTCCATTTTGCGAACGACAATGGTTCGTGGAGGGGGTGCCTCGCGGCGTCTGGCCGCGTTGTGCTTCCCTGGACCGGTTCACATACTGGTCCTTTGTGTCTCCTCTTTGATTATTTTCCCCCAATTCATTTGGGGGATTTTGGGTAAAATTTCCTTTGCGGATTTTTCAGGACCCTACAGTGGTATTTTAAAAGTTTTTATGGTTTTTAGGGTTTCTAATGTTTTCGGTTTATCATGATATTTTTAGTGTTCTTCAAAGGTTGTTAGATTATTTTGTTGGTTTTTATGGGTTTTAATGGTTTTATGGTTGTTTTATTGTTTTTAGTGTTTTGAGGTGTTGGATTTGATTATTTTTATGGTTTTAGGGTATTTAATGTTTTTATTGTTTTTTAGATTCTTTTGAGGTTTGATGGATTTTTAGTGTTTTAGGGTTTTTGTGGATTTTATGGGGTATAAGGTGTTCATAAGGCTATTAGAATAATTTTATGGGTTTATGGGTTTTTTAGGGTTTCTTTGTATTTTTTGGGGTTTTGGGGTTTTGGTTTTTATAGTGTCTGAAGGGTATTTTTGAGGTCATTTAGTGGGTTTAGGGAATTAAGGGGTATAAGGGATAATTTAGGGTTAATTTATTGATTTAGTTTTTTTTATGATTTATGGTTTTTATAGTGTTTTTTGGGTTTTTGGGTTTTTAGTGTTTTTAGGGTTTTAGGGTTTTAGGTATTGATTAGGTTTTAATGTTTTTTGCATTTTCGTAGTGATTTTTTTAGTTTTTTTCCTTCTTTGGGATTTAAAGTATTTTATATTCTAACGAGTTATAGTGTTTTAACGGTTTTTAATTGTCTTTCGGTACTTTAGTGTTTTTCGAAATTTGTATATTGGTTTTTTTGTTATTTATTTTTGTTAGTTTAAGGGTGTCTTGAGTTTTTGCATTTTTTCGGTTTTTATACATTTTTCTAGGTTTTTAATGTTTTTATGGTGTTAAATGTTCATAGTTTATTTAATGGGTTTTAGGGGTTTTACTGTTTTAGGGTTTATAGGGTGTTTAGTTGTTCTTAAGGGTCTTTAGAATTTATATATAGTTTCATGGCTATTTAATAGTTTTCAGCTTTATTGTGTCCTTTAGGTGTTTAAGTTACTTCTAGGGGTTTTTATATATTTTAGTTTTTAAGGTCATTTTATGATTTTATGTTTTTTTTGTTCTTTACAGATTTTATGGTTTTTGATGGAATAGGGTTTTCTTGGGTTTTTTTTGGAATTTTAAGAGTTAGGGATTTTAGTGTTTATTTATTTTTTAGATATTATATGGGTCATAGGACCTTTTTGGTATTTAGGGATTCCGTTGAAATTTTGATGGTTTTTAGGGATTATATAGTTTTTGGGTTTTAGGGTTTTTTCATTTTTACTATATTTTTCAGTTTTTAGTTTTTAGGGTCTTTTAGGGGTTTTCAGATTGTAGGTTTTTTACTATTTTTTTAATTAAAGGGCTTAGGGATTTTATTTATTTTATATTTTTAGGTACTTAATTTTTTTCATGGTGGTCTTAGGGGTTTTAGTGTTTCAATGGTTATTAGGGTTTTAATGGGTTTTTAATTATTTTTATGGTTTTTATGGTTGTAAGGTGTTTTTTTTGGTTTTTTGAGGTTTATTGGTTTTTTTTTTGTGTTTTTAAATGTTTCAAGGTGTTTCAGGGTTTTAGTGTTTAAATGGGTTTACTTTTTTTTAGTTTTTTGTGGTTTTAGGGGTTTTTAATTTTGAGGATTTTAGTTATTAATTTTTTTTATTAATTTTAGTGTCTTTTAATATATTTTTTGGTTTTAGGGTTTTTTAGGTCTTTCGGGTAATTTAGGCTTTTAGGAATTTTGTCGTTATTTAGTTATTTTTATGGTTTTTATGGATTTTATGGGTTTTTAGGGTTTTTAGTTCCTTTTTAGGGAGTTTTAGGAGGTTCTATGATTTTTAAGTGTTTTAGGGTATTTTAAATTTTTTAGGGTTATCTGTGAAATTATGGGTTTCTTGGGTTTCATGGTCTATTAGGGGTTTCTATATATTAAGGATACTTTATGGTTTTGTTATTTTTACGGTATTTTAGGGGTTTTAATGATTTTTAGAGTCTTTATGGGTTTTTAGGTTACTATTGGATTTTTTGGGTTTTATGGGGGGTTTATGTTTTTATGGGTTTTTAGTGTATTGGGGGGTTTGGGTATTAAGGTTTTTTGAGTTTTAGTGGTTTAAAGGGTTTAGTGGTTTAGGAATTTTTAGTGGTTTTAGGGGGTTTAGGCCTTTTATGGGATTTCAATGGTTTTTATGCTCTTTTAATGGTGTTTTGGGTTTTTAGGATCTTATAATGTAATTTATTTATTTTAAGTTCATTTAGGAGTATAATAATATTTTTAATATTATTATGATCATTAGGTACTTTGGGGGATTTAAATGATTTTTTGATCATTTATGGGGTTTGGGGGTTTATAGGGTCATTTGGGGTTTAGGATGGTTTAGGGGTTTTATGGGTTTTTGATTTTTCGTGTATTTCAGGGTTTTAAGTGTTTTCTTGGGTGTTGTAAGTGGTTTTATAGATTTTGGGGTACATTTGGGTCCTTTTATGTTTTTTTTCATTATTCAAAGATTTTCGGTTTTTTAGTATCCTTTAGGGTGATTAAAGTTTTACGGGTATTTTTTGAGATTTAGGGATCTTTATGTTCCTTTAGATATTTTGATCCTATAGGTTCCTTTAGAGGATTTTAGGGATTTAGAATATTTTAAGTGTTTATACGGTCCTTTAGGGTTTTGTAGGGTGTTAGAGTCTTTTTGGGTCTTCTGGGTATTTTATATTGTATTGGGTTTTTTTGGACTTTTATGGATTTTTTTGATCCTTTCAATTTTTTAGGTTTTTCTGTTTTTTTATGGTCCATTAGGGTTTTATGGGGGTGGGTCATATTTTTTACAGTTTTTATGGTATTTGGGTTATTTATGGTTTTTTGGGATTTAGTAGAATTTAAGGGTTTTATTTCTTTTTGATGTGTTTTTTGGTTTTATGGGTTTTAAGGTTTTAAGGGTTTTATAATTTTTATGTGGTTTAGGTTTTTAATTGATTTTAAGGGATTTCAAGTTGTTTAGGTATGTTAGGGTTATCCGGGGATTTGAGTTTTCTTATAGTTTTAAAGGGTAGGGTTTTATTAGTGTTTTAGAATTTTTAGGGTTTCATAGAGGGTTAAGGGCTATTTTATTAGTTAAGAGTTTTTGGGATATTTGGATTTTTAGAGTATTGAGTGTTTTTTTGATGTTTTAGGGGTTTCATAAGGTTCTTAGGGATTCAGGGATTTTAGGGGTTTTTGGTGTTTTAGTGTTTTTAGGGTTTTAGGGTTCAAATGATTTTTAATTTTCTAGGGGTTTTATAGTTTTTTGGTTATTTAATGTTTTTAGGGTTTTTGAGATTTTTTTTATTTTTAGGTTGTATTTTGAGATTTTTGGGAATTTTTGGGAATTTTTATTTTTTAGTGTTTATAGTTTAGTGTATAGGTTTTAGAGTGTTAGTTATAGGGTATTGGGGTTAGAGTATATGGTTTAGGGTGTAGGGTTTGCATATTATTATGTAGGTATAGGTTTTAGGGTGTTAGGTATAAGGATTACAGTATACGGTATAGGGTTTATCGAGTAGGGTTTAAAGTTCATGGTCTGTTGTATAGTGTTTTAGATTTATGTTTATTAGTTTATGGTGTATGGTATAATACGTATTGTGTAGAGTTTATGGTTTGGGTATATGTTATTTGGTATAGAGAATAGGGCATAGGTTTTAGGGATTAGATTGATGGGTTTATGATTTTTGGTCGATGTTATAGGGATAGGGCTGTATGGTTTAGGGATTAGGGTGGGAAGTATAGGTTTTAGGGAGTAATTTATAGGTTTTAGGGTGTGGGGTATTAGGTTTACGGCGTAGGGTTTGGGGATTAGATGGTAGGGTATAGGGTTTTGGATGTGGGATTTTGGGTAAAGGGTGTACGATATATGCTTTTGGGTGTAGGGATTAGGGATTAGTGTGCAGTTTATAGGGATTCGTGTGTTGGGTTTAGGGTTTATGGTTTAGGTTTTATAGAGTAGGGTATAGGGTTTTGGGTGTATGGTATAGGGTTTTTGGTTTAGGGTTTATTTGTAATGTTATTGGAGTGAAGGGTTTTGGGTGCAGAGCATAAGGTTTTGAGTGTAAGACTTAAGGTTAGGAGTGTAGGATCAATTATTTTGGGTTTAGCATGTAGTGTATAGGGTTTAGGTTGTAGTTTATATGGTTATGGGATTTTTGTACAAGTTTTAGATGTAGTTTATATGGTTCTAGGTGTAGTGTATAAGCTGTATGGTATAGGTTTTATGGAATATTGTTTAGGGTAATGTTTGTTGGGTATATGGATTATGTTGTAGGTTATATGGTTTATAATATATGGTTTAGGGTTTTGGATGTAGGGTATTGCGTATTTGGTGTAGTGTATAGGGTTTAAGTTGTATTGTATATAGTTTAGGTCATAGGTTGTTGGGGTTATGGTATAGATATTTGTGTTGACGATGTTGAGTTTAGGGTGAATGGTGTATGATATGCAGTTTTGGGGCTAGGTACAGAGTTTTGGGTGTCGGGTATGGGGTTTAGGGTTTATATTTTAGGGTTTATGGTGTAGGGTATATGGTTATGGGGGAGGGTTTTAGAGTTTTGTGTGCAGGGGATAGGGTTTAGTGTGTAGGGTTTAGGGTTTAGGGATTATGGTTTAGTGTGTATGGTGCGTGGTTTTGGGGTTATAGGGTATTTTAGAATATTTTGGGTGGTTTTGATGATTCTTAGGGGGTTTAGAAATTTTATAATGTTATCAATGATTTTTAGGATTTTAATGACTTTTTAGGTGGTTTATGGGTTTTAGGTATTTAGGGTTGTTTTGTGTTTTAGGGGGTTTTATGGTTTTTTATTTTTTTATTAAGATTTTGGTGTTTGTAGTGTTTCATTGATTATTTATTTAATTTTTGGGTTTTAGTGGATTTTTTAAGGTTTATTAGGGTCATAGGGTTGTTTCATACTTTTTATATGTTTTGTAGTTTTTTGGGTTTTAGTGTTTTTAGGGTTTTATGGTTTAAAGGGTTTTTTCATATTGTTTTGAAATTATGGGTTTTATGGTCATCAAATGGTTTGGTTTTTAGGTCCTTTTGGGTTTCACTATTTTTATGTTTTTAGTGGCTTCGAGTTCTATAAGGGGTTTTAACGTTTTTTATTGTCATTTAGTGTTTTATTAGGGTTTTAGGGGTTCGAGGGGGGGGGGTTAGGGGATTTGTTGTTTTTAGGGACTTTTGTGGGGTGTTAGGGCATTGTGGGTATTTAATGGGTTTTTTGGTTTGCAAGAGATATTCATGTTTTTTATGTTTTAATAGATTTTTAGGGGTTTCATTTATTATGGGATTAGGGTTTTAGGGTTTTTAGGATTGTCTTTGTTTTTATGGTTTTTTGGTGTTTTAGTGTTTTTCTGAGTTTTTAGTATTTTTATTCTTTTTTACGTTTTATGGGTATTTTCAGTTTTTAGTGGTTTTAGTGTTTTTAGGTTTTTAATGGTTTTAGTTTTTTATAGGGTTATTTTGGTGATTTTATGGTTTTGTAGACCATTAGGGTTTTAACGTTTCTTTTTATTTTTAAGGGTTTTTTTGAAATTATGGTTTTTTATGGTTTTAAGTCTCCTTTTGGAGGTCTCGTGATCATTTAGTTTTTTATGTTATAAGGTTTCTTTAAGGTATTTAGTGTTTTTGGGGTATATATGGGATTCTAGGGTTGTTAGGGATTTTAGATAATTTTGGGATTTTAGGGACTTTTATGGTCTCAAGGGAGTTTTAGTTCTATTTTTGTTTTTGGTGTCTTTTGATTTTTTATAGTTATTTGGTATTTTACGCAATTTTTGGGTTTTTAGGGGATTTTAGTATCTTTATGGGATTTTATTGGTATTAGCGGTTTGGGGGGGGGGTTAGGTTTTCATAAGAATTTCTGGGGTATTAGGGTTTTTTAGGGATTGCAGGTGGTTCTAATGTTTTTAGGGTTTTTGTATTTTTATGTTTCTCATTCATTTTAGATGTTTTTGGCGATATACGGTCCTTTATGGTTATTAGTTTTTTACAGGTTTTATGGGTTTTTTAGGGATTTAGGGTTTTTTGGATTTTTACGGGGATTACGGTTTTACGGTTTTAAGGGGTATTTTTTTTGGGTTTTTGGGGTTTTTTGAGATTTAAGGGGATTTAGTGGGTTATATGGTTTTAAGGGTTTTTAATAATTTATTGGTTTTTAGGGGTTTTAAGATTTTTATGGGTTTAGAGGGTTCTTAGGTTTTATTTATTTTTAGGGGTTTTAAGGATTTTCAGTTTTTTAATGGGTTCTAGTAGACTCTTTTAGGGTATTTAGGGTTTTAGTGTTTTTAGGGGGGTTTGGATTATATGTTTATAATATTTATTTGTAATTTTTTGGTTTTCTTGTTTTGATGGTATTTTAATGGGATTTTTTGTCTTTTAGAATTTCTAGTTGTTATCGTGATTTTATATATTTTTATGTTTTTAGGAGTTTTATATTTCTTTCGATTTTGAGATTTTTTTGGATTTATGGATTTTATGGGTTTTAAATTGGTTTTCTGTTTTTTTAGATGTTTAATATTTTCTTAGGTTTTTTGGGATCATCGGGGTATTTTTTTGGTTCTATGGTTTTTATGGAATTTTTTGGGGGTTTTGGATTCATTTAATGTTTTTCATGGGGTTTTCAGATATTTAGGGTTTTTGTTTTCTTAGTGGATTTAATAGGTATTTTGGGTTTTTAGTGTTTTTAGTGGGGTTTATGGTTTTTATGGGTTTTAGGGTTTTTAGGATTATTTTAGGGTTTTATTTGGGGTTTATTAGGGTTTTAGGGGTTTAGGATCTTTTAGGATATTAGGATGTCTTAAGAGATTTAATGGGTTTTTTTGAATTTTTCCTTTAATGGGTTTTTATGGTGTTTATGGGGTTTTTTAAGAATTTTAGGGTTTTATAGGATTCTTTTTAGGGTTTTCATCTTTTAGTCTTTTAGGGTTTTAAGATTTTTAATGGTGTTAGGGTTTTAGTATATAATATGGGGTTTTAAGATTTTATATTGTTTTCAGTGTTTTTGGGGTTTTATGAGTTTTTAGGATTTTTAGTGGGTGTCAATGTCTTTTGAATTTCGTTTTTGTTTTAATTGTGTTTTCAGGGATTTTTAGGGTTTTTTTGTATTAGGGTAATTTTCTTTGGGTTTTAAATTATATTATAGTTTTGGGGGGTTTTAGGTTTTTAGGATATCTAGGTGTTTTTAGGGTTTCATGATTTGTTATTGTTTTTATTGTGTTTTTCATTTTAATGTGTTTTTGAGACTTTCAAGGGATTTTAATAGTTTTTTTACAGTTTCAGGGTTTTCAGTGTTTTAAATTCTTCATATGTGTTTTTTGTGTTTTTATTTATTTTTAGGGTCATTTTATGGTCTATGGTATTTTTTTGTGTTTTTGGGGTTTTAAGAGGTTTTATACATTTTAGAGATTTTGGGGGTATAATGTGGTTTCGAAATTTTAGAGTTATTTTTTGGTTTTAAGGAGATTTAGGGGGGTTTCTATTTTTTTGGATATTTTTGGGAATATTTGTGGATTTTTTGGTATTTAGTGGTTTTTGGTTATTAAGGGTTTAAATGTTTTTCATGGATTTAATTTTTTTAAGATAATTTTAATTTTTTAGAGTTTTTAGTGATTTTAGGGATTTTTGTAGTTTAATTATGAATTTCATTTTTTGGGGTAATATTGTTTTTTATGTGTTCCACAGTGTTTTAGGGGGTTTTTATGGGTGTTTGGGGTTTTTAGGGATTTTTTATGTTTCTGTTTTTATAATTTTTCGTTCATTTAGTATTTTTATAAGTATTTATGGTCGTTATTCAGTTCTTAGAGTTTTATTATTATTTGGATTTTTAGGAATTTGTTAAGTTTTTTTATTTTAAATGGATTCTATGGGGTTTTTGGGGTTTTTCAATTTTGAGGTATTTTGGTGTTTTGAGTTTTTAGGTTGTTTTAGGAGTTTTGAGTTTATTGTTGTTTTGGTTTTTATGGGTTTTTGGATATTTAGTGCTTTTATGAGAATTCTGGTTGTTAGGGTTTTTAGGGTGCTTAATGGGGATTATACAAATTTTGGGTCTTTCGTAGAGTTTTAGTGACTTTTAGTGGTTTTAGGGTCTTTTAGGGGGTTGTCGGGGTTTTATCGGTTTTTATGGTTTTTGGATATCAAGGAGGATTTTGGGTTATCGACATTTTTAGGGATTTTTTAGGATTTTGGGATATTGTGGTATTTAATATTTTTATTGGTTTTACGTGTATTATGGGTGTTTAGGGTTTTATGGGGTTTTATGTTTTCAAGGGGTTTTTAGTATTTTTAGGGGTTTAATCATTTTTATGTTTTTGGTGGGTTATAAATTTTTTTCTTTTTGGTTTTTAATGGGTTTAAGTTATTTTAGGGGGTTTTGTGTTGATTTTATGGGTTTTATTTTTTATGGACTATGGGGTTCTTTAATGATTTAAGGGGGTTTTTTGGGTTTTAGGTTTTTAAGGGCTTTTATGGTATTTAATATTTTTCTTGATTTTTCATGATTTCTATGTTTTCATTGGGGATTTTGGGGTCTTTTAGTTTTTAGGTATTTTTTGGATTTTTATGAATTTTAGGGGTTTTAATGGATTTTTATGTTTTTTGGGTTTATTAGGCTTTTAGAGGATTTTTAGTGTTTTACGGTTCAAAGTGAGGACATATTTTTTAAGTTTTTTGTGTGTTTCAATGGTTTTAAGATTTTAATGTATTTAGGGATTTTTAGTATTTCTTAGTGGTTTTCGAGTTTTTATGGTTTAATTTGATTATGACTTTTGTGGGGGTCTTCAGTTCTTAGGTATTTTTTGGGTATTAGTGATTGTTTACAATTTCAGTGGGTTTTATGATTTTCAGGGATTTTTAGCTATTTTTAGTTTTGGGGGGTTTTATGAATTTTTTATAATTGATCATGGTTTAAGGGTTTTCAGGTTTTTAAATGTTTTATTTATTTTAGGGTCTTTATTTTTTTTAGAGTTTTATGGTTTAACGGGATTCTTGTGTTTGAAAGAGGTTTTAGTTTTTAGGGGTTTCAATAGGTTTTATAGTTATTTCTAGTATTTTATAGATTTTTTTGTTTTTTGGGTTTTTTGGGTTTTTCTGTTTTTCAGTGTTTTTTGGATCCGTATTCGGTTTTAGGGGCTTTATGGTTTTTTAGTGTATTTAAAGTTATAAGGTTATTTTAAAATTTTAAGGTTATTTTAGTGGTTTTTGAGATTGTAATTTTTTTATGTTTTTTAGGTTGACTTAGTGGGTTTTCGGGGATTCAGTGTCATTGAGGGATTATAAGGGGTTGTATGGATTTAATGACTTTTAGGATTTTAGGGGTTTTATGGATTTTTAGTGTTTAACGTTTTTCAGGGCCCTATTGGTTTTTATCAGGTTTTTAGGATCCATTAGGGTTTTATATGGGTTTTTTGGATCTTTTAGGCTTTTATCAAGGGTTAATATCAATTTTCACAGTTTTTTAGGATTTTTTTGGTTTTTCAGATTTTTAGGATTTTTGTGGTTTTAGTATTTTTATGGGTTTTTGGGTTTAATGTTTTTAGGTTTCATTACTGTTTTTCGTGCTTTTGTGGTTTTATGTTTTTTTGTGTTTTAGGGTCTCTTAAAGGTTTTAGGGTGTTTAGTGTATTCATGTATTTTTGGGGGTTTAGGGGTTTTAATGGGTTTTCGTGGTTTTGCAGTCCTTAAGGTTTTTTGGGTTTTTAAGAATTTTTAGGTGTTTTAAGGTTTTAATGATTTGTATTTTTTTTTGTATTTTTTAGGGTTTTTAGGTAATTTAGTGTTTTTTGGGTTTTATGGGTTTTTTATGAATTTTTTTATTTTTTTGGTTTTTACCATTCTAAAGGGGATTTAGATTTTTTTTGTTTTCAGGGTTTCTGGGGTTCATGAGAAATATTAATTTTTTATATGAATTTATGAGATGTATAGTTTATTTGGGGTTTTAGGTATTTTAATGATTTTAAAGGGTATTATTGTTTTTACGGTACTATACTATTTTGGGTTTTTAGGGGTTTTAGCATTTTTAGGGTATTTGGGTCTTTTTGAGATTTTAGGATCATTTAGTGTATTATGGTTTTTGGGACATTGAAAGTTTTGAAGGGTTTTAGAGTTTGGTTTTGTTTTTAAGGGTCATTTAGGTGTTTTATGGTTTTAGGGTCATTTAGCGTTTTATGGTATTTGGGGTTTTTAGGTTTTTTAGGTCCCCTTATGGTGTTTTGGGATTCATTGACTCCATTATGTTTTTTGGGTGTTATTTTTTTATCGTTTTTGGGTTATTATGGGTTTTATTGGTTTTTTTGGAATTTAGGGTTATTTTAGTGCATTTAATGATTTTAGGGTTATTGTAGTTTTAAGGGTATTGTGGTTTTATAATTTTATTAGGGTTGTTTTGGTTTATTATGGTTTTTATGTTTTTCTAAATTTTTGTCAAGCTTTTTTGGTTTTAGGGATTCATTGTTCATTAAGGATTTTTATGAATTTTATGATTTGTTATAGTTTTATGGTCATTTAATGCTTTTATGGATTTAGTGACATTTACAGTTTTTAGGGATTTGGGGTTTTAAGGAGGGTACTATATGGCCATCCATGGTGAATTGTTTAACGAGGGTGTATATAAATGTTAAGGGTTTTAATTTGGCATGGGCAGTGTTGATGAATCAATCTTGGGTTGGTTTAGTGTTGCAGAATTTTCCTCTGGTGTTGAGTGGGTCCAAAACAGAGGTTAGCCTTGTTAGTGAAGAAATTGGAATTTTGTCAGGTGGATGCAAAGAGTTAAGTAATTCACTTTTAAAGGATAATGAAGTAGGATTTTCATCTAAAGTAAAACTAGGGGTTGGTAAGAAGAATGTTATTATTGTTCCTATATGAAAAAACTATTGAAATTATTCACCTTTGATCATGGTGGGAGGGATATCTCGACGGAGCCGGTCTTTTTCAGCTTCCCCTAAGAAATACTCTTTAGCACTAGAAAATGAACTGTGCACAAGAGCCAAGCTACGGTCTATGAAAGAGTTCTTATCTTCTCATTCTAACATGAACAAGTTTTCCGGGGTAAAAGCCAGGCCAAATTTGTTATAATGATTCCGTTGTTAATATGAAATGCTAGTGGTATTGGAGCTTGGTTGAAGATGGATTTTTTGTCCATGGAAATCCCAAAACACAAGGTTTGTATTGCTTCTATTTTTTTAAAGGTTATGCTTTGGTCAACGACCAAAGAAAAATTTATTGATAAGAACATATCAAAAGTGAATGAGTTTGCACATTGACTCAGGATGCATACTGGTTAGCCTACAGAATGAGATAATTACCATATATGGATATTTTGGAAAATGGAAATGATGCTGGATCTGATTAATGCCAATGATCAGTATATTACAGTTAAAGTCAATACGGGGGTAGAGTTGTTGTATATTTCCTCTGTGTATGGGAGTTGTGATGCTCAAAAACATTAGATTCTGTGGTGGGATTTATATAATTTTGTTCTGAAAGAATACTCATGGTTTGTGGTTAGAGGTTTTAATATTATTTCTGAACCAAATGAGAAGAAAGGTCGGGGTATTTTTCCTCCTATTGATAGTAGAAGTTTTATTCAACTTATAGATGGTAGAGGTCTTATGGACATGGGTTTTTCCAGTGACTGTTTTACTTGGTGTAATAACCAGAAATGTTATCGTATATGTTGGAGTCTGCTGGATATGTGTTTGGAAAATATTCATGTTATTGAATGGTTTACCAAGGAAAAGGTAGAACATATTTTTCATGGTATTTAAGACCATTCGCTGCTTCATTCTACTTTTCCTCATGGTAAGGATGGAAATGAGAGGTTTAGATTCTTTTTTCATGGGGTTGATGTGTAGGTGTATCAGTAGTTGGTTAATGATAGTTGGGGTGATGATATTCAGGGTTATACTGGGGTTTCTTTAAACAATAAGCTCAGACGTCTTTAAAATTAAACTGCAGGCGAGGGTGAAGTACATTCCTCTGTTGGATTAGGATGTGATTTTTATAAATAGGAAGTTTACCATTTGGAAAGATCCCTTGAAGATGCTTGAGATAAGGAAAACTATAATGAGCTTTATGTTAAGAAAAACATGTTGGATGATCTGATTTTAAAATAGGAGAGCATACCTAGGGAAGGTTTGAGTGTAAAATGGATTCATGAAAGAGACAAGAACTCAGCTTATTTTCATTCATGTATTAAAGAAATAAAGGGGATATATAAACCCAATATTCAGATTGTATATGGACGTATTCGGATGGTAGAGAGGTGATTGGAAATATCGATTTCACATTTTTTAAAAATTCACATACATGTCTCAATCCGAATATGTGCAATGGGAATCCTAGAGGTAATTTTGATTTGATTGAGGTAATTCCCAACATGTTGTCTGATAATGATATTGCTTTATTGGAATCCATACCATATGAAAGGGAGATTTATGATGCTATGATGTGTATTGATCCGGAATGTGCTATGTGCCTAGACAGTTTTCTAGGCTCTTTTTACAGGGGGTCATTGGAGATTATAAAATCTCATATTATTATGGTCCTTCATGATTTCTTTCGGGGTAGTTCCTTACCAAGAGTGGCAGGGGATACTACTTTGGTGATGCTTCCAAAAATTAAAAATCAAGTTTCTATTCTTGATTAAAAACCGATAAGTATGTGTAATTTTCATTATAAGATCTTTTCTAGTATTGTCAACATGAGACTTTCCATGTTTGTAACTCGGTGGGTTTCTTTAGAGATACATGGTTTTGTTAAAGGTCGTTCTAGTCAGGGTGTAGTTTCTATAGCCCAAGAAATGATTCAGGACATTTACTTCAAAACACATGGTTCTAATATGGTATTGAAGCTTGATATGAATAAGTCATATGACAGAATTGAATGGGGCATTGTAAAAAGGGTGCTCAAATGTATGGGTATTTCCTCCTGGACTATAGATATTATTTTTAGATGTTTCAGTTCATCCTGGATGGAAGTTCCTTTTATAGGGATAACTTATGGAATCTTCAAGACTTCCCATGGGGTTAGACAAGGGGATCTAATTTCTCCGACTTTGATTATTCTTATGCAAGATACATTAGGTCAACTTATTAATAAAAATATGTTCACGGGAAATATTCTTCAGTATCATAGAAAGATGATTCAATTCATGATCTCTCACCTAATGTTTACGGATGACAATCTAATTTTCTATACTTTTATAGGAAGTTTGGTTGATGGGTTATCTATGATCCTGAATGAGTATTGTTTATAGTGTGGTTAGGTGATTAACAGGTCCAAGTGAATTATTTTTATCTCAAATATGTGTGGTGATATGCAGGTTTCTTCTTTTTGTAAAAGAATCGATATTCAGAGCCGTTGTTTTCCAATGGATTATCATGGTTCCCCTATTTCTCCTGGTCGTCTTCATATACAAGACTTTGATTATATTGTGAATAGGATTGTGAATTGTGTTTTGAACTGGAAAAAGTATTTTCTTATCCTTTGGATGCTGGATTACTCTAGTAAACAGAGTGTTAACATCAATTCCTATTCATGCTCTATCGGCCAGATGTGTGCCTAAGGGAGTCATTTATCCCATTGATAATGTTCTTGAAGGTTTAATATGGGATGCCTTATCTGAGGGGAAACACTTTTGGATTCATGGGGTAGGGTGGAAATAACTGTTTAGGAAGGTGGGATTGGAGTGAGATGCTTGGCTAATACCATTCACTGAATGCATGAAAAACTTACTAGGGAAGTGGGGGAGGAGCGTACTTTTGGGGGGAATACTATGTCATACAAAGGTATTGGTTATGAGGGAAATGTTGTTTCAATTGGATGTTTTTTTTGTTCCTTATTCCAAGAGATTATTCCTGTCATTTGGAAACCTTCAGGTTGGATTGTAAGAAAGGGGGAGTTATCATTTATGTTTTATAACAGGGAAGGTTCAATTTTGGGTTATCCGGGCTATCCTGGATCGTTGATTTCATTCATGGAGGCCATAGAACATCCCCGGTTTCTTAATGAAATTCAAGAAGAGAGGAAAAAATAGGGTTTCGATGATATTATATTAAATTTTGATATGGATAGATGTGTGTTCACTGAATCTAATACAGAGGCTTCTTCATTAAATAACTTTGACCAGATTTTGAATCATCAACGGCAATAGGATACTTCTAATAAAAAGGTATGGTGTAGTTTTATTCCTACCATGATAAACATTCTTCTATGGAGGATAAGAAACTAGGATATTCCTAATGATGAGAATGTGAGGAAGTTAGGAATATACCTGGTATCTAAATGTCATTGTTGCAAGTTATACAGAGAGGAAGATTCTAATCATCTATTCATTGAAATTGATTGGTCAATTCTTGTTTGGAGGTTTCTTAGAGAGTTTAGTGGTATTTTTTCACCAAATCTTGTGGAAATTTTTTAATTGAACGATGGTTTCGTGGTATTAAAGATGATGGTATGAAAAAATTTGCTAGAGTTGTAATTTTAATTGGAGGTTGTTGGTGCATTTGGTGGATGAAATATCTTCTTATTGATCTAGTTAATGTTTATAGTAAATGGAATGATTGTGCTTATTTGAAAGCCTTGCATTTTAATGGTTTTATTATTCAGCATCTAGTCCATGCGATGAGAGGGAATTGGGTTCAATGGGTGGCGCCAATCATAGGTTTGAAGCTGAATTTTGACGGTTCAGGCATGCTAGGTATTATGTGAGGAGGAGGGGTGGTTCTTGATTATTGGGGGAGTGTATTGCCTGCATATTCTTCAAACTTATTGAGTTGAAATTCAGTTCAAGTAGAATCCAAAGCTATGTAGATGGTTCTTGTATTGTGGGCCAAAAAAAATATTATGCTCATCCCGATTGAAACTGATTCTTTACTAGTTCATGATGTAATGCACGGTATAATTCCTACTCCTTGGTCAATATCCTATTCTACGAGGAAGTTCAATGTTATTCTCAACAACTCTAACATTCAGTTTTCACTTGGGCTGTTGGAGGCAAACAATGTGGCTGATCATCTTTCTTCATTGGCGGTGGATGATCAAGGAAATAATGTCATTTCTTTTTCAAGTTCTATTTAGTTGGATCTGGAGGGAGTCAACTTGATTAAAGGGGATCAATTGGGCCTTAATTATTTTATACCCCCTAGTTAGTTTTCCCTCTCACTTTTTTGTTGTAGTTTTTCTTACTTTTAATAAAAGTACAATGTTGATGAATATAGGGGTTTTCATGAGATTTTTTTGGACTTTTACTATTTTTTGTGTTTTTTGGTTTCTTGTTAGGTTTTTAGGGGTTTTTAGGGTTCTTAGGGGATTACGAGTATCATAGGTTTTTTAAGATTTATGGTCCTATGGATTTTTTTTTGGATTTAATAGATTTTATGTTCTTTTATGTTATTTTTGGTGTTTAGATTTTTTGTATTTTTGGGTTTTAGTGGTTTATTACTGATTTTTTAGGGTTTCATTTTTGGGATTTCAATGGGTTTTTAGATTACTTAATGGTTATACGGTTTAATTTATTTTATGGGTATTAATGCTTTTTAGGGTTTTCTAGGTTAATGGGTTTTTTGGGATTTTAGGTGGTTTTTTGTAATTTTATTGGTTTTATGCTTTTTAGGGTTTTTAGGGATTCTGGGATTTTACATATTTTTATGTTTTATTAGGGTTTTAAAAGTTTTTTAAGGTTTTTTAATTTTTTTGGGGTTATATATTTTTATATGATTTAGGGTATTAAATGTTTTATTGTTTTAGGGTTGTATTATGGTATTTTGGGGTTTTTGGATTTTTTTCAGATTTTTTGGGATTTTTGTTAGGTTTCTATGTTGTTATGGTTTTTATGGTTTTTTGGGGGATTTTCAGGATTTTTGGGGGTGTTATGTGGTTTTATAGTGCTTACGGTTTTTTATGCGCCTTCTAGGTTCCCAATCATGGCTTTAGAAACTTTAAGGTATTTTAGGGTTTTCAGTGCCCTTTATTATTTTAGGAGTTTATGATCTTTTAGTAATTTTTTGATTTTAAGATTATTTTACTTGTTTTAGGGGTTTTTACATTTTTTTTCATTATATTTGGGGACTCTTTGGATATTAGGGTCTTTTGGGTGATTAGGTTGTTTAGGGGTTTTTTAGTATTTATGTTTTTATAGTATTTTTAGGGGTTTTGGATTTTATGGAATTTTAATTAGATTTTAAGTGTTTTAGGTTATTTCATGGATTTTTGTGTTATTATGGGTTTCAGGGGGTCAAATAGGGTTTTATTGTGGTTATAGTTTTTTTTGGGGGGGTCTACTAGGGTCCCTATCAGGACTTTAAGAACAATTAGGGGTTTTAGGGTTTTTAGTGACTTTTAGTGTTTTGGGGTTTTAAATTATTTTAATATTTTAATTATTTTTAATGTCTTTAAGTTGTTTTATGAATTTTAATGTTTTTAAATTACTTTTGGGGATCTTTGGATTTTAGGGTTTTTGGGGTTTTGAGGGTTTTTAGGGGTTTTCCAGTTTTTTTCTGTTTTGTGTATTTTTATTGGTTTAGGATTCAGGGGAATTTTAATTGGTTATTTAGTGTTTTAGGGTATTTCCATGTTTTTAGGGTTTTAATGTTATTTTTCTATTTCGGGGTGCATTATTGGGTTTTAGGGGTTTAGGGGTTTTTCATGTATTTATTGTGTATTTCATATTTTTAGCAGATTCAAGGGTTAGTAATGGGTTTTTAGAGTTTCATTTTGTGTTTTTAGGGTTTCTAGGTGTATTTAATGCCTATTGGGGTGGGCATTTAAGGTTATTTTAAGGGTTGTTTTGGGTTTTATGGTTTTTAGTGTGATTTGGGGTCTGTTTAGATTTTTTGGGTTTAATGATTTTTAGTGATTTTAATGGTTTTATTGTCATTATATATTTTTATGGTTTTACGGTCATTAGAGACTTTTAATTTTCTTGTGGTTTTATGGTTTTATGGTCTTATGGTCTTTTATGATTAATAGTGTGTTTTATGATTTTTTTAAGTTTTTGGGTATTTGTGGGTCATTAAGGATTTTTGGGGTTATAGTGTCTTTCATGGATTGTTGTTGTTATTAGTGTTCTTTAGGGTCATTTTCAGTTATTTTATGGATTTTTTGTTTTTAGTTATTTTATGGGTTTTCAGGAGTTCATATGGTTTTAGGGTTTTTTTCTTTTAGGGATTTGGGGGGTGTTTGGTTTTTTGGTGGGTTTTAAAGTTACTTTGTGTTATTTTGTGTTTTTTGTTGCATTTTTTGTTTTTTATGTTTTTGAGGGTTGAAGGGGTTTTGTGGTTACTGGTGGGATTTAGTTGTTTTATGGAATTTGGTTATTTTAAGGACACTAATTATTTTTTGATGTTAAGTAATGATTTTTGGGCTTTTTATGATTTGGTTATGAGTTTTATTGGGTTTTATTTTCTTTATAAAAAATGGTTCTCTTAGTGTTTTTGGGAGTTTTAGGAATTGTTTTGGCTATTTTAGGTTTTCTGGAGTTGTTTTGGGATTTTAAAATTTTTAGGGGCTTTTTGGGTTTTTAGATTTTTTAAAGTTCTTCTAGGATTCATGGTGAATTTATATTTTTTAGTGTTTCTATTGTCCTTTTGAGTAATATGGTTCATTTAGGGATTTTATTATTATTTTGGTCATTTGGGGTTGGTGGGGGGTGGGGTTAGAGTTTTTTTATCCGTCGTGGTTTTTAGGTATTTTTAAGGTTTTTAGAGTTTTTCTGGAATCTTAGGGTATTTTATGTTGTTTTATGTTTTTCATATTTTTTTTGGAGTAGTTTGAGTTTTTTAAATTTTTTAGGGGTTTAGGGGTTTTAGGTTGTTTTAGGGACATTTATGGTTTTTATGGTCTTTATTGATTTCAGGGTCTCTCATGGGGTTTTAATGGGATTTATGGTTTTGACTATTTTTTGGGGTATTAGGGTTTTAATGGTCTTTATCATCCTTTAGGGTTTTAGCGTTTTTAATGATTTTTGGGTTTATTGGTTTCAAATGGATTATAATAGTTTTTAGGTTTTTATTGTTATTATGAATTTTTTGTCTGTTATTAAGGGGAGATAGGGTTTTAAGGGTAGTAATTATTTTTGGGACTGTAATGGTTTTTTGGAAATTTATTATATTTTTTGGTTTTTTGTGTTTTCAATGGTTCTTAGGGGTTCTTAGTGGTTTTTTGGGCCCTTATGGATTTTAAGGTTGTTTATGGATTTTTAGTGTTTTGGGTTTTTAGGGTTTTATGTGATTTTGGGTTTGTTACTATTTCAGGGTTTTTTTAGTTTTTTCTTGGGTTCTTTACATCATTTTAGTGGGATTTCTATTTTTTGGGTTTTTAGGATTATATTATATATTTTTCGATAATTAGTATTTCTATGGATTTTATATTTTTATCATTTTAATGGTTTTAATGATTTTTATGATTTTTGGGTATTTGGGGTATTTAGTGGTTTTTACATTTATTTTTGGTTACTTTGTTTTTGGGTTTTATGGATCTTAGTGTGTTTATATGTTTTTAGGGTCTTTAAGGGTTTTTATATTAATATTTTGGTCTCTTAGGGTTTTGGAGTTTTTTGGGTCTTTTTTATTATATTTAAAGGATTATGTGGTTTTAGTGTTCATAGGGATTCTAATATTTTTTTTGGGTTATAGGGTTATTGTGTGTTTTTTACTTTCTAAGGGGTTTTATCGGTTTTCAATGTTTTTAAGGGTTTTTAGAGTATTTATAGTATTTTTCGATTTTATGTTTTTATGTTTTTATGATTTTTAGTGGTTTTAGTGTTTTTTCATTTCTATATTTAGGGTAATTTGTTGTTCTTAAGTGGTTTTATTAGGTTTTTAGGGGTTTTCATGTATTTTTATCAGTCATAGGGGTTTTCTCATCTGTTTTTTTATTTTAATATTTTTAATCATTTTTATTGTCTTTATTTTTTTGGGGGTTTATTGGGTTTTATAATTATTTCGGGGTTTTAGTGTTTTATGTATTTGTTCGGTTTTTAGGCGGTTTTAGGTGATTTGGGGATTTAAGGAGATTTAAGGGTTCTGGGGATTTGGGGGGTTTTATGGTATTTTATGAGTTTTAGGTTTTTTAGGGTATTTAGTGTTCCTATGGATCAATGTTTTTTGGGTTTAAAGGGGTTTTAGGGTGTTTGAGGGTATTTAAGGTCGTTATGGGTTTTATATGGTTTTAGGGTGTTTTAGTGGTTATAGGTTTTTTATGGATGTTCTGGGTTTTTGGGTCATGTTGTGGTTTTTATAGATTTTATTAGTTTTATGAGTTGTAGGGGTTTTTTTACAATTTTTAGTATTTTTATGTTTGTTATGAATTTTTAGTGTTTTTAGGGTTTTAATGGGTTTGAGTGGTTTAATTTGTTTAGGTGTTTTCATGTGTTTTTTGGATTTGGGGGATTTAGGGTTTTTAGGACTTTTATTGAGTTTAATGATTTCTGTATTTCATGGATTTTTATGGGTTTTTAGGGTCTTAGGTGTTTTTACTATAGTATGGGGTTTCATGTTTTTTTTGGGGGGGGGGGGGGGTTAAGCGATTTAATCATATTTTAGGGTTTAAAAGATATTTGATGTGTGTATACGGGTCTTTTAGGATCTTTTAGGTGTTTTATTTTTTTACGCATTTATGGGTTTTATATTTTTTGGGGTTGTAGGTTTTTAGGGGTTATTAGGGTTTTAGCGGGGTTTACAATTATTTAGGTATTTATTGGACTTTTAGGGTTGTTACGGTTATTTAATGTATTTGAAGTTTTAGTGATTTTATAGTTTCCATTCTTTTAAGTGGTTTTATGGCTATTTTTAAGACATTAATATATTTTATATGGTCTTTTAGGGATTTTATATCTTATTAGGGTTTTTTTATTTTTAGGATTTTAGGGTTTTAGGATTTTTAGGTGCCTTGAGGGTTTAGTGATTCTAGATCCTTTTGGGGATTAGGTTTTTTAGGGATTTTATAGTTTTTAGGTATTTCATGGTTTTGGTGATTTTCTTGTTTTTATCGATTTCTATGTTTTAGGGGTTTTAGGTTGTTTGGGGTTTTTAGGGTTTTATGGTTTTGAATAATTTTTTTTCTGTTTTTAGGGTCATTTATGTTATGGGGTATTGGTTATATTGTTTATGATTTTTTTGATTTTTTTGTTTTTATGTTTTTAATGATTATAAGGGGTTTTTAAAATTTTGGGTTTTAAAATTTTAAGGCATTTTAGAGTTTTTACTCTTTCTATGCGTTTTTAGTATATTTATTGTTTTTATGGGTTTTATGGATTTTTAGGTTTTTGAGAGGATTAGGGTCTTTTTATAGAGTTTTAAAGTATTTTTAGTGGTTTTAAACATTCTATGTTTTGTATGGTTATGTGGGTTTTAGTGCTTTTTGTGTTCTAAGGGTTTTAGGTCATTGACTTTTTTGGAGCTTTTGAGTTTAGGTTGTTTTACGGTATTATTGGGTTTTGAGGTATTTTTGTCTTTTTTGGGTTGTTGGGTTTTCAGTGTTTTTATGCCTTTTTTAATGTTTAGTGTTTTTATGGGTTTTATGTTTTTTTAGGTTTTTTAGTTTTTATGAATTTTTTGGGATTTTAGGGTTTTTGAGGTTTTGTGCGGTTTAAGCCTTTTAAACAGATTTTATGGGTATTTAGGGTCTTTTATGTTTTTAGGTTTTTAGGGTATTTTGTTTATTTATTTTTGATATTTTTGGGGTTTATAGTTTTATGGTGTTTTAGTGGATTTTTTGATGGTTTCATGGTTTTTATGGGCATTAAATATTTTAATTATTCAGAGGAATTTGGTTCCTTTTTAGGATTTTTTGTGTTATTAGGATTTTTATTATGTTATTATTAGTTTTAGGGGTTTTAGGGTGTTCAGGGGTATATAGGATTTTTTTGTGTTTGTAGGGTTCATTTTGTATTTTTTAAGAGTAGGTTATATATTTTAGGGAGTAGGGTGTAGGGTGTTGGGTGTTGGGTGTAGAGTTTAAGGATTAAATTCTGAGGTAGTTTAGTTTTTAGGGTTTAGGGTATACATTATAGGGTTTTGGGTGTAGGGTTTATGGATTAATGTATTGGGTAAAGGATTCAGATTATGGTTTCTCTATAATTTTTTGGGTTTTTTCACATTTATGGATTTTAAGTTTGATGGATTTTAATGTTTTTATGTTTTTTTCGTGATTTATGGTTTTCAGCGTTTTGGTGTTTTTTAGGGGTTTATGTTTTTTTAATGGGTTTTTAGGTTTTTATGGTTTTTATGGTTTTTATGGTTTTTATGATTTTAGTGGTTTTATGTGTTTTTTGTGATTTTAAATGGTTTCTAGGTTTAATGGTTTTTATGACTTTCATAGGGTTTTTAGTGTTTTTAAGGTTTTTTACGGTGGTTTAGGGATATTTATGTATTGTTTTGTATTTTTGAGATTCTTTAAGAAAATAAGTTATCTTATGAAGTTTTTGTGATATTTGGTGTTTGTAGGGATTTTATGGTCTTTTTTGTTTTTTTAGGGTTTTATGGTTTCTTGGATTTTTGGTGTTTTAGTGTTTTTAGGTTTTTATGAGTTTTTTTGGTATTATAGGTTTATTGTGTTTTTATGGTTTTAGGGGATAATGGGGTATTAAGGGGTTTACGATGGTTTATGGTTCCTTTGTGGTTTTTATAGGATCATTTAAATTATATATTGGTTTTTCTATGGGTTTTTAGGTTATATTAGGTTTTTTGGTATTTAGGGTCTTTTGGGGTGTTCAAAGGTTTGTGGGTCTCTTCTGGATTTTTATGGTTTTTAATGGTTGTATGGTTTTTTATTATTTTTTAGCAATTTATTTGGATATAGGGTTTTTAAGAACATTAGGATATTTTGAGGGGTTTTAAAGATTTTAATGGTAATTAATGAGATTGTGGGTTTTTCATGGTTTTTAGGGTTCTAATGTTTTATAAATTTTTTGGGGCATTTTATGTTGTTAAGGTGTTCTTATGTTTTTGGGGGGTTTAATGGAATTTATGGTTTTTTGGGGGCGGTTGAGTATTGGCGTTTTTGGGTTTTTAGCGGTGTTGAGATTTTTATTGGGTTTCAAGGGTTTTAGGTTTTTTGTTTTTTAATGATTTTAGGGTTTTTTGGGGTTTTATGGTTATATAGGTTTTTAGGGTTTTCAGTATTTTTAGGTTTTTTTGTTTTTCTTTTATTTGGGTTTTTAAGATTTTTAGGCTTTTAAATGTTTTTTTAGTTATTTAGTATTATTTACGGTTTTTAGGGTTTTTAGGGTTTTTAGGGACTTATAAAAATTTTATGGTTTTATAGTCTTTTCTTTTTTATCGCTTTTAATATTTTAAGGAATAGTAGGGTTTTTTTAATGTATTAGGTTATCTTAGGGGATTTTTGGTTTTTAGGAATTATCAAGGATTTAGGTGGATTTAGGGGTTTTTTAGGTTTCTAGCATTTTTTGTGTCTCTTGGTTATTTAGGGGTTTTTAATGTATGTTAGGGTTTTTGGGTTTTTAGAATCATTTTCTAGTTTTTGGTTTTTAGGGCTTTTAATTATTGTGGGGTTTTAGGTTTTCATGGGTGTTTGGTGGTTTTAAGGTTTTTTGGAGTTTTAGAGTGATTAATTGTTTTTACAGGTTTAAATATATTTTAGTGTTCTTAGGGTTATAATGGTTTGCATGGTTTTTAGGTCTGTTATGGTTTTTAATGATTTTAGTGTTTTAGGTTTTTTTACTGTTTTTATAGTTTTTAGAGGTTTTATGCCATTTTATGGGGGTTTATGAGTTTTTAGTCGACTTCTAGTTTTTATGGGTTTTTAGGGTTATTTGGGATTTTTGGGTTTTTGTATTTTATGGGTTTTTAATGTTATTAGGGTTTTTAATTAGGTTTTAGGGTTTTTGGTGGTTTTAATGTATTTTAGGGGTTTATGGTTTTTTAGGGTTTTTTGTATTTTTAATGGTTTTTATGATTTTTAGGGTTTTTAATATTTTTAGGTGTTTTGAGTCTTTATATAGTTTTCCTAGATTGATATACTTTATTATGGTTTATTGATTAATAACCTTTTAATAAAGGTTTTAGAGTAATTTAGGGTTTTTTGGGTTTTAGGGAACATTAGTGGGTTTTAAGGTCCTTCAGGGTTTTGGGGTTTTAAGGGTCCTTCACGAGTTTGAGGGTTTTAGGATCCTTTTGATATATTTAGGTTTCTTAATGTTAATTAGTTTATTTTGTATCTTTTATGGTATTAATGGTCTGAGTGACTTGTTAGGGGTTTTTAGAGATTTTTATAATATATTTTGGGTTATTTTAAGCTTTTCAGGTACATATTATCTATTATAGGTTTTAGAGGTTCGTGGTTTTTAGGTTCTTTAGTGATTTTGGGTGTTTTTTGGTTTTTGGTTTTTTGGGGTTTATAGTTTTTATGATTGTATAGAGGTTTTTTGTTTTCTAATTTTTATGGGTTTTATGGGATTTTGGAGTTTTTTTGATGTTTTGTGTTTTAGTGATTTTGGGGTGTATTTGGGATTTAGGGTATTTATAGGTTTTCAATGTATTTGGAGGTTTATGGAGTTTTAAAGTTTTCTTAGGGATTTGGGGAGGGGGTTGTGATTTTTTTTGGTTTTTAAGAGTTTTTGGGACTTTTGGGATTTTAATGTTTTTTTTGTTTTTTTTGTTTTTAGGGGTTTTAGGATTTTTAAAGGTTTGTTGTGTATTTTTAGGGGTTTATAGGGTATTATGGTGGGTTTATAGTTCTTTATGGGCTTTAATTTTTTTTTTAATTTTTAACATTTTTATAATATATAATGGTTATTTGGGGTAATAGAGGTTTTATCGGGATAAAGGGGTTTAAAGGGATTTTAGTGGTTTTCGGGCTTTCACGGTTTAAAGGGTTTAAAGGGGATATAGTTTTTATGGTTTTTTTGAGTTTTTGGAATTTTAGGGTGTTTTCATATTTTTTGATCTTAAGTTAATTTTTTGAATTTTGTGTTTTTCAAGTTTTTAAGGTGTATTATGGGGTTATTTTGGGGATATTTGGCAGATTATTTTGGGAATTTAAGTGTTTTCATATTTTCAGGGTTTTTAGGTTGTTTATGGGTTTTATGTGTCCCATAAGGTTTTTATTGGCGTTTTTGGGTAATTTAGGGTTTTTATCATGATTTTTGGATTTTGGGTTCTTAGTGGTTTCTCTGATTTTTACAGATTTTATGGTTTTTATCTTTTTTGGGATATTATGTGTTTTTAGTCATTGTTAGGACTTTTAGGTTTTTTCAGGGTTTCAATCATTTTAAGGGGTTTTAGGGTTTTTTTTGAATTTTATGGTGATATTAATGGTTTTAGTGTTTTTAGGGTAATTTCGGATTTTTATAAGGTTTGAAGGATTTTTTTGGGATTAGGGTTTTTTGGGTGTTTGATGGTTTTATAGTACTTTTGCTATATTTCTGGGGTTCTTAGAAATTTTTATGGTTTTTAAAGTATTTTAAGGGGTTTTGGATTTTTTGGGTCTTTAGATTATTTTTTTTGGCTATTTAAGGGTTATAATTGTGACTTATGTATTGGGGGGGTTATCATTTTAGTCGTTTTAGGGTTTTACAGTTTTTAGGAGTTTTAGGTTTCTTATGTCTTTTTGGTTTTTAATGTTTTTAGGGTTTATAATTATTTTAGTTTTTTAGGGATTTATTGGTTTTTCCATTATCTTAAGGTTTTAGTGATTTTAGGTGGTTTTATTGTTATTTTTTTAATAATTACGGTTTAGGGTTTTAATGGGTTATGGGGATTTTGTGGGGCGTTATGTTTTTCTAGACTTTTTGGTTTTTAGTGCATTTTTGTGATTTTGGTTTTTTATTGTTTTTATTTATTTTATAGTTTTTTTCTTTGATGGTTTTGGGGTTTATTGGTGTTTTAGGATAATTTGTAGTTTTAGGGATTTTCATGGGGTGTTATGGGTTCGGGGTCATGGTTTAAGGGTTTTTAAGGGTTTTAGTGTTTTTAAATGTTTTAGGGGTTTTTATGTTTTTAATTTTTTTAAGGTTTTATTTTTTTAGGGTTGTTAGGGGTTTTATATTTTTAGGGGATTAATGATTTTTTCGGTTTTAGGGGTTTAAATGGTTTTTATTTATTTTAGGTTTTAATGGTTTTTAACAGTTTTAAATTGATTTAATGTGGTTCTATGGTTTTTAGGTTTTTAGGGGTTTTAATGTGTTTTTTGGTTTTTGAGGTATTTATAGTGACATTAATGGTTTAAGGATTTTTATTGGTCGATGAAGGTTTCTTATGATTTTAGTTTATTTTATGGGTTAGAGTAGGTTGTTTTTTTTGTATTGGTTTTAGGTTCTTTTAAAGGGTTTAGGGTCTATTTCGGTATTTTTGGGATTCTGGATCCTTTTGGGGTTTTATGTAGTTTTATAGGGTCCATAAGGGATTCGTCATCTCCTTTAGTGTTTTAGGGGTTTTCTAGTGTTTTTTTGTTTTGGGTGTGTTTTAGGGATTTATAAATATTTTTTTGTGGTTCTTATTGGTTTTACGGTTATAATATTTTTCAATCTTTTTAATGGATTTTTGGGGTTTATTGTTTTTAATGGATTTAGGATTTTTGGGATTTTATGTGATGTTGGTGGTGTTAAGTCTTAGGGTAATTTTATAGTTTTAGTGTACTTATATTCATCTATGATTTTTAGGGTTTTATGGGCTTTCTTATGTTTTATGGGTTTTTGGGTTTTTGGATTTTTAAGGTTTTTTGGTTTTCATGGTTTTTATGGGCTTTATGGGATTTTATGATTTTTTGGTTTTTAGTGTTTTCACAGTGAATATGAGTTTTATGGTTTTTGTTGGGTTTCTGAGTTTTCCTGGTTTTTATTGTCTATTAGGATTTTAGGGGATTTCTGTTTTTATATTTTTTGTATGATTTTATGGATTTTTGGTTTTTACTGTCTTTTATAGGTTTCTTAATTTTTTCGGGTATTATAGTTTTTAGTATTTTTGGGTTTTTTTGGGTCACTTATGGTTTTTTAGGGTTTTCAATGGTCTTTTAGGATTTTTGGGTGCTTTTGGGTTTTTAATTTTGTTAGGATCTTTTTGGTTCATAAGGAATCTTGGGGTTTTTTAGGGTTTTTTAGATCTTTAGGATTTTTAGTGTTATTTTGGGGATGTAGGGGTTTTTGGGTTTTTATTCCTATTAAAAGTTTCTTAGTGATTAATCTATTTTAGGTTTTTGAGGTTCCTTAATTGTTTTTTGGGTTCTTGAGGAAATATCTATGATTTAGGATTTTTAGAGTATTTTGGGGTTTTATGGTATTTTATGGGGTTCTGGGGGTTTTTATGTCTGTATAGCTTTTAGGTTTTGTGGGTTATCATTTAATTTTATGGTGTTTTAGGGGTTTAGTGTATTTTAGGGGTTTTTATGTTTTCTAAGGGTTTTATTTTTTCAATGGTTTTATGTTTTAGGGGTTTTTATTGGGATTTAAGGGTCTTACGGTTTTTAAGATCTTTTATGTCTTAATGGTTTTTATCTTTTCCTTTGTGTTGGTATTTTCTATGTTTTTATGGTGTTAGAATTTTTCAATTGTTTTTTGAGTTTTTGGTTTTAGTGTATTTTGGGGTTTTTTCGTTATTTTGGTTTTTAGGAATTTTTTGAGTTTTGTTAGCATTTTATGGGTTTTAGGGTTTCCTTAACATATGTATGTGATTCTAGATTTTTTTGATTTCTTGATTCTTATAGTTCATTATTTTTAGGGGTTTTATGGGTTCTATGGGGTTTTTTGGAATTTTATTATTATTAAGGTTTTTTTAAGGTTTTAGGGGATTTAAGGGTGTTTATATTTCTTTAGGGGTTTCAAGGGTGATTTATGGTTTTAGTGTTTTTAGGGTTTCTGTATTTTTAGGGATTTTGGTTTTTTTATAGTTTTGTTATTTTTTTAATGTTTGTAGTGATTTTTGTAATTTTTTGTTTTTTAGGAGTTATGGGGTATGGGGTGTTTAGGGTTTTAAAGGGTTTTATTTGTTTTTAGTTTTTTATGGTTGTTATGGTTTTCATGGGGTTTAAGGCTCTCAGCGGTTTTAGGGGTTTTTAATATTTTAGGGGGATTTAAGGGTTTTACAAGTTTTGGTTGTTTTTGGAGTTTTTAGTGTTTTGGGGGGTTTTAATGGTTTTTAGTGTTTTTTTTGGATCTTGTGTTTTCAGGGGGGATTCAGATTTAGTGATTTTTAGAGTTTTTATAGAGTTTTGGGTTTTAGGGCGTGTTAGGTTTTTTGGGGTTTTCAGGTATTTTAGTGTTTTATTGTTTTTAGTGTTTTTGGGATATTTTAGGGCATTTTTAGTTTTTTAGAGTTTTGGGGGTTTTATGGTTTATAATTTTTTAATTTTTAGGGGTTTTAGTGGTTCTCTTATTTTTAAGGTTTTTAGGATTTTATGATTTTTAATATTTTTAACAGTTTTTTCTATTTTTTAAGTGTTTAGTATTTTTTAGTGTTTTTTGGAATTTAATTTATTTGTATTTATGGATTTTTACGGTTTTAGTTTCATATCAAATTTTTAGAGTTTTTAAGGTTTTATCGTTTTTAGGTTTCTTTAGGATCTTTTAGTGTTTTCAGGTTTTTAGGGGTTTTCAGGTTTTTCAGTGTTTTTTGGGTCAGTTTGGTTTTTTAGGGTTTTAAGGGTATTCTTGTATTATTAGTGTCTTTTATTTGTTTTTAGGGGTTTGGGGCCCATTTGAACTTTTTATCATTTTAGGGTCTTTTAGGGGATTATGGATTTTTAATAGTCCATGAATTTTTTTGGTCTTTTGGTTCCTTTAGTGTTTATAGGGTTTTTATGGACCTTTAATAGATTTAATGTTCTTTTTGTTTTTAGAGTATTTAGGGCCTTTAGGGTTTTTTGATATTTTTAGAGAGTTTTGATTAATTTTATGTTCTTTTGGGATTTTAATATTTTTAGAGTCTTTTTTAGAATTTATTTCCTTTTAGGGGGTTTTTGGGTTTCTTGAGTTTCTAGGGTCTTTTTTGTCTTTAGTATTTTTAGTGTATTTAGGGTTTTTTGTAATTTTATGGTCTGTTAGGGGATTTTAGTGGTTTCTATGGTTCTTATAATTTTAGGGGGTTTCGGGTTCTCTAAGGATTTTTAGGGTTTTTTGGTTTTTTAGGGTTTTTGAGTTATTTGGTTTTTTATGATTTTTAATGTTTTTTAGTTTACTTAGAGTTTTATTTTATTCATCAGAATTTTTTATGTTTTATGGTTTTATGTTTTTTTCAGTTTTTTTCATCCTTTTAAGGATTTTTTGGATTTTTTGGTTTTCGAGGTTTCTTAGGATTTTTTTTGCGGATTTATGAGTTTTATGTTTTTAATAGGTTTCTGGATTTAAGTAGTTTTAATGGATTATATTATTTTTGTGTTTTACTTGTATTTCTTGTTTCTTACAGTTTTGGTTTGGATTGTTTATGGATTTTACTACTTTTTTTGGGGTTTTAGGGTTTTAGGGACTTATTAGGTTTTTAGGGTTTTTATATAGTTTTACAGGGTTTAGTATTTTTATGGTTTCTTAGGGTTATTATTATTTTTTTAATGGATTAGTATTTTTAGTGTTTTTATTATAATAGGGATTTTAATTTTTTTTGGGGTTTTAGGGTTTTTTGTTCATTAGAATTTTTAGCTTTTCTAGTTTTTATGGGTTTTAGTCTCTCTTAGAGTTTTCTATGGGTTTTATGGGTTTTTAGGGTTTTTAGGATATTTTATAGATGTTACTGTATTTTAGGGTTTTCATAAGGGTTTTATAGTTTTATGGGTATTTTAGTGCATTATGAAGTCTTTATGATCTTTTGGTGCTTTAGGGGTTCTTTGGTCTTTAAAGAGTTTTTAGTGTTTTTTGGGTTTTTATAGATATTAATTTTTTAAGATATTTATGTTTTTCTAATACTTTTTGAGTTTTTTGGGTTTAGGTTTTTAAATATTTTTAGAGTTTTTTTGTATTATTAGGTTATTTTAGTGTTTTAGGGGTTTTCGAGGTTTCTAGGGTTTTAAGGTTTTTAATAATTTTTTTATTTTGAAGGATTTCTTTTTTTTTGGGGTATAGGGTTTTTACCCGTTTAGGGTTTTTTGGAATTTTATATTTTTTTATGATTTCAAGTGGGTTTTATAGGGTTTTGGGTTTTTTATGGGGTTCCTAGGGGTTTTATTGGTTTTAGTGTATTTTTAGGGGTTTTAATGTTTTTGGGTATGTTAGTGGGTTTTATGTTTCATTAGGGTTTTTTCGGTTTTTTGTTTCTTCAGGTTTCTATATGTTTTTTGTGTTTTTTGGGTTTTAGGTTTCTATTAAAGGTTTTAGGATTATATTGTGTTATAATGTTTATTTTATTTTTTTTAAAATTCTTTTATGTTTTTATGTTTTTACTTATTTTTTGGAATTTTTGGTTTTTAGGTTATAAATGTTTTTTAGAATTTATTTTGATTTTTTTGTTTTTAGTTTTCTTATGGTTTTTAGGGGTTTAGGGTATTTAGGTGTGTTTTGGGGTTTTTTTTGGGGGGGGGGTTATGGTTTTATAATGTCCTAGATATTTTTAGGTTTTCAATGGGTTGTGTTCTTTTTGAGGAGTTTTATAGGATTTATAGTTTTTTTTATTATTTTTACAGTTTTTGTGGTTTTGTGGAGTTTCCAGTTTTTAGGGGGTCTTAAGGGGTTTTTTATTTTGTTTTTTAAGGTTTTTAGGGTTCTAAGGGACATTTTAGGGATTCTATGGTTTGTAGTGGTGTTTTTGGGATTTTAGGGTTTTATTATTTTTAGGGAATTTTCAGGGTTTTAAGGGTTAGGGTTTAGGGTGGATGGTATAGATTTTTGAGTGTATTATATTTTTTTAAGGATTTTAGGGTTTATATATTGTTTTTTTTTGTTTTTACCTGTTGTAAATATGGTATAGTATTTAGTAATTATAATTCAATGTATATGATTTTGATTTTAGGGTTTCAGTTGTAGGGTTTAGGGTTTAGGGTCTAGGGTTTAGGATTTTGGGTTTTGGGTGTCAGGTATAAAGTTTAAGGTAACATGATTAAGGTTTACTATGTATAGAATAGGGTATATGAAGCTTTATAAGATTTTGGTTGTATGTTATAAGGTATAGGGTGTAGGTTACATGACATAGGTTGTAGGGTTTAGGGTTTAGGATGTAGGGTTTTGGGTTTAGGGTTTAGGTTTTCAATTTTAGTTTTTTGGTTGTTGCATTTATGTTTCCGGGTCAGATTATAGTGTTCAAGAAGTATGGTTAAGGCTTTATAGAGTGGGGAATTTGGATTTTTTGGATTTAGTGGTTTTATGGTCTTTTAGATTTTTATTGTTTTTAATATTTTAGGGGTTTTATGGTTTTTTTTTTCGATTTTTATGATGTTTATGTGTAATGGTTAAAGGTATACGGTTATTTAGGGGTTCTTACATTTTTTTTGATCTTTTAGGGATTTTAGGGTTTTTATGGTTTTAGGGGTTCAAAGGGGTTTTTTGGGTTTTAGCATTTTTTAGGGGTTCTATGTTTTTAGGTGGTTTTTTGGTTTTTTGGGTTTTAGATTAATTTATGTGGTTTTTTGTGTTTGTCATTGGTTTTTAGGGTTTTAGTTTTTTTTTTGTTTTTAGGGTGTTTATGTGCTATAGGGTTGGAGGGTTTAATGGTTTTTTGGATTTTTGTATTTTTTCGGGGTTTTATGTTGTTTTGGGTTGTTTTTAAATATTTAGTGTTCTTTAGGAGTTTTAGTGTATTAGTGAGTATTTATGTATTTTATTGTTTTATTATTTTGGTATTTTTGTGATTTTTAGGGTTTAAGTGTTTTTTTATGTATTTAGGGATTTTAATACTTTCAGCATTAATGGGTTTTGGGTGTTAGGGTGTTTTAGTATTTTTAGGGTTGCTTAGTGGTTTTAATGGTTTTATGGTCATTTTAAATTTTTTAATGGATTTTAGAGTCCTTAATTTTTTTAATGGCTTTCGGTGTATTTTAGTGGTTTTATGGGTTTTTAATATCTTTTATTATGTTTTGATATTTTCACGGTTCATTTATGGTTCTAGGGGTTTATGAATTTTTTGGTTCTTAGGTATTTTTGAAATGTCTGGGTTTTTCGGATCTTTTAGTGTATTTTTGGTTTTTTAAGGGTTTTAAAGACCTTTGGGTTTTTTAGTCATGTAGTGACCTTTAGTGTTTTAATGTATTTTATGGATTTTATGGTCCTTAAGGGTATTTAGGGTTTTTTATTATACTAAAAAGATATTTAGGATTTTTAGGGCTCTTCATTATTTTTAAGGGGTTTTACGGCCTGTTGGGGGTTTGGGAGTTTTTGTGCATTTTAAGTCTTTAGGATTTCTTGGCTATTTTAGGGATTTAGAGGTTTTATTGGGTTTTAGTATTTTCTGAGTGTTTGGTGATTATCAGTTTTGTTAGATTTTCTAGTTTCTTTTAGGGGTTTTGGGTGTTTTATGGATTTTCTAGGGTTTTTTTTTCTTTTTATGATTTATTGAGAGATTAGGGTATTTTATTGATCTTTATGACTATTATGGTATTTTAGGTGGTTCTGGGTGTTTTAGGATATTTATGTTTTTTCAGGTGGTTAGGGTATACTATGTTTTTTGGGGTTTTCATACTTTTAATGTTTTTTTTATTTTTAGGGATATAATGTTTTTAAGAGGTGTTACAATTTTTACTGATTATTATAGTTTTAATGGTTTTTTTAGTTTTTACTGTTTTTTAAGAATTTATGGATTTTATTGTTTTGTGGTTGTTTGTCATTTTTAGGCCTTTGAACGGTTTTTATGATTTTAAGGTTTCGAGTTTTGTTTAGGGTCATTACAATTATTATTATTTTTAGTTTTAAGGGTTTTAATTTATTTGGGATTTTTTTGGGATTTAGATGGGTTTTTTGGTATTTTGGGTATTTTAATTGTTTTTTGGGTTTTATTGGTGTTTTTTGATTTTTTATGGGTTTTAATATTTTCAGGGGATTTAGGGTTTTTATGGTTTCAGAGGTTTTATATATATTAGGTTTTTATTATTTTGAACGAAGTTATGGTTTTTAGTGTTTTAATTTTTAGGGTAATTATTATTTTTGGACGTTTTATGATCATTGGGTTATTTTGGTTTCTTAGGGGTATTTATGGTATTTTTAGTTTTTAGGATTTTTAAGGGGTTTTAGGGTTTCTTAGAGTTTTAGGTTTTTTGTGAAATTTAGGGATTTTAGGGGTTTATAGGGTTAATGATGGGTTTTGGTGGTTTTTGGGTCTTTTAACTTGTTCTAGTGTTTTAAGGGTCATATAAGGTTTTTAGGGTTTTGTGGTTGTAGGAAATTTTAGGGTTCTATTGTTGTAGTTTTTTGGTTTTCAATTGTTTTAATGGTTGTAAATTATTTTTTGGTTTTAGTGTTTTTTGGGGTCTCAATAGATTTAATTTTTTTAACTTTTTTTCTTTTTTATGGATCTTCAGAGTTTTTGGGGATTTTTTTGTTTAAAAAGGATGTAACGGGCATTCAATATTTTTTTGGTGGTTTTTTAGAGTTTTAGGGATCTTATCATTTTACTGTTTTATTAAGGGTTTTATGGGGATTTGTGTTTTTTGGTTTTTTTGGAGGGGGTTAATTTTTTGTGTTTTTTGATTGTTTTATGGTTTAATGGGTTTTGGGTGTTTGGGTGGGTGGGTTTCAAGGGGTTTTGGTTTTTTCTGGATTCCATTGTTTTTACAGTTTAAATTATTTGTAGGGTTTTTTGTATATATTTTCTTATATTTTTTAGGGTTTTTTGGTTTTTAAGAACATTATGGTTTTTAGGTTTTTAGAATTTTAGATATTTTTAGGGTCATTATGGTTTTTATGGGTTTTAGGGATTTATAATATTTTGGGTTTTCTTGAGTGATTTAGGTTTTTTATGTTTTTGAAGGTTCTACAACATTTTATGGATTTTATTGTTTTTATGGACATTTAAAATTATGTGGTATTGAGTTTCTTTGAGGGTTTTAGGGGAATTTTCAGATTTTTGGTCCTTATTGTTTTTTCCTAGTTATTATTGGCTTTTTTGGTTTGTAGGTTCCTTTAAAGGGTTATTCAGGTTTTTTGGTCTTTTAGATAGGTTTTTTAGTGTTTTAATGGGTTTTAGTGTTTCAGAGATTTTTTATATTTCTATGGTTCTGATGGGTTTGGGGTTTTTTAGGTGTTTTAAGATATTTTAATGTTTTTTAGTATTATGGGGATCTAATGATTTTATAGGGTTTTAGGGATTCTTATGTTTTAAGGTGTTTTTGTGTTTTTGGGGTTTTTTAGGGGTTTAAATATTGTTTATAGCTTTAATATCTTTAATGTTTTTAGGTTTTTATGGGTTATATGTATTCTTATGGTTTTTTGCGATGTTTATGGTCTTTTAGAGTTATTTTTGGGTTTTTGCGATTATTGTTTTAATTAAGTTATAGTTTTTAGGTTATTTAGGTATTTAGGGTATTATAGGGTTCTTTTTGGCTTTGAGGGTCCTCAAGGTGTTTATGATCCTTTTGGATTTTTAGGGTCCCTTAAGAGTTTTAGTGTTTTTGGATTCATTTATGGTCATTGAGGGTGTTTATGGTACATTAGGGGTTTTCCGGTTTTTTTGTCCATTAGTGGGTTTTTGGGGTTTTTGGGTCTTCTTTGGGGGGTTTAGGGTTTTTTGGGTCCTTTATGGTTTTTTGGGTTTTTATTGTCTTTTCGGGGTTTTATAGTAATTTATTGTCTAATAGGGTTGTAGGGTTTTTGTGATCTTTTAGTTTATTTTTGTTTTTATAGTCCTTTAGGAGATTTTAGGGTTTTTATGGTTTTATGTGTATTATGGGCTTTAGGGTCTTTCTGTGGTTTTTTGGTTTTTATGGTTCATAGGGGTTTAAGGGTCTTTATTGGTTATTAGTTTTCTAGGGTTTTTAGAGTTTTTGTTGATGTTTTGTTTTTATGGTTTTTATTGATTTTAGGGGTTTTATGGTAATTTACAGTTTATAGGGTTTTTAATATGTTTAGGTTTTTATGGTTTTTGGGGTTTTTGGGTTACTAAGATATTTATGGGTTTTAGATAATTTTTGTTTTTTTACTATTTTATAGGATTTTTAAGGGGTTTTGGGAATTCTTAGTTACTGAATATATTTTAGCGGTTTTAAGGGTTTGTATTATTTTATATCATTTTTGGGGTTTTATAGTTTTAATGGATTACAGTACTTTAGGTTAGTTTATGTTTTCTTGGAGGTTTTTAGGAATTTTAATTGTTTAATGGGATTAATAGGTTTTTATTTTTTGGGGATTTTTATGCATTTTATAGTTTTTAAGGATTTTGAGGAGTTTCTTATAGTTTTTAGTGTTTTAATGGTTTTAATGGGTTTTTGGGGGTTTATAGATTTTAGTTTTTTTGGGTTTTGACGGTTGTGCAGGTTTTTTATAATTTCTTGATATTTTTCAGGTTTTTATTATTTTTAGGTTTTTATATTTTATATGGTTTTTATAATATCTAGGGTTTTAGGGTTAGGGTTTAGGTTTTAGGCTAGAGGTTTTAGGATGTATCATATTTTTTAGAGGTTTTTAGGGATTTATAAGGTTTTCAGGTATTAGGGATTAACATGTATAGTATTCGGTTTAGGGTATCTAGTGTAGAGTTTATAGTTTTTGGTTTAGTGTTTAGGGTGTATGTTTTAGGGTTCATGGTATAATTTATAGGGTTTACGGTTTGGGGTTTTACTGTTTAGGGTGTACGGTATTGGATTTGAGTTATAAGGCATTAGGTTTAGTGTTTGGGTTTGGAGTTATGGTTGTAGGTTTTAGGGTTTTCAGGGTCGGGTATAGGGTTTATGGTTTATGGATTAGGGTTTTGTGTGTATAATATAAGGTTTTGGGTTTTGGGATTTGGGTTTTGGGTTTTGGGTTTTGGGTTTTGGGTGTAGGGTTTATATTGTTTGGTTCATGTTTCAAGGTGGTGGGTACATGTATTAGGGTGTGTTTTTTAGGGTTTCATTAACTAGGTATTGGGTTTATGGTGTAGGGATTAGTGTTTAGCATGTAGGGTATAGGATTTAGTGTTTCTGGTGTAGGGTAAATGGTATAGGGTGTTATTATAAGTGTTTATCAGTTAAATTTTATGGTGTTGGTTTTAAGGATTAGGGTGTACGGTATAGGGTTTAGGGTTTAGTGATTAGTGTTCCAGTTTTTGGGTATGGGTTTTTAGGGTGTAGTGTCTAGGGTTTAGAGTGTCAAGTATTGTTTTTTGGGTCTTGGAATTACGTTTCACAGTGTAATTAATAAGTTTTAGGGTTTAGGGATTAGGGTTTACGATGTGGGGTATATGGTTTCCTGTGTAGTGTTTAGGGTATAGGGAGTCAGGTTTAAGGTTTCTAGTGTACGATATAGGGTATTGGTTTTAGGGTTCTAGGTTCTTGGTTTATGTTTAATGGTATAGTGTTTTGGGTATGGGGTGTTGGGTATTTTATTTAGGGTGCATGGTATAGGGTTTTGGGTTTTGGGTTTTGGGTTTCGTTTTTCGGGTTTAGGTTTTTGGGTTTTTCATTTAGGGTTTATGATGTAGGTTTTATATTATATGGCTTTAGGATTATGGTGTAGGGCTAGGTTTTGAGGTTTAGGTTGTAGGGTTTAGTGTTTGGGATGTAGGGTATAGGGTTCATAGATGATTGTTTAGGGTTTCGGGTGTAGGGTATAGGGTTTTTGGTATAAGGCATAGGGTTTGCCATAAATATTTTCTAGTTTAGGGAGTAGGATATATGATTTAATGTGTATAGTATTGAGTTTAGTGTCTAGGGTATTGGTTTTAGTGTGTAGGGTATATGGTCTAGGGTGTATGGAAAAGGGCATTGTCTTTAGGGTTTAAAGTGTAGAGAATTGGGTTTAGTGTTTAGGGTTTATGGTATATGGTATAGGGTTTGGGAGGTATTTTTCATATTACCAGTGTACGGTATAGGGTTTATGGTATTGGGTTTAGGATTTATGGTGTACTGTATATCGTTTAGCATTTACAATTTTTGTTTTAGGGTGTAGGGTGTAGGGTAAGGAAGGCTCGGGGCAAAGATATTCCTGACTTCCCCCAAGATTTATTAGAAAAAGGAAAGAAGACATAGCAGACAAGGGACGAGCGGGGTCAAACGACGACACCCAAAAACCCCTTATAACCCACGCCAAAAAAAGAAAAATCAAAAAAGGAAAAGAAAAACCAAGCAAGCACATCGAGGTCCAAACAGCAACCAACACCCTCATCCAGTAGTGTCTAGCATCCAGCAGCTCGCTACCAAGAAATGACCAGCTTCCAACCTCACAAATACCAGCATCCAGCAACTTCTTACCAAAACAAGCCACCAACAGCAGCACATAACCATCAGCACCAGAAAACAAAATATATATATAAACCAGAGCTCGCATCCATGCAACAACCATCATCCATTCTTACAAAATCCAGCATCCATCACCTCCTCACCACGAAGGTGCACCGCAAGAAACACAAAATCAATAACACCAAATTCAAACCTGAAAACTTCATCACATTCTATCCAAATAGCAACCATCCCACAACAGCATTACCAAAAAACACAACCAATCCAGAAACCTCTCCATAGTTACCATCTACCACTTCATCCCGCGCCAACACACAGGACAGAACCATCTTCACCATAACAGAACTACCTCCAGCAGAAATAATATCATCAATTTCATCACCTTTCAACCAAGGACCAACCAAATCTGCCATCATCACAATGCCAGGCAGAAACGTTCCCGGTAGTATAAAATCACAAGCACCAAACACAAAGACATCATTCTCAACATATCTCATCCAAGTAACACACACCAGTCCAGCATAACACATCCACAAGCACAACCAGGGGTGTATAATCTCTAGCTCCACAGCCCAAAAAACCCTTCTAGAAAAAGGTAGTCACCGATAAATAATTTCATCAGAAAACCAGCGACCAAAGAGGCCTTTTTGGTACCCCGATGAACCAAAGACCAGCAAAACGACCAGCTCCCAGCACCCCTTAAGCCACCTCTCAACAACAGCATGAAAAGTAGACAAATCCAAGGAACCATAAAACCAAACCTGAACCCTATGCGCGAGTCGTTGACGAGAAGATCTGTAAGCACAAGCCATTGGACCAAGCACACCACTAGTAGATCGATGCCAAACCCTTTGGATCCTCTGTGTAGACCAATAACTGGTCAGCATCTTTGACAGACTCCGCTGCTGAGTTGAGATCATTTTCACCTCCTTGCTATGACTTCTCACAAAAACTTTGACTCTAGGAATCACCTGTCAAACCCAAAAATCGTGACTCCAGTACCTGAAATGTCGATGAGGCCCCGGACTCCGTTGATCCTCCCGAGGTCCAAGATATGAAAAGTCAACCCCAAACCGCAACAGATTTCTAGCAAGGTATCTAAGCTTCAAGGAGACATTTGCTTCTCCGCAAGCCAGATCGGACCAATCTGAACCATAGAATCCAACACACCTTCAAATCCAACGAAACCCAGGAATGCCAGTAGAGAAGTCCAACCAAAACTGAGGTCTAGAGTAAGGAAAGTTGAGAACGAAGAAGCCAAAGACCGAACGTCATCGCCATCTTGAGATTGAAGAGCACGATCAGAGAGACCCATCACCGAGGAAGCAAGAATCCGGCGTCAAGATCCCGAGAAGAAACCCAGGGAAGACCTGGAAGAAGCATTGAGCGAGAGAGAGATATGGGAGAGTGCGCCTCCATCTTATTTAGGGGTTAGTGATTTTGAGCAAGTAGGGTATAAGGATTCAGGTGTAGGGTTTATGGTTTAGGGTGTAGGGATTAGGGATTTGGGTTTTTGGGTATAGGGTGTCTGGTGTAGGATTAATGGTGTTGGGTTTAGGGAGTTGGGTTTAGGGTGTAGTGAATTGGGTGTAGGGTTTAGTCTATACGGGGTTGTGTTTAGGGTGTAGGGTGTAGGGTTTAGGGATTTGGGTTTAGTGTGTAGGGTGTAGTGTATAGGTTTTATGGTGTTGGGTATTGGGATTGTTGTCTAGGGTTTAGGGTTTATGGTGTTCATTATAGGGTTTAGGGTGTAGGGTTTATGGATTTGGGTGTAGCATATAGGTTTTAGGGTTTTGTTAATGTTTTTATGTATTTTTGTTTTTTGTTTTTTAGGTTTTTATTGATTTTTATATTTTTTTGGTTTTTAAAATGTTTACAGATTTTTTTTTGATTTTTTGGGTTTTGGTGTGTTTGGGGAAGGGACATAGGGCTTTAGGTGGTTTTAGGGTTTTTACAATTTTATATTTATTTTTTTTTATTTTTTGGGGTTTTATAATATTTATGTATTTTTTGTTTTTAGAATTTCTAATGTTTCTTAGAATTTAGGGTATTTTATGGTTTTTAGGATTTTAGAATGTTTTACGGTTTTGAGGCGTTTATTGGATTTTTTTTAAAATTTTTAGTGTTTTAATGGGATTTAATTGGGTTTTAATAGTTTTCATAGATTTTTTTAGGATTTCATGGTTTTTATGGTGTATAGTGATTTTTAATTTTAGGTTTTTATGGGTTTTTTTTGGGTTTTAGGGAACGTTCATTTTTATTTGAAATATTTTTTTTGTTTTTAGTGGTTTTCATGGGGTGTTAAGGGTTTTCATATTTTCTTAGATTTTTTTGGATATAATATTTTCTAAGGGATTTTATGGATTTTTATTTGTTTCTCGGTTTTACAGATTTTTTATTGAATTTATGGTTTTTTGGTTTTGTTTACATATTTTTTTTTGTTTTTAGGGTACATTAAGGATTTATGGTTATTTATGTGTTTTTAGGGTTTTAGTGGTTTTTTATGTTTTTTATGTTTTTTTCATGTGTTTTATTATTATTTTCTTGTTTTTTGGGACTTTAGGTTTTTACAGGTTTTATGGGTTTTTGATTTTTTTAATGGATTGATAGGGTTTTATGGTTTTTTTAGGTATTTATGGGTATTCAATGTTTTTTAGGGTTTTTATGGTGTCTTAATGGTATTATAGGTGTCTATAGGGGATTTTTGGGTTTTTTGGCCTTCATTTTTAGTGTTTTTAGGGTATTTAGAATTTTTAGGGGATTATAGGGACTTAATATTTTAATATGTTCAGGGTATATCATCATTTCAAGGTATTTTTAAAATTTTATGTTTTTTGGGTTTTTTAGTGTTTGTAATGGTTTTTATGTTTGTTATGGCATTTATGGTTTTTAATGTTTTTATGGTTTTTGGGGTTTTTAGATTTTTTTTTAGGTTATTGGTGGTTTTAATGGTTTTTAGGGTTTTTAGATATTTAAGGGTTTTCTAGGAGTTTTTATGGTTTTATTGGGGATTTACTATTTTATGGGGTTTTGGGTGTTTTAGAATTTATATTATTTTTATGTTATTTATTAATTTAGGGATTTTATTATTTTTAGGGATTCATTGGTTATATGGTTTTAATGTTTTTAAGGGGTTTTATCTTTTTTAGGACTTTTAGGTTTTTTAAAATTTTTCGGGTTTTGGGGATTTCTACATTTTATGGGGTTTTAGGGTTTTTAGTGTTTTTATGCGATTTTGTAGTTTTTGGGTTTCTAGGTTTTGTTAGGTTTTTTGGGGTTTATAGTGTATTTTTTTTAAATAAATTGTCATAGGGTCATTTATGGGGATTTTAGTTTTTAGTATCTTTTAGGGTTTTAGGATTTTTAGGGTCCTTTAGTTTTTAATGGTTTTAATGGATTTTTTTTTTATTTTTGGGTTTTTAGAATTTTTAGGGACCAATAGTGTTTTATATGGTTTTTCGGGTCCCTTAGGGGTTTTATTGTTTTTGGGGTCCTTTACGGTTTGTGAGGGTCCTTTAGTGTTTTTAGTGAATTTAGGGTTTTAGTGTCCTTTAGGGGTTCTTGGAGCTTTTGGGTACTTTTAGACAATTTGGGGTTATTTTGGGTATTTAGGGCCTTTTAGATTTTAAAGGGTTTAGAGGATTTTTTAAGGATTTTAGGGTGATTTGGGCTTTTAGGTTTTTAATTTATTTTCAAATTTTTAGTTTCTTTTATGGTTTTTTGTAATTTTCAGTTATTTTGGGTTTTTATTATCAGTTTTGGTTTTTAGGGTCTTTTAGTGTTTCTTTTATTTTTATGGTTTTAGAGTTTTTGGTTGTCAATTAGTTGTTTTTGAGTTTTTAGATTTTTTATTGAATTTGGTTTGGGGGTTTAGGATTTTTAATGTTTTTAGGGGTTTAGGGGGTTATCAGTATTTAGGGACTCTATGGGGTTTTTTGGTTAATAGGATTTTTAGGGGGGTTTAGGGTGGGTTTACGTGTTTTTGGATTGTAATATCTATTAGGATTTTCTGGGTTTTATTGTTTTTTGTGTTATTTGGGGTTTTATGGGACTTAAAGCTTTTCGGGATTTTTAGGATTTTAGGTTTTTTGGGTGTTTAGGTTCTTCGAGTGTTTTAAATGTTTTTTTTGGTTTTAGGGATTTGTATTTTTTATTTGGATTTTTGGTTTCTAATTGTTTTTAGGATGTTTTAGATTCTTTGATATTTTTAGGGTTTTTAGGATTTTTAGGGATTTTGAGGTTTCTTATGGTTTTTAGTGTTTTTATGTTACTTTAAATTTTCTTGTGAATTTTTGTGTTTATATTATTTTAATATTTTTTAGGAATTCATGGTTTCTTATGGTTTTTAGAGTCATTAGTATATCTTGGTATTTTTAGGGATATTTTGTATATTTTTATATTTTTAGGGGTTATTAGGGTTTATTAATATTTTCAGTGTTTTTGGGGTTTTTGGGGTTTTTTGGGTTTCCACTAAGGGTTTTTGGGGTTCTAATGGTTTAAATTTTTTAGTGGTATTTAAAATTTTATAGGTTTCTGGTTTTAAAAGGGAATTTAGTGGCATTACTGTTTTCGTAGGATTATAAGGAATAAATTTTTGTATGGATTTTACGGTTTTAGGATTAGGTTTTTGAGGGATTTCTAGGGTTTTTCTATTTTTTTTGGGTTTTATGGTCTAAGTGGTTTTAATGATTTTTGTAGGTTTAGGCTTACTATTTGTTTTATTGTTTTTAATGATTTTATGGGTTTTAGTGTTTTTTATTTTTTTTTATGGTGTATGGTTTTAGGGTATTTTAGGGGACTATTAGTTAATTTAGGGTCTCATAGGTATTTAGTGTTTGTAGTGGTTTTAAGGGTATTGTGATTAATAGGGGTTTTAGGGTTTTTGTTGTCTTCTAGGGGTTTTTTAGGAGTTTATGGATTTTCGGTTCCTAAAGGTGTTTTTGATGTATTTATGGTTTTTTAGATTATATGGTATTTAGGATTTTAGGGGTCTTTAGGGTTTTAGGATCCTATGTGTTTTTAGAGTGTTTAGGGTTTTTATGTTTTTATTAATTTTTATGGGTTTTATTATCTATTTGGATTTTTATGTGTTTTAGGAGCCTATAGGAATTTAAAGGATTTTTTGTGTTTGTAGACATTTTTACATTACATTAGAGTTTTCATGTTTATTTATTATTTTTTTATTTTTAGGAGTTTTATGGTTTTTTTAGGGTTCTTATGTTTTTAATAGGTTTTTATTTTTTTATTTTTTTTAGGGTTTTAGGTTTTTTATGTTTTTAAGGTGTTTTAGTTTATTTTATGATTTTTTTGTGTTTTAATATTTTTTTCATTTTAATGTGTTTTATGTGATTATTTAGGATTTATGGTGGTTTTAGGGGTTTGGGGTTTGGGGTTTTATGGGTTTTTAAGGACATTTAGGGTTTTTTGGGTTTTATTGGGTTTAATGTTTTGGGAATTTCAAATTTTGTTAAGGGTTATCTAGAAGTTTTATGGGGTTTTAATATTTTTTTAAATATTAGAGATTTTATGGTTTTATGTTTCTTTCAGGATTTATGGTTTTTAGGGGTTTTTTGGGATTCTAGAATGTTTTTATGGGTTTTTGGGTTTTTAGGGTTTTGAGGGGATTTTATGGTTTTTAGGTTTTTAGGTTCTCGATGGTTATTTTGGGTGTATTGGCGGTTTTTTGGACATTTAGTATTTTTTGGGTATTATGTTAATTTAATGGTCTTAGGGGGTTTAGGGTTTTTAGATGTTTCTGGGGGTTTAGGTTCTTTTATGGTTCTTATTATTTTAGGTGTTTTAAGGGGTTTTAGTATCTTTAGGGTTCATAGTCTTTTTAGGCAACTTTCAAGATTTATATATTTTTTGTTTTATTTTTCTTATTTTGGTTTTTTAGTATTTAAGGGTTTTCAGGTTTTTTTGTTTTATAGGTTTTTAGGATTTGTATGTTCATTAGGGTACTAGGGATTATTATTGGAGTTTTATGTTCATTATTACGTTTTAGGGTTCTAATGTATTTTAAGGTTTTAGTGACTTTTAAAGGATTTTAGTGTATTTAGTGTTTTCATAGTATTTTAGAATTTTTTATCTGTTTTACGGACTTTTTTATTTTTAGTTATTTTTTGGTTCTTTAGGGATTTTTGTGTTTTTTTTGTTTTAAATAATTTTAAATGTTTTTAGTTTTTTAAATATGTTTCATGGGATTCACGGTTTTTAGTAGATTATTGATAATTGAGGGATTTTTGTGTTTTTAACGGTGTTTAGTGTGTTTAGGGTGTTATGTTTTCTGTTTTACAGGATTTTTGGATTTAGGGTTTTTAAGTGTTTAATGGATTTAGGGGTTTTATGGGTTTTATGGGTTTTAGAGTTTTAGGTGATTTATGGTTTTAGGGTCTTTATTATTTTTAATGATATTATTAATATTATTTTGAATTATTATTATTATTAAGATTTTATTTTGGTTTTTATTCTATTTAATGTTTTTTACTTTTTAACGGGTTTTCCGTGTTTTAGATGTTTTATAGTTATTTAAGGGATTTATGGTTTTTAGGAATTGTGATGGTTTTATTTAGTTTTTTTTAGTTTAACGAGTTTGTGGATTTTTTTGTTTTTAGTGTTTTGGAGTTCTTAGGGTTTTAGGGCTTCTTAGTGATTTTTGGGATTTTAGGAATTTTCTGGTTTTTGGGTTTTTATGAGTTTTCAATGATTTTAAATTTTATTAGGGGGCTTTATTGGTTATAGAGGTTTCATTGTTGTTTTCATTATTTTATATTTAGGGTTTTATGGTGTAGGTCATTGGTTTTGGGGTGTAGTGAATATGGATAAGGTCTAGGGTTTTAGGTTTATGGTGTAGGGTGTTGGATTTGTGCTATAGGGTTTTGGTTTAACAGTTTAGTTTATAAGATGTAGGATGTTAGTTCTAGTGTTTTGTGTATAAGTTATAGGTTTTTGGGTTTTGGGTTTATGTTTCAGGGTATAGGCTGTAAGGTCTAGTGATTAGTGTTTATGGTGAAGGATATAGGGTTTAAGATGTAGGTTTTATGGATTAGGGTGTATCATATAGGATTTAATGTGCACGGTTCAGGTTTTAGAAAGCCATGTATATGATTTATGGTTTAGGGTTTATCTTTTAGGGTTTTGGGTATAGATTTTTGTTTGTACAATGTAGGGTTAATGGTATAGGATTTAGGGTTTAGATTGCAGGGTTTGGGGTTTTTGGTATATGGTTTTCGATGTAGGATTTTGGTTTTTGGGTGTTGTGTATATGGTTTAGGCTATAGTGTTTACGGTGTAGGGGCAGGGTATTGTGTTTAGGGAATTGGTCATATAGATTATGATGTAGGGTATAGGTTTTTAGGTTCAGCGTTTAGAGATTAGGTTGTTGGGTATAGGGTTTTGGGTATATGGTATAGGGTTTGGCATTTAGGGTGTAGGACACATGGTTTTGGGTGTGGGGTATGGGGTTTACAGTTCAAGGTCAATGTTTTAGGATGTAGGGTTTAGGGTTTAGTGTGTAGGTTGTAGGTTTTATGGTTTAGGGTATAGGTTTTAGGGTATAGAGTTAAGGGATTAGTTTGTAGGGATTAGGGGTTAGTTCGTAGGGTATACGGACAACGGTGTGGGGATAAGAGTTTAGATAATAAGGTATTGAGTTTAGGGTGTAGAGTTTATGGTGTAGGGTATATGATTTAGTGTGTAGTGTTTAGTGTTTTGGGTGTAGGATATAGGGTTTAGGGATATGGTTCAGGGTTAATGGTGTAGGGTATAGAGTGTCGGGTTTATGGTGTATGGTTTTGGGTTAAGTGTGTATGGAATTTGGGTTTCGAGATCTTTAGGGTTTTAAGGTGTTTAGGGTATTTTAGCTGTCTTTAGATTTTTCAGAGTTTCAGGGCTATTTATGCTTTTTGAGGTTTTTTTATTTATTGGGTTGTTTGGGGTTTTAGGTTTATAGGGTTTTTGGGTTTTTAGGGGATGTAACCGGTTTTTGTATTTTATACGAATGTTCATCGTTTTAAATTGTTTTTAAAGTTTTCACAATTGTTAAAAAAAATTGTTTTTAGTGGGTTTTAGTGTTTATGTTTCATTTTATGGGTTTTTAGTATTTCTAATTTTTTAAGGAATTGGTGTTTTTCTAGTTTTTAAGGGGTGATTAGGGTTTTAATGTTTATATGGGTTTTCTTATAGGTTTTAATTTTTTCATATGTGTTTATAGGGATTTTAGGGTTTTTGGTATATTTAGGAATTTAATTATTTTAGTTTTTTTAGCAATTTTAGGATGGGTTTATTTTATATTAGGATTTTATTTAGGGTTTTTAGTACTTTGAGGTTAATTAAGGCTTTTGAAGGTTTATTGGGGGTTTAAGACCTTTTTTGGTTTTTAGGGGTTTTATAGATTTCTAGAAATTTATAGAACTTACGTTTTTTATGTTTTCAGTTTTATTTTTGGGTATTTTGGTTATTTAGTTTTTTAAGTTTTTTATAAATTTTTTGGGTAATGTTGTGATTTTTTTTAATTTTTTTAATTTTATGGTTTTATTTTGTTTATGGGTTTTAATGGTATTTTAAAGGTTTTATAGGGTTTTAAGGTTATTTTCGGGTTTTCATCATGTATTAAGGTTCTCTAGTTTCTTTTAGTGTTTTAGGACTCTTGGTTATGTAATGGTTTTAAGGGTTTGATTTTATTTTAGTTATTTTAGGGTTTTAATGTTTTGTGATTTTTTGGGTGTCTATTAGTTTTTACGGTTTATGGTGTTTTTTGTTTTTTTTTGGGATTTAGAATTTTTATGGTTTTTATGGGTTTTAAGTGTTTTAGGATATTTAGGGTTTTCAATGTTTTTTTTGGGTTTTAGGATTTTTATGTTTTTGGGGATTATTTTTTTCATTTTTATGGGTTTTAAATGTTTTTAGTGGATTTTGGGTTCTTTTTTATTTTTATGGTATTTAGCCTTTTTAGGGCTTTAGGTGATTGATTTGTATATTCAGTTATAATGGGTTATATTGGTTTTTTAGTCTTTTAGTGTTCTATGGGTCTGCAGCATATTTAAAGCGTTTAGGGATTTTAAGTGTTTTAGTACTTTTTTTTGGTATTTTAGTAATTAATGGTTTATAGGGTTTTCTATTTTTTTAGGTGTTTTTAAAAAATTTATGGTTTTTAAGTGGTTTTCCTCATTTTTTAAATTTTCAATAGTTTTTATAGGTTTTAGGGTATTTTTGGGATTTAGTACCAATTACTTTTTTAGTGTTTTATGGGGTTTTACTATCTTTTATATTATATAGGGTGGTTATATTTTTTTATGGATTCTAAGGTATTTTTATGGTCATTTAGGGTTTTAGGGTTTCTAGGGTATCTTATTTTTTAGGGTTTTATGGTCTTTTATTTCTTTTAAGGATGGTAGGTTCCCTAGGGAGTTTTTTATGGTTTTTAGTGTACTAAAGTATTATTTTGTTTTTTGAATTAGTTTTGGGGTTTTAGTTTTTGGAGCCCCATTAGGTGTTTTAGGGTACATTAGGGTTTTTAGTTTTATAGAGAACTTTACTATTTTTTGCTTATTTATTGTTATTTTTATGTTTTTTTGTTTATTTAGTGCCTTTTAGGGTTTTCTAGGAATGTTAGTGTTTTTTGTTTGTTATTATCTCTGGAGTTGTAGGTTTTTTATGGTCTTTTATCATTTTAGTACTATTTGAGGGTTTTAGGTTTTGGGGGTAGTATTTTTTTTGGGGTTTTAGGGTTTTATGGTATTTTGGAAAATTTCTAGTTATTATGTTTCTAGGTTGTTTATAATTTTTTTTATTGTTGATTTTTTTATGTTTTTTAGTATTTTTGTTATCCATTGGGATGTTTAAGGATTTAAAGGGATTTTATGTTTTTATGGGGTTTTGGGTTTTTAGAATTCTTGGGATTTATTTGTTAGTTTTTTGGGTTTTAATAGTTATTTATTGGGTTTTATGGTTATTAAGGTTTTAGTTCTTTTCTATTTATTTCGAGTGTTTTTATATATTATACTAATTTTTTTCTTTTAATATTTTTTTGGGTTTTACAGATTTTTTGAGGGTTTTTTATTGTTGTTGAGTTTTTATGTGTTTGTTGTGAAATATGGTCTTTTATGGTTTTAGGGTATTTTATGGTTTTTAGGAATTTTAGTTGTTTTAGTGTTTTTTTTAATTTTAGTGTTTTGGTTATTTTCAAGGATTCTTAGGGTTTATATGGATTTTAAGAGTTTTTATTTGTTTTAGGGATTTATGATCCTTAAGGAGTTTTTAGGGTGTTTCTTTTTTTGAAGAATTTTAAAGCATTTTGGGTTATTTTTGTTTCTATATGTTTTATGGATTTGATGAATTTTTCAGATTTTCAGATTTTTTGGGTTTATTAGGGTTTGAAGGATTTTTTTTAATTTTACTTTTTTTATTGGGTTTTAGATTTTTTATGTTTCTGTGGTTTGTGGGGGGGGGGGTAGGGTTGGGTTTTTATTAGGTTTTAGGGTTTTTATAAGTTTGAAATATTTTTATGGTGTTGAAGGGGTCATAGTGTAATTGAGGATTTATAAATGGTTTTAGGGTCCTTTAGGGTTTAGGGTGTTTTTGGTTCTTTTAGGGTATTTTATTCTTTTTATGTTTCATAGGAATTAGGGGGTTAAGTGTTTCTATTATATTTATTTGGTTTTAGGGGTTATTCATTTTTTAATGTTTTCTATAGTTTTTAGGGGTGTCTTTGAGGTTATAGGGTGTTTGGGTTTTTTCGGGAGTATTTGTATTTATATATGGTTTCAAGGAGTATTCAGAGTTTTTAGGGGTTTTTATTGTTTTTGAGATTATAGGGTTCATCTTGCTTTAAGGATTTCAGGGAGTATTATTGGATTGTTGTGGTTTTAGGGGTTTTTAGTGTTTTATGGTTTTTGGGTTTTTAGGCATTTTAGTGTCTTTTATGGGTTGTAAGATTTATTTTATTTTGTGTGTATATTGAAATTTTAGGGTATTTTAGTGTATTTAGGTGGGTTTGGATATTTTTTTATAGTTTTTGGTATTTTCCCCAGTCATTAGGGTTTTAATGTTTGTTATGGGGTCATAATACTTTTGGGGATCTAAGGGGTTTTAGATTTGTTTTGAGGATTTTGGTTTTAATGGTTTTTTAGGTATTGTAATTAGTTTTTCAAATAAATTTATAGTTTTAGGGGATTTTAGGATTTTTGGTATTTTATTATTTTTATGATTTTTGTTAAATTCTGTGGTGTTTTTTGGGATTTCATGGGTTTTGGGAATTTCTAGTGGGCTGAGTGTTTTTTTATATTTTTCTTATTTTTTTTGGGTTATAGGGATTTTAGTGTTTGAAGGTGAATTTGTTTTTAAAACTTTTATGGTTTTAATAATGTTTACTGGATTTCATAGATTTTCATGGGGTTTTTTTGGTTTTGAGGGGTATTATAGTTTTATGGTTTTTTAGGATTCTTACAGTTTTCTATGGGTTTGTTAGTGTTTTAATGATTTTATGGGGTCATAAGTTTAATTAGTGGATTTTATATATCTAACAGTTTAAGGCATTAGGTTTTTTAATGGTTATTATGGGTTTGGGGGTGTCTTGGACATTTTGTTTTTTTTTCAGATTTTTAATGGTTTTTATGGAATTTATATTTTTAGGGGTTTTTATATTTTTTGTGGTTTTAGGATTTATGATAAATTTTTGGCTGTTTTTGGGTTCTTATACATATTTTGGGTATTTTACAGGTTTTAGGATTTTTTGGGGTTTTAGTTCCGTTTAGAGTGTGTATGGTATTTTAGGGGATTTTGGGGAAATTTTTCAGTTTTAGGTGTTTTTTGAGGTTTTCATTGATTTTCTAAGGATTATATGTTTTTTATGATTTTTCTTTTATTTAAATTCATGTGGTTTTTTGGTTTCGAGGGGTTTTTAGAGGTTTTATGGTGTTTTAAGACGTTTTAGGGGTTTTATCGTTTTTATTATTTTTAAGGGTTTTTATAAAATTCTTGTTCTTTTTTGGTTTTAGGAGTCTGATTGTAGTTTTTAGTGGTTTTAGGATATTTTGGGTATTTTGCCTTTTCGGATTTTATTGGGTTTTTAAGGTTTTTTTGTGGTTTTTGGGTATTCAGTATATTTTAGGGTTTTTATATTCTTATGGGATTTTATGTTTTTTGGGGTTTTATGGTAATTTTTGGGGGTTCATGTTTTCTATGGTTTTATTAAGATTATAAGGGTTTAGGGGATTGAGATGTTTTTAAGGTGTTTTTTGGTTTTCTGTTAGTTTTTAGGGGGTTTTAGGGGATTTCATGGTTTTAAGGTTTTTAGATTTTATTACGTGTTCCGGAGGTTTTTAGGATTTTTTTGGATATTAGGGTGTTTTATGGTTTTTTAAGGTTTTGTTGTTATTATTTTTTATGGTTTTTGGGATCATTATTGTTTTAGTGTTTTTAGGTTTTTCCTTGTTTTTATTGTATTTAAACTCTTTTAGTTTTTAGGGACTTTTAGGGATTGGGGAATGATTTTTTATGGTTTATTGTGTTTTATGTATTTTATGTATTTTTAGGGTATTTTTGGGTAATTTAGGCTTTTAATTTTTTTTATTTTCATTTATTATTTTTTATTGGGTTTATGGGTTTTATGATTTTTAGGATTTTTAGGAACTATAGGGAATTTTATGTGTTTTTTTGATATTTATGGGTTTTTGGGTACTTTAGGGGTTTGATGGTCCTTAAAAGGTTTTTATTGTGAATGAGGATTTTTAGGATTTCTTTGATTTTACAAATGTGTTTACGATTTTATAGGGATTTAACAGTTTTTGGAGTTTCAGTTTTATATATATTTTAGTGTTTTATGGGTTTTTATGGATTTATATTTTTCAGTGTTTTTATGTTTTTTGTGGTGTTATTGTTTTTTAGGGATTTTATATTGTTTATGGTTTTATGTTTTTTTGATATATTTTTGTTTATTGTACTTTTGGTGAATTTTTATGTTTAAGTGTTTTAAATGTTTTATTTTCATTTATCTTTTTAGGGTTTTAATGGTATTTTAGAGTTTTTAGTTTTTTTTGGGTTTCAAGTTTTTAAGGGGTTTTATGTTTTTTTAGGGTTTTAGGGGTTCTGGGGGGGGCTTTAGGGTTATTTTTAGTTTTCATGGTTTTTAGGGTCTCATATGGATTTTTAGTTTCTGTTAGGAGTTTTTTAGACATTAATGATTGTTGGTGTCTTTTCCTATATTTATGCTCTAATATATATTTTAGTATTATTTGATTCATTGAGGTTTTTTGGGTCTATTTGTATATTTTTTGGTTTTTGAGATTTTCGTGTTTTTAATAGTATTTTATTACAATTATGGTATTTTCTGGGTTTTTAGTATAATTTACACTATTTAGGGTTTTGGCTCTTTTATTATTATTATGGGATCATGTCATTGATGTTTTTATTGTTTTAGTGTTTTTATTGTGTTTTTAGGGTTTAAGTTTTTTTAGTTGTTTTATTTTAGGGTTTTAGTGTTTTTAGGGTTTATAAGGGGTTTTTAAGTATTTAGGGTTTCAGTGTTTTTAGAGGCATCTAGGGATTTTTATCATTTTTATGGTCACTAATTGTTTCTAGGAAAATTATGGTTTTTTCTGTTTTTAGGGAGATTTATGGTTTTAGGTTTTTAGGGAAATTATGATTTTTATGGTTTTAGGGTGTTGTTAATTTGTAGTAATTTTTTTTGTGTTTTTAGTGTCTTTATGCATTTTGAGGGTTCCAATAAATAGTCATATTTTTATAGTTTTTTTATGGTTTCTATGGTTTTTAGTGTTTCCCACTTTTTAGATTTTTATTGGGTTTAGGGTTTTCTAGTTTATATTGATTTAATTATTTTAAGGGTTTTGGTTTTTTCTAGGGTTTCAAAGGGTTTTTTCTAGGGTTTAAATGGGTTTTTTAAGGTTTTTAGGGGTTTATGGCCTTCATGGGATTTATGTTTTAACATGGTTCTTTAGAGTTTTTGGAATTGTTAGTGATTTTTAATGTTATTAGGGGTTTTTTGTTTCTTATGGTTTTATTGGTTGATTTTGGGTTGTTTTGGATTTTAGAGTTTTGAGGGATTTTTACAATATATTTTTGGGTTATTATGTTTTTTATGGTTTTTAGGGTTTTTAAGGGGTTTCGGGTTTTCATGGTTCTAGTGTTTTTTATATTTTTAGGGGATTCATGTGGGTTTTTGTTTTTTTATATTTATTAGGTTTTTAGTTGTTTTATATATTTTTATTGTGTGTAAGGCTTTTATGTTAATTTACAGTTATTATAGGGTTTTCATGGTCTTTTAGTGCTTTGGGGTCTTTGGAGTTCTTTATGGATTATAGGGAATTTATGGGGTTTGCTGGATTTTTAGAGTTTTTATGGTTTACAAGTGTTTTAATGGTTATTAGGGTTCGATTAGGGGTTTTAAAATTTTTTATTGTATTTAAGGGGTTTTAGGGTTTTTTTGTTTTTATGGTTTGTTTAGTATTTTTTAGTTTTTTAGTCTTTTATGGTTTTTATTAATTTGAGTTTTTTTAGTTTTCTGGTGTTTGGTGGTGTTTGGTAGTGTTTGGGTTTTAGGGTTTTATATTTTTTTTGAGGTTTAGGGGTTTTAGTGTATTTATGGATTTTCATGTACTGTTGGTGTTATTTTTATTTTTAGTGCTTTTTAGGGGTTTTACAGTTTTACAGTTTGGTGGATTTTAGTGGGTTTAGGTGATTTTATATTTTCCTAGATTTTAACATTTTTTAGGGTTTTTAGTGCTTTCATAGGGGTTTTATGGTTTTAGTGTTTCTGATGTTTTTATAATTTTTAAGGGATTATGGTTTTTATGTGGTTTTTAAGGATTTTTGTATTGTTAATTGTTTTTTTTAATATTTAGGGTTTTTTGTTTTTATGGTTTTTAGAGATCATAGAAATTTTATTGGGTTTTCCTATCTTTGGATTTTTATAGGGTGTTGAGGTTATTCTAGAGTATGTTTTTGTAATTTTATGGTCTTTTAAATATTTTTTGTGTTTTTAGTGTTTTAGGGTATTTAATTGTTTTTAAATATTTTTTATGTTTTTTGTTGTCCAAATGGATTTTGGTTGGTTTCATATTTTTTAATGTTTTAAATGGTTGTATTGTTTTTTATGGTTTTATGTTTGTATGGAATTCTTAGGGTTTGAGGGGGTTTTATTGTCTGTAGGGATTTTATAGGATTTTTTTGGGTTTTTTTATTTTTTGAATTTAATGGGTTTTCAATTGGATTTTAATGGTTTTAGAGTTTGATGGGGTTTTTTGGATTTTAGTGTTTATTATGAGGTTTAATAGTTGTGGGGTTTTTAAGGGTTTTTATGTTTTTAGGGACATATTTAATGCATTATACGGGTTCTGTAGGCTATTTTTGTATTTGGCGAGGATATGATTTGTAGGGGGGAAGGGTGTTTGGGTACTTTTTTGGGTTCTAGGTTTTTTATTCGTTTTAATGTTATTTTTTTAATTTTGAGTTATAGGGTTATTTTTTTAAAGGTGTTACTATTTTCCGGGATTTTAGGATTTTCTTGGGTTTTATGGTTTATTAGGTGTTTTAGGGTATTTTGGGGTTATTTTAGTTTGGTAATTTTTTAGTTTTTTGATGGGTTTTTAGGTTTCTGTGTTTCTATTAGGGTTATTAGGTTTTTGAAGAGGTTTTAGCAATTTGAAGGTTTTTAGGGGCATAAGGTTTTTGAAGGGTTTTATAGGATATTAGTGGTTTTAATGTTATTTAATGGGATTTTATGGGTTTTATTGTTTTTTACGTTTTTTATGGTTTTCTTAGGTTTTCTTATGTTTTTTAATGTTTTAATGATATTGAATGGGTTTTTAAGGGTTTAGAGGATTTATGAGATTGAGAGTATTAAGGGTATTTTTTGTTTTATGAATTTTTAACTATTTTTGGTAATTTTAAGGGGTTTTGTAATTTATTATGTGTTATTGTTTTTTGGATGTCTTATCATATTAGGTTATTTTATGGTTCTTACTTATTTTTTGGGGTTTGTATTGTTTTGATGGGTTTTTAGTGTTTTTATGGGTTTTAGTGTTTTTTCTCTATTTTTAAGAGTTTTCATAGAGATTTAAGCTAAATAGAGAGTTTTAAGTTGGATAATTGTTTTAGTGTATTTTAGGTTTATTAAGGTTTTTGGGGTCATGTATGGTTTTTAGTTTTTTTTGTCCTTTTAGTGTTTTTATTAATTTTTGGTTTTTTAAGGATTAGGTTGTAAAAAAAATATTATGGTGTTTTATGGGTTTTATAATATTTATGATTTTTTATGGATATTTATAGTTTTTGGGTTTTTTAAGGTTTTTCGGGATTTTAATTATGTTCTAGGGTTTTTAGGGGTGGTTAAGGGATTTAGCAGTTTTTACTGGGTTTTCAGGTTTTTAGGCGTTCAAGATTTTTATGGGTATTAGGGTTTGTTAACGTTTTTATGGTATTATAAGGTGTCGTAAAATTTTAGGTATTTTTTGGGTTTCAAGGTAATTTTTAGAGTTTTAGGATTTTTTAAGATTATTTTGGGGTTTTTTTGTTTTTAAGGTTATAGTGGGTTTTTAGGATGTTTAGGGTACATTTGGATTTTAGGGTTTTTAGTGGTTTGGTGTTTTTTATTTTTTAGGGGGTTTTAGATTTATTATGGTTCATATATGTTTTTGTTTATTTCTTATGTATTTTATGTATTTTTAATCTTTTAAATTTTTTGGGTGTTTTAGTATTTATAAGGCGGTTTTTAAAAAAAAATATAGCTTTTAGGGTTTTAATGTTTTTTAGTGTTTTTAGGGTTTTTTTTATTTTTAGTAATTAGGTGTTTAGTTTTTTTAATCTATATTAGTTATGTTTTTGGTTTTCTATGATTTTTTAGGATTTTTTAGTGGTTGTAGGGATTTAATCATTTTCTAATGTTTTAGGGATTTTGTTGTTTTAGGGGTTTTAGGGTTCTTATGGGTTTTTATTTTTTTAAGGATTTTGTGTTTTTGTATTGTATTTATCAGTTTAGGGTTTTAGGGGTTTATAGGGGGTTTAATATATTTTAGGTATTTTATAGGTTTTATGGTATTTAGTGTTTATAGTTCCATTCATCATTTTTAGGGTTTTAGGTTCAAATAGGGGTTTTTAGGGTTTTTATGGTTATTAGGAATTTTAGTGGAATTTTTGGTTTTAGGGTTCTTATGTTCTTTTATGAATATTAAGGGTGTTTAAGGGGTTATATGGGTTTTCTATGTTTTCTCATTGGTTTTTTATATATTTAGGGTCTTATATGGTTTTCTATGGTTTTTGGGGTCTTTTATAATTTTTAGGGTATTTTGGGGTTTTTAGTGTTTTGGTTCATTTATGATTTTATTGGTTTTTATGTTCCTTTATTGGTTTAGGGATATTTTAGTGGTTTTAACAGATTTTGGGCCTCATATGGTTTTTGGGGTCCATTAGTTGTTTTAGAATCGTTTTTGGGAATTTAGGATCTTTTTCGGTTTTCAGTGTTTTAGTATGTTTTTAAATTTTTTGTGTGTCTTTTATTAGTTTTTAATGTTTTTGGGTCCTTTCTGGATTATAGGGATTTAGGTTATTTTAGTGGTCTTATGGGTTTTGGTGTTTTAGGATTTGTTTTGGTTTTGGTGAGTCATTTTTGGATTTTGAGTGTTTTATGTGTGTTTTTTGGTTATTAGGGTTTTAATGTTTTTTGAGCTCATTGGACTTTCATGGTCCTTTATAGTTTGATGGATTTTATCATTTTTTATATTAATTAGTTTTTAGGTTAGTTTTAATGTATTTAGGGTTTTATGTTTTTTTTTCAATTTTTAGGGTTTTTTGGATTTTTTGGGGTTTTAGGGTTTCAATTTTTTTAGGGTTTTATGGGATTTATGGGATTTAAGGGATTTTAGTGTTTTTGGATTTTATGGGTGTTAATTTTTTTTTATCATTTTTAGTGATTTTATTTTTTTAGTGATTGTTATGGTTTTTTGAGTTTTTTGGGTTTTTAGCGGTGTTTAGGGATTTTAGGATTTTTAGGATTTTCTATTGTCTTAGAATTATAGGGGATTTAAGGGTAGTTTTAGAGTGATAATAGGGTTTTAATTGTTTTTAGTGTTTTTATTGTTTTTATTGTTTTTAGGATTTTGTGTTTTGGGGGGATTTTGGGGGTTCATGTTGTTTTAGGTCATTTAGTTTTTTTATCATTTTTATGGGGTTTTAGAGGGTGTAATGGTTTGTATTTTTTCAATGTTTTCATGAATTTTTAATGGTTTATGGAATTTTTGTGGTTATATTGGTATTTTACTATTTTATGTTGTTTCTACAGGATTTAGTGGTTTTAAATTTTTTTGTGCATCTTTGATATTTTAGGATTTCTTTATATTTTATAGGATTTTTATTGATTATATTGTTTTTGGGGTTTTTTGTGTCATATTAATATTTTATGAGTTTTAGGGATTTTTATGATTATAGTGGGTTTTAGGGTGTTTTAGGGGTTATATGTTTGCTAGGTTTTTTTATGGTTGCTTTAAGGGCGGTATGGTGTTTAGGGGTATCTAGGTTCTTTTAGGGTATCTAAAATCTTTTTTATGGTCTTATATTGTTTGGGGGGGTTTTGGGTGCATTATGGTTTTTAGGTCATTTAGGGTTTTTTTAGGGTTTTTGTGGTTTTATCATTTTTAGGGTTTTTATGGATCATATAAATTGAGGATTTCTGTTGTTTTGAGAGATTTTTTCAAAACATTAATGGTTTTCGGGGTTTCTCAGTTTTTAGGGTTTTCATGTTTTATTTTATTTTATGGTTTGTAGTGTTTTATTCAGATTTTAAGGGGGTTTGGGGGTTTTAGGGTCATTATAGGGTTTATTGGTTTTAGTGTTTTTAAAAGGTTTTTAGGGTTTACTGGTTTTTCGAGAATTTTGGGTTTTTAGGGTTTTATGGATTTCTAGATGCTTTAAGATTTTTAGGGGTTTTGGTGGTTTATAGGATAGTAAGGGGTATTTATCATTTTAATGGGTTATTGGGTTTTTTATTTAGGATTTATGTAGTTTTAATAATTTAGGGAAATTCAGTATTGCTTTAGGATTTATAATTTTTTTAGTGTTTTTAAGGATTTTAGTGTCACGTAGTCGTTTTGGGGGTTCGTGGGACTTAATGGTGTTTTAGGGTATTTAGGGGTTTTTAGGTTTTCAATTGTTTTTTATGGTTTTAAGGAATTTAAGTATTTATTTTTTATTTTACGTTTTTAGGTGTTTTACAAACATTTAGGGGTTTTAATGTCTTTAAGGATTTTATTATCTTTATGGGTTTTTAGATTTTATGGTTTTTCATGTTTTTAAATCTTTTGAGGGTTTGGTTTTGATTTTTATGTGGTCTTTATGGGATTTAGTTGTCTATATGGGTATATTGGGTTTTAATGGTATGATGGATTTATGGGTTTTGTTAGATTTTATTTGTGTATCTTTAGAGACTTTAAGGATTTTATATGTTTTTAGGTAATGTTTATTTAATATTTCTAGTGGTTTTCTGTGTTTTAAGGAATTTTACGAATTTTAGGGTTTTAGGGTTTTTAGGGGTTAAATGTTTTTGGGTTTTTTTGGGTTTTAATGGTTTAGGGAAATTTTCTCTACTTTAGTAGGGTTTTTATGATTTTTTTGTTTTTTGGGTTTTTTGGGTTTTTAGTGGTTTTAGGTGTTCATGAATTTTAGGGTTTTAGGGTTTTAGTGTCGTTATATTTTTTATGGTTTTAACATTTTTATGAGATTTTTTTGGTTTTTAGGGGTTTTTAGAGTTTTTATATATTTTGGGTTTTTTAGGTTTAAGGGGTCAGTGTTTATTTTGGGGTTTTTGGGTTTTATGTGTCTTTTAGGGGTTTTAGTGGGTTTTAGGGGTATCTAGGGTGATTATAGTTTTTTTCAAAGCCTTTTTAGTGTTTTAAATGTATTTATTAGGTTTTTATTGATTATGAGGTTTTATGGTTCTATGGTTTCTTATGGTTCTTTTAGATTACTTTGGTTTTTAGTGTTTTTTGTGTTTTTTGGGGAGTTTACACTTTTTAGGCATTTGTAGGATTATTTAATAGTTTTTAGTGTGTATTAGGGTTCTTATAGAAAAATTTAGGGTTCATTTAGGGGTTTTATGGTTCTTGAATTGTTTATTGGGTTAAGGTATTTTTAATGTTTTTCATTTTTATTTCTAGTTTTTTGGGTTTTATTGTTTTTTGGGGTTTTACATTTTGTTTAGTTTCCAGCAGCCATAAGATTATTCAAGGACATTAATTCTTTTGGATTTTTATTGTCTAGTAATAGTTTTAGGTGTTTTAGGTTTTTTATCATTTTAGTTACGTTAATTGGGAAAATGGTATTTGTTTCTGTTTTTGGGGATTAATGGCCTTTTAGGGGCTTTTTGTTTTTATTGTTTTTTGGGTATTTAGTGATTTTTATGGATTTTTATTTGTTTTTTAGCATTTTATGTTTTTTAGGGTTTTAGGGGGGTTACATTTCTACGAGTGTATGTTTTTTAGGTTGTTTTATAATTTATTGGATTTTTATGTTTTTTGTATTTTACGGATTTTAAGGGGTTTTGAAATTTTGTGGTTTTTTGGATATAGGGTTTTTTTGGAAGTTAGGGTTTGGGGGGATTTTAGGACTCTCTGGTTTGTTTTAAGGTTTTTATGGTTTATAGAGATTTTAATGATTTTAGTGTGAATTAGGTACATATAGGGTCTTATAGGGTAATTTAGGGTACTTCAAGGTTTTTATTGAATTGGGGGGGGGGGGGTTATATTTTCTTCCTATTATATTGATTTATTGGATTTAATGATTTTGGATTGGTTTTTAGGGATTATTGGTTTCTTATTTTTTATGTTTTTTGATTTTTATCTATTGTTTCATTGTGATTTTATTTTTTTAAGGTTATATGTGGTTTTTAGGGTTTATAATGAATTTTAGGGTTGTTTATGGTATTTTTAGTGGTTAAGTGTCGTTAGGGTTTTATCGCTTCTTTTTTTTAATGGGGTTTATAGATTTTTTGGGTCTTAGGTTTTTAAGGGTTGTAGGGTTTTTTAGGGTTAGTGGTTTTTTAGGATTTGATAGGTTTTTGGGGTATTATATCATTTTATTAGTTTTTAATGACTTTTAGGGTGTTTTTTGGTTTTTATGATCATTTTAGGGGTTTTAGTATATTTAGGGTTTTTTAGGTTTTTTGTTTCTGTTTTTTTTTTGTTCTTTTAGTTTTTATGGATTTTATGGATATTAATTGAATTTTGATAATTTTTAAGGATTTTTGGGTGTTTTTATGTTTTTATGATTTTTTGGGATTTTTTATGGGCTTTTAAATTTTTAAGGTTTTAAGGGATATTAGGGTTCCAATGTGTTTTATAGGGTTTAAATGGTTTTTTGGGGACTTTTAAAGTTGATAGGTGTTTTAAGGTATTTTAGGGATTTTATAGGGCATTAGTTCCATTACCAATTTTAAAGTGTTTTTTTATTTTTTTGTGTTTTAGTGAGGCTTAAGATATTTATAGTTTTAGGGTTTAAATGTTTTTAAATTCCTTTTAAGGGAATTAGTGTTTTTTGTTATCATTTAGTGTTTATTTTATAGGGTTTAGGGTGTAGGTTTTAGGTTTTATGGTGTATGGTTTATAGCATAGATTTCAGGTTTATGGATCAGGGTGAAAGGTATAGGGTTTACTGAGTGCGGTTCATAGTTTAGAGTGTATAGTACAGTGTTTCCATTGCACATTTTAGGGATTATAGAGTAGAGTATATGGTTTAATGTATAAAATTTTCAGTTTAGGGTGTAGGGTATAGGGTTTACATGAAGGATTCATTGATTTGGGTGAATGTTATAGGGCTAACAATATATTTCTACAATTTTTTATGTTTTTATAACTTATAGGGTATTACGGGTTTTGGGGGTTTAGGGTTTTTATCATTTTAAGGTTATTTTAAAATTTTAGGTGTTTTTTTGTTAAAAAATATTATGGTTTTGAGGTGTTTTAGGGTTATAGGGGTTAATTTTTCATTTATAGTTTTATGGTTTTGGGGGGTTTTTGAAACTTTGAGAGTTTTTAGTGTTTTTATTAATTTTAAGGGGTTTAGAAGGTTATTACATTTTTTTATTGTTTTTTCATTTTAATACTTTTTAGGTTTTTTGGGGTCTAAGGGTCTTTAAGAAGAATCCGGGTCTTTGGGATTTTTCATTTTGTCAGGTTTTTTTCTATTTTAATGGTTTTAGGTTTTATAATTTATTTAGGAGTTTTAATTATTTTTATTGTTTTTAAAAAAATTAGTATATTTAGTGTTTTAGGGGTTTTAATGTCTTTTATTTGTTTTTAGGGTTTTAGGGTCTTTTCGGTGTGTAGGGATTTTATAGTCCTTTAGGATTTTTTGTTTCTTAGTTTTTTTATTTTTTCAGGTCCTTTAGGGTTTTTGAAAATTATTTAGAGTCCATTTAGATTTTTATTGTATTTTTGGGTCTTTTGGGTATTTAGTTCCTATTAGGGTTTTCAGGGTCCTTGGTGTTAATTTGTATTTTAGGGTCTTTATTTTTTATGGGGGTTTTTGGTTTTTTTTATTCATTTATGGTAATGAAGGATTTTATAGTCTTATTGTTTTTGGGGGGTTTATACTCTTTTTTTATCTTTTAAGGTGGTTTAGATTTTTTAGTATTTTTAGGGGTTTTGTTGGGTTTTAGGATTTTTTTTTGGGATTTAAGGGTTTTTAGAGTCCTATAATGGTTTTAGGATCCTTTTAGGTTTTAATGTTTTTATTGGTTTTAGAGTATTTTGAAATTTTAGTTTTTTATGATTTATAATGGTTTTAGGGATTTTTATGTGGTTTAATGTGATTTATGGTTCTTTAGATTCTATAATTTTTTTGGGGGTTTTAGTGGATTTAGGTTCTTTAATCATTTTTATATTGTAGGGGTTTTATTGGATTATGGTTTTAGGTGGTTTTGTTTTTTATAGTTTCAATGTATTTTTAGTTTTTTTAGTGTTTAATGTGTTTTAATGTGTCCTGAATAATTTTTTAGGTTTATATGATTTTATTGGGTTTTAAGGGTTTTAAAATTTTTTGGGTTTTCTAATGGTTATTAGGATTTATTATGGTTTTGGGGTTTTAGAATTGTTTAGGGTTGTTTTAGGATATTTATGGGTTTTAGGACTTTTATTGTTATTTTATAGAATATAGAGGTTCTAGAGTTTTTAGGGATTTTACTGATGTTATGACTATTTATATTTTTTTGGTTTATTACATTTTTTTAGCGATTTTAGAGGATTTTTTTAGGATTTTTGGGTGTATATTGGTTTTATCTTATTTTGGGGATTATAGTGTGTTTTAAAATATTTATATTTTTTTCTGGTACATCGACTTTTAGGGGTTTTTATGGGTTTTGGGTTTTTAGGATTTGTAGGTTTTTTTTGGAATTGTATGGTTTTTGTGGTGTTATGGTTTCTTGTATTTTTAGGGATTTTTTGGGTTTATTGGGTTTTAGGATGCTTAATATTTTTAGTTTTTGTTGGGATTTTTGGGGATTTGGGGGTTCTATAGGGTTTAGGGTTTTTATCAGCATTATGGTGTTTTTTAGTTTCTTTGGGTTTTAGGGATTTTAGTGGATTTTTAGTGTTTTAAGGGGTATAAGGATTTTTATTTTTGTAGTGGGGTTTCATGACATTTTATGGTGTTTTATGTTTTTGAATATTGTTAGGGTTTTTTTGTTTTATATGATTTCTGAAGATTTTGGTTTTTTGGGTTTTGTTATGGTTTATTGGCTTTTTTCGGGTTCTAGTGTCTTTAGGGTTTTTTATGGTTTAAGGTTATTTTAAATTTTTAGTTGGTTTTATTGTCTTATAATGAAATTTATGTTGTTAATTTTTTTATATTTTTATGTTATTTATTGTCTTTTAGGGTATTTTAGGGGTTTTTTGGGTTTTTTGGGCCTTGTAGGCATTTTATGGGGTTTCATTGTTTCATAGGGTTTAAAGGGTTTTTAGGATCTTTTAGGGTCCTAGGGTTTTTATGTCATTTTAGGGTATTCTAAGGATTTTAGTATCCCTGAGGTATTTTAGTTGTTTTTTAATTTCTTCATGTGTTTTATGGTTTATAGGGACCTTTATGGTTATTTAGGGTTTATGGTCCTTTATGGATGTTATGGTCTTTTATGTTTCTCTTTGGGTATTTAGGATAATTTTGAATTTTATGGGATTTAGGGGAATTAGGTTCATTTAGTTTTTTAGTGTATTTATATTCTTTTTATGTCATCTTATGACCTTTTATGGTTTTTAAGATTGTCAGCATCGTTTAGTGTTTTTATTAATTTACGGGTGTTTAGGGTTTTAGGATTTTTTTTATTTTTGGGCTTAGGGTGTGGTTCATAGTTTTTGTTTTCTTTTTGGATTTTAGGATTTTAAGTATTTTAGGGTCATTTAGGTATTTTTTTAATTTTAAGAGTCTTGGGATTTTTAGGGGATATTCAATTTTTTATGGTATTTACAGTTTTAAGGGTTCTCTTTTTTTATATTTTTCAGGATTTTTATGGTTTTTAGGGTCTTTTAGTGTGTTTAAAGTGTTTTTATGGTTTTTAGGTGTATAATTATTTTATGGTCTTAATTATATTTTATTATTTTTAAGGTCATTCAGTTTTTTTAAATATTTTTATGGTTTTTTGCTATTTTATAGATTTCATGTTTTTAATGGTTTTATTGGGTTTTAGGGGTTTTATGAGGGTTTTAGAGTATGTAAGGATTTAGGTTTTTTAGTTTTTAGTGTTTTAATTGTTTTACGTTGTTTTAATTGTTTTTAGTGTATTTAGGGGATTTTTACTATTTTGGAATTTCTTGGATTTTAGTATATTTAAGGTTTCTTTTTTTAGCAGTCTTATTATTTTTTGGGTTGTTAGGGGGTTTAGGATTTTTATGAATTTATTAGGGGTTATAGGGTTTTACTATTTTCTATACATTTTATGTTTTTATGTTTTTTGGATTTTGTGTTTTTTAGGATTGTATTAGTATTTTAAGGGTTTTGGGGGATTTTTAGTGTTTTCAAGATTTTAGGGTTTTTATTGTTTTGGAGGTTTTAGGGTTTTTCATGGTTTTATTCACTTATAGTGTTTTTGTTAGTTATTAATATTTTAGTAGAGTTTTTTGGGGGTTTATATGTTTTAGAGGTTCTATACTTTTATAAGTATTTCAGAAATGTTGGGGGTTTTTATGGGTTTTAATGGTTTTTGGGTTTTATAGTCATTAAGTGGTTTAAGGGTGGTTTTTAGGGGGCGTAAGTGTCTTTTATTTTTTATGAATTTGTTGATAATTTTATGATTATTTTACTGTCTTTATGGGTTCCATGGTTTTTATTTTTATGCTATTTTTTAGTATTTTAGTTTTTTTAGGTTATTTAGGGATTGTAGGGGTTTCAAGGGATTTTTTTTGGGTTTTTAGAGTTTTTGGGGTTTTTAAATGTTTTTTGGATCATGGACAATTTTATGGGGGTTTTTTTTAAAGATTTAAAATAATTTTTACAATTTTATAGTTTTTTAATGTTTATAGTGTCTTTTAAGGGGTCTTATAGTTTTTAGGGTCTATTTCGGGGATTTGGGTTTGGTAGGTATTTTATTTTTTAGAAGGGTATTTAGGTTGTTTTAGGTAATTTTTGGGTTTTGTATTGTTTTTATTAGTTTTGGGGTTATTGGGGGTTATGTGGGGATTTACATTTTATGGGCGTTTTACATTATTTAGGATAATTTGTGTTTTTATGTATTTAATATAGGATTTTAGTGATTTTTAGTATTTTAGATGTGTTTTATGGGATTTTCGGCTTTTAGTGGAGTTTAGTATTTTGGATTTTTTTAGACTTTTTAGGGATTATTTTGATTTTATTGGTTTTAAAGGTAATATAGTTATTCTTATGGATTTTAGGATTTTTAGAATTTGTAAGTGTTTTTTAAAAGTTTTAGGTTTCATTATGATTTTTCATGGTTTTTTTGTTTTTGTGTTTCTTAGGTTTTTTTTGATTTTTTACGTTTTATCATCGATTTTATAATATTTATGTGTTTATAGTGTCTCTAGATAATTTTAATTTAATGGATATTAAGGTTCTTGGTGTTCTCTAGATTTCAAGTTATTTTTTTATTTTGAAGGGATATTTAAAATCATATATTATTTTTACAATTTTTTGGGTTTTTAGGGAGTTTAGTGTTTGTTAGTGTGTATTGGGTTTTTTGAATTTTTATAGTTTTATGCTTTTAAGACATTTTAGTGTTTTATAGTATTTTAGAGTTTTTCATGCATTTTTGGTTTTTATAGGTTTTTAATAGTTTCTTGGTTTTAAGGGATTTTAGTATTTTTAGATTTTTTAGGTTATTTAAGGTTTTTAGGTTTTTATGGGTCTATTAGGTTTTTTATGGTTTTAGGGTTTTTTATTATCAGTAGGTTTTGGGATTTTTTTTATTTTTTAAATGACATTTGGGAGTTTTGGGTATTTATGGTCTTTGGGGGTTTTTAGGGGTTTTAGGGACTTTTAGGGCTATAATGTCCTTTATGCTTTATAGTGGTTGTAGGGTACTTCATGGTATATAGCATCCTTTAGGGGTTTTTAGGTTTTTGGCTCATTTGGGGATTTTAGATTCATTTAGGAATTTTAGGGGTTTTCGGGTCCTTCAGGATTTTTAGAGGGTTTTTAAGGGACTTTGATTCAATTTTTAGGTTTTTTGTGTCCTTCAAATTTTTAATCTTTTTAGGATATATATGGGTTTTTCAAATAATTTTTAGTTTTTTAGGATTTTAGGGTCACTTATTGGTTTTATGGGGTTTTAGGGTTTTTATGGGGTTCATAGGGTTTTATGGTTATTAGGGTATTGGGGGGTTCAATTGTATTTTTGTTTTTTTATTTAATTTAGTTTTTTGAAGGGTATTTATTGTTTCATTGGTTTTAAGGGTTTGTGGTGTTTTATTAGTTTATTAGGGTCCTTTTGTGTTTTTATGGGTTTTAGAGTAAGTTGTTGTTGATATGTTCTTTTGTTCATTAAAGTTTGTTATGGTGTTTATATTTATATGGATTTTATGTTATTTATATGTTATCAGTATTTTTTATAGTTATAGTGGTATTTACAGTTTTTAGGGGATTTATGGTTTTTATGGGTTTTTTGATTTATTTTCATATTTTATGGTTTTGAATGGTTTTAGAGTTTTAGGTGTTTAGTTTTTTAGTTCTTTTTAATTATTTCCGATTTCAGGGTTTTAATGATATTTTAGGGATTTTTTGGGTTTTTATGATTGTTTTATCATTTATTATTTATTAATAGAGTTAGTTTATGGTTTTCAGATACTTTTATTGATGAATTAGTGGGGTTTAGAGGGGTTTTTTTGGGTTTTTGTGGTTTTAGGGGTTTCATTTTTTCATAGGGTCCTTAAGGATTTTTTATCTGTAGTTTTTTCGTTTTTAGTGTGATTGAGGATGTTTAGGGTATTTTAGTAATTTTATGGGGTTTTATGATCATTTAATGATTTGGTGTTTTTAGATTCATTCAAGGGAGTTAGGTGTTTTTGTTCTTTTAGGGTTTTGGGGGTTTTTTTATATTTATTTGATTTTTATGGTCTTCAGGGTCATTTATGGGATTTATGTCTTTCTCAGGGTTTTATAGAGTTTATCAATTTTAGGTTCTTAGGATTATAAGGGGTTATATGATTTTTTGATGTTATAAGGGTTTTTAGGGGGTGGGGTTTATTTTTTTATGGGTTTTATGGGATTTCTAGTGTTTTACGGTTTATTTAGAATTTAGAGATTTTCAGGCACCCTTAAGCTATTTATGTTTTCCATGGTTATTCGGTTTTTAGAAGTTTTCAAGGTTTTAGGGGTTTTTTATGGGTTTTTAGTTTTTTTGTGGATTATTAACTTTTTTAGAATATTTAGCTGTTATGTATTTTAGAGGTTTAAATGTGTTTCATTTTTTTATGATTTCTATTATTTTTATGGATTTTTGTTGGTTTAATGTTTTTAGGGTTTTAGATCATTGTAAGTTTTTAAGTATTTTATGTCATTTTATAGTTCTAATTTTATATTTTCATTTTAGGGGTTTTAGGTTTTTTAGGTGGGGTTTAGTGTTTTTACTGTGTTATTGGGGGTGTGTTAGTGGGTTTTATATTTTTTGGGGGTTTATGGATATTATGGTTTATAAGGTATATGTTTGGTTTTAGAGTTTTTGTAATTTTCAACATATTTTCACAGTTTTTTGGGTTTTATTGGTTTTTAATGATTTCTGGGGGTTTGGGGGGTTTATGTGAATTTTTACTGTTTTAAGGGGTTTTTAATTTTTTATTATTTATAGTGGTTTAATGGTTTTTTGTTATAGGTGTTTTGGGGGACATTTATGATATATTAATTTTCTTTAGGCACTTCTTAGGGTTTTATGTTTTTTACAGGTTTTATGTCTTTTATGGTATTTAGGTGTTTTAATTTGTGTTAAGGGTTTTTACGGTTTTATGGTTCTATGTGAATTATATTGTTTTTAGTGTATTACTGATTTTTTTAGGGTTTTTAGGGTTGTCTATGTTTTTTAGGTATATTTAGAGTTTTTAGGGATATTTAGTATTTATAGACATTTTTTGTGATTTTTAATGTTTTTTTAGTTTCTGGTGTTTCAGAGTTTTTATATTTTTTAGATTTTTCAAGGTTTTTATGGGTTCTAGGATCTTTTAGTTTTTTAATATTTTTTAGGTTCCTCTTGGTATTTAAGGGGTTTTACGGTATTTTTGGTTTTTAGTAACTTTAGGGACTTACTAGTGTATTTTATGGGTTTTAGATTCTTTTTAATTTTTTATGGTGTTATGATTTCTTTTAGGTTTTAGGTACATTTTTCTTGATTTCATGAGTTTTTTATTTTATTTTAAGGGTTTTAGTGATTTTTTTGTATTTTTTTGGGATTTAGGTTTTTTTTGTCTGAGGGATTTTTCAGTTTTTGGGGGCCCTTTTGGTATTTTTAGGGATTTAGGGGTGTTTGGGTTTTTAGGGTTTTTAGGGGTTTTATAGGTTTTTTTGGTTCATAAGGAATTATAGTGGTTTGGGTGGGGGGGGGGGGGGTATGTTATTTCTTTAGGTTTTAGAATTTTTACGGATTTAGGTTTTTTTTTGTTTTTTGGAATATTTTATATGTTTATGGGGTTTTTAGTGTTTTTATTGTTTTTAATGCTTTTTAGGGGGTTTTAGTGCCATTTAGGTTATTTTGGGGCTTTTAGTTTATTTTAATGTGTTTACAGTATTTTATTGATTTATGGTCTCTTGGGGTTTTTATATTTTTTGGGGGATTTATTGTTTTTTTTTAGTTTATTAATTTTTTTGGGTATTTTCTGGTTTTAGGGATTTAATGGGGTTTTAGAGTTTTTATAGTTTTGGTGTTTTTATTTTTTAAGGATTTTGTGATTTTTTGAGTTTTTAGGTGTTTTGAGTTTTTAGGGGTTTTAGTTAATTTTAATGGAGTTTCAGGTTCTTTTTATGTTTCTAGTGGGTGAAGGGGTTTTAGGATATTTATAGTTTTTAGGAATTTTTAGGGTTTTAGGGTTTTCTGGGGTTTTCAGTTTTGTGTGTTTTTTTTTGGAAATTTTGAGTTTTCAAGTTTTTTAGACGATTTAGGATCTTTAGGGTTTTAATGGTATTTAGGATTTTTAGAAAATTAAATGTCTCATAGTGGACTTAGTGTCTTTTCTGTTTTTATTGTTTTTTATGGTTTTTATAGTGTTTTGGGGTTTTTGGTTCTTTTCATGGTTTTTAGTTTTTTTTGGTTTATTGGTTTTTTAGGGTCATTTTAGGGGTTGTGGTTTTTTCTATTTTTTGGGGTTTTTTTGTTTAATTAATATTATTAGAGTTTTTAGTGGATTTAAGGCGATTATAAGTATTAGAGGAATTATATTTTTTAATGGTTTTAGTTTTTTATGGTTTTTTTGGGTTTGTTGGGTTTCATAGGGTTTTATGGATTTTAACGATTTTTAGGTGTTTTTAGAGGCTTATGATCATGTAGTAGGATTTAGTGTTTTTATGCTCTATTACAGTTTTTATTTGTTTTTAGGGTTCATATGGTTTTAGGGGGTTTTATATTATTTTTTTGTATTTATTGTGTAACGGGTTTTTATAGTATTTTAGGGTTTTTATGTTATTTTATTGTATTTTAGAGATTTTTAGGGTCTTGAGTTCTTGCTTAAGGTTTTATGTGGTTGGGTACATGAATTAAGGATTATGGTTTATTTTTTAAGTAGGGTTTAATGTTTAGTGTGTAGGGTGTAGTTTTTAGGGATTAGGGTTTGTGATTATAGTGTAGTGTATATGGTTTATGGTGTCGGTTTTTATACTTAGTGTTTACTATATAGAGATTTAGGTTTAGGGTTTTTGTTTTGGGGTGTAGGGAATGAGGGATAGAGAGTTCGGTTTAGGATTTCGGTCCTAGGGTGTTGAGTATAAGGTTTTGGATTTTTTAGTATTTTTATGTTTTTTTGAGTTCATGTAATTTTATTTTTGTTTTATGGGTTTTTACAATTTTTTGAGTATTTAATGAACATTAGTGATTTCAATCAGATTTATGAGTTTTTGATTTCATAGGGGGATTTTTCATGTTTTGATCATTTTTAGGGTTATTTTGTTGTCTTGATTTTTACGGGTATTTCGTGTTTTTAGGTGTTTTAATGGTTTTAATGATTTTATGGGCTTTTAGTTTTTTAGGGTTTCAAGGGTTTTTAGGGTGTTTGGGGTTTTTGTGTTTTTAATGTTCTTTGTTCTATTGAATTTTTACAGGGATTTAGGGGATTTTAGGGGTTTTATAGTTTCTAGGGCTTTTAGGTTTCTTTAGGTTTGGTGGTTTTTAGTGTTTTTAAGGATTTAGGGGTATTATGTTTTTTTGTTTATACCTGTTTTTAGTAGTTTTGATTTTTTTGTTAACATTTATAGTTTGAAATGGTTTTTATATTTTTTTAGATTCCGTTGTGTTTTTGGGTGTTAAAGGGTTATATGGTTTTTAAGGTTTTTTATGGTCTTTCAATGCCTTTTAGTGGTTGATACTATTTTATATGATTTCTGGGATATTTAGTTTTATAGTGTATTTTATGTTTCTCTTGGGTTTTTAGGGTCTGTAGGTTTTTAGGGTTTGTTATGGTTTTTAAGGGTTTAGGATTTTTTGTTGGTTTTATGGGTTTTTTTGTCTTTTAATGGGTTTTAGGATTTTTATGGTTTTTAGGTTATTTTAAGTGTATTGGACTTTTATGGTCTTTTAGGGTTTTATGTTTTGTATGTTCTTTTATGATTTTTTAATATTTTATAGGGTCTTAGGGTTGTTAGAGATTTTTAGGGGCCATTGGTAGGTTATTTAATTGTTTTTAGAGTCTTTTAGGTATTTTTAGTGTATTTTAGGTTCTTTTAGGGATTTCGGATATTTATGGTCATTTATGGGTTTGTTGGTATTTATAGTAATTTGGTATTTTCCGGGGTTTTATGGTCTAATAGTGGTTTTATGTGAATTTATGGGTTTTTTTTTTGGTATTATGGGGTTTTAGGGTATTTTAGGGGGGTTTACGGTTTTTATGGACATTATGGGATTTTAGGGGTTTCACAGTCTTTATGGGATTTAGTGTTTTTTAGGGTTCTAGGGATTTTTGGTGGTTTTAGGGTCTTTATGAATTTTTTATTTTTAGGGTTTTCAGTATTTTCTTGGTATTTTGTTTGTTTTTATGAAATTTTGGGTTTTTAGATTCCTTAAGGTATGTGGAGGGATATAATGGGTATTAGTATTCTAAAGTGTTATTAATAGTTTTTACGAGTTTTAGATGGATTTTTTAGGGGTTTTTTCGTTTTTGGGGGTTTTTAGTGTTCAAAGGGGGTTTTTAGTTTTTTTTTTGGGTTTTAGGGTTTATTTATTATTTCGTGTTTTTATATGTATTTTGGTTTTCTATGATTTTAAAGAATGTTTTTGGATTTATTTTGTTTTTAGGGTGATTTATTATTATTTTCAGTTTTATTTGATTTTAAGGTATTTAGGGTTTTTGGGGTTTTTATGTTCTTCTAGGGGGTTTTATGGTTTGGGGTTTTTACTGTATCCTGGGTATTTTAGGGTTTATAGATTTGTTATGGTTATTTAGCATTTTAATTATTTTTAGGGTCATTAATAGTATTAGGGTCTTCTTGATTGTTTATAGGGGTGGTCAGGTTTTCTTAGTGGTTTCTAATATTTTTATGCTGTTTTGTGGGGTTTTAAGGTATTTTATTTCCAATTTAGTGTATTCAATGATTTTTTGTTTTTCATGGGTTTTAGGGGTTTTAAGTGTTTTAGGATTTAAATGGGTTTTAGCTTATTTTGTGCATATTTATGGATATAAATGTATTTATGTTTTTTGGGATATTAGTGGATTTTTAAGGTTTTAGTGTTGTTATGGTTTTAAGGTTTTAAAGGTTTATTTAGGTGTTTTGGGGATTTTGGGTGTTTTTTGTTTTATATTATTGTAATTTGGGGTTTTATTATTATTTTAGGGTTTTATAAATATTTTAGTGTTATATGGTAATTTTAGGGTCTTTAGATTTTTTTTCATTTTTGGATTCTTTTGTGTTTATAGGGATTCTTTTGGGGTTCTAGAGCATCAGCGATATTAATGGTTTAGTTATATATTTATATCTATTTAATGTTTTATTATGGCTTTTATGATTTTTTCTTTGTATTAGGGATTTTTTGGATTTTAGGGTCTATAGAGGTCTTTCATGATTTTTATGGGATTTAAGGTTTTTTGGAGATTTTACAGTTTCATTGGGGTTATTAGCATTCATTGTCGTTCTTATAGGTTTTGGGGGGTTTTATAATTTTTTTGAGGGTTTTAGGGTTTTTAGGTATTTTACAATTTTATAGCATTTTTTTAATTATTATAATTTTTAAGGATTTTAGTGTCTTTTAGGGGTTTGATGGGTTTAGGTATTAGGGTGTAGGGAATAGGGTGTAGGGTTTACAGTTTACGATGCAGGGTATGGTTTATCGGGTGTAGGGTTTTGGGTTTTGGGTGTAGGGTTTGTAGTTTAGGGGTTTGGGTTTATGGTGTCGTTTATAGGTTTTAGGGTGTAGTGTTTAGGGTTTATGGTTTTAGGATTTGGGATTATAGTTTTGGGATTAGTGTTTATGGTGTATGTTATAGGGTTAAGGGTGTGGGGTTTAGGGTGTAGGGTATCGGGTATAGGGTTTAGTGTGTATGGTTTAGTGTTTATAGTGTTGGGTATAGGTTATAGGGATTATGGTTTTGGATTTTGGTGGTAGGGTTTGCTGTTTATTGTTTATGGTGAAGGGTATAAAGTTTTGGGTGTTGGGTATAGGGTTTAGACCTAGAATGTCAATCCTCTACACTAGTGTGTATGGTTTAGTGTTTAGGCTATAGTTTATAGGGTTTAGATTAGAGGTTTTTGGGATTTGGGGTATATGGTTTAGGTTATAGTGTATATGGGGTTGGGATTGGGGTGTATGGTTTTGGGTGGAGGTTTTACGATTTAGGGAATATGGTATACAGTTTATGGTGTAGGGTTTAATGTTTTGGGTGCAGTATTTAGGGTTTAAGGTATAGGGTTTAGTGATTTGATTATATTGTTTCAGGATATAGTATGTGGTTTAAGGTGTAGGATTTGGGGTTTAGGGTGTAAATTTTAGTTTTTAGGGTGTAGATTATAGGGTTTACGGTGTAGGGTTTAGTGTGTAGGTTGTTGGGTTTAGGGTCTATGGTTTAGGATTTAGAATTAAGGTTTTAGGTATTGGATTTAGGGTATATGGTGTACGGTATAATGTTTACAGTTTAGGGTATAAGGGTTAGCGTTTAGTATTTTGGGTTTAGGGTTTTGGCTGTAGGGTTTATGGTGTAGGGTTTACGGTTCTGCGTGTAGGGTACATGGTTTAGTGTGTAGGGTTTTGGGTTTTGGTAATTTGGAGTATGGTTTAGGGTGTCGGGTTTAGGTCTTGTTGATTACATTATAGGGTTTAGGGAATAGAGTTTAGGGTTAATGGGGGTGGTTATAGGATTTAGGATGTAGGGTATCATGTTTGGGGTGTATGGTATTGGGATTAGGTTGTAGTGATTACATTATAGGGTGTATGGTATAGGGTTTCGGGTATATGTTTTAGGTTTTAGGTTTTAGTGTACAAGGTTTACATTGTTGGTTTAGGGTTTTAGGTGTAGAGTATAGGGTTTAGCTTGCAGGGTTTGTTGGTTTAGGGTGCAGGGTTTAGGGTTTAGTGTGTATTGTGTAGGTTATAGTGTTTAGGTTAAAGGGTATATGGTTCAGTGAGTAGTGTTTAGGGGTAAGGGTTTATAATTTAGGGTGTATGGATAGGGTGTTGTGGGTGTTGTGTTTACGGAGTAGGGTATAGGGTGTTGGGTGTTATTCATGGGTTCTTTGAGGGTAATGGGTTTATGGTATAGGGTTTAAGGTTTAAGGTGTAGGAAATAGGGTTTATGGTGGAGGGTATAAGGTATATAGTGTAGCTTATAGGGTTCATTGTGGAGGGATTATAGTCCAGATTATGGGGATTAGGGTTTAGGGTGTAACATATTGGGTTTAGGGTGTTTGTTTTACTGTTTCTTTGATGGGTATAGGGTTTAGGGTGTAGGGTAGAGTGTTCTAGGTGTCGGGTATGGGTTTAGGGTGTAGGGTATATGGTTTCTTGTGTACGGTATAGGGTTTTGGTAATAGGGTATATTATTTTGGGTGTAGTGTTTAGGTATTGGATTTTAAGGTGTAAGGTATTTTTTAAAAGAATAGGGATTAGTGTTTAAGTTTTATTGTATTAGGTAATGGGTTTAGGGTGTTTTTTTGGCCATAGGGTGTAGAAAATTTGGTTCTGGGTTTAGGGTTTGTTGTTTAGGGTGTATGGTGCCAGGTTTTATGTGTAAGGAATTTGGATTTTGGTGTAGTATTTTTGGTTTATGTTTTATAGATTTGGGTTTACGTTTTATGGCTTAGGAAATAGGTTGTACGGTTTAGGATATTTTAAGACAGTTTTGGTTTTTGGGGGGTTTATGGGTTTTCTACTTTCTAGGATTTTTCTGATATTTTACGTTGTTTTAAAGTTTTTTTTGGGTTTTAGTGGTTTTTATTGTTTTTTTATTTTTATGGATTAATGTATTTTCCTGGTTTTTGGTTTATTTAGGGATTATAATGATTTTTTGTTGATTTCTCAAAATTTTTATTGGTTTTTATGTTATATATTTTTTTAGATATCAGCATTTTTATGGTTTTAATGAATCTAGGAAATTTTATTAGTGTTTTTAGGGTTCTATGATTTTAATAGGCTTTTTATTGTTCTAAGGATTTTTTGGGCTTTTGGGATCTAAGGGGGTTTTAGGGGTTTTATGGATCTTTAGGTTTTTAATCGGTTTTTAGTTGTTTAGTGTATATTTGTAGTTTCATGTTTTAAAGGTGTTTTTTATTCGTATTAAGGGTTTTGTGTGGTTTTAGAGTATTTTTAGTTCATTTTGTTTTTTGGATTATTTAAAATATTTTTGGGGTTGTGTAGAAGATTTTGGGTTTATAGGGGTTTTCTAAATCGTTTAGGATTTTTTCTGGGTTTTTATGGTTTTTATGGTTTTAAGGGTCTGTTAGTGTTTTTAGTGTTTTAGGTTTATACATATTTTTGGTTCATTAAGGGTGTTTTATAGGTTTTAAGGTTTTTTGGGGTTTTATGGTTTTTAGGAGTATTATGATTATTTAGTGTTTTTTATGTTTTTTATGGTGTTTTGGGTTTCTAGGCAGTTTTAATGGTTTTACGGTTTTGGGGGGTTTCGGGTTTTCATGTTTTTAGGGGTTTAATGGTTTTTAGGATTTTTAAAAAAATTTGGGAGTTTTAGGAATTTTTAGGGATTTTGGGTTGTTATATTTGGCTGTGTTTTATGGGTTCTATGAGATTTTAAGGTTTTAGGGGGTTCGAGGTCTTTTTTGATATATTAATTTTTTAATTTTCAATTTTTTATAGGTTTTTTAGGTTTTTATTGGTTTGAGGGTTTTAAGGGTTTTGTAGTGTTTTTAGAGTTTTTAGGATTTTATTGATTTTAGTGTTTCTTGGGGTTTTAGAGATTTAATGGTTCATTTATTTCTTTAGGGGTTGTTGAGTATTTTTGTGTTTAATGGTTTTTATAGATGTTGAATGGGTTTTCGGTAATATATTATTTTTATGTGTTTTTAGGGGGTTTTATTATTTTTAGTGTATTTTAGGGTATTTTAGGTTTTTTTTCGGTTTTTTTAATTTTTATGGTTTTTAATGTTTTGTTAGGATGTATGGTTTTCTTGGGTTTTGGGGATTATAGAAAATTTTAGTGTTTTGAAGGTTTTAATGGTTTCTCATGATTTTTGGGGGTTTTAAAATTATTTTTTTCTTTTAGTGCTTGAGGGGTTTTTGGGTTTTTTGTTTTTTACGGTGTTTTAGTTTTTATTGGGTTTTATGGGATTTTAGGTTTTTTTGGGGGTTTTGCGTTTTTTTGGGTGGTTTAGGGTTTATATCTGGTTTTAGTGGTTTTAGGGGATGGGGTTGTGTTTTTTGTTGTTTTGAGGGGTTTTTTGGTATTTTTGGGGGGTTTTATGGTTTTCGATTTTTAATTGTTTTTTGGGTTCTTAGAGAATTTAATTTTTTTAGATTTTATGGATTTATAGGTTTTCTTGAGTTTTAGGGGTTTTTTGTGTTTTATTTATTTTAATAGTTTTTCCTGGTTTTTAGATTTTTATCATTTTTTTTGGGTTTCTTTGGGATTTGGGGGTTTTTAAAAAAATTAGGTTTTTTTAGTTTTATAGGTTTTTAAGAGTATTTTTATATTTTTTGGCCTTCTAATAAATAAAATTTTGTTGTCTTCATTTAGGGTTTTTTGGAGTTTTTATGATCATTTATGGATTTGTAGTGTCTTTTTAGTTTTAAAGGGGTTTTAGGGTATTTGGGGTTTTTAAAATTTTTTATAGACTTTTAGGATATTTAGGGTTTTTGGAGTCGTTTAGGGTTTTATTGTTTTTTATTATCCTTTAGGGGTTTCATGAGTTTTACAGGTCATTTTAAGGGTTTTACGATTTTTATAGATTTTAAGGTGAATTTTGGGTTTTAGGGTTTTTAGATTTTTTAGATTTTAAGTATATTTAGGTTTTTTATGGTTTTTAGGGTTTTTAATATTTTTTATTATTTTTTGGTTTCGTAGGGTTTTAAGTATTTCTAGTGTTTTTTGGGTTTAAGGTGTTTTTTGGTTTTTTGGTTTTTTTAAACCGTTTTAGTGTCTTATGGGTTTTTTACTATTCTTTAGGATTTTTATGGAATTTAGGGTCCTCTTAAAAAAATTTGTGTGTTTTTGGTTTTTTTGGTTTTCTTTGTGTATTTATGGGTTTTATGGGATTTTTTGGTTTTATGTATTTTAGGGTTGTTTAGGGGTTTTATGGGCTCTATAGGGTTTTAGGGGGCTCTAGGGTTTTATTTGTTTTAGGGGGTTTAGGGGAATTTACTATTTTTAGTGGGTTTAGGGACTTTTAGGGGGATCAAGGGTTTTTTGGTTCATTGAGGGTATTAGGGTCCTTTAGCAGTTTTTATGGTATTTAGGGTTTTTATGGTGGTATAGAGTTTTCAGTGTCATTTAGGGGTTTAAATGTTTTTTTACGGTCCATGGGGGATTTTATGATCCTTCTAGTTTTTATGTTTTTGATAGTCTTTTAGTGTTTTCTAGTAATTCTAGGATTCCTTAGGGTTTTTCATATTTTTGAGATTCTTTTCTTGGTTTAAAGTTATTTATTTGTCGTTTTGTAGATATTTGGTGTTTTGGGGACTTTTAGGGGTTTTTATATTTTTAGGGACTTTAGGTTTTCTAGGGGTTTAATGGGTTTTAGAGTTTTTAATGGGTTTTTTGGTTCATTAGGATTTATATATTTTTATGGTTATTTTTATTTTAGTGACCTTTACTGGTTTTTAGGTTTTTAGTCTCTTGGGTTTTAGTAGGGATTTATATTCTTTAGGGTTTTAGGGTTTTGATGTTTTTTAGGATTCATGGGTAATTATTAATTTTAGGGGTTTAGGGATTTTCGATTCTTTAAGGGTTTTTATTGCTTTTTTTTATTTTATGGGATTTGTTATGGAACGTAGGGTTTGTTTAGGGTTTTCATAGGGTTTTGTCATATTTATTGTTTTAATGGGTTTTCGAGTTTTTTGTGACTATTAGGTATTTTTAAGGGTTTATAGTGATTTTAGAGTTTTAATAATTTTTTTTGCAATTTTAGAGTTCCTTTGGGTTTTGTACTATTTTTAATGATATTTTTGTTTTTAATACGTTTAGAGATATTTGGGAATGTATGGTATTTAGGGACATGTTATGTTTTAATGTATAGGGTACAAGGCTTAGTGTGTTTGGAATAAGGTTTATGGTGCATGGAATAGGGTTTATTATGCATGGTTTACAGTTTACTGTATAGGATATAGGGTTTAGGCCATGGGGTCTAGGATTTTGGGTATAGGGTTTTCGGTTAAGGGTGTAGGGTGTAGGGTGTGGTGTGTTGGGTTTAGGGTGTAGGATTTAATGTTTATGGTTTAGGTTATAAGGTTTAGGGTGTTGGTTTTATAGTGTAGGGTACTGGGCATATGGTTTAGTGTTTTGGATTACAGGTTTATTGTAGAGGGTATGTGGTATAGGGTATAGGGATTATGGTTTAGGGAGTAAGGTATAGGTTTTAGGGTGTAGGGTGCACTGTTTAGGCTATAGGGTTTTGGGTTTTGGGTTTTGGGTGTAGGTTTATTTTTTATTTATTTGTTAAATGTGTATGGTATTGAGATTAGTGTATATGGTTTAGGATTTAAGAGGTTGAGTATATGGATTAGCGTGTGGGGATTAGGTTTTAGGGAGTAGGGTAGAGGTTTTAGGGTGTTGGGTTTTGGGATTATGGTGTGCATTATAGGGTTTAGGGTTTATCGTTTTGTGTATTGGGTTTACTATGGAATGTATAAGGTGTTGTGTATAGGATTTGGGGCATATGGTTTAGGTTTTAGAATTTAGGGTATAGTGTTTCGTGTTTAGGGATTAGCGATTAGTGTTTTTGGAATAGGGTTTTATCAGGTTTAAAATGTTTTAAAGGGGTTTCAGGGTCTTTTTTGGTTTTAAGGGTTTTATTGCAATTAGGTATTTTTATGTATTTAAGTGTTTTTTAGGATTTCTAGAGTTTTTAAGTGTTTTTAGGATTCTTATAGGTTTTTAGGGTTTTTAATTTATAAAAGGTTATAGAATTTCTTGGTTTTAAGGATTATTTAGTGTTTATATTTTTTTCATGATTTTTATGGTTTTAGGGGTTTTAGGGGTTTACAATTTTTAAGGGGTTTTAGGTGGTTTTAGGAGTGTTAAGGATTTTTGAGCTTTGTTTTTTTGTTTCTTTAGGATTTTTAGGGATTTTTTATTTTTTTATTATAAGGGTTTTTGGAAATATGGTGGGGATTTTTATTTTTTGTGTATGAAGATTTTATATTTATATGGTGTTTAAAGGGTTTTAATGGTATTTTAGGCTTTCATATGGGTTTTTACGGTCACTTAGGGGTTTTATGGTTTTATGATCTTTTATGGTCTTTTATGGATTTTTATGGATTTTACAGAATTTTAGGGGGGTTTTGGGTTTTTAAGGACCATTATGGAATTTAGTATTTATTTAGTTTTTAGGGTTTTAGGATTTTTATTATGTTTTAGTGTTTTTGGGGTTTTCAGTGTTTTGGGGTTTTTGAGGGCTTTTAGGGTTTTTATATTTTTTGTCTCTTTATATGTTTTTAGTGTTTCTAGGTTTTTGGGGGGTTGTTAGGGTTTTTCAAGGATTTATGGGTTTTAGGTATTTTATTGTTTTTCAGGGGGTTTTTGTTTTTTTGGATATATTTACGGTTTTTAGGAATCATATATTTTTTTAGGTATTTGCGGGTCTATTGGGGATTTTTTTTGGGGATTTAATTTATTTTATAGGGTTATATAGTTTTTAAGGTATTTAATTGTGTTTTGGGTTATTTAAGAGCATTTCGGTTCCTTTTATGGTTTAAGGGTATTTAGAATCCTCAATGTTTTATGGTTTTTATGTACTTTTATGTTTTTTAGGTGTTGAGTGTCATTTATTGGTTTTAGGGTCCTTTGGTATTTTTAATGTTCTTAGTGACTTTTATGATTATTAAGGATTTTAGGGTAATTTAGTATTTTTAGGGGCTTTACAGTATTTTATTATTTTAAGGTATATTATAGTCATTTTGGGATTTTTATGGTTTTATTTTATTTTGAGGTATTGTAATATATTTAACGATTATAGGTTATTTCAGGGTGGGTTTAGGGGTTTTTAAGATGCTTTAATGGTTTTATAGTTTTTAGTGATTTTTGGGTTTTTAATGTGTTTTAGGTATTTTCACTGGTTTTTTGTTTTTTATGGTGTTTTTGGTTTTCAAAATTTTAGTGTTTTTATTCTTTTAGGGATTTACGGGTTTTAATATTTTTAAGGTTTTTTTCTGTTTTTAGGGGTTTCTCTGTATTTACAGTATTTTAGTATTATAAGGATTTTTGTTGGTTTTAGGGTTTTTAGGTGTTTTATAGGTTTTATGAGTTTTGAGGGTTTTAAGAGGAATTTTTTGGGGTTTTAGGGTAATTATATTTTTCATGGGTTTTATGGTTTTAAGGATATTTATTGTTTTTAGCATTTCAAGTAAAACTATGTATTTTATGGGATTTTATGATTTTTAGGGGTTTTAATTGTTTTAGTGGTATTTAGATGTTTACATGTTATTTTTATTTAAGTGGGTTTGGGTAATAATGGTTTTTGGGTGGTTTACTGTCTTTAGTGGTTTTTAGGTGGTTTATGGGTTTTTATGTTTTTTAAGAATTTTTAGGGGTTTTGTGCTTTTAAAGAAGTTTTTTTATTATTTAATTCTTTTAGTGGTTTTTTGGGTTTATAATATTTTTAATGTATTATCATGGTATTTTAATGGTTTTTATTATGTTTAGGTTTCTTTGGTGTTTTTTTGTTTTTAGGGTTTTATCTATTTTTATGGGATTTAGGGGGTTTTAGGATATTTTTTTGATTTTTATGATATTATAGGGTCTTTTGATTTGTAGGGGTTTTATTGACTATTTGGGTTTTTTGGGTTTAAAGGGTTTTAGGGGTTTTATATTTTTATTGTATTTAGTGGTATATAGTTTTTAGGGTTTTTAAGGCGTTTAATGGGTTTTAGTGTCTATTATGGTTATATTGGGTTATTCAGGGGCTTTAGGGTTTTTAGGGGTTTTAGTTTCTTTTATGTATTTTTTTTTGTATTTTTCTGTTTTAGGTGATCTAGGGTCTTTTAGAGGAATTTTATTTGGGTTATGGTATTTTAAGGCGTTTTAAGGGATTTTAGGAGGTTTCCTTCAATTTTGGGATTTTAGATGTTTTTAGGGTTTCCCATTTTTTGTGAGTTTAGGGTCTTAGGGTATTTTTAGTGTTTTTTGGGTATTAATCTTTTATGATTTTTAGTGATTTTTACTATGTTTCTGGATTTTTGGGATTTTTTTCCGGGATTCTATGTAATTTATTGTTTTATTGTTTTACGGATATAAGGTATTTGTACTTATATTTTAAATATTTTAATGACATTATGTTTTTAGGTTTATTAGTTTTTTTAGTGGTTTTAGGATTTTTGGTTCTTTTAGGGTTTTAGGGTATTAAAGGGTTCTTAGTGTATTAACGTGTTATTGGGATTTAAGGGGTTTTATTATTTTTATGGGTTTCAAGTGTTCTTGGTGTTTTTAATGTTCTTAAGGTTTTTTGGAATTACAAAGGGTTTTAATGTGTTTTAGCGGGTTTTTTTATTTTTATGGGTTTCATTGTTATTAGTGTAATTTGGTATTTTTAGTTATTTTGGGTTTTTAAGGTCATTATGGTTTTTTAGTTTTTGGGTATTTAGGGGTTTTATGGTTTTTAAGGGTTTTTTTATTATTTGGGGTATTTTGGAATTTTTTCGTGATTTTTAGTGCATTTTTTTGGTCCCATTTGTGTTTTCAGGGTTATAGGGGTTTATGGTTTTTTTGGATTATTGGAGTTTTTCAGTTTATTTAAGGGTTTAGTGATTTAAAACATTTTTAGGGTTTTGGGGGTTTTTTGGGTTTTTATGGTCCTTTTAGTGTTTTTGTGTTTTTAGGTTATTTCATGTTTTTTGGGGTTTTTTAGAGTTTGTATTTTTTAGGGGTTTATTGTTTTTATGGAATTTTATGTTGTTTTGGGTTTTTAGGGTTTTCTTGCGGTTTTAGGTGTTTTGTAAATTTTATGGGTTTTGTTGGTTCATAGTCTTATTGCATTTTTAAGAGATTTTATGGTTTTTTTAGTTGTTTAAGGTTGTTACTGTTTTAATGGTATTTGGGTTATTTATTATTTTTAGGGTATTTATGTTTTTAGGGTTTCTAGTGTGTTTTGGTGCCTTTATGAATCTTTTAGTTTCATTATATTCATTAAGGGGATTTAGAATTTTATTAGGGTTTTAATGTATTTTTTGGTTTTAAAGTCTTAAATTAATTTATATGTTTTCAGGTTTTTAGTGTTTTTAGGGATTTTATGGGTGGTAGAGTTATTTATGGTTTTATGGGTTTTTAATGTTTTAGGGGTTTAAGTGTTTTAGGGGTTTTTTTGGATTTTAGTGGTTTTAGGGGTTTTTTTGGATTATTGGAATTTTAGAGGTTTGACTGGTTTGAGGGTCATTTATGGGTTTCAAAGGATTTTAGGGCTATATGATGGTTTTTGAGGGGTTCTCAAGGGATTAATGATTTTTTGGGTCTTAAGGGTTTAAATTTTTTCTAGGAGGTTTTAATATTTTATTGTTTTTACTCTATTACAGTTTTACGGGTTTTAGTATTTTTTTTACATTTTGTGTAATTTTTTGTTTTATTAGGGTTTTAGTGGGTTTTAGATTTTTACTATATTTTTGGGTATTTATGATTTTTAGGGTATATTAATGTTTTTTTTAGTTTTAGTTTCATTGATGGTTTTTTATATTTTTTTGTTTTGTTGTGTTTTTTGTTTTTCAGAGCCTTTATTGATTTTATTCCTATTTAAGGTTTTTTGGTAATTTTTTTAATTTATGTTTTTATAGGTTTTTATGGGTTTAGGGATTTTTATGGTTTTAGGTATTTTTTTGGGTTTTATGGTTTTTACGGTCCTTTAAGGTTTTTAGGGTCCTTTTGGTTTTCTAGGGGTTTTAAAGTATTATTAAGGACATTTAGGCCTTTTAGTATTCGTTATATTTTTAGGGTTTTTAAAGATTTTAATGATTCAATGGTTTTACAAGTTTTTTATGATTTTATATGGTTTTTTTGGTTTTTCAATATTTTTTGGGTCTTATAGTTTTTTTATGATTTTAATGGTTTTATAGTATTTATTTTTTAGGGGTTTATGGTATTTTGGGTCATTTAGGTGAGATTAATGTTATTTATTGGTTTTTGGGTCATTTAATGTTTTTAGGGATTTTAGGTTATTTTTTTATTTTTTAGGGATTTTATGGTTTTATGGTTTTTAGTGTATATTAGTGGTTCTCGGGTTTTTAGGGTCATTTTTGGTTGTTAATGTTTTTTTGGGGTATTTTTTTTATTAGATTCCATTGTTTTAATGGATTTTGGGGGTTTAGGGAATTTAAATGTTTTTAGGATTATTAGATTTTTATGGGTTCTAAGGTAATTTAATGGGGGTTTGAGGGTTTAAGGGTCCTTATGAGTTTTTAGGTTTGTTTGAAACTATTTCAGTAAAAATGGATTTTTAAAGATGTTTAGGTTTTTAGGGTTGTTATGGTCATTTGGGGATTTTTAGGTTTTTTTAGTTTTTTTTAGGGTTTTAGGGTATTTTAGTGTTTTATGGAGTTTTTATGGTCCTTCAGAGTTATTTTAGTGTTGTCATAGTCTTTTAGTATTTTAGGTTATTTTTCTGTCCTTTTAGGGTTTCAGAGACTTTTGGGTTATATATATATATATTCGGTGTTCTATGGTGTTATATCGATCTTTATGGTCATTTAGGTTTTTATGGCCATTTAGGTTATTTTAGAATTTTTAGGGGTTTACGGTTTTATTGTTTTTTATTGTTTTATGGGATTTTAGTGCTTTTTTGGGGTTTTAGGGAATTGATTGAGGTTTTTAGTGTTTTTTAATTTTTAGTGTTTTATTTGTTTGTGGTTTTTTGGGTTCTCTGTGTTTTTAGTGTTTTTTATGATTATTTAGGTTATTAGGGTTCTTAGGTTTTGGTAGTGTTCTAAAATGTTTTGTATTGATTTTAGGGTTTTATTAGTGATTTTAGGTGTTTTATAGTTTGTTATAGTATCTTAGGGGTTTGAAGGGTTTTTTGTATTTTTTGGTGGGGGAGAGTGAAGGGTTTAATTAGGAGACATAGGTTATTATTATTTTTTATGTATTTAATGGTTCCATGGGTTTTGCGGTATTTGGATATTTTAGGTGGTTTTATCATTGTTAAGGGTTTTAATGGCCTTTTAGGGCTTTTGGGGTTTTTATGGATATTAGGGTGTTTTTAGGTGTTTTAATGTTTTTATGGGTTTTAATTTATTTTGGTTTTTTTCATCTTTAATTATTTGTTACTGTTTTATTATTAATAGAGTTTTTTATATTTTTCATAGGTTATTTGGGTTATTTTAGGGAATATGGTTTAATGTGTAGGGTACATGGATTATGGTGTAGGATATAGGGTTTAGAGTGTATGGTTTATATTTTAGGGTGTAGGATTTTGGGTTTTGGGTATAGGTTATAATTATTTATGTGTGGGTTTTAGGGTTTTGGGAGTAGGGAGTAGGGTTTAGTCTGTGGGGTTTAATATATAGGCAGTAGAGTATAGGGTTTAGTTTTTACTTTTAAGGGTTTTGGGTTTAGGTTTTACGGTTTTGGGTTTTGGGTTTTGGGTTTTGGGTTTTGGGTATATGGTTTCGGTATTAGGGTATAGTGTTTAGGGTTTAGGGTTTAGGGATTAGGGTTTAAGGTGTTGGGTATATTGATTAGGGTTTAAGGTATATGGTTCAGGGTTTTGTATGTAGGGTATTTGGTATAGGGTGTTGGGTGTTGGGTTTAGCGTTTCAGATATAGGGTATATGGTTTATATTTTAGGGCTTAGGGTTTAGGGTATAGGGTATCGGGTGTGGGGTTTAGGGTTTAGGGTCAATGGATTAGGTTTTAGGATGTAGGTTTTAGGGTTTAGATTTTCGTGTATATGGATTTGGGTGTAGGCTTTAGGGTTTTGGGTTTTGGGTGTAGGATATATGTTTACAATGTATGTTTTATTGTTCACAATTTAGGGGGATGGGTTTAGGGTTTAGGATAAAAGGGTTTGAATGTAGGTTATATGGTTTATGGTGAAGGTTTTATGGTTTAGGGTGTAGGGTATAGTGTTTAGGATGAAGGGTTTATGGTTTAGGTTGTAGGGCGAATTGTTTAGGGTATTTTGTTTTAGGGTTTCGAGTTAATATATTGGGTTTGGAATTCTTTTTAGTGGTTTGGTGTATTTTGAGTTTTTAGAGGTTTTGGGGTGTTTATATATTTTTTTAAAAATAATTTTGGGGGTTCTATAGTTTTTAGGGATGTTTAATGTTCTTTTTCATTTTTGGGTTTTTAATGCATGGTCGATGATTATTTTTTTAGTGCCCTATTAGAGTCCATACTGTTATTATGGTTTTTAAGTATTTTATCTTCTTAGGGAGTTTATTATTATTTATGTGTTTATGATCATTTGGGGTTTCATGGTTTTTAGTGTCTCGGTATTGATGTCAGGTTTTTAGGTTTTTATGGGGTTTTAATTTTTTTAATGGTTTTACGGTTTTTTATTATTTTTGTGATTTTTCATGGTTTTGGGGTTTTGAAATATTTTTGTGGGTTTTATTGTTTTAATGTGTTTTAATTTGTTTTAATGGTGTTTTATGGGTGAGGGAATTTTCGGGTTTTTAAATGATTGTTATTGTTTTTATTGTTTTTTAATGTTTTAGGGTTTTAGGGTTTTTTAAATATTCTATGGGTTTTTAGTTATTTTATGGTATTTTAGGGGTTTTAGGGTCTTTTAGTGATTTAGTGGTTTTATGGTATTTTGTGGCTTTAGGGACCTTTTGGGGGCTTTCATCAGTTTTTGGGTCCTTTATGGTGGATAGTATTTTTAGTGACTTTTGGGTGTTTTACGATTTTTGGGGATTCTAATGTTTTTAGGGTTTTAACGGTTTTAAGAGGTTTTTTAGTTTTTTGTGTTTTGGGGTTTTATGATTCATAGTTTTTTACCATATTTATGGTGTTATAAATTATAAGGGTTTTAATATTTTTATAGTTTTTAGGGTTCTAGTGTGTTTATCGATTTTTTTTATGAATTCTAGGTTTTTATGGTTTTTAGGGGTTTAGGTGTTTTTAGGGTTTTATGGTCTTTTAGAAGTTTAGGGTTTTCCTATAATTGTTGGTGCCTTAATGTTTTTATGGTTTTTAGTGTATTTTTAGGTTTGTATTGTTTTTTGGGAGTTTTAGGCTAATTTTTATTTTAGCGTTTTTATTTTCATTTAGGGGTTTTAGGGTTTTCTGTGGTCATTTAGAGTTTTATGGTGTTATAGTAGTTTTAAGGATCATTGGGGTTTTTGTGCCTTTTAAGGGTTTTTAGGTTTTTAGCATTCTTTTGGGTATTTATGGGATTTATGAGTCTTTAGTGTTTTCTGGGGCCTTTTAGGGTAATTTTTGGTCCTTTAGTTTTTTTGGTTTCTTCAAGGCTGCATAGGGTATTTTAGGGTCCTTTACATGTTTTAGGAAAAATTAAGTGTTTTAGTGATTTTTGGGGTATTTATAATTTTTATGGTGTTTTTGCGTCTGTTAGTATTATTACTAGTGTTTAGAGTCTTTAAATGGTTATAAGGTATTTATCATCTTTTAGGAATTTAGGGTTTTAGGGTCTTTTAGTTTATTAGGGTCCTTTACTAGTTTAAAGAGTTAAAGAGTTGTGTGTTTTTAGGGGTTTTATCTTTTTAGTGACTTTTTTTGTATTTTTCTAGGATTATGGGATTTAAGTTTTGTATTATTTTTTAGGGTTTTAGATTTGTTTCATGGGTTTTTGTTTCACTATGTTTTAGATATGTTTTGGGGTTTTTAGGTTTTTTATGAATTTTAGGGATTTATGGGTGGTAGGGTTATTAGGGGTGTTATGGGTGTTTTAATATTTTTAATTGATTTACAGTTTTTAGGGTTTTCATAGTGGTTTTAGTGTTTTCAAAGGGGTTTTAGTGGTTTATAGTGATTTTATGGATTATATGATTTTTTTGTGATTTTAGAGTATTTACTGTTTTTTTAGTGTTTTTATGTTTTTTAGTGGTTTTTAGTTTTTTTTTTGGGTTTTAGGGGTTTAGGATTTTTTTAGTTTCGTTGGGTATTAGGGGTTTTAGGTTTTTAATGGATTTTTGGGTTTGTTTTTTATAATTTAAAGGATGTTTAGGAATTTCGTGGTTTATGGTTTTGGGTTTAGCGAGTTGTGTATAGGGTTTAGGGTGTAGGTTATAGTGTTTTGGGTGCCAGGTTTATGGTTTCGGGTGTAGGGTATAGGGCTCACGCTCTATGGTTTAGGGTTTATGGTCCAATATATAGAGTTCAGGGTGAAGTGTGTAGGGTTTAGGAATACGATAAAGGGAATATGGTGGTGAGTTTAGGTTGTAGATTCTAGGGTATAGGGTTTAGGGTGTTGGGTGTAGTTTTTATGGTGTATGGTATATGTTTTAACACGTAGGGTTTAGGATTTAGGGTTTATGGTATACAGTTAAATGTGTAGGATTTATGTATTATGGTACAAGGTATAGGGTATAGGATGAAGGTTTTAGGTTTTATGGTGTAGGGTATAGGGCTTACGGATTAGGGTTTATGAATTTGGTTATAGGGTTTAGGGAGTCAGGTATACAGTTTAGGGAGTAGGGTAAAAGGTTTTAGGTGTAGGGTGCAAGGTATAAATATTGGGTGTAAGGTTTAGGGTTTAGGGTGAATGGTACGGGGTCTAGGGTTATGGATTCGGGGTGTAGTGTTTATGGTTTAGAGGGTATGGTTTATGGTGTTTGTTATTCAGTTTAGGTCATAGGGTATTGGGTTTAGGGTGTTGGGTATATAGTTTAGGGGGAAGGGTAAAGGGGTGAGGGAGTAGGATAATTGGTTTATGGGGTTGGGTATTGAGTATAAGGTAGGGAGTATGGGGTTCATAGTGAAGTATTTAGAGTTTATATTGTAGGGTATACGGTTACATGTGTTTTATTTTGGGTTTAGGGTTTAGGGTATAGTGTTTAGTGTATTGATTATACGGTTTAGGGTGTATGCTGTATGTTGTATGTTATATTAAATAATTTATAGGGTAGAGGGGTTATAATGTAGTGTATACGATTTCGGTTTAATGTTTTACAATGTATCGTATAGGGCTTAGGTGTAGGGTCTTTGGTTTTGGGTGTGGGGCATAGGTTTTAGGGTTTAGGGTGTATGGTATAGGGTTTTGAGTGTAGGGTGTATAGTTTATAGTGCAGCGTCTAGTGTTTTAGGTGTAGGGTTAAGGGTCATGGGTATTGGACAATGAGTTTTTGTTTCCTGGTTAATGGTTAGGGAATATGGAATTAGGTTTTTCAATTTTTAGGTATTTTTAGGGTTTTAGGGTTTTTATTGTTTTTGGGTTTTTAGGTGTTTTATTATTTTAGTGATATTTAGATTTTTTTAGTGTTTTTGGAATTTTGTGTTTTTTTTTTTTGTTTTTTTTTTGTTTTTTTTTTGGTTTTTTTGGTTTTTTGCGAATTAAAATTCATCGGGTTTTATGGTTTCTATTAATTTTATTGGATTTTGGATTTCTTGGGATTCTTTTGTATTTATGGTTTTTTAGGCGTTAAATTTTTTTTAGTAACAGGGGTTTTACTATATTTTGAGGTTTTTTGGTGGTTTATGGGACTTAGGGTTTTAGGTATTTTCCTACGGTTTTTAGAGATTTTTTGTCTTATGGTAGTTTTAGGGAAATTTCGATTTTATAGGTACTGGGGGGTTTTCAGAGTTTTTGGGATTTCTAGTGGTTTTAGGATTTTTAGTATTTTTAGGAACATTGAAGGTTTATATAAGGTATTTATGTATTTTATGGTTTATATTCTTTTTTAGTGTCATATGGGGTTTTGGGGGGGGTTTTGGAATTTCTAGGGTTTTTAGGGTGTTTTAGAGTTTTTAGTGGTTTTTTCGATTTTAGGTTATATGTTGCGTATTATGGTTTTAATAGATTTAGGTGTTTATAGGGTTATTTACAGAGTTTAATGTGTTTTATGTTTCATTTATTTTTATTATTAGTTTTTTATTTTTTTAGGGTCTTTTAGGATTTTTTACTTTCTTTTAGGGTATTGGTTGGGTTTTAGGGTCCTTGGGGGGGGGGTTAATGTTTTCTAGGGTTTTATAAATATTAGGATTTATTTATTTATAGTGTATTTTAGTGTTTTTATGGGTTTTATGCGGTGTGGGGTTGTTTTATCTATTTAGGGAATTTACTTTTTTATGGGTTTTTAAGAGTTTTGAGGTTTTATTAGGGTTTTCATGGTTTTTAAGGTTTTTTAGCACATTTGGGTTTTGGTGTTTTTAAGGCTTTCTGTATATTTAATGATTTTATGGGTTTTAAGTGACTTATTATTTTTTTAGGATTTATGGGGTTTCATTTTTTAATTGTTTTTCATGGATTTTGGTGCTTTTAGGGGTCTTCAGAGATTTATGAGGGGGAGGATTGGGTTTAAAGGGTTTATTGATGTCTTTAAAGGTTTTATCGGTTATTGGTTGTTTTTCAAAAAAATTATGGGTTTTAATGATTTGTTGGGGTTTTTTTATTTATTTTTGAATTTATGGTGTTTTAGTGTTTTTAGAGTTTTTAAGGGTATTTTTGGTTTTTAGGGTTTTATACATTTTTTTGTTATTTATTGTATTTTATGTGTTTTAGGGTCTTTTATGTCTATTTATGGTTTTTAGGATGTTTTATAGAGTTTTGGGGGGCTTAGGTTTTTTGGGTTTTATTGTTTTTAGGGTTTTTATGGATTTTAGAATCATTTAGCGCGTTTTTAGGGTTTTTAGGACCTAATAGGTGTTTTTTTGGTTTGGTAGGTTCTAGAAGGGATTTTCTGGGTTTTTAGGGTCCTTCGTGGGTTTTATTTGTTTTTTGGTCCTTTAGGGTTATTAGTAAATATAGGTGTCTTTAGTTTTTTTGGGGATCATTAAGGGGTTTTATTAGTTTTTGGGTCTTTTATGGGGTTTATTCCTTTTAGGACCTTCTAGGGGTTTTTGGGATAATTTGAGTTTATTAGAATTTTATTGTATTTTATGGACTTTTGGGATTTTTTGTGTTTTTACTGTATTTTAGGATGCTTTAGTGTTTTATGGGCTTTTATGGTTTTAGGTTTTTTTAGGGACATTCTCCATTTTAATGATTTTTAGGGTGTTTGGGTTTTTAGTTTTGTAGTGTTTTAGAGATTTTATGGTTTTTAGGGGTTTAGGAATATTTTTATAGTTTTTACAGACCATTATGGTTTTTAGTGGATTTAGGGGTTATATTGGTTTTTGGGATTTGTATTGGTTTTTAGGGGTTTTTTATGTTTTTAATAGTTTTATGGGTTTAACTATTTTTTGGGTTTTCAAGTGTTTTAAGGGTACTTATGTTAATTATTGTATTTTTGTGTTTTATAGTTTTTTGGGGTTTTGGTGTTTTGAGTATTTTTTGGATTTTTAGTGTTGTAATGTTATTTTATGATATTTTGGGGTTTTTATGTTTTTAGGGTTTTATGGGAGAAAATGGTTTACGGATAATCAAATCCCAAAAAAATTATTAAAAATACAAATAAAATATTATGATGTGGGTTTACAATTATGGAAGTGTATATCGCCCTTCATTTTAGAGTCCACATAAGGCATACAAAAAGACAAGGCATGAAAGGACCACAACGAGCTCTGTTCCTCAAATTCCTTTTTAGATAGTACATCTGCCACCTAGTTTCCCTCCATATAGAAATGTGTGTCACATAGACTGAGAGTATGAGATATATTGAGGGATGTTAAGGTTATTTTTATCATTCGACTCTTTTAGGTTATCAAGGGTTTTAGAGGTTTTAGAAGTTTTTAAAATTATTGTATGGCTTTATTGAATTTAGTGTTATGTGTGGTTGTTTTTTTAGTTTTATGTTTTTAGGATTTTTTCAATTTTTATCATTTTTAATTTTTAGGGTTTTTAAATTTTTTTAGTATTTTCGTTTTTTAAGGTTTATAAGTTCTTAGGATGTTTAAGGGTTTTACAGTCTTCCAGGTTTTTAGGATTTTTATTGATTTTAATACTTTTGTGTTTTTCTATGATTTGGTTATTTTTTGGATATTTTTGGGGATTTATAGTTTTTTGTGTTATTTGGGTGTTTGGGATTTTAAAGAGATTAGGTATTTTTTGTGTGATTTTGGGGTTTAGGGTTTTTAAAGGGGGTTTTGGGTTTTTAGGGTATTTATGGGTTTTAGGGTTTTAAGTGGGTTTTTGGGTTTCTAGGGTATTTAGAGGTCTTTGGATTCTCTATGGTTCTTATGGTTTATATCATTTTATATTTGTTTTATGGGTATTTATGGTTTTTTGGGTTTTTGGTTTTTGGGTTTTTTTTCAGGGGGTTTGATTTTTTTTTTTTGGTTTTAGAGTTTACTATTTCTGCATTTTTTATGGTTATTATGGTTTTTAGAATTTTTTTTGTTATTAAGGTTTTTAGTGGTTTTTTTGGGTTTTATATTATTTTAGGATTTTTATGGTTTTAATGGGGTTTTCTAGTTTTTTTGGTTGTTATAATTTTACATTTTTTGGTTTTTATTGTTTTTTTGAAATTTTAAGGGGTTTTAGTTTTTTAGGGTTTTGGGGGGTTTGGGTTTTTGGGAATTTTTTTTATAATTTGGGGTTTTATTTATTCTTGAAATTTAAATATTATTAGTTGTTTTTTAGGGTTATTTTTCGGTATTTAAGAGCTTTTTGTGTTCTTAGAGTTTTTAGTATTTTTCGGATATTATGGGATTCTAGGGATTTTAGGGTTTTTAGTGTTTTCAGTATTTTTTGGTTTGTTATGAATTTTATTTTTTAGGACATTCTTATGTTTTTAGGGTTTTCTTAATGTTTTTATCAATTTATTTCAGTTTTGGGCGGTAGTGTAGTTGGGATTTATGTTTATTATGATTTTAGGCATTTATAGGGATATATAGGGTTGTCTATGGAGATTTAGTGTTTTGGGAATATTCTTAACCCTTTTTGGGTTTTTAATGTTTTTAGGGGGTTTAGGGTATTCATAAGGTTTTTGTTGCTTTTAGGGTTTTAGTGTTTTTAGAATTTTATTTTTGTTAGGGTGTTGGGTGTTAGGGTATCCAATTTCATTAGGGATTTAGAGATTTATATGTTTTTGTAGGGATTTTATTTTTTTTGTTTGGGGTTTTTTTTGTATTTAGTGTTGTATTAGTATCAGTAGTTTTTTTGTGGTCTTAACGGGGTTTTGGGATTTTAGTTACATTACGGTTTTGGGGATGTTTAAAAATTATTACAGATTTTATGGTTTTTATATGGTTTTCTGGATTTTATGGTCTTTTAATGGTTTTGTAGATTTTAATGGATATTTAGGGGTTTTAGGTGTTTTAAGTGGTTTTAGGTTTTTTTGGTTTTTTGGGTTTCAGAGATTTTAGGGTTTTAGGGGTTTTACAGTTTTAGGTGTTTATAGGTTTTTTTGGATTTTGCAGTTTTAGTATTTTGATATTATTTTTAGGGGTTTTAGAGGGTTTTGGTGTATTTCCGGGTTTTAGAGTTTTAAGGGTTTTACCATTTTTTCTGTTTGTAAGGGTTATTTAAGGTATTTGGGGTTTTTAGGGTATTTTAGGGTTTTATAGTTTTTTAAGGAACCACATTTTTTATTGGGTTTTGGGGTTTTAATGTTTTTAGGGGGTTTAGAGTTTTGAAAATTTAACAGGGGTTTAATGGATTTATATAGTTTTTAGGTTTTTTTATTTTTTTAGCTTTTTAAGGGATTTTGGATTTTTTTAATGTTTTAAGGTATTTTGGGGGGTTTTGGGTCACTAAGTGTTTTTTTGGGTTTTTAAATTTGTAGTTTCTCATAAAATATGTTGTGTTCTTAAGGTTATTTGGTTTTTTTATGGTGTGGGTAGTTTTTTGGGGTTTTAAAGTTTTTTGGGGTTTTAGAAGTGTTTGTGGTCATTTATGTGGTTTTAAGAGTTTTAGAGTCTATTACGATTGTTTGGGGGTTTATGGGTTTTGTTTTTTTATGGTTTTGGGTAATTTTTTATAGGTTTATGGTCTTTTTGTGTTTTTATTATTTTTAGTGTCCTATATTATTTTTAAATTCTTAAGGGATATTAGATATTTTGGGGTTTTGTGGTCAATTTTTAGGGTTTTTCGTGTTTTTATGGTTTTTTGTGTTTAAGGGTTTTTAGGGTTTTGAAATGTTATTACGGTATTAGTTTTTTTATGGTTTTCAGAGATTTTTTATGTTTTTTAATGTTTTATGTTCTTTATGTTTTTATGGAATTTTAATATTTTATGGATATTATGGTTTTTTGGGTTTTTAGGGGTTTTAGGGGTTTTCAGATTTAGGGGGTTTATGGACTTTTTGGGTTTGTTTATTTTTTTAGAGTTTTTTTGAATCTTTTAGTTTTTTTTTTACTATCCCTTAATGTTTTTTTGGTATTTAGGGATTTTTTTGGAATTTTCGTTTTTGAGGAGTTTTGTGTTCATTTACTGTTTTCAGTTTAATTGAGGTATCTTAGGGGTTTGGGGGGTTATATATAGTTTTAGGGGTTTATGGTTCTTTTGTATTTTAAGGTATTTTAGGATCATTTAATGGTTTTAGGGTATTTTAGTGTTTTTAGTGTTTTAGATTCACCTATGGTTTTATAGGGATTTTAGGGTCATTTACGTTTTTTGGGTTTTTAAGATCCTTTAGGGTCTTAAGGGTTCTTAGAGACCTTTAGTGTTTTTTATGTTCTTAGGGGTTTTCATTATATTTTTAGGGTTATCTAGAGTCTTTTAGGTTTTCAGTGTTTTGGGGGATTATATGGGTTTACATTTTTTTCATATTTTTTTGGGTTTTTTAGATTGTTATAGATTTTCAAGGTCATTTATGTGTGTTTGGGGTTTAATGGTTTTTTCTTTCTTTCTTTTTTTTTGTTTTTAGGGTTTTTAGGTTTTCTAGGCTTCCATTGTTTGTGGATTATTTTAATGTGTTTTAGGGGTTCTTAATGGGTTAAGGGGTTTTATGATTTTTTATGTTTTTAGTATTTGTAGGTTTTTTCCATGTTCAAAGGGTTTTTAGTGTTTTTAGTGGTATTAAGCATTTTTAGTGTTTTTATGGTTTTAGTATTTTTTGGTATTATATATTTTTTATGTTTTTTATGTTTTTTGGACTTTGGGGTTTTAGTTATTTTAAGGATTTATAGGGGTTTTGGTATATCTTATGTAGTTTTAGTGATTTTAGGGTTTATTATGGATTTCAATGATCTTTAGGTGTCTGAGGAGCTTTAGGGGTTCTGGGGGGGGGGGTTTAATTTTTTGGTTATTTGGTTATTTTTGACTATTTTAGTGTTTTTAGGGTTTCTATATTTTTATGGTATTACAGTTTTTAGTGTTGGGGTGGGAGTTTAGGTATTCTGTTTTTATGGTTTTTAGCAAATTATTGGATTTTTTATTGTTTTTCTAGGGGACATATTATTTACAGTGTGTTTATGGGTTTTTTTGGGACCTTTAGGGTTTTTAAACTGTTTTAGGATCTTTTTTTCGGGTTTTTTTTCTTTTATTGTTTAATTGTCTATTAGTGGGGTTTAGGGTTTTATAGTGTTTGTATGGGGTTTTGTTGATTTTTATGCTACATCAGAATTTTTGAGTACATGATATTATTTAGGGATTTTTAGGGTTTTAGAAGTTTTATGGTCATATGTGGTTTAGGGGGGTTTCGGTTTTGTATAATTTAGGTATTTTGGATTTTAAGTGCTTTTAGGGGGTTTATGGTTTTAGTGGTTTAGATCTAGTTAGGAATCTAAGGATTATTAGGGACCTTATGTTTTTAAGTTCTTTAAATGTTTTAGGGTATTGTTAGTGTATTTGGGGGTTTTTTTATGGTTGAAGAGGTTTTTTTACGATTCTATGGTTTTATGGAATTTTATACTTTCTTGGATTATTATAGGATTAATGGGAATTTTGGGGTTTTATAATTTCAATTATTTATAGGGTTTTATGGTATTAAGGTAACATTTAGTATTTTTAGGGAATTTAGTTTTTTAGTGTTTTTAGGGGTTTTTTGTATTTTTCTAATTTGTTTGGATTTTGGGGTTATATGATTTTTTGGGGGTTTTGATATTTCTAGTTTTTTTGTTGTTTTTATGGGTTTTAAGAGATTTAGTGGTTTTAGGGTTTTAGGGTTTCGAGTTTTTTTAGGGTTTTTATGATGTTTCAGTGCATTATGTTATATCTAGTTTTTAGGGTTTTGTTGGGGTTTTAAGGGGTTTTTGGGGTTTATGTGTTTTTTAGTTTTTAGGGGGTCTTAGAGTTATTTGGGTTTTTAGATTTTCAGGTTTTTAGTTTTTATGTAGTTTCATTGGGGTTTGGGTTAATTAATGGGTTTTAATTATTTTCGAGTTTTTATGGGTTATTTAGGATTTTACAGTTAAGGGTTATTGTGGGTTTTTATACTATTTACGGTTTTTAGGAGTTTTAAATGAATTCTGGGTTTTTATAGATTTTTTGGGGATTTTAGTGCTTTTATGAGTTTTACTATATTTATAAATTTTGAGGGGTTTTCAGGATATTTACTAATTTTTGAAGGGTTACTAGTGTTTTATAGTGATTTTTCTCTTTTTTAGTTCTTTATAGATATTTAGTGTTTTTATGGTTTTTTGGGTTCTATGGGTTTTTTTGTATTTAGGATTTCTCAATTTCTTAGGTTACATTTGAGGTTTTATGTTTATTAGGTTTAAAAAAATTATGCATTTAGTGTGTTTACAGTTCTTAGGATATCTAAGGGGTTTTATGGTCTTTCACGTGGTTTATGTGATTTTTAGGGTCTTTGGATTTATTTTTCTAGTTGTAGGTGATTTATTGTGATTTATGGGTTTTTATTCGTTTTATTGTATTTAATGGTTTAAGGTGTTTTATTGGGTATGGGTTTTATGTTTTTGTAGGGATTTCAAGGGTTTCAAGGTTTTTAGGGTATTTTAGGGTTTTAAAGGGGTTTTCAGGGGTTCTTGGTTTATTTGAGTTTTAAGAGATTTTATATATTTCAGTTTATGGCCTTTTCATTTTTTTGGATTTTTTGCTTTTTTTGTGGGGGTTTCAGAGCATTTGATGGTTTTTAGTTTTTTTGGTATAGTTTGTTTTTTGGGTTTTAATATATTTTAGGTTATTTATGGGTTTTTTGTTATTTACATTGTTTTAGTGTTTTGGGGGACTTTATCATGTCTTAGAGATTTATGTGTTTTGGGGGTTTGTAGGGGTTTAAAAGGAATTTGAGGATTTTTAAGAACTTTAGGGTTTTTAGGGAGTTTGGGATTTTAGGATTTTGAGTGGTTTTAGGGTATTTTAGAAGTTGTTTTCGGTTTTTATTGTGTTTTAGTGTTTTTTGAGGGGTTTTAGGGTTTTTATTTTTTTTAGAGTATTTTATGCCTACTGAGGGTTTTTAGGGTTTTATAGTTTTTATTGTCTCTTTTTAGGTTTTATTATTTATTGGGGATTTATGGTTATTATGGTTTTTAGTTTTTTGGGTCGTTTTGATGTTTTTTTTGGGTTTTTAGGGTATTGTGGTTATTTTTGGGGTTTTAGATTTTTTTAGGGTTTTATTTTTTTGTAGTGTTTTTTCAGGTTTTTAGGTTTTTTTAGGTTTTAGGGTTTTTAGTGTTTTTTGGTTTGTTAGTGTTTTAAAATGATTTTGGTGGATTTTAGTGTTTTTGGAGTTTTTATATTTTTATAGGTCTTTTAATGTTTTAATTGGTTTTTTGATTTTTAGTGTTTTAGGGTTTTTAGTGTTTTCTTATTGGTTCATAGGGTTTAAGATGTTTTTTATATTTTGGTATGGTTTTTAGGGTCATTGTTTTTTAGGCGTTTTAGTTGTTTTTAATGATTTTTATCATTTTTTTGTTATTCTAGAATTTAATGATTTATAATGGGTTTTTATGTTTTTTAAATATTTTAATTGATTTTTAGGGTTTTAAAGGCTTTTATGGGGTCTTAAAGATTTCTCAGATATTTTTGGGATTTTTATAGTTGTTTTAGCATTCTTATAATATGTTTTTAATTTTTTACAATTTTATGGTTTGTAGTAGTTTTTGGTTTTTATGTGTGTGTTGGGATTTTATGCGTTTTATAGGTTATAGTTTTTTGGTTTTTTGGGGATATTATGGTAGTTCTAGAAACTTTTACAGCATTAATAGGGGTCTTGCGACCATTGTTTATGTTTTAAGGGTAATTTAGAATTTTTTATTTTCTGGGAAATTTATCGTTAATTATGATTTTCACGGTCGTTATGTTTTTTAGGGGGTTTGCAGAAATTAATGGGTTTTATAGATTTTGGTTTTATTTTTTATAGGTTTTATGTTTTTAGGGTTTTCATGTATTTTTGGTGTTGCCAGGATTTCTTATTGTTTTATGGGCTTTTTTGAGTTTATAGGGTTTTAGGGATTTAGGTGTTTTTTTTGGGAATTTTAGGGTTTGTTGTTTTTAGGGTTTTTTTTGGTATTTACGGTCTTTTATATATATTTTTTTTGGGGTTACTTGGATTTTTGGGTTTGTTAGGGGATATTAGGGATTTTAATGGTTTTAAGGGGTTCATTATATTTTTCGTATTTTCTGTTGGATTAGTTTGGTATTATAGATTTTTTATGGATTTTTGGGGTTTAGGGATTTTGAGGGGGTTTTGAGGGTTTTAGGGTGTTTTGGGTGTTTGAGGGTCTTTTTGGATTTTTTTGGTGTGTCAGAGTTTTAGGATTTTTATGTTTTGATGGGGTATTTTTTTTCTTAATGGGTTTTAAGGTTTTTTTTGGTTTTTTTGGTAATTTATAATTTTTAATGGTTTTTGAGTTTTTTTTTTATTTTAGTATTTACGCTCTTATTTTTTAGGGTTTTAAAGATTTTAGTGGGTTTCAGGGCTTTAGGGTTAATAGGTTTTTATGGGGTTTTAAGGACTTTTTAAGGATTTAGAATTTTTTTATATTTCTTATGATTTTTTTATAGTTTTCATGTCTTTATGATTTTAAGGATTTCCAATGTATTTTAAATGTTTTTATAATATTTAGTGGTTTTAATGGGTTTTAGTGTTTTTGGGGTCTCTAGATGGTTTGATGTTTTTTATATTTTTATGTTAACGTCTTTTTATGGATTTTTATGTTTCTTAGGTATAAATGGATTTTTGGTTTTTTGGTATTTTAGGGTTTTAACAAATTGTTACGGTTTTATAAATATTATTTTCATTTAATTCCTTTTAATTTTATTAGGGATTATAATGGTTTTTAGTGTTTGTATGGGTTTTAGGGTTTTCGGCGTTTTAGAGTTTTTAGCGTCTTTTAGCGTTTTGTGGTCTTTTAGAGTTTTATGTGGGTTTGGGGATTTTAATGATTTTTATGGATTTTTATGGTTTCTAATATATTTTATATTATTTTGGGATTACATGATCATTTAGGTTTGTAGGGTCTTTTTGGTGTTTATGATTTTTAGGCTCCTTCATGAATTATTTTGTGTATTATATATTCCATAAGGGTTTTTAGGGTCCTTTTGAGGTTTTTAGTAATTTTTAGGTGGTTTTGGGGTGTTTTTTTGTGTTTTAGGCATATTTAGAGTTTTCGTGTTTTTTAGGATATATGGTTTTTAAGGGGTATTATAGGATTTTATGTTTTTAGGATTTTATGAATTTTTTGGGATTTTATGTATTTTTATGTTCAAGGGTTAAGGGTTTTAGGGGTTTTAACTGGTTTTTTTGGATTTTAAGGGGTTTTAGGGGGGGTTTTATAAATTTTAGAAGTTTCATATATTTTAGTGTTTTTTTTGCATTTCTAGGGTTTTATACGGTCTTTTAGATGTTTTAATGGGGTTTAGGATTCCTAACAATTTTTTGTGGCATTATAATTTTCCAACAATTTTTTGGTATTTTAAGGTGTTTATTTTTTTTTGGGTTTTAGTGTTTTTTTATTATTTTAGTGGCTTTGGGGTTTTATTGCCTTTTAGTGTCTGTTATGAATTTTTGGTTCTTATAGTTTTTTTAGGGTATTCATGGAATTTTTTCTTTTTTAATTGTTTTAGGCCCATTTTGTGTTTTTCTAGGTTTTATGGTGCCTTTATGTTGTTATTCTTTTCAGGACACTTTAGTGAATTTTGGGTCTATTAAAGTTTTTTTGGTTTTAGGGTCCTTTAATGTTTTAGTGTTTTTACATACAAATAGGGTTTTTAATGTTCTTTAGGTTCATTTATGTTATTTGGGTATTTTGGGTTTTTAGGGGTTTTATGGTACTTTACGTGCTTTAGGGTTTTTAGATACTTTTAGGGTTTTATGTTAATTAATGGTAATTTTAGTTTTTTTTATATTTTTAGTGTCTTTTAGATCATTATAGGGTTTTTCTGTATTTTTGGTGATTTTATAAGTGTTTTGTGTATTTTATCGGTTTAGTCATTTAGTGGTTATTTATGATTTTTTGGTATTTTTGTTTTTTAGTGGTTGTATTGTTTTTGGGGGTTTTGATTTTTTAGGGTTTTTAGTGATTTTATTGTTTTTATGGTCCTTTAGGATTAATAGGGTTTGTTGGGATTTTTATGGGTTTTTATAGTATTTTTTCACTTTATGGGCATTTTAAATTTATTGGGTTTTCTGGGGTCTGAAGTTATAATTTTAATTGTTTTTTATTTTAAATGGGTTTTATGTGTTTCTAAATTTTTTATTGTTTTTTGGGATTATTTCTGGTTTTTAAAGTGTTTTGGGGTTTAAATATTTTTTATGTGTTTTATGTGTTTTTAGTTTTTGGGATTTTTTTGTTATTGATTTTTGTTTGGGGTCTCAAGTGGTTTCATTGCTTTTTAGGGTTTTTTAGGTTTTATGATTTTTCGGGGTTTGTGTTTTTTAAGGGTTTAAGGGTGTTTGGTTTTTAGGGTTTTTTATTATTTTTAGGGGTTTTATAGGTTTTTATGTTATGTATAGTTTTTAGGGGATTTGGTACTTATTTTTTTGGGATTTTTATTATAATTTATGGGTTTTAGTGTTTTTTATTCCTGTTAATGTTTTTGGTGTTTTTTTTATTCAGGGGTTTTATAATATTCTGGGTTCTTTAGGGTGTAGGGTATATGGTATAGGATGTAGGGTTTTGTGTGTTTGGTAAATATTTTAGGGTTTAGGGTGAAGAGTTTAGGATTTAGGGTGTGGGGTATAGGATTTAGGCTGTTGGGTATAGGGTTTGGGGTGTAGGGTATAATGTTTAATATATTTGGATTAGGGTTTATGGGGTAGGTTATAGGGTTAAGGGAGTAGGTTTTAGCCTTTTGAGTGTGGGGTTTAATGTTTCTGGTTTGGGGGTAGGGTATAGGGTTTAGTGTGTATGGTATAAGTTTTAGGGTGTAGGTTTTTCGATTTAGGTTTTAGGATTTATGGTTCATTGTGTATGGTTTAGGGTGTAGGGTGATGAGTTTAGGATGTATCATTTAGGATTTAGGGTTTATGGTGTAGGGTATAAACTTTATGGTGTGGTGTTTAGGGTGTACAGTGTAGGTTATTATGTTTAAGGTGTATGGTATAGGGTTTGTGGTGTTGGGTATAGGGTTTAGTGTGTATGGTTTAGGGTATAGGGTGTAGGGTATATGGTTTAGGTTACAGGATTTACGGATTAGGGTGTACGGTATTCGGTATAGGATGTTGGTTTTAGATTTTAGGGTTTATGGTATATGGTTTTGGGGGTTGTGATTATTGTTTTGGATGTATGGAATATGTTTTAAGATGTAGGGGTTACATGTTAAGTTGTAGGGTATCGGGTTTTGGGTGCATGGTTTAGGTTATAGTGTATAGGGTACATTGTTTATGGTGTATGGTTTTTCCTTTTGGGTGTAGGGTATAAGGTTTATGGTCAGTGGTTTAGGGTGTAGGGTGTAGGGTATAATGCCTATCATGTAGGGTGTAGATTTTTGGTTCGAGGGACTATGGTTTTTGGTGTAGGGTTTAGGGAATAGTGTGTATGGTGTACAATTTTGGGGTTTGGGTGTATTTTATTAGGTTTACATTGCAGGGTTTAGGGTGTTGGGTGTAGGGTATATAATATAATGTGTGGATTTCGATTTTTAAGTGTAGGGTATTGGTTTTTGGTTTTTGTGTTTTTAGGGATTTTTGGGTGTCTTATGATTTGTGGTGTTATAAGGGTTCTTTAGGGTTTATAATAGTTGTATTCTTTTGGAGAATATTAGGGTTTTAAGGGGTTTTATTAGTTTTTTGACCAGGTTATGGTTTTTTGTTATTTTTTTGAGTTGTTTAGAGTTCATATGGGTTTTTTGTTTTTTAAAGGTTTTTGGGGAATTTTCATGGTTTTTTGGGTTTTATATTTTTAGGGGTTTATGGGGTTTAGTGGTTTTTGGGATATATTATGGTTTTTATGTGTTTTTTTCAGTTTTTTTTGTTTTCGGTTTTTGATGGTTTTGGAGTTTATAGGGGTTTAGGGGGTTTTGTGTGTTTGTAGGAAATTTTTTATATTTATGGTTTTTTGGGTTTTTAGGGTTTTTTTGGTATTTTTTGGGATTTAATATTTTTAATTATTGAGGGGGTTTTGTGGTTTTATGGGGTTTAGGGTGTTTTAGTGTTTTGGGGGTGTTAAAGGATTTGAGTTTTATTTGGTTTTACATAGGTTTCATGATTTTCGAGGTATTTTTTTGTTTTAATAGTTTTATGGTGTTTTATCAATTTATAGGGTTCTAGGGTCATTTATTGTATTTATGGTGATTTGTTTATTTTGGGGGTATTGGGTTTCTAGGTTATACAAGTGAGAGTTTGGGGTTTTTTTGTGATTCTTGGGGTTTGTTTACTTTTTAGAGGACTTTATGTTGTTCTATGGGTTTTAGTGTTTTCATGTTTTTATTATTTTTTCACCTTTTATGGTTATTTTATTGTTTTTATAATAGTATATTTTTTTAGGGTTTTAGTATTTTTGTGGTTTCTGGTGTTTATGATTCTTTAGGTTTTTAAGGACTATTAACGAGGTTTATGGATTTTGTATTCTTTTTAGGTTTTTAGAGTTTTAGATTGTTAAAATTTCAATTTATTTATTATGTTTTTATGGATATTAATGTATTTAGGGTTTTTAATGTTTTATTTTATTTAGGGGGTTTATGGAATTTTGCTTCTTTTAAAGGATTAAGGGGTTTTTATGGGTATTAATATTTTTCACAGTTTTAGGGTTTTTAAAAGTATTATGGTTATTTATAGTTTTTGTGTTGTTTTATGGTCATTTAGTGTTTCAAGGAATGTTTTTTAGGGACATTTAGGTTTTTTTGGGGTTTTACTATTTTGTTTTGGTTTTAGGTTGTGTTTGTGGTATTTTGATTTTAGTGAACTATTTGGGTTTTTATGTTTTTATGTTTGTTAGTAAATTTCTATTTTTATGGGTTTTTAGGGATTATTTAGAATTTCTATGGCTTTTAGGGTTTTTTCTTCTTATTGTTTTTGGGGTTTCTTAGGGATTTGGGTAGTTTATTGGATTTTTTTGGGTTTTTTAGGTTGTTAGGGTCTTATGGTTTTTATGGTTATTTAGGGTTTTTAGTGCTTTACATGATTTTAGGGGCTTTACTATATTTTCATTTTATTATGCATTTTAAATATTTTTATGGGGTTTTCGGGTTTTTAAGGTTTTTTGGGATTTCGAGGGTTTTAGGGTTTTTAGGGTTTTTAGGGCCTTTTAGGGTACAAAAGTGATTTTTATGTATGATTGGTTTTAGGGGGTTTTTATGTTTCTTTGTGGTTTTTGGGGACTTTAATTTTTATTTATAAGTCTCTAGGGTTTTTAGGATTTGTATGGTTTTTAGGATTTTCAGCATTTCAGTGTCATTTAATGTTTCAATGTTTTTCTATAGATTATTTTGGATATTTGAGTTTTTTATGAATTGAAGGTTTTATTGAATTTTTTAATAGTTTTTAGGGGTTCTAGGTTCCTTTAGGGCTTCGGGTTTTATTGGCGTTATTAATGGGTATTTTGGATTTTTCTGGGTTTATGGGAATTTAGGATTTTTTTTTGATTTTTAGTGGTTTTAAGGGTTATATTATTTTAGTGGAATAAAATAATTTTTATGGTTAATTAGGTTTTTATGGTTTACTATAGGTTTTTAATGTTTTTATGATTTTTATAGATTGTTAGTGTTTTTAGGGTTTTTAGTGATTGTATGTTTTCTGGGGACGTCCATTATTTTAAGTGTTTTTAGAGTAATACAGTTTTTTGGACTTTTAAACGTTTTTAGGGGTTTTATTGTCTTTCAATATTTTATGATTATTTTGAATTTTAGTGTATTTTAGCTGTTTTTAGTGTATTTGATGTTTTTTAGGGTTTTTATGGGTTATAAGAGGGTTTAGGGAGTTCAGGGTTATTTATGGGTTTTAGGATTCTTAGGGAAATTATGGGTTTTTTGTGGATTTATGGGTTTTACAATCTTTTTTTTCCATTGGGATTTTATTATTTTTTTATAGTCGTTTTTGTTTTAGGGATTTTTTTCCTTTAGTGGTTTTGTGGTTTTAGGTTCCTTTAGGTGTTGTAGGGTTTTTAGGGATTTTAGATTCTATTAGTAGTTTTAGAGTCATTTAGGGGTTTTAAGGGGTTTGGTTATTATATGGTTTTTAGGTTTTTATAGTGATTTTGGGGGTTTTATGGGTTTTATGTTCCTTTAGGTGTTTTAGGGTTTTTAGGGTGCATAATATTTTTATGGTTTTAAGTGACTTTGGATTTTAAATGTTGTTATTTTTTTAATGATTTTAAGGGGTTTTATTGTTTTTATGTTTTTAATGGTTTTTAGGGTTTTTAGAATCATTTTGGGTTTTTATGTATTTTTTTGGGTTTTAATGGTTTCTAGACTCCTTTATAATTTTAAGGTTTTTGAGGTTTTGTGATTTTACTTTTTTCGGGGGGGTTTAGGATATTTAGGAGTTTTAGGGGTTTTAAATCTTTTATGGTTTTTTGGTTTTTTGGCCTTTTTGGAGATTTTAGGGGTTTTATGGGTTTTAGTATTTTTCAGGTTTTTAGAGTCGCTTATGGTTTTTAGTATTTTAGGGTCTCTGTGATTTTTATTGATTTTAGGGTTTTAGGGTTATTAAAACTATTTTATGTTTTTATGGTTTGTCATTTTTTAGTGGTTTTTGGGATATTTAGGGGTTTTGTGGGTTTTAGGGGTATTATGGTTTCGATGGATTTTTTGAATTATACCATGTCTTGAGGTTTTCCTAAGGATGTATGGTTTTTATGTTTTTTATATATAATAGTGTTTTAGATTATTTTAGTGTTTTCCTTGTATTCAAAGTACCTTCAGTAAGTTTTGGATTCTAGGGATTTTTAAGTGATTTTTTTTGGTTTTATGGAATTTTTGTTTATAATACTTATAATGATTTTCAATGGTTTTTTTATGATTTTAATATTTTTAGGGTTTTTATGATTTTTTTTGGATTATGTTTATTAAGGTATTTTTTTCATTTGAGGGGTTTTTGGGGGATTAAAGGGTTTAAATGGTTTATAGGTTTATTAATTTGTTTAGAGTTATTCGTGTTTTAAGGGTTTTTTGTTTATTGGGTAATTTTACTATTTTTAATGTTCTTTGTGATTTTTTTTTGTTTTTATGGATTTTAGGTTTTTTAATTATTTTATTTTTTAGGGTTTTTAAATATTTTATGTATTTTTAGGGGTTATATTTTTTTGGTTTTAAGGATTTTATAGTTTTTAGTGTTTTTATGGGTTCTTATCATTTTATGGGTTTTTAGATTTTCTTAGGTTTTAGGGTGTTTTGTTCATTTAATGAATTTTTATGTTGTTTTGTGTTTTTATGGGTTTCATATTATTTTTAATTGATTTTCATGGATTTTAGGGGTTTCGGTTTTTAATGTATTTTTTGGTTGTTGAATTTTTTTCATGGTTTTAGGGTTTTTGTGTGGTGTTTTAAATATTTCATGGCTTTAGGAATTATTTATTAGGTTTTTTGTATATTTTTTTTAATGTTTTTAGGGTTTTTAATGATTTTTGGGGTTTTACAGTGTTATAATTTTTAGGGTTTTATGGGGTTTTAGGGTTAGTTTGGGTTTTTAGGTTTTTAGGGTTTTTTAGGTTTCTTGGACATTTTAGGGTTTTTAGTTTCATTTAGGTTTTTTATTTATTTCCATATTTTTAGCGGTATTAGGATCGTTTAGTGATTTAGGTACTTTTAGGGGTTTTAGGGGTTTTTGTTTTACGGATTTTTACAATCATTATAGGTTTTTGTAGGTTTTCGGGGTATTTTTGGGTTTTACAGATCTTTATAGTTTTATGTTTATTTGGTGTTTTTAGGGTTTTAGTGGGATTTAGGGTTTTTTTGAGATTTATGGTTTTATTTTTTTTTGTAGGGTTTTAGGGGTGCTTATGGGTTTTAAGGGTTTTTAGGGTTTTGGGGTCTTTAAGGTTTATTATTAATATTGAGGATTTTTAGGGTTTCAGTGTTTTTATGGAGTTTCAAGTTTTTTAGGGATTTTAGGGTTTAATGTGTTTTTAGGGGTATTTAGGATTTTTTAGGATTATTCATATATTTTTAAGGGTTTATTGTATTTTGGTGATTTTAGTAATTGTGTTTAGGATTATTTATTATAATTTATGGTTTCTAATGAATTTTTCATTTTATGATTTTTAAGGGTTTAGGGTTTATTGCATTTTTATGGATTTTTTATGCATATTAAAGATTTTAGGGTTTTTTAGAATCTTAGGTTTTCTAGTGTGTTTAGGTTTTTTGAGTGATTTAGGGTTTTAGAGTAATTTATGTTTTTATAGGGTTTTTAGGGGGTTTAGACTTTTTTATTTATTTAAGGGGTGTTAGGTTTATCATAATGTTTTTATAGAATTTAGGGTTTTTCTGGTTTATGGGATTATAGGGTTTATAGAGGTTTTATGGAATTTTAGTGTTTTTCATTATTTTAGAGGTAATAGGAGTTTTGGGGTATTATTATTTTTTCCAATGTTTATTTGAATATTTTCATGTTTTTTTATTATTTTTATGTTATTAGGGGGTTTTGGTATTTTATTTGTTTTACTTTTTTATCTGTTAATGGGTTTTAGTTTCTTTATGTGTTTTATGGGGTTTATGGGTATTAAGGTATTTTCAAGGTATTTACGGACTTTTAGTGGTTTTATGGTATTATGGGTTTTTTGGGTTCTATGGGTTTTAAGGATTTTGTGGTGTTTTATTGTTTTTACGATTTTTTTGGATTTTTATGGATTTTTAGGTTTAATGGTTTTTTTTTGTTTTTACGAGTTTATTGGTTTTTACGAGTATTTGGTGGAATTAATGTTTTTATTGAATTTTCGGGGTTTTATGGTTTTACGGATTTATGTGTTTTTATGGGCTTTTATGGATGTTTAGGTTTTATGGTATTCAAAGCATTTTTTGGATTTTAGTGTTTTTTTTATTTTTAAGGGATTCTATGCCTTTAGGGTTTTTTTGGTGTTTCAGTGTTTTATGTGTTTTATGGGTTTTATGATATTTTATTGCTTTTTGGGTTTTTGGGTTTTATGGATTTTGTAGGGTTTGTATTGTTCTTTTAATATTTTTGGGGTTTTTTGTAGTATTGTATTTTTAGGGGTTTTAGGATTTTTTAGGTTTTATGTTTTTTATGATTTGTTAGATGTTTTAGGGTTCATTAGGGTTTTATGGTATGGTAGGGATGTTGGGGATTTTAGTGGGTTTTAGGTTTTTTTTGGTTTTGGGGGGTTTTAGGGTTTTCATAGGGTTTTCATAGGGTTTTAGGGTTTTTTAGAATTTTCATAAGGATTCTAAAGGTTTTAGTTTTTATTTTACAGTTTTTTTGATTTTTTAGGAGTTTATGGGGTTTTTTATGGACCTTAGTGTTTTGGATGTTTTTTAGGGTTTGTAAAAAAGTTTATCCTAGTTCATTGACTTTATCTGGTTTTAAAGGGATTTTAAGTTTCTTATAATATTTTTAGGATTTAGGTTAGTTTTTAAGTACTTCGGGGGTTTTTTGGTTTTCAATGTTTTGTTTCATTTAGAATATTTCAGTTACTTAAGGGTGTTAGGGGTTTTAGGATCTTTTAATGTATTTTGGGGTTTTTGGGTTTTTCTGGTTTTTAGGAGTTTTATATTTTTTATAGGTTTTTACTGTGTTTAAGGTATTTTAGGTACTTTTAGCATTTTTATAGGGTTTTAGTGTATGATAGATTTCTATGGTGTTTACGGTCTTTTGGGGGGTTTAGGTATTTCATATTTTTAGGGGTATTAGGTTTTAATGATAATTTAGGGTGTTATGATTTTTAATGAAATTTGTGGTTTTATGGTGGTTTAGGGTGTTTCTAGTTTTTTGGATTTCAGTTGTTTCCTCTAGGATATTAGGTATTTTAGGATTTTAATGGGTTCCAGGGTTTTATATTATCATATAGGATTTTCAGTGTTTTAGGGGTTTTTGGGATTTTGTATGCTTCCTTGATATTTTTGGGGGTTTTATGTTTTTGGGGTTTTAAAGGTCTTATTTTTTTAAACATTTCAAGTTTTTTAGGTATTTTTTTGGTAGCTTGGTTTATATGGTTTTTAAGGGTTTTGGGGTTTTTAGGGTTTTTTGTTTTTTATGGGGTTTTGGGAGTTTATTGTGTTTTTATTGTTTTTATGGGGTTATAGGGATTAGGGATTTTATTGGTAGTAAGGGTTTTATATTATTACGGGTTTTTAGTATTTTTTTGGTTTTTCAATTTTTTAGGGTTTTTAGTGTTTTTAGGGTTTTAGGGTTCTAAGGGGGTTTAGGGGTTTTATGGGTGTACGTTTTTTTAGAGTTTTTGGGAATTTGTTGGGTATTTTGGTATTAATGGGTTTTTGGGGATTAATGGGTTTTTAGGGTTTTAAGTGGATTTTGGTTTATTATAATTTATAAGGTTTTATTTAGGTAAACTGTTTTTATTTGTTTTTAGTGTTTTTATTATTTGTAAGGTTTGTTCGGTTTTTAGGGTTTTATGGTATTTGTTGGTTTTTTGGGATTTTAATGGCATTATTAAGGTTTTAAAAAAATTTATAAGGTTTATAAGGGGATTTAGTGATTTTATGAATTTTTAAGGTTTTTTAGGTTTTTTGGGTTTGATATAATTTTAGGGGGTTTTTTGTTTTCTAGGGATTTTTAGGATCATTTATTCCCTTTAGGAAGTTTATTTTTTTTATGTATTTTAGGTATTTTAGTGTTTTAGGGGTTTTTTCGGTTTTTATTATGTTAGATGTTTTTACGGTTGTTAAGGGGTTTTAGGGTTTCTTATGATTTTAGGGAACTTCTGTTTTTTAGGGTTTTATGGGTTTCTATGGTTTTTGTATTTATTTTTCATTTTTATTAGTTTAATGGTATTTTAGTGGTTTTTAGAGTTTTTTGGTTTTTATGTTTTCTTGGGTATTTTATTGTTTTGAAGGTTTTTAGGGTCTTTTAGTGTTTTCATGGATTTATGGGGTTTTATGGATTCTATGTTATTTTAGTGGTTTCATAATTTTTTGGGAACATTGTGTTTTTGTAGTTGTTTTAGAATCTTTTAGTGTTTTAGAGTCTTTTGTGTTTTTAGGGTTTTAGGAACCTTTAGTTTTTATTTGTTTTTATGGGGTTTTTGGGTCCCTTTGAGTTTTTAGGGTCCTTCAATGTTTTTAGGTTCCTTTAGGTTTTTTAGGTTTTTGATGGATTTTAGAGGTTTTGGGGGTTGTTATAGTTTTAGGGATATTACGATCCATAAGTTTTTAAGAGTTTATATGTTCCTTTTGGGTTTTTATATTTTTCATAGTCCTTTAGGTTTTTTATAGTACTTTATGGTTGTTATAGTTTTTGGGGTTTTATGGACTTCCACATTTTTTACTATTTTAGTGTTTTTTGGTTTTTTGGGTTTTTAAGGGGGTTTAGGATATTTAGGGTTTTTTATTATTGTCAATGTTTTTACAATATTTTTTGCGTTGTGTGGTTTTTATGGTATTTTAGGATCTTTTATGAGGTTATGGGTTTTTGGGGATTTTTTGTTTGTTATGGTTTTTTTCGTTTTCAGTATTTCCAGAGGTTTTATTTAGATTTATCGTTTTGGGGGTTTTTTACGGTTTTAGGTGTCTTTATGATTTTAAGTGTTATTCTGGTCTTAGGGGTTTTAGGGGTTGAAAGTTTTTTTTTCAGTTTTAGGGGTTTTAGGGAATTCTATGGATTATATAGGGTCTTATGGTTTTGGGACATCATTTAGGGTGTTTAGGGTTTTCAAGAGTTTTTAGATGTTTTAGAGGGTTTTAGGATTTAGGGTTTTTACATTTTGAAGGATTTAAATGGTTTTATGGGTTTTCAGGTTTTTTGGGAGTTTTTATTGTTTTATTTTATTTTATAAATTATTATTAGAGTTTTTAGATATTTGAGAGATTTTATGAGGTTATATGGTTTTTATGGGTTTAAGGGTTTCTATACTGTTTTAGTGTTTAATGGGTTTTCAAACATTAGCGATATTTTTTGGGTTTTGTATTCATTTTAGGGGACTTCATGGTTTTTAGGATCATTTATGGGGTTATGTTTTTTAGTGTCTTTATGGTGTGGTTTAGGGATTCTATGGTTTGTAATGATTTTAGGGATTTGTTTTTGTTTTTAATGGTTTTTAGGTTTTTAGGGGTTTTATGGTTTTTAATGTAATTTTATGGTTTTAATGGTTTTATAGTTGTTTATTTTTAGTAGTATTTTTTTGTGTTTTTAGTATTGTTTTTGTTTTTAGATTATTAGAGGTTTCGGGATTATTTTACTCTTTTGGGGTTTTAGAGTTATTGTATTGTGTTTTAATATAATTTTCGAGTTTCGGGGTTTTGGGGTTCTTTTAGAGTTTTAGGTTACTTAAATGTCAAGGTTGTTTCATAATTTTTTAGGGTTTTATGTTTTCGTAGTGTTTGGAATCTATTTTAGTGTTTTGGTGTATGTTAATGTGTTTATGTGATTCTTAAGGGGTTTTAGTGTGTTTAGTGGTTTTTATCAGTTTTTATGAATTTTAGGTATTTTAAGGTGGGGAGATTATTGTTTTTAAGTAATTTTTACCATTTTCTAGGTTTTTATATTTTGTTAGGGGTTTTAGATTTTAATTGAATTCTGTGTTTTTTTTTGTTTTAATGGTTTTTTGGATCCTAATGGTTTAAGGGTATTTTATACGGTTTTTTGATATTTTAGTGTTTCTTCGGTTTTTTATCGTAATATTGTGGTTTTTTTGGGTTTACAATCTTTTTTTCTATTTCTTGGGTTTTTATATTATTTTTAGGCTTTTAGGGTATTTAGGGTCTTTTTATGAGTTTACTGATCTTTTAGGGGATTTTTAGTGGTTTTACTAGTTTTTATTGGTTTTTAGGTGTTTTAGGGTTTTTTGGTCTATAGGGATTTGTTGGGTTTTAGTGATTTTAGCAATTTTTGGGTACTTTTAGATTATTGAATTGATTTTTAGGTATTAATGGGTTATTTATGGGTTTTAGGTTGTTTTATCATTTTTAATATATTTATCCATTTCAATGATTTTTAGGGTTATTATGGATTTTTGGTGGTTTACTGTATTTATTGTTTTTGGACTTTAGGCTTTTTAGAATGATTGTAGTTTTAGTGATATTTCAGAGGTTTTGTGGTTTTGTGGTTTTTATGTTTGTTTTTGGGATTATGGTATATTAAATTCTTATTAGGGGTTTTAGGATCTATTTTGGACCTGTAGGGTTTATAGGGTATTTTAGATTTTTTATTTCTTTTCTGGTTGTTTTAGGGATTTAAAGGATAATTGGTATTTTTTGTGTTTTTGGGGTTTTTGGGGGTCATCAAGTTTATAGGGTTTTATATTAATTCTTTTTTCATTTTTAAGGTTTTTCTATTTTAGGGGTTTAATATTTAAAATATGCTTAGGGTTATTTGGGTTTTAGGGTATTTTATCGTGATTTAAGGTCTTTTAGGGGTTTTATGTCAACTAGTGTTTTAGGTTTTTATGGTTTTAATTTTTTTTAGGGATTTTTAATTATTTATAATTTTTATGTTTTTACTAATTTTAAGGGTTTTTGGGATTTTTAGGGTTACATAGTGTTTTACTATCTTTCTTGGTTTTATTGGGTTTATGGGTATTTTAGGATTTTTAAGGTTTTAGGTCCTTTTTGGGGGTTTTTGGGTTTTTTGGATTTTTTTGTGGTCTTGTTTACTTTTTATTGTTTTTAGTGGTTTATGGTATTTTAGTATTTTTATAGATTTGTAGAGTTATTTTGGTTTAAATATGGATTGTAGGGGTTTTAGAGTTTTGAAGGGTTTTTGTTATTTTTATGGGGTTTTTATGGAATTTTATGGGTTTCAGGATATTTTAATGTGTTCTTTATTTTCTTGGGATTTCATGGGTTTTAAAAGGATTTTTACGGTTTTAGCGTAGTTAGTGTATTTATGTGGGTTTTAGGGTATGCAAATTCTTGTAGGGTTTTAGGGTATTTTAAGGGTTTTTAGGGTTTTTGGGGGTATTTTAGGGTTTTTAGGGATTTTTGTGTATTTAGGGTTGTTGGGGGTTTTGGAGTATTTTATGATATTTTTGGAGTTTTTAGGGATTTTTGGTTTTTAGGGGATTTATGTAAATTTATGATTTGGGGAATCGAGTTTAGGTTCTTGGGTATAGTGTTTAGGGTTTGTAGTTTTGTGTTTATTTTGTAGTTTTTAAGGTTTATGGTGTATGGTGCAAGGTTTATAGTGTAGTGATTGGGGTTTATAGCATAGTGTATATGGTTTAGGGTGATGGTTTTTTGTTTATGGACTAGGGTATTGTGTATAAGGAGTATTATATTGGGTTTAGGGTGTATTGTATTTGGTATATGACTTAGGGTTTATGGTTTATGGGGTAGGGTACAGAGATAATGATTTTTATGGTTTTTATGGGTATTAGGGTTCTTTGGGTTTTTGGGATGTTTATGTTTTTTTTAATTTTTTTATTTTTTTCATATTTTTGTCTCATTTTTTGTTTTACGGTATTTAGTTGTTTTTTAGGGTTTTAGGGTTTTGGGGTTTTGGGTTTTTTTTTATTTTATAGGTTTTTTAGAGTTTTGGGGGGTTTATTTTTTTTATTTGTTTTTAAGGGTTTTATATATTTTAAGGGTTTTTTAGGGTTTTACGGTTTTCTAGTGTTTTTAGGGTTCTAGATTATTTTAGGATTATTCCTCTTTGAGGGGGGGGTTATAGTTTTATAATTTTCCTTTGGTTTTTATGCTTTCAATGTTTTAGGGGTTTTTATTGTTTTCTGGTATTTAGTGTTTTTTTTGAGATTTAATGGGTTTTAGGGGTTTCTATTTTTTTCTGTTTTCAGTGTTATTAGTGTTGTTAAATAGTTTTTTTATTTTCAAATTTTAGGATATTTTTTAGGTTTTAGGTTTTTTAATTTTTTTTAAATGTTTAAGATCATTTAGTGTTTTGGGGTTTTTTTTGTGTTTTTATGGTTTCTATGGTTATATGGTTTTTTAATTTTTTAGTGTTTTATTTTTTTTTGGGGTTCTTTAATGAATTTTAGGTTTTATGGGATTTTTATGGTATTGGGTTTTATGTGGTTTTCGGATATTTTAATTTTTTTAATTATTTTTAAGATTTTTGGGGGTTTTAGGGTCCTTTATAATTATTTTTAGTGATTTAGGGTCTTAGGGTTTTTTAGGATCCTTTAAGATATAAGGGTTTTTAGATTCTTTTATAGATTTTAGTGTAGTTTATGGCATGTTATGAGAATTTGTATTTTTAAATAATTTTCAATTTATTATAATGTTTTTTTTGGTTTTTAGGGACATTGGGGGTGGGTTTAGGGTTTTAGGGGCCTCTATTGTTTTATGGGTTTTTAGGGGGATATAGTGGCTTGAAGTGTTTTGTGGACTTTTAGGGGATTTAAGAGGTATTTAGGGTCTTTTATAGTTATTAGGGTCTTTTAGTTGGGTTTTAGGGATTTTTTGTGTTTTTATGCTATTTAGGATTTTAATGAGTTTTTTGGGTTTTTGGTTTTTTATTCTTTTAGTATCCTTTAGAGTTTTTTATTGTATTCCTTGGGGTTTTTTAGTTTAAATGGTATTATTTGGTTTTTATAGTTTTTATGTTCCCAATAGTTTTTAGAGTTTCTATATTTTTAAGGCTTTTTTGGCCATTAAATTTTTTTAGGGGTTTAGGGAAAAAAATTGTTGTAGGGTCTTTTTGTTTTTTGGTGTTTTTCTGGATTATTAAGGTTATAGGGATTTCCATTTCATTTTATGGTTTTATGAATTTTATGGGGTTTTTGTTTTTTTAAATCTATTTAGGGGTTTTTAGGATTTCTTGTGTTTTTAGCAAATTGATGGTTTTCTAGGGTTTTTAGGATATTTATCGAGGTTTTAAGGGTTTTAGGGTTTTAAGGAATGAATGTTTTTTAGGAATTTATATAGGGGTTGTTTGAGGTTTTTATGTTATTTAAGAGCATTTAATATTTTTAGGGGTTTTTATGTTCTTTATATTGTTTTAATGTTTTTATGGGTTTTTGGGTTTTAGGGCCTTTTAGTTTGTTTTATGGGTTTTAGGGGTTTTAGGTTATTTGTGTTTTAGGGTGTTTATATTTTTTCAGGGACCTTTTGGATATCTTGGGTTTTTTATAGTTTCTAGGGTTTTTGAATGTTTTTTTAGATATTTATTATATTTTAATAATTTTTTTGGGTTATTTTTATTTGTGCATTTTATGGGTTTTAATGTTTTTACGGTTGTTTTTTGTTTTTAGGGGATTCATGTGTGTTATATATTTTTAGAATTTATTTAGGTTTTTCAAGGGGTTTTATGGTTTTTAGGAATTTTTAGGGTTTTAAGGGCCCTTTATAGTTATTGGGGTCCTTTGGTGTTTTATTGAATTTTAGAGTCCTTCAGGATTATTAGGGTCCTTTATTGTATTTATGGGTTTTATATTCATTTAAGGTTTTTAGGGTTTTTTTGGTACATTAGGTTTTTAGGGGTATTACGGTTTTATTGTTTTTTTTTCAGTTTTAGGTTTTTAGTATCTATTTGATGTTTTGGGGTTTTTAATATCTTCTAGTGTTTTTAGGGATTTTTATCGATTTTAATGTATTTAAGAAATTTAATTATTTTTGGGTATTCTGGGTTCATTTAGTGTTTTAAGAGTTTTTATCTTCTTTTAGGGTTTTAGGTTTATTATATTTAATGGTATTTAGGGGTTTATAAGGTTTTAGGCTCTTTAGGGGTTTTTGGGATTTTTTGGACTCTTAGTTGTTTTTGGGTTTTAAGGTATTCTATTGGTGGTTTATTTTTCTTTGATGGGTTTTTTGTTTTAATTCGTTTTCTAGGGTGTTTTGTGCTTTTAGTGATTGTTATGGTTTTATGGGTTTTAAGGTATTTTGAAGGTTTCATGTTTTTTACAGGGTTTTATGGGTTTTCATGGTCCTTAGGTGTTTTAGGAAATTTAGGGGAATTAGTGTATTTAGATGTTTTAGGTTTCTTTTAAAATATATTATTGTTCTCAGAGTTCAATTAGGTATTTTATTTATTTTTAGAGTTTTTTGATTTTTATGATATTTAGGGGTTAGGTGGGTTTTAATGGTTTTATAATGTGTTTAATGTTCTTTTATTTTTTGGGGTCAGTTAAGGACTATTAGGTTTTTATTAGGTTTTTTGGGTTTTTTGGTGTTTCTATATCTCTTTTGGGTTTTTAGGGATTTAGGGTTCTTACAGACTTTAGTGGGTTTTAGGGTTTTTATGGATTTTTGGGTTCTTATATTTTATTTGTATTTTATGTTTTTTTCTTTTTTTGGGGTTTTAGGGGTCTTTTTCAATTTTTTAGGATATTAATGGTTTTATTTTTTATAGGATTTTTTTGGTTTTTTAGGATTTTCTATTATTTTAGGGTTTCAAGATGTTTTAGATTTTTTTGAGCAACTTTGGGGGTTCTTGTGTTTTTGGTGGTTTTTGGGTGGTTTTTGGGTTTATTTTAGGTGGTTAAGGGTACAAGGATTAGGATTTAGAGTACATGTTTTATGTGGTTTTATTTACGGTTTATGGTATAGGGTTTAATATTTAAGGTGTATAGTATATGGTTTTGGGTATAGGGTGTAGGGTATAGGGTTTAGGGTGTAGGGTTTAAGGTATAGATTGTAAGATGTAGGATTTAGGCAATAGGGTATAGGTTTAGCATGAATGGTATAGGGTATAGGATGTAGGGTTTAGGGCTTACGAGGTAGGGTGTAGGGTTTGGAGTGTAGTGTTTAGCATTTAGGGTGTAGGTTATAGGGTTTATGGTGTATAGATTAATATTTTTGGTGTAGGTTATATGGCTTAGTGTGTAGTGTTTTGGGTATAGGGAGTATGTTATAGGGTTAATGGTTTGGGGATTATGATTTGGGGTGTAGATTATAGTGTTTTGGATCTATTTTTTGGGTTTTGGGTTTAGTGTGTGGGTATAGGGTTAGGGGTGTAGGGTATTTGTTTTAGGGTGTAGAGTATATGTTTTAGTGTGTAAGGCTTTGGTATTACGATATAGGGTGTATGGATTTCGGTGTATGGTTTGAGGTTTCGGGTGTAGTGTAAAGGGTTTATGGGGTACAATAGAGGGTTTTTAGTGTCATTTATTAACATTAGGGGACATTTTATCAGGTTTAAGGTAAAGGATATAGGGTTTAGTATGTGGGGTTATGGGTTAGGGGTGGCATGTATTGGGTTTCTGGATTTAGGGTGGAGGATATATAGGTTAAGGTCTAGGATTTTGGGGTTTTATAGAAGTGATCCGTATTTGGGGTTTAGGGTGTAGGGTATAGTGTTTTGTATGTAGGCTTTAGTATTTTTGGTGAAGGGAATTTGGATTAGTGTGTAGGTTTTTGGGTTTATGGTGAAGGGTGTCGTTTTTTGGTCACAAGGTTTGGTGTTTTGGGTATTGGTTTTATGGAGTAGCGTATATGGTTTATTGTGTAGGTTTTTGGGTTTATGGTGCAGGGTGTCGTTTTTTGGTCACAAGGTTTAGGGTTTAGGGTGTTGGTTTTATGGAGTAGAGTATTTGTTTTAGTGTGTAGGTTATAGGGTATTGAGTGTGGGGTTTAAATATTAGGGTGTATGGTATAGAATTTTGGGTGGAGGGTTTAGGGTCGATGTGTAGGTTATCGGGATTAGGGTCGAGGGTTTTGGGTTTAGAGTGTAGGTTATAGGGTTTAGTGTCTTTGGGTTAGGGTATATGGTTTATAGTTTATTGTATAGGTTGTAGAGTATAGTGTTTAGGATTTTGGGATTAGGGTGGATGGTTTTGGGTTAAAGTGTTGTGTATAGGGTTTAGTGAGTAGGGCATAGTGATTTTGGTAGTGGGTGTAGGGTTTAGGGTGTAGAGTTTTTGTTTTAAGGTTTATTGTATATGGTTTTTATTTTAGGCTTAAGGGTATAGGGTTTTGGGTGTACAGATTACAATGTTGGTTATATGGTTTAGGGTAGAGGGTATAGAGTTTAGTATGTTGGGTAAATAGGTTAGGGTTTAGGGTTTAGGGTGTAGTGTTTAGGTATTGGGGTGTAGGGTATATGATTTAGGGTGTATGTTATTGGTTTTATGGTTCATAGTTTATGGTAAAGGGAGGTGATCATTGGGCTGAAAGTGTGGGGTTTAGGTTTTATGGTATAGATTTTAGAGTGTAGGCTTTTGAGTTTTGGGAGTATTGTATATTGTTTAGGTTGTAGGGTTTAGGGTGTTGTGTTTTTTTTTGTTTTGCAGAAAGGGTGTAGGGTATAGGGATTATGATTTAGGGTATAAGGATTAAGGTGTGAGATTTAGGGTGGGGGTTTTGGGTTTAAGATGTTGGGTATAGGTTTTATGGTCTAGGGTATTGGGATTTGTGATTTGTGTAAATGGTTTAGGTTATAGAGTTTTTGGTTTAGTCTGATTTTAATATGGTTTAGGGTGTAGGGTTTTGGGGTTTGGATGAAGGGTATATGTTTTAGGGTGTATGGTTAAGGTTTTAAGGTGTAAGGTTTATGGTTTAAGGTTTCTAGTTGATATATTATGGTTTAGGGTATAGGATATACTCTATATGTTTTACGGTAATGTTTTTAGGGTTTATGGAATATGGTTGTAGGGTCCTGAAAATCTGAAAAGGAAGAATGAGAATCCCCTATAATCCAAGGGAGATTCTACCCAATTTCCCCCAAATAATTGGGGAAAAGTGTGGAGAATACTCAAAGGATGGCACAAGCCGAACCGGTCTGCAGACGGTCTAATGATAACGATGCACGGACGGTTCCGTGAAGCACCCACCCCCGCAGACCACTGTTGTTCGCGGAATGGAGGCGGAAGCCCTCTACAGGTGCGAAGCAGGATGGGCGCCAACCTGGTTCACCCTCATGAACGTCCCCAGCCGCGAACTGCGTCGATGGACACGGACCTCATCCGCTGTTGTTCACGGAATGGAGACGGAACCCTGCCCGGCCGCGAAGCACTCCCCTGAGCTAGTTTGGTTCGCAGGGGAGGTGCGTTCAATGCACCCACGAGTTGTGGATTGACCACGTCATCCGTAAACCGGGTTTCCAATCATGGGCCTCTGTGAAAGGTGTCGCATGACCACAGATACATCTCTTTCCCCACTAAGTAAAAGGATATCGAGGGGGAAGAGCTAAAGGGGAATTGGAGGTCGATCAGATTCTGGTGGAAGGATTTCGAAGGAAGGATCTTAAGATTTCACAAACAGTGAAGTTCCAGTTCGTGAACCAGAACTGGTATAAAACTCGAAGAGAATTAATAAGTAACCAAAAACACATAACAACTTGGTGAACCGTGAACTTAAAATAACAAAGAAAAGAAGACCGTGAACCATGTCCCCTCTGCGGATGCACTCCCCACAGACCAGGGAGTTAATGCCCCTTTTCCAATCCGTCGGACTGCGTAGCACCCACCAACACGGGCGAATCCCCGACCGGAGGACCCTCGACCAATGTCTCCATCGTCCGCCACAGCTCACATGGACCCCACCGCATACCAACCTCGTACGTGGGCTGAACCCGAAGCCGCGAACCACCCTGGTTTGTGGGATGCCCACCAAGACATGAACCACTCCCGTTCGTAGAATGCCCATCAATCTGTGGAGCACCCTGGTTCGCGAAAGGCCTCTCCAGCCGCGTAGCACCTCCCTACGCGAAGGGTGACACCACTCATACACCTATGTGGCCCGCCAGATCCTTATGAGTTCCCATTCCCCGGGCCCGATAAAATCCGGCATGATCCTCTGCAACCCCATCATTGGCCCATTCATCGGCCCCGAGCCAAGGCCTCCACCAAAGCCACCTGACCCATGTGATGTAACCTTCAGGCACATCAGTCCGCCGTTTTGATCTCACATACACAAGGTAAGTGAGGGAAAAGGGGTTGCTCCGGCCCTTGAGCAGATTCCTGAAGCATTCATGGGTTCACATTCCCACGATAATGTGGATTCTGAGCCCAGGAGTCCCCTTTCTGCCCCTCCACTTGTTAGGACTGGGGCAATTCTCCCCTCTCCGGGGCATGACGGACTACCCATCAGAAGGAAGCCCACATGCACCTTCGTACTTCCCCACAGCCATGGCCAAGGAAGGGCGTAGTGGGGAAGGGTGCTGCTCCATCCTTATTTGGGGCCAATTCCCTCTCCCGCTACGCTTTGTCGCCATGGGCATCCATCTCGGAGTAAGCCCGGACTTCTTGGGTTGCACAATGCGTAAGCCCCACCCCACTTCCCATGGACGCAGCTTTCACGACGTGATCTTCTGGCCCCTGATGCTTCTTGTTTCTCACGCCGAGCATGACTCATGTGCATTTAGAGTAGGAATCGGCAATCACATCCTCCCATGGGCCTACATAGAGTGTAAGCCCCAATCCATTACCTTGGTCTACCTCATATCGTAATTCCCATTCCCTTCGAACTACGTGGACTTTGATTCCCCACCATAGGGATACGTAGGAAGCCTCCAAGAGGTTCAAGCACGATCACCATAGGATCCCCAAGTCCACATTTACGTCAGTTCTCTGACAATCCAATCTGAAGTATGTGGACTTTGATCCCTATCCCCTAGGCAGGGTACATAGGAAGCCTCCCCGAGGTTCAAGCCCAACACCCGGCCTATCCGACCAACTTTACGTCGGTTCACCATACCAACCCTGGGTAGCCTGGAGTGTAATCCCCATACCAAACTGAACTATGTGGATCCTGATTCCTCTCATGAGGACACATAGAAGGCCCATATCACGGGTTCGATCTAAACACTCAAGTCGTTATCTGTCTCCCCTGGATGACAGTAAACTCCAGAGTTCCTGGTTACAAGGCTTTAAATCAGTGTCATCTCATTGAGTCCAAACTATTCGGGGTTATCAATCCAACGAGGTATGGTAAACCTCAGGCATAAATGATTCCGAACCCATGCGTCTAACTGACCATTGCCAACTAGGAGTAATACGTGGATACTATGCTTGGGTATAAACCAATGATTCACGAACATGTGAATACGTCTTAAATCTATAAGAGAGTCCCAGAATAGGCAATAATCCCCCCCCCAAAGGGTGCGATGAGCCCGAATTCCCATCCTCTCGACCAATGTGAGTTCTTAACTGTCGCTGGCCAAATCGCCCAGCAAACATCTGCCTTTGGAAAGTAGGTCCATGTATCGTTGGAAAGAGAACTATTGGGCGTTTCGAACCGATCTGAAACAAAAAATAATGCCCCCCCATCATAATGGGGTCCGATCTTGGCATTGTTTCGTGCAGTTTAACGTCAAGCGGTAACGGCGTAGTTTCAAAGACCGCTCTTGATCATAATGTAACTAGGCTTGTACATCTCAGCATGCCCAAGACATTGAAAAGGGGTTGATGGTGTAAATCGTGGTTCTGAGTATTCTTGGATCAGGAGAAATGATATGGGGGCTCTGAGGCCGTTAAGCATACAGAGCTAGGAAGAATATCACCAGAGGAAATATTGCCTTTGGTAGACGGGCTAGGGGATAACAATATGCAGAGCCCCTGAGGGCATGGTATGCATATTCATGAAATGGTGTCCACGGTTCAATAACATTTCACTTCTGATGGACATGGATGGTTATGAGGATCCGTGATTTTTTGGGCCACGAAGTCTATCATTTGGTAATAAAATATCTGGACATTTCGGGCATATTCGGCCATGGTTGCTGTTAAAGCTTAGATATCTCCCTATGCTGATTTATCTTGCGTGTGGGGGTGTACCATCACTATATTCCAGTTAAACGTCTTGCGGTAAGGACGAAGTACTATTAGATTAGCGGTCATAGAGCTCAGACCATTTGGTGACTATTGTTGTAATCACTCGAAGGATAACTAAGTTACCATGCTCTGATATACTCTGAACAGGGTGGAAGATGAAGGTTGTAAACTGTAACTCTGAGGTTTCCCGGATCAAGAGATGTGGTGTGGGGGATCTGAGGCTGGTAAGCATATAGAGCTAGGAAGAGTATCGCCTGAGGAAATATTGCCTTTGGTAGACGGGCCAAGGGATATCAATATGCAGAGCCGTTGAGGGCATGTCATGCATAGTCATCCAAAGGTGTCTCCGGGTCGACAACCTTACACTTCTGATGGCCATGAATGATTATGAAAATCTGAGATTTCTCACATCATGGAGTTCGGCATGCGGGGATAATGGTGTTCAAGCATACAAGAAACATCTTCACTACAATTGTCCATTGAGTCAAAGTAGCCTAGCCCTGGCTTGATGTTCGTAGATGCAGGTTGTCTTGAAGACCATGGGCAGATACATAGTCTACCCAGGTAGGGATATCTTGGAAACATTTTGATGTGAAAAGGGGGACGAGCTTGTAAACCACTGCTCCATAAATTTTTGGATCGGGAGATATGTTATGGGGGCTCTGAGGCCGGTAAGCGTACGAAGCTAAGAAGAGTATCACCTGAAGAAATATTGCCTTTGGTAGACGGGCCAGGGGATATCAATAATCAAAGCTACTGAGGGAATGGTATGAATAGTCATGAAAAGGTGTCCACAGGTCGATAACTTTCCACTTTAATGGTTGTGAATGGTTATGAAGATCCATAATTATCCGGGTCATGGATTCTGATGTATGGAGGGGATGCATCCAAATATGCAAGGAGTATTTCCATCTCATTTCTCAATATATCTTGGGTGGGTCACGATGAAGTCCGTGCAGTTTAATGTCGTGCGGTGAGGACGAATTCCGTGCAGTTTTAACATTGTGCGGTGAGGACAAAGAATACACCTCATGCAGATCTGGTCCGTACACGAGGGAAGAGGGCATTTTTTCTCTTTTACATGTAGTTTAACATCGTTTGGTAAGAACAAGGAAGACACCACATGCATTTCTGGTCCATACACAGGGGGAAAGGGAATTTTCATTCCTTCTTTTCCTTACAGTTTAACATCGTGCGGTAAGGATGAGGAAGACACCCCGTGTAGGTCTGGTCTGTACAGGAGGGGAAACGGGATTTATGACATTCAATTGGGGATGGCTGGGCTAGGTTCAAGGACCCTAGTGTCACTACGTATCCTATGATGGTAGGAATCAAGACTCGCGTAGTTCTCTGAAGTCCGTGCAGTTTAACATCATGCGGTGAGGATGAAGAATACACCTCGTGCAGGTCTGGTCCATGCACGGGGGAAGAGAGCATTTTTTTTGAATGGATGGGCAAGGATGGAGAACCTTTGAGTCACTACATATCCCACTATGGTAGGAATCAATCCCCACGTAGTTCATTTAAGGGAATACACCCCGTGCGGCTCTAGTTCGTATGGCGGAAGGGGTTATTTTTGGCTTCATTTGAGGTGGCTGGGCCAGGGTTTGGAATTCTAGCATCGCTGCATATCCTGCAAGGGCAAGAATCAAGCCTTTTGTAATTCTCTGAAAGACAATACACCCCGTGTGGGTTCAGTCCGTTCACGGGGGGAGAAGGGGCATTCTTTTTCTTTTACCCTTGTCCATGCAGTTTAACGTCGTGCGGTAAGGATGAGGAATACACCACGTGCAGGGATGGTCCATATATGGGGGGAGAGGGAATTTGTAAATTTTATTTGGGGATGACAGAGCTAGGGTGAGTGACCCTGGCATCACTACGTATCCTGCGAGGGCAGGAATCAAGCCTTATGTAGTTCTCTGAAAGAAGTACACCTCGTGCAGGGCTAGTCCGTACACAGGGGAATAAGACATATTTTTAATTTTATTCCATTTGGGATTGGCTAGGCCAGGATAGGGGATCCTTGCATCGCTACGTATCCTACGAGGACAGGAATCAAGTCATACATCGTTCTCTTAAAGAAGTACACCTCGTGCAGGTCTGGTCCATACACGGGGGAGAGAGTACTTTTTTTGAATATTTTTATCTATGCAGTTTAACGTCGTGCGGTAAGGATGAGGGATACGCCCCGTGCAGGTCTGGAACTGCGCCAGGGAAAGCGAATTTTTTAAATATTCTCATCCGGGGGTGGCTAGGCCAGGATGGGGAACCCCGGCGTCGCTACGTATCCTACGAGGGTAGGAATCAAGCCATACATAGTTCTCCAAAATCCGTGCAGTTTAACTTCATGCGGTGAGGATGAAATACTCATAGTTTAAGGTCATATAGTTTGGATCATCGGGTGCTTGGAAGTTTAACATCATGCAGCTCGGATGATAACTACTTTTAGTTATGCCAGTGAGGGTGGAATTCTCTTAGTTTAGGGTCATAGAGTTTGGACAGTTGGGTGCTTGGCAGTCTAATTTCATGCCGATCGGACGATAACTACTTTTATTTATGCCAGTGAGGGCAGAATGCTCTTAGTTTAGGGTCATAGAGTTTTGACCATTGGGTGCTTGGAAGTTTAACGTCATGTAGCTCAGACAATAACTGATTTTAGTTATGCCAGTGAGGGAGGAATGCTCTTAGTATAGGGTCATAGAGTTTGGACCGTTGGGAGCTTGGTAGTTTAACGTCATGTAGCTCAGACAACAACTTCTTTTAGTTATGCTAGTGAGGTAGGAATGCTCTTAGTTTAGGTTCATAGAGTTTGGACCGTTGGGTGCTTGGAATTTTAACATCATACAGCTCGGACAAAATGCTCTTAGTTTAGGGTCATAGAGTTTGGACCGTTGGGTACTTGGCAGTTTAACATCATGCATCTCAGATGATAACTGTTTTTTGTTATGCCAGTGTGGGAGGAATGCTCTTAGTTTAGGGTTATAGAGTTTGGACTGTTGGGTGCTTAGCAGTTTAACGTCATTCAGCTCAGACGATAACTTCTTTTAGTTATCTATGAGAAATACTTCTACAGGAATCTTGCATTTGTAGGAGTGGTGGTGAACGTCCCGTCCATGGAGATCAGGGAATATACTCCGCTGGAGTAGACCTTTTGTATAAAATATGGTCCCTCCCACTTGGGCTCCAGTTTTGGAGGTTTCTTTCCAGGTATCATTGGGGTCCGGAGGACCAACACCAATTCTCCTTCTAAGAAAGACCGAAGACGAACCTTTTTATTGAAGGCTCATGCAATCCAGTTCTGGTATACTTTCAGATGATGAAAAGTGTGCAACCACTTCTCGTCTATCTTCTCTAATTCACCTAGCCATTTTTCTGATTGATCATCGATGGATAACTGATCACAAATGGCGACACGGAGCAAGGGAAATTGGAGCTCAATGGGCAGGACCGCTTCTGTTCCGTATACTAATGAGTATAGTGTAGCCCGAGTTGCGGTGCAGATTGTGGTTTGGTAAGCCCACAATGCATGGAGGAGTTTATCCAGCCATGACTTCCTGTCTCTGTCCACCATTTTCTAGATAATGTTATACATGGTCTTTTGAAAGCCTCTATTTGTCTGTTGGCTGCTACGTGGTAGTGAGATGAGTGGTTAGCCTTGATACCATACTCTTGGTAAAGTTTCCCCAATTCAGCAGAGCAAAAATTGGTTCCATTATCTGTCAGTATGTTATGAGGGACACCAAATCTGGTGATGATATTGGCTTTCACAAAGTTGACAATGCTTCTTGCCCTAACTTCCTTAAGGGGTACAACATCTGCTCATTTGAAAATGAATTCGGTTGTCGTGAGGATATATTTCAGCTATTTGGCTATGGCGGGAGGATATGGTCCCACGACATCCATTCCCCAGATGGAAAATGGCTAGGAGTACTTATTCTGATGAAGTAACTTTGGGGGGTGGTGTATGAAGTTGGCATGAATTTGGCATAAGTGGAATTTTGTGGTAAAGCACTTGCAATCTTGTGCCACGGTGGGCCAATAATACCCAAACCTTCGAACATGATGGGAAATCTTGGACCCCAACTGATGTGCCCCACATACTCGGCATGTACATCAGTCATGACAACAGCGATTTCTTCTCCATCAATGCATTGGAGGAGGATTCCGTTGAGGCCTCATTTGTAGAGGACCTCCTACGGACCCACACCTCCATATAAGACATAGTTGATTGCCCTTCTCCGTATTTTCTCTTGTTCAGCCCTGTCTGATGGAAGTTCTCCATGTTGAAGGTAGTTTGCAATGGGGGTCATCCAGCCGGTGGCAGGAGCATATGGCTCTGGGAAAGAACTGACTTCATTGATTTCTTCCATCTTGGCATGTTCAAATGGAATGACCATTCGACGATGAGAAATACTGATAGTTCTTTCATCCAGGTCTGGGTCGGCTAGGGTTGTTGTTGCATGAGAAAATTCGTCAGCCTGGGAATTCTGAGACCGGGGAATATAGGTCAATGTTGGTTCTATGGAGAATTCCTCCATTAACCCTCGGACATGGTCAAACATGGGAATCAACTCCTCCTTTTTTATAGCATAGTCATCATTGACTTTCTTGATGACCAGTTCTGAGTCACCTTTGACCTTAACGTGTCGTACTTGTTCTTGGGGTGCGAGCTCCAGGCCTGCAATGAGGGATTTATATTCCACTTCATTGTTCTTACATCTTTCTGACAGGAGGAAGGAAGATGGAAAGATTTCCTTTTCTGGGGACATGAGTATTATCCCCAATCCCACCTTGTTAAATTTGGGATCTTCCATCCTCTTCCCAGTTGGGCTTTGGGAGGCTCCATCGAAGTACATTTCCCATGCTGGGAACTCCTCTTGAACCGAGAAGATGTCTTCATCAGGTAGCTCAGCGTCCGGTGTGGTGGTCCCTGTTGAAGGGTGCTCTGCCAATAAATCTGCTAACGTTTTTCCCTTGACGGATTTCTGAGGCACAAATCGAATGTAAAACTATTGTAGTATGAATTCCCATCAGGATAGGCGCCCAGTCAGCATCGGCTGACTGAGAATTTACTTGAGCGGGTTACTACGCGAGACCAAATGTACTTCATGATGCTGCAGATAATGTCGCAACTTTTGAACTATGAAGACCAAGGACAAAAAACTCTTCTCAATGTTTGAGTATCAAGTATCAGCATCAATATTGGTTTGGCTGAGGTAATAGAGAATGTTTTCACTGTCGGTGTCATTTTTTTGTGAGAGGATGGCTCCCAATGAATGCTCTAGGGATGTCACGTATAGGATGAGGGGTCTTCCTTCAACGGGGGGCATGAGTACTGGAGGGCTTAAGAGATACTTCTTTAGGCTGTCGAACACCTTTTGGAAGTCATTTGTCCATTGGTACGTGACTCCCTTCTTCAATAACCTGGTAAAGGGCAAACATTTTCCTTCCAATTTGGCTATAAATCACCTGATATAGGCCAGGTACCCTTGGAATTCTCTCAACTGGGTGAGATTGAGGGGGGGTGGAAGGCCGAGGATAGCCTTTGTCTTTTCAGGGTCAACTTCATTTCTGACAGGTGATCTGAGCGCTTCCTAGACTTAACCACCAAGTCATCCATGTAGCATTCAACGAATCTCCCCAGGAATGGTTTAAAGATATGATGCATGGCACACTAATATGTGGCGCTAGTGTTCTTGAGACCAAAGGGCATAACCCTGTAACAAAATATTCCTTGAGGGGCCCTGAAGGCAGTGGCTTCATCATCTTCTCAGGCCATCCTGATTTGATTATCCCCATAATAGCCACCCATGATGGATAGAGACTCATAACTAGCTGTTTCGTTGATTAATAACTCGGTCACTGAGACTGGGAAATCATCTTTCGGACAATGATGATTGAGATATCTGAAGTCAATGCAGAAGAGGATTTGTCCGCTCTTTTTCTTGACAGAGACGATGTTGGTCAACCATATGGGGTACTATACCTCCCGAATGAATCCTACTTTAATGAGAATATCGACTTTAGCCTCTATTTTGGAAGCATGTGAGGGGTGTTTCCTTCTGGAAACTTGTTTATAGCCCCAGTGGTCTTCTAGCAGACCTAAGTGTTGGGTTTCCACTACAGGATCGAGTCCCAGCATTTCCATGTAAATCCAATAAAACACATCTTGATGTTTCCTAAGGAAAGAGGTATATACCTCGTGCTCCTCGACATACATGGCTCCACTAATGAGTGTGGGCCTCAGGTCTTCCTTGGTACCCAGGTTTATTTCCTTGAGCTCATCCACCATGGTGGAGATACCTTCCGCAAATGCGGGAGGTGTTTCACTGAGATCTTCCTCCTCCTCTTCTCCCAAATCCTCATCTTCTTGATCTGACAGGGGGAGAGCTCCCATCACGGGTTCACGGGAGTCTGGAGGTGAGTCATTGTATGTGTCCTCACTCAAGTATTCAACCCAAAATTGAGGGTTGGTAGACGTTCCCACGTTTTCACGCTCGGCTGTTAAGGTTGAAGTCATGAGGACAGCTGAATGCGTGTCCGAACTTGACACCCTGCTCTCAATATGGTTGATGGGTAGTACGTAATATCTTCCAAGCTGTCTGAGGGGGTCGTTAGGGACCTTTTCCAGACCATTTGGAGTAAGGATCCATTAGACACCATCGATTGATGGATTCTTCTTCATTTTCTCATAAAACCTGGCGTCAATGTAGTGTGAATTGGATAGTTTTAAAGGGGCCTTGTCGGTGTGAAATGTCCCACTCTGCCCATTGATGTAGTACTTAATACACTGGTGGTAGGATGAATGAATGACAATGTGCTTATGGATCCATGACCTTCCTAGTAGGGCATTGAATGTTGTGTTCTGCCGAACCACCAGGAATTCCGAATAGGCCACAAGGTCACCAAAATGGGTCTTTACCTTAGTTTGTCCCATTGGATTATGCTCACTCTTGTTGTAACCTAGCAGAGTTGTGGCCGAGGGTATTAAATCACCCTCACTGTAACCCAACTTACGGAGTGTCCGTAGGGGAAGGAGGTTAACTCTTTATCCGTTGTCAATAAATAATTTACGGATCTCAACATCATCTTGTGTACCAGACACATACAATGTTTTGATGGGTCCTTGCATGATGGCATCTTCATCCATATCGGTGAAGGAAATCACTGCATTGTATTCAGCCGAGTTAGTCTCCATCCAGTAAATCATGATGGCAACTAACTCATCTTGAAACTCCTTGGGGATGTGAAAGGATTCTATGAGTGCCTCCCTGAGGTCTGTTGACAACCTCAGGGAATCCAGGATCGACAGCTTGGCTGGTACTGATGCCTGCTGCTTAAGGATGTCGTATTTCTGTTCCAGTGGCTGACGCTTCTCCATTGGTGGGGAAGTCTTAGAAAGAATCTTGGGAGTTTGAATATGTCACGAGGAGGGACCATCCGGGGGGTTAGAGGTTGGCGTCTTTCCCACATTTTGGGGACTCGGCACAGCTGGTCTGTTTGTGCGCACTGGGCAACTAGGCGCTTGTTCCTCCTCTAATGGGTACCAGAGAATGATAGGGGCAGAGTGGTCTCTTGTGGAGGTGGAGGGATATTCTTTCTCTTGTTGAGTATGTTGATGGGATCCCCCATGGGTTTCCGCAATATTAACGTTTTGGGCCTGGGTAAAATCATAGGGTTGGTTTCGGCTGCGACTGCGCCTTCCTCTGTATCTCTTACCTCTATGATTCCTCTTCCCGACCCCTTGTGTCAGGAACTCAGGTTCATAACCATACCCTTCGTTGGTGAACTATTCCATTAGATGGATAATGATTATGGAACCAAAAATTGGTTCCCTATCCTCTGACAGGTCAAACTGGTCGGTTGTCCCTGATGGTGCCGTTTGGTGGGTCGGTGCCCATGGTGCCATGTTTGAGGGCATAAAATTTGACAGTGTCAGGGCTAACTTTGGCCTCGTTGCTGACTGCTCCTATTTCTCTTGTCTTCTCCATTCTCGATTATGCCTGGATGACCGGCTCGAGGAGGGTTGTGAGGCCGACATTGTCGGTTTCAGGGCATTAGGGGTTGTTGGTGGCAACACCAGTTAATGTAATTGAGCTGAGAATATTCCCTAGGCTCGGTTGACAGTCTTCTGAGTCATCCAGTTGTAAAATTTCCACCCCTTCTTGCTGGTGAGTTCCTGCCACCGCTACCCTTTGTCAGAGTCGGTGGTAGAAATATATGTCACATGTGCTGAGGTTGGTCCCAGCTCGACCTACCCGGATTCTACCATCTTTTTCAGGAGGTCTTTAAAGATGAAGCATTCCTAAATATTGTGCCCCAACATTCGATGGTAGGGACAATAATTTTTCCTTTCATCGCGACCTCCATCTTCGGGTTTCCTTGGCTTTGGGAGGCGGAGCAAGTTCCAATTCATGGCATCGATGAAGTAGCCGCAGACTTGGCCCTCTTGGAATGAGTATACTTTTTGTCTTCATTCCTCGAACTGGTTCCGCTTCGATCCTCTCTGATCATCCCTCTTTGGTGGAAATGGCCGCTAATATACTGGGGGGCCGTGACGATTTGGTGGAGGCCTAGGTAGTGGAGCAGGCGTAGGGGCTGGCTTGAGTGTGACAAAGGAAACTTAAGCTCTAACTTTCTACTTTTCAGGAGCCTGTGAGGATATTCGGGACTTCATATTGGTCTGCTACAGGGAGTCCTCAATTCTCTGGGCAATGGCCGAGAGATGGCGGAAGCCAGTGGTGCACTCCACTGGTATGAGCAGTGTTCGCATCTCATCTCGAAGATTATCGATGCATATGGCAAGCAAATCGTCTTGAGGCATTGGCCTATTCAGGGAGAAGGTTAGACCCTTCCATCTAGCGATGAAATATGAGACCCTCTCATTCTCCCTCTTCATGTAGTTCATGAGGTCGCTGACCGTTTTTTTAGGCAGAGTTGAGCTGAAGTGGAATAGGAACTACTACTGAAGGTCTTCCCAGCTTTTTATTGACTAGGCTATAAGGCTCGTATACCAGACAAAGACGGATCTTTGCATGGTCCATACGAAGCATCTGAGTTTCACTACTTCTTGTTGTTCTAGAGTTCCAATCATAAGGTCGCAATAAGACACGTAGTGCATCAAATGATGTTTCTGGTCGCCTGATCTATTGATGATAGGGAATACAGGGATCCCAAAATTGGGTGGAGGTGGTGTGTTTCTCACCAAATCTGAGTAGGTTTTCCACTCTGGCTGTATCGGAGTGTGTTGACCTTCCATTGCTTGCAATCGAGATATTAGTGCCTTGATGGTGTTGTTGAGACCCTGGTTTACATCCTGTTGGTCCCGGTCCTGGGAAGATGTAGCCTGAGGCATTGCTTGAGGATCCAGCATGGTTTGCACCAGGGGTGCATGTTCTGTTTGTGACACCTTCGGAGGGTTCAGACATACTTGTATGATTTCTTCCTGAGTGGAGGGAAGTCATGGTATTCATCTAGATCCACATCTAGGTAGTTGGATGGGCTGGGCACCTCATTGGGAGGCAGCCCTGACCGTGCTTCATTTGTCAGGAAAAAACTTTTCTTTGTGGTTCACTTACTGGGAGTGCATGATGTGGATCCTCTTGGGATGTGCTTTCAATAAGATGGTTCCTCTGGAGTAACTCGGTGTTAAATTGCCTTAATTCTTTCATTTCCTCTTCCTGTCGAGCGAATCTCTCTTCGAACGTGAGCGGCTCATTTTTATTGAGAGAAGGAGGTGGGTTGAGGGTAACCTGTCCTTTATTCTTATCCTTATTGGAAGCTCGCAGGGTCAGCAAAGGAAGGCTAGCTGATGGGGCGGCCATATTTAGGGTGACCCCTTAGTTCTGGGTGTGCACACCCGGTGGTTCACTTTGAGTCATAGCCTGACTAGAACCACCGTCTCCCAATCCAACTGGATTTTCATCATCTTCAGTTCTACCCAGGGGGTTAACCTCTACGGTGTTGATGGATGCATATCATGGGGATGAGATGATTTCATCTTCCAAATAGGAAGAGGATCTCCTGCATCTTTTACCGGTCTCCCCTCTTCTGTCCCGGGATTGCATTCGGGCTCCTTGAAGAAGGGTGATGCGAAGAGTTATTTGATGAGTCTTTATGGTAAGCATCCCTCTTGGAGGGGATGATGATTCAAAGGATGGGATAGGGTGGGATCCTCCTCTTTTAACTGTCCTCCCTAGATGAGAGAATACTGATTCTCGTGGGGGAGGTGGTTGTTGCGGAGGTAAAAATGCCCCCAGCCTTGAGAGATGGGGTTGGCTCTGTTCCTTGGACGTCGAGTCTCTTCCCGTTTTTATTGGTCTTACGGGGGAATTTGTTGTTAAAAATGCCCCCAGCCCTGCAGGATGGGGTTGACCCTGGATTACGGCAGTGGCTGATGCTATCTCTACCTGCCCGATCTTGCATACCCCCATTCTGGGGTGAACTGTGTTTGGTGCTGAGTTCTCCTATGAATCAATCCCTTATGGGGAGGCAAGAAATGACCACTGACTGGCCTCTTTTAGGAGAGAGGCCTATTATATGCTCTCGGTGGCCTGATTCAGGATTTCTTGAATGGAACATTCCCATTGTGCCTGATGCTTCTTGGACTTACTCAAGGCCTGACTCTGTTGGGTAGGTTTCCTTTCCAGAGAAGGGTATCTACTCGATTATTTTCTGAATTTGATGACGTTGCAAGACACCATGCCAAACGGGTTCTTCTAGGCAGGGAGAGGAGTGAAATACAGAGCTCCTTATTCCCCCCATCCCCTGATATGGACTCCCGTCGGAGCGTCATCGATGAGCCGGCGCAGCTGGTGCAGCGCCTGGAGGCAGGCTATCTCCATGTTCCCTTTACGCCTCTTGGGTCGCTGTTGCCATGCTGAAGGAAGAGATTCCAGGTCGATGTGATGCAGGAGGTCTCCTTTTGTCTTGACATGATCTACATACCCGTCATAGGGTACGAAGCTTGATTTTAGCTAGCAGAGGGTTGTCCATATATTGTAGCGGATGTCATGCACATATTTTTCGGACAACTTTCTGGGTATGTCAAATTGAGAGGTGGTAGTGGCCCAAAACATAAATGGGATATCATCCCTGGTCAGTCGTTTCCTTAGGTGCAACATGTCAGCATACTCCTCCGCTAGTGATTCCTCTACCTGGTCAGCCCAACTGAGATGCTCACTGATATTTTGGTCGGAGGCAGTGTGGCTGGTAGGTATCGAATTATCATGTTAGAAATTCTGAGGGGGGTCATAAGATGAGCGTGGCCCCGGAACGTCTCCTGATCGAAGAAGGGTGTCGTTGGCGACTAGCTGGGATTTCGAAATGCTTGATCCTATCCTTCTGAGTTCCTCGACATACGAGGGATTTTCCATGCTTGATTTGGTAGGGGAAGGACCTTCCTGTCGATATGATATCTCATTGTTGGGAGGACCTTCGCAATGGAGGCTATAATGGCAAGGACTACCATTATTTCTCGACCCCTCACTGCATAGAGGACTTTTGCAGTGCTTACCCTGGGGAGGACCTCCAAGGCATGTCGCAGCAAGGGGAGGACCTTCTGGTTGCGTAGCATTGTTACGGGGAGGGCCTTCGCAAGAACTACCGTCATGGTGAGGATGACCATCATGGTTTGATGTTTGGTGGGCATCCTGGGGAGGACCATCAAGACACACTATGAAAAGGGGAGGACCTTATTGTTGCTTGGGGACATAGCGGGGAGGAACATCGCAATGGCGGCCGTGGTGGCGAGGACTACCACCACAGCTACTGAAATGGCGAGGAATACTATTACAGCTGCCTTTGGGAGAATATCTATGGGGTACACCATGGGGAGGGCCTTGAGAATGCACTGCAATGAGGGGAGGGCCTTCTTGTTGCATGACGTCTCTACAGGGAGGACCTCTGTTATCAAGGTGGCGAGGACTACCACTGTGATCTGATGCCCTGTTGTGCGGAGTTTCGTTGCAATGTAACCCCTAGGGAGGATATTCAGGGTAGGCCACAACAAGGGGAGGACCTTCTTGTCGTGATGAGACATCACTGTGGGGAGGGCCTCCATAGTTGCAACTGTGATAGTAAGGACTACTATCATAATCTGTGGTCCCACTGCATGGAGATTGTTTGCAGCGTATACCCCGGGGAGGACCTTCAGGGTGGACCGCAGCAAGTGGAGGACCTTCTTGCTGCTCGATCTTCTAGTCACGTAAAGGGTTTTCATGACTTGCATCAAAAGAGGAGGTCTTGTGATCGATCATTATATGCCCGCGGGGGAGACCCGTGCGGGTGCTCTAGGGAGGACCTTCAGAGCTACTAGTAGCGACATTGCAGGGAGGACCTTTGCAAATGCTACTGCCACTCCCATAATATGGTAATGGGTGGTCAGGGTTCTGAGCCTTTGGTATGCACTTAGCGGCATCAAGAAACCCAGCTTCCAGCAGAGAGGATTCATGAACCCGCTCTTTATTTTCCGGCTGCTTTCGGCACTTTTGGGGCGCTTTCTTATAGGTTGCAGCGACCGTCTGCTGTTGACAATGGCCTTCATCTTTGGGTCCCTGTCTAATTGGGTCCCTTGATGTTGCCTAGATACGCCGACGAACATCATGACTTTTAGCAGGGATATATTCCTGCTCTGGAGCATCCACCATGATGGATGGGTGTCCCCTAGTTGGAACGAGTGAAGCTGCTCGATCTGGTTGCCCTTGCATCGTGGAATATGGACGACGACCCTCCTGGGTGGAAGTAGGGATGCATATCTACACTGAGTCGGCTATCTCATCTCTTAGATGAGTCGCCTCAATTGGGGAGATGGGCTCATAGGTCCTAGTCCTTACTGTTTCCGCTGATGCTATTATTTTCTGGCTAGTCTACAAGATATGATCGGGGATCGATACTTGCCCCTCCATCATTGCCAGTATATGCAGAGAGACAAATTTGGATGGAATGGGTATGAAGGCCCATTCTGGTTTCGGAGTAGGAATATCCTTCTCTGGTCTTCCGGTGGTCAGTGGGTACTGACAATTCTCCTATGGCGGGGAATGTGAATAAATCTTCCCGTAGGCTGGGATATGCATGTTTATCTATCCTTTTGCCGCCACATCGGGATGGAGGGATTTACTTGCATCAAAGGGGAGCTGGCCCTTCATATTTTGGTTTCTCACCATATCGAGTTGGTGGAATTTATTGGCAGGGAGACGTGTCTGCCTATTAATTGCCGCCACAACTGGATGGCGGGATTTTTTGATCACCACCACATCGGGATGATAGGCGTGAAGAGAATATACTAGGAGCTGTTCCTGCAGGTGTTGGGCCGCCACCACGTCGGGTTGGTGGTCTTCACAACCCTAGGTAGGGAGAGGTGCCTTCCGGGTGGGTTCCATCCTGCATGAGCGACAGCCTTGATGGAGCCCGAAAGGGATGCGTGCTTGCTCGTCTGATGCCACCATGTCTGGATGGCGGGCTTTGGAGGATTGAATAGGTTTATGTGCTTGTTCATGATATGACTCCGTGACAGGGCAACGAAGATCCACCTCTGGGACAAGGGTGATGAAAAGTCCCTAGTTGTATTCTTTCCGCCCTCGTCGGGCAGTCTGAGGGGCCGGAGCTTGGGGAGCGTGGGCCTAGATCCTCGGGGCGACATCCTCCTTATCGTGAGGATGTGGAGTCGTGGCGTGACCATGATGACGTCTTCCGGCGGGGGCCTTGGAGCGGAACCCCTGTTTAGTGGGGATGAATTCCTCAGCATCGACCTCATCTGCATCCCTAAGATAAGGGAGGTATGTGTTGTCTCGTTCTGGGGAGAGACTCACGAAATTATTTGAGACGGCGACATGAGCCGTATGGATCTGCTTTTCTTCCCACTGCTGGGCAGGTGACCAGCGAGTCCTGGCAGATTGGAGGGCATACATGGCCGCCACCACCGTCGATAGAGTACCGTTCATGTGGTACTCTTGGATAAATTCATCTGAGACCCAATGTTGAAGACGCTGGGTAGGTGACAGGGTCCTCCATTGGTGAGGAAGTCCAGTCATTGCGTTGTTGGAAGCATGCGCCTGTGAGTTCCTTCATGATGTCATTGGATCGAAGGGAGCTCTGAGTGGTACCTGTAAAATATCCTAACAAGTACAAATAGCAAACCCATCAAAGCAGCATCTCGTGACCCCATGCATAATTAATGAACTTTCTTGGCCCTCCTTGTGGGTATAAAGGGGGAACAGGGTGGGATTAGGTTAAATTTGTCTCACTTGGTTAAAGATTCACGTCGGGTTCAACATTTTTTTTCAGATCGGTTCTAAATTCCCAACGGTTCCGTATCCGACGATACATGGACATGCTTTCCAAAGGTAGGCGTTCGCTGGGCGATTTGGACAGTGACACTTAAGAACTCACATTGGTCAAGAGGATGGGAATTCGGGCTCATCGCACCCTTTTGGGGGGAATTATTTCCTGATCCGGGACTCTCTTATAGATTTAAGATGTATTCATATGTTCACGAATCTTTAGTTTATACCCAATAATAGTATCCACGAACTACTCCTGGTTGGAAATTTTCAGTTGGACGCATGGGTTCAAAATCATTTATGCACGAGGTTTACAATCCCTCATTGGATTGATGACCACGAGGAGTCTGGACTCACTGAGACGACACTGATTTAAAGACTTGTAACCGGGCACTCTGGAGTTTATTTTCCTCCATGAGAGACAGATAATGACTTGAGCATTTAGATCAAACCCATTATACGGGCCTCCTACGTGTCATCATGAGAGGAATCTGGATCCACATAGTTCGGTTTGGTATGGGTCTTACACTCCAGGCTGCCTATGGTTGGTACAGTGAACCGATGTGAAGATGGTCGGGTCGGCCAGGTGTTGGGCTTGAACCTCAGGGAGGCTTCGTACGTACCCTGCCTAGGGGACATGGATCAATGTCCATGTAGTTCGGATTGGATTTTCGGAGAACCGACGTGAATGTGGACCTGGGGGTCCAATGGTGATCAGGATTGAACCTCTTGGAGGCTTCCTACGTATCCCTATGGTGGGGAATCAAAGTCCATGTAGTTTTAATGGAATGGGGCTTACGCTCTGAGGCAACCCAAGGTAATGGATTGGGGATTACACTCTGAAGAGGCCCATGGGAGGATGTCATGGTCGATGCCTACTCTAAGCCCACATGAGTCATGCTCGGTGTGAGAAACAAGAGGCAGTAGGGGCCAAGAGATCACATCGTGGAAGGTACGTCCATGGGAAGTGGAGCGAGGATTACACATTGAGCATCCCAAGATGTCGGGGCTTACTCTGAGATGGATTCCCATGGCGACAAAGCATAGCGGGAGAGGGACTTGGCCTCAAAGAAGGACAGAGCAACACCCTTATCCACTACGTCCTTCCTTGGCCATGGTCGTGGGGAAGTACGGAGGTGCATGGGGGATTCCTTCTGATGGGTAGTCCATAATTCCCCGAAGAGGGGAGAAGTTCCCCAGTCCTAACAAATGGAGGGTCATAAAGGGGACTCCCGGGCATGGACTCCGCATTACCGTGGGAATGTGAACCCAGGAATGCTTCGGGAGTCTGCTCAAGGGCCAGAGAAACCCCTTTACCCTCACTTAACATAGATATGTGTTCTCAAAACGACCGTTGATGCACTTGAAGGTTACATCACACGGTTCAGGTGGCTTTGGTGGAGGCCTTGGCTCAGGGCCGATGAATTGGCCAATGAGGGGGTTGTGGAGGATCACGCCGGATTGGAAGGATTTTATCTGGCCCAGGGAATGGGAACTAAAAAGGATCTGGCGGGCCACACAGGTGTATGAGTGGTGGTGCCCTTCACGTAGGGAGGTGCTATGCAGCTAGAGAGGTCGTCCGCAAACCAGTCTGGTCCATGGAATTATGGTCATTCCATGAACCGGAGTGGTTCGCGGCTTGGAGGGTATCCCATGAACCAGGGTGGTTCATGGCTTCGGGTTCAGCCCGCGTACCAGGTTGGTACGTGGAGGGGTCCATTCGAGTAGCAGTGGCCAAGGGTGACAACGGTCGGGGGTTCTTCAGTTGGGGCTTCACCCACGTAGGAGGGTTCTACGCAGTGCGGCGTACCAGAAAAGGTTCATAAACTCCCTGGTCCATGGGGAGTGCATTCACAGAGGTGGCATGGTTCGTGGTCTTCTTTTATTTGTTATTTTATGTTCGTGGTTCACCAAGCTGTTATGTGTTTTCGGTTCCTTATTAATTCACTTCCAGTTTCATACCTTTTCTGGTTCACGAACTGCAACTTCGCTGTTTGTGAAATCCTATGCTCCTTACCTCGAAATCCTTCCACCCGATTCTGATCGACCTCCAATTCCCCTTTTTCTCTTCCCCCTTGATCTCCTTTTATAGATTGGGAAAGAGATGTATCTATGGTTATGTGGCACCTTTCTCGGAGGCCCATGATCGGAAACCCGGTTTACAGATTACTTGGTCAATCCGAGGCTCATGGGTGCGTTGAACGCACCACCCAAACAAACCAAACTAGTGCAGGGGAGTGCTTCGTGGCCGCGCAAGGTTCTTCCTCCATTCCGTGAATGAAAGTAGATGCGATTCGGGTCAGTTGATGCGGTTCGTGGCTGGGGCGGTTCATGACGGTGAACCGAGTTGGTGCCCGTCCTGCTTCGTGCCCGCGGAGGTCTTCCACCTCCATTCTGCAAACGACAGTGGTCCGCAGAGGGGGGTGCTTCGTGGAACCGACCATGCACCATTATCATCGGACTGATCTGTGGACCGGGTCGGCTTGTGCCATCCTTTGAGTGTTCTCCACACTTTTCACAATTTTTTTGGGGGAAATTGGGTATAATCTCCCTTGGATTAAAGGGGATTCTCATTCTTCCTTTGCGGATTTTTCTGGACCCTACAATGGTATACAATTTAGGGTGTAGGGATTAGGGTTTAGGGTGTAGTGTATAAGGGTTACTATGATTACCCAATAAATATTCATGTATCACAAAGTGGGGGAAGGTGAATAAGTGATGTATTTTTATTTTGTTTTATTAATTTAGAAACAACCTTATCCATAGGTTAATGTTTTATTTCTCTTTAGAAGAAACACACAACCAAAGGAACATAAGAATTTACAGGGCACACTACTCAACTAGAGTAGCTAGTCCTTGGAATGGTTCGAAAATATTCGAATACCACACAATCCACTAGAAAACAATTATTTTGTGTGGAATATAATATGAAAAATCTTCCCTTACACTCGTGCAACATTATGTCAAATACAAGAGTTCAAATTCTTAAAGTTGCATGAATTGATTTAATACAATTTGAGTAATAAAAATGTTATGATGATTCATGATAAAGTTTTAAAAATAAGAGATTTTAAAACAATTCTTCACTTTCATAACTAGAAGTTGTTATGAAAATCCCAGACATTTTAATGATACTTCTTCTGATTTCCATTCCAATTTTTATATTGATTTATCAATACAGTAATAATGATATGTCAGAATACAACTGAAATAATTCAGAACATGCTTATTCGCCATTCTATAAATCCCAATCCTGCTTCCCAATAAGAAAAAACTTGTTATGATATTCCTTCTTCTCTTTTAATTCATCTGTTTTGAAATCCTCTTCAGGAAAACACAAATAGAAATCATCTTTTTCATAAATTAATCATTTTATCTCTCCCCTTCCATGTATAATGAATGTCACATAACACAAAAAGTATTCTCCACATTTTATATACAGGTCAGATGGTTTAATATGGATTCTGAAGTGGTTTTCATACTTCAATAGATTTACCAAATATTTAATATTTCTATAATATCATATCACTCTTTGACTTCTTAAACACCTTTTGATGCTTCAAATAACTTTTATTTTCAAATCTCTTTTTTACTTCAACAACACTTCATACATTTTATAAAAACCGTCAGACAGATTCCAAATACATTTTTGTAATATGAATTTTTTATTATCGAAATGGAATTTGGATACATGGATTTTCTTGACCGCATGAAAACAAATCATAATTTAAGATACTTCGTTATGTTGTTCTGGTCCACCTAATAGACAATCATCCCATTCTGATTTCCTTATTTCGATGGAAGCATATGTTTAACAAAAGATTCTTTAGTATGTTTCTCTACACAAAATTCTTGAAGAAAATCATATGTATTTTCATTACAATTATTGGAACCATCTCTTGTTATGATTTTTTCATTATGATAGAGACAACGTATTCTTTCTAACTTCTTAAAACACTTCAAATTTTACTTTTCTGAATATAATTGCAATGATCATTCAATACTAAAATTATTTATCTTTTCAGATTGTGATACTTATCAACATCATTCTTCGATGATTTAAATCTTTCAGATTTATTGTCTAAATGAAAACTAGCAACATCAGTTTCTCCCATTATGATCATGAAAGCCTTCCTAGCCTTCCAAAAAATCTGAATCCGATTATCTGATATCATATTGTTTTTACTTTAGAAAATTCCTTCTACTAAATATTTTTATTCAAATAATGACTTACATAATGAAATTGATTTCATTGAATATAATATTTAGAAACATATGAATTATAATGAAAAGTATTATGACATTCTATTCATCTAATAACATATTTACTTCCAACCCCCAGAACATGACTAGAATGAAGATTATTGGAGGCACCTCATTTCTTTTAATCAGATGCTCAATATATTTTTAAGGAATTCCTATACCCCTTTCTATTATCTAACTAGAACCATATGTATTACTACATACATATGAATTTTTGGAAATACATAACATCAAATCATCGTTATCTATCTATTCAATCCATGTTGAATCTTATTCTTTTCCTTATAACAATTAGAAAATCATTCCGGAACCAAGGTGAGTCTGATGAAAATTTCAACAAGAAAATATCATCCCAACGCAATTTACTTTCATAAATATTATGTGTACAAATTTTTATATAGGATGGTCAATCCAATTTTAACCAAAAACAATTTGAGGTTATTTCTCCTTCTTTGATAATTCTTTGACAACGAAAGATAAATCAAGAACATGATAATCTTCATTATCAGCTCGATCCAAATAGTCTCCCCTTTTGTTTTTTGGACAACCAAGATTTATAAAGCACATGACTTTACAACCTCACGCTATGGATTTCCATCAACAATATAATCCTATGTGAGCTAACTCATTGTGGAAAATAATAATTATTGATAGAAAAACAATGCCATCGAAATGCAGTGACTGAAGAAAAAATTCCTCATCCCTTTTCAAAATTTTATCTCAAATTCCTCAACATCCCATGAATAATTTTTTTCCGACAACAACTAAAAAAATAGTTAGGATACTCCACACACTTACATTATAGATTCAAAACTTACCAAAACTCCCCATATATTCTGTATTCAATAAATATAGATTTTTGAAATAATTTTACCCCATTACAACACTATTCGAAGGTATGATGAGAGTAAGGAAAAACAAATACCTTAAACATGATGAGAAAGAGGTTGGAAATCCATGTTCAAACTCAATTTATAAAAAGGATCCTTTGGAAATGGTTTTTTATTATGTTACAATTTTTTTTAATGAGGGAGCATTCTTTACATTCAATTCATTCATCTCCACTAGCCCTTTGGTGGGGTGGTACATTATTTCAATTTTTTTTAATTAGAATGTTATATTGGATTCTTTGTAATGTGTATATGTAACACCCGAGACTTTTATGTTATATAAATCATCAAAGGAATCTTTTTCTACACAACACTTTCTTGGCTTGCTTTACACGCAATCGCAACCTTCCTCGATAGTTTGCGTCGTACGCAATACCGAGTTTCACTAAACAACAATATGCTATTAAAACTAGTCGTTATGAATAGTAATAACCACTTTTTGAAATTTTATAAATTTTATTTTTCAAAATGGACTTCATTTTCGGACTCAGAATATCGAAATTAGCCTAGGGTGAAATTTTGGTATTTTTCTGAAAACTTTCAATTTTTGATGAATAGTGAAACCACTAAGTGGTAGGTTAAAAACTGAATTTTGCATAAAACTTAATTTTACCGCTTCTGTGAATGGAATTTCAAAAATCCGAGAGACACGGTTAATATCAAGGACTAAAATGTGGTTCAATGAGATGAAAATAATTTTTTGGTGAATAGTAACTTTTTACTATTTTACCGCGGTTAATAGTAAATAGGGTAACTAAGGGTAAATATGATATTAATATTACCCTAACACATGTCCTAATTCTATTGGACAAGTGTAATTCGACCAAAAACAAACTTAGGAATAAAATATGACCATTTAGGCCCACTTGGATTAGATTAGGACATTTATTATTAATTTATTTAAAGAAGGGTTAAAATAGTTAAAATCAAAGTTTAATAAGTAAATCATTTTTAATATGGGGTTATACATAAGATAAATTCAATTGTAAATATTCATTAGAATTCTAAAAAGATTTCCTACATGATGATATTTTATTTGTAATTTTTAGACATTAAATAATTTAATTTATTTATGACATAATGATGATGCAGTAATTATCTTATTAATGAAATATTGACATAATTGAAGTTATAAACACCAAAATAAATATAATTTGAGACTTTTTATGAATTCCACTAATTTTCTAGGTTACTATGATATATTAGTATTGATTTAATCAACTTGGTTCGAACATATAATTCTGTTATGACTTTCAAACAAATCATATATCAAATAGTGTCAAAATTGACACAAAATAGTTTTTAAATCAAATATTATATTATTAATTGTTATTTTATTCCTAAAAATCTAAGGTTCGGCCAAATGACTTAGATAAGGATATATATATTAATAATAAACAATTTGGGGTTCGTTTGGCATGATATAGTAAGTGTATTAACCATATAGTGAAAGAAAACAAAAAGACATGGTAAAAGTTAAATTATTTAACTTAGAGTTAAATTTAATTGATAAGGTTAAAATAATATCCTAAACTTGTCTAAATTCTATTGGTTGATAGGATTTCGACCCATACACACTTTAGCTTCGAAATATGACCCTTTGGAACCATTATAAACCGATTTTGACTTTAATATAAAATAATATTTTGAGATATTCCTAAGGTGCCCCTCTCCTCCCTTATAAAAGGGCACCTCCTCCCCCTCCTCCTCACACCAATTTGAGCACTCAAGCTCGGCCAACCCCTGCCATTTTCCATTATCCACTTCCCTAGAATAATCCTAGAGGTCCTGGTCTTCTCCAAAGACCAATCTTAGTTCCTTAAGTGGAGGATTCAAAAAGGCGTTCCAAAGAAGAGGTAATATCCATTACCGATCTTTTCAATTTCTTTCTTCTTCAACTTCTTCTTCTTTAGTTGTTTCATGATAAAGTAATAACATCAGTATTACTTACATACTGATATGTTATTATAAATATGAAATAACCCTAATTCACCTTCTATCCATCCTACGGAAAAAATGAAATCACCGCGCGTGCGTACGTACGGAATACCGTCTCCACGCCGTGGTGTAATCTATTTTCCACCATCACCTTACAAGGATGGGTATAATGGTGTAATGAGTAACTATATATGATTATTATTAAGTAATATTGATACTGAAATAATATATATATAAACTCCAATACAATTCCACGATCATAGGAACGATATCATCACTCGTGCGTACGTACGGAATACCGTCTCCACGATGTGATGCGACTCGTTCTACATGATCTTCATTTCATAATGATTGTATAAATGAATTGAATGAATGAATATGGTATATACTACACTAATACCATTCTGGAAATGAATTATCTATAACCTAAATATAAGAATAAGAATTTATTCGACAAAACACGCATAAGAACAAAAAGTTATAAAGACCCGAGTAACAAGTAACAATGAAATATTACTAACAAGAAGCTAATAATATGACCATATATGATCTCATATCAATATGTATGATTCTGGAATAAGTCAATAACATTATTTAAACCATTATACAGGAGCTTCGGACACGTACAAAGCTAATCGGACCTAAGGTAAGGGAAATATCACAATCTCATTTTTATCCGAGATTGTTTAATTCCTAAGTATTTACTGGGGTGTATTTTATTATCCACATCCATGTTTCCTCAATATGTAATATTATTTCCATCCACCTACAATTTTTTAAATCCAATTTTACCCTTCGATGAGTTTTAGTAAAGGATATGAAAGGAATCTTTTTTCGTTTTTCGTACGAGGTACTTTTTGACTTTTCCGACAAAAGTACGAAGAATGTTTTTTTATAACTTATACGGCATGAATGGATTTTTAAAACATTATTTCCAAGAAGTTTCCTTTACAAGTTTTCAAGTTTATTTTTAATCAACTTCTTTTATTTTAAAGTCATATGACATGTTATGAAAGGAAAAAAAATGTTTTTAAAGTAGAAAGGATATTTTCCTCAAGAATGGAGTTCAAGTATTTTATCAAAATTATTTTCCATATAAGATAATAAAAGGGTTCTGTTTTTATCCTTATTATTACATGGATTTGATTATGTTGTGATGGAAACATTTTTATGAATTCCTTTATCTTATATGAATTGATTTATGATGTCATGATGTTTCAAGAATCCCATTTTTGTTACATGTGTTATGGGATGATGTATGTTTTATGATTATGTGGAACACATAAGAAAGGATTCATTATAAGATGGGTGGGACCTATATCTCCCTCCAATGCATTGGGTAAAGATTTTATATCTCATGAGATAGACATGGCTGGAACGGAAGGTTATTTCGGTTCAGTGATACAGGACTGAAACGAGGAGTGAACTCGGTTCAGAAAGGGACTTTGTCCACTAAGATAGTCTTGGCAATGAGTCATGACTAACAAGAAATGATCTCCATGATTATGTGTGCATGCCACAAAGTTTCAAGTTTTATGTTATGATTTTGGGGATCTCATTTTCACTTCTATGATTTATTCCATGTTAAGATATTATGATCTCTTTTGCAGGTTTTGATTTTCATAAAGATATGATATGATTTTTATTTCCTTTATTTTCCCTTGCTGAGCATTTGAGCTCACCCTTTTATGTTTTCTTTTCCCCAGGTCAGGAAGATGGATATTAAGTAGAATATGCTAAAAGGGACCCTAGATATGATGAAATAAATGGGAGACACTGTAGAAGATTTATGAACCAGTTGTTTATGTTTCCCAGTTTCTAAAGACACTATACCTATACGGTCCTTTGTGGTTTTGTCATATGTTGTAATAAGTGTGCTTCAATTTTGAAGTATTAACAATGTATGTAAAGTGTGGGTCGTTATAGTTGGTATCAGAGGAAAGGTATAGTCAACCTTTGGAAACTAGGATGTGAAAGCCTTAGTAAGAACCCTAAGAATAAGTCTAAGCATAGAACACAATCTTAGAAATGGCCATGAATAACCTAGGATAAGACCATAAGCATGAAAATTTTATTCTTGAATTATGTGGTTTCCTATTATAATTAGTGTTGCTCACACTATTCTTCTTGGTTTTAGTCAATGGCTGGAACCCGAAGGAACCGTGTTAATGCGGAATGCGATGGGCAATGCAATGATTGTCCCCCTGAGCAACCAAACGATATGGGAGCTGGAATGCAAAATCTTGTAGCCATGCTCACGCAACTTTCTCAAGCTATGAATCATGCAGGATTTCCAAACGAACAAAGGAGGGAGCAACATTCTGTTGAATCCTTCATGAGGCAGCGTCCACCATCTTTCAGCGGGTCTACTGATCCATTAGTTGCTGAACAATGGATTAGTACTACTGAAAAGATATTTTCAGTTCTTCAATGTTCTGAGCATGATAAAGTCATCCTAGCAGTGTATCGTTTGGAAGGAGATGCGGATCAATGGTGGAATCTTGTTAAGAATACGAGGCAAAGGGATGAAATTGAGTCTATGGAATGGGACGAGTTCAAGAACTTATTTTTCAATAAGTACTTCCCTCGTATTCTCCGAACAAAGATGGAGAAAGAGTTCCTTGAACTGAAGCAAAGGGATGATGAATCTGTTAGTACCTATGAAGCAAATTTTACAAGACTTGCAAGGTACGCTTCTGGTATTATTATCCAACCTGAGAGTAAGATCGATCGATTCTTTAGTGGCTTAAAACCAAGTCTTCGAAGGGCGTTAGCCATAAGGGACTTCAATAGCTACGAGGAAATCGTTCGATGTGCTCTCAAAGTCGAGATGGAGATTGGAGTAACCCATCAGTCACACGGGTTTGATAAGAAGAGGAAGATGGAATTCAAAGAAAAATCTAAAGAGCACACGGAAAAGAAGATGAACTTTCCCTTATGCTCAAAGTGTGGAAAGAAACATGGAGGGAGTTGTCTTAAAGGGACAAGTAAATGTTTTAAATGTGGAAAGGAAGGTCATCGGGCATTTGAATGCCGTGATAATGGGAAGAAGATGTCTAATGATGCAAACAAAGGAAGGGATACACAGAATGAACCTACTACACTTCAATGTTTCAAGTGCAAGGAGATGGGGCATTATGCCAATCAATGCCCAAATCCAAGGGTTGATGATGATGGTCGACGTCAACAAAATCTTAAGGCTAAAGACAAAGGAAAGTCACATGCAATTTCTATCAGCGATGTGGAGTACGATAACGATGTGGTGAAAGGTACACTTACCATCCATTCTAAAGTAGCAAATGTTTTATTTGATTCTGGATCCACCCACTCTTTTATTTCTGAAGACTTTTCTAAGGGTATCACCGTATTACCTCAACAATTAGATGTTGAGTTAGCCGTGACAACACCTAATGGCACATCAATCGCATCAAAAGTTTATAATTCTTCTCCGATCGAAGTTTGTGGGAAAGTGCTTCCTGCAAATCTTGTGATCCTTCCTTTAGTGGAATTTGATGTGATTCTTGGCATGGATTGGCTTTCTCTACATGGAGCTCATATCAATTGCCAAAGAAGGGAAGTCACATTTCATATTCCAGATCAATCTACGATCGTCTATCAATGCAAGGATGAACATAACCTTCCAGTGGAAATTTCTTCCATCTTATGGGTATTGATTCCACTAAATGAAGGTTATTTATCTCAAATGGTTGGTGAGAAACTCACGATTAAGAATATGCCCATTGTACGGGAGTTTGATGATGTCTTTCCGGAGGAATTGCCGGGTCTTCCACCAAATCGTGAAGTTGAGTTTTCAATAGAACTCGTACCGGGTGCTTTGCCTATTTCAAAGACACCTTATAGAATGGCCCCAATTGAGTTGCAGGAATTGAAGAAGCAACTCCAAGAGAATCTTGATAAGGGATTCATACGCCCTAGTGCGTCACCTTGGGGAGCACCTGTTCTATTTGTTAAGAAGAAAGATGGGTCAATGAGACTCTGCATTGATTATCGAGAACTTAACAAGATCACTATCAAGAACAAATATCCTCTCCCACGCATTGATGACTTATTTGACCAACTACGCGGAGCTCAATACTTTTCCAAGATTGATCTTCGTTCAGGGTATCATCAATTAAGGGTCAAAAGGGAGGATATACCAAAGACGGCTTTCCGTACAAGGTATGGACACTATGAATTTATAGTGATGCCATTTGGTCTTACTAATACCCCTGCTATCTTCATGGATCTAATGAATAGAGTATTTAGAGACTATCTTGATCAATTTGTGGTAGTCTTTATAGACGATATTCTTTTCTATTCAAAGAGCAAGGAAGAGCATGAAGATCACTTGAGAATTATATTGAAGACCCTGAGAAAAGAGAAGCTTTATGCCAAATTTACCAAGTGTGAATTTTGGCTTCAAAAAGTTGCATTTTTGGGTCATATAATCTCAAAAGAGGGGATATCTGTGGATCCAGCAAAAACAGAGGTTATCGAAAGATGGTCGAGACCAACCACAGTAACTGAGATCCGAAGTTTTCTTGGTTTGGCTGGATATTATCGACGTTTTGTAAAAGATTTTTCACGATTATCTAATCCACTCACCAAGTTGACTCGGAAAGGAGTTAAGTTTGTCTGGACAGAGGAATGTGAAGAGAATTTCAAGGAGTTGAAAAGAAGGTTATCCAGTGCACCTGTGCTCACACTGCCTTGTAGTGGAGAAAGGTTTGTGATCTACAGTGATGCATCCAAGAAGGGATTGGGGTGTGTTCTTATGCAAAATGATATGGTGATAGCTTATGCCTCACGACAGTTGAAAATCCATGAGCAAAATTACCCAACACATGATTTGGAGTTGGCTGCGGTAATCTTTGCATTAAAGATTTGGAGGCATTACCTTTATGGTGAAAGGTGTGATATTTATACTGATCATAAAAGTTTAAAGTATATTTTCACACAAAAGGAGTTGAATATGCGTCAAAGAAGATGGTTGGAGCTGATTAAGGATTATGACTGCTCAATCCATTACCACCCTGGGAAAGCAAACAAGGTGGCAGATGCATTAAGTCGACAAGACCATGCTAGTTTATCCATGATGAGGATCAAAAAAGATCCAATATTTATGGATTTACAAAGGATGGATCTTGGAATTATAATGGAAGGGGAAAAATCTTATCATTCTCAAATGAATGTTCAACCATCTATAAATGTGAAGATTAAAGAGGCACAGAAAGAAGATGTCGAGTTACAAAAGAAGGTGAGAAATGTTCCTGAATTCAACCTTGATTGTGATGGGATAATAAAGTTCAGGAATCGGGTTTGTGTTCCTCCCATCCCCGAATTAAAGAAAGAGCTGCTGGATGAGGCTCATAGTTCTTCATTCTCTATTCATCCTGGAAGCACGAAGATGTATAGGGACCTGAAAGAGTACTTCTGGTGGGATGGCATGAAAAGAGATGTTGCTGAATATGTCTCTCGATGCTTGGTTTGTCAACAAGTTAAAGCTGAGAGACAGAAGTCTAAGGGGATGTTACAACCATTACCCATACCCGAATGGAAATGGGAAAACATCACTATGGACTTTGTCACAGGACTTCCTAAAACATCCAAAGGCAATAATGCTATCTGGGTCATAGTTGATCGTCTTACAAAGTCTGCACACTTCATTGCTATTAGAGAGGATTTCTCTCTAGATCAGCTTGCCAGGATATATGTAAAGGAAGTGGTAAGATTGCATGGAGTACCACTTTCTATTATATCTGATCGGGATCCGAGATTTACCTCGAAGTTCTGGCGAAGTCTTCAGCATACTCTGGATACAGAGTTGAGTTTCAGCACTGCTTATCATCCCCAGACAGACGGTCAGTCTGAGAGAACAATTCAAACCCTAGAAGATATGTTGAGAGCTTGCTCTATGGATTTCAAAGGAGGTTGGGATCAACACCTACCTTTGGTGGAATTTTCTTATAATAATAGCTTTCACTCCAGTATTCAAATGGCTCCTTATGAAGCTCTCTATGGAAAGAAATGCAGGACTCCAACTTGCTGGGATGAAGTTGGGGAAAGAAAGCTATTAGGACCTGATCTCGTTGATGAAATGGAAGAAAAGGTCAGATCTATTCAACAACACATAAGAGCAGCTCAGAGTCGACAGAAAAGTTATGCCGACAATCGAAGAAGAGACCTAGAGTTTGAAGTGGGTGATAAAGTGTTCTTACGAATATCTCCCTGGAAGAGGGTTATGAGATTTGGAAAGAAGGGGAAGTTGAGCCCTAGATATATCGGTCCTTTTGAAATACTGGATCGTGTTGGGAAGGTAGCTTACCGATTGGCGCTTCCACCGAATCCCTCTCAAGTTCACGATGTGTTCCATGTATCTCTCCTGAGAAAGTACATACCAGATCCTTCACATGTACTCAGCTCAGAAGTTGTACCGCTGGAGCAAGATCTTTCTTATGAAGAACAGCCGATAGAGATTCTGGATCGTAGCGAAAAAGTCCTACGAAACAAGACCACTCGCTTGGTGATAGTTTTATGGAGAAACCACCAACTTGAAGAATCTACATGGGAGCTTGAGGATATGATGAGGGAGAAGTATCCTCATTTGTTTGTTGCAAAGTGACGAATTTCGAGGGCGAAATTCTTTTTAAGGGGGGTAGAATGTAACACCCGAGACTTTTATGTTATATAAATCATCAAAGAAATCTTTTTCTACACAACACTTGCTTGGCTTGCTTTACACGTAATCGCAACCTTCCTCGATAGTTTGCGTCGTACGCAATACCGAGTTTCACTAAACAACAATATGCTATTAAAACTAGTCGTTATGAATAGTAATAACCACTTTTTGAAATTTTATAAATTTTATTTTTCAAAATGGACTTCATTTTCGGACTCAGAATATCGAAATTAGCCTAGGGTGAAATTTTGGTATTTTTCTGAAAACTTTCAATTTTTGATGAATAGTGAAACCACTAAGTGGTAGGTTAAAAACTGAATTTTGCATAAAACTTAATTTTACCGCTTCTGTGAATGGAATTTCAAAAATCCGAGAGACACGGTTAATATCAAGGACTAAAATGTGGTTCAATGAGATGAAAATAATTTTTTGGTGAATAGTAACTTTTTACTATTTTACCGCGGTTAATAGTAAATAGGGTAACTAAGGGTAAATATGATATTAATATTACCCTAACACATGTCCTAATTCTATTGGACAAGTGTAATTCGACCAAAAACAAACTTAGGAATAAAATATGACCATTTAGGCCCACTTGGATTAGATTAGGACATTTATTATTAATTTATTTAAAGAAGGGTTAAAATAGTTAAAATCAAAGTTTAATAAGTAAATCATTTTTAATATGGGGTTATACATAAGATAAATTCAATTGTAAATATTCATTAGAAAGATAAAAAGATTTCCTACATGATGATATTTTATTTGTAATTTTTAGACATTAAATAATTTAATTTATTTATGACATAATGATGATGCAGTAATTATCTTATTAATGAAATATTGACATAATTGATGTTATAAACACCAAAATAAATATAATTTGAGACTTTTTATGAATTCCACTAATTTTCTATGTTAATATGATATATTAGTATTGATTTAATCAACTTGGTTCGAACATATAATTCTGTTATGACTTTCAAACAAATCATATATCAAATAGTGTCAAAATTGACACAAAATAGTTTTTAAATCAAATATTATATTATTAATTGTTATTTTATTCCTAAAAATCTAAGGTTCGGCCAAATGACTTAGATAAGGGTATATATATTAATAATAAACAATTTGGGGTTCGTTTGGCATGTTATAGTAAGTGTATTAACCATATAGTGAAAGAAAACAAAAAGACATGGTAAAAGTTAAATTATTTAACTTAGAGTTAAATTTAATTGATAAGGTTAAAATAATATCCTAAACTTGTCTAAATTCTATTGGTTGATAGGATTTCGACCCATCCCCACTTTAGCTTCGAAATAAGACCCTTTTGAACCATTATAAACCGATTTTGACTTTAATATAAAATAATATTTTGAGATATTCCTAAGGTGCCCCTCTCCTCCCTTATAAAAGGGCACCTCCTCCCCCTCCTCCTCACACCAATTTGAGCACTCAAGCTCGGCCAACCCCTGCCATTTTCCATTCTCCACTTCCCTAGAATAATCCTAGAGGTCCTGGTCTTCTCCAAAGACCAATCTTAGTTCCTTAAGTGGAGGATTCAAAAAGGCGTTCCAAAGAAGAGGTAATATCCATTACCGATCTTTTCAATTTCTTTCTTCTTCAACTTCTTCTTCTTTAGTTGTTTCATGATAAAGTAATAACATCAGTATTACTTACATACTGATATGTTATTATGAATATGAAACAACCCTAATTCACCTTCTATCCATCCTACGGAAAAAATGAAATCACCGCGCGTGCGTACGTACGGAATACCGTCTCCACGCCGTGGTGTAATCTATTTTCCACCATCACCTTAAAAGGATGGGTATAATGGTGTAATGAGTAACTATATATGATTATTATTAAGTAATATTGATACTGAAATAATATATATATAAACTCCAATACAATTCCACGATCATAGGAACGATATCATCACTCGTGCGTACGTACGGAATACCGTCTCCACGATGTGATGCGACTCGTTCTACATGATCTTCATTTCATAATGATTGTATAAATGAATTGAATGAATGAATATGGTATATACTACACTAATACCATTCTGGAAATGAATTATCTATAACCTAAATATAAGAATAAGAATTTATTCGACAAAACATGCATAAGAACAAAAAGTTATAAAGACCCGAGTAACAAGTAACAATGAAATATTACTAACAAGAAGCTAATAATATGACCATATATGATCTCATATCAATATGTATGATTCTGGAATAAGTCAATAACATTATTTAAACCATTATACAGGAGCTTCGGACACGTACAAAGCTAATCGGACCTAAGGTAAGGGAAATATCACAATCTCATTTTTATCCGAGATTGTTTAATTCCTAAGTATTTACTGGGGTGTATTTTATTATCCACATCCATGTTTCCTCAATATGTAATATTATTTCCATCCACCTACAATTGTTTAAATCCAATTTTACCCTTCGATGAGTTTTAGTAAAGGATATGAAAGGAATCTTTTTTCGTTTTTCGTACGAGGTACTTTTTGACTTTTCCGACAAAAGTACGAAGAATGTTTTTTTATAACATATACGGCATGAATGGATTTTTAAAACATTATTTCCAAGAAGTTTCCTTTACAAGTTTTCAAGTTTATTTTTAATCAACTTCTTTTATTTTAAAGTCATATGACATGTTATGAAAGGAAAAAAAATGTTTTTAAAGTAGAAAGGATATTTTCCTCAAGAATGGAGTTCAAGTATTTTATCAAAATTATTTTCCATCTAAGATAATAAAAGGGTTCTGTTTTTATCCCTATTATTACATGGATTTGATTATGTTGTGATGGAAACATTTTTATGAATTCCTTTATCTTATATGAATTGATTTATGATGTCATGATGTTTCAAGAATCCCATTTTTGTTACATGTGTTATGGGATGATGTATGTTTTATGATTATGTGGCACACATAAGAAAGGATTCATTATAAGATGGGTGGGACCTATATCTCCCTCCAATGCATTGGGTAAAGATTTTATATCTCATGAGATAGACATGGCTGGAACGGAAGGTTATTTCGGTTCAGTGATACAGGACTAAAACGAGGAGTGAACTCGGTTCAGAAAGGGACTTTGTCCACTAAGATAGTCTTGGCAATGAGTCATGACTAACAAGAAATGATCTCCATGATTATGTGTGCATGCCACAAAGTTTCAAGTTTTATGTTATGATTTTGGGGATCTCATTTTCACTTCTATGATTTATTCCATGTTAAGATATTATGATCTCTTTTGCAGGTTTTGATTTTCATAAAGATATGATATGATTTTTATTTCCTTTATTTGCCCTTGCTGAGCATTTGAGCTCACCCTTTTATGTTTTCTTTTCCCCAGGTCAGGAAGATGGATATTAAGTAGAATATGCTAAAAGGGACCCTAGATATGATGAAATAAATGGGAGACACTGTAGAAGATTTATGAACCAGTTGTTTATGTTTCCCAGTTTCTAAAGACACTATACCTATACGGTCCTTTGTGGTTTTGTCATATGTTGTAATAAGTGTGCTTCAATTTTGAAGTATTAACAATGTATGTAAAGTGTGGGTCGTTATAGTATATCTCTTTGATTATCGCATCCCAAGAGAAATGGTAACATTAATTCAATAAGTAATTCTTCTAATTGGGTTTTCATCCACATAAGTTGGGTAGTGTCTTGAATGGTCGAAATATACTCAACATCTATTATGGTAATATTTATAAATTTTGTTTCTTTGTATACCAATTATCACAAAATTTCCCCATAAATAATACTCTACAATAATTTGATTTTCTATCATCAAAATTTCATTCAATATCCTCATATAAATACCCAAAAAAGTCCATACATTCAGAGATATCATTCCAGATTCAGAAATTTGTTTTTCCTTTAATATGTTTGAGAATTATTTTTTCCATCACGTAAATGTGATTATTTAGGGTAATGTTGAAATCTCACATATAATTTAACAACATAAACATTTTTCGGTATTAAGGAAGTAAAATATTACAAACTACAAATAATCTATGGAAAGATGTTTTGATCAACTTCATTTCCATCTCCATCTATAGGTAAATTGGTTCCCACTGAAATCGTTGTGAAAAATGGTTTCAAATTTTCCATGTTGAACTTCATAAGAAGATCCTTATCATTATTTTCATGAGGCAGAAAAATGTATTCCTTTTTTCATAAAAAATATAACCCCAATATGTATTTAATTTCCCAATGTATGGAGATATCAAATAATTTTTTCATACATTTATCAAATCCTTTACATGATATTTCATTATTCCTAGCAACTATAAGGTCATCGACATAAACAATTTTGATGAGAAAAAAATCTTGACTTTCCATGATGTAAATATTTCTATCAAATATTCCATTCATAAAATTAACCTTCCTCAAGAAAGTATCAAATTTGTAAAACTAATCTATCAAATCTGATTTTATCCCATACAATTATTTCTTCAGATTACACATAGACCATTCATCTTTCCAAACAACAAATCGATAATGTTGTTCAATATAAACATCCTCATCGAGATCCCCATTCCAAAATATAGACTTTGCATCCATTTGAATAATTATGTAAATTAATCATATAGAAACAAAAAGTAATATTTTTATTGTTTCTCGACATTCCACTTGAGAAAAATTCCCATCAAAATCCAAATCATCAATTTTTTTGTATCTTTTGCATAGTAATGTTTCCTTTTTTTCATTTCACATTATCCATTAAGCTTGTTCCTGAAAAACCATTTTTTCCAATAACATTTTTAGCCTCCAACTTGGGTATAGGTTCCCATGTATCAATATTTTATATCTGATCAGGATCATAATTCATATCCAGAATCCATTTTGAGATTATCAAAAGCATCATTCACATCTTTCAACTCGACTTTTGAATACAAATAATTATGTGTAAAAATTTTGGAATTACTTCTTATTTGAACATTCTGATGCTGAACACCAATAATATTCAAATCCACAAAATTCTATAGCATAGGATGAGTTATTTAAGTTTCATCCACCTCAATTGAAAAAGTTTAGTCTGATTCTTCTTCATGAGTAGGATTTTCACTATTAGCATCCTTATCAGAATTGTTTCCAAAATTTTCCTTATCCTTCTCAACATCATTATCATCATAAGTCTATTTTTCATACTCATAATTTTAAATAACTTTTACTTCATAATAATCAATAATTATTCCAATATCATTGTTGAAGCATCTTTATCCTCTTCCTTCTGGAGCATAACCAATAAAAATTACATCTTCGGATCTCCGCTCAAACATTCCAAGGACTCCCCCTTTCTTATTTATGATTCATGGGATATCAAAAACAATAAAATGTATCAAAATTGTAGTTTTTCATAAAAAATTATTATATAGTCATATCTCAACATGGCATATAGAATCAAAAGTTTTGGATATACACAGTAGCACTAATGGATTGCCACCAAATGTAATGATAAAGGCCATGTTCAAGTAACACAGTTCTCCCCATTTGAAAAAAAACATATATTCTTCCATTTAGAAACCCCAAATTTTTCAGTAGTATATGGTGAATGGACTGGGGATGAATTCTAGGGTTCTCATGATAACATTCAAATTATTCTTTTCTATACTCACCACCATTATGAGTTATAAACTTATTCACTAAATACTCACGTTACAACTTAGTATTCCTCTTAAAACTTTTATAGATTTTCCAAGAATACAACTTATTCTTCATATACCTAACACTTGTTAGGTTATTAAATTCATAAATTAATGGGATGAAGTTCTCATGTCTATTAGTTTATTGTTTTATCATTTACCCATCGATGTCTGAATGAATAATTTTCATGGGTTGTATTGAACAAATATAAACTTTATTCTGCACTGATTTTGTAATTTTTCCATTGTTACAGATTTGGGAAAACCAATATATTATTCTTGACATATTTGGAATGTCATTAACACTACCTCACATTGATAGCTTTCTCAGGTTTCTTTTACACATATTCCCTAAACTATTATTTCACAACTTATTTTCTTCCCTGTAACCAAGTGACATGTTTTTGTATTTTAGCAACATTGAATAAGTTTCCTTTTTTACATTGTACTTTTTTATCAATCATTCCATATTTGTTAATTTTTACAAAAAAACTAATAATTTATGATGATAAATTTGTTATCCTTGTAAAAAAAATTGTGATTTACTCAGTCGATTTTGTTTCATCCCATCAACATATAATGCCTTAATGGATTTTATATTTTATTTCCCAATGATGGATGCTATAACACCATTGATTCATAGAGATTCATCATTTAAATATTTCACCATACATTCTATTAAGTATTTCAGATTCCTCAAAAAAAATAATTCTCCTTTCATAAGACATGATCCCCCAATATAATGAATCCCTCGTATTTCCCTTTTTATAGAATTCAAAGTGGTTTCAACAACAAGATCTTTTTTCTTTTACCTTTTTTCATGACATAGAGATTTCGATAATTATTAAGAAACTATTCTTGTTCATGTCAAAAAATATTGAAATCCTTATCAAGATTCGATGTTTGTTCACATATATCGCAAATGGATTTTAGGGGTTGGATCCTATTCTAATATTTCACACCCACATTCCCAGGTTTCTTCTGAACATCCTTATCATAATTTTTCTTTTTAGAGCATTGACTCCCCCAAAAACCATTCCTTCTAAAATCTATGATATAGTATTAATATTTTTGGTTGAACCAAAAAAAAATTATACCTATTCATATGCTCCACAATACCTGTAGTATCCGCATAAATAGTATATTTTTCTAAAACATTTGGATTTACCAACGTTGTGAGTATGTTTCTAGGAAACCATCCTGACAAAAATTTCCGACCACTAACAATTATTTTTTTAAATGAATCCTTATTTAATTTCTCAGTTTTCTTTTCAACCATATCAGAACTATAAATTGAATGAAATTTTTAGCTTTTAGAATGTTTATAAAACATTTTTGGACATAGAGTTTTTTGAAACTTCAGATTTTTCAACATTGTTAACGTTTTAGACATAAATAAAATTCATAGATTTCTTCTTCCCATGAACAATTAAAAATATCTTATCAACCATTGAAGGTAAATTATGTCGATCCTTTTTAGTTTTACATTATCAGAACTTTTACCAACATTAGAGATAGTGTTTTCAAAATGTGTACCTTTCTGTTCTGCTTTTGAATGAAATTGGACAAGTTCCAACTCTTCTACATTTTACTTTAGTTTTACTTCTAGATTCTCATTATGATTTTGTACTTCTCAATATATTTCATCAAACAATGAATTAATTTATTGATCATGAATTTCCCTTTAAGAAATACTTCTTGATTATTTTTTGAAGGGTTTTCAAACTTCATTTTCCAGATTCCATTCTTATTCTTTACAATCATTCTCATACACTCTTTCAGTTATTCATTACGATGAAATTATAATTGAGTTTCATATTCTTTATCAGAAATAATATTTATGAAATCTTCATTATTTGATATTTGAATAAAATTATTCTCTCCTTTAATTTGAAATTATTTTATGGGTTCAGATTCACTTTCTTTTTATTCTTCATCTTTATGTATGAAACATCTTATTTTTTAGTTAATGAATTTTCTATCTTTCCGTCTAAAAAATTATTTATCCTTATAACCATATTACTTTAATGAACATATTGGAATTATTTTTCCGTCATCATTATCCTGTTATTTATTTATTCATGGATAGATATTCATAATTTCTCCAAAATCATCTCATTCAAACCACATAAAAGGATGTTAACCTTTATATTTTCCTATAAATCTTCTCAAATTTAAAAACAAGGATAAAATTTCATCAATATTTATACATAAATCATTTTCATATCTACTATCAGCATCATTATCTACCTCAAGAACATTATTAAAATTTTCATTCATGGATACATTGAATGGCATTTCACACTCAGTTTATTGACATCATAATATTCTCCCTTGTCATTTCATAGGTAATAATAAAACAATGAAGATCATCCTAATATTGTGTTTTGGGATCTCTCTCGTCCAATGAAGAATCATTGGAATCAAACTTTTCAAGAATGATTCTTAGTATCATTAATATATATATATAATATTACAACATTTCATCAAGACATAACAAGGTGTTGATGATACCATTCACCCTGGTAACGAAGTCACCAATAGATTTGTAATCACCCATCTTAAGATATTCATACTTCGATCTCCATATTTTCAACATTACCTTATTTAATTTTTTTATTTACATTGTATATGTTTTTCAACTTTCCTTATATAACATTGGTAGTTTCAATTTCATTCACTCTTAAAAACTCACTTTTAGAAAATGATGAGAGTAAATTAGTTTTATCCAATCCATCATTCTCAATATTCATCTTTTTGAAAGGTGAAAGAGGATAATTTTCATAAATATAAATAAATCCATATTTTTTAGCTTCAAGAACATAATACCCAAGATACGTATGATAAGTAAAAATATTATATTTCTAGATATGATATTTATTTCTATTAAAGATCAAAATCCACTTACTATTCAAATAATTTAGATTCCCCATTAAAACATGTTTTCAAAACATTAGAGAATAATAAATTAAGGGGACCTACACATGTGATACCTACTATGATTACCCAACTAATATTCCACATCACAGAGAGGGGCATGGCTTGAATTAGTGATAACATCTTCTTTTAAGATTCCATACCTTGGAAATAACCTTATCCTTCTATTAAATATTTCATTATTTACTGAAAACAAATATAATAGACAAGAATAAGAAAAAAATAATTTACAAGGTTCTCAACTCAAGTAGAGTAGCTAGTCCTTGGTATTGTTAGTAAATAATACAATACCACCAAATCCACTATAAAAAAATTCATTTTATTTAGAAAACAATGATTAGGATATTATGTTACTCTTGTGTGAAAATATGTTCTATACAATAGTGAATTTTCATAAACTATCACAAAATGATGTAATACAAATATAGTAATAAGAATTTTATGGCGATTCTTGACCAACATGCACAAATACTATCTTTAAAAAAAATTATCACTTTATTACCTAGAATCTAGTAATAACATCCTATAAATTGTAATGATACTCAGTTTGATATCCCAATTTGATTTCCAATCCAATTTCTCAATACCGAAATAATACACTATGAGAATACAAATGAAAAATTTCTTAAGATAATTATTCTTTAATCCATAAATCCAAGTCCAGTTTTCCCAATATGGAATCTCGGATTATGATCTTCTCTATTAAAATTTATTTCTTCTCTTTATAAAATCAATTCAATAATAAATTACCAGAATAATTTTCATTCTTAAATTTTAGATCTCCTCTCTCCTCTTTCTCAAATAATTCAAGTCCAAGAATCCATAATGTATTGTGATCCTTTTAGAGACATGTTGAAATGGTTTAATTGGGATTCTGAAATGGTTTTCTCACTTCACCAAATATCATGAATCATTAATATTCCTTAAATATCAAGTCCCTATTTCACTTTTCCAACAACTTTTTTAACCATTAAATATCCTTGATTTTATAATCTACCATTGAAATCATCAATTTGTCAATGTTTCCAACAAATCATCAATTTGATTACAATTCTAAATGTCAAAAATCATTTCATCATAATGATAAATTAATTTTCTCCTAATTATTATCTTTACCCACTTTCAAAAAAATCAAACACAACAATATTTCATTTTTCTTCTCTACAACCCCATTAATTCTATCTGTCCATTCTGATTTCCTCATTACTATGTAAGCATATGTTCAAAAATAGTTTCATCTATATGTTTCTATTCCCCAAATGATAGAAGGAAAATATATTTATTCTCATTCTATTTCTTGGAACCAACTCTCGTTATGATTTCTTCCTTATGATAGATACATAGAATTATTTCAAAAATCTTAAACTACATCCACATTTTCTTTTAAAAATATTATACCCAATATCTTTTATCAATCATATTTTTTCCTTTTTGATTATGATACTTATATTTACTATTATATAAATGTTTAAATCATTTGTATTTTGGTTTAACATAAAACAATCACCTTCTGTCTATGTCAATAAGATCTAGAAAACCTTTTGTACCTTCAAACAAATCTAAATAAGATTCTCAAAGATTGGATGATTTTTAAATCAGTATCTGCATTCTTCCACAATATTTTATTATATGAATAACTTCTTTCATGAATTCTACTAGGATAATGATAAAATTTAGCATCTTATGACTTATAAATGAATTTATTGTGACTTACAATTCATCCAACTACATATTTCATTCCGACCACCAGATTATGAATTCCCGAAATATGATTAGAATCACATATTTTATTCCAATGAGATGCTCAACAATATTTTAAGCACTTATTATCACACATTATTTTATCTATCTAGCATCCTGTGTTTTACACTGTTGTTATAATTTATGGTAAATACAAAATAATAAATAATAATAATATTTCAGTTGGATCCATATTGAATCTAATTTTCTTTTTGTTACAATCAAAAATTCAATTCGAAGGAAAGGTGAGTCTGATTTTCCTTTACACCAAAAAACATCATCCCAATCTAATGGACATTCATACGTATTGTGATTTTGATTTTCTAAATACGATGGTCAGTCACATTTTGAACAGAAACAATGTCAGTTGATTGATATATCTTTGATAATTCCTTAAAAATATGATAAAATTACAATAAAATAATATTCCTTAATGTCTTGTTTCTATCATTATAGGTGTACCGTTTAGGATTTTGGGCGTAGGATACATGTTTTAGTTTGTAGGGGTTAGGTTTTTGGGTATAGGGTATAGGGTGTAGGTTGTAGTGTTTAGATTTTAGGGTTTGCGGTAAATAGTTTAGATTGTAGGGTTTCAGGTTTATGTTTTGGGGTATATGGTTTAGGCTATAGTGTTTAGTGTTTATGGTGGAGGGAATTGAATTTGTGGTGTATTTTTTTGGGTTTATGGTGTGAGTTATATATTTAAAGTGTATTGATTAGGGTTTGGGGTATAAGGTATAGGGATTATAATGTAGGGTTTAGGGTTTAGTGTGTATGTTATACAATTTCTTATAGGATTTAGGGTTTATGGTCTAGCGTATATAGTTTTGGGAATATGGTTTAAATTTTTCAACATAGGTTAAAAAACATAGGGTTTTGGGTTTTGGGTTTTGGGTTTTGGGTGTAGGGTATTGGGTCTAGCATGTAGGGATTAGGGTTTACCATGCAGGGTATGGGGTTTAGGGTGTAGTGTATACCATTTAGGGTGTTGGGTATTTTGTTTAGGGAATATGTTATCGGATTTGGGGTGTAGTAAATTGGGTGTAAGGTGTGGGGTTTTCCATTTAGGGTGTCAGGTATATGGTTTGGGTTATAGGTTATAGGGTTTAGGTAGTATGTTATTTGTTTTAAGGTGTATGGTGTAGGGTATTATGTGTGGGTATTGAGTTTATGGATTAGGGATTGGGTTTTATTTTGATGGGATAGGGTTTAGTGTTAAAGGTGTAGTTTGGTGTGTATAGGGTTATATGAAGAGGGTTTAGGGTTTAGGGTATAGTGTTTAATGTCTGGGTTTTTGGGTTTATAGTTTTGGGTTTATTGTTTGGTGTGTCTAGATTAGTGTGTTGGGTGTAGGGTATAGGGTTTATAGTGTAAGGGTCAAAGATTTGGGTGTATGGTGTTGGGTTTTGGGAGTATGTATTAGTGTTTAGGGTATATAGTGTCTAATATATTGTTTATGGTGTATGTTAAAGGGTTTGTATATAGGGTTGACAGTGTAGACTTCATGATTTTGGGAGTTGGGTTTGGGTTTAGTGTTTAGGGTCTGGGATTAGGGTGTAGGGATTATATTGTAGGGTATAGAGTTTGGGGTGTTGGGTTTAGGGTGTCGGGTATATGATTTTTTGTGTAGGTTTTATGTAGTAGTTTTTTTGATTTAGGGTTTAGGCTTTATAGTTCAGTTTGTAGGTTATAGGTTTTAGGATTTGTAGGGGTTATGGGGTTTTCATGGTCTTTTAGGTGGTACATGTATTTTTTTAATTTAAGGTTATTGGGGATTTTATTGTTTTTAGGGTTTTAGGGTTTTATAGTATTTAGGGTTTTTTTGGAGTTCTACGGTTTTTATTGGTTTTAAGGATTTTTTGGTTTTAATGGTTTTATGGGGGTTTAACTGATTTTTGTATTTTGCGTTTTGGAAATGTTTTTATGGTTTATTATAGTTTTTAAGGGTTTTTAGGTTTTTTATAGTTAGGTTATTCTAGTGGTTTACAGTATTTGGGATTTTATTTTTTCTTATGGTTTTTGGGATTGTTAGTGTTTTTGTGATTTTTAGGGGTTTTTGGATTTTTAATGGTTCTTTGGATTTTTAGGGTTTTAGGGGTTTTAGGATTTCAAGGGTTTTTTAGTATTTTTCCTTTCTTTTTGGAGTGTTTATGTTGTTTTGTTTTTTAGGATATTTAGAATATTTATAGGGTTTTTTAGTTTTTTTGGTATTTATGGTATTTTGGATTTTATATAATTATTTAATTCTTAATAAGATTTTTTTAGTTTTTTATGGTTTTTAGTTTTTTACAGTTTTTTAATGTTTTTTGTTTTGTAAGGATATTTATGCATTTTAAGGTTTTTTGGATTTTAGGTTATTTTAATGTTTTTATAGTTATTATGGTGATTAAGGGTATTTTGGGGTATTTAGTGTTTTTTTGGTTTCATTATCCATTGGTTTTGAATGTTTTTTATTTGTTATGGTATTTTGGGTTTTCAGGGTCTTTTAGGTTTTTAGGGGGTTTTAGCGTTGTTAGGTGTTAGAGGGGTTTTTAGGGTTTGTTACGATCATTTACGGTATTGTTATTTTTTAGGATCCTTTAGGGTTTTAATTGATTTATATGATCTTTGTGGTTTTTAGGGTTTCAGTGGTTTTGTGGAAAATATTTGGGTTTTGTGGAGACTAATGTTTTTTAGATGTTAAGTGCATCTTGGTGGGTTTAGATGTTTTAATGGTTTTCTTGGGATTTGGGTTTTTATATTTTTCTATTATTTTTACGAAATTTGATGTTTTGGGGTTTTTAGTTTAATAGGGTTTGAGGGTTTTCATGGTTCTTAGGACATTCGCAGTTTTTGGGTTTTTAGGGGCTTTATGGTTTTTTGTATTTTTTCTTTTTTTAGTGTTTAATATTTTTGGGTTTTTTGGTTCATTTGGGGATTGTAACATTCTTTTGGGTTTTTTTCATGTTTTTAGGTTTTCTAAGGGTTTTTAAGGTCATTCAGTATATTTTTGGGGGTTTCTTGGTTGTTTCAGGGTTTTAAGTGGTTTTAAATTTTTTATTTATTTTTATATTTTAGGGTTTTTTAGTGTTTTATGGGGTTTTATAGTCTGTAAATGGGTTTTAGCAATTTAAAGATACTTTAAGGGGTTTTATTGACCTTTATTTGTTTTTATGAATTTTAGTAACCTTTAGGGATATTAGATTTTTTCTGGTTGGTTATGGGTATTAGGGTTTTATGGGTCCTTTATGGGGTTTTAGGATCCTTATGGGGTTTTATGGGTTTTAGGGCCTTTTAGACATTTTTGGTCCCTTTAGGGGTTTTAGAATTTATTGAGTTTTATTTGTTTTTAGTTTTTCTTATGATATTTTCATTTTTAGGGTTTTACTATTTTTTGGTTTTTTGGTTCTTTAATGCTTTTCTGTGGTATTTAAGTTTTTTTAAGAGTTTGTTGGGCCTTTTTGGTGTTATATGGTTTTTAGGGGGTTTCAGTTCCTTTAGGAATTTTAGGTGATTTTATGGTATTTTATGGTTTTGAGGGGGTGTTTTTTAGAGAATTTATGGGGTTTAGGGTCTTTAAGGGGTTTAGGGGTTCTTTTTGGAATTGTTGGGTCTTTAGGATTTTTTCATTTTTTAGGATTTTAGGGTACTTATTTTGTTTTTGTGGGTTGTTTGTGTTTTATGGGCTTTATGGATTTTAAGGGTTTTTTTTGGGATTCTAGGGTTATTTAGGGGATTCAATGTTATTTCTATTTTGTAGGGAAATATTTTGGGATTTTAGTATTTTAATGGGTTTTAGTGTTTTTAGTGATTTATTAGGGTTTGTAAGGTTTTTTGGGGTTTAGGGTTTTGAAGTGTTTTTATGGGTTTTTTGGCTATTAGGGTTTTAATCGGTTTTTATGATTTTATGGTTTCTTAGGGGGATTAAGGATTATATTTTTTTTAATGGGTTTTGGGTTTTTAGATTTTTTAGAGTTTTTATATTTTTTTAGGATTTAGGGGTTTACAGTTCATATATTTTTTGTAGGGATTTTATTATTTTTATGGGGATTTAGGTTTTATATGGATTCTCATGGTTTTGAGGGGTTTCAAAAATTTTAGTGGTTTTTTATGGTTTTATTATTTATTTGGTTTTTTAGGAATTTTTTTGTGGGGTTTAGGGTTTATAGTGTAGAACATAGGTTTTAGGGTGTAAGGATTACATTTTTTAGAGCATGGTATAGGGTTTAGGTTGTATGGTTTATGGTTTAGGTTATAGGTTATAGGGTTTGGGTGGTGGGGAGTAGGGTTTTGGGTGTAGGGTATAAGGTTTTTGGTGCCTGATTTAGGGTTTAGTATGGAGGTTATAAGGTTTAATATGTATGGTTTAGCTTTTAGGACTCATTTTTTAGGGTTTAAGTTGTATGGTTATTGGTTTAGGGTGTATGGTATTGGTTTAGAATCTATATTTTAGTGTGAAATTTATAGGGTTTAGGGTGTAAGATTTACGTATTATGTTGCAGGGTATATGGTTTATGGTTTATGATTTACGGTTTATGATGAGGGGTACAGGGTTTAGAGTGTAAGGTATTGGGGTTATAGTTTAGGTTCTACAGTTTAGGGTTTTTGGTTTAGGTTATATGTTTTTGAGTCTAGTTTCTACGATTTAGGGTGTAGGGTATAAGGATTAGGATGTCGGATTTAGGGTTTAGGGTGTCAGGTATCAGGTTTTTTGTGTAGGTTTAATAATTTATGGTGTAGGGTATAGGATTTTACGTGAAGGTATTAGGGTTTAGGGTGTATGATATAAGCTTTATGGTGTATGGTTTAGTGTTTAGGGTGTATGTATAGGATTTTGCGTTTATGTTATATTGATTGGGGTGTATGGTTTAGAGTCTAGGGTGTTGGATGTAGGGTTTAGGGTGTAGGGTTTGGGGTGTTGGTATTATGGTGTACGGTTTAGGGTGAAGAGTTTAGTGTGTAGATTATAGGGTCTATGGTATAGGGTGTAGGGTTAAGGGTGTGTGTTATATATATTTTAGAGTAGGGAATAATGTATTTGTTTTAGGGTATATGGTTTAGGGTTTAGGGTTTTGGTTTTGGGGTGTTGGTTATATGGTTTAGGGTTTTAGGTATAGTGTTTAAGGTTTAGAGTCCATGGTCTACGATTTAGGGTATAGTGTAATGGGTTTAGGGTTTAGTGTTGAATGTATAGGGTTTAGGGTTTCATGTTTAGGGTATACGGTATATAGTGTACATTATATAGTTTAGGGTGTAGGGTTTAGGGTTTAGGTTGTGGGATTTAGGTTTTAGGGTGTTGGGTTTTGGGTTTTGGGTTTATGGTGTATGGTGATAGTGTTTAGAATTCTGTATGGTTTTACAGGATTTTGGATTTAAGGGTTTTATCATTTTTCCCACTTTTTGGGTTTTAGTAGATTTAATAATTTAGGGGTTTTAGTGATTCATTCTGGATTTTTATAGTGGTAGGAATTTTTTGGTTTTTGGGGGGTTTTGGGTTTTTTGTGTTTTTAGTTATTTTAAAGGCTTTCTTATGATTTATAGCAATTTATTAGGTCATATTATGGTTTTTTGGTTTTAGGGATTTAAGGATATTTTGGTTTTTTGGGTTTTTTATGTTTATTAGGGGTTGTAGGGATTCTTAAGGGTACTTAATGTTTTTATGGTTTTTAGGTATTTTTCAAATTTTAAGGGCTTACAGGTTTTTAGTTTTTGGGTTGTTTTTATATTTAGATTGTTGTATATTTTTTTGGTTTAGTGTTTTTAGGGTGTTTTATAGTTGTATGGAATCATATATTTTTGGGTTTTTAGTTTTTTAAATGGGGTTTAAGCATTTTTATGGGTCATATTGGTTTTAGGGTATTTAGGGTCTACTTCGGTTTATTTGCGTTTTAACTAAACTTTTATGTTTTTAGGGCCTTTAATTAGTTTTTTTTGGTTTAAAGGTCTTTTAGGATATTTATGGGTTTTAAATAATTATAATTATTTTTTCCATTTTTATTTTCTTTTAAATTTATAGGGTTCTTGGTGTTTTTAGGGTTTTTATGGATTTAGGTGTTTATGGGTTTTGATTGTGTTTATATTTTTTTCTTTTTATGGTTTTTAAGGGTTTTTGTATTTTAGTGTTTTTTAGTGTTTTGGGGGTCGGGTTTTTATATTATTAAGGTTTTTTAGGATTTTACATTATTTTTATTATTTCTATTATATTTGATTATTTATTAGGTTTTTGTGGTTTTTTTTGTTTTTCAGAATAATGGATTTTAATTTTATTATGAGATTTTCTATTTTTTAGGGGTTTTAGGTTTTTTTCTGTTTTTATGAGTTTTTCTGGGATTTTTAATTTTTTTAAGGATTCTAATTATTTATGGTCTTCAAGGTTTCAAGTGGTTTAATGGGATTAATATTCTTTTCTATTTTTAGGAGTTTCATGGATTATAGGATTTTAGGATCTTTTAATGTTTTAGGGCTTTTAGGGACTTTTATAATTTTATTGTTTTTTACTGATATTTAGGATTTTTAGGGTTTTTAGTTTATTTTTTTATTTTATTATATGATAGGGATTCAATGTATTTTTAGTGTTTTGGGAGGTTTTGGGGTTTTATTGTTACATAGTGTTTTTGTTACTTTATTATATTTGTTTTGGTCTTTAGGGTTTATTATTGGATTTAGATTTTTTGGGTTTTTATGGTTATCAAGTCCCTTTATATTAATTGGGTACTTAGTTTTTTTTATGATTTTTAGGGTTCTATAGTGCTCTTAGGGTTTTTGTGGTCCTTATGAGTTTTGGCGTTTTTAGGGAATTTTGTTGTTTTTATTTTTTTGGATCCTTTCGGGGTTTGGGGGGGTGCTTGAGTATTTTTAGGATTTAGTGTATTTTATGGACTTTTATGGGTTTTTATGGTATTTTAGGTCTTTTTAGTAATTTTTAGTGGGTTTTGAGTGTTTTGGGATTTTTTATTATTTTTAGTGGTTTTAGGGTATTTAGTGATTTAATTGTTATTTGGGTTTTTAGGGTTTTATGGGGGTTATGGATTTAGGGTTGTCTATGAGTTTTTATATTTTTAGTTTTTTTAGTTTTTTGGAATTTTATGTTTTTTAGTGGTTTTAATGGTTTTTAGGGTTTTGGGGTTGTTTGGGTTTTTAGGGGTTTAATGATTATTAGTAATTTTAGGTGATCATAGAGTCTTCTAGTATTTTAGAGTATGTTGGGTCCAAAAAATAATTGCAATGGACATAAACTTACTCTCATGTGTTCAGAAAACTATGGAAAAAATATTATGGAAGTACTTGATGGAATCAAGTTTGAAGGAGTGAAAATGGAAAATGAAAAATCTCCAAGTCGTAGAGTGTATCCTCCCACGTACCATCACTCTACAAGGATATCCACTTAAAGATACATATAGAAACTATGAAGTCTCTATAAAGAAGATAATGTCACAACACCCCCCAAGAGAAATCAAGTCGACTATGGTCGAAAGGTGGAGATATTCTATCCATAGAAGACAATCCCCATAGAATAAAATATTTCAAAGTTAAGGTGAACTAGTTTCCTCTATGATCATGAAATGATGTCATTTGTGGGACCCATGCATTGATTTTCACTCCTCAAATGATGAACAATATCCCCCGCTGACCATTTCATCTGCGGGATAGGTTTCCTCCATGCATTTCTTCAAAAGAGAGATCATGACCTTATCATACATGATTGGATAATATGATACTTAGTTCCCCTCATTTCTATAAAAGGACCCCATGGGGGACTTAAGAAAAAGGATGAATACTTCTAATTCATTGATCAATAAAGGAACGAAAGAATATAAAACCCTAAATGACAGACTCCTTTGATGATTCCCTGCAGGTAAGACTCATCTCATATCAATAAATAGAAAATAACTAAACTAATTGGTAAACCATGAACCCATATAACTTGTGGAGAAATTTCCCATAAGGTTCAGAACCAATAACCCTTTTTTTAATCAATAATATTTCATAGAAATGGTCAATGTTGGTGGAACCTTACTCTACATAGCGAATCTCTACACTGATAGAAATTAGCACCACGTAGCAAATCACTATGTGGGGGGAAACTAGCCCAGTGTAGCAAAGTTCTACATGGAATGATCCATGGTCATCATACCACCATGGTATTCTAAAATCTCTATCACCCACATAACAATATGATATGTGGGGGAATCCTCATACCTCATAAAGGAATGCGATGCGGAATGGGGTATCTTCGTGCATTCAAACTCGCGACAGATGAAGTGGGACCTAAGATATTTGGATCCACTACCTCCACTTGTTTCTCTCACAGAGCATGAATCATGTTGTCAAAGAGGTTATTAGTGATCGTGAATTATACATGACCCAAAAATAATGAAAATAATATATATATTTATATACTAAACATTGATCCAAATAATGAGCCTTATCCATAGATGTAATCCTTGAAATTAAATCCAAATGGGCCTCCTAGAAGGGGTAATCCATTATCAAATCACCCACTTGGTAAGCCCTCATGCATAAGTCCAAATCATGATCCCATAATGGGACTCCTTTAAATTGTATGTCCCAACTCAATCTAAACGATGATATATTTGATTCCCAATTAAATGGGATACAATGGAACCCTCCCTGAAGTCCGAAACTAACACCCAAATCACCCTAATATCCGCTAAGACGCATCCCTAGTAGGGTATCATTCACACATAAGACCATATATCTTCAAGTATCCAGGGCTACCTATGTATAATTCCAACACAATTTTTTCTAGGAAACCTTTCACCTGGATGTCCTTGATGCATAACATTTAACTGCATGGTTTGGTCCTTTTCACATGACCATAAAAGGAGACGTGTCCATCAAAGTGACTATGAACTACATGGGTTCTAATTCCTCTCAAGAGGATACATAAGAACCTAATCTTATGGGTTTGATCCCAGCATATAAATATCTCATGTTCCCCTAGATAATGATAAACTCCATAGTGTCATCCCATATGGCATAAACCCTGCATTATCTTAGTGAATAGACAAGGAATTCCAAAACATTCCACAAAAGGGTATCATTGATAAAGATCCATGGATACATATAGATATTCTCATTATTTTAGAACGTTAGAAACAAATATATAATAATGAACCCATGCATATTTGGGATTGACCTTACCTAGCGGTAACCCATATACACAGGCATGGGAATGAAGCATGTGTTCATGAACATATGAACATTGATTAAATCTATGAGCGGGTCGAGGCATTTGGAATAGTTACCCCCCAAAAGGTTGGAAGAGCCTAAGTTCCTATCCTCTATACCAATGCATGTTCTTAACTATTGTTGGCCAAATAATCCATTGAACACCAACCACGGGAACATATGTCCAAGACTCATTTATGTGAGAGTCATTGGTTGTCATTGGCTCTATGAAAAATCCCACATGTGACCATTCAGTGATGTTATTCTCGACCTTAGTGATGTTACATCATATGTCCCCTTGAAATCAACCCACTCAGAAGTAAACTCATGGATATCAGAGATGAAAATGGTAAATCTGATGCCAGTGGTTTCACATGCCCAATCCTTGTGACTAATCATCAAGAATGATGTTTTCACTAGAAAAAATGGTGAACATGATGTAAATACTTATCCAAATTGGTTATGTTAACCCTATGTGAAGCTACCTATAATAATAGACAATCAGTTATTTTACATTGGGCCAATTTGATTTCCACCAATATAGAAACAAATATTATGAACCATACATGAATCATTGACCAAGGTGTCAATGACACCCCACCTTAGGCCCATTTCACATTCAAAGGGAAGACGAACAATAATGATCATCAATTATACATGTGATCATGATATTCATCTTTTAAGGGTGGGTTTTTTTAGTTCATGTAACATGTATTATTGGAATTTTTCAGAGCATTCATCAATCCAAGGGAATCCCATAAATTCTCATAGACACATATGTCAACCAACATACAATTGTTTGGGATGTCAATGATGCAAAGGACTCCATCTCCCACCCATCATCATCATCCCTAGATCTCAAATGTACTAGTCTGAGAGTGCCATCAAGATTTTACACACCAAACACTAGTGGAAACAATAGAGACCCTACAGTCAATGAAATCCTACCAGTCTCCCACCATGTAGTTACTGGATGTCGATAACCAGACGACTCCACTAGCATTCTCTTATCGTTTTGGGAGTTTGTCCCCAGAACATGACAATGATTACCTCCCTTATCTTAGAGAAATATATAAATTAGCCAAAAATGACTTTTACCCTACAACACAATGGTTTCACTCAAGGGTCTCTGCCAAAATACATCACCAGCAACAACACAACATACAGTATTCTCACTCTGGGGAGGATATCATACCAATGCTCCTGCTAAATTTCAATGAACATAGGTCCCCTAGGATTCTTTCCAAGGGAAAAAACATATATTTTGGAACATATCATCAACCTAATTCATTATGAAGATATCATAAATGAAAATATTGTATAATACCACATGCTGACATACATTACCACTCCCTCTTCTTAGTCCCGCCCTTAAAATATGGAAGAATTTTATGTGAATGCATTGATTCCAACCAATCCTTGCTAGGGATTACCTGAAAATAGGGAAGAAAATTATTGGTAGATGAAAATAAACTTACATGAGCATCAATCCTTTCATCTATATATAGTGGAAACAAGTTATGATAAGATCAAAATCCATACTGATTCATATCTATCATGTCCTCTAAATAGGACAATATAGTATTGAAATGCACATATCATTACTAATGAATATGAATCCCACAAGTAAAATATAGTGTAAATAAAATATGGAAAGATTCAAATTCCAATACCCTCACAGTAATCCCAAAATTCAAATATTTTGGCAATGAAATACAAGTAGTGTAAATTTATTATAGATGCATATCAAACCTGTTAGACAAATACATTAGAAAATGAGCAGACACAAATCCCTACACATAAATATGAATCCCACAAATCAAATATGGTGGTAACTATAGAAAATAGAATGAATATCCAAGCTATAAATTAGGAGAATACTTTTTCTTCTTCCCGAACATAGGAGAACCTATTGTAACCACTTGAGAATCATGGAGTACCAAAGAAAACACATATTCCTTCTCTGACATCGGAATAGTCATATTTCCCGATTCTAGTAAAATATTTATGTGAAAACATCGTTGAATTTATAGAGTATCAGACATAAATTCATGATCATATCCTCCAGACATGTCCAGATGTAATAACATCCACAAAAATAATAAGGATTCGGGTGCACAAATCCATCTCTCCAAGAGAGATGACTCATCCAAAAGATATGTTGGTTACGCTGGAGATGATATTACTCCCAGATCTAGTCCTGTAGGGTCTATGTCTATATTTCAAACTAGAGGGAAAACTAGATGAGGAAGAAATAAATATTCCAACAAGGGGACACCTATCCACCATGGTGGCCACTCTAGGGTAGGCATATATCCCATCCAAAACTCAAGATACCCGTCGGTGTATCCTGACAGCGTCATGGAAAGGCCACTACCAACAATAGGAAGCCCCATTCTCCCACAAGAGAGAACCCAAAGAAACACTAGACCAAAAAAACTGAAAAATGAAGAGAACATGAATGATCATACTCTATTGGAAGATCAAGCTCTTAATGAAATCAAACACCCATATATGGAGGATTTTTATCCTTTTAATCCATTACCAAATTATAGATGTTGTGCTATTAATTGTGAAGGTCATCCTCACAATGTTTTTACCAGCATATCTGATGATCCTCCTTAGAGAACCCATGAAGGATTAGTTTTTGGTAATGTGAAGATCGACCATGAGAGAATATATCCTAAGGAGCATCACAATATCCCTCCTCTTGCACATAATATTGATGGGAAAGAAGTTTCAACCCTTTTCCTTTATCCACAATGATGGTCCTATGCAAGGTATATGTAAAAAATTTCTACTTGTGATTTAACATCATGTTATGTGGGTTGTCCTCACTATTATAGAAGTCACAACAAAGGCCCTCCTCAAAATGACATCAAGTAATAAGAAGATCCTCCCCTTGTTTCTATCCATCTTGAAGGTCCTCCCTAGGATACACAACATATAAATTATCCCAATAGATAGATACTAAGTTGTAATGGTATCCCTAACTATAATGACATCAACTGTGGAGGTCCTCCCTATGGTGACATCTCGATTCAGCAAGAAGGACCTCCACCTACTGACGTCCAACCTGATGTTCCACCCTAGGGTATACACTATAAAAATTCTCCTGAAATTCGGATATCAAACTATATAATGGTATTCCTCAACATTGTAGAACTAACTCTAAAGGTCCTACTTACAGTAATGACTTATTTCAGCAGGGAGGTCCTCCCCTTTGCAACTCAAATGTATGAAAGCCCTCATATGATGAGTCACTCTAAAGACAGGCCAGACTTGTTGAAATATCTCTTAATGAAAAGTGACATAATTTTGTTGGAAAAATATGTGTCGGGACCACAATCATTTTTCGAGCCACCTCTATACCATTAACATATCAATGAGGCCCCTAATATCCCTTCTACTTATGAATAGATCATCAAGAATCATTTACATTAGGTAGATAAAGAATAGTGGTATTTCATAGTATAATAAATAGATATGTTAGTTGTTAGAATACAACTAGAAATGTATGATATAACAGTTGGGTTTTCCCATAGTAACTTATTAGATTAACGTACCATGGGAATTATCAGACGAATGTATACAATATATTCATATCAGTCTCTAGACAACCCTCCAACACGAGAAAGAAAAATTATAACTATATGATGGGTATGAAGACCATGTCAATGTAACGGGAGAGTATATATTTCAAAAAAATATTGAATACCTCTCTTTATCATGATGACCCCAATCAAAGAGGTTGAAGAAAGATCTTGAACTAGACTACCTCTATGAACTGAAAGAGTTTCATGTATCTAGCAGTGCTTGTATCCTATGACCCAATCCCATTGATGGAATACAAGAAAAATGTATTGTCCGGTGCATGCAATCCAGGTCAGACCAGAGGACTCTAAAACACTCCCTATTTACAATACCATTTAAATAATATGAACAATTCTCGTCTCTTATGTTTTGTCATCACCATCCTTTATATAACATTCTAAAATGTATGGAAGGTATCATAATCATATGAATTTAACACAATTATTAAATATCTTTTTATTATGGAATTAAACTACACAACATAACAATGTTATAAATCATGAGATAATTTTCCATGGAATCTATAATACACTATTATGTGTTACAAAACTACATCAAGATTGACTCCTACCCAAGAATAATATATAGTGATTCCTTTTTTTTATCCATACCAAGAAAGCTCAAATATAAAATACTCTTACTCTTGGTTACACCATCTCCAGTTGGTGGATTAAACCATTTTATCACCTATTTCTCACACTGAAATCATCTCATGTGGTAGAGACCACAATAGAGGATTCCCCATGGAACCATGGAATATAAAAAACTTTCCCTCTCCCAGTGCATGGGCCGAACCCATGCCGGAATTTCAATGTCAATAACTACTTATGGATTGGTTACTATTATCACTAGATATGTAGTGACACACAAATAATGAAACTCGAGTCCAACTATAACTAATGTATCAAAATTTCTCATAAACACGAGTCATGTCTATATAGGTAATTCCCAACTCCATGGTCCATCATGGCATGAATGTCTCAAATATGTCTAGACACACCATTTCCATTTATCAAACATTGTTCTTCATGAAATATCATATCTTCCTAAACCTCCACGAACATTAGAAATGGAAGGTCGGTTTCCTAAGAACACATTTGTTTGACTATTCACAATATGCCTTGGTTGATCTGCATATGTTGCTCACAAAAAAGGCCTATCAAGAAAAGGAAAATTAGTCCTCGATATTGGATTTCCCTTCCTCTATATTTTCAATGTCTTCCAATCCTCATAACATATATCCCTATTGAGGAACCCATGGATCCATGGTTTATAATATCATTCCCTCTCACGTCTTGGGCATGTTATGAAATCCATGCTTGATTATCCTCTATTTACCCATGTCTTCTATATTATGGTCCTCATCATATGACATCTATATTGTACGATTGATGATACTTAATTTTCACCATTGGTCCCATCCTGAGAAAATATTGAAAATAACTCCTCTCGATGTATGGATCAGACCTAAATGGAAAATTTCTAGAAAAAGAAAATGCTAATCCACCATGTTCTTATGCATGAAACAAATCAACATAGGAATGTCTGATATAAGCCCCGCCTCATTGGTGAGCTTGTATACAAGACAAAATTATCCCACTCTTATTTGTGAACAAGATCCACCTATTGAGAAAATGTAAAAAAACTACATATGTATTTATTCCTATTATCATCAGATATGTACTCACACATGAATCCCATACCTAGGGTCCATCCATGAAACAAGATTTTCCTCTCCTTTCCTATTCATGGGTCAGACATGTGCAGGGAACCTGCCCACACCTATTTGGGGAGAAGGTCTTTACCTATTGTAAAGAAATTTTGACTAGTAATTTACATTTCCTAGTTAGTCATTAAATTTTTAGAAACCATATTCTATTCATGGAATGGTATGAATCATCATAACCATCATTGGCCATCAAAAATGATGTATAGTGTCTTGAGGATACCATTGGATGTCTATAGGCAATATGCGCTAGTGGATCGGCATAAGTTTCACATAAAGAAGGCATGTCAACAAAAGGAAAACATCATAATTAGGAGAGAATTAATCCTACATCTATACACCCCTATGAAATTTACATCCCACCTCAATCCATGGTTTCAAAATACATCCCCCTGAAATATAGTTTACATCCTTCCCCTTTTTCATGCCTAAAAAACATATAACATTCCAAGTCAGACTACTATAAAAAGGTAAATTGTTTACCCCCTTGTTTGGAGATAAATTAATTTAATTCATATGTCTCAAATATACCAGTTTCATAACATTAAAATATATATTTCTTCAACCCTACTTTACACAAGCTATGTATGTGTAGGAGTGGCCTCTCATTCACAATAACAATAGATATAAATTCCTACCTACTTTTAAGAAAACAGTCCTTGGACAAGCTTCCCATAGGGGCATGTGAAATCCAAAATCCTATAAAATTACCTAGCCATTAGAAATGGACTTTTAGTTTCCTAAGAACACCTTTGTTCAACTAAGAACAATATTCCCTATCATTTCGTCATAAGTTTTCCACAAAAATTTCTTTTTAACCAAAGGATTATTTTTCTTCATGAGAGTGTTTTCATACATTCATATTCCATAATGGATCCCATTCCCCATATCATGTCTCACATCAATAAACCACAAATATATCGTTTTTAAAAACCGCTCATCCATGTTTGAAAGGAATTGGGACATCCTGAGTTAATTATTCCTAATTGGGGAATCTTCCCATAATTAATATTCAATGATATTTTACCTAAAACATCTGTATTGGTAGTCCAATATACAAGACACTAATCATAAAATGAAAAGAGACACAGAACTCACTATGATGAAGACCTTCAATGGGAACCCGGGATAAAAGTTGACTATAATCACACTAAACCTATGGTTTGTAAGGATTACAAAAAATTTCAAGCTATAAAAAATTACCAAAGACACAAATCATTTTAGGTCGGAATCCCACAAAGGTTGGCGTATGAAAAATTCATGTTAGACCATCTAATCCCACAAAAAATCTGGTTTAGGTTGAATTTAAGGTGATAATTGAAAATGAACAAATGTTTTAGGGTTTCCCATGTAACCTTTGAAATAGGCGAACTATGCTCATTAGATCCATAGATTCAAGAAGAAGTTAGAGCTTTATTTGATTATTTCAATTTAATTGTATAATATCATGATTCAAATGATTATAATAGTGGAATTATCATTCATAATATAGTCAATTATAATTGATAAATATTTTAGGAAATGAAAATGTAGAAACATGTGGAGAAATAAAGTATTCATTCCATTATGTGGGGATGAGGGAACATCCCCATTCTAGAGTATTTCCAAAATGTCAAAAGAAATTCAGAATAGGAAAATGTATATGATCACAATAAGGCCTCGAATTCTATTTCTAGAAGATAGATAACCATCTATCATGGGCCATTAATGGACTTTTTCAAAATATTACTTTGTTTAGATTCATCATTAACCAATGGATGGACATGTTTAATGATGTACCAAAGATCCCAAACATTCTGTTTAATGCCCTCAAAATTGATACATGTGGATGATAGTTTCACCTACATCCTATACACCTAAGCCTCACACTCCCAAACGCTTCTATTTTGGTGATATTTTGGTCATAATTGTTTTCTTCCTCAGCCACCGGGTAAGGAAACTCGTTGCTAATATCCAAAATGGTATTTTTTTTATGATGTAAGGTGTTGAATTAAACAATGTTTGCTTCATGAGAATCTTGATCCTCTAAAAAAATGATGATTTTTTGTTAAAGGAAGTGCAATTGCTGGTAGTCAAAGACACTTGATCCCAAGTCAAGAAATAATCATCAAAGGGTGTCATACTCATTAGAAAATTCCATTAGGGGAGTTTATGTGATTATAGTATATATTTGAGTCCATTCTTATCCACGTATGGCTTAGGGTATCCTAATGGAATTTGTACCTTGGTTCCACACATCCACCTCAATGGGTATATAATCATGAAGTTCCATTACGACAGATACAGCCATACTAAGATGAGTTACCCAAGTAGGAGAACCGTCCATCCCAATTGGTCGTTCACTTTCTAAAGCTAATCACATAGGATTGGCTGTGATTTTTGGAATGATTGGTGATTTACCACTCAGGATTCCCTCAGTAGGACCACATACCACGTCAACCAACAATATAGAGTCTGAATCACACTTCATAGAGATAGGGTGTATAGATTAATCCCCTTTTTAATTTAAGAGATAGAGAATAGAACACATTTTTATAGTAGGACTTATGGTAGTGGCACATCTGAAACAATTAGGGTAGGGATGGAAGTATTGAATGAACTCTAAAATCATTGAATTGACATTGAAAATTCCCCATCAGGGTATAAATCCACCAACATTTGATCATACTCCAATTATAAGAAGGTTGAATCCATTGTGGGGGGGGGGTAAGAACATTCATAGTGAAGTATTCATGCAACATCATCAGCCAAAATTAGTGAAGAATTACTTGATGAGAATCCCTATTAACCTGGGTAATAAGGATAAATAAATTTTTTAGAAAACCAAATTTCCATGAAGGACTATAATAGGTATATCATTCAAAAATTGTTACTTTTTCTTTTGGGGTGGTTATGACTCCATCCCAAAGTGAAATTATATAAGAATGATTTTTTGAGGATCCCCTATGATTGTCCATCAATGTTCTATGGGGAAGTGTTTAAGGTGTGAATGTGAATCATGAAAAATTTACCAATACTTAACCATGCCATAAATGTTAAAAGATTGTGGCTAAATGGAGACAATGTTGAGAATGGCTGGACAGAAATCAGAATAAAGAACCATTGTAGTATGTAGATAATCATAAAAATGGAAATGTTCTTCCATCTATCTATACTAAAATTTAAATGGTCCACTAAGATGATGTGGATGCCTCCCATCTGGTCTCATCCCCAATAATTCATTAGTATGGTAAAGAGTAGGGATGTATAAATTGATTGGATATCACTATGAAAATGTAGATTCCATCATTACGGTGAAATCTATGGCACTAGTGTATAAATATCTGGAATGGAAATGTGGTCCTCTTATGAACATGTATAAGAAACCCATTAATATAGGCTCAAAAGAAATCTCCAACCAAATCTTGTAACCCCATGTGGTATATCTACCCACTTGAGGGTAGCACAATATGATCCTGGAATATACCATGATTGTTGAGTTGGATTTTTTTGACTATGGTTGAAATTCATCTTTGTCCCAATCACCTATAAGAACATCCCTGTCAAATTGTCAAATGGAATAAGGGACCAGGAAGAGAGGGGTTGACTAATAAATCCCTCACCTATCACCAATAGATATCGTGCCAATTGGGATGGTTGTTCAACATTTTCCTCGTTGTTGGCCACTAGTAATAAATCATCATACATATTAACAAGGATGAGAAGTCTACTTAACTAGTAGATGTTCGGCTAGCTAATTACAAATGTACAATGCTATAAGTGGAAGGTATTGGTGCTTAAACATCAATGACTAATTTGTCCTTGGAGTATTTCACCTAGTGAATAAATGGATAGATTGGAAACCCATACTACAAGATAATTATTTATAGTTTCTAATTGATCAGGTAATTCCATGTAGTTTTGGTGCACCTATAATTACCATGCCCATTCATTGGAGAAGCGCCTTCATGATCACATGTCCCATTTGGAGCTCCACTAAACATTGGAATGACCTCATGAATGGTTGAAAATAGATGAATAACCCTGAATGACTAATTCCTAATACGTATAATGTCTATGCTGTTTACTCAGCTTCAAAATGAAGCCATTCAGAACAAAAATTTCCTCTAGGCTCATAGTAGTTATGATCTCCTCCATGGAAAAAACATTTCCATGATCATACCACCGAGACTTCTCAAGACCAGTGGTAAGTATTCTCTGGTCAGCTGATGGAAAAATTGTGTCATCTGGGAATATGACGTTATAATGTCGGATCCAATTAGTGAACAGGTAGGCTATCTGTTCTAGAAGAAAGAAATATTTCAGAGTAAAATATAGATGGATAAAAGAAGACTAGATATTGTCTTCATCATTCTTAACAATATTAACCATTATTATGGTTTCATACACTGAGTTAAGAGGATGATCCATTATTGTTCCTGCAATGGATTGGAAAATATACTTTCTAATAGACTTAGAAAAGGAATGAAATTATAGTCCACAAACTAATAGTTCACCAATGTTAGTGAAGCCCTCAAGGAAGTTGTATGGTCTTGCACATTGATAGTTCACAGAATGAGTAAACCACCCCCCAAACCCACACTACACGGAGGGATGAACTCACCATTTGTAGATGCAATGTCTCAGTTCACAAGAAAATGCATCCACAAAGGATGCAGTTCATGGAATCAAGGCAACTAAGAGAGATCTACCAGAGTGCTAAAATCATAATAAAACATTGTAAAGGAAAAATGGGTTGGCTCTATATATATATCATGGATCCCTGCTCGAGGTCCACCCTTATACCACAAACCTATTCAATTTATCACTTCATTATTCATTAGAATAGCCTCATATTCAACATTATTTGAACCCATACCGATGGGGGAAATTTATTGGATCATTATAATTTAATAAAGTAAAATAGCATAATCCCATGGATTTGGAATGGAATGGAAAAAAAAGAAAGAGTTGAAGGAAGAAAGTTTGAATTAGATAAAATGGAAGAGGAAAAACATCGGGCTACCTAGTATAACCTCCTTTGGACTACTTCTGTACATAGTGATCCACTTCATTGGAAATACATGAACTATGAATTCCATAAAATTAAGATGATGGCACTAGCCCCTATAGGATAAATCTAACAGAATGTGGGGGAATGGTGGAGATATTGGCTCTATAGAGGACATACCATTTAATCAAAATTAGTTCATGAGTAAGGTGAATATGTCTTCCCCCCATGAATAAAATGAATTCATTCATTCGATTAAGGTAGTGACTCTATCTCTATAGAAAATGACCCCATCCCCCACTGACCAATTCATCCCCAGGCCAGGATTCGTCCATGGACTTCATCAAAAGAGGGATCATGACATTATCGCAGAGTGTTGGCTATGCCAATTCCTAGTTCCCTGCTTCTCTATAAAAGGTCCTAGGGAAAAAAGAATAAATATGTGAAGGAATTTTGATTTATCAATCAATAAAGTCCTGGAAGAAGATATCACTATAAAAGATATAATCCTTTGATGATTCCCTAAAGGTAAAGCTGACCGCATTGAACTAAGGATAAAATATAAACTAATTGATAAAACATGACCCATATCCTTAGTAGATATATTTCCTAGAATTCATAGAACCAATTACCCATTACAAATCATGCATCCCACATAGCACTGATATATGTGGGAGGAACCGTGTAGTGCTTCGTGAATCACTATGCAGATGGAACTCAATACCGTGTAGAAAATCGCTTAACTGACAGAACCTATCCCATCATAGAAAATTGCTATGCGGATTGAACCACAGTCTACATACAACTATGGTATGTGGATGGATCCCTCGCCCACATTCCATCATTCTATGTGGGGGAAACCCCTTCCCACAAAAGGGAATGCTACACATAATGGGGTATCATTGAACGTTCCACCCTCCATCTCCAGCCATTTCCTTCTATTTCCATCATATCGTTGGTAGTCCCTCCACGATCCAGTATAATAGAGTTAGACCAAAGCCTCTTCCAAATGTTATAGACCCATATGATGACTCCATAAGGAATTCTAGTCTCCCATTTTGTGTTTAGATACCAATGGTATGTAGAGTCGTGTTGGTTACCCCAATAGTGTGGTGGACCCCCGGAATGACATTGAGTGTATATTACCCTTATAATGAGGATTATGACCTTGGATTAATCACATGTACTGACCCATTCTATAGATTAATGAAAACAACTTTGTTTTCCCTTTTATGATGGTATGTGCTGAACATTCTCCCCCTTTCCTAGGAATCAAATTCAGGGCACTCCCACTGAGGTAATCCCTAAGACTTTCATGTGGGTGGTGGAACCTTCTCTTATATACCTTCTATTGGGATCTAATTAGAGATATAATTATATTGGACTATCTATGATATGAAAATATCTGGGTAAATGGGCACAATCAATGCTCCCCCCTCTTATTCCCATTGGGCTTCAGTACCATCTATCAGTAGAAGTAGTGGGATGTGTGATCATCTAGTCCACTACCTCCTCTTTTTTGTCTTACATATTATAACTCACATGGTAATAGAGGTTGGTGGTTATCATGACATTTACACTATCCCAAAAGCATGGGCCTTTTATATAGATGTATTTCACAAAATTTGGTCCATAGAAGGAACTGTCTCTATATATGTAATCCATAACAATAAATTCAATTTGTCCACCTAGAAGGTGTATACCCCTATCAAAGCCTCCATATAGTCTGATCCCATTCATAATCCCCAATATTTTCCCGTTAACATTCCTCCTCTAAAGAGTATGTCACAACACAAACTGAACTATGATTGTTTTGATTCCCAATTAAATGGTATATGTAAGAAGCCTCTCTAAGGTCCAAACCCAACACCCAATTCAATATAATGTCCTCCGAGACAAATACCTAGTAGGTTCGCATTAACCTAGAACACCATATCAATTTTGGGTATCCTTAGCTTACTTGGAATAAGTCCCACACCGTATTTCCCAATAAACCATTCTCTGGGATGTCCTTTCTACATGACATTAAACTACATGGTTAGGTCCTTATCACAAGACCATAAAAGGTGACATGTCAAGTCAAGCGACACCGAATCACATGGGTTATTATTCATCTCATGAGGATATGTTTGAAGCCCATATTATGTGTTTGATCTTGATGTCGTAACAGGTATCCTCCCCCTGGATGCTGATTAAAGCCATAGAGCCATCCAATATGGATTAATAGTAGTGTAGTATTAGTGAATGACTATGAAATTATGGATCTATCCAAAAAGGGTGACATTAATGATGAACCTCACATGCATATAAATATCCTCATTAATAGAGAACCTATTATTAATAAAGAGAACATTGAACCCATTTGTATTTTAGATCCATCTTATCATGGGGTTACCCATAAACAAATCCAGGGAAATGAATCAAGGATGCACAAAAAATATGAACACAGATTAAATAAATAAGAGATTCATTGAATAGGAAATATTCCCCCACAAATGGTGGGGAAAACTCTAGTTCCCTTCCTCTAAAACCATGTGTGTTTTTATGTTCTTATCTCCAAATCATCCAAATAATTCTTTCATTTTAAAAAGTGGGTTCCAGAATCATGGATGTGAGATTCAATGGTTATTTTTGGATCTATGTACACACTCAATGGAGAACATTCAGAGATTTTTTGCTCAACATCTATAATTATAGAAAAGGTAACCCCTTGCAATAAACCCTCTAATAAATAAACTCATAGTCATCAGAGACAACAATGGTAAATCTGACTCATGTGATTACCTAATCCCAATCCCAATTCTAGATCTCGAGCATGACGTTTCAGTCAGAAATAGGGTGTTTAGGGCATTAGGTCATCTTGTGATTTTATGGGGTTTTTGGGATTTCAGTATTTTAAGGGAATTTAGGGTTATAGAGTTTTTGGTTTTTATAGGTGGTTTTAGTATTTTGATTTTTTTTAGATATTTTTTTTGTATTTTTTTTTGCGTTTCTTAGTTTTTAGGGTTTTTAGAATTCAGGATTTTAATGGTTTTTGGTTTTTCATAGGATGTTTCTAGATTTTTAAGGGTATTCAATTATTTTTGGGGTTTTTTGGTTTTTTAATGTTTTTTTCTTTATTATGTCCTTTTATGGTTTTTTTGGTTTGTAATAGTTTTTTATGGATTTTAGTGTTTAGGTGTTTTTTCGGTTTTTTTGATATTTTGGAAATTTTTTGGTCTTTTAGGGCGGTTTTACATGGTTTTGGAGTTTTTTTGTATTTTCATATCATTTTTAAGGGTTTCATAGGTTTCTATATTTATCAAGGTTTATTAGGGATTTAGTGGTTTTCGAGTTTTGTATGGGTATTTGGTTGTTTTAGGATTTCTTTGGGATTTCAAGGGTTTTAAGTGGTTTTAAGGGTCTTTTGGTTTTTTTATAGTGTTTATAGCTCAGTTATGAGTTTAAGAGTTTTAGGGACTTTTAGGGTTTTTATGTTTTTTAGGGTTTTTAGATAATTTATTAGGATGTATTAATTTTATGGTTTGTAGGTTTTAACGTGTTTTTGGGTTTTTAGGGGGCTATTGGGGTTTTTAGGATTTTAATGCTATTAAGGAATGATGGTATAGTTTTTATATTTTTAAGTGTTTTGTTTAAATTTTTATTGTTTTTAGGGGTTTTGTTTTGGTGCTTTCAGTTTTTTTCAATGTTTTTTTGTGTTTTAGAGTTTTAGAATTTATGTTGTTAAATTAGGATTTTAAAATTTTTATTGGTTTTCTAGGGTTTTAGGGGTTTTCACGTGTTTTATGGTTTTTAGGGATTTCGTGAATTTTTATTATTTTTCAGATATTTAGGGTTTTTAGGGTTTTCATGTGTTATGGTTTATTAGTTGGTTTTTTAGTTATTATTGTTTTGGGGGGATTTAGAGTATATTAGTGTTTCTTATTATTTATAAGTTTTTAGGATTGGGGGAAGGAGTTATATTTTTAGGTTAATTTGAGGTGTTACATTTTGTATAGTTTTTAGGGTTGTTAAGATTTTTTTGGGTTTAAGGGTTATTTTTGTGCTTTTATAGTTTTAGGCTATTTTATAGGTTTTTTTCGATTTTATGGCATTTTTTGGGTCTTATGTTTTCTAGGGGTTTTCATAGGGTTTCTATAATTTTTTAGTATATTCATTAATTTTTTGGGTTTTTAGGGATTTTTATGTTTTAAGGGTGTTTTGGGTTTTTTATGGATTATAGAGTTTCATTGTTTCTAGGGGTTTTTGGGTTTTTGGTAGGGTTTGAGTTGTTTTAGGTGACGTTTAGTGGTTTCTAGGATTTTTAAATTTTTTTAAAGTCCTTTTAGAGTATTTTAGAATTTTTAGGGTCTTTCATCAGTTTTATGGGTTTATTGTTATTTGGATTTTTAGAATTTTCAGAATTTTTAGGGGTGTAGGGAGTTTTAGGGGTTACTTGGGTTTTATGGATTTTAGGGTTTTATGGGGAGTATGGGGTATTTGGGGGATTACATTTTGTAGTAATTTTTTTTTGGTTTTTATGTATTTAGCGGAATTTTGCATTTTTAGCGTTTTTAGGTGTTTAATGGTCATATTATTGTATTTAGGGTTTTAAGGGTTTTAAATTTTTTAGTGTGTTTAATGTTTTTATGTGTTTATATTGTTTCCAATTTTACTTTTTTGGGTTTTAGTGTATCGGGGGGTTTAGGGTTTTTAGTAGCATTTTTATGTATTAAGTATTTTAATTTTGTTAGTGATTTTTAGGTATTTTTGTTATTATTGGTTTTATAAGTTTTTCGTTCCTTAGGGTATTATGGGTCTTTAGTGGTTCGGGGGGTTCTTTAGGTTTTTCTATTTTTTGATGGTTTTGTGAAATTTTTTAGTTTTCTATAAGGTTTTCGGGTTTTATCATGGATTTTATTGTTATTTTTGTTGTGGTATTTGGGTTTTATAGGGTTTTATGGTTTTTAGTGTCTTTTTGTATTATGGTTTTCTCTGTTATTTTAGGATTTTAAGGGGGGTATTAGTGGTTTATGGGTTTATGGGTTTTATGTGTTTTATGAGCTTCATAATTTGTATGGTTTGTTAATTTTTTAATTTTTTTAGGGTTTTTGGGGTTATTGTGTGGTTTTTATGATTTTTTAAGTTTTTAGGGGGTTATGTGGTTTTTTTGTTTTTTGGTTTTAGTGTTTTTGGGGTTATAGGGATTTTATGTTTTTTATGGGTTTTTATTATTTTATTATTTTATTTTGTTATATTTATTTTAGGGTTTTATATGTTTTTAGGGGTTTTTTGGGTTTTAGGTATTTTTAGAGGTTTAGGGTTTTTTTGGGTTTTACGAGTTTTACGGTGTTTTTTGGGTTTTTTGGGGGGTTCAGGATTTCTGGTTTTTTCATGGATTTTATTGTTTTTAAGGTTTATTATTATTTTTAGTGTTTTTAAGGGCATTAATGTTTTATATATTTTAAGGGATTTTAGGTTTTTAGTATTATTATATTTTTTAGGGAATTTTCATATTTTTACATTTTAGGGCGGTTTGTGGATTGGAGTTTTTAAATGATTTTGGGGTTTTAGGGTGTTTTCAGGTTTTAAGGGGGTGGGGGCTGATTTTGGGGAAATTTTATGGTCTTTTAGTGGGGTTCATGGGTGATTTAGGGGTATTTTGAGTTTTTTTGTACTTTTTTGGTTTTAGGGTTTTTTAATATTATTTTTTCGTATTTCAATGTTTTAGTGGGTTTTTATGTTTATAGGGTTTTTAAAATTTTGAATGGTTTTTATTGTTCTATGGATATTTAATGGGGTTTAGGTATTTTATATGGTTTTTGAGGTTATTCGGATTTTATGGTTTTTTCTATTTATATGGTTTTTAGGCAATTAGCATTTTTATTATTTTTAGGGAATTTCAAATTATTTTACTCTTTTAAAGTTTTTTTTCAAGTTTTTATGGTTTTTGTAGTGGTTTGTTGGTTTTTAGGTGTTTTTTTGTTGTTATGGTTTTTTAGGTTTTAGGGTTTTCTGCGTTTTAGGGTTTTTTGGATTTTTTGGGTTTTTATGGCTCTAGGGATTTAGGTAATTTTAGGATCATTAAGGGTTTTATTGGGGTTATATGTTAATTTAAGGTTTTTAATTGTTTTTTCGGTTTTGTAGTGGTTTTAGGTGTTTTATGTTCATTATGGGTTTTATGGTTTTTTAGGGGTTTCAATTTTTTAAGGGTTTAACTATTTTTAGAGTTTTTGATGGATTTTATGGGTTTTATGTTCATTGGGGGTTTTAGGGGAGTTTAGGATTTTATGGGTTTTAATTTTTTTAGTGGTTTTCGATTTTTAATTGTTATACGGTTTTTAGGTGATTTGGGGTTTCAATATTTCATAGGGTTCAGTAGGATTTTTAAGGAGTTATATAATTTGGGGTGCGTTTTTATGGTTTTAATGTTTTAATAGTGTTTTATGGGTTTTTCATGTTTTATGAGTTTTATGTAATTTTATGGTTTTGTGGTTGTAATGGATTTTAGGGGATTTCGAGGTTTCTTAGGGTTTTAGGGTTTACTAAGAGTCTTTTTTTTAGTTATTTTGGGTTTTCTATTGGTTTTTTTGGGTTGTTTCGGTTTTTTGTGGTTTATAAAGGTTTTATGGGTTTTATGTTTCTTTTAATGTTTGAGGTTCATTATAGGTTATTAGGGTATTGAAAATTTTTAGGGGTATTCTGGTCTTTTATGGTTTTTTGGTTTTTTAGCCATTTAGGGTTTTTGTGGTAGTTAGGGTGTTTTTTGGGTTTTAAGTAGTTTTGGGGGGCTTTTTCATTTTTTAGAATTTTTTGGTATTGGGTTGATTTGGGTTTTTAGGGGGTTTTATGGTCTCTTATGGTTATTTTGTGTTTTTAGATTTTATATTTTTTTCATTTTTTTTGGGTTTTTAGGATCCATATTATTTTTCTAACTTTTAGGGTTCTTTTAGGGTTATTTTGGTTCCTTTAATGGGATTTGGATGTTTTAGGGGCCTTTGTTGTTTTTACAGTTTTAGAGACAAATAATGTTTTTATAGTTTTTAGGGCACTTTTTGTGTTTTTAGAGTTTTTAGAGATTTGGTTATTTCATTTAATTTATGATTTTTAGGATTTTCATGGGATTTTGGGTTTTTTGGATTTTTAGGGGCTTTTTGTGTTTTTAGATAATTTAGTTTTTTAGGGTTTCTCTTTATTTTAAGGATTTTTAATGTTTTTTTGCATGGTTTGGGGTATATTATGGTTTTATTGGTTATATATTTTTAGAATTTTTTAATTTTATAGTCTTCAGGTTATATATTTTTAAAATTTTTAGGGTGTTTTGGGTTTTTTTGTGTTTTTTGGGGATTTGGTTTTTTAGGATTTAATGGGGTTTTAGGGGTTTTAGTATTTTTTTAGGTTCATAGGTAATTCATGGGTATTTTATAATCTTTTATGTTTTTATAGAGTTTTTAGGTTAATTTATGGTCTTTTAGTGTCTTTTAAGGGTTTTTAGGTTTTTTCGGTATTTTGGGTTTCAAGGGTAATTATAGTCTTTTTGGGGTAATAGGGATTTTTATGGGTATTGAGTGATTATAGGGGTTTTTTAATATTTAGTGTTTTTAGGGGGGTTTTGGGGCCATAGGTTTTTTTAGGGATTTAGTGTCTTTTTGGTATTAATGTTTTTATAGTTTTTAGGGTTTTTAGGGGTTTATGTTTTTTAGGGTTTAAATGTTTTTTGTGCCTCTTAGGATATTTGTAGTGATTTAGTGTTTTTAGTTGGTTTATTTAAGTTTATTTGGACTTCTGGGTTTTTATGGTTTTTGGATTTCATCAACGTATTTCTTGTTTTTAGGGGGGTTTTAGGTGTTTTGGGGGTTTATGAGTTTTTTCCTTTTTTGGCGTTTTTCTTTGTTGCAGTTTTTTGGGGTTTTATAGGGGTTTAAGTGTTTTAAGGTTATTTTAGTGTATAAATGGGAATTTTTTGGGGTTTTAGTGTTTTGTGGAGTTTTTAAGATGTTTTGGGTTTTACTAATCTTTTTAAGATGATTTATGGTTTTTTTTATTTTTAAGGTCCATTAGTGTTTTAGGGTGTTGCGTGGTGTTTGTGTTTCTAAACACATTTAGGGTTTTTAGGTCCCTTTATAGTTTTTAGGTTCTTTTAAATGCCATTAAGGTTTTTATAGAATTTTAGTTTTTAGGGTTTTTTGATTTTTTAGTAACTTTTAGGGTTTTATGGTCTATTTAAATCTTTATGGTTTTTGGTTATTTTTTGTTTTTAATTTTTTATAGGGCCTTTATGGTTCATTTGAGTTTATATGGGGTTCCAGGGTTTTTATGGAGTGTTTTGGTTTTAAATTGTATAGGTTTTTCTAGGGATTTCTATGGTTTTTAGGGGTTTATAGTCATTCAGGTATTTTATGGTTTTTATGGATTTATGGATTTTTATGTTTTTTGGGGATTTAGGGGTTTAAAGTTTTGCAGTACTTTTTAGTGTTTTGGGTTTTTGGGTTATTAGGGTTATTAGGGCTTCATAGATTTTAGTTTTTTAGGTTTTATTAGTGTTTCATAGGTTATTCTAGTGATTTTTTATTATAATGGTTTTTAAGGGTTTAATATTTTAGAGTTTTGGGGGTTTTTATGGTTTGGTTTGGTTTTATGGTTTTTATGGGGGTAAAATTTGTTTAAGTCCTTCATGGGTATTTTATTGGTTTAGGGTTTTTATGGTGTTTATGGTGTTTTTGATGTTTAATGTTTTTTAGAGCTGTTATGGATTATAGGGTTTTTATGTATTTTTAGGGGTTTTTGGGTTTTTAGTGTAATTTAGTGGTTTTTAGGAATTTTATTTGTTTACTGATTATTATATTTTCAAGTATTTAGTGTTTTCAATGTTTTTTTTTTCATTATAGTTTTTTAGGGATTTAAGGCTTTATGGTATTTATGGGTGTTTACGGTTTTCAAGGGTTTTATGAATATTTTTGTCTTTTAAGGTGTTGGATATTGGCTTTATAATGCAGGGTTTTGAGTTCAGAGTGTATGGTATAGGGTTTAGGGTGTAGGGTTTAGGGTTTAAGGTATTGAGTATTGGGTTTATGGTGTTGGATTTATGGTCTAGTCTTTAGGGTATCGTTTGTATGGTGTGTGGGTTAGGGTTTAGGGTGTAGGTTTTATGATATAGGTATAAGGGTGTTGGGTAAAGGGTTTAAGGTGTAAGGAATACAGTTTAGGGTGCAGGGTATAGGGTTTATGGTGACGGTTTTATTTTTAGGGTGTATGGTATTGGGTGTAGGGTGTAGGGTTTATGGTTTTGGGTATAAGGTGTATGGTGTATGGTGTATGGTGTATGGTATAGGGTTTATAATGTTGGGTATTGGGTTTTGGGTTTAGCTGACATTACCCAACTTGGATTAAATTATCACTGGGAGGGGGAAGGGTGATTCAGTTATATCTTTTTCATTTATGTTTCCAAACATTATAATCAACCTTCACCCCATGCGAAATATTTGATAATTTGGTGAAAAAAATCGAATTCACAACCAAAGGAACATAATAATTTACAAGGTTCACATCTGAGAAAATGTATCTAGTTCGGTGTATAGTTCTGAATTAATTTAGTACGCCAAAATACACTTGAAAATAATATTTTTGTGTGGAATAAAATGAGTTAGATATTCCCTTAAAATCATTTAGAACTATGTTCAATTGAATATTTAATTTTATTCAAGTAGAAAAAAAATATATAATAATTTTTTTTAACATTTATTTTATTATTCTTCTTGATCATCATTCACAAATATGATCTTTGAATAAAATTCTTCACTTTCATACCCAATATCTTGTAAGAACTTCTTCTGGACTTCGTAATGATACTCAATTTAATTTTACAGTCTGATTCCCATGTGTAATTTCTCTACACAGAAATATAATTATAACATAATACCATTCAGACAATTTTATGGAACTACTTATATGAATCTAGAAATCCATGTCTGACTTATTAGTTCAATCTGACAACTGTGAATATGATATTCTCTCTTATCCTTTCCTCTTATTTCTAGATAACACTCTCAATAAGCTTCAATCTAGAAAAATTTTCTGGCTAGAATTTCTATGCTTCTCTATCCCATTACACATGTGATACAAGTCATAGAATACACATAGTGTTCTTCTCCTTTTAAAGACACACAAAAATGGTTTTAGTGGGATTCTAAAAATGTTTTCCGACATATCCAAATTTATAGAATTGTTAAAATTACATAAATCTGGGATCTCTCTTGAATTTCATCAACCCTTTTCCAATCCTCATATCTACTTGATTTAAGATCTCTCTTTGGATTCTTGGTTACATTTTTGAATTTTCCAATCTACACGATTTTCATATCTCTCTTTGAATCATTCAACACTTTAAAATTTCTAACAAATAGTTAGTCCATTTCAAATTTCGATTCATATTTCCAAATATTAAATCTTTATTATGATAATGTCATTTGTTCAATCTAGTTTCCTTGACCAACTTTCAATCAAATCATAACTGAACATATTTCATTACATTTTTCTACACCACCTAAAATACTATCTTTCCATTCCAATTTTCTCATTATGATAGAAACGTATCTTCAATAACTGTTTATTTATTATGTAACTCTACACCAAATATTATAAGGAAGACATATTTATTATTATTATGATTCATATAACAAAAAGTAATTTTCCTTTTTCATTATGATGGATTAAAAATATTATTTTATTCTTTTTCGACTACATCTACATCTTCTTTTATGAATATGATAGCAAATATCTTTTAAAACAAATATTTATAATATTTTCAGATTATGATAAATATAAAATTAATTATATAAAGATTTAAATCGTTTTTGTTTTAGTCTGAACAGAAACTAGCACCTTTGGTCTCTCTCATTGTGAAAAAACAAACCATCCCAGTTTTTAAGCCAATCCTAATATGATGATCTGATATCAGAAAGCATAGACTTCATTAACATCCATGTTTCATAAACATTATCTTGTAAGCATGAATTTCATTTCGACATTGAATACAATGAAGACAGTCTTTATCATCATCTAAATTATAGTGGAAATTAGTGTAACATAAAATTCTTATAAAAGCATCTTTATTTCCTACTCAAACTAAATATTATTGGACAGAATATGACTGGCATCACCTCTTTTCATCTAGTGAGATGATCAATACAATTTTCCATAATTATTCAACCCCTTTCAATTTTCAATCATGAATAATATGTTTTAATAAGAGCATTATATTTACGTGAAATAAGAAACATAATATCATTATCATATTTTTATTGTATTGAAGATGAATTTGATTCTCTTCCTTATTATAATAATAACTTCATTCCAGACCCAATGTGATTCTGATTATCCTTTCCACAATAGAACATATTCAAAATCTATTGGACATTCATAAATATTCTGAGTTTTATTTTCTAAATTCTATTTTTAGTGTAATTCTCACTATAAACAAATTTAAGCGATTTCTCCTTATTTTATAATTCCTTTACAATAAATGAAAACAACAGAATACAATATTTTTCCTTATTAGATTGGTCTAAACAATCTCCCCCATTATATTTTTTTTTCAACCAAGATTCATAAATCACTGAACATTTAAACCTCAAGATATTGATTAATTATCAACAATTATAATCCTACTTGATCTACCTCATTGAATTAAATAATAATTATTGACTGAAAAACCACCTTTTCCAAAATTATTGACTCATGAAAAACATCCTCGTCTTTTTTCCTCAATCTTTCATGAATAGATTTCATCATAGGATTTCTTCCTCTGTATTCTTCCTCATCATTCTTACACATATTGTCTAGAATTTTTAATCATCCAAGAATTGAAATTTTTTATTATACAACCATTCCAACAACAATTTTAATAGTTCACACACTTATATGCTAGATTCATAGCTTACACAAAACTCCCCCTTTATTAATTCTTCCATATGGATTGACTTATGAATAATCCCCTCCATTTACAACACTATACAAGGGAAATATGAGATAGGGGAAAAAACATACCTCAAAATTGAAGAGAAAAATGTTGGACAAGCATGTTCATCCTAAATTTATAAAAAGGTTCATTTTGTAAAAATTTTGAGAATATGATTACAACTTGTTTTGATGTAGGAACATATGGTAGCTTCAATTAATTCTTCTCCACATTCTATTTGATTATTTTGTACATTATTTCAAAAAATAGTTAATGATAATTTTGTACGAGATTCCTTGTAATGTTGTTTCCACACTGATTATCACATTCCAAAAGAATTGGTAACTTTACATCAATAAGTCTTCCAGCAATGTTTTCATTGACATAATTTGGGTATAATCTTAAGTGGAAGCAACATACTCAGATTCTTCCATACTAAGAGTTAGTGAATTTTGATTCTTTGTATACCAAGTAATACAAATTTTAACTAAATGAAATTTACACTAGAAATGGATATTTTTTCATCAATATTTCCAACCCAATGAGCATTTAAATACCCAAACAATTAAATAAATTATATGAAATCATACATGATTCCAAATTTTCCCCTTTGATATATCTGAAAATTATTTTTCTAGAAATTAAATGTGATGATTTTGGATCACTATGAAATCTTGTACATAAGGTAATAAAATATAAAATGATGGGTTTTGATGCATTCAAATATAAAAGACATCAAATCCGCTTCTGAAAAACTTTCTGATCAACTTCATTTCCTTTTACATCATTATAAAACTTAGTTCCTACTAATATTGGTGTGAAAACGGGTTTTTAATTTTCCATTTAGATCTTCTTATGAGTTTTCATAGATTACATTTCATGTGAAAGTAAAATATATTTTGTCTTCTGTATTACTTTTAAAACATGAAACTATTTTATTTCTCCCATCATGGACATCTCATATAAATTTTTCATCTTTACACCAATATTTCATAGGTTCATTCATCATTCCTAGTAATGATAATGTCATCAAAAATAAAATATGATGAGTGAAAATCATGAATTTCCTTAATGAAAAGATTTCTATCAAATCTTTCATTCATGAAACACATCTTCCTTATTCAAGTATACAATTTGTAATTCCATGATCTCAGTGATTTTTTAACCCATACAAGACATTATTTAAAATACACACATTAAAGTAATCCTTCCTAATTACAAAGCCACATGGGTTTTCAATGTAAAATTCCTCATCAAGATTCCCATTAATAAATGTGGACCTTATATCCATCTAAAAAAATTGAGTAACATCATTTTTTTCAATAGAAATAAATATTCTGTTTGTTTCTATCTATATCATCAGAGAAAAAGTCTCACAAAAATAAACAACTTCAATTTTTGAGTGAGCATTGCACACTAATATTTATTTTTTCTATATGACTTCTTTTTCTTTTTCAGATTGTTCCAGAAAACCCACTTTTCACAAATATTTTTTTTATCCATATTAGTTATGAGTGCCCATGTATCATTCATTTCTAATTGATTAAGATATTCATTCATATCCAAAATCCATTCCAGATTCTCAAAATTGTAATTCAAATCTTTCATATCAACTTTTTAGTACAAAGAAGTATTTATAACAATTGTTTATGTTATTATCATTTGATCCTTCAAATATTGGTCACCATATGGTTTTGATCCTTAACTAGCTTCCTCGCACTAGGATGATTTATTTGAGATTCATCCTTATCACTTCAAATAGGAGAGTTTTATTATTCAACATGAGAAGGTTTACCACTTTTAGAATCCTTGGCAGGATTGTTAAGAAAACATTCCTTATCTTTCTAAACATCCTTATCATCATATTAATGTTTTTATTACTCATAACATTAAAAAACATTCACATCAATGAAATAAAAAAAATCATCCCTTATCATTATAGAGACATCAATGTCCTCTTATTTCTAGAGCATATCCATGTTAAATTCCATATTATCATCTCTTTTTAATCATTCCAAGGTTTACACATTTCTTCTTTATGAGGCATGTACTCTCAAAAACACATGAGTGTTTCAAATATGAAGTTTTATCCTAAAAAAATCATATATATTTATATCTAAACATTTCCTATAAAAACATAGGTTTTGGATATTCCCAAAAATATTCATGGTTTTCCTCCAAAACTAATGAGAAAGACCATGTCCGAGTAATATAGTTCTCCACATTTCCACAAAACATTTGTCCATTCATTCAACAACACCATTTTTTAGGAGTATATAGTGAACTAAACTCATACCAAGTTCCCTTATTAATAGGATAAATTTCAATTTATTTAATTTTTTATTCGCCACCATTATCAGTTATCAACTTCATTACTGAATACAAATATTCATTCTTTGACATCCTCATGAAACATTTAATCATTTTTAGAGCATCTAAATTATGTTTCATATGAATAGCACAAGTAATTACAAAAATGTCATCAAATAATGTGATGATGAATTTATATCAATTTTTTTATTGATTTCTCATTAGGCTTTATATATTAGAATGAAAAAGCTTCAGGGGCTATTTTTAACAAATCTCAACTTTTTTATGCACTGAGTTTTTAATTTTTTCCTTCCAAAAAAATAGTAAAACACTAATTTATTATTAAAAACATCTCAATAATTTCATAGAAATTTTCTCTCTTAGATTAATTTCTAAGGATTCTTTGACATAAGTGTCCAATCCTTTTATTACACTAGTAATTTTCATCCACCCCACCAAAGTAACATGAGATTTTTATTTCACCAAATTGGAATAAGAATACATTTTTACATTTTTATCTTGTAACAATATTTATATCATCCTCACTTTTCTAAATGAGAAACTATTTTTTAGAGAAATTTTTTTTTAAAATCATGATATTTTTTGAAACACTCAACATATGGTGTTTCAGGACAATATCAAATAAATATTTCTTTATTTTTTACTTTTCTTTCCCAATGATTGCAGATCAAGAACTATTGATTCTCAAAGATTCGTTGAAGAAAAAATACACCATTCCTTCATTGAAGTCTATAATATTATTAAACCTAATTAAGTCTCCTATCATATTTGAATAACACTCTATATCAATAATCCATGTTCATTAACCTTTTATTTCTTTCAATGTGATTTCAATTACAAGAGATTTTCCTTTTTTCGTTTATATATTTACCTTTGGATTATAGAAATTGTTTTGAAATGTTTGATGTGTTGGTATGAAAACAATACTACAACAATCAAGATGTATAGGTTGTTCACATATTTCATAAATAGTTTACAGGGACTGGAACCTATTCTGATATTTTAAACCAACCTTCAAAGGTTTCATTAAATCTTCCTTCTCATACTTATTCATTGGATTCTACTGACTCCCCCTGAAAACATTCTTTAACCTATGTAATAGTGTTACTGTTTTTGGTTTATCCATCACATATTTTCCATATGTCTAAATCTTCTACAATATCAGTAGTATCAATAGAAAGAGTATTTTCCTCTAATACTTTTTTATTGAATAGTATAGTGGATATGTTACTCCAAAACCTTCTTAACAGAACATTATTTACCGCCAACTATTTTGTTTTTTACTAGAATATTTCTTTTCCACTCATTTTTATTTTTATCCTTATCATAAACCAAATGTAATAGAATATTTTACTATCTTGGAATATTTATAAAATTTTCTGGCCTCATAGTTTTTAAAAAATTATGAATATTATACTATGTTAATCTTGGTAATGTACATATCTTTCCTATATTTCTAATTCCTACAAAAAAAAATTGATTTGTTCTCCTCTGTTAACGGAATTTTTTTGGTAATTCATAGTTTTATCCTAATATGAACATTCAACAACATCAGAGATAGAATTATTGAAACATATATCCCTATATTTTTCTTTAGAATTTTTTTGTTGGAAAAGTTCCTACTCATCCACTTTTACCTTTTTATTTACTTCAGGGTGTTCATTAAGATTATTTTTCTCCCCATGTTATTTGTTAAAATCATCAACCACTTCCTATAACATGAAATTATAATAAAAATGAATTCTTGAATGTTTGATGAGAAATTATAATTTGTCATCTATATGATTTATTTTTCAATCCTTCATATAATCCACAAACATTCATTAAATTTTTCATTATGATAAAACATGAATAGGGGTTCTTATTCATTTGAATAGATACATCTGAATTCATAATTATTCACCGTTGAAAACAATATTCTCCCTATATTTTTCAAAACATTTTTATATTGAGATTCACTATATTCTTATTCTTTATCTTTAGAAATATATATTAATAATTTTGATTTGATGTAATTTTTTTCATTCACTTTGGAAGAACATTTATACTTATCACTCTATTTATTCTATAACCTTTTTGTCCTTCATTATTCTTCATCACTATCCTATTATTTATTTTTTCAACAAAAATTATCCACAATTTTTACAATATCTCCACATTTAAAACACTTCATGTAATGTTTACATTTATCTTTACTTGTAAATATTCTTATTTTTTTGGAAACAAGGATAAAAATTCATCAATGATTTGAAATATGTTATTTTTAGTGTCATAGTAAACAATATCATCTTTCTTATTAACCTTATTACACTTTTCTTTCATGGAAGCCTTGAAATACATTTCTCTATCGTCTTTTTCCCCTTTATTACTTGATACCATATCATTCCATAAGTAATGAGTGTTTTGGTAAGATAATAATGATATAGAGTTCCAAGATATATATCTAACAATGGGGAAAATTTCTCATTATGCAATATAGGAAGTATTCTAAATATCATTTCAACAACATTAAAATATTTTAACATTTCACCGGTACATCCGATAGTGAGGACAATTTCATTCACCCTGGTAAAGAATTCTCCCACATTTTTATATTCACCAATCCTGAGATCTTCATAGTATAGTATCTAATTTTTTGGCATTTCCTTATTTAGCTAGTTTTGCACTTCAAAATATTTTTTTCAACTTGTCCCGGATATATTTGGAACTGGAAACACCTATGACTCTTAAAAAATAACATTCAAAATGTAATGAGAGTAAATCATTTTTAGTTATTCCATAATATTGAATATTATTATTATCGACATGTGTAAGAGGAACCTGGTCATTAATAGGGAAAATCATTTTGTAGTATCTTAATTAACATCATACTGACGATACATAAGATGTGGAATAATTCTATCACTCTAGATGTTATAGTTCATTCCGTCAAATATTGAAATCCAATTATTATTCACACAATTAAAATTCACCATCATAAATTATATTAATAACCTTAGTAAATATTAAATGAAGGGAACCTTCAGGTCTAATACCAATTGAGATTACCCATCCAGTATTCCACTATCACTAAGAGGAGGAGGAGGTGGATCAGTTATGTCATTTTCTTTTAATTTTACTTACATTAGAAAAACCATAACCTCCTGTAAACGATTTCATTCTCTACTAAAATCCAATTGAAAAAACCACAGGAACACAATACATTACAAGGTTATTTAGTCAACTAGAGCAGCTAGTCCTCTATATGGTCTGGAAACAATCTAATGGCACACAATCCACTGGAAAAAGATCTCTTTCTATGGAATATAATGTGTATTATATGACATTAAATTCATGTAACACTATATTGAATACAGTAGTGATTTTTCATAAAGTAGCATTAAATGATGTAATATAGTTTTCATAAAAAGAATGATATGGTGGTTCTTGACAAAAATTCATAAATATTATCTTTGAAAATAGTTATTCACATTCCTAACATGAATCTATAAAGAACTTTTTCTGGACATCACAATGATACTTAGTCTGATTTCCCAATTTGATTCCAATGTCTGATTTTCTTAATATAGAAATATACATATATAATAACACTAATGATAATATTTCAAACAGATACTAAATTTAGTTTAGAAATCCCATTAGTAAATCATAGTCTAGTTTGTAAAACCTTAATATGATCTTATCCCTTCTCATTTATTCTTAAATCCAACTGACATTCTCTGGAATCTCCAATCATGAAAAAGTTCCTTCCTATAATTGTGGATATTATCTTTCCTTTTTTAGAGTGATGTAAGTAACATAATAAAAAATATTATACTCCTTTTATGGACATGAAAAAAATGTTTTAAGTGGTATTCGGAAAAGAATTCCCCGCAACACTATATTTTGTGAAACATTAGACTTCCTTAAATCTCAGATCCCTATAAGGATTCTTTGAAACCATTTAGAATCTTCAATCCCATAGAGGGTTGGATGACTCTTTTTATTCATTATAAAATTTTAAAATATTAAAATATCTTTGATATTTTAATCTGTCTTTGACTTCATCAACACATCAGGATTCTAAAAAATCATCAGTCTAATTCTAATTCTGATTCTAAATTTTTAATAAAATTTCTTCATTATGAAAATGGAATTTGGACACTATGGTTTTCTTGACTATCTTGAAAATAAATTAGAACTAAGTTAATTTCATTACATTACTCTACCCCACATGAAAGACTATCTTCCCATTACATTTTTTCATTATGATGGAAGAAAATGTTCAACAATTGATTCTTCATTTGTTTTCACTACACAAAATATTATAAAGAAAATATACGTATACTTATTATAATTTTCAGAACCAACATTCATTATGATTTAATCATTATGATGTAGACGATATATTCATTCTAACTTCTTAAACCAGTTATACTTATTCTTTTTTGAATATGATACCAGAGATATTTTAACACATAAATTATATCACTTTTTTTGATTAGGATACATATCAACATCATTCCATGAAGATTTAAATCTTTTGGTTTTTTGTTCTGACAGAAAACTAGCACCTTCAGTTTCACTCATTAATATATAGAAAACCTTCCTATCTATTAGAGAAACATGAATTAAATGATCCATGACATGAAATATGTGGCGGAAAAAAAATTCCTCATTCAAAAACTTTTTCTTGTATGCATGACTTCTTTCATGACTTGGTAGTGTTTAAGATCACATTGAGCATCACTTGACATATAATGGAAAGTATTATAACATACCATTCTCCCTCAACATCCTTTATTCCTACTCATCCTGAATACAATTGGCCTACATACAATTATAATCACCTCCTTTATTCCAATTACATACTCAATTTGACTATCATCACTTCTTCTCTCCCTTTCTTTTATCAAGATGGTATCTCATGTTTTACAACATAATTTTCACTGGTGGGAAATTAAATATACAAAAGCGTTGTCATATTTTATTAGATTCATGCTAAATCAAATTCTCATCATTTTTATAATCCAAACATTATGTAGTACCTATAGTGATTTTAATAATCATTTACACTAGAAAACATCTTCCCAATCCAGTGGAATTTATTATGAATTTTGGGTCAGATTATCTGAATACATATGTCAGTTTTATTTTCACCAAAAATAAAGTGAAGTGATTTCTCCTTATTTTATAATTACATTAGTAAAAAAATACAATATGATAATATGATAATATTCCTTATTTATGTGATCCAAACTGTAGGGTTTATGGTTTAGGGTATAGGTTATAGGGATTATGGAGCATGGTTTAGGGTTTCGGGTGTAGTGAATAGGGTTTACAGATAGTGGTTTTGGGTTTCAGATATAGGGTTTGGGTGTAGGGTTTACTATTTACATTTTAGGATAAATGTTATAGGATTTATGTTTTGGGATTTATGGTGTAGTGTGTTGGGTTTTGGATGTAGGGTATGACACATATAATTTTGAATTTATTATCTAGTGTCAAGGTTTAGGGTCCCAGGTGTATGGTATAAGTTATAGGGTGTAGGATTCTTGTTTAGGGTATAGGGTTTAGGAACTAGTGTTTCATGATTTGAGTGTAGGATATAGGGTTTAAGGATTATGTTTTATGATGTATGATTATGGGATTAGGGTGTAGGGAGTATGGTATAAGGTATACCATTAAATTTTTAGTGTTTAGGTTGTATGGTGTAGGGTTTATGGTGATGGTTTAAGGGTTTATATTATAGGTTATACATATTATGGGTTTTAGTGTTTTATTATTTTTTATAATTTTATGGATTTTAGGATTATTTGGTGTTTTTGGGGTTTGTGATTACTTAAGAATTATTCTAGGGTTTTAGGGGTTTACAAATTTTTGGGGTTCTTTAGGCTTTATAAGTTTTTTTGTTTTTTATATGGGTTTTTAATGTGTATTTAGGGTTTTTATACACTTTAAATTTTTTAGTGTTTTTATGAATGTTTTGGGTTTTTATGTTTTTTTATTTAAGGGGTTTTTGGGGTTTTAAGGGTTTCTATTTTTTCAAGTTTTTTAGGGTTTTAGGGGTTTTAGGATTTATTCTTTTATTTTTTGGAGTTTCCAAAGCTTTTTAATGGTTTTGATTGGTTGTTAATGTTTTTTTAGTTTTTTGGGTTTTAGGGTTTTTTGGGGTTTAGGGTTTTTTGTTATGTTAGGGTTTTAGGATTTTTTTATTGCTTATGTTTGTAGGGTGTTTAGTTTTTTTAGTGTTTGAAGGGGTTTTTTGGGTTTTTTATATATTTATAATTTTTTAGGTTTTTAAGGGTTTTATTTCCTTTAAATATTTTTTGGGAGTTTAGGGTGTCTAATGGTTTTGTGGGTCAATATTTAATTTTAGATTTTTAAGGGGTTTTGGGGGTTTTTGGGATATTTATTTTGTTTAATATATTTAAGGGTATTTATGTTTTTTATTGGATTTTAAGGATCTTTTGAGTTTTTTATGTCCATTTTGGGTGTTTTAGGGGTTTTGTGGTCTTTTGGGGGTTTATCGTATCTTAGTGGTTGTTAGTAGTTCTGGAGATTTCCTAGGGTTTTATGATTTCTAGGTATTTTTGGGGGTTTATGGTTTTAGGTATGGAAGTTTTTTTTGTTTTTAGGAGTCTTTACATTTTTATGTTTTTTATGAATTTTTAGGGTTTTTATGGTTTTAAGTGTTTTTAAGCATTTTTGTGTTTTTAGTATTATTAGTGGTTTTAGGTTTTTTATAGTTTTTTGGTATTTTTAGAGTTTTTTTTTGGGTTTAATGTTTTTTCTGGTTATTATGGTTTTTAAAGTTTTAATGTTTTAGGGTTTATTCTAATTTTTAGTTATTTTAAATGATTTTAGAGTTTATGTGGATTTAGTTTTTAGGAGATTTCATATTTTTTAACAATTTTTATATTATTTATGGGGAATATAGTTTTTTTATTCATTTGTATTTTAATTTGTTTAAGGGGTTTAATCATTTTAATGATTTTTAGGGGTTTTAGTTTTTTTTTTCATTTTTTGGAATTTTTTTATTTTTGTATTTTAAGTGAGTTTATGGAATTTTAGGTTTTATTAATGTTTTTATGATCCTTTATAGTTTTATTGTTTTTGGGTCTTTTAAGGGTTTTAGGGTTATTAGGGGTTTTACGGTCATTTACAGTTTTAGGTATTTTGTGGTCATTTAGGGCTTGTTTGTGGGGTTTCATGGTCTTTTAGGGGTTTTAGGGGAGTTGGTTTGGGTTTTATGGTTTTTTTCATAAGTTGTTTTTGGTCATTTATGATTTTTTGTGTCTTTCAAGGTTTTTATGGGTTTTAGGGTTCTTATAGTTTTTTAGGATTTTAGGTTCCCTTATGGTTTTTATGGTCCATTAGGGGTTTTGGGTTTTAGGGTCCATTAGGGTTTTTTTGGGTTTTAAGGTTCCTTTATGGTTTTTTGGTTTTTTATGGTCCTTTTGTGTTTTCTGGGCTCCTTATGGGTTTTTGGGTTTTTAGAGTTTTTGGTGTTTTACGGTATTTTATGGTTTTAGTTTATTTAGTGAAATTATGGGTTTTGGGGGTTTAAGGGTATTTCAGTGTTTTGGGGATTTTAGGGTCCTTTTGGATTTTTTTACTATTATAAGTCCATTTATAAGGATTTGGGGTTTTAGGGGTTTTCAATTTGTTTAGGGGTTTTAGAGTTTATTGGGATTATTATTGTTTTCTAAGTGGGTTTTTTCTATTATAGGGGTTTTTAGACTTTCTGGGGTTTTCAATTGCTTTTTGGGCGCTTTATGGACTGTTTGAGTTTCTATGGTTTTTAATTATTTATAGATTTTCTATCGATTCATGGGTTGTTAGGGTATTTATGCTTCATAGGGTTTTTAGGGGTATTTAGGGTTTTGTATGGTTTTAGGGGATTTTCGGTATTTTGGGTTTTTAGGGTTTTTAGGGTTTTTTTATTCATATTTTTAGGATTTTTTTTTTGTTTCTAGGGGGTCTGTAGTTTTTAAGGTTATTAGGGGTTATAAGGTCATCTGGGGTTCTGAGGTATTTATTGTGTTTTATGGTTTTTATTGTTATTATGATTTTTAGTCATTTTTATGGATTTCATGGGTTTTTAATGTATTTTTGTTTTCTAGTGTTTTATGGTTTTAGGTATTTTTTAGGATTTTTATGGCTTCCAATGTTATTTTGGGTTTTGGGGGTTTTTTGTGTTTGATGAGATTTAGTATATTTAGGGTTTTTCAGGATTTTAATGTTTTTAGGGGTCTTGGGGTTTATTATCATTTTTAATGTTATTCAGGGTTTTAATGTTTTAGAAGGGTTTCTTGGAGTTTTAGGGTGTTAATGATTTTTAGGGAATTTATAAATGATTTTTAGGGAGTAGGGTATATGGTTTAGGGTGTAACGCCCCGACCCCAGTTACCCAGAGTCGGTGGATTATTACGTAACATTGGCATGATCTCAAAATATAAAGTCTTGAAAGGCCGGTTAGTTTAGTAGCCTGGGAAACACTTGATACATTCATAAATGTTACATTACATCATTAAGTGAAAAACTACAATAACATAGTCTCCATAGTCCACACTCATATCCCCTTCAGACTATCCCTGCAGGTCCGTCATAAAATATTTCTTCACATCCTGGGAAAATAAAACATAGAAAGGGGTGAGCTCAGATGCTCAGTAAGGATAACAATATAGCGGAAACTTTCATAAATAAACATAAACATTTAAGGAAATGTATAACTAAAACAAAATCATTTTAAACTAATACTATAGAATAATATGACAAAGATAAAATGAAATAATTCCATTTATTCACATGGATATTCTACTAGTCGAATAATCACATGCAATATCAATAACCACTTTCACAATGATGGAATGCATAACGGCAGACTATCATAACCCCATAGTCAAGGCCTTGTGCCAAGACTACAAATAATATTTTTTAAGGCCTTGTTCCAAGACTAAAAATAAGATTTTTTCAAGGCCTTGTTCCAGGACACTAGTTTGTCTCATGAGACCTACTGATGCATAGAGGAGCTATAACGGGATCCACCTGTCACTTACTAAGTCCAATGCATTCCTTACATGAAAAGGTTTAAACATATCATAAACCATAACATAATCGTATCACATAAAACATGCATAAAGTAAACATAACATTTCCATATTTCAATCACAAGATATCAATATATCACATTGATATAAAACCATTTTCAATACCAAAATAAAAGTAAAGTAAAACATGGTATTTATTTTTCATTTTAAAAATATTTATGTCTTGTAGAGGAAGCCGAAACTCAAATAATGGTCACGGTGGTGGATAAGTCATTGTAGCTACATACCTAAGACAAAAACATTCCTTTTGTCTTTTAGTAAAACGCTTCGTACAAAAAGATTCCTTTTTAATAAAAGTAAAACTCAAAGGGGTTTATACAATGTATAAAAGAAAGTTGTGTATAAAACAAAATATTCCTCAATGAAAGTAGATTGAGACGAAGTCCCTTACCTCATTTCCGACTTGACTCGATCGTTATGTAATCTCTTGAATAATAAACTGGAGTTAATCTATACTTGCTTAAGAACCTTTTTCAAGTTCATTTTTCATTTTATATCTCTTATTACCATGTTGTGACCATTATGTAGTCATTTAAGTTTATAATGGTCGTTTTGTCGATCTTTGGTACTTGAGTCAACAATAAACTTCTTATAATTACAAGTTTCTCATGTGGTAAAATATCCATTATCTCCATAATCATATTCAAGATTTAGATATCATATATATCATATATATCCAATAGATAAATTCATTTATAATATTACATAACATTTAGAGGTAAGAATTGAAATGCATCGTTCATGGAGACGGTAAGCCGTACGTACGCATGAACACTACTTTCATTTATATTTCATATTAAATGGAATGAAATAATAAAGATATAAAGTTATATTATAATTCTAGTATAATATCATATATCATATAGTTAACTCCATACTTTATACTTCCCACATATGGCATGAACGATTCAAATCACTTTGAGGGGGCGGTAGTCCGCACTTCCTAAAATGAAATTATCACGTTTACCCATATTGGAAGTCATAAAGCTCTTCCATAAATAAAAAATACTGAACCATAAGGAATACATAAACATAATATATATCATATATAAAAATAGTGTCAACATAATGGCCACAATGAGAGGTGTTAAAAAAAGATTGAACAATCATCGTTTCGTGAGGCAGTAATTCGCCACCCACAGAAACAGTATGTTTTTTAACAATTAGATGAAGGGGTGTGTAAGTTTCAATAAAATATTTCTCATAACAACATCCTAGAATATTGAAGATACTGGTGTTGTTACAAAATAAAGTAATAAAAATATTTTAGGTAGTTGGAGAAGCAAAATAAAACATAAGAACCTAAGAGAAGTCATTACCTTAAAATCATGTAACTCTTTTTAATTTGAGCCAAAGGATTCCTTGGGAAGACTTCTACCCAAAGTGAGGATTCTAGGATTAATAGAGGGAAGTTTAGAGAGTATTTTGGCAGATTTTGTCCGAGACAAATGGCTTTGAAGGTGTGAATAAGGTGGTAGAGTTGGGGGCCTTTTATAAGAGGAGATGAGGGGAACTCTTGGAAAGTCATGAAATGTTACATTATTATGAAATGCTTTTCAGATTTTAAAGGTCCAAAAATGATATATTTCTAGTATAAGGTTATAAGGTCTCTAAATACACCCATAAAATAGTATTTATACAAGTATGCGTTTTATATTTTACTGTATCTTTCCATTTTATTAAAATCGTTCATTAATGAGGTAATCGATGTCTCATCAGGGTGTGATAAATAAATTTATATATTTAATGCCTAAAAATTATAAAAAATTTACCATGATTTAGTAAATAGTTTTATATTTCCAATGAATATTTATAGTCAAAAATATGACTTCTATAACCCCTTCTAAAAATTGATTTAGTAAAACAATACATGTTTGTGACACTTTTGTTTTTACTTTAAATAAAAAGTTATTAATGTCATTTTCTTACCCAAGTGGCTCCATGGGGCCCCCAAGATGACCCATGGATTTTATTGGTCGTCCATGACTTATCCGATAAGTTTATGAAAGTGTAAAGGTAATTTCATATTATTATATCATTATATTTACCTTGAATTACCATAATTACCTTTAATTGCGATTAATAAAACTTAAAAGGTTACTATTCACCAAAAATTATTTTCATCCCATTGAACCACATTTTACATACTAATGAAAACTATTTATGTTGGATTTTTTAAATTTAATTCACAGAAGTGGTAAAGTTTCATTTAAATGAAAAATTAGTTTTTTAACTACCACTTAGTGGTTTCACTATTTTTCAAAGATTAATGTTTTTCAGAAAAATACCAAAAATTCACCCTAAGCTATATTTTATATTCCTAATTCAAAAATGATGTCTATTTTACAAAATTCAAAACATATAAGTTGAATTAATTAATTTAATAATTAATTTTCGTTGTCACAACAAATAGCATGTTTTAAAGAAACAATATATATATCAAAATATTGACAATTGTTTATGTCCAATTTCAAAGTGAAATTAATTCTAATGACCATCATTGGAAAAAATGGTAAAAATATATTCTAATTATACTTTAAAACAACTAAATAGTATAATTTATCAATATAAATTATTTTTATTAAAAAGGTTGTTTTTATGTATTTTTTTCTATTCATAGAAAATTGGAAGTTCTCAGACAATTACAAAAAATTAAACTTAGGAAAATTTCGATATTCCGAATGCAAAAATGAAGTCTATTATGAAATATAAAATTTATATAATTTCAAAAAGTGGGTATTACTATTCATAACCGCTACTTTGATTGGTCACGGTGTGTTAAAATCTCAAAATTTCTTACAATGCAAGCTATTTCATTATTGAAAGAGAAGCGTATCGTGAATGCCTGGGGTGTTACATTATCCCCTACTTCAATAAATTGTGTCCTCTTAATTTGAAAATGTTCATCGAAAATAAAAGGTTGAAAATAGAAAATACGTTTGTGGAAAACCCATATAATAAATAGGGTTAATAAAAATAAAACTTTAAAATAAAGAAAGAGAAGTATAGAGGTCACCCGAGATAGCCCATACTAGGATTCTATGAAAACATGGATATGGAGGATAAACAAACCATAAAGGTCTGATGGAGAGTTGTAGAAAACAGGATTTGGAGAAAGTTAACTACAAGAAAATCACAAACTTGTGATTGGTTAAACGGTCTTTGATTCCCCGGTAGGAAAAGTTAACCAAAAATGTTTTTATTTTAAATTACCATTCATAAAGTTGAGGAATTAATTTTGGAGATTTACTAAGAACTTAAGCAAATATACTAACTCATCATGTAGACTTTCATTCTTTAATAAATTTTAACCACAAACATATCTTTCACTCCAAAAGGTAATAGAATTCAAAAATATTATATTTATCCTAATTGTATAAGGTTCAAAATATTAACACATACCATTTAGATTAGGAAAACTATTTTTTTAATAACCAGGGACTTCCTGTAGGCTAGTGGTAGGTAATAAAGGCATCTCACACTATGGTTGTGGGTTCGATTCCGGAAGCTTTGTCCGACGCGACGGGTTATCCCCCGACCTGGAGGTTGTCCTTTTCCTAAAACTATTCTATTATAATATTCCAAAAATAATCTTCAAAAATGATTTAACCTTAAACAATACTATCCAAAGTTCAACTTAATCCATTCCAACCTTTACAGTTATCCAAAATACCTCTGTCTAGACTTTCTCCAAAAGGTCTCTAAATTCCAAAATCAATTGTAACATCAGATTCCCCAAACAAAGTAAAGTTTCTCCTATTATCACATACTAAAAATATGATTACCTTCATCATATTAAAACCTTAATGAAAACAACAAGTACTGCAGTACAATACTTATATATATCACATTATTTTTATAACTAGAATATAATCCTTTAGTCGAAAAGCACCAATACATTAATTATTCTACTTCAACTGTAGTAACAACATAAGATTGGCCTTTATCCCTTTGCCTTTTCTGAGGTATGTTTCCCTGACACTTAGGACATTCATTTGCATAATGCCCCATTTCCCTAAAATTGTATGATTCAACATTGATAGCCTCTTTCTTTCCCTTACAATCACGAGCTTGGTGAACTTTTTCTCCACATTTATAACAAACTCCCATTCCTTTTAGGAAAGTACCGGGGTGATTCTTCCCACAATTATCACATAATGAAAAATCATTCATTCCCTTTTTCCCTTTATCTATCTCTTGTTCCACTGTTCTCTTCTTCTCTTGCTTTACATTATTGTCATAATATTTAGAGAATTCCTTTTCTGACTTGATAGCACACGAGACTATATCTTCATATGACGAGAAAGATTGTGAGACTAAGGATCGATGAAGAAACGGTTTTGACCAATCAAAGAAACGATCAATCTTACTTCTTGGTTTAGATATATAATCTGCAACATACCTCGCTAACCTTGTAAAGTTGGCCTCATACATTGTGACATTCTCATCCTCTTTTTGTCTTAGAATCAGAAATTGCCTTTCCATATCTGCTCGACGGTCACGAGGAATGTATTTTTCTAAGATAATCTCATTGAACTCTCTCCATTCCATACTTCTTCATATTCCTTTTTATTTTGAATCAGTGACCACCATTGATCAGCATCTCCAGTGAGGCGGTAAACTGCCATGATAACCTTTTCCCTTTCACTACTCCCCAAGGCATGGAATATTTTATCTAAGTAATTTATCCATTGCTTAGCTACTAAGAGATTTGTACTCCCATTGAATGTTTGTGGTCGTTACCTCATGAAGCGGTCTAACATTGATCCTCCACGTTGCCGATCAGGGTGCTCCATACGAGTAAGGTTATTATTCATAACCTGAGTGAGTTATACCAGTATGGTGATAAGCTGATCAGCACCAGTTGTATCACCAGCTCCATTGTAATTATCTTGAGCAGGAGGGAAATCCTGACATGGAGTGCCTGCATTGATATGGTTTTCATTCCTTCCACTATGTTCCATTTCTAAAAAATGGCATAAGCTAGATCAGTTTATGAATCAGAAAACATAATTCCGTACTTGTAAAACACTTAACATAAATTGAACAGTTTATGGATATAATACATAAGCATAAAAATGTTTTCTTTGAGAAATTATATACTCATAAACCCTTCATAATGGTTTTTAGCGAAAATGAGAATTACCCTAAGCATATCCCCTAGGAGTGTCGTAACAAAAAGTGCAGAAAGGCCCGTTGTCAAGCACCAGTTCTCGTTCCAGTCTAGCTCAAAGCATTGTTTTTGGGTTTTACCCCTAGGTACATTTGTGCCAGAGCCGCCTCTACCTTCTCATATCCAGACAGGGATGTATTTATTGGAAAACTCAAAAAATCTCTATAATACCAAAATTCTAGGAAGTTCTTCTATAATAATCCCTGAAGTATATCTTAGGGCTATGTGCTCTAATCAGAGTTTTTCTAAATCTAGCATTCAAGGATAGTACTAAACTGCCTCTGATACCAAATATAACGCCCCGACCCCAGTTACCCAGAGTCAATGCATTATTACGTAACATTGGCATGATCACAAAAGATCAAGTCTCGAAAGACCTATTAGTTTAGTATCCTTGGAAACACTAGATACATTAATAAATGTTACATTACATCATAAAGTGAAAAACTACAATAACATAGTCTCCATATTCCACACTCATATCCCCTTCAGACTACCCCTGTGGGTCAGTCATAAAATATTTCTTCACATCATGGGAAAATAAAACATAGAAAGGGGTGTTCTCAGATGCTCAGTAAGGATAATAATATAGTGGAAACATTCATAAATAAACATAAACATTTAAGGCAATGTATAACTAAAACAAAATCATTTTAAACCTAAAATCTAGCATAATATGACAAAGATAAAATGAAATAATTCCATTAAATTATTCACATGAATATTATACTAGTCGAATAATCACATGAAATATCAATAACCACTTTCATAATGATGGAATTCATAATTCCAGACTATCATAACCCCATAGTCACAGCCTTGTGCCAAGACTACAAATAAATGTTTGTCAAGGCCTTATTTCAAGACTACAAATAAGATTTTTTCAAGGACTTGTGGCAAGACACTAATTTCTCATGAGACCTACCGATGCATCGATGAGCTATAGCGGGCTCCACCCATCACTTACTAAGTCCAATGCATTCCTTATATGAAAAGGTTTAAACATATCATAAACCAAAACATAATCGTATCACATAAAACATGCATAAAGGAAACATAACATTTCCACATTTAAATCACAAGATATCAATACAACACATTGATATAAAACCATTTTCAATACCAAAATAAAATAAAATTAAAACATGGTATTTATTCTTCATTTTATAAAAAGTTATGGCTTGTAGAGGAAGCAGAAACTCAAATAATGGTCACGGCGGTAGAGAAGTCTTGTCACCGCATACGTAAGACAAAAACATTCCATTTTTCATTTAGTAAAATGCTTCTTACAAAAAGATTTCTTTTTAATAAAATTAAAGGTCAAAGGGGTTTATACCCCGTATAAAATAAATTTGTGTATAAAACAAAATATGCCTCAATGAAGGGAGATTGAGACGAAGTCACTTACCTCGTGTCCGACTTGACTCGATCGATATTTAATCTCCTGAACAATAAACTAGAGTTAATTTATACATTCATAAGAACCTTTTTCAAGTTCATTATTCCTTTTATATCACTTATTACCATGTTATGAACATTATGTAGTCATTTAAGTTAATAACGGTTGTTTTTTCGATCTTTAGTACTTGAGTCAATAATAAACTTCTTATAATTACAAGTTGTTCATGTGGTAAAATATCCATTATATCCAAAATCATATTCAGGATTTAGATATCATATATATCATATATATCCAGTATATACATGCATTTATAATATTACATAACATTTAGAGGTAAGAAATGAAATGCACCGTTCATGGAGACGGTAAGCTGTACGTAAGCATGAACACTACATTCATTTCTTTTTCGTATTAAATGGAATGAAATAATAATGATATGAAGGTATATCATAATTCCAGTATAATATCAAATATAATATCATTAACTCCATACTTTATACATCCCACATATGGCATTAACGATTCAAATCACTTTGAGGGGGCGGTAGTCCGCACTTCCTAAAATGAAATGTTCGCGTTTACCCATAATTGAAGTCATAATGGTATGACATAAATGAAAAATACAGAAGCATAAGGAATACATAAACATAATATATATCAAATATAAAAATAGTGTCATCATAATGGCCACCATGATAGGTGTTAAAAAAATATTGAACAATCATCGTTTCGTGAGGCAGTAATTCACCACCAACAGAAACAATATGTTCTTTAACCATTAGACGAAGGTGTGTGTAAGTGTAAATCAAATAAATCTCATAAAAACATCCAAGAATATTTAAGATACTGGGTTTTTTTACAAAATACAGTAATAAAAAGAGTTTAAGGGGTTGGATAAGAAGAATAAAACAAAAGAACATAAGAGAAGACATTACCTTAAAATCGGGTAACTATTTTTGATTTGAGCCAAAGACTTCCTTGGGAAGACTTCTGCCCAAATTCAGGCTTCTAGGAGTAAGATACGGAAGATGGGAGAGTATTTGGGTAGAGGTTGTCCAAGACAAATGGCTTTGAAGGTGTGAATAAGGTGGTAGAGTTGGGGGCATTTTATAAGAGGAGAGGAGGGGCACTCTGGGAAAGTCATGAAATGTTACATTATTATGAAATGATTTTCGGATTTTAAAGGTCCCAAAATGATATATTTCTAGGATAAGGTGATAAAGGTTATAAATCCACCCATAAAATAGGCTTTATACAAGTGTATGTTTTAGATTTTACCTTATCTTTCCATTTTATTTAAATTGTTCATTAATGAGGTTATCACTACATCATCATGGTGTTATAAATAAATTTATTTATTTAATGCCTAAAAATTATAAACAAATTACCATGATGTATGAAATATTTTTATCTTTCCAATGAATGTTTATAGTCAAAAATATAACTTGTATAACCCCTTAAAAAAATTGTTTTAGTAAAACAATACATGTTTTTGACACTTTTATTTTTACTTTAAATAAAAAGTTATTAATGTCATTTTCTTTCCCAACTAGCTCCATGGGGTCCCCAAGTGGACCCATGGATATTTTTAGTCTACAATGACTTATAAAATATGTGTACTACATGTGTAAGGGTAATTTCATATTATTATATCATAATATTTACCTTAAATTACACTAATTACCTTTAATCGTGATTAATAAAACTTAAAGGTTACTATTAACCAAAAATTATTTTCATCCCATTGAACCACATTTTACTTACTAATGAAAACCATGTATGTTTTATTTTTTAAATTCAATTCACAGAAGTGGTAAAGTATCATTTAAATGAAAATTTAGTTTTTTAACTACCCCTTAGTGGTTTCACTATTCATCAAAAATTGATGTTTTTCAGAAAAATACCAAAACTTCACCCTAAGCTTTATTTGATATTCCTAATTCAAAAATGATGTCTATTTTAAAAAATTCAAAACATATAAGTTTAATTAATTAATTTAATAATTAATTCCTGTTGTCAAAACAAATAGCGTGTTTTTAAGAAACACTATATATATATATATCAAAATATTGACAATTGTTTATGTCCAATTTCAAAGTGAAATTAATTCTAATGACCACCGTTGAATAAAATGGTAAAAATATATTCTAATCATACTTTAAAACTACTCAATATTATAATTTATCAATATAAATTATTTTGATTAAAAGGTTGTTTTTTAGTATTTTTTCTATTCATTGAAAATTGGAAGTTCTCATAAAATTAAAAAAAATTCAACATAGGATAATTTCGATACTCTGAATACAAAAATGAAGTCCATTTTGAAATATAAAATTTATATAATTTCCAAAAGTGGGTATTACTATTCATAACGGCTACTTTGATTGGTTGCGGTGTGTTAGAATCTCAAACGTGCGTACAATGCAAGCTATTGCATTATTGAAAGAGAAGCGTATCATGAAAGCTTGGGGTGTTACATAGTGTGTATTGTTTATGGTTTAGTTTTTAGGGTATAGGTTTTAGGGTTTGTGTGTAGGGTTTAGGGTATAGGGTATAGGGATTAAGGTGTATGATTTAGGTTTTAGGGTGTTGGGTATAGGGTATATGGTGTAGGGTTTAGGGTTAATGGTGTAAGGTTTAGGGTGTAGGGTTTATGAAGTGGTTTATATGATTTAGGGTGTAGATTATCGTGTTTATTTTTCAAATTATAAGTTTTATGTTTTAGGGTATAGAGATTATAGGGTAGTGTAAGGGTTTAGGCTATAGGTTTTAGGGTTTGGGATTTAGGGTTTGGGTTATATGGTTTAGGGTGTAGGGTTCATGGTATAAGAGGTTGGGTATAAGGTTTATGGTTCAGGGTATTGTGTTTATGGTGTAGAGTATACTTTTTAGGGTGTAGGGTGTAGTGTTTAGGGTGTAGGGTATACGATATTGGGTGTTTGGTATTTGTTTTATGGAGTAGGTTTTTGGGTTTATTGTGTAAGAAATATGATTTGGATGTAGGGTTTTCTACATCCTGTGTGTGTATATAGTTTATGGTGTACAATTTACGGCATAGGGTGTAGGGTATCAGGTTTCAGGTGCATGGTTTAGGGTTTAGGTGTATGGTTTTGGGTATAGTGTATAGTTTTTAGTTTTTATATTTTAGGGTTTAGGGTTTAGGTTATTATGTATAATGTGTTGGGTTTTGGATGTAGGGTATTGGATTTTAAGTTTAGGATTTTATGTTTTGATTGTAGGGTATAGGGATTATGTTGTAAGGTTTATTTCTTATAGTGTATGGTGTATGATTTTTCGAATTAAGTTGTAGGGTATAGGGTTTAGGATGATGAATTTTGGGTTTAGTGTGTTGGGTATAGTTTTGAGGTTGTAGTGTTTATGATTTAGGGTCTAGGGTATAGGGTTTTGGGGTTTAAAGGCTTTTTAGTGTTTTTATTATTTGCATGTTTTATTATTTTTATTTGTTTTTTGGCGTGTTAGGGGATTTTATGTTTTTAGTGGGTTTCAATGTTTTTTAGGAATTTTATACTATTTAATTTTTACTGTGTTTTAGGGTTTTTATGGTTTTATTTTTTATTAAGTTTTTTGGTATTTTGGATTTTTGGATATTTTATGTGTTTTTATGGTTTTTTGGGTTTATTAGGGGTTCTTAGTGTTTTTTGGATTTTTAATTTTTTATGGTTTTTAGGGTTTTTATTGTTTTATCAGTTTTTAAGGGGATTATTATTTTTAAGTGATTTTTGGATTTTATTTGTTTTTAACGTTTTTAGGGTTTTGGGATTTTTGGGGTTTTAGGGTTTTATATGGGTTTTAGAATTTTTAGGTATTTACATTCTTTTATTGTTTTTATGGGTTTTAGGGGTTTATATGGATTTTAGGGGTTTTAAGATTTTTTATTTTTAAATGGTTTTATGGTTTTTTCTGATTTTTTTTTTGGGGGATTAGGGTTTTTTAGGGATGTTGTAGGTTTTTATGACTTATAGTGTTTTATGGTTTTATGGTTTTATGGGTTTTAGGACATGAAATCATTTTAGGGTTTTAGTGATTTTATTATGATTAAGTGTATTAGAGGTATTTTTGGATTTTTAAGGTGCATTTATTGTTTTTAGGGGGTTTAGGTTATTTATCCTCTTTTAGGGGGTTTTTAATTTTTTAGATTTTTTTTGTTTTTAGGGGTTTTATGGTTTTTATTCATGTTTGGGGTTTTAGGTTTTTAGTGTTTTAGGGGTACTTGTAGTTTTATGATTTTTAGTTTTTAAGGAACTTTAAGATCTTTTTAATGTTTTTAGGGTATTTTTCCGGTTGTTTGTTTTCTATGGTTTTATCGGGTTTTTATTTTTTAAAAGGGTTTTGATTTTATTTCTGGTTTTTTCAGTTTTTAGGTTTTTTAGTATATTTAGAGAGTTTTATTTTTTATGAATTGTTACTATTTTTATTGTTTTTATACAGTTTTTAGGGTTGTGTTTCGGTATTTGTTTAGTTTGTTATCCCTTTGAAGGGGGTTTAGGGGTTTTAAGTTTTTTTATTATTTTTAGGGTTCTTTAAGTATTTTATGAGTTTTATGTTCTTTATGGTATGGTTGGGGTTTAGTGACATTTTCGGTTTTTAGGGGGTTTATTGCTTTTATGGTTTTAGAGACCTTTTTTGTTTTCATGGTTTTTATGTGTTTTAAAATTTTTGGTTTGTTTTGGAGTTTTGGTGATTTATTATTTTTGTGGGATTAAATGTTTTTAGGGGTTTTAGGTTTTTTTTCATTTTTAGAGGTTTTAGTCTACTTAGGTTTTTTAGGGTTTCAGTGTTCATAGGGATTTTAGGGATCCTAGTTGTTTTTAGTTTTTTTATTGTTTTTAATGGCATTATGGATTTAAGGGTTTTGGGGGTGTTTTAGGGTTTTTCATTGGGGTTTCATGGGTTTTCAAAGATTTTAAATGGTTTTAGGTGTTTTAGTGTTCTAGGTATTTTTAAATAATATTTTAGGTTTTAGTTTTTTTTGGGTTTGTTATAGTTTTTTTGGTTTTTCGGGTTTCTATAGTTTTAATGTTTTTTATGGTTATTTTGTGATTTTGTATTTGTAGGGATTGTTTTAGGTTTTAGTAGTTTTGGGGTTAGTTATTGTTTTAGGGGTTTTGGGATCATTTATTTTTTCTTTTTGGGTTTTTATGGTTTTTTAGTGACGGTGAATGGGGTTTTTTACTATTTTTAGGTTTTTAGTTCGTAACGGTATGTAGATTTTTTTGGGTTTTAATTGGTTTTTTTTAGTTATTTAGTTTTTTATGGTTTTTAGGATTTTTTTGATTAATTATTTTTTGTATTTTAAGGGGTTATAGGTGTTTATTGGGTTTCTATGGGGATTTGGTTTTTTTTTGGTTTTGTAGTATTTTTCGGTTTTTTTTTGGAATTTTAGGGCTTTATTTGTTTTAGGGTTTTTATTGTTTTGTTATTTTTGGAATCTTTAGGGTTTTAGGTTTTAGGGGTTTTAAGGTTATATGGTTTTCATCACTTTTTTAATGTTTTAGATTTTTCTTGTTTTATTGGGGGTTTTTAGGGATTTAGGGGTTTTTTTGGTTTTTAGGATTGTTGTATGTTGTTTTAGAGTTTTTATGTGTTTTAATGGGGTCTTAGGGGTTTTTTGAGTTTTATGGGTTTTTGATTTTTTATGGTTTGGAATTCTTTAGATTTTTTTATTTAATGATTTTTATGGTGATTAATGGGTGTTATTTTTATTTTGGGGTTTTATTTTTTATTTTTTAAATTTTGAGGTTTTAGGGGTTTTAGGTTCATTTGGGGGTTTTTTAGGGTCTTAGTGTATCTAGGTTTTTTATAGTTTTCACTATCATTTTAGGGGATTAATTATTTTGTGTGTTTTGAGCTCGTTTAAGGGGGTTTTTTGGATTTAGGTTTTTTAGGGATTATCAGGATTTTAATGATTATTAGTGTTTTAGGGTCTTAAGATTTTTTGGGGTTTCAATAACCACTGGTGGTTTTAGGGGTTTTCGGTGTTTATTTGATCTTTGGGGTTTTAGATTTTTTCACTTTGTTTTAAGGGGTTTCAAATGTATTAGATTTTTTATAATTTTTAGGAAATTTTAATATGTTTTTAGGATTTTATGTGGATTTAGGGAATTGTTTAGGTTTTAGTATTTTTGAGGGTTTTAAAAAGTTTTGATAGGTTTTTTTTGTCTTTTAAGGTGTTTATAAATATTTGAAGTGGTTTTTTGGGTTTTAGGTTTTTTAGAATTTATGATGTGTTTTAAGGTTTTAGTATTTCGGTGGTTTTATGGTTTTTTTGTGGTTTTATCTATTTTTTGGGTTTTATGGGTATTTGAGTTGTTAAGAACATTTAGGTTTATTTGGGTGTTTTAGGGTTTTTAGTATTATTTGGGTTTTTATGGTTGTTTTTTGTTATTTTGGGTTTTTAGGGTTACATATGTTTTAGGTTTATTTTTATGGTCTTTTGTTGGTTTTTGGGATTTTATGGCTTTGATGATTTTTGGGTATTTATTGGGTATTATGGGGGTTTAAATTTTTATGGTTTTTGTGATTTTTTGTTTTTAAGGGATTTAGGGTTTTTAGGGATTTTATGGTTCTTTAAGGTTTTATAGGTTTAGGGTTTTTAAATTTTCTATGGTATTTTGGTTTCGTTAAGATTTTTTGGGTTTTAGGGTTTTCTTATGGTTTTTTAGGCTTTTCTAATTGCATTTCATTTTAGGATATTTATGGATTTTTATATTTTTTTGGGTTTTTAGGGTTTTTTTGTTGTTTTAAATTTTAATGTGTTTTAATGGTTTTGGGAGGTTTTTGGATTTTATGGATTTTAATAGTTATTGTGGTATTTAATGGATTTTTGGTGGTTTTGGTGTCTTGTAAGGTTTTTAGGGTGTTTGTGGTTTGTCATGGGTATTTTGTAGATTGATTAAGGGTTTCAATGCCTTTTCGGTTGTAGGGTATTGATGATCATTTAGAGGTTTTTTGGGGTTCTAGGTTCATTTTAAGGATTTTTGTTTTTGAAGGTGTTTAATGGGGTTTTATTTTTTTCGGGTTTTTAGGGGTTTCTATGGGATTTTATGCTTTTAGGTTGTTTCTAGGTATTTTTGTTATTTATGGGTTTCATGGTGTTTTCAGGGATTTTAGTGGTTTTTATGTTTTTTTTTGGTTTTAGGGTTTTAAATCATTTTAGAGGTTTATTTTTTGGACTCTTATGGTTTATGTTGGGGTTTTATGGTAGAAGGGGTTTTTTGGGCATTGTATGGTTCGAGGTGGTTAGGGGTTTTCATTTTTTTAGGGATTTTAGGTTCTTTTTTGGTGTTTAGAAATTTTATGGCTTTATGGTTTTAGGGTTTTAAGGGATATAAGTTTTTATCAGTTTTATGGGTTTTAGCATTTTTTTGTTTTTTAGGTTTTTACGGTTTTTAATTTTTTAGAATTTTTATGTGTTTGGGGGTTTTAGGATTTTTAAAGGTTTTAATGGGTTTTTATATATAGTTGCGTTATTTTATAGTTTTAATAGTTTTTGAGGTTCTTTTTTATTTTAAGGGTTTAAAAAAAATTAATTTTTTTTAGTTTTTATGGATTTTTAAGGATGTTAGGGTTTTTAGGGATTTTCAGTTTTTATGGTTTTTTGGTTTTTTAGGACTTTTTGGTATTTTGGTTTTTCATGTCCATTTATGGTTTTTAGGTTTTTTAGGATTTTTTGGGATTATTTATGTTTTTTAAGATATTAAGTGTTTTTTTGTGGTCTTTAGTGTTTGAAGAGTTTTTATTTTATTTCAGGGGGTTTAGTATTTTAGATCCTTTTAGGAGTATTAAGGGATTTATAGGCTTCATTAGGGTGTTTTATGATTTTTGAAAATTTTTATGGTTATTTAGGGTTTTTTGTGATTTTATGGGTTTTGATGTTTTCCTGATTTTATGGTTTTCAAATATTTTTAGGTTTTTATGGTTTTTATGGGTTTATGGTTTTTAGGGTTTTGATAGATTTAATGGGTTTCAAGGGTTTTATGGGTTATAAAAGTTTTTTTAAAGATTTCTAAGGGTTCAATGGGATTTATGTTTTTTTTCATTTCTTAGGGATTAAATGATATTTAGTTGTTTTAGGGTCTTTTATGGATTTAGGGTTTTTATAGTGTTTTTGGGACTTTTGGTGGTTTCATGGGTTTTCTAATGTCTTTTAGAGATTTTACGGTTTTCTAGGGTCTTTCATGGTTTCAGGGGATTTTTGATTTTTCAATGGTTTTGAATGGTCTCGTGATATTTTAGGTGTTTTATGGGTTTTATGGTCTTTTATGTCTTCAATAGGGTTTTCATGTTTTTTGGGAAATTTTGGTTTTTTAAGGTCCTTTTATGGTTTTTAAGGTTTTGTGGTCATTTATACTATTTTTTCTGTTTTAGCATCATTTAGGGTATTTTTATGGTTTTAGGTTATTAAGGGGGTTTTATGGGTATTGATGGTCATTTAGGGTTTCTAATAATTTTTTAGTTTTTTGGGGCTTTTTGTGTTATGAATGGGTTTTAGAGACCATAAGAGTATGTAGGGTGTTTTATGCTCTCTAGGGATTTTCAATTTTATGGGTATTTTAATGTTTTTTTATATTTTTAGGGTATTTTATAGTTTTTAGTGTTTTTATTATTTTTAGGTGTTTTAGGGTCATTAAGGGTAATTTAGGGGGTTTACTCTCTTGTACGGTTATTTTTAGGTTTTAGGGATTTTAGGATATTTTAGGGTGTCTGGGTTTTTAGGGGATTTAGGATTTTTAAGGATTTTATGGTCCTTTAGGGTCTTATTGTTTTTAGTGTTTCTATTTTCTGTACTATTTTATATTTTTTAATGATTGTTATGGTTAGAATCCATTTTTAATGGTTTTAGTGGTTTTGAAGGATTGTATGGTTTTTATGACTTTTACGAATTTTTTATCATTTTATAGTTATAATGTGTTATAATTTTATTTGTTTTTATAATGTTTCTGGGAATTTTTTTTATTTTACAGTTTTTGGGGGTTTAGGGTTTTTATTATTTATTTAATAAGGGGTTTTATGGTTGTTTTAGGATTTATGGTTTAGGGTGCATAGAATACTGTTTAGGGTGTAGGGTATAGGTTTTATAATATGTGATATAGAGTGTGGGTGTGAGTGTGGGGTACATGGTATATGGTTTAGGGTTTATGGGTCATGGTCTATGGTATAGGGTTTATATTGTAGGGTTTAGGGTTTAGACTATAAGGATGAGGTTTTAGGTTTTAGGGTTTAGGGTTTAGGGTGTAGGGGTTTGGATGTGAGTATTGTTTTTAGGGAATGAGTTTTAATTTTTAGGGTGTGGGGTATAGGTTTTAGAGTTTAGGTTTTCGAGTTTTTCATATAGGGTATATGTTTTTGTGTGCGGCATATTGGGCTTAGGGTGTTTTGTATAGATATTAAGCAATAGGTTTCACTATTTTTGATATAGGGTATAGGGTGTAGGGTGTAGGGTTTAGGGTGTAGCATATAGGGTTTTTGGATTAGGTTTTTTTGTATACGGTTTATGGTGTAGGTTTTAGGTATTTGGGTGTAGTGTTTTGGGTTAAGGATTCAAGGTTTAGGGTTCTGGGTGTATGGTAACCAGATTTTTTAGTATGGTCGTGGGTGAAGTTTTTAGGGTTTATTGTGTTGTTTTTTTGTTTTAGGGATTAGGGTTTAGGGTGAAGGGTTTAATTTTTAGTGTATATATTTTTGGGTTTTTCGGGGTTTTACGGGTTTTATGATTTTTAATGGTTTTATGGGTTTTAGGGTTATTAGGGGTTTTTGGGGATTTTTTGTGGTATTAAGGGTTCTTAAAGGATTTAGGGTTTTAAATGTTTTAATTGATTATTCAAATTTTTGGGGTTTTAAATTTTTTTTTGGTTTTTTGTGTTTTAGGGTTCATATTATTTTAGGGTTTGACGTTTTTTTAGAACAATTAAGGGGTTTTGGGTTTTTTAAAGGTATTAGGGTTTTTATGGTTTTTATGGTTTTTATGGTTTTAAAAGATATTTCATTGGGTTTTTAGGTTTTTAGGGGTCTCTTAGGGTTTTTAGGGATTATTATGGGTTATTTGGTTTAATATTGTTATAGGGGTTTTAGTATTTTTATGGTTTTCAATGTTTTTATTTATTTTTCTAAGATTTTAATTTTTTTAATTTTTTTATTTTTAATGGTTATTACTGTTTTTAGGTTGTTTAGGGAGTTATAGTATTTATAGATTTTTCAGGTTGTTAGGGTTTTTTGTGTTAATTGGGGTTGGTTTATATTTTTTTGGCTTTTTATTAGAACTTTTATATTTTCTAATTGTTTTTAAATTTATTAGGGTCTTTAGGGATGTTAAGTGGTTTTTGGTATTTTTAGGTTTTTATGGGTTTCTAGTGTTTTTATGGGTTTTTGGATTTTAGTGTGTCTTTGTATTTTTAGTGGTTTTTTGTTTTTTGGGGATTTTAGGGGTTTTTAGGTGTTTAGAGTTTTAGGGGTTTTATGGTTCTTTAGGGTGTATATGATTTTTTAAGGATCTTTTAGGATATTCATAGGGATTTTAAGGTATTTAAGGCTTTTAGGGTCGTTTATGTGATTTATTATTTTTAGGGGATTTAGGGGTTTTATTGTTTTTACGGTTTTAGTGTATGGGTTTCTAGGGTTTTTGGGGTTTTGGGGTTTTTGGGGTTTAGTTTTTTTTTTGATTTTTTGATTTTTTTAGTTTTTGGTGTTTATAGTGTTTCAATGGTTTTTTGGGATTTTGGATTTATTTGGGGTTTTTTGTTTTTTTGGGATTTTAGGGATTTTGCGGCGTTTCCATTTTTAGGGGGTTTTATGGTTTTGGAGGGTTTTTATCATTTCAAGAATCTTTTTTTTATTTATATTTTTTTTGAATTTAGGATACTATAGGGGATTATGGATTTTTTTTCCAGGTTTTTAAGATTTTAATGTTTTTTTGTGGTTTTGGTGTGTTTTAGGGTTCATTCTATTTTTATTTACATTCAGGGTTTAAGGGTTACTGTGTTCTTTTATGGTATTTAGTGTTTTATAGTGGGATTTTTAGTTGTTAGGGTTTTTAAGGCCATTTACGGTTTTTGGGGGTTTTAGGATCATTAATTGTTTTTATGTTTTTAGGGACCTTAGAGTATTAATTAATACATTAGTATTTTCATGTATTTTTTGTGTCATTGGTAGGTTTTTATGGGTTATAGGTGTTGTTATGGGTTTTTAGTGTTTTAGGCCCCAATTCATTTAGGGGGTTTAGTGTTTCATTATGTTATTACATTATTTTATAGTCTTCTAGGTGTTTTGGGGGTTTTAACTTCTTTGGATTTTCTACGGTATTTAGCATATTTTATGGGGTATAAGGGTTTTTAAGGTTTTATGGGCTTTTAGTTTTTTCGGGTTTAAATGGTGTTTATTGGTTTTCATGGTTTTATTTGTGTATTTAGTGTCCTTTATGGGTTTTATGGTTTTTAAATTCCAGTATCGGTTTTGGGGGTTTATGAAACGTACAGTTTTCTAAGTAATTTGTGGGTTTTTGGGGGTTTCTTGGGTTGTTAGGGGTTTGGGTTTTGACTGTATGTATAGTTTTTATGGCGTTTTTGGTTTTTGGGGTTTAATGTTTTTTATTTTTATTTTGTATTTGGAGCTTTAGGGTCTTTTATGGTCTTATTAATTTATATATATTTTAGTATATTATATTGGTTTTAGGGTTTAGTGTATTTTTTCTTTTATGGGGGTTTGTTTCTTTATGTGATTTAGGGGTTTTAATCAGTTTTTTTGGTTTTTAAGGTCATATCGGGGTTTTAGGGCCATTTTGGGATTTTTGATTTTTATTTTCCTTCCTTGTTTTTATGGATTTTTAGGTTTCTTTAGGTTTTTATGGATGTTTATCTCCATTTTTGTGTTTTATTGTATTTTAAGGTATTTTTGGGGTTTAAGGGTGTCTTGGAGTTTTATGGTTTTAGTGGTTTTAGGTGGTTTTTTATATTTTAGGGGATTTAAATCATTTTTGGGATTTTATGTTTTTTTATAGTTTTTTGGGTTGTTGTATTTTCAGGGTTTCAATATTCCTTTAGTATTTTATAAGGATTTTATTATATTTTATTTTTTCAGCATTCTATTGGGATTTTATGGGTATTAGTTCCTTTTTGGGGTCTCAATGGTTAATAAGGCTTTTATGTTTTGATGGGGTTTAGGGTTTTTTTGGGTTTTAGTTTTTTAGGGGTTTTTAGGGTGTTTAGGGTTCTATTGGGTATTTCATGATTTTATGGTTTTTAACATTTTTTTTTTGTTTTTTTTATTTAGTTTTTTTTTGTGTGTTTTTAGTTGGTTTTATGTTTTTTTGGGTTTTTACTATTTTTATGAGTTTTTTGAGGTTTGGGGTTTTTATGGGTTTTAGGGTTGTCAGGGGTATTTTGTGTTATTTGGACGTTTTGGGGTTTCTATTGGTTTTTTATTTTTATTTTCTTTTAATCTATATAGGGGTTTGTGTGGAATTTTATGGTTTTTATATTTTTTTATGTTCTTTATATGGTCTTTTAGGATTTTAGGTATTTATTTATTTTAGGTGTTTTTAGGTGTTTTTAAGTGTTTTTAGGTGTTTTTAGTGATTTTATATTTTTTGGATTTTTAGGATTTTTAGGTTCATTTAGTTTTTTAAGGATTCTTGGGATTTTTACAATATTCAGGTCTTCAGGGTCCTTTTGGTATTTTTAGGGTTTTTATGTTCCCTTGGTTGTTTTAGGACTTATAGTTTCTTTAGGGGTTTTATGATTTTTTGGTTCCTCTACGGTTTTTATAGTTTTTTATGGATGTTATGGTCAATTAGGGGGTTTTGGGTATTTTATTGTTATTTGGGTTTTTAGGGATTTTAGGCCCCTTACACGTCTTAGAATATTTTAGGTATTTTTTAGGTTATATTATCTAGTTTCAATGTTTTTAATTTTTTTAAAGGGTTTTTAGGGTTTTATGGACTTTTAGATTTTTAGTTATTTTTAGGGTTTTTTGGATTTTTAGTGTCTTTTATGGCTTTCATTTGTTTTTAGTATTTAAGGGTTTTTCTGGGTTGTATCGGTTCATAGGGACTTTAGTGGTTTAAATATTTTTAGGGATTTTAGTTTTTTTAGGTTTTTAGGTTTTTTAGGTTTATAGGTTTTTAGAGTTTTTAGGTATTTTAGATTTTGAGGGTTTTTTGGATTTTTAAGGTTTTATGGGAGTTAGGGTTTTTAGGGGTTTTAATGGATTTTCAGGATTTTAGGGTATTTTATGTTGTTTTTTTTGTTTTATTGTTTTTAGGGGTTTTAGGATTGAAATATTTTTTATTGTTTTTATGGGTTTATGGGGTTTTAATATTTGTTGTTTTTATAGTGCTTTTAGTGACTTTTTGGGGTTTTTTTTTATTTTTAGGGGTTTTATGTTTTTATGGTTTTAGGGTTTATTGGGGGTTTTATGATATATAGGATTTTAAAGTTTTAATTTTTTTAGCAGTTTAATGTTTTAATGGTATTTTCATGTTTTTAGTTGATTTAGATAATTTTTGGGTATTTGGGGACTTTTAGGGTTTTAGGTAATTTTAGGGTTTTTGGGTTTTAAGGGTATATAGTATTTTTTTGTGGTATTACTGGATTTTGGGGTTTTTTACATTTTATGGGGTTTTAGTTTATTTTTTTATTTTTATGGTTTTGTGTGGTTTATTAAGGTTTAAGGGATTTTAGGGTATTGTTATGGTTTTTAAGAATTTAATTTGTTTTAGGGGCTTTAGGTGATTTAGCATTATTAGGTTTTTGTTAAGGTATTAGAGTTTTTAGTGCATTTTTTGGGTTTTTAGTTTTCTAATAGGGTTATAGGGTATTTTAGAAGATCATCATTTTTATAATATTTTAAGGCTTTTTAGGTTTCTTTTGTATTTTTAGCTTCTTATTGGGTTTTACAAAAAAAATTGGTATTTTAGGGTATTTTATGTTTTTCTTATTTTATGCTTGTTAGGTGGGTTTATGATATTTTTGGGGTTTAACAGTCATTTAATTTTATTATGGATTTAGTTATTTTAATATTTGGGTCCATTAGGGTTTTTAGATATTTTTTTGTTCCATTTTTGTTTTTAGGGTTTATCGGGTTTTAGGGTGCTTTAGGGTTTCTAGGGTTTTTGGCGTCCATTTTGGTATCTTATAGTTTTAATTTCATTAGGGATTTTACTTTTTATTAGGTCCCATTAGGGTTTTGGGGTTTTTAGTGACTTCTAGTGTTTATTTTAGGGTATTTTATTTTCTTTTAGGGTGGTTAGTGACATTTATTGATTTAGTCTCTTTATGGGTTTTATGAATTTGAGGTTCTTTTAGTGGTTTTTAGGGATTCTTAATGTTTTTAGGGTTTCATTCAGTTTTTTCAATAATTTTTTGGTATTTATGGGGTATAGAGTAATTATAGTTTTTATCATTTTTAGGCATTTTAGGGATTTGATGTTGTTTTGGGATTATTCAGTTTTTTATAATTATTACTATTTTAGGGTATTAGGGTTTTTAGGGGTTTTAGGGTTTTTAGATTGTGGAAGGGGGTTATTGATTCGGGTTGTTTTTTGGGATTTAGGATTCTTATAGTTTTTATTGTTTTTTGGGGAGTTAGTGTTTTATGGTGTTGGGGGGGGGGGTTCTTTAATGCTTTCAGGGTTTTTATGATTTTTTTGGATTGTAATGGAATTCGGGGTTTATGGTTTTAATTTTTTTTAGTGTTTATTAAAAAAAATTATAGATTTTTAGTGAATATATGGGGTTTTGGTGTTTTTTGGGTGTTTTGGGATTTTTATTTTTTTTAGGGTTTTATAGAGTTATCAGGAATTTTAGGGGGTTTAGGTTGTTTTTCATTGATGTAATATGGGATTAGGGGTTTTAGTGTTTTTAGGGGGTTCTATTGTTTTAGAAATTATTACTGTATGGGGGTTTTATTGGTTTTTAGAATATTCATATATTTTTATGGTGTTCATGTCTTTTATGGTGTTTCATTTTTTTTGGTTTTAGTGATTTTAGTGTTTTAGTGTTGTATAGAAATTATGATTTTCAGGGGATTTTGGGTTTTATAGGGTTGTTTGTTGACTTTAGGGGATTCATGGGTTCAGGGGTCTTTTATAATTTTCTGAATTTTATGTATCATTATGGGTGGTTTCATGTTTTTTTGAATCCTTTAGGATTTTAATGGTTTTTAGGGTTTTTTGGGTATTTGTGTTTTTTAGGTTTCTGGGTTTTTTATAATTTAAGGGTTTTAAATATGTTATGGATTTTATACATTATTAGGGGATTAATGTATTTTTATGGGTTTTAGGGTTATTTTAATGTTTTGGGGTTTTTATGGAAATTAAGGGGGTTTGGGTTCCTAGGGTTTTATAGATATTAATGATATTTTGGTTGCATTAGGTTTATTAGTGTTTAGGGTTTTATAGTACTTTATGGTTTTAATGGTTTTTAGGGGGTTATGAATTCTTTGTTTTTTAAGGGTGTTTATGGTTTTTATGTCTTTAGGGGTTATTTGGTTTTTGGAATGTTTATGTGTTATCATGGGTTTAATGTGTTTTTGGTGTATTTATTCATTTGTAGTCGTTTTAGGGAATTTTTGTTATTTTCGAAGGGATTAAGGGTTCTAAGAGTTTTCTCGTGTTTTTAGGGACTTTAGGGGGTTTTCATTGATTTTGAAGAAGTTTAGTGGGTTTGTGGGTTTTAATATTGGGGTGGGGGGTGTGCGTTTTTTATGGTTTTAGGCGGGTTTGAAGATTATTTTATGGTTATTTGTGGTTTTTGGAATTTTTGCAGTTTAATGGGTTTTTTTCGTGTCAGTGGGTTTTTTTTTTGTTTTTAGGTATTTTAGGTTACTTAGGGTTTTAAGGGATTCAATGTTATTTTGGGTCTTTTAGGGTTTCAGGTGTTTTAGAATATTTATTTTGTCTTTGTGGGTATTTATGGATTTTCGGTTTTTTAGGGTCTTGGGGGTTTATGGGTTTTTATGTGTTTAAATATTTTTTATTTTTTTATTTTCTGGATTGTTTTATGTATTTTTTGTCTTTAAGGGTTGGGGACTAAAGTGTTTAAGGGGTTTTGTGGTCTTTTAGGGTCATTATATGGATATTTTTGGTATTTTATGGGGTTTTATAAATTTTATGTTCATTAGGGGATTTTGGGGATTTTTTCTGTTTTTTGAGATTTTTGGGTCTTTTGGTTTTTAATTTTTTTTATGGTTTTTATTGTTTTAGGGTTTTAGGTTTTTAATGTGTGTTTAGGTTTTTTTACTATTTCTAGTGTTTTAGGGGTTTTAGGATATTGAGGAATTTTTAGGGATTTAGTGTTTTTATAATATTTAGGTGGTTTGGGGGTTGTCCAGGGGTTTTGTGTTGTTTTAGAGGTCTTTACGGGTTTTTGGCCATTTGTTATTTTTAAATATTTTATTTAATTATTTAATGGTTTTTAGAGTTAAAAGGTTTTCATTTGGTTTTGTAGGATTTCATAAACTTTTTAAGGTTCTAATGGGGTTTTACGGTTTTTAAGGGTTCTACGAGGTCTATGAGTTATAAGCATTTGTGGATTTATTAATTTAGGGATATTTAGGGTTTTGTATTTTTAATGAGTATTCATGGGTATTTTAGATTTTTTAGTGTTTTAGGGTTTTTAAGGGTATTCAGGGGTTTTATGTATTTTTCATGTTTTTTAAGGTTTTCAGGCTTTCAGGTTTTTTATATTTCTAGGGTTTTTATTGAGATTTTAGGTATTTAGGGGATTCTTATGTTTTTATGGTGATTTTTGGTTTTATGGTTTTTAGGTTTCAATGTAATTTTTTGGGTTTTTTTATTTTTTTATTTTTTACATGTCTTAGTGGTTTTGTTGGTTTTATGTGGTTTTAGGTTGTTTTGGATTAGTAGAATGTTTCAGGAATTGTGGGTTTTTTTGGGCTATTGGGTTGGTTGGTTTTTTAATGATTTTTTAGTGTTTTTATGATTTTTAGAGATTTTATAGGGTTTTGATGTTTTGAGGGGTATCAAGGGTTTTATGTTTTTATGGATTTTTGAGTTTTATTGTAATTTAGGGCTTTTATTTTTTAGGTTATTTAATGGTTTTAAAGGTTCGGAGTTTTTAGTGGGTGCTTTGTTATTATGTAGTTTTTAGGTTTTTAGGGTGTCTAGATTTTTTTTAGTTTTTATGATAAATGTATTTATTATGGTGTTTATTTTTTTTGTTTTTACGGTTTTATTAGTTTTTACGGATTTTAGGGAATTTTAATTTTTAGTGATTGTTTTGATTTTAATTATTTTTATGATCATTAAGACAATTTTATTGTTTTTATATTTTTATGATTATTAGGATCTTCTTTGGTTTTTAGGTTTTTACGGTGTCTTGAAATTTTAGTTCATTTTGGGTTTTATGGGATATAAGGTATTTTAATGGGTTTTAATGTGTTTTAGTGTATTTTATGGTCTTTTTTAGGGGTTTTATTGAATTTTTGTATTTTAAGATTTTTTACAGTCATTTATGGATTTTAGGGGTTTTAGTTTCCATTATGGGTTTTATGTTTTTTTAGGGACATATAGGGTACTTAGTGTTGTTAGTGTCCTTCTGGTTATTTAGGGGGTTTTAGGGTCATTTACGATATTTAGTGGTTTAAATGGTCTTTTTGGTTTTTAAGGGTTTTAATGGATCTTTAGGGTTTTTAGAGGTTTAAGAGACTTTTAGGGGAATTGCGGTTTTTTTGGTCCCTTAGGGTTTTTTGGGATTTAGATACATTTATGGTTTTGGGGTATTTAATTTTTTTAGGGTTTTAGTGTTTTGGGTTTCTTTTTGGGTTTTAAGGGTTTATAGGGCCTCTTTGGGTTTTTGGTTCAAATTTTTGAAATTTTAGGATATTTAAAGAGGATTTAGGGGTTTTTTGGGTTACATGGGTTTTATGGGTTTTTAGGGGTTTGAGGTAATAGGATACTTAGGGTTTATTATGGTATTAAGGTTATTTATGGATTTTTCTAGGTTTTTAGGGTTAGTGGGATTTATAGTTATTTTAGGGGTTTTATGGGTTTTATGGGTTTTGGGATTTTTATGTGTTTTTATTTATTTATTTTATAGATTTTTATCGATTTTATGGGTTTTCAGTTATTATGAATTTCAATATATTTTATGGGTTTAAGGGTTTTTTGATTTTTTTGAGTTTTCTTGGTGTTTTTGGGTTTTAATGGTTTTCTAGGATTTTTTTAGTTCTTCATGCATTTTAAGGGGTTTTATGGGATTTTCAGTATTTTCTTGTATTTTGGGTGTTGTATATTTTTTAATGGTTAGGGTTATTCAGTGGTATTTAGGGTTTTTTATGGATTGGGTTTTTACTTGTTTCAGGAGTTTGGGTGTTTTATTATTTTAATTGTTATCATGTATTTATGGGGTTTTAATGTTCTTTAGTCTTTTTAGTTTTTTGTATTTTTTGGGGTTTTACTGTGTCTTACCGCTTTTAGGATTTATTGGGATTATTGGTCTTTTTTTGATTTTTTTATTATTTTTATTCTTCATAGTATTTTTAAGGGTTTTGGTTTTTTTTTGTTTTGGTAGTTTTTTTTGAGTTTTAGTGTTTTCTAGTGTTATTTAGTGGACTATTTGGTTTTATTGGTTTTAAGAACCTTTTTGGGGTTATAAGGGGATTTTAGTTTCTTAGGTTTTTATTGTTTATATGTACTTTTTTGGAATTTTGAAGGGTTTGATGCATTTTAATGTTTTAAGGGTATCAACGTTCATTAGGTTTATTCGGGTATTTAGGGATTTTAGCCATTTTAGGGTTTCATCATTTTTAGGTGTATTGGGTTTTATGGATTTAAGGGTAGTTATTAGTTTTTTAAGTTTTTTAGGGTTATTAGGGGTTTTAGTTTTATTCAATTGTTTTGAGTGTTTTCAGGGTTTATGGGGTTTTAATGGTTTGTTGGGTTTATAATGTTTTCGATGATTTTTGGGTTATCATGGTATTTTACTATTTTTTTGGGGTTTGATGGGTTATTTTGGGAATCTATGTTTTAGGGTTTTAATTGTTTTTAGGTTCTTTTTAGGTATTTAGGGTTTTAAAGGGTTTTATGGGTTTTAGGGTTTTTATTGCATCTCAGGGAGTTTTAGGGTCTTAATAGGTTTTTTTGGGATTTTATAGTTGTTTTTAGTCGATTAAGAGGGTTTTTATAGTTTTTATAGTTTTTATTGTTTTTAGTGTTTTTATGTATATAGGGTTTTCTATGGGTTTTTAGTGTTTTTATGGATTTTTTTAGATTTAGGTTTTTCTAGATTTTTAGGGTTTTTAGGGAATTTAGCATTATTTTAGAGGTTTCATCGTATAAGGGTTACTATATAGCGTTTAGTGTTTAGGTTATATGGGATAGGGTTTAGGGTGTATAGTATAGGGTTTTGGGTGTAGGGTATAGCGTTTAGGGTGTAGGTTTAAGGGTTTGTTATGTAGGGTATTGGGTTTAGAGTGTATGATATAGGGTTTATGGTGTAAGGTATAGGATTTATTATGTAGGGTCTAAGGATTAGGTTGTAGTTTTTAGTGTTTAGGGTGTAATGTGTAGTGGTTTGGGTTTAGGGTGTTGGTTTTAGGGTTTAGGGTGTAGGGTATATGGTATAGGGAGTATGGTTTTGGGTATAGGGTTTTGGGTGGAGGGTAAAGGGTTTAGGCTGTGGAGCTAAGGGTTAAGGGTGAAGGGAATTGAGTATAGATTGTACAGTTTAGTGTTCAGGGTGTACAGTATAGGGTTGTGCATGTTGGAATTAGGGATTAGGGTATAGGGTGAATTTTTTATGGTACTAGATTTAGTGTTTATGGTGTAGGGTATATGGTTTAGGTTGTCGGTTTATCGGTATAGAATAGTGTATTGGGTGTAGGGATTAGTTTATGGGGTTTTTGGATATGGGTTTTCATTTTTTTGGGAAGGGTATATTGTTTAGGGTGTAGTTTTTGTGGTTTAGGTTGTAGGTTTTTGGGTATAGGGTGTCGGTTTTAGGGTTTAAGAATTTTGGTTTAGGGTGTAGGGTATAGTTTTTATGATGTAGTTTTTGGGGGTTTAGGTTGTAGTGTTTGGAGTATAGGGTGTAGGTTTTGGGGTAAAATATAGAGGTTTTAGGGTTAAGTGGATTTTTATGTTTTTTAGTCTTTATTGTATTTAGGGGTTTTATGTTTTAATGTATTTTTATTGGGCACTTAGGGTTTGTAGGTGTTTGGTGGGCTTTTACTGTTTTACATTTTTAATGTTTTAAATGGGTTGTTGGGGGGGGGGGGGTTTCATGTTTTCATAGGTTTTTTTGGTTTTTTAAATATTTTTAGGGTTTTCAGCAGTTTTTATATTTTTTTAGGTTTTAATTATTTTATTGTTTTTTGGTGTCTTAGAGGATTTAGGTGTTTTTTGGTTGCTTTTTTTTCTTAGGTTTTTTAGGGGTTTCATAATTTTTTTTATATTTTTAGGTGTTTTTGGGGATTTTATGGTTTATAGGGTTTTTTGGTTTTTGTGTTTTTGTGGGATTTATGTGGATTTCCTATTTTTAGTATTTATAGGATACTATAGAGTATTTAGTATTTCTATAGGGTTCAATTATTTTTGGGTTTTTATGATTTTTTGGATTTTTTTTGTTTTATAATGTTTAGAGGTTTTAGGTTTTTTTCATGTTTTTAGTATTTTTTAATGATTTTTCATTTTTTTTGGTATTATGTTGTAGTGTATAGGTTTTATGGTGTATCATTTATTGTATAGGGTGTTAGTTACTGGGTTTAGTGCATAGGGTTTCAATTTTTGGGCGTTGGGTATATGGTTTAGGGTGGAGGTTTTTGGGTATTGGGTGTCAATATTAGTGTTTCGGGTATTGGGTTCAAGATGTAAGGTATTGGGTTTATGGTATAGATTTTAGAGATTAGGTGGTCAGTAGTGGGGTTTAGGCTGTAGCATTTAGGGTTTAGGTTTTAGGGTATTGGGAGTATGGTATAGCTTGAATGGTATGAAGTTTAGGGTCAGGGTGTATGGTATTGGTTATCGGGCGTTAGGTTTAGGGAATAGGGTTTAGGGTATAGCGTCTAGTGTCTTTTATGGGATTTAGTAGGTTTTAGTGGTTTTATTGTTTTTTTGGATTTTAGGATTTATACTAGGACTTTTTGTATTTTTTGAATTTTTGGTGTTTTATACAGGAATTATAGTTTTGTTAGTATAATAGAGGATTTATGGTTTTAAGTGTTTTTATGGGTTTTTTATGTTTTTAGGGGGTTTAGGGGTTTTTTAGGTTTTAGGATTTGTAGATCTTTTAGGATGTTTATGATATTTTAAGGGGTTTTAGGGTTTTATGGGTTTTTATGGTCTTTGTGATTTTATGGTATTTAGTGTTTTATTTTTTTAGGGTTTTGGGGGTTTATTATGTTTATTATCATTTTTATATTTTTTGAGAATTTTTTGGGATTTAGGGATTTTCGGTTTTTTATGATTTTAGGGGATTAAATGATTTTCATAGGGTTTTTTGGGGGTTTTAGGTTTTTTTTAAAAAATTAGGGTTTCTAGAGTCCTATAAGGGGGTTTATATTTTTATGATTATATTATGATTTCAGGGTATTTAAATATATTTTTGGGTTTTAACGCATTAAGGGATTTTAGGGATTTATGTTATATTGGGGTTTTTGGGTATCTTTTGAGAGGACCAGTTTGGGATATACCTAACACTGAGAGGGGGGGTGAATCAGTGTTAGGGAATTTTTAAAACCAATTCCAACATATTATCCCTATAACACATGACCTATTAGGATCTTGATTCTCTTATTATCTTTTCCATGTTCCATTCAATAATAGAAATAACTAAAAAATATCCACACGATATTTTTGCAAGGTTCACCACTCAATAAGAGATTCTACATCTTTTCCTTTCATGGGTATGAACAGTGCATGGATTCTCCACTATAATTTGATATTCTTTTATAATGGAGTGGCTAGGAAAACATTCCTCTACCCAGTGTGTGTCCCTACACTTTGGAGGGGGGTGGGAAAAAATCCTCTTCCCTGGATTGGTGATAGCTTGGTAGAACTTGCCGCCTCTAGCTAGTTCTTTATACATCCTATGAAGGAAGTCTTCCTCCTTTTTCAAATGGTAGGTTCTACTCTTGGTCCTTTTTAGTTTTATTCACTTTATTACTTGCAAAGAAGTAGGCAAGAAATTATTCCTTCTTTCTTTCACTTCATTTCTAGTGAAACACCAACTACACTAGACTTCTTCTTTCATCCTCTTAGTGCAACACTGACCACACTAGGCTTCTCCTTTCTTCCTCTTAGTTCAAAAAAACTACAATAAACTTCTACCCTCTTCATGGCCAGAATCACATACACCAATGTGATTATTATTTAAATGAAGATCAGTTCACTTGGTAGCATCTGAATGGAACTTCCATGAATAATTGTAAATCATAAATTTGGAACCCTCTATTCTTCTTCTTCTTTTCTTCCTTCTATTCTTAATACCATCACCTTAGTGTATCGATATACTAACTTCTTCCACTGTATAGATATGAGTTCAATTTTATGTCTAGTTCTTCTTCAATTCTCCAAGCACAATGAGGGTGATAAATATCAGTCGTGTGAGTGAGGTACAATTTCTCTTTGTGAAACTAAATAGTGCATAGTTCTTCCTTCGTTGCAAAGACGCTTCGAGAGTGTTGTTCACCTATCAAAGGCATGCATGACCCCAATGTATTGGGCACCCCTTTTGGACGACTTGCGTGGATCATTAACCTCTTTCATACAACATTACACTTTTTTTCACAGAAGACCTCAAGCGTGACACATCAAACATGGGCACAACACCCATATTGCGTGCAACTATCCTTTATTGTGTGTAACTATTACTTCTTTCATGCAACTACCTTGGTGTATATTTATTATGCGCTTCATATCTCATACTTTTTCTATGTGTTGAGCATAAAAAATTTGATGGGTAACCTCTTATTTATAGACATCATCGACCCCTGCACGCAAAAACCCAAATCTGTCATGCAAGATCCATACGTATAGTGAAAAACTCCATTAGAAGTTTTATTGGGAACATATGTCTCTTTCTCACCAACCTCATCTTTCACACACATCATGAATATTACATGAAATTAATTCCTTTTCCATTTTTCAAGGTTTTGTCTACGTCGCGAAAAACTCAATTTGACATCGCATTGGGCACGTAAGTCACTTTTGCGCCAACCTCATTTTTTACGTACTTCTGAATCATTCACGCACTTTCTTCCATTTCCATTTTATGAAGTTTTGTCCACATCGGGAAAAACTCCATTTGATGTTGCATTGGGAGCGTATGTTTCATTCAAGAAAGAGTCATGTTTTGTGCATTTCATTAATCTTTCATGCACGTAATTCCTTTTCCATTTTTTTGAAGTTTAGACCTAGATTCGTGCCTTGCGTAAAACATTTCTAACTCCCTCCAATATTGCGTGCAAAATCACCAATGTGTCATGCATGATCCTAAAGTGTTTCACAATACCCCATTTGACATCGCATTGGGAGCATAAGTCCATTTCGCGCCAGCCTCATCTTTTTCCAACTTTTTGAATCTTTTGAGAACTTCATGCCTTTGGGATTTTTCGTTGTTTTGATCCCAAATCAAGTCCTGTACGCAAGTTCCAAAATCACCTTCAATCTTTCTCACCAAAACCAATATTTCACACAAGCCATTACATTGCATGATTTGGATGTTTGGATCATAGAACACCATTTGTGTGAAACATACCAAGCCATCTTCAATGTAGTTCGCGTCATCCTCTTCCCAAATCACATTAATCCATCTCCGAATTTTTAGCCCCAAAAATTTGGAAAACTCAGGGAAACGACGCCAGCATAAAATCTGTTTTGAAGAGAACATAAATGGTGCTTCTTTATCATCTAGAATATTCAACAAACATAAACTGTCACCACCAACCACATCTATTGTGATATATAGTCTTTGATGTATCACCTATTGTATCATCAGATTTTCATAGGGATGTACTAAAACTTTCTTATCTTCCAGTAGAATCATTATTTCCAATAAAAACTGAAAATGATCGACATAATCTTATCTCCCCTATTACATAATAATCCTTGCATAACTTTTTCTCCTAACTCATGATAATTTTGAAATACAAATCAGAAAATCATTTTATGATTTTGATACAATGTGAAATGCATGGAATACTTAGAATTCCATGTCCTTCAACATTCTCTCTTCTTCTTCAACCATTATTCTATACTTCATAAAAATCATATGTTTCTATTCTTCAAGTAAGCTCTTGAATGGTTCTCATGCAATCATGAATAAATGAATGGTCTTCTTAAAATCATAATTCTTCATCAATCATATTCAGATGGATGATACCTCGCCATTTTTCATTATTGTAAACAATGGTTCACCGTTGAAGAATGTTCTTTGAACATTGGATCAGTTCGACAATTATCTTATTTATCTTCAGGGATAATTTCCCACACATTACATTCAATTATATGATTTCATTACAATTATCTTGGTATCCTCACTTAAGCCGATCTCTATTAACATTGGAGTCCTTCTTCATCTCCTTCTTCATTTTGACCAGCATTGACAACTGTTGACAACAAATACAATATTCATACACAAAGTGGTCCCAATATTTTTCAATTTTTTTGGGATGTGGGGATTTTAGGTTTCATAGTTGGTTTATTGTTTTTTGTGTTTTTATCTATTTATTGGGGTTTTATGGGTTCATATTTCTATGGATTTAAGGGATTTTATAGGGTATTCATAATTTTAGAATATTTTATTTTTTTACGTTTTTTAAATAACTTTAAAGGATTTTGGGTTTTTTATTTTATGGTTGTTTTGTTTTTTTTAATAATTTTGGATCTTTAAGGGTTTTCATGGGTTTAGGGGTTTTAGGGTTTTTATAATTGTTTTATCATTTTAAGGGGTTTTAGGATTTTTAGTGATATTTAAAGTTTTTTGGGGTCTTATGGTTTTTAATGATTTTAGTGTTTTTTAGTGATTTAAGAAGATTTATGGTTTTTTGGTTTTTTGGGGTTTTTAATGGGGTCTATGTGTTTTTAGAGATTTCAGTTGTTTTAGTGTGTTTAAGGGTTTTATAGGTATTTTAATATTTATAGTGGTTTAGGGTATTTTTGGATTTTAAGGTCTTTTTAGTGTTCTTGGGTTTTTAATGGTTTTTAATGGTTTTTTGTTTTTATAGGATTTTTTAATTGTTTTTTTGTTTTTATAGAAGTTTATAGACATTTATATTTTTTGGGATTTCGGGTTTGTCATGCTTTTCATATGGTTTTTCGCGATTTTAAGGGTTTTTAATATATTTATGGCAATTATGTTTTTTATTATTTTTAGATTTTGGAGGGTCATTTAGTGTTTTGTGGGGGGTTTTAAGCCATTCATGGATATTATGGGCTTTAGCTTCTTTTATAGTGTTTATGGTTTTTAGGTTTTCTATGTTTTTATGAGTTTTAAGGTGTTCTGGGGTTTTAGGAGGGTCTTAGATATTTTTATGGTATTTAGGAATTTTTAAGGGGATTTAGTGTTTTATTTTTTAGGGTTTTAATTCCCTTTTGGGTTTTTCCGGTATTTAGGTGTTTTAAGAATTTTTTACTGTTTTTTAGATTTTATAGAATTTTATGTGTATTTTTATGGTATTTTACTATTTTTTAGGTCTAAACTTTTTATGGTATTTTAGGGATTTTGTGATTTTAGTTTTTTTATGAATTATTTAGTTTTTTTGGATTTCAAGGGGTTTTAGGATTATTTTAGGATTATTTTAAGGATTTTTATGTTTTTAGTGGTTTATGGTTTGTATTGTTTTTATGTTTTTTCATTTTTTAGTATTTTTGTGGTTTATGTATTTTCAAGTACTTTAGGGTTTCTAAGGATTTTAGGGTTTCTAGGGTTTTTAGGAGGTTTTATAGGGTTTTAAGGATTTCATGTTTTTATGGGTTTTTATGTTTTTTATGGTTAATAATGTTTATTTTTGGTTTATTCAAGGATTTTTTTTATATTTATGGTTTTAATTTTTTTTATTGTATTTATTCTTTTCATACTTTTTTTGGTTTTTCTTACAGTTTGGTCGGGTTTTTAGGATATTTAAACAGTTTTATCTTTTTTAGGGGTGTAAACCTATTTTCGTGTTTCTAGGTCATTATGTTTTTAATGGTCTTTAATGTTTATATAGGTATTTATTAGTGATTTTAGTTTTTTATTGGGTTTTCATATTTTTTGGAGTTTCATGGTAGTTTTTGATCTATTAGTTATTTGAGGGTTTTTATAGTTTTTGGGTGTTTTTATGATTTTTATTGTATTTAGTGTTTTTTATGGTTGTTCAAGGTATTGAGTAACTTATAATTTATTTGGGGGATTTTAGGATTTTTTTAGAGTTTTAGGGCATTCAAATATTTTATTGGGTATTTTAGAATTTTATTAGAGTTTTAGTGTATTTTAGGTTTTTTGTGGTTTTAGGGGTTTTAGTGTTTTTTTAATCTTTTGAGATTTTATGGTTTTTAGTGTTTTATGTATTTTTACAACTTTTCTATTGTTATTATAGTTTTATAGTGATAAAGGATTAATATATTTCTTAGGGGTTTTAGGGTTTTTATTGTATTTTGCGATTTTAGGTTTTTTGGTTTTTTGGGGTTTATAGTGTTTTAATGGGTTTTTTATTTTTAGTATTTTTAGGGATTTATGAATTTATCCATTTTCATGGATTATTTTTTTCATTGTTGGGTTTTTTTGATTTTATGTTTTTATACCATTTAATGGGTCTTTGTTTTTTTGGGTTTTAGGGGTTTTAGGATTTTTTTCTAAGTTTTAGGATTGGTGGGGTTAGAGTTTTTAGGGTTTTTTGTTTTTTAGAGTTTCAATTTTTTGTGATTTTTTATGTTTTTAGGGGTTACTTGGTTTCATTCATTAAAATGGATATTATGGTTTTTTAGGGTTTTGGGGATTTAATGTTTTTTATTGTCTTTAGGGGTTTTAGTGTTGTAAGTTTTCTGTAATTTGATGGTTTTTTGGGATTTTCATTGTTTTTTGGGTCTCTAAATTTATTTATGGTAATAGGGTATTTTACGAGGTTTTATAAGTTACAAAATGTTTTTAGGATTCTTCTATTTTTTATGTTTTTAATGTTGTTTAGTGATTTAAGGTCATTTTAGAATTTATGGGGTTTAGGGTTTTCATTGTTTTGGGTTCTGTTTTAGATTTTTTGGGTGTTTTGGTTTTTTTTTCGATTTTTGGGGGTCCTTTTCAGGTTTTTAGGAATTTTTTGTGATTTAGTGGTTTTACAGTTTTTTATGGGTTATATTTTTTTCATAGATTTGTGGTATTTTATTATATTTTTTATGGGACTTAGGGGTTTTGTGTATATTGGGTTTTTTTGGGGTTTTGGTGTTTTTTAGGGATTTTGAGGTTCAATGGTTTGGTGTATTAGTTTTTAGAGGGGTTTTATGTGTTTTCAGGGATTTGTATTATTTTTTATTTATTATAATTTTTTTAGGGTCATTTAGGTTTTTTTTGGTTTTTAGTGTTTTTATGGCATTACGGGATTGGGGGATTTTAATGGCATTGTAGGGTCATTTATGGGTTTTAGTGATTTTTAATGGTTATTTAAGCATTATTTGGGTATGGGGTTACAAATTATTATGGTTTTTAAGTTTTATAGCTTATTTTAGTGTTTTAATTGTTTTTATGTGTTTGGGGGTTTTATTGACTTTTTGGGTATTACCTGTTTTTAGGATTTGTTGGAGTTTTGTAGGATTTTTTTGTCCTTAAGTGTTTTCTTGGTTTTTTAAAATATTTTAGGGGTTTTAGGTGGTTCATGATCATTTAAGGGTATTTAGTGTTTTTAAATTCTATTAGTATTTTTTTGGTTTTTATGGTATTTTAGTGCCCCATTCGGTTTTTAGTGATTTTATAGTCTTTAGGGTTTTAAGCTATATTATGGTCAATTAATAATTTTTAGGATATTATAATTGTTTGTTTTTTTATAGTTTTTAAGTTATTTTATGGATTTTATCAATTTTTTTTGTTTCCATGTTATTTTATGGTTTTTAAACTCACTGTGGGGTTTTTGGGTATTTGGATTTATTGGGAATCTTAGGGTTTTAGGGGTTTTAGGAGTCTCAGGGATTTTTAGAGGTTTTTGGGTTTTTATGCATTTTATGTGTTATTATGTTCTTATTTTTATGTGTTTTTAGTTATTAATAAGGTTTTTTATATTTATTACATTTTATAAGGTTATTCGGTTTGAAGTGTTTGTTGTATTTTTAAAGAGTTTTTCTCAGTTTTTGTGGTTTTATTTGTGTTTTAAAGGTTTTTAGGGTTTTTTGGAGGATTATGGTTTAAGATATTTTTATAATTTTATGAATTTTTAGTGTTTTTAGTGTTTTAATGGTTTCCTTCGGGGGGTTTCAGTTTTCAAAATCAGTTTAAGGGTTTTTTAAGGGCTTTTGGGGTTTATAGAGTTTTTAGGGGTTTTATATTTTTTTAGGATTTTAGGTATGTTAGTGATTTTTGGGTTTTAGTGTTTTTAGTTGTTTTTGGGGGGTTTGTGTTTAATTATTTTTAGGGATTTTTATATTTTTCATGGGTTTTTATGTTTATTTTAATGTTTTAATTTTTTAGGGATTACGTGGTAGGTTATAGGTTCAAGGGTGTAGGGTATAGGTTTTAGGGTGTGTGGTATAGGATTTAAGGTGTATGATTTATGATTTTAGGTGTCAGATATAGGGTTTATGGTGTATTTCATAATGTTTAGGGTATAATGTATCAGTTTTATGTTGTTGGATTTATGGTTTATGTTGTAGGGTATAGGGTTTACATTTTAGGGTTTAGGGTTTAGGGTATATGGTTTCGGGTTTAGGGTGTAGAGTTCATTGTTTATGATGTTTGTATAGGGTTTAGGGTGTTTTGTTTTGGGTATAGTATGTAGGATATAGGGTTTTGGGTGTAGCATATATGGTTTAAGGTATAAGGTATGTGGTTTAGTGTATATGGTTTAGGGTTTACGGTGGAGTTTATAATGATTATGGGGTCTGGTTTAGGGTTTATGGGGAAATATATATGGTTTAGGGTGTATGGATTGGAGTTTTGTTTGTTGGTTATAGGTTTTACATTTTAGGGTCTAGGGTCCTGTGTTTATGGTATATGATTTAGGGTGTAGGGTATATGATTTATGGTTAAGGGTATATGGTTTATGGATTATGGTGTAGGTTTTTGGGAGTACGGAATTGGGTTTAGGGTTTATGGTGTATGGTTTATGGTTTTGGGTGTCAGGTAATGGTTTTAGGGATTAGGGTTTAGTGTTTTATGGTCTAGGGTTTAGGGTGTAGGGATTTGGGATTATGGTGTAGTGTATAGGTTTTATGGTCAATGGTTTAGTGTTCATGGTGTATGTTTTCAGTTTTAGGATTTATGGTATTGGATATAGTGATTAGGGTGTTGGTTATTTGGTTTAGGTTTTAGGGTATATGGAGTAGGGTGTAGGTTTTAGGGTTTTGGTTGTAGGATATACTGTTTATTGTGTTCCCTTTAGGGTTTAGCGTGTAGGGTTTTCAGTGTAGTGTATCTGGTTTAGTGTAATTACCTAGTTATTCCCATTGGCTTGAGAAATAATGAATCTTTAAAAGGACATAAGATACATCCCCAAGATGCCAAAGGCTGAAAATAAATGCCAAATGGTTAGAAATACAATTAGGGGTGATTTACCCTTTATGAAATATAATCATTAACTAACAACCCTAACCAACCAATTCTCATATGATGCTTTAACTAAGAAAGAAAAATCAACAACCCCTTTTTTAACCAATCCAAACAAAGTGTATCATAGAATAAGAAAAATAAACAATCAAAGTAAATAGTTGAAGATAACTACTGAAACACCAATAAAACAAAAAAAACTTGACTCTTCATAATCTCTATGCTGTGACGTCACCAAAAAGAAAAAGTATCACAAGGTGGTGCTAAATACGTTTGATACATTATCATTACCCATGTCACGGAATATAGAATTTTCAAAAGCAACAAAGATCCAAATAAGTGGTGAGTATAATAGTTAGTAGGTTTTCCCCAATGACTTCCCTACCCACACCACTAGTATATAATGGTTTGAAACATTTATATAAAACAATTTACATATAAATATTTCCCAAAATAGATTATAACTAAATATAAAAAATATTCATAACCATTAAAACCCAAAACTCCAAAAGTGTTATTTAAATATTTTTGTGGAATGTCGTAGTTCTAGAAATACAACCAAACACGGTTTCGAAAACCATTTCTCGATAACATTTTTCTAGAACCATTCCCTTACACTTATTCACACATCCAAATATGCATGCTTAATTATGACAGTTTCCTACACATTAGTGGCCTCTCATTGATATATCAATACATCACATGATAATTATACCCCATGTACCATTGCACCCTTGTAAAAGAGAAAATCATTATATTCTAACCAAACCTTATAAATTCAATCTACAAAAACACCATTATTATTACTAAGCCATTTCAAATAACCATTTCAAATAATTTCAAAAAAATGTGATTTTAATAAGACACATTTAAACAAGAAAATTCCAAAAACCAATTCCATTTAAGTAAAACCATAACTTTTATTGAAAATACATTAATCAAATAAAAATACCATAATTCTAAAAAAAATCCCATTTTAAAATCCCATTTTTAAAATCATGATTCAAAGCACCTTTCAAGAACACTAATTTTACATATTTCCACCATTTTTCAAATCATGAATAAATAGGGTTCCCAACCATTCAAAAATAGCCAATTAAAAATAAATTAAACACAAGAATATCAATTTTAAATCATTCTAATTCGTTATACTGATATTTTTCAATAGTGAATCCACCCACCTCAACTATTTTGATGAAAACCAAAAACGGACAAAGAGTGCTATGGAAAACTAGGTTGATTCTCCATGAAACAACCATAGATCACTTCTCCTACTATAATAAAGAAAAAATATCATCCTATTTTTTATCCACATTCTTAGATCTCCACATAATGGGTGTATATATAGGAATATGAGAATATTAAATTAGTATATATAATAAAACAATCATGAATGATGAATAATGACTACATAACCTCAAGAATCCACCTATGAATCACCATGGGAATCAATCATATTGCCTCTAGTTTGATGGGAGAACATTATTTGGCCATAGGATAAGAAAAATCTTGAGATGGTGTTAGTTTAGGGAAACAATAGTGTATTAATGGCATGTCTGACATAGATCCACTTCTTATGGAGGTGTTTTTCAACCCACTCACAGTTAGTCTACATGGTTAGAAAAACCTTGCACTAATCATGAGTTAGACACATCCTTACAGATCACCACAAACGACCTCCTTGCATGGTCTCCCTAACGTTGAAAATATCATTCCATATCTACTATCCAAATTTTGTAATATCACATTGTTTCTACTAGGCTTTCCACACAGTTTAGACAAACCATGTGCATCCCATGCACCTATCTTTTACCCCAAATTCTTATTGAAAGTTCATAAAACATTCCTATCATTCACCCTTACACATTATAAACATAAAAATCACAATGTATGGGTTATATACAAGAAACTAGGGGAACTAAATTCTATACAACATTGGTCTTTCTGTCCATGGAATGTAGAAAACCATCACTGCCCAGAAAGAATTCTGTTCATTTTTTTCATTTCTTTATCACGTTTGCAAGTCTCTTCCTAAATCGCATCGTGTTTCCATAAAACCCACACTAGACCAATGATTTTTCCAAGGAATACATTCTCTTACTTATCCCTAATCATAACTGGGATATGTTCCAATGAAACATCTGGCTCTAGGTGAACATGATCACATCTAATCCTATGGTTAGGATTTACCGGATACTTTTTCAACTGAGATACGTGAAGCACATTACACCCCAAACTAAACTGTGGAAGCAATGCCAACTAATATTCCACCTCTCCAACTCTTTCCTATATCTCAAAAGGGACAATATATAATTGGTATATCATTTCTTGCGTCCCAAAACAATGATTTACCATCCATCGAGGGATCCTCAAGAACATAAGATCACATACCGTGAAGGAAAATGTTCTTCATCGATGATCCACATAAGATTTATGATGACTATGAGTCGTCTACCTCCTATTTCTGATCAATAAATCTTCCCCATCTTTTCATGGACATGTCTTGACACAAATTGTATAGTCTCACCTATTTCCACCAAACAATGTGGAGAACGAAAAGGACTCCAATATAATTCTTCAAAATGAGGCATCTGTATTGAAGCCTGATATATGTTATTATACAATAAATCCACTAAGGGTAAATTCTATGCCCATGAGCCACCAAAATCCATTACAAAATCCTACAGAATGTCTTACAATGTTTTTATCATCCTTTCAGATATCCCATCTATCTGAGGATGATACACCGTACTCATAGTCTACTTAGTCACAAGGGATTTCTGTATGGATTTCTAGAAATGAAATGTGGACCTCTGATCTCTATCTATGAATATAAAAACTAAAACATAATGTCTCTTTACAACCTATTGGATATAGAATTTAGATAGATCCTCCACTATATTAGTTTCATGAATATGAATGAAAGAGGCTAACTTGGTGAGATGATCCACTCTCACCCATGTGGAATCGTGTTTCCAGACAGTTCTTGGATGTCATATAACAAAATCCATCACTATATACTCCCATTTCCACTCTAGGATAGGTAAATACTACCACATACTTGATGGTCATTTATGTTCTTATTTAACTTGTTGACAATTTAAGCACCTTGAAAAAAAATCATCCACTTTATATTTCATACCAATACACCAAAACTGCTCTTTCAATGCATTATACATCTTATGTATACCCAGATTTATAGTCCATCTCGAATTGAGGATTCTTGAAGAAGTTCTTCCTGAAAACCCATGGGTACAACCATCAGATCTCTGAACCACAACACTAAACTCCCATCAAGTTTGTATCCCTCAATGGTCTCCCCACCATTGTGTTTTAAACTCATAAAAACCCATTCTACATCAGAGTTCTGTGCTTTTTTAGCCATCATTCCCAAATCAGGATCAACGACAAATAACATGAAATCGGCAACATCACCTTAGTCTTCACATTTTACAAGCATGTCTTCTAGGAACGACATCAACTACAACTAATTTGAAGAGTATTTTTTTAACTAAGCATATTAATTTCTGTTTAATGTATCTACCACCATATTTCCTTTACTCGGTGTATACATTAAGTCACGGTCAAAAATATAGATATAATCCTTCTATATCTATTGCCCCATATTCAAATCTAGTTGTTGGAAAATATGTTTCTATATTTTGGGGTCTGTGAACATAGTACGTTTCATACCAAAGATATAATGACACCATGTCTCCAAAGAATGGACGACCATAGCTAACACCAAATCAAGTGATGGGTAATTCTTCAGATGCACTCTCAACTACCTTGAACTATAAGTAATTAAATGGTCTCCTTACAAAGAAACACATAGCATCCCATATCTTGAAACATCACTTTACACCACATACCCCTATCTTGATTTGGAAAAAATCTAGATAGGGGTTGAAGTAACACGAACTTTAAACTCTTGAAAAGAAGTATCACATTCCTCAATACATTAGAGTTGATCATTCTTCATTTGAAAAGCAATCATTAGTGTGGCTATTCAAGATTCTCGCTCCCACCTTGGATCTTGGGTTAGGGAGGAAGGTTCACTGATCAAGCTGTTTGATGATGATTCCTACTCCCACCTTGGAAATTGATATCCCTCTTACACTTGATCCCAGAATTAGATTTCCCACTATTTCAGGTAGGTATCATCATACTTTCGTCACCCACAGATCATGTGATATCACATTCATCCATTTTCACTATATTAACATTATCTGTATAATTTTCAATATAGAGAACCCCAATCTTCAAGAGAATCTTCTGTCTTAGCCCTGATTAAAAAATGCATGCCTTAAAGGCCGCACTCGTTGAATCTTCTATTGAAAAGCACATTAAATTCATGAATTTAGGCACATATTCTTTGAAATATTGATTTTTCTGCTTTAGGATGAATAACTACATCATTTTCTAGATCCTCAATAAGTGGGGATAGAATTTTTTGATTAAAAATTCAGCAAAATCCTCATATGTAAGCCCTTGATCCAGTTTATCTTGCACTAATAGATCCCAAAATTGATGTGAAATATCTTCAAGAATACATGTCTCCAGCTATACATTCATCTATGATTTTATGATGATGAAATCAATGAAATGTTACATCATGTTCAGCCACACCTCCACCTTTTCGTGTTCAGAATCATCCTGGAAGATGTGTGGATTATACTTCATGAACTCGATGGAATGATCCACATTCCATAGTGTGTATATATGGTTACATGTATCCATATCTTTAAATTCTTTAACAATACTATGAACTAGCTCTTTGTTCACATATGGATTATGTGAAACCTCATTCCACACATCTTCTTCTAGTTGGTTTCTATAATCCCTACCGGGATCCATTTTCTAAACAAAAAAATGCTTTATGTATCACTCTCTATAAAATTATAGTCCATCATTTCAAATTATATCACTTTATCTATAATAAAATTTCATTCAAAAATATTCCATTTTTGAAAATTTGCAACATTCATATTGAAAATAAAATAATTTTTAAAGTACATCAACCATACTCATTTCAATGTTTTTAATTCGAATTAAATATAATATTTTTCAAAAATCATAACCTTTTTCTCAAAAAAATCCTTATAAAAAATGAAATTTTCAATCCTAGTGGGAATTCATTCTTTAATGCATTTCATGCTCGTCATATTGGCTAAACCCACAACAACGACACTCCAAAATCATATAAGTGTCTCCAAAACACCTATGTAACCAACTACCTTGTAACATAATGTTCATCATAAAAAGGATACCTACTTATTTTTATGATCAACATTTCATTTCCCATCAATCCTACTCTTTTAGAAGATCACACCCCAAGGAATATATAAGAATGATTTTCAACTCCAAGACCATGAAAATGGATGACTACTTCTTCCTCAAGGTCTGCACAAGCTGATACCATTTTTAATGATTCAATTTTCCCCATTAGCGTAATAATTCAATGAATCAATGCATGGACTTAAGTGAAATCCTCAAGAAGCCAAATGATGAAAATAAATGCCAAAGGTTTTAAAATACAAGTGGGGGATGATATACCATTTATGAAATCAAAAACATAACCAACAACCATAACCAACCATACACCATATGATGTATGAACTAAGTACGATAAATAAACAACTTCTTCTTTAACTAAACCAAAAAAAGATTACCAAAATGGAAGAAGAATCAACTTTCAATGTAAAAATTGGAAGATAACTACATGAAATTCTAGACAACAACAAAACACTATTCTATACATGAAATATGATCTAACATCGCCAAACAGCCCATGTATCTTGAGGTGGTGCAACATACATGTGATACATTACCTTTTCCCATGTCCAAAAAAATAGAATATGAAAAAACAAATAAGTTCCAAAGACGGGGTGAGTTTAAAACTCAGAAATCATTCCCAATTGAAGTCCCTAGTCACAAAACTATTATTGAATGGTTAGAAACATTTATATAAAATAGATTAAATAAAACTATTTCCCGAAATTGTTGGTAACTAAATATAAACAAGGTTCAAAACCATTAAAAAATGTTCACAAGTATTATTTTGACAATATTCTAGAATGTCGTACTTCCAAAAAAACAACCAAATAAGGACTTTTATCCCGAATGGATCGAATGACTTATTTTTATTTACTGTTGGATAATACTCCTTTTAAGGATTGAAGGGGAACCCAAAATTGACCTCGAGGCCCAAGGCACAAGGCCCATACATGACACAATAAATGAACTCGATGGCCAAAGATCTGACACATTTGAAACAGTTCCTCCACAGCATTTTCATCTTAAGTAACCTAGATCCCCACCTCAAATGGATAATCAGCTATCATTTCTCAATAAAATTTTTGCATAAACACCCCATCCCACTTATTCATACATAAAACTATGCATGCTTCGTTATGAGGGTTCTATACTCATGAGTGTTCACTCCTCGATCAATCATTTTGTCACATGAAAACTATACCCCATGTTCCATTAAAAATTTGGAACTAAGAACAGGGTCATATTCCCAACATTTAGTCTAAATTGTGATCTATGCGCACACCACTATTATTCCAAAACCATTTCAAATAACCATTTCAATCCATTTCAATAAAACCATTCTTTTATTGAAACCCATTTAATGATGCCAATTCCAAACAAACATTACATTTCAATAAAACCATAACATTTATTGACAAAATATTAATCAAATCCATATTCCATAATACCTGAAAGAAATACCATTTTAAAATCCACATTTTAAAATGATGAATCAAAGAACCTTTCATGAAGACTAATTTTCAAGATTTTCACAATTTGAAAAACAGTCCATAAAGATGGTTTAAATCCTTTCTTAAAAAGACAATTCACAATCAATTTAACACCAGAATATCAATTTGAAATAAGTGCAATATTTTCTACAAAATTGTGTCAAGTGGGAAGCCACCTATGTCAACGGCATTGATGAAAACTGAAAAAAGGCAATGAATGCTCAGGAAAACTGGGTTGATTCTCCATGAAACCAGATTATATCTTTTCTCCTACCAACAAGAACACCAAATATTTTCATATTTTGAATCCAAAATCATAGATCTACTCATAATGGACATAGATCATAGAAATCGAGAATATAGGATAAGTATATATATTAAACTGAATAGGAATGATGAAGAATGATCACATGCCTCAAGAATCCGGCTTCAAATCTCTCAAGGAACCCTTTAGATTTCCTATGGATTGATGGGAGATCCTTCTTTTGCATTAGAAGATGAAAAATATAGAGTTAGAGATGTTTTTAGGCAATAACAAGTGGATTAATTTAAGACTATCCTATGTCCACTTTTAAAGGAGGTGATTTTTAACCCATTCATGTTTAGTGTCCACACTTTAGAAAATCCTGTTATAACCGTGTGTTAGATACTACTTTACAGATCACCTTTAAAAATATCCTGGCATGGTCTCATGAACTGTTCCCACACCATGTAGAATATACTATCTAGAATCTTCAACATCACATGGTTTCTACAAGCCTTTCCACACGGTTTGGACAAATCATGCGCAGCCTATGGGCCTCTCCTTTGGCCCCAAAAACATATTGAATGTTCTCTAAACACTCCCATCCTTCAACCTAACACATTATAAACATAAAAATCCCAAATTAAGGGTTAAAACCTGAATATGGGGGCACGACATTTAGGTGTAGGGTATTGGGTTTAGAGTGTAGGGTTTTGGGATTAGGGTGTACGGTACAAGGTTTAGGGTGTAGGGTTTAGTATTTAGGGAGAATGAAATTGGGTTTACGATGTAGGGTGTGGGGTTTTGGGTATAGGATTTAGTATATACTTTGTAGGGATTAAGGTGTATTGTATTGGCTTTTTGGGGAAGGTTTTAGTGATTAGGTTGTATAGTATAGGGTTTTGGGTGTATGGTTTTGGATTTAAGGTGTAAGGTATAGGGGTTTGGGTGTTTATTTTAGTCACTAATGCAAAATAGGCCTTTAACAAAATTGGGATTTATCCAAAGTTTATTTTTATCACTGATAGTGGTCTCAAATAAAATGGGAAAATTAAACAAGTAAAAATAAAAATGAATGCATTTTTAAAAAATATGAGCAGAATTATTAATTAAATAATTTTTTATAAAAATTAATAAAATTAATATTTATATTTATATAATTTATAAATATAGATAAGTAGTATATATTAAGTATATAGATATTTAAAATGAATTAAATAAAATTTATAAACAAATAAACATTAAAAAGAGTAAATTAAGAAAAATATTAAACATTTTATTAATTTCATAAATGTAATATATATATATATATATATTATAAATATTAATAAATATTATATATTTATATAAAATTAATAAATTGTTATAATTACAAAAACTAAAAATGATTTAATTATTATAAATAAACAAAATATTAAAATTTATTAAATTACAAATTTATTAAAAAAGTTGTTAATAAAACCATTATTAATAAAAATGAATAATTTTAATAGATATATATACATATATATTAATTATAAATAATAAAAATTATATAAATTATATATAAATATATAAAATTAATCAAATTTAATTATTAAAAAAATAATAGTGTCATATTCCTTTATAATGGGGTTTATAGATAATTATTCATAAATACCTTAAATATTAATATATATATATATATATATATATATGTATAATATTTCTTAGAATATCATTTAATATAATAAAAACAATTTATGCTTAAAAATTATACAATTCATATATTTAGTGACGAAGGGTTTATAATTCAAAATTTATCATAATTGAAAACACTGGTTAATTTCATCGAGTAATTGACATAATTGAAGGTTCGTTCACTATTCAATTAAAAATATATCAATTTTTTGTTACAATTATTTCACATACATATAATTACTTCATTTTAATATACAATACACATATACAAATATTTACGTAATTAATGAAATAATTTATATATATATATAACCAAACACCTAATATTTAAGTAATTTATTTAATTTTTTTTCATTTTAAAATTTCATTAAAACCTGATAAATTTAGCATATTATATTTTTAATAAGTTTTTATTTAGTATTAATATTATTACATTTTTTTATTGATCTATTTTTAATAGTTTTTATTTTTTTGGAATATAATCATGTTGTATTATTTATTTTTATATATTTAGATACTACGTTTTAATATTTTCAAAACACATTCCTCTTTATTTCAATATTTGTGCATATTTTTTGAATAATTTATATTTAATTTATAAAACATATCTATTTTTCAATATTTGTAATGTGTACTCATTTTTAATTATTCAATTTCACTCATTTTTAATGTGTATAAATTTAATATTTTATATTCATTAATAATGTGAATCGATATATGGGAAAAAATGAATATATATATATATATATATATATATTTCTAAATGTATATTTATGGTATTTTTAATTATATATATATCTAAATAGAAATAAGAAAATATTATATTTGTAAAAAGTATTTATATAATTATAACTAATTTATTATACTAATGTATATGATTAAAAATTTATAACAATTTTTTTTAAATTATTCATATATTTACTATATTTATATTTATATTTATATTTATATTTATAAACATTCATTAAATATATTTATATAAATTTATAATTATATATAATTATATATATATATAATATTATATAGATATATTTATAATGATAAATAAATAACTGTATACATATATTTATATATAAATATATATTTTCTATATTTATAAAAGTCTATATTTATAATTATAATTTAAAATATAATTTTACTAAAAAGTATTTATATAATTTAAATAAATAGTTATATATTTAAGTAATTATAAATGGTTAATAAATAAATTTATAATTATATAAATATATTTAAAAAAATTATTTGTAATTATATATTTAAATCATTTATCAGTGATATTGATTTAGCGTAGAAAAAGAAGGATTTTATCACCTCTTCAATAAGAGTGATAAAAATTTGGTTTAATCATCACTTATTAATTTAGCGCTAATTTATAGTATATTTACCAGCATGTTTAAGGAATCGCTGATAAAATTGGCTTTATGTATTTAAAGAACCCTAATTGCAACTGTTTCAGTAGAGATATCTAAAGAATCATTTGGAAGCCACCTATTTTCGATGCTCCTCCTCGAATCCATGTTCGGTTGAATGCTTTAATCAAGTCTCAAATGCATCCAAGGCTTGAATTGAAAAGGTATTGATAGAATAAAATTCTCTATAAAATCCAAAATTTCCTATGTGATATATCTACTTTCTATCTGATTAATCAAATATTGAATCCATGGTATGTTATTTTATACTTTTCATCACTCATTGATTTATTATTCGAGTTCCTCATTAGGTAATTCTGACTTAAGTGGTGGTCTTTTTAATGAGTGGGCCAAGGATTCATGGGTGCATCAAAGTTTTGTTGATTTCAATTAATTTTTGTGGACATTTTTTCTTTTTGTGGATGTTTGGATCTTCTTGATTGTGTGATTATGACTATCTAATATTCTAATATATATATTTTTATATGTGTTTTTTGACCTAAACAACATCATTTAAGGATATAGAGAGTTGGGAATCAACTCATAAAATATTTATAAACTGGGTGAAACACCCATTATTATAATGATTTATATTCAGTTTCTTCCATCATCCAATGATAAGAATGGTATAGGAAAACCCCTCCCCTAGAGAGAGTCCTACTATTCAATGTTTAGATAATATTATGATTGTTTATACATTTGTATTCAATTATTAAATATTTTGAATTGGTAAATGTCCTCATGATTTCTTCCTAGGATATTTTCCATTTTTCAATATGTACAAAATAATTTACGTTGTTACTGATGGTAAATCATCTTATAATATAATTGAGATCCTCTCTTGGTTCATTACAATGATTTTGGTTGTAGTTATGATGTTGTGGAACACCATGGTGGTTTTTCATAAGTGCTTAATAGGTAAATTAATTATAATTGTTTATAATTATGTAATTTATTAGTTTATTATTGATATAGATTAATGTGATTTAGTATATATGTATCATGATTTCATGGTATGAGAAAAGTTATCCCCATACGGTTAACCTCATAAAAGTGGTGGGTGTAGCAAAAATTATCATCAAATTATTTATATTTGTTTTAGTGTGCAATGTGATATCTATAATTTTCTAACTGGGAAAGGATTCCATAGTGAGTTCTGATATTGTTTTATGATCATGATGTATAATAAGTAAAAATTATTTAGTATTAAATATTCATTCCATACTCTATGGGATGATTATAGTCTCATTTGGTGGTTTCTTCACCTTATCATCCTCTTGTTAGTTAGTTGGGAAAATTCCAAGGTATATTATAATATAAAATGAATGGTTCACCCTAGGATATTCTTATATGATTGTGTGAGAGGGGCCTTTTAGTGGAGATTGTGTAATTACTTGTTTTAAATGGGTTTTTATGGGAGATGGTGCATGAAGAAAGTGAGACCCCAAATATTCAATTTTCATTAGTTATGTTTGGGTTATGATGAGGATGCATGTTTTTTATTGATATTGATTCATAGAGATACATTCATCATATAATGTAAGAAAATTGTTGGGAAGATATAATGGTAATTTTAGTGTATACATTCTTTATTTTATTGAAAATTCATAAAATGAAACATTCTTTAAAACTATCATTATTCTTTATAGATTTTACTTATTTTAGAACATTTCTATAATAATTTTCTCTTAATAATGGATGGAAAATAACATATAGGATTTTGGTCACTTCTTACCAAGTTATATTTTATGGATGTTATGGGGAATGTAATTTTCCACCCCCAGTTAATTATGAACACATTATAATGTCGGAATCATTGAATGATTTCATAAATCATCATGATGATAAATCAATTTTGGTGTATCACAGTCGATAATATATTATTTGACATTGATTATTTTATTTAGTTTGATAAACTTTATTAATTTATGAAATTGAAAATGTCAGATGAAACTAGAAAACATGCATGAAAACCAGTGTACCCATATTGCAATGTAAGGGTGGGGTTTTTTCCATAGTGAAAAAATTAGTATGTATTTTCGATCAACATTAAAAGTGTAATGGTATAAGAAACAATATATGTTCCTTTTTTTATATGTTGAATGATGGATCAAAATCAACTTTCATCACACATCATGTTATATAGATTGAGGCTTGTTTAAATAAAGAGTGTACACATGATGAAAACAAAACAAATATGGGAAACATGTGTCAGTATGAATTAATATTAATTAATTGTGATTTATAGCAGTATTACATATAAATATGAATTTATGTTAATATTATGTTATATGGTATATACCAAAGAATTGGTATTGATCTTACTAAAAGAAAAACAAATTTTAGTTGCTTTGAAGTGGCTAGAACAATATGGTCACATAATGGGAGTGGTTTTGGAGTGTCTAATCAAGCATATTTCAAGAAGATAAAACCACATGAATATAAATATAACAGTGTGAAAGGATTTTTTTGGCACAAATAGTTGATTTTCAAGATATTATTTTCCATTCTAGTTTAATACTCCAATATATGCGAAATGATCAATGAGAGTCAGCAGTAGAACAATGATCCACACTTGAATAACTAAATTACCAAACTGGATTTGAGGGAAGTCTTTCCCATCAACTAGATACCTTACATTAGGAAATAAATTCTTCCATTACCCCTTATCCTAAATTTGAATCAAACAAATTATAATATCTTTATATTACTAAAATTAGTCTTATACTGTTGTATGTGATTTTTATATATAAGCATTAAGGAATTTCCTTGATATAAGGGGTAGGATGTATAATATTATAGGAGATAAGATCCATGTAAAAGAACTCACAAAAGATCACATGAGAGTTGGGGTGGAGTTAGCTCATGATCCTACTCTTTAGTTTCTTATTCCACTCAATAATAAAGATATTACAATAGTCATGATGTAATTTTACTTCTCTATCATGATCGTATAATATCATAATGATATATGAGGAATGTATTTAAAAAAATCATTTTAAAAACCTATAATAGTATATAAAAATGGTTAAAACTTAGTTATGATATTAGATTTGGATTAATAGATTGGGAAACCTAAGATCAGATCAAGACAATCTAGTGAATCAATTGTGAAATAAAAAGGACATTCTAGGAGAACCTTCACCCCTTTAATTCTATATAATCATTTATTATCATTATAAATTCATGAAATAAAGAAATTTAAAAATAAAATTATTTCTTACATCCCATATGAAAAAGAAATAAATTGAACTTCCCTGAAATATGTAGATTCTCTCAAAAGTATAAATAATATTCTCAATCATGAATGGTTGGTAGCCTCATTTGTGAATATATACATAAATTACATTTTCATAATCTGTTTTCCCAAATTTTGGGATAATATGTTCATTAAGTTTAATAACTATTAATATTTTTTATATCTATTTATAATGCTAATATATAAAGTGAAAAATTTGTGAAAAAAATTTGAATTCAATAATACCGATTTAATTTCTAAAAAACTTATTTTATATAAGGATGAAATTATGAAGAAAATTGATGATCTAGTCTTTGCCTTTGGGAAAAAATTAAAATCATACATACTTCTTTTTATTCCTGCAATTGATAGTTAAATCTATAGTATATAATCACATAAATTATATATTTATTTTTTTTCATTAGTTATTTTTTTATATAGCACGGGTTGCTGATCTCAATCAATGTAGATACCCCAAAATTTTATTTTTTAGATTAACTACATTGAAATAAAAAAAACTAACCACACATCATGTGTATTGTGAAATTATAATACTCACCAAAAAAGAATTTTTATATAATCATACGATAAATAATTTTAATCCATGTTTTAACATGAATTTTCATATGATAGGGTAGTCAATAAATATAGACTAAATCGTGGAATGAATTCAGAATATATATATAAAAAACATATGGATTATTACAAATGGAAATATATTAAGGATTATATATAAATATTTAACTATAAAAACATATTTTTAAAAAAATTACATATTTTGGTCAATATTTATGTGGTGCATGAATCTAGAAAATTCCAAGGATTATTGATATTATGTTTTAAAAAATGTGTAACAGATCATAAACCATGAAAAGGCCATTTTACCTAAAGAGGTAATTTCACATGGTAATTACATTTTCATTTTAAAAAATTGTAACAATTTTTTGTCTATATTGATTCTGTAATACCAAGATTGGTGAAAACCTTCATACTGAAAGGAATAAGTACATTTATTTAGAGATGAGTGGTTATCATTCATGGTGTTATAATGATTTCCAATTTTTTTATGGATTACCTTTTTTTATTTGTATGGTATATGACCCTAAAAATATATTTGGGGTGTTATGGATTAGATTCATAATTATTAAAAAAATATTTATTATTTTTTTCTCAAGTAGAAGTATAATGGATGAAATAAATTTGAGTAGAATCATTGACATGCAAATTTTATTTGTGAAATGGTAGAGGAGGAGGTGGAGGCAATGGTGGAGTATGAGATGGAGGTGGGTTGGAGCTATACATTGAGGTGGAGGAGTAAGAAGAGGTATAGGTGGAAACAAATCTCTTTCCTACAAATTACATTTTTATTTACAATAGGGTAGAATGGATACCATACCTAGGTATTTTTTTGATACAAATTGTTGAAAAGTGCACACGGTAATTGTAACCTATGATAAGAAACATTATGAATATCTTTTAGGTTTCTCAGTGAAAATATTATTTTATTACTTGTTTAAATTACATTGTAAAGTAATTTAAGTGGATGAGTATTTTTCAAAAACAAAAAAAACACCACTTATTCTTTTTATAACTAATTATCATAGTGTACAATTTCAATTATCACATTATAATTTCTATAAAATATTCTGTATGTTTTAAAGAAACCCCTCACACTAGAAAAAAATGAAAAAACACTTACAAACATATGAAGTTACTTGGTTTTGGATTCTCTAAACTAAAAATAAAGGGTCTTATTAGTAGATCTAATAGTGACATGAGTGTCCAAAATAACCAATACATTTATAAAATAGGTATCCAATCTATATCAAATGTTTGAATAAATATGTGGGTAATCAACCCCTAAACTAGAAGGTGTATAAGAGATCTATTGGGGGAAACCTGAACTGGGAGATCATGGTAATAAAGGAAGGATGGTGTTAAAGGAAACACTGAGTCAAATGAATTGATACTGATTTATAAAGAAATCTCCAAAAATTAAATAACCACCTTAAAATAATCCAAGAAGCACAAAAAATTGAAATGAAGACCAATTTGAAAAAAAAATCTACTAGCTTGATACAAAATCTCTAAAAATATAATATTTAATTCCATCAAAAAAATCATGAGTTTTTAGAAAAGAACAATAAAGTGGTTTCAATTTGATGGGAGGGGGAATTTTTTACTCTTTTGGGTCATCAATTAGATGCCAGATATAATATAATAAAGGCATGGGAAATCCATAAAAGTAACATTCATTATGTATGTTCATATTCATTTGGTAAAATGATCCATGTTAAAAATCACTCTAATAAAAAATCATAATAATTCTCAATAATAAAAAATTATGATAATAGGGATATTTTTATTTTTAATGGAAACATAGTGATGATTTTATGTTAGAGTTTATCATCGACTAAAATATTGAAAAGGATATACTTATCTATTGAACAATCTAGAATGAATTAATGGATGTGATATATTTTAGTGTCATTTGGATTCTATAAAGGGAAAAATGATGTTTAATAAAAAATGGATTAAAAAATTTATAATGGAGTTTACTATCTTCTCAAAATACATAATGGATAACACTGATGTTTTTTCGATCAATGATGGTAAATGGTTTATCAAGGAGTTTATATTCAATATGTTTTAGAAAGGGAAAGATATATATTATTATGTTCCATAAAAATCATTTGTAAATATAAATTTTACTTCAATAAAAGAACGTTAATCGGTTTACTCTATGGATTAATGTTTTCTTGGAATATATGACTTAATAAACAAGGATGCATCACTCATGTACTAGAATAATGAACTCAATAATGATGACTCACTCATGATGAAGCAATTTTATTTTTATTCTCTAATAAATTCAATATTATGGGATATAAAACATCAATATTATTAAATTACCCAATGTGTGGAATGTGTTGTAGGATAAAAATACACATTTTAATCATCCATAACTCAAATAAATACACGATGTACCCGGTATAACTCATTTTTTGTGGCTTCATTTTAGAATTATTATTTAATAAATGTATTCTTTAATATTTACATTTTTATATTTTTGTATATTATTACCAACATAAGAATTTTTATACTATACTAGTGGATTATATTTCTGGATTTTGGGTAGTTTATTAGAATCAGATAATTCCCATTAGAAATTAGAATTTGGGGATGCAGTTGAGATTATAACAACAATGGAATGTGTCAAGATTGAATAGAACTATCATGAAAAAGAGAATTACAAATACTTATTTAGTTATTTTTTCACTATTTAATCTAATAATTTTATGTTAATTTCCTTCTGAGTTGTATCTGGTTATAATTTTTCCATAGATATTTTATAAATTCAAATTGTTTTTCAACAGTGTTCAGAAATCTAGAAAAGGGTAACATGTTGTTTTGGAGGAGGCATTTGAGGAAGAATGGGGTACATTATTCCATCCAAAAGGAACATTTCATTTTATTTGGATTGGTTTAGAAGGAATAAAGAATAATACATATCTCATATTCAATCATTCTCAACTAAATCTATTGGATGATGTGTTCTATTTGACATTAAATATTTGTATTTAGTTTGAAATTTATATTTTAGTTGAAAACAAACATCAAATACTCAAAGTCTATAAAATTAATTAATATTGTATTGATTCTTTTTGAAAAATAACCATAAGTAAATTTTGATCTGTAGGAATCATCTTAATCACAATATAATACACGGTGTGCCTGGTATTACTCAAACTGTTTATTATAAATTTATAATTGAAATTTTAGTTCAAAAATTTTCACTCAGTAAAAAATGTGAAAACACTCTTAGATTTTGCTGATAATTTATAAAAAAGGTTCATAATTAATTTCTATTGTGTGGTATCTAGCCTCAAGTCAAACTAACACATGATGTGACAAGTATGGCTCAATGTACGTGTTTCCATTTTAAAAGGACATTTTAGTAATAAATTTGTGAAATGTACTCAAAATAGAGAAAAACACATTTATATCATTTTTATACTTTTTGGAAGAAAATCCATAAGTCATTTTCGACAAGAAGGAATCCATAGAACCTCTATCAGACCCATTATGTAACTGGTATTACTCCATATACTCCTTTTAATTTGAAATTCAAATTAATTTTATTAAGCAGGGCAGGTAGCATAATCAAAACTGAGAAAGTGCATTTTGATAATTTTGATATATTAGAAAATTGATACATAATTCATTATTAATGTGTTGGAATTAGGAGTGACTCAATATGATAAATGATGTACCTATCATGACTCAAAGTGTATGTTATCAGTTCAAAATTGACATTTTATATAAATAAATTCACTCACTATGACCCAAAAAATGATCTAGGATTACCTTGATAATTTAGTAAAATTATTCATAATAATCTTATGATGTGTAAGAATCAATCTCATATCATACAGACAACTGATGTGTCCGATATTAATAAAAATACATGTTTCTAGTTTAAAATTCCATTTTTGTAAAAAACATAAGTGAAATACTCAAGAACGAAGGAAAAACATTCACATTGTTTGGATACTTTACTAAACTGATCCTTGTGTTGTTTGGGATGGGTATGAATTACCCTCATCTAAATATAACTCAAGGTGTGATTGATATGACTCTAAGTTGGTCTTTTTGTATTAAATTTATAGTATTTTTTGTATAAAAGAAAACTAAAATACTAAAAAAATATAAAAAATATCAGATTATTTTGACAAATTAAGAAATAAATATATATGTCTTTTTCATTTTGTATAAATAAGTGGCCCCACAATATGATATGAAATGTTATAGATATGAATCAAAGTGTCTGTAATCAAATTAAAATTTACATTTTACGTCCAAAAGTGTCACTCAATGAATGTGATAAAACACACACAGATAATACTGTTAATTTAGGGAAGAGGTTAATAATTCATTTTTGATGGGTAATAAGTAGTCTCACAACAAAACAATTCTTGTTGTGACTGGTATGACTCAAAGTGGGTATTTATATTTAAAATGGAAATTTAGTGAAAAATAAAAGTGATTTACTAAAAAATGGGAAAACATATTTTTATTTTCTGATACATTAGTAAAACCATCCATAAGTATTTGGAGACATGTAGGAACACAACGAAGCTTACGATGACACACGTTCACATGAGCCTTAGCCCAGTTGTTGAGGTATCCTTATGTGCATCCATGAGACCCATGTTCAAAACCAGGTAGAGGCATATTTTCGGGGTACTGTAGCAGGTAATGTAGAAGTTACTGTTGAAACTTGAATTATCCACCTTGGGCCATCAGTTTGGGCTTGGAGTCCTAATGCTTTTGGGCCACCCAGACCTTCGGGCCAGTTGTGCTTTTAGGCCACAATTAAGGCCTTCACACTACATCATGGCATTCGGGCCACAATAAGTTTTCCCATAGAGACTCTACGAAAAAAGGAGCAGCCCCAGAAGAGGATTCAGAGAAGGTTCACCTACCAAGGTAGAGAAAAATTGATTGTCAGAATGAGAGGGTATGGCGATGCCCTGGGGACCAGCCCGTGCTTGCATTGGAAGCCTATACATATGGCCATTCAAAGGTGTAGAGCTACAATCATGATGAAAATGCTGAGTAGGGGCAGTTCATTGTAGATAGTCTGGTTGAATTCCCTAAGACCTTCAGGTCATATATATCCTAAGCCTATGGGCCTTGTAATCTCTGAGCCTATGGGATTTGTAAGGGTTCCCCCTTATCCTTTGAAAGGGGGGTTATCCAAAATCAATAAAAAGAAGGCCTTCATGACTTTCGAGCTATGGTAACACATGTTGTGGCCAGTATGACTCATTGTGCATCTTTTTATTAAAAATTAACATTAATTTTAGTAAAAATACAACTAACGTGCTCAAAACTGATCAAATAAATTTGGATTATCTTAATACTTTAGTACAATGATACATAATTAATTTTTGAGTTGTTGAATTTATCCACACCTCCATCAGATTCTTGATGATTCTGGTGTCACTCAAAGTGATCATTATCTAATTAATGTGGTGTTTTATTTAAAAAAAATTAGTCACTGAGAACCAATAAAACACGCTTAGATTATCATCATAATTTAAGAAAAAAATTTATACATCATTTTTGATGTGTAAGAATCACTCTCAGAATAAAATAACAAATGATATGATCATAATGATGCAATGTGGGTGTTTTCAGTTTAAAATAACATTTTATTTATAACACAAGTGGTGTACTCAAAATTGAGAAAACGCAATTAGATTGGTTTAATACACTAGAACAATGATCCATATGTCATTCGGGATGTTTAAGAATAATCCAAACCCCAATATAATGTATGATTTTACTGGTATTCCTCCAATTTTATCTTTTCAATATAAAATCTTCATTTAAGTTTAAAATGTGCATCACATCGGAAAAATCGAGCAACTGGGCCTAGATTGTATTTTTCACCATTCTATCTGCTATTACATAACTGATCTCCATTTATTATTTTTCTTATAATTAATTATTTAATTTTCAAATTTCCAATGATTTATGTCGAACAATAAATTTCATGACATGCAAGAATCCACCACATCTTAATCTGATACACAATGATCCTAGTATAACTCAAAGTATAGATTAAAAGTAACACAATCTATTTAATTTACTTATTTATGTTATTACTAACATAAGAATTGTTTTCCAATATAGGTGTGTTATTTTTCTCGAGTAGGGGTGTTTTTTATTTTATAAATGTGAACTTAGTTTCTCAATAATATTGTGTTATTTCTTGTATTTTTTCTGTAAATTTTATTTCATTTAAATTGTGTATTTGTACCTGAATTTTCTATTTTTTAGTGTTATTTCCTATTATGTAGTATGTTGTTATTGAACACTAAATAATTCCATGTTATGGTGTATCAATGTTCTATTATAGAACACTACAGTATGTCCATTTATTAAAGATAAATAAAAGTGACGATAAATGGGTCCATTTTTACTGCTTTTTTAGCATTGATAAATTACCCATTAATCAGCCCTTTTCTAGAACTGAAAAAATCCTAGAGATTGTAACCACACTCTGATTGTCACCTCATTTTTTCAAAGATATAGGCCAAATATAGTGTTGATAATTTATTTTTTTGATAATAGTTAGTGTTTAGGGTGAAGGGTATATGTTTTAGTGTTTTTAGGGATTTATGGTGTTTTAGCATTTGAAGGTTTATTTAGTGGTTTTAGGATTTTTTTTATTTTAGTTTTTTTTTATTTTTAGTGGTATTTGGGGTTTTAGGTGGTCTTAGATAATTTAGGGATTTTAGAGTTTTTAGTGTGGGTGGGGGGGTTAAGGGATTTATATATTTTTTAGGGTTCTGAGATCTTTTATATTTTTGTTGTGATTTTTAAGTGTTTTTTTGTGTTTTTGGTTATTTTAAGATATTTTAGGGGTTTTTTTGTGTTTTAATGGTTTTATATGGTTTTAGGGGTTTTAGATTTTTTTTATTTTTGGGATTTTTTTGGGTTTTTATAATTTTTTGAGTTTTCCTAATGATTTTTTCAGCTTTAAGGTTTATTAGGTTTTTAAGGGGAGTGGGGGTCAATGTTTTATGTTTTTTAAAGTTTTTTATGGTTTCAATTTTTTAAAAAAATTATGGGGGATTTTGATATTTTTCAAATATTTTAGTTTTTCAATGTGTTTTTAGTGTATTTTAGTTTTTAAGGATTTTTGGATTCTAGGGTATTAACAGTTTTTACGGTAATTACAATTTTATGTGTATTTATTCGTTATTATGGTTTTGAAGGAATTTTGGGTTATAAATTTTTTTATGGTTTATAGGGTTTTATAAAAAATTTCTTTGGTTTTTGGTTATTTTGGGTTGTTTGGGTTTTTTATGGGTTGTATGGGGTTTTAGGGATTAAATTATTTTTTCATGTTTTTTGTTGGATTTATGATTTTATGGGGTTTTTTGGTTTTTTTGAGTGTATCTGGTTTTTTCATGTTTTAATGGTTTTTGTGGTTTTTATGGTTTTAAAGTGATTTTATTTGTCTTTTAGGGTAAAATAGTATTTCTTGGCATCATTCAGTGGTTTTAGGGACTTTTGGGGAATTAAAGGGTCTTTTAGGTGATTGAGGGTTTTACTTATTTTAGGGATTTAACATTTTATATGGATTTTTAGGTTTTTTGGGATATTTAGTTTTCTGGATTGGGGGAGGGGTGTTGGGGTTTTTATGATTTTTATGGAATTTAATGGTATTTTGTTTTTGGGTGTTTTAGGGGTGTTTTATTTGTTTATAGGGTTATATATAATTTTTCGGGTCTTTATGGGTTTGATGGTGTTTTAGGGGTTTTAATGGTTTTTAGGTTTTTTTTGGTTTTATAGGTTTTTTTGTTTTTAGTTTGTTTTAGGTTTTTTTTAGTTTTTAGGGTTTTAGGTGGTTCGGGGTCTATTTGGTTTTATTCATTTTTTGGGTTATAGGGGGGTCTTAATCAATTTTTGGGGTATTATGGTTTTTAGTGTTTTTTGGGTTTTCATGGCTTTTTAGGGTTTTATGTTTTTCGTGTTTGGTAGGGAATTTTGGGGATTTAAGGTTTTTTGCTGTATTTTAGTTCATTAAAAAATTATTATGGAATATTCATGTGGTTTTATGGTTATTAGGGTCTTTTATTATTTCAAGATGGTTTATCGTATTTTGGGGTTTTGTGGTCTCTTTTGGCATTTTTTGGGGGTTTTAGGGTTTTCTGTGGTATTTTTGGGATTTTTGTGGTTGTTTTCAGTTTTTAGGGTTTAATGGGACCTTTATGGATTTTAGGGTTTTTAGGGTCCTTTTGGGTTTGGGGGGGTTTATAGTGTATTTAGGATTTTTGATGATCGCTTAGTAGTTTTAGGGCTTTTAGGTCCTTTATGGGTTTTTTAGTTCTTAGGTTCATTTATGGATTTTAGAGTCTTTTATGGGTTTTCAGATTATTTATTACCTTTTTATTTTATTTTGATAATTTAGGGTTTTTGGGGTCTCTTGGAGTTTTTTTCTTATTTTAGGTTATTTAAGGTTTTTTTGGGTATTTTGGGGTTTATTATGGTCTTTTTTGGTTTTAGTGTTTTATAGGGTTTTTAGGGATTTAATTTTTCTCATGGTTTTATGAACATTTAAGCGTTTTATAGTGTTTTAATGTATTGGAGACATTTATATTTTTTAGGGGCTTAATGGTTTTTATGGTTTTAGGGGGCGGGGTGGGCTGTTAGGGTTTTTAATTTTTTAGTGTTTTTAGGTTTATTAGGTATTTTTAAGGATTTATGGGGGTTTAAGGATTATATAGTGATTTAGGGGATTATAGTGTTATTAGGGGTTCGAGGTTAGGGTTTCTTTGTGTGTTTTTAATGTTTACTAGGGGTTTTAAGTATTATAAGGTTTTTAGGGTTTCTTGGGGGTTTATTATTTTTGGGGTTGTGGGGTTTTTAGATTTTTTAAGTCTTTTTAGTGTTTTTAAGTATTTTTATAATTACTATGATTTTTTGGTTTTTATGGGTTTTAAGTGTTTTTTAGAGTTTTTATGGGTTTTTTTTTATTAGGGTTTTAGGTATTTTAATGTTTTTAGGGGGTTTTTGAGTTGTTAGAGTTTAATGGTTCTCATGTTTTTATGGTTTCTAGGGGTTTTATTTTTTTTATTTTTTTTGTTTTTTTATGGTTTTGAAGAGTTTTTATGATTTTTATGGTGCATAGGTTTTTAGGGTATTTTAGGGTTTTGGGTTTTTAGTGTTTTTAGAGGTTTTTAGGAAATTTTAGGGTGTTTGGGAATTTGGGTGTTCTTTTGGGGTTTAATGGGGGTTTAAGGTATTTTTTATATTTTATGGATTTCACGATTTTTATGCCTTCCTATGGTTTTTCTTTATATTTAAAATTATTATCATTTTAGTGTTGTTTTCGGTTTTTTGGGTTTTCTTAAGGTTTTTATGGTTTTAAGGGGATTTGACGTATTTATTGTTCTTTGGGTATTTTCGGTCTTTTGTGTTTATAGGGGTGTTTAGTTTTTGTGGGTAATTCTAAAGTTTTTAAATGGATTTTATGGTTTTTCGAAGTTGTCGTGTATTTTATTATGTATATTGTTTCTAGGGAAATATAGGGTTATTTGGGAGTTTTAGGTTCTTTTAGAGTTTTTTTTTGGTTTTTGGGTTTTTATGGAATTTTAGGGATTTTTATGTGTTTTAGGGTTATTTAGTGTTTTAGGTGTTTTAGGGCCCTCTAGTGTTTTTTTGTGTAATTAAGGTTCTTTGTTGTTATTTTGGGTTTTAGGACATTTCGGTTTGTATGGATTTTAGGCTCCTTTAATGGGTTTAAGTGGTTTTAGGGACCTTTAATATTCTTTGGGTAATTTATTGATTTTATTTTTTTCAGGTATTTTAGGGGTTTAGGTTTTTATAGTGTTTTAGGGGATTCGATGTATTTTTTTGGTTTTATGGGGTTTTAGGGTATTGGTTTATTTATGGATTTCAAGGAATTTTCGGGAATTTTCGGCTTATATATGTTTTTATGGTCTTTATAGTTTTTATTATTTTTATGTTTTTAGGTTCATTGTGAGGTTTTATGGATTTTAGGGTCTATTAAGGGTTTTTAAGGATTCATAGTGTTTTAGAGTTTTAACGTTTTTTTCATTTTTACAATTTTTATTTTTTATAGTTTTTAAGGATTTTTAGGGTTTATCAGTTTAATGGTTTCAAGTGGTTTTAGTTTTTAAGGGTTTTAGGCATTTTTATGGGATTTTAGGATTGTTAATTTTTGGGGTTTTTTGGGGTTTTATGGATTTTATATATTTTATAGGTTATAAGGGTTTTATGGTTTTTTGGGGTTTTAATTTTTTAATTGTTTTTGAGGATTTTAATTTTTTTTGAATATTTGGGTTTTATGGGGCTTTAGGTTTTTATTTTCAATCTGGATTTTAGTGGTTTTAAATTGGATTTTATATATTTGAGGGGTATTTTGGAGTTTTCAGGGTTTATAGGGGTTTTAGGTTCTTTTTTGGTTTTCTATATTGCTAGGGGTTTTTAGGGTTTTAAGGGATTATATATATTTTTTTGATTTCCTTGGGGTTTTAGAGTTGTAATGTTTTTAGTGTTTTTGTGTCTTTATGTGAGTTTTAGAGGATTTAGTGTTTTGAATTTTTTTTGAGGGATTTTAATATTTTTAGGGTATCTTATGTTTTTAGGGGTTTTAAAGATTTTAGGATCATTCACGGGGGGGGTTTGGATTTTTATGGCCTTTACGGGATTTTCTATTATTAGGGTATTTTATGGTTTTCTAGGGGGTTGCGGTTTTTTGGTTGTTTTTGTTTTTTTTTTGGGAAATTTATGTGTTTAGTGAGTTTTATGGTTTTAGGTTCCTTTTGGTAATCTTGGTAGATTTTGGTTCCATTAGGGGTTTTGTAGGATATTATGGTCTTTTAGTATTTTAGGGTTTATTGGGGCAATTAATGGTTTTTAGTGTTTTTAGAGTATTTAAGGGTTTAAAGCATTTTATGGTCTTTTAGGGGTTTTTAGTTTCTTTTAGGGTTTAGTGTCATTTAGGTTTTTTAGGATTTCTTGGTTCTTTAAATGTATTTAGATTTTTAGTTATTTTAAGGTTTTCTGAGGTTTTTTGGGTTTTTTGTGTTTTTAAGGGGTTTTAGGGGTCTTTAGGGAATTTTATTGGGTTTTAGGTTTTTTCCCTATAGAGTTTCTTTTGTGTTTTAATATTTTTTATTTTTTATGGGTTTTTATTATTTTTAGGTGTTTTAGGGGTATTATATGCTCTTAGAGTTTTTGTGGGGTATTTGGATGTATTCATGTTTTCAGGGTTTTATTGTCTTATGGTCTTTATTGTTTTAGGTGTTTTTGGTGTTTTTGGTGTTTTTGGTGTTTTTAATGTTTTCGGGTTTTTAGGGTTAATGGGGTTGTTATGGTTCTGAAGAATTTTAGTAATTTTAGTAATTTTTAGTGTTTTTTCGGTTTCAATGGGGTTTATTGTTTTTTGTAATTTTAATGTATTTTGGAATTTTAGGTAATTTTAATGGTGGTTATTGTTTTTAGGGTTTTTAGTTAAATTTAAGATATTAGAGGTTTTTATGTGGTTTTATAGTTTTTAGGGGTTTTAGGGGTGCTAGGTTTGTTTAGGGTTTTTGAGTTTTTTTTGTATTTGTAGGAAATTTATGGGTTATAGGATTTTTTCAAGGGTTAGTGTATTTATGATTTTTAATAATTGGTTAATATTTTTTTGTGTTTACGATTTTTTTATGCATTTAGTAGATTTTTTGGGTTTTATTTTTCAATGGATTTAACTATTATTGTTTTTATTTAGGGTTTTTTATGTTTTTGTATTTCTAGTGGTTTATGGGGTTTTATGGTTTCAGTGGTTTTTGGATTTTTTAGGATTAATTGATGATTTTATGGTTTTTCTAGTTTATGGTTTTTTTAGGGTCATGGGTTTTAGTGTTTTAGGGTTTTTAGGGTTTATTAGGTTTTCTTGGGTTTTTTATTCAGTTTAATGGACTATATGGATAAAAAAAATTGGGCCTTTTAGGGGTTTTAGGGTCCTTATGGTTTTATATCCTTATAGTTCTTTTTAGTGATTTTAGGGGGTTTAGGGTTTTTATTGTTTTTTATTTTTTCCTGTTTTAGGGTTTTTTCTTTTTTGCATTTTTATGGGGTTTTATGGTTTTTAGTGGTTTTTAGGGTTTTTTTATTTCTTAAGGGTGTTAATGTTTTTTTGGTTCTTATGGATTTTGGGGGTTTTAGGGTTTTATGGCTATTTATGTGTTTTGGGGTTTAGGGGATTTAGGGTCCTTTTGTGGTATTATTTAATTTTCTTATTTTTTAAGGTTTTTAGGTTTGTTATGGGTTTTATATTTTTTTAGATGTTTTAGTTGATTAAACGGTTTTGAGTGTTTTTAGGATTTTGTTATTTTCATATTTTTTTATAGTTTTAATGGTATTTTGGGTTTTTTAGGGGTTTATGGTTTTACGGTTTTTGGTTCCTGGGGTTTTGTTTTGGTTTTTATATGTTTTAAGGTTTTAGGGTTTTTTAGAATTTTATTTTCTATTTTTTATCGGATATTAGGTGCTTTATTGGTTTTAGGGTTTTAGATTTTTTTAGTGATTTTGAGTTTATTAGGGTTGTTAGGGCTCCTTTTTTAGTTTTTACATGTTTTTACAGTTTCTAGTGATTATAAAAGGTTTAATGAGTTAATTTATATTAGGGTTTTATGGGTTTCCTCAGGATTTTATGTGTTTTTATATTTTTTATTGTATTTCAATGATTTAGGGTTTTTAGATTTGGGGTTTTAGCTTTTTCTACAATTATTAGGGCTTTAAGGGTATTTTGTTTTAGGACTATTTTAGGGGATTTATGTGTATTTAGGGACATATGGATTTTTTGGGTTTTGAGTGTTTTCGTAGAGATTTTGGGTTTTTTAGTATTTTAAGGTTTTTAATGGTTTGATGCTGCATTTGGATAATTATGTTGTTTTAGATATTTTATAGGGTTTTGGTGTCTTTTAGGGTTTACGATCGTTATGGATTGTTTGGAATTTTGGTATTTTTAGGGGTTTCTGGTTTTTTATGTGTTTTTGGTTTTGCCGGTTTAGGGTTTTAGGTTTTTTGGTTTTTTGTGTCTTTAGGTAAATAAGGTGTTTTAAGAGTTTTTAGGTTTTTAAGGGTTTTTAGATAATATGAGGGTATTTCGGTTTTTTTGGTTTTTAGGGATCTTTTGGGGTTATATGATTTAATTTTTTATAGTTTTAAATGGATGTAGGGTTTTATGGTTTTTAATGGTTTTTATAATTTTTAGTGATTTTATAGTTTATTAGGCTTTTTGGATTTTTTTGAATATTAAGGATTTTATTGTTTGAGTTTTTTATTGAATTTTTTGGGCGTTAGGGGTTTTAGTGATTGAGGGGGGTTTAGGGGTTTCAGTGATTTTATGGGGGGGTGGGTTTTTTGGGTTTTCATGACTTTTATGGGTTTTGAGGGTTATGAGTGTTTTTAGGTATTTATAGGGTTTTTAGGGGTTTTGGTGTTTTTACTTTTTTACGGGTTTACGAGTTTTTAGGGGTTTTATTGATTTTTTTTGTTTATAGTTTTATATGATTTTAGGGTTTTTTGGGGTTTTTTGGTTATTAAGTTTTATATTTTTGGGGTTTTAGGCTATTTTGGGGGTTTTATACGGTTATTAAGGGTCTTTTGGGGTTTCAAGGTTTTTTAGGTCATATAGGGTTTTAAAATTTTTTGAGGTATTTTGTGGGTGTATGGGTTATATTTTTTAGTGATTTGTGGGGTTTTAAGGGTTTTATGGTTTTATGTGCTTTCATCATTTTAGTGGTTTTTTTTGTTTTCTATGGTTTTAGGGTTTCTTTATGGTTTTAGGGATTTAGGGTGTTTGTATGTTTTGAGGTCATTTTGGGTTTTTAAATGGTTATTTAGGGTCATTAGTTTTTTAGGAGTTTTATGGTGTTTTAGTGTTTTATGGTTTTATTGCCTTTATTTGGATTTTATGGATTTTATGGTTTTTTGGGATTTAATGAGATTGAGGGTTTTATGGAATTTTTTGTGTTTTTTGGGGTTTTAATGATTTTCAGGTTTGGAATGGGTTTTAGGGGATTTTTAGGGGTTTTTTTGGTTTTTAGGGTTGTTTGGGTATAATTTTTTTTTGGATTTAGTTATTTTAGGGGTTTTACGGTTTGTATATTTTTAAGGTTTATATGGGGTTTTATTATTTTTTGCAGTTTTTATAGTTATATTTTTTAGGGGTTTTTTGGATTTTTTGGGTTTTTAGGGTTTTCAGGGATTTTTTAGTTTTTTATAGTTTATGGGGTTTATTGTTTTTATGTATTTATTATTTTTGTGTTTTTTGGTTTTTATGGTATTTAGGGTCTGTAGTGTTTTTATGGTTCATAGATTTTTTAGAGTTTTTTGGGGGTTTTATGGTATTTGTATTTGATTTACTTTTATTGGGTTTTCTGTTTTGAAGGATATTTAGTTCTTTTTTAGGATTTTAGGTTTTCTTAGATGGCTTAATGTGTTTTTAGGGTTTTTAGTGATTCATAGGGTTTTAAGGATTTTGTGTTTTTGTGTTTTTCTGGCTATTTGGTGGTTTTTGGCCTCCATTAGGTGTTTTAGTTTTTAATGGTTTTGAGGTTTTTATGGTTTTAGTATTATAGGGCGTTGAATGAGTTTTAGTGGGGGTCTTGAGTTTTTATGGTCTTTAAAAAAAATTATTGTTTATGTGGTTTGATGTATTTTTAGTGGTTTTAAGGTTTTAGTGTTATTTGGATCATTATGTGTTTTTATGGTTTGGGGGTTTTAAATATTTTTTATTTTTTTAAAGGATATTTTCGTGTTTTTGTATATTGGGTCATTAGGGGGGGTTTTATCATTTTTGGGATTTTTAGGGTTGTTTATGGTTTTATGTTTTTTATGTTCTATTATGGTTTTGGGGGTTTTTTGGATCATCTAGGTTGTTTAGGGTCCTTTAAGGGTTTTGGGGTTTTAGGTACCTTTATGATTTTAGGGTGATTAAGATCCATTATGGTTTTTTGTGCTTTTGGGGACCATTATAGATTTAGGGTTTTAAATGTTTTAATTATTTATTATGTTGTGTTTAATTGTTTTTATGGTTTTCAAATTACATTTTTGGGATTTTTATTGTCTATGGTCTGTTAGAAGTTTTGGTTTTTAGGATCTTTTAGGGTTCTCAAATTATTTTTAGATAATTTTAGAATATATTTTTGATTTTTACTGTTTCTTTGTTTTTTTAGATTTTAGAGTATTATAGGGTTTTTTTGTTCTTTGGTGGTTTTGGCACATTAAGGGATTTTATGATATTACTAATGTTTTTAGGGATTTTATGTTTTCTATTATATTTTAGTACATTAGGGTTTTTACGGTGATTTGTATTTTTAGTGGTTTTTGGGTTTTTTAGAATTTAGATATTTTTGGCGTTCTCAGAGATTTATTATTGTTTTATGAATTTAAGGTGGTTTTACGGTTTTTGAGGATTTTGGGTTTCCTAGGATTTTAATTTTTTTTTTCTTTGGGGTTTTTATGGTTTATTAGGGGTTTTATACCATTTAGTGTTTTTAATAATTTTTTTGTTTTAGGGTTTGTACGTAATTTTATGTTTTTAGGGGTTTTAAGGTTTTCATTCAGTTTAGATGTTTTTTATTTTTTTTGGGTTTTTCCAATGCAATTTATGGACATTTAGGTTATTTGGTTTCTATAGGGACATTTAGGTTTCATGGTTTTTAGTATTTTTAGTGTTTTATAAATTTTAAAGGGTTTTAAAGATTTTATTATTTTTATGGCATTTAATATTTTTTTGGTCTTTCATGGGTTTATTCTGTTATTTAGGGACATTTAGGATTTTTAGGGTTTTATGTTCTTTTAGTTTTTTTGGTTATTTTTTGAATTTTTAGGGAATTTAGGGATTTTATTGGGATTTTGGGTTGTCTAAACTAATATATGGTTGTTTAATATCCTTTTGGGGTTTTAAAATGTTTATGGTTCATGTTTTTTTATGGTTTTTATAGTTTTATGGTACTTATGGTTTACAGTTATATTAGCTTTTATGAGGTTTTAGTTTTTTTAAGGCTTTAGGGGTTAAAGGGGTTTTAAGTACTTATAGTTTAAATTCAAATTATGTTTTTTCATGTTTTTTTAGTGTTTTTTAGGTAATTGTTTGTGTTTTGGGGGTTTTTTTGGTATAAGTGGTTTTAGGGTCATTTATAGTTGTTAATGGTTCTTTGGTTTTTCTCGGTCTTTATAGGTTTAAATGGTCTTATTATTATTTATATATTATAATATTTTTGTGGATTTTTTATTTTAATAGACTATTAGTGTTCTATGGTATTTATGTGTTTTAGGGTTTTTTGGGTATTAGTGGTTTTAGGGATTTTATGTAATATAGGGTTTTAGTAGTGTTTAGACTATTAGTGTTCATATTGTGTTCATATTGTTATTTTATGTAATATAGGGTTTTAGTAGTGTTTAGACTATTAGGGTTGTTTATGGTTTTATGTATTTTAATAGACTATTAGTGTTCACATTGTTATTTTAAAGGTTTTCTTAATTTTTTGAGTGGTTTTAGGATTTTCCAGGTTGTTTCTGGGTTTATTTCATTTTATTTCTTTTAAGTATTTTTATTGTTTTTAGGATGTTTAATGTTTATATGGATTTTATGGTATTTTATGGTTTTCATGGTATTCCTGGTTTTCATGGGTTTTTTGTGGTGTTTTTTTCTTTTAGTGGTTTTTGGGATTTTATGGTGTAAAGATTTTAGGGGGTTTTAATTTTTTAGGGAGTGTTATGTATTTAATATTTTTTAATTATTTTATAGTTTTTAGGGGTTTTGGTACATTTTAGGGGTTTTAGGAAGTTTATATGGGGTTTTAAGGTATTTAGTGTTCTTTAGTTTTTAAAGGTGTTTGGAGGGTTTTTTGTTTTATAAGGTGTTTTTGGTTTTTCAGGTTTATTGGTTATTTTAGAGGGTTTGGGTTTTGGGGGTGTTTAGATTAATTTGGTTGTTTAGGGTTTTAAGGTCTTTTTGGCCCTATGGAGTTATATAGGGGTTTAATGGTCCTCTAATGTTTTTATATTTTACAGGTACCATTATGGTTTATTGGTGTTTTGTAGACATTTAGTGTTATTAGTGGATTTTTTGGTTCCGTATTGGTTTTATTGGGGTTTTTAGGTTCCTATTGTGTCATAACGGATTTTTAGGACTTTTAGAGTTTTGTAGAATCCTATAGGGGTATCTTCATATTTTTAGAGTATTATATGTGTATTAGGGTATTTGATAGAATTTTATGGATTTTAAGGATTGTTATTTTCTTCTATGGTTTTAGGGAATCATTGTATTAATAGGGGTTTAAATACATTTTTGTGTTTTTTGTGTTTTTTGGGTATTTAGTGTCCTTTATTGTTTTTAAGGGGTTTTATGGATTGAATTATTTTGTGGGTTGTAGTTGTTTATTGATATTTTATTTTTAGGTGTTTTTAGTGTATTAATGATTTTTTGGATCTTAAGGGTATTGATTTTTTTTTAATTTTTGTCGTTTTATGGGTTTTAGGGGTTTTAGTATGGTTGAAGGATTTTTGGGATGTCAAGAGTTTTATATTTTTTTAAATTTTTATGTGTTTTAGGGATTATAGGGGTTTGAATGGGTTTTACCATTATTAGGGTACTTTTTATGGTTTTAATTGTTTTGAATGGTTTTAGTGATGTTTATGATGTAAGGGGTTTTAGGATTTTGAATGGATTTTAGGTATTTTAGGGGTTTTATTTGTGCCTTGTGTTTTTAAAGGGTTTAAAGGTTTTAGTATTTTCAGGATTTTGGGATTTTCATTGTTTTTAGGAATTTCAGTGGTTTTTTGGTGTTCTAGGAATATAAAGGTTTTAGTGTTGTTTAGGGGTTTTACGAATATTGAGGGTTTGAAAGGGTTTTTAGGGTTTTTAGGGATTATGGGGGGTATGATTTTTTGTCTTTTTCAGGGATGTTTTTGGGTTTTTAAGGATTTGAGTATTTTTGGCGGTTTATAAGGTTGTTTAGGATTTTTTATAGGTTTCTTTTGGTTTCTAGGGTTTTTAGATTTTTAGTGTCTCTATGGGTTTAGGGTTTATTAATATTATTTTGTATTTTCGGGTTTTTAGTGTTTTTAGGGGTTTTAAGGATTACTAGGGTTTTAGCATTTTAGTGTTTTTGAGGGTGTTTAGGGGGTTTTAAGTTATTTTATGGATTTTATCGGTTAATTTGGTACCTTTAAGGGATTCTAGGGTCTTTTAGGGTGTTAGTGATTTTATGTAATTTTTGGGTTTTAGAAATTTAGAGTTTTTAGTGGATTTAGGGATATTTATATCTTTTAGGTTTTTAGGGTTTTAGAATTTTTTTAGTCTTTTAGAGGTTTTAGGTTTGTTACATTTTGGAGGTGTTTACGGGGTTTCATGGGTTTTAGGGTTTTTTGGGGGTTTTAGTGGTTTTTAAAAATTATAGGATTTCTTATGTTGTGAAGGATTTTATGGGGTGACAGACTTTTTAAGGGTCATTTCGGTTTTTAAGATTTTTTAGTATTTTAAGGGTTTTAATGGTTTTTATACTCTTTCTGTTCTTCAAGGGTTTTACTGATTTACATAGTATTTCTTGGGTTTTGGGGATATATTGGGGTTTTAAATGTTTTAGAGGGTTTAAAATTATTAGAGTTATTTAAGAGGATTGAATTTTTTAGGGGATTTAGATTTAGTAGGGTTTTATGGTATTCAATCTTATTTTAGTGGTTTAGGGTTTTTTACCTTTTTATTTTTTACTGTTTATAGGTTTTTAATGGGATTTTAGGGATGTTTATGTTTTTTTAGCGTTTTGAGTTTTCTTATTGGGTTTTTAGGATTTTTTGTGTTTTCTTATGGTTTTTGTGGTTTTAGGGATTTGGGGGGGAGGGTTTAAATATTTATTTATGGATTTAGGGTTTTTAAATATTTTACTAGTCTTGGGGAGTAAGGGTATATTTTGTGTTTTTAGTGTTTTTGGGGCTTTTAATGTTTATGGGATTTTTAGGTTTTTTGGATTTTAATGGTTTGTTAGCGTCTTTTTATATATTTCATGGTTTTGGGCTTATGGTTTATGGTATATGGTTTATAGTGAGAGTTATAGGGTTTTGGGAGTACGGTATGGGGTTAGGTTGTAGTGTTTAGGGTTTGTGATGTAGGGTATAGGGTTTAGGGTATAGGTTGTAGGGTCTCGGGTTCAAAGAATATGATTGAGGGTGTAGGGTTTGTGGCTTTTGGTGTAGTGTTTAAGGGTATGTGTCTCTGGTATAGGGTTTGGGTAGTGGGGTTTAGGATTTTTGTATAGGGTTTATGTTTTATGATTTTGGGACTAGGGTGGAGGGTATAAGATTTTTGGCATGGGGTTAGGGGATTAGGGTGCATGCTACTTGGTTTAGGGTGTAGGTTTTATGGTTTATGGAGTATGGTGTAGGGTTTACAGGGAATGATATAGTGATTAGGGTGATTGTTTTAGGGTTTATGGTGAAATGTGTGTTATTTTGGGTATTGAGATATGGTTTTAGGGTGTAGGGTTCATGGTTTAGGGTGTGGGGATTCAGATTTTAGTTGTTTGACATAATGTTTTAGGTGTAGGGTCTAGGTTTTAGGGTGTATGATGTAGGGTTTAGGGGTTAGAGATATTTTAAGGGGTTTATTTGTTTTAGGATTTATTTATCATTTTACAAAATTATTAAGGTTTTTCAGGGCATTTATGGTTTTTGGTGTTTAGGGGGATTTAAAGGAATTTTATGTGTTTTAGGAATTTTAAGTATTTTTAGGGGTTTTAATGATACTGCTGTTATTTTGGGATTATAAGTTTTTTATAGGTTTTTAGAGGGTTTTAGGTGTTTTATTTTTTTTGGTTTTAGGGTTTTATGTGTTTTAAGGGGTTTTAGGGTGTCTTCTGTTTTTTGGGGTTTTAAATATTTTATCGGTTTTCAATGGATTTTATGGTTATATAAAAAATTTTAGGGGTTTAATTTCATCATAAAAATATATTTTTTTATTTTTATTATGGTTTTTTTAGGTTTTGAGGGTATTTTAGGTGTTTTATGGGTTTTTGGATTTTTTTGGATTTTAGGTTTTTTATTTTTTTCCTAATTTCAAGTTTATTAGTGAATTAAAGGTTTTTCTACAGGTTTTTAGGGTTTATACATTTTTTAGTGGTTACTAGGGTTATATGGGTATTAGGTATATCAGTTATTATGTTTTCTATCATTTTCGTAGGGTTTCTAGAATTTTTTTTGGGTTTTTAGTGTTTTTACTATTTTATTAGGGTTGTTTACATTTTTAAATGTGTTTTAGGGTTTTTTGTGTTTTTTGTGTGGGATATAGGGTTTATAGAGAAGGGTTTAGGTGTTAGGGTGTATGTTCTAGGGTTTAAAGTTTACATATTAGGGTTTAGGGTGTAGGAAATATTGTAAAGGGTGTAGGATTAGTTGTTTAGGGTGTAGGGTATAGCATTTAGGATGTAGTGTTTTGGTTTTTGGGATTAGGGTATCAGTTTTATGGTGTAAGGTTTAGAGTTTTGGGTGTTAGGTGTGGGGTTTCGGGATTAGTTTTTACGGTTTATGGTGTAGGGTATAAGGTATAAAGTGTAGGGATTGGGGTGTAGTGTTTATGGTGTAGGGTATTGTGTATAGTGTTTAGGGTTTTGAGTTTAGATTTTAGGGTGTATGGTATATGGTTTAGTGGTGTTTGGGGTTTTTGGGTGTTTAGTGATTTTTGGGATTATTAATTTTTTTGTTGGATTTTTAGGTTTTTTTTTTGAATTTTTAGTGTATTTTTTGTTTTTAGGGGTTTTCAGGGTTTTTAGGGATTCTTATATATTTAGGGTCATGTATGGTATTTTAGGGATTTCAGGATAATTTGGTTTTTATAGTTTTTTTATATTTTGATAGTTTTTATTGTTTTAATGATTTTTTTACCATTTGAGTGTTTTTAGGGTTTTAGTGTTTTTTGGAATTTATGGGTTTTATTTTTTAGCGGTTTAGGGTGTTTAGAATTTTTGATGTTTTTAGGGTATAAGTTTTTATAAGGTTTTCATTAGGATTTTGGGGGGTTTGGTAATAATTTTTGTGTTTTTGTGGGGTTACTTTTGGTTTTTATGAGTTAATAGAGTTTTTAGGGTGTTTTACGTTTTAATGGTTTTTAGAGTACTTTTGTTTTTATAGGTATTTGATATTTATATAATTTTTTACGAGTTTTAGGTTTTATCATATTTTTAGTTTTTTTATGGATTTATTTTTTAGGGTTTTTTGAGTTTTTTGGTTATTTGTTGTTTTAAGGGGGTTTTAATTTTTTTGAATTTTTAGGTTTTTTTGGTTTATTGGTGTTCATAGGGTTTTTATGATGATTTTTGGTTTTATGAATTTTTTATGTTTTAGGGGATCTTTGTGGTTAATATGGTTTTATGTTTTTTACGGGTTTTAGGTTTTTAGGGTTCTCGGTGTTTATTTATGTATTTAGAGGTTTTATGTGTTTAATGGTTTTTATAGGGATTTAAAAAAAATTTGTTTTTTGGTTTTTATGTTTTTGGGGTAGTTAGGATTTTTAGGGGTTTAAATTGATTTTTAAATTTGTAGCATTATTTTGGGTGTATTATTGTTTTTAGGGTTTTAATATTTTTTGGATCTTTTAATGTATTTTAGGTTTTCTGTGTCTTTTATGGTTTTTATGGGTTTCAGGGTCTTAATGTTATTTTAATATTTTTTTGGGTTTTAGGGTTGTCAAAAGTTTTTAATGTGGTTTTGGGATCTTTTGTTGTTTAAATGGATTAGGGGTTCGTTGGGGTTTTTTTGGTTGTTTAGTGGTTTTAATGTTTATTAGTGACTTTAAGGGGCTTAAAGGTTTATTGGTTCCTTTTGGTGTTTTAATGGTTTTGGGTTCCTTTTGGGTTTTTAGGGTCCCTTAGTGTTTGGGTTGGGGGTTTTGGGGTCTTTTTGGGTCTTTAGGGTTTTTTGATCTTTTCGGGTTTTATTGTCTTTTAGGGTTTTTAGTGTCATCTAGGTTTTAGGGGTTTTAGGGGTTTAAGGGTATTTATGGGTTTTAAGTGGTTTTTTTTGTTTAAGGTGTCTTAATAGTTTTTTAGTTGGGGGTTGTTTTTTAGGTTTTTAGGGAATATTTATGGTTTAGGATTTTGTAGTGCCAATTTGGATTTTTAAAATTTTAAGGGGATTTTAGGGTTTTTAGGGTTCTTCTGATTTTTAGGATTTTTAGTTTTTTAATGTTCTTAGGGGTGTTTAGGGTTTTAAGGGGTTTTATCAAAATTATTAATTCATATGGAATTTTATAAATTTTTTTATTTCTTTTATTTTTTTTATGGTCATTAGTGTTTTTTTGGGTTTTAATGATTTTTTATTGTTTTTTTGTGTTTTAATTTTTTTATGGTTTTTATTGTTTTAATGGAATTTATGTGTTTTGATTTTTTTAGTGTATTAAGGGTTTTCTAGGGGTAATTAAGGGTTCTAGGATTTTTAATAATTTTATGTTTGTTATGTTTTTAGGGTATTTAGGGATTTGTAGGGTTTTAGATTTTTTTCATGTCCTTTCTTCATATTTTTATGTTTTACTCTTTTAAGGTGTTTTATGATTTCTGAGTATTTTCGGGGTTTTATGGTTTATAGTTTTTTAGATCTATACGGTTTTTAAGATTGTTTTAAGGGTTTTTAGGTTTCTTTTTTTTTATGGTTTTATTTGGTGTTTTTGACGATTATAGTTTTCTAGGGTCTTTTAGGTTTTTATTGGGTTTTGGGGCCTTTTAGATATTTTTTGGTATTTTTTGGTCATTATGTGTATTTAGTGGTATTTATGTTTTTAGGGTTTTTTGAGTTTTTAGGGTTTTTAGGGTCCATTAGGGATTTCTAATTATTTGTAAGGTTTTTGGGGATTTTTGGGGTTTTAGGAAGTTTATTTGGTTTTGGAATTTTTTAGCTATTTAGATTTTCACGGGGGTTTTAGGAAATTTTAGATTTAAAGGGGTTATTAATATTTTTATGTTTTTTTGGTAATTAGGTTTATTAGGTGTTTTAATTGGATTTTATTATTTTATGGTCTTTTTTTGTTTTTAAGATTTTTAGTGAACTTTAGGGTTTTTATTGGTTTTTTTTCATTTTAATGGTTTAATATTTTTTTAATATTTTCAGATGCCTTTAGTTGTTTAGGGTTTTTATATTTTATTAGTTATTTTTAGGTTTTTTGGTTTTTCAAGGGGGTTGTTTGAAGGGTATTTAGGGTTCTTATGGATTTTTAGTTTTTTGGGTCGTTTTAGGGTTTTTAGGACTTTCAAGGTTTTTATGGTTTTTTAGTGTTTTTCGAGGGTTCTAGATTTTTTCACATTTATGGTTTGTATGTTTATAAGGGTTTATGTGTTTTTAAAACTACTTCATCAGTTTTTATTGGGTTTAAATTTTTTATATGGTCAAGTGATTTATATTAATTTTTAGGGTTTTATGGATTTTAGGGTTTTTAGGTTTTTAGGTTTTTTAGGGGGGTTGATGGGTTTTTTGGGCCTTTAAGGGTTTTCATAGCGTCATTGAGGGCCTTTTAGAGGTTTTAGGGTTTAATGTTTTGGGGTTTTTATATGAATTTTTATGCATTTAAAGTGATTTTAGTTTTTTTGGAATTTTTGGGGTGCATGGTTTTTATTGGTTTTAAGGGTTTTTATGAATTTTTATGTTTTTTAATGTTTTTTCAGATTTTTACGGTTTTAAATGGTTTTTAGAAGTATTTATTTCTTTAGGAGAATGAAGGGTTTCTATTGGTTGTTAGGGTTTTTAGGGATTTTACTTTTTTATTAGGTGTTTTATGGATTATTATGGTTTTCATGGTATTTTCATGGGGTTTCAAGGTTTTTGTGGTCTTAAAAGATATTATGGATTTTAGAGCCTTTTGGGAATTTATTGTTTTTAATGTTTCAGTTTTATTAGGTTGTCAAATGGTTATGGTTGTTTATTCGGGTTTTTGGTGTTTTTAGTTTTATTACGATTTTATATATTTTTTTAATAATTTTTTATGATATTTAGGTTTCTATAATTGTTTAATAATTATCTGAGTTTAGGGTTTTGGGTGTAGATTATTTGTTTTTGTGTTTAGAATATTGGGTTTAGGGTTTTGGGTACATGGATTGGGGTATAATATTTAGGAATTAAGGCATGGAGTATATGGTTTAGGGTACATTGTTTTAGGATTTTGGGGTTGGGTATATGGTTTAAGGTGAATGTTTATGGTTTAGGGTCTAGCGTATAGGTTTTACGGTGTATGGTTTTGGTTTGAGTTTGAGGGTATAAGGTTATGGTTTGTAGGGGTATGGGTATAGGGTTCTAGTAATTAAGTATAGGTTGTAGGGTTTATGGTTTAGGGTGTATGGTATAAGGTTTTGGATGTAGGGTTTTGGGTTTGGGTTTTAGGTTTTAGGAGTTGGGGTGTAGGGTTTAGTGATTATGGTTTAGAGAGTAGGTTTTATGGTTTAATGTGTATAATTTATTGTTTAGGGTGAGCGGTGTAGGGTTTACGGTGTTGGGCTTAGGGTTTATGGTATAGGGTATTGGGTTTGGGGTGTTGGTTTTGTCGTTTGGTGTGTCCAGTATGGGGTTTAGGGTGTATGGTATATGATTTAGGGTGTAGGGTTTACGGTGTAGGGTGTGGGGTTTAGGGTTTAGGGTTTAAGGTTTAAGATATAAGGTTTAGAGTTTAAGGTGTAGGGTTTATGGAAAAGGGTGTATGGTATTGTGTTTAGGGTCTTTATGTGTTTTTATGATTTATATTTTTTCTAAGGTTTATTCATTGGTGTTTAGGAACTTTATTGATTTTGGGGGTTAAGTAGTTATTTGATTTTTTTTATAACATGTATTTTTAGGATTTAAAGGGGTTTTTAGAGTTCGATGATTTATATGGTATTTTGGGTTTTTTTAGTTTTTAGTGTTCTTAAGAAATTTTTGTTGATTAAGAGTTTTTAAAGTTTTTAAGGTGTTTGAGTTGTTTTTAAGGGAGTTAAGTATTTTTCTCCATTTTTATTTTTATCAGGGTTTTAATGATTTTACGGATTTTTCTGGTCCTTGGGGGTTTAGCGGTTTTTGGGTTTTTTGATTTAAGTGGTTTACATAGGGTTTTAGGGGTTTCATATGTTTTTTATGGTTTTCCTTATTTTCATTGGAGAATTATATTATTCTTAGGATTATTAGTGTTTTTATGGATTTAATGGGTTTTAGTAAATATTTAGCTTTTTTAATCATTTAGGTTTTATATGTTTAAATGGTTTTTATCCAATTTTTTACTAATTTTTAGGGTTTTGGGTTTTTTCAAGTGATTTTTGGGTTGTTTTAGAGTTTTTAGGGTTTTTATTGTATTTTAATGGTTTATGGGGTTTTTTGTTTTCTGGTATTTAGGGTTTTATGATTTTTTTAGTGTTTTAGGGTTTTAGTGGTTCTAGGGGTTTTAGGATTGTTTCATATTATTAATGGTTTGTATTATCTATTAAGGTTTTGTTGCTTTTTTAGGACTTTGGGTTTCTTAGTGTGTTGGGTTTGGGATATTGTGTTTTGTGAGAATTGTTTAGGGTTCAAGGTGTATACAATAAGAAATATGGTGTAAGGTTTTGGATATATTGTTTAGGTACATGGTTTAGGATGTTGGTTTTAGGATTAATGGTGTAGGGTATAGGGTTTTGGGTTTATGTATGGGGTTTATGATGTATGATTCATTGTTAAGGGTCTCATATATAAGGTTTAGGGTGTAAGGTTTGAGGTTCCAAATGTAGGGAATAGGGTTTAGGGTATAGGGTTTAGGAGTTAATGTGTAGTGTATAGGGTTAGGGGTCTCCGGTTAAGGGTGTTGATGGGTTTTAGGGTCTTTTATGATATTATGGGGTATTATGATTTTTATTAATTTTTAGGGTTTTTAGGGTTTTTTGTGTTTTTGGGTTTTTAGGGTTTTAAGGGGGTTTTATAGTTTTTAGAGTTCTTTGCGTTATCTTTGGTTTTTATGGGTTTCTATAGGGTTTTTAGGGGGTTTAATGCACTGAAGTGGTTTAATGGTTTTTAGGGTTTTAGGGGTGTTAGGTATTTTTTATGTGTTTTAGGGTTTATGTTTTCTTGGTTTTTGGGTGTTAGGTGGTTAAGGGTTTATGTTTTTTTTTTATGTTTTAAGGGTTTTCTTTGGGTTTTTTGTTTTTTAGTGTTTCTTAATGTTTTAGGGGTTTTAGGGTTTCTTTATGGGTCTCTTGGCATTTTACCAGTTTATTAGAGTTTTTAGTAATTTTGTTGGTTTTCCGGATATTTTCTAGATTTTTAGGGATTGCTGGTTTCTTATCGGTTTGTAGTGGTTTTTATGATCTTTAGGGTTTTATTTTTTTTTAGGAATTTTGGGGATTTGGGTGTTTTTTGGTTTTTAGGTTCTTATGTTTTATGGGTTTTTATGGGTTTTGTATTTTATTGTGTTTAAGCTTTTCTAACATTCCTTTAAAGACTTTATAAGGTTGTAAGGGAATTTTGTGGTTTTTACAGTTTTAGGGGTTTAAATGGGTTTTATTGGGTTTTTAGGTTGTTATGGTTTGTAGGTTTAGGTAGTAGTTTTTTTCACTTTTTATGTAAATTTAGGTATTTTTTCGTATTCGATGGGTTTTTATATTTTTCATAGTGATTACAGGGTTCTCAACGGATTTTCTTGTTTTTCAATAATTTTTAAATGTTTTTAAAGTATTTTTGGATTTTTTAGTTATTTTAAATTTTTTTCAAATTTTTGAGGTTTTTAAAGATTTTATGGGTGCATGGGGGGTTTTATAATTTTTATATTTTTTAGTGTTTCTTTGTTTTTAGGGGTTTTATGCGTTTTTAGGAATTTAGGGGTTTTAATTTTATGTTTTTAAGGTTTCTAGGGGTTTAGGTTTTAGGGGGTTTAAGGAATTTTTAGGGTTTTTATTATTTTCGATGTTTCTACTATTTCTTTTATTTCTTATGGTTTTTAGTTTTATAGGGATTCTAATTAATTTTATAGGTATTTTAAGTAAATATAATGTTTTATTAGTTTTAAGTGGTTTTTAGGTCTTCAGAGTTTTGTGGTTTTTAGGGATTGTTATAGTTAGTTAAGGCTTTAAAGTGTTTTATTGGTTTTATGGTTATATTAGGGGGGTTCTAGTTCTAATTTTTTCAATTGTTTTTAGAATATTCTATGATTTTTATGGATTATCGGGTCGTCAGGGGTTTTGTGGGTTTCAGGGTTTTTATGATTTTTGGTTTTTAGTTATTTTTTATTAATTTTGGAGTTTTATGGGTTTTAAATTGTTTTAGTTCTTTACTGATATAAGGGTTGTTTAAGTTAGTTAGTAATTTTATGGTTTTTATCATTATTTCTGGGCTTCAGTTTGTTTGTGTTTTTAGGGTATTAGGGATTTTATATAATTCAGGTTATATAGGGAGTTTAATGGTTTTTTGGGTTTTTAGGATTTTTATAATTTTAATGGGTTTGATGTAATTTTCTTATTTTTTTATGGATTTTTTGTTTTATGAGTTTCTGAATGGTATTTTTAATTACTAGTGGGTTAAGGGTTTTATGGTTTTTTCTGGGTTTTGGATGTTTTTTACAGTTTTATAGGTTTTCATGTTTTTTGGGATTTTAGAATATTTTTACATTTTTAAGGTTGTTTATGGGTTTTTATTGGTCTTTGGGGGTTTTAAAGAGTTTTTAGGGTCCTTTATAGTTTTGGGGGGTTTTGGATTCTTTTATGGTTTCTAGGGATTTAGGTTCTTTTAGGAATTTATGGATTTTAGGGTTTTTAGGGTTTTATGGGTTTTCTAGGATTTTTGGATTTTTACATTTTTTGTAGTTATTAGGGGGTTTGGTGATTTATAGTGTTTTTAGGGTTTTTAGAAGATTTAAGGTCTTTAAAAATTTTATTTTTTTAGGGGTTTTAGGTTGTTTATGTCTAATTTATTTTTAATGGGATTTTATAATGTTGTATGGTCTTTAGTGGTTATTTAGGGTTTTTTGGCTTTTTATGTATTTAGTGTTTATTTTGGGTTGTATATTTTTCTGGAATTTTACATAGTTTTATTTTTTAGGGCATTATATTGATTTTTAGGGTTTTATGATTCATAGTGTTTTTTGGGTTTTAGGATTTTTAGAGGTTTTAGTTGAATTATGGTTTTTTAAGGTTTTTAGGTTTATGGTATTTAGGTGTTTTATGGGTTTTATGGTTTGTTGGGGATTTTAATTTCAGGTTTTAGTTTTTTTGGGATTTTATGGGTTTTTTTGGTATTGGGGGTGTTTTAGTGTTTTTAGTAATTCCAGAGGTTTTTAAGGTTTTTAGTGGTCTAGGGGTTTGTATGGTCATTTTTGGTATTTAGGATTTTTTGGGTCTTTAGGGTTATTTGTTGGTTTAAGAGTTTTATAATTTTTAGAGGTTTTTAAGGGTTTCTTAGGTTTTTTATATATTTTATGTGTGTTTAATGGGTTTCAAGGGTTTTAGTGTTCTATTTTTATTTTTATATGCTGTTAGGGTTTTAATTATTGTTGAGAGACACATGAGGTGGATTTATCTTCACGACATAGGGCAGAGGATGATGGATGTGGCTGAGGCTAAGTGGAGGGTGATGGGTATGGATATTAGATTCAATAATTCAACAAAAATTACAATGGAGTATCACCTACTAAATTGAAAACACACTCAAGGTATGGATGTGATGGAAAATCCACAAAACTATGCACTCGGGTTGTGGAATGGAATTTGTGGATTTCTGATCTTCAATCACTAATCAAACATGTATATTGAAATAGAAAGAAAGAACAAGATAAAGGGAGAAAATATGAACAATACTCACAAAATAGATAGAAACAAATCATAATCCATCTTTTAAAATCTTGAATTAAAATAATATTCCATGTGGTTCTTATTTATAGTTATTGTTTGATACTATTATCAATTGTATAATACCCTAATTTTCTTAAAGCTAAACCAATAGTTTCCAATTATTTTCATAAAGATAATTTCTAACAATGGATTTTGGGAAAATTATCAAATGAATTTACACCCATATCCAACCAAATATGACTTTGAGTACCTATCCCACTATATTTGACTATGGTGTCCAAATTTTTTCATTCTAAAATCCCTACGTTGGAAAGGCTTCCAAAATTCATGCATCCATATGTCTTGGGATTTATTAATATCATTTGGTATTAGATAAGATTAATAATAATCTCATTTCCCACTTACATTAATGTGCCTTGTGTTTGAGACCTTTAATGTGGCGAAATGGGCTTCAATTTTCCATTGAATTCCCTCCAATCTTCATTGCATCATTGGTCCCTCCAACTCTAACAGAGCACATTCCATCAAGTCAATGTCATCTACTGATTTCATATTAGGGGTATTTTAGGTTTTTATCCTTTTTGGAGTAATTTAATAATTTTTCGATTTTTAAGGTCCGTTTGGATTTCTATTTTTTTTAGAGATATCAAATTTTTTTGGGGTTATTGTGTTTTAAATTTTTTAGGGGTATTCAGGGTTTTCGGTGTTAAATTTTATTTTTATGGATTCAATAATTTCAAATGGTTTTTACGTATTTTAGTGGTTTTAGTGATTAGAATTTTTTTGTGGTATTTTAATTTGTTTTATTTTTGGTAATTATAGTGATTTTATTATTTTAGGGTTTTTATAGGTTTCATGTGTTTTTATGGGTTTTAAAATTCTTTCGGATTTATGGTCTTTTAAATTTTTTGGGGTATTTTAGGTTTTTTTGAATTTTAAAGGGGTTTCTTGTTTATTTTAATGTTTCAATAGTTTTATAGGGTATTTTTAATTGGGGGGGTTAGGGTATTTCGGGGTTTTATGCTTTTTCATGAATTTTATGTTTTTATGAATTTTTTAGATTTCAGGTTCCTTTAGGGATTTAGAGTCCTATATGGATTTTTATTGTATTTTTTCTCCATTAGGGTATTTAGGATTTTTAAGGTCATTTCCTATTTTTAGGTGTTCATAGAGACATTTTGGGTTTTTAATGGTTTTACGATCATATAAGGTTTATAGAGTCAAATAATATTTTTTAAGAATTTTAGTTCCGCATATGATTTTTAATGTCTTTTAAGGGTTAAGGGTATTTCATGTCCTTTTAGTGTTTTTTGGGTATATTAGTGTATTTTAGCGGTTTTAGAGTTTTTATGGTCTTTTAATGTTTTTAGGTTCTTCAAGGTTTTTTAAGGTTTTTTTGGTCTTTTTGAGGTTTTATTTTTTTATAGTCTTTTAGGGTTATACGGGTTTTATTAATTTTATGATTTTTTGGTTGTATTGTTTTTGGTGTGTTGTGGGTTTTTAGGGGTCTTATATCAGTGAAAATTATTATTTTTTGTGGGTTTTAGGATCCATAATGGTATTAGGTGTTTTTAGGGGGTTTAGGGATGTATAGGGGTTTTAGAGTTTTATTGGTTTTTTTATGTTTTTATTGTATTTAATTTCTTTAAGGGGTATAGTTTTTTTAGTATTTTTTATATATTTATTGTTTTTTAGTTATTTATGGATTTTTTTTTAGATTTTTTATGGTTTTTTGGTGTTTTAGTATTTTTTGTGATTTTATGGTTTTATGGATTTTTTGTTTATTAGTGTTTCAGAGTTTTTGTTGGTTCAATTTGGGGTCATCGGGTTTTTAAAAAATTCTTAATGGTTCTTTGTGGTTTTAGTTGTTTAAAGGGTTTACATATTTTAGGGTATTTTAGTGTTTTTTTATGATTTTTATCAATTTTTTGGGTTTTTATATTTTTTTGTGGGTTTTACACTTTTTTATTTTTTTTATAATTGTTATGCGTTTTTAGTGTTTTTATGGTTTTTAGGTTTTTAGGTTTTTTATTATTAATGATATTGAGGGTTGCTTTTTTTATATTTTTTGGATTATGGTGTAGGTTCTAGGATTTAAGTAGTGGGGTATAGGGTTTTGGGTTTAAGGTGTGGGGTATATGGTTTAGGGAGTAGGAATTATTGTTTATAGTGTAGGGTGTATGTTTTAGGGTGTAGGTAATTGGGTATTAGGATTAGGGTGTAGGTTATTGGGTTTAGGTTGTATGGTGTAGGGTTTAGGGTGTATGGTTTAGGGTTTGTGGTGCAGTGTGTAGGATTTATGATGTATTGTATAGGGATTAGGATGTTGGATTTAGGGTTTAGGGTTTGGTTTATCGGGTTTAGTGTTCCGGGTAAGGAAATATGCATTAGGGTTTTAAATTTCTGGTTTAAGGTTAATAGTGGAGGGTATTTGGTTTTGGTTGTAGGGTTTAGGGTCATGGGTGCATGGTATAAGGGTTATGGTGTAGGATTTTTGGTTTATGGTATGGGTTAAAGGGTTTATCATGTATTGTTTGGGGTTTATTGGGAAGGGTATAGGGTTTAGGGTGAAATATTTATTGTTTAGGGTGTCGGGTAGATGGTTTATGGTGTAGTGTTTATGGTATAGAATTTAGTATTTAGGGTGTATGGTTAAGGTGTTTTGATGATGGGTATATGGTTTAGGTAGTTGTGTTTGGATCTTAGGGATTATGGAATAGGATTTTGGATTTTGGGTTTGCATTTTAGGTGGAATTGAATAGTGTGTAGGGTTTAGGGTTTATGGTTTTGGGTATAGGGTATAGGTTGTCGGGTTTGAGGTTTATGGAGTGGGTTATAGGGTTTTTTGTGATGTTTTTAGGTTCTTGGGTTTAGGGTTTAGGGTTTTTAATGTAGTGTATATGGTTTAAGGTGTTGGGTATATGACATAGTGTGATGGTTAAAAGGTTTTGGGTTTTGGTTTAAGGATTATGGTATAGGGTTAAGGGTATATGGTTTATGGTGTAGGGATTTCGGTTTAGGGGTAGGGTTTAGGGTTTAGGGTGTTTGGTTTATGGTTTTTTGTGTACGCATTAATATTTTTGTTGTGTGGTTTATGGTATTGGGTTTTGGGTATCAGGTTTTTGGTTACGGTGTAGGGTTTGGGATTATGGTGTATTTTCTGGGTTTATATTGTAGGTTATATGGTTTGTGTCTTATGTTGATGGGTATCAGGTTTTGGGTCTATGTTATAAGTTTTAGGATGTAGGTTTTAGTGTTTAGGGTGTAAGGTATAAGAATTTGTGTTTAGGATTTAGGGAATAGGTTATAGGGTTTTGGGAGTAGGGTTTTGGGTTTGTGGTATAGATTATATGATTAAGGATGTATGATTTAGGGTTTTTTTAGAGAATATGGTTATAGGTGTAGAATTTACGTTTTATGGTATAGGGTATAGGGTTTAGTGTGTATATTATATGAATTAAGGTATTAGTTGTATATTTTAGTATTTAGGGTAGAGAGTATAGTGTTTAGGGTGAAGGGTTTTGGGTTTTGGGTTTGGTGTCTGGGGTATATGGTTTTGGGTGTAGGGTATAGGATTTATGGTGTAGAGTATAGGGTTTGGGTTTAGGGTGTAGCATTTAGGGACTACAATTTTTGGTGTAGGGTATATGAATTATGGTTTATGGTTTACATATTAGGGAGTAGTGTATAGGATTTAGGGTGTAGTATTATGTGTTTGTTATCTAGGGTATAGGGTTTAGGTTATATGATTTAGGGTTCAGGGTGTAGGATAGAGGGGTTTGGGTGTTCCGTTTAGGGTTTATGGTTTTGAATATAGGGTTCAGGGTTTAGGTTTTACTATTTATGGTGTAGGTTAAAGGGTTTAAGGTGTATTTTATAGGATTTATGGTGTATGATATATGGTTAGGGTTTTTACTGTTTTTATAATTCTTATTGGTTTGATGGTTTCATTAGGTTTTATTGGTTTTCAGTTGTTTTTATATTTTTATGTTTTATTAAATTTTGGGGTTTTATTGGTTTTATTTTTTTATGGGGTTTTGGTTATTTATTGTTTTTAGGATTATTTTTGTCTTTTTTGGGATTTTGTTGGTTTTCTAGATTTTTATAGATTTTTTGGGATTTTATGGGTTTTTAGGATTTTAGGTTTTTTTTTTACGGGTTTTAGGGTTTTTTGGTATTTTTGGGGTTATATGTGTTTTCCTTTTATTAATATTTGATTCTTAAGAATTTGGGGGTGTTAGCGTTTTCCAAGGTGTTTTTTGGGTTTATTATATTTTTTTGGGTTTGAAGGATTTTTGGGGTATTTTAATGTTTTTTAGGGTTTAGGGTTTTTTGGGTTTTTGGTGTTTTAGTGTTTTGTTTATTTTCAAGGTTTTTTGTGTATTTTATGTATTTTTGTTTTTTAATGGTGTTTATAAGTTTTAATATTTTTTGTGTTTTTTATTTTTTTTATGGTTTTTTGGATTTTTAAGGGTTTTAGGCAGTTTTATGTGTTTTAGGGTTTTTTTACATTATTTGGTTTTTGAGGGTTTTTTTTGGGGTTTTAGGTTTTTTGGTGTTGTAGGGGTCTCTTATGGATTAATATGATTTTTTGGGTCATTTTAAATTTTTAGGGTATTTTTTTATTATAAGGGGCTTTTGGGGATTTTACTGTTATTTAGGGTTTTTAGCGGTTTTAGGGGTTCTAATGTTCTTTGCGTTATCATGGTTTTTTTTGGGGGGGGGGGCGGGATGAGTTTAGGGTTTTTGGATTTTTTGGGTTATCAGAGATATTAGGTTTTCAGAGGTTTTATGGGTTTTTGGTTTTTTTGAGTTTCTTGTGTTTTATTGTTTTGGGGGCTTTAGGGTGTTCAGTGTCTTTTGTGTTTCGAGGGTTTTATGGGTTTTTAAGGGATTTGGATATTTTTTGTGATTTAAGGGGTTTTTTTATTCTAAAGTGTTTTAAGGATTTTGGAGGTGTTTTATGGTTTTTATACTTTTTAGGGTCTTAGGGAATTTTGGTGTTTTGGGGGGCTTCTGGGGTTTTTAGGTGTTTAGGGTTATTAGGGTTTTACTTAATTTTATTTTTTTTGTTTTCAAGGCCTTTTACTATTTTTGGAATTTTTTTTATATTTTTAGGAATTTTAATGGATTTATAGATTTAAGATCTTTTAGGGGGTTTTAGAGAATTTTGTGCCTATTTTCGGGTTTTTATGGTTTTAAGGGTTTTTATTCTCAATTAGATGTTTTAGGCTATTTAGTGTCATTTAGGGTTTTTTCCATTTTAGAGTACTATAGTGTTTTAGGGGTTTTAGATTACTTAGTGGGTTTTATGGTCCTTTAGATTTTTTTGGTTTTAGGGTCCTTTAAGTGTTTAGGAATATTTTGGGTTATTTAGTGTCATTCAGGGTTTTTGATATTTAATGGTCATTTAGGGGTTTTTTGGATCCTTTTAGGTTTTTGAGGTTTTAGGATCTTTTTTTATTTTTATGTTTTTAGGGTCTTTTAGTGGGGTTTTTGATTTCTAGGTACTTTTAGTGGTTTTAATGGTTTTTAGGTTTTTAGAGCTTTTATGTTCCATTTCGTATTTTTTATGTGTTTTATGGGTATTGGTTTTGTTTAGGGTTGATAGTGTTTTTGGGTTTTTTTGGTTATCTTGGGGTTTTCAGGAGTTTTTGGGTTTATGGTTTTTATGGTTTTTGGGATTTTTGGGATTTTTGGGTTATTAGGTGTTTTATAGATTTCATTGCATATTTGTGTTTTTTCATTATTAGGTTTTTTAGGGTTTTTTGAGTTTTATATGAGTTTTAGAGGGTTTTTAGGTTACTAGGAGTTTAATGGTGTTTAGGATTTTTATTCTTTTAATATATTTCTGGTGTTTTGAGTTTTATGGGTTTTAGGGTTTTATAGATTTTAGGTTTTTTAGTTTCTTAGGGGTTTTATGGGTTTTAAGGTGTTTTAGTGGTTTTTATTTATTTTTAAATTTTAGTTGGTTTTGTTGGATTTAGTGTTTTCAATGAATTTAATGATTTTCATAGTTTATTAGTGTTTTTATATTTTAATGATTTTATGGGTTTAGGGTTTCTCTTGATTTTTAATGTGTTTTATTGTTTCTTTTCTTTTTAGGATTTGTACCAGTTTTTACATTTTTAGGGTTTTAATGGTTTTATGGTTTTTATTTTTTTTAGTTATTTTTGGTTTTTAGGTGTGTTTATGGTTTTTGAGGTTTTTTTTCGTATTTTGGTGTTTTATGTGTTTTTGGAATATATACGTTTTTTAGAATGTTGGGGGTTTTAGATATTTTTTTTGTTTTTTATGTGTTTATTGGTTTTAAGGATTTTTAGGGTTCATTATGGTCATGGCGGATTTATGAATTTTAGGGTTTTTTCAGGGGTTTAAGGGTTTTTAGGTTTTAATTGGGTTTATAGGCCTCTTTTGAAATTTTTCTGGTTTATAAGGTTTGTTTTGTGTTTTAGGGTTTTTTTAGTGTTTTTAGTTTCCTTATATATATATATATATATTTTTATGGTTTTAATATTTCATTAATATTTTTTTGGTCATTTAATGTTTATAGTGTTCTATAGTGATGTAAACATTTTAGGGTCCTTTTGGGTTTTTAGGGTCTTTTAGTGATTTATTTTGGGATTTCAGTTTTTTAGGGATTTTGTTGTTTTTAGGATCCACTATAGTTTTTTAGGATTTTAGGTTTATTTAAGGTTTTTAGGTTTGTTTTTTTGTGTTCTTGGCCATTAAAGATTTTTTAAGCTTTTAGGGAGCTAAAGAATTTTAATATCTTTTAGAGTTTTTAGGGTCCTTTAGGGATTTTAGTGCCTTTTAGTTTTTTTGGGTCTGTAGGTTTTGGTGAGGGGGTTTAGTGTCTTTTAGGGGTTTTTGGGGTTTTATGGTATTTTAGATGTTTTTATGTGTTTTAGAGTCTTTGAGAGTCTATAGTGTTGAAGGGTCTTTTCGATATTTTTTAGGGTTATATGGTGTGTTAGGGTTTTTATAGGTTTTAATTATTTTTAGTTATTTAGTAATTTTTATGTTTTTAGGGGTAATGGGTTTTTAGGGGATTTCAGGGGGTTTATAGTTTTTTGGGGGTTTTTTGTTTTCATATTTTAAGGGTTTTTAGGGTTTTTAATGATTTTTTGGGGTTGTATAGGTTTTATAGATTTTAGGGCTCTTAGGAATTTTATGGGTATTTAGAATTTTTAGGCAGGGTTTTGGTTATTAGGGGTTTTAGGGTTAATAAGGGTTTATAAGGTTCTAGGGTTTTAGATGGAATTTATGGTTTTTAGTGTTTTATTGATTTATTGTGGTTTTAGGGGGTTTAACTGGGGTGTTTGGTGGTTTTATGATTTTTAGTGTTTTTTTGGGATTTTTGGTTTCTAGGATATTTTAGTTTTCTTTTTGGATTTTTAACATTTTTTGTTTTTTTGGTTGTTATTTTGTTCAGTTTTTTACTACAGTTTGTTATGGATTTTAAGGTTTTTAGTTATTTTGGGTCTGGGAGTATTTTAGGGTGTTTTCACTACAAAAAAATTGTACATTAAAGGGGGTTATTTATAGGGGGTTATACACAACCCCCTATAAATTCATTTTTTGTAACATAAGAGAAGGGTTTTTCACAACTCCCACTAATCATAGAATTTATAGGTGGTTATGAACCCCCTCTAAACTCATTTTCTATAAACATTAGAGAATGATTATGTTCAATCCTCACTAATCATCGAATTTGGAGGGGGTTATGATGCCCCTTAATTTCTTAAATTTGAGGCTATTTTGAAACCCCTATAAATTTTTGAACATTATTTTATTAATATCTAGTTAGATTTTAGAGGGGGTTCAAAACCCCCTATAATATCTCAAATTAGAGGGGGTTCAAAACTTCCTCTAATGTCTTAATTTAAAGGGGTTCAACCCCCTCCACCCCTAGAATTTCTTCAATAAGAGGGGGTTTAAACCCCCCTCTATTTTCATTAATTTATATGGGGTTCAAAACCCCCCCTCTAATGTATTTAATTTATTGGGAGGGTTCAAAACCCCCTCTGAAGTCATTAATTTTGTGGGGGTTTAAAACCCCTTAAAATATGTTTAATTTAGATGGTGTTCAAAACCCCCACTAATTTAAGAGATTAAAGGGGTCATGAACCTCCACTATTATAAAAAAGGAAAATTCCATTATATATATATATATATTTAAAACACAATATTTAAATGTATTTAAATACATTATATGAACATATTATATAAAATATTTATACTATTGTATTTAATTGTGTTTATATGTATACATAAATATAATTTTATAATATTATGTAAATTTATATATATTTATTTTTATAAATTTTATTTTATATAATATTAATTATTTATAATATTAAATCATAAACATATCATATAAATATAAACCGAAATATAATTTATCTAAAAAATTGACATATAAAAAGCCAATCTTTTAGTATTTATAATTTATATTATAATAATAATAAATATATTTTTATATAATAGGTTTATGCCTTTAAATTATATATAATTACTATTATATGAAATAGAATTTATACAAATAAAATAATATAAATGTATATTTATTGAAATAATAATATATATATTAATGTAGATAATAATGAATATATGTATTGAAATACATTATATAAATATTTATATAAATTGTATTTTATATATTATTCATTTTATTTAATATATAATAGTATTTCAGATAATATTAAGCATATTTTCTATGAATTTAATTTCATATAATATCACTCATATTTAATATACATATTAATTATTTAAAATATAAAATTGTATTTTATATAATATAAATTATATATAATATACATATTAATTATATATAATATGATACTAATTATATATAATATAATATTAATTAGATATAATATTAATATTTTTCTAAATTGTATTTCATATAATAATAATAATATATTAATTTTTATAATATTATACTATTTACACAAATTAATATATATATTAATATAAATAATTATAAATATTTGTATTGAAAGTCATCATATAAATATATTTTTAAAGACCTTATATAAATATATAATGTAAATATTTATATAAATATATTTATATATAATCTTTAAATATATATATATATATATGTATTTAAAGTATAAAAATAATTTACATAAATATACAATAAATGTATTTAATATAATATATGATTCATATAAATCATTAAATAAATGTACAGTATTAAAAAAACAAACATATAATTTTTAAATATTGAAAAATAGATATAATAATAATAATAATTTTTAATATTTTTATTATCACACACACACACACACTTATATATATAAGTACAATATATATATATATACTTGTGTAATATATTTAGGTGATAGATAAATATATAATATTGAATATATTTAATTGCATATACATATAAATATAGTAAATAATATATATATTATTATTTAAATATATTTTTCTTATTGTAATTATTATAATAAATATTCCAATATATATAAATAAAGTCATGTGTTGAACAAACATCAAAATTCATTACCTCTCATGGCTTGTGGTTTTTCTTCCGGCTTTATTTGTTCTTTGTGGTCAGTGGTTCGATTTCTTTCGGCATCATAAATTCCAAATATATTGCCCGTGTGGAATGAGAGAGTGGGAATGTAGAGGGTTGGGCATGGGAGGTTAGCGAGGGAGTCTCGGGGCTCTTGTGAGGGTGAGAGGGGCGAGGTACTGGGGAATGGGTGGGAGTGACGCAGGCGGGCATCGAGGTATGTACTGGGAACGTGAGGGTAAAGCGAGGAGTATGGGGTAGGGGCGACATAATGTGGGGGAATGGGAGGGAGTGGTAGGGGTGGGTATGGGAGGGAATGGAATTGAACACATGAGAGTTTTGGGAATGTTAAAAATTAAAAAAAAAATGAAATGATTTAGGGGCATTTTTTTACAACTGCCCATAATCTAACTCCATATTAGGTGTGGTTAAAACCTCGCTTAAAGCCTTCCAATTAGTGGCTGTTCCAGCCAAAACAGAATTTATTTCAACATTAGAGGGGGTTTAAACCCCCTCTAATTTATCTACCTCAAAATTCACCATGACTTTTCCAATGCTTACTCAAAACTACTTCTACTAACAGTAGGCGGCCATATTAGCGACAGTTCTTCACAACCACCGTTAATGTCTTTATAAGGGGTTATAACCCCTTATAATTTCAAATATAACACCATCTAACGTGGTATTTTTTTATTATTTTATGTTTTTATGGGTTTTTACGTGTTTTAGTGTATTTTAAAATTTTAAGGGCTTTATGGTAATTTATGGGTTTTAGGGGTTTCTAGGGTTTCAGGATTTTTTAGGGATATTTATGGAATTTTTCATGGTATTTAATGGTTTTAAGGATTTTAGGGTCATTTTGGGGTTCGGTGGGGGGGGGGGGTTGGGAGTTTTTTGTCTTTATCGTCATTTGGGGTTTTTAGGGTTTTAGGGTCTTTATTTTTGGGATTCTTGTATTTTTATGTTCCTTTAGGGTTTTGAGTTTTTTACACTTCATTTGGATTATTACATATTTAGGGGCCTTTATTGATTTTTTGGTTCATTGATACCTTTAATTTTTTTGGTTTTTTTGGGTTCCTTATATGTTTAACTAGTTGTAGGATTCATTAGGGTCTTTATAGTTTTAGGGTCTTTAATAATTTTAATGGAATTTGGGGAATTTTATGGTTTTTTATTATTTATAGATTCTTTTATTTGTGTTGGTTAATTTTATGTTAATTTATTTTTTAGTGGCATTTAGTGGTTTTAGGGGGTTTAGTGGTTTTAGGTCACTTAGGGGTATTTAGGTTTTTTTTGGATATTTGGGTTCTTTTATGGCCTCTACAATTTTTAGTATTTTTAAGGATTTATTTATTTTAATGGGTGTTATGATTTTATGATATTTTTGTGTTATAATATCCTTTAGAGTGTTTAAGAATTTATTATTTTTTGGGGTTTACTTTTTATATAATTTTTTAGGGTTGTTATGTTTTTTAGGGTTTTAATGGTTTTTAGGGCTATTAAGTTTTTTTAGGGTTTTTGATGTGTTTTATTGTTTTTAGGGGTTTTCATGTGTTTTAATATTTAATGGGATTTGTTTTTTTCTATAGTTTATTAGGGGGTTTAGGGTATTCTAGTGATTTTAGTGGGGTTTCAAGGTTTTTCATAATTTTACAGTGTTTTATGGGGTTTTTAAATTTTTGGGATTTTTGGGGATTATGTTTTTATAACCTTTTTGGTTTTTGATGTTTTTAGGATTTTTTTGATATTTGGGTTTTTATGTGGTTTATAGTTTTTATGGGTTATTAGGTTTTAGGGGTTTTAAGTAGTAATTTTTTAATGATTTGGAAGTTTTTGGGTTTTTAGTCATTTTTATTTTTTAGAGTCTTTAGGGGATTTTCGAGTTATTTAGTGGTATTTATATATTGGTAAGGGTTGTAGGGGATAAACATTTGTAATGATTTTATGTGGTTTTAGAGCGTTTTTAGTTTTATTTATGTTTTTATGGTATTATATTGTTTTTAGTATTTTTAGGGTTTTAGGTTTTTATGGTTATTAGTGTTTTTATATGATTTTAGTGGGGGGGGTTAGAGTATTTTAGGGTTTTTAGTTTACATCATGGTTTTATGGTTTTATGGGCCATTTATGTTTTTTGGGTTTTTTGGATCTTTTATGTGATTTATGGATTTTTAGGTGTTTTAGTGTTATCTGGCATTTTAGCATTTTTCTGTTCTTTTAGGTTCATTTAGGGTTTTTTATGGGTTTAGAGGGATTTTTGAAACATTTATTATCATTTCGAAAATTTAAAGGCTTTAATGTTAGTTTGGGGTTTTTAATGATGTTAGGGTCATTTATGGGTTTTAGGTTCACCTACATGTTTTAGAGTCCATTTTGGGTTTTTATCATTTTAAGGTTTCTTAATGTGTTTTCACTGTTTTTAGGGTGATTTATTAATTTTAGGGTTTTTAGGGTCTTTTAGGATTTTAGTGTTTTTACTATCCATTGGGTTTTTAAGGGTTTTGTATAGTATTTTAGTCTTTATATTTTGGTATTTAATGTGTTTTATGGTATGTTGTGTGTTTTAGTTTTTTTATAGTTTTTATGGTTTTTATAGATTTTATGATCCTTGATGTTTATTTAGGGACAAAATGTTTTTACTGTTTTAAATAATTTTTATCATCAAGGGTTTTAGGGTATTTAGCCTTTTTACTATTTTATGGGTTTTTTTTAAAATATTTTTATGTGTTTTAGTTTTTTTGGGTTTTGAAGTATGGTATGTTTTTTATCTGGATTTTGGGTTTTTTTGGGTCTTTTATGGATTTTGGGATTTTATCATTTTAATGGTTTTTAAGGATATTAGGTTTATATGGTTTTAGTGGTTAATGCTTTTTATGGGGATTAGTGTTTTTATATTTTATTATGGTTATTGTATTTTTTGTAGGGTTTTTTGGGGTTTTAGGTTTCTAAATAGTTTTTTTGTGTTTATATGGATTATTTATTGTTTTTATGGTTTTTGGTATTTTTGTATTTTTAATGTTTGTCTATGTTTTGAAATTCTTTTTATTTTTTAGGGGTTTTAGTGATTTGAGTGGTTTTGTAGTTTTTGGGGTTTTAGGTTTTTTGGGATTTATGGGTTTTCTTGATTTCTTGGGATATACTGGGATTTAGGGTTTTTAGTGTTTTTAGATATTATTAAGGGTTTTATGACTTCTTACTAATTTAGGGGGTTTTATTGATATTAGGTTTTTAAGGTATTTATACGGATTTTTTAGGGTTATATAGGCTTTTTAAGATTATTTTTATAGGTTTTATGTTTTCTTAGTTTTTTTCATGGATATTATGTCTTTTTTAGGTTATTACTGTTTTATGGTGTTTTAAGGATATTACAATTTTTAGGTGTTTTTGAGGGGTTTGGGGGTTTTAGGTTTTTTCTAGGTTTTTTGGGGTGTTAGGATTTTTTAGTGTTTTGGGGCTCCTATAGGGTTTTTTGGGGTTTTAATGACTTTAGTGTGTTTAAGTGTTTTTAGTGAACATTATTTTATTATATGGGTTTTACGGACTCTTAGGTTTTGTATGATTTTTAGTTTCATTTTGGGGGTTTATGGGTTGTTATGGTGTTATGGTGTTTTTTCTGATTAGTTAGGGTTTTTAGTGTTTATGGGGTTTTTTTCAAGTTATTGTGGGTTTTTAGTGTTTTTAGGGTTTTAAATAGTTTTTCAGGTTTTTTATGAGGTTTAAGGGTATTTATTGATTTTGATTGTTATTATGGTTATAATGGTATTTATTTTTTAAGGGGTTTGTATTATTTTTATGTGTTTTAGAGTATTTAGTGCTTTTAATGGTTTTTTGGTTATTTTAAGGACCTTTGGGGTTTTTAATGGTATTATGTATTTTAGTGGGTTTTAGTTGTTTTAGGGGTTTTTAAGGTTTTAGGGTTTTTTTTGTCTTTAAAGGGATTTTAAATTTTTTAGGGCTATATCGTTTTAGGGATTTCATGGTTTTCCTTTTTATATGGATTTTTTGGATTTTTTTGACCATGCAGGGTTTTATGATTTTTACGGGTTTTAGAATTTTAATTGTCATTATAAGTTTTTATGGTTATAATGGGTTTTATTTATTTTTTTGGGGTAGTTGGGTTTTTAGGTGTTTTAGGGGTATTAGATTTTTTAGGGGTCTCTTTTGTTTTTTAGGATAGTTTTATAGATTATTATGGTATTTAATACTTTTTAGGACTTAAAGGATTTTATAATTTTTAATGATTTTATTTTTTTGTTTGAATTTTTTTATTTAGATTTTTTTAGGTTTTTTATAGTCTTTTGGGGTTTTTAGTTATTTTAAGGGTTTTATAGGGTTATTAAGGGGACATTAAATTTTAATAGTTTTTAGGGGTTTCTATATTTTAGGGACTTTTATGGGTTTTAGGGGTTTTTTGGATTTTTTTTGTTTGTTGGTTTCTTAGTGTTTTAGTGTTTTCATGTTCTCTTAGGGATTTTAATGTTTTTAGGGTATTTAATGTGTTATAATGGTTTTTATAATTTTTAGGAGGCTTAAGGGGGTTTCGATGTTTTTAGAGTATTTATGGTTTTTAGGGGGTTAGGGTTTTAGGAATTTGTGGGTTTTATATCTATTTATGTTTTTTACGATTTTAGGGTAATTTTGTTTTTTAGTGTTTTTTGGGTCTATCTGTTTTAGTGTTTTTATTAGAGTTTTGTGTTATATGGTGTTAATTTTTTTTTATGGTTTTAGTATTGATATTAATGGTATTTTAGGTGTTTTAGGACAATTTTATTATTTTTAGTGTATTTAGGGGATTTAGGGTTTCAAGGGTATTTGAGGGGGTTTTATGTGTTTGGGGTCTTTGGGTTTTATTAGTTTTAAGGGTTTGGGTGGTTATTTAGGAATTAGGTTATTTATATGGTTGAATTTTTTTATTGATTTTTATGGTCTTATATTGTTTTACAGGGTTATTTAGGGTCTTTTATGTTTTTTGGGTTTTTAGGTAATTTGTTTTTTTTGTCTTTTTCTTGATTTCAAAGGATTCTTAATGGTTTTCTAGGTTTTCTGTGGTTTTTAGATTTTTAGGTTTTTTTAGAAATTTTATAACTTTTCCATGATTATTAAAGGGTTTTTGGGTTTTTAGAGTTTTAAGGGGTTTTTAGGATTTTTAGGGGTTTTCTGGGATTTTTTAGGCTCTTTTCATGTATTTAGGTATTTTACTGTTTTTAGAGCATTACAGGGGGATTTAGTGTTTTTTATAATTATTTTAATGTGTTTAGGGTTATATAATCTTTTTTAGGATTTTAGGGGTTTAGGGGTTTTATAGGTTTTAGGGTTTTTTAGCGGTTTTAGTATTTTTAAGTGTTTCTGGGTATTTGGATTCTTATTTTGGGTTTTCATGGTTTTTACCATTTTTAGTATTTTTATGGTTTTTAGGGTTTGGTGGAAGGTATGTTTAAGGTATTTTAGGGTTTGATTTTTATGTTGGATATTTTGGGTATTTTACGGTATTTAGGTTTTTTGGGATTTTAATATTTTTAATAATTATAAGTTTTTGGGGATTTAAGAGGTTTTGCGGTTTCTATTGTTTTTAGGGGATTCATTGGTTTTATGGTTTTAAGTAATTTTTGAAATTTATTTACTTTTTATAGTTTCTAGGTGATGTTTATTTTTTTCGTTTTTAAGGGATTTTATTGTTTGTATGTTTTTATGGTTTTTAATCGATTTTTATGGGTTTTTGAGATTTTAGTTTTTTAGGGTTTTATGGATTTTGGGTTTTTATTGGTGGGGGCTTTAAGCAGGTTTAGGAGTATTCGTGGTTTGAAGATAATATAGGGGTTTTGTGGTTTTCTTTTCTTTTCTAAGGTTTTTTTGGGATTTTGGCATATGTCTTGGGGTTTTTTTCGGACTTTTTGGTTTTTGGTTCCTTTTTATTTTTAGGGGATTTGTAGTTTTTTTTGAATTTTAGGTGATTTTAATGATTTTAGGGTATTTTATTTCTTTGGGGTTTGTATTGTGTTTAGATCATTTTATGGACATAAATATTTCTTGGGTTTTTGGGGATTTTAGTGGTTTTAGGTAGTTTAATGGGCTTTTAGAAGTATTGGGGTTCAATAATTATTATTTTATTTTAGGGTTTTCTTAAGGTACTTAGGTCCATTAGGTGTTATTTTGATTTTTTAGGGTCTTCTAGTGTTTTTTGGGTTCATTATAATCAATTATATTTTTTAGGGTGTGTTATGGATATTTTAGGGTTTTAGTGTCTTTTAGGGTTTATTGTTCCCTTTTGTAATTTCTGTGCATTTATGTCCATTTAAGGGGTTTTATAGGTTTTAGGATACTTTTTTATTTTTAGGGGTTTAAAAGTTTTTTATCAGTTTTTTGGTATTTATTTTGGTAATTTATGGTCTTTGTGATTTTTGTATATTTTAGGGATTTTTATTGGTATTAGGTTCTTTTTGGGTTTTATGGGTTTTAGGGTCTTTTAAAGTATTTAGAGGTTTTCAAATAATTTTTTTTCTTTTTAAAGGTATTTATTGTACTTTGAAGTTTTAGGGTAATAGAGTTTTTTTTGGTTTTATGCCTTTTAGAATTTTATGGTTTCTAGTATTTTTAAGGATTTTTAAGATTTTTAGGCGTTTATGGGTTACATTGTTTTACATTTTTGTGGGGTTTAGGGATTTTAGGTTTTTAGTTTTAATGTTTTTAGGGTATTTTTGGGGTTCTAATGTGTTTTACGGTTTCTAGGTATCTAGGAGATTTATGGTTTTAGGGTTTTTATAGGTATTTATTTTTTTTGTATTTAACTGGTTTTTAGTATTTTCAGTGTATTTAGGGGTTTAAAGGTTTTATGGATTTTATGGTATTATGTTTTCTGGTTTTGAGTTTTTTATGGGTTTTAAGAGGTTTTATATATTTTAAGTATTTTTAGGGGTTTTATGGTTCTTAGTGTTTTTATGGGGTTCAGTTTTTTGGGTGGTTTAAGGTTTTTAGGGGTTTTATTCCTTTTAATTAGGTTTTTTTGGTTTTTAGAGTTATTTGAATATTTTAGTGTTTTAGGGTGTTTTTATGTTTTTATGGTTTTTAGTATTTTAAGGTTCATAGGGTTCATAGGGTTTTTTGTGGATTTTAGTAATTTTATGGTTTTATGGTCTTTCACGATGTTTTATGGATTTTAAGGTCTTTAGGGTTTTTTGGTGTTTTTGGGACATCTTCTGTTTTTAGAGATCTAATATTATTTTATGTTTCCTAGGGTTTATTAGGTTCCATTATTGTTTTTAGGATTTTTATTCATCATTTAATAGTTATTAGGTTCTTTAAAGTCAACTTGTGTTTTTTGGGGGTTTTAGGGTCCTTTTGGGGGTTTAGGGGTTTTTGGTTCTTCTAGTGGTTTTATGATGTTTTAGAGACATTTAGGGTTTTAAGTGGTCTTAAGGACTTTTTGTAATTTTAGGGTATTCTATATTATTTTTGGGGTATTTTAGTTCCCATTATGTTTCTATTCCTTTTTATGGATTTATATTATTTTTGGATGTCTTCAGTGTTTTAGGGATGATTACGGTCTCTTAGGGTTTTTTAGGATTTCATATGGTCGTTTTGGGTTTTTTTTGGTTTTATGGTTTTATGGTTTTTATTGTATTTAAGTATTTTTAGGGGATTTTATGGTTTTTAGGGTTTTCAAGTTCCTTTAGGGGATTAATTTTTTTTGGGGTTTTTTGGGTTTTTATGGAATTTAGGGATTTTAGGGTTTTATAGTTTTTAGTGATCTTAGGGGTTTCTAGGGTTTTAGTTTTTTAAATATTTGTATTGTTATTAGGGATTTGGGGATTTTTGGATTTTATAGGGTTTTAATGGGATTTAGGGTCGTTTTAGTTATCTAAGGGGATTGAGGGGTTTTAGGGGTTTTAGGGTTTTAATTTTTTTAGGGTTATATGGTATTTCAACATATTTTAGGGTCTAAATTGATTTTAGGGTTTTCTAGTGTTTTAGGGTATTTATGGTTTTAATTTTTTTTAGGATTTAAGGTAGGTTTTATTGTTTTAGTGTGTTGTAGTTTTTTAGGGATTTAAGTGCTTTAGGGGGTTTTTAATTTTCTAGGTTTTTAGTGTTTTTAGATTTAATTCAGATTTTTCAGGATTTTTAGGTGTTTTGGGTTGTTTATGGGTTTTATGGATTCTATGTATTTTTAGAGTTTTTATGTGGATTTAGTAATTCATGTCATTTTTGGGTTTTTTGGGTTTAAGGGATTTTATGATTTTTATTATTTAGATTTTTTATGGGTTTTATGGGTTTTACAAGATTTTACAGTTTTTAAGGTTTTTATGTTTTTTAGGGTTGTAAGGGTTTTTGGGTATTTCTGGTTTTAGAGGTTTTTAGGGTTTTAGGTGTTTTTCAGTTTTTATGGTTTTATGGGTTATCATGTTGATGTGGACTTTTAAATGTTTATAGGGAGTTTAGGGGTTTTAGTGTTTTATGGTTTTTGTGGGTTTATAGTGTTTTTTGTTATTTTTGGGTATTTAAGATTCTTTTGTTTTTGTTGGGTATTTAATGTTTTATGGGTTTTTAGAGTTTTATCTGTTCTGTGGTTTTTTTGGTTTTTAAGGGTTTTTATATTTTTAATATTTTTGGGGATTCAGAGTCTTTTAGGAGTTATATGAATTTTAATGTTTTTTCTAGATATTTTGGATTTGTTTTTGGATTTTTAGGGTCATTTTTATGGTTTTTTGTGATTTCTGGGGATTTTTTAGTATAATAGGGTTTAGAGTGTTTATGGTCATTTAGGGTTTTAGTGTTTTTTTGGATTAATTAGAGGGTTTCAGTACTTGGGGGGTTATTATCATTTATAGTTTTTTTAGTGTTTTAGTGACTTTTATGGGATTTAGGGGTTATTAGGGTCCTCTAGGGGGTTTAGTTTCTTTGAGGGGGTTTTAAGGGTTTTTTGTTCTTTTGGGTTTTTAGGATCATTAGGATTCTTTAAGATTTATAGTGTCCTTTAGGGTTATAAGGGGGTTTTAGTTTTATTTTTTGGGTCATGATTTGTTTTCGGGACTTTTATGAGGTTTTAGTGTTTTTAGGAACCATTATTGTTTTAGAGACATTTACGGTTTATTTTATGGCATTTTATGACATTTTGGGGTTTATTAGTTTCATTTAGAGGTTTTTAGGGTTTCACAATAATTTAGGATTCTTTAGGATTTAAGAGGTTTCATGGTTCATAGGGTTTTTAGGGTATTTGGGGGTGTTGGGTTTTTGAGGGTTTTATGGTCTTTATATCATTTAGGGGTGTTAGAGTTTTTCTATCTTAAGTGTTTAATTGTTTTTTGTGTTTTTTAGGGTTTTTATGGAATTTTTTTTATGGTTTTTATGGTTTTTAGGGAATTTATGTTTTTTACAGTTTATATTATTTTTACTTGTTTTATGGGTCTTAGGGATTGTATGATTCTTTGGGTTTTAAAGGATTTTTAATGATTTTTTGTTTTAAAAATTATTTATTATTTTTAGGGTTTTAATTCTTCTAAGGGATTTAGAGATAATAGGGTTTAATTGGTTTTTAGGGTTTGATATTTAGGGATGGTTGGTGTTTTTAGTGTTAATAAGGATTTTGGGTTTTTAATGGGATTTTAAGGTTCTTACGTGTTTTTAGGTTTTTTAGGGGTTTTAGGGTTTTTTTATTTTCTATGAATTTTATGATTTTTAATGTTTTTGGGTTTTATGGATTTAAGTGTTTTTTAATTACTAATGGTTTTAATGGTTTTTACTATTTTTAGGGTAATTAATTCTTTTGGGGATTTTTGAAAATTTAGCGTCGTAAGGTTTTTTAGGGATTTTGGGATTTAGGTTTCTTAGGTGTTTTTAAGGTTTTTATGGATTTTAGTGGAATTAAGTGTTTTTTTGGTCTTTTAGTGTTTTTAGGATTTTGGGGGATTTTAGTGGGGTTTTTCAATATTTACTGTTTTTATGGTTTTTTTGGGTTTTTTTATTTTAAGTGTATAATAGGTTTTTTGGAATTCTTAATGGTTTTTAGGTCTATTTGGTTTTTCAATATTTTTAGTGTTTTAAGTTTTTTTGGGGGGTTTTCAGAGATTTGGGGGGTTATGGGTATTTAGGGTTTTTAGTATTTCAAGGATTATTTATAATTTTCAGTTTTTTACGGAGTTTATGGATTTAATGGGTTTTAGTATTTATTTATATTTTTTAGTGTGGTTTAGTGTTTTGAAGTGTTTTTAGGGGTTTTTGGTTTTTGGGGTTTGTAGGTATTTTATGATGTTCAAGTGGTTTTAAGGTCTTTTATGTTGGAACCACTTTGTGTATAAGGTTTTATTTGTTGTCAATAATTATCAATGAATATCAAAATGAAGGAGATCAAGAAGTACTCCAATGAAGTGTAGGAATGATAATTCAGATGATTGGTGTACTGATCATAAGATCAAAGAGCATGTGTCAATGGTGATACATTGTTTACAACAATGAAGAATGTGAGGTGTAATCCATCTGAGGATGATTAACGAAGAATGGGGTTTTTGGATGAAGACTATGCAATTCCTCCTTATTGCATGAGAACCATGGGTTTTTTATGAAGACCATACAATTACTCATGATTGCATGAGAACCATGGAAGAGACTTCTTGACGAATTGAATCATATGGTTCGCATGAAGTAGATCATGATGGTTGATGAAGAAGACAATGTGCAAATGAGTGGAATTATAAGATGGTCGTGCGGGGATTGGAATTCTGAGAGAGCCATGCACATCAAATTGTCATAGAAGATGATGATGCCAAAGCTATGCCTTCAAACAATACATATCACAATATTGGAGTTTTTGATAAAAGCAGAAAAGTTGCTGAAGGATACAGATCACCAAGAAGAAGTGTTGTTGAGGTGATTGTTCTTGTTGACAAAGCAAACAAACGACATACAAATTTTTTGACCAAGGAGATTCCATGGTGGCAAGTCGAGTTCAAGGGCTATGGATAATGATCCATGTTTTATTCAAGGGACATCGATAAAGTAATGGATGATCTGGAGGCGGACAAAAAGAGTAGATACAAGGTGGCATCGTTTCCTAGTGTTTGCCAAATTTTTTGTCCTGAAAATCGAAAAATAAGGAAAAGTGTTTTTTGGAAAAGGGACTTGCGTGCTGAGGTCTTGAAGGATAGTAAACTTGCGCGCCATATGTTTTTGAAGATCAGATCATCAAAATATGGCAAAGGGATAAGGGTTGCGCAAGTTTTGATGAGGTCGCGCAGGTGACTTATTCGCCGAGAAGAGACTTGCACGCCGATGCCTTGGAAGCTTGATAACTTGCGCGCCTATGGTTTTTCCAGATCAGAAGATCGAAATTTGGCAAAGGAAAGAGGTTCGCGCAAGTTTGGAAGTTGGTCGCGAAAGTGAATAGAAGGGGAAGAAACATGCGCGCTGAGACTTGCACGCCGATGGTTGACATGTGCGCCATCGCGCAGGGTGGTCAAATTGCCTATAAATACTAGACCACCCCTCCTTATTTCTCACGGAGTTCAAGACTTAGAGATTGTTCGAGCTCTCGTCACGCAGGTGATTGAGTCGCGCTAGTGGTAGTTGGGTCGTGAAAGTAGTGGTTGTGCGCCGGTTGTTGGCTGCGCACCCAAGGCGGTTTGGGAGAGAAAGGAAGTGAGACGTGCAAGTTTGTAGTTGGGGAAGGAAGTGTCACATAGGTGTTTTGGTGGCACTTGCGCACCAGTTTAGACTTGCATGCCGAGGACTTGCACGCCGTATTGAGACTTGCGCTCCGGGCTTGAAAAGGAGAGCCAGACATTGTTGAAGCACGCCTTCCTTTCTAGAGTTTCACAAGAGCTGAAAGATTGTCTGATACTTTCAGTGGAAAGTGAGATTGAAGAAGATGTCTAAATGATACATACATGATCACGTGTATACATGGTGAACTGATTTTGACGATGACAAGTAAGCTGAGCATCATTTATTGAGAAATCACATAATTGGTTGTGATTCAGGCAAACGAAGACAAGGGGATCTAGTGCATTCAGTTATTTCACTAAAGTAGAAGGCTGAATACAAAAGAGCATCAACTCAGGACTCTGATGCAAGAAAAGTATCATGATGAATAGGAGACAATGAACTTAAATGCACATCTATTGAAGAGACCTTCACTTCTATGAACTGAGTGGGACTTCACCAACGACAGTGAGCCAGGGGGAGTCAATGGGAGTGACCCGTGAGACGCAGTGAGCTATCCCTAAACTTTTGTAAAGGCAGTGAGCCTGGGACAGAGTTATTGTACCCAAACCTTTGTAATCTACAACTAGTGAAGCATAGTGGATTTTGGTACGACCGACAACCTGTCGACGTATGCTCCTTGGACGTAGCCCTTAGTGGTGAACCAAGTAAATTTGTTGTGTTATCTCTTTGCATGTGAATGTTTCATTGCTGATCATATCCATCATATAGGTTTAAGTAGTTCCTACCAACGTGGGAACAAGATCCATAACTTTAAGAAGAAAAAGTTGACACCATGATTCACCCCTCCCCTCTCAGGGTGTCCCGGGGTTCTAAAAGTGGTATCAGAGCGAACGGTTGATGTATGTTGGATATTCTCCAGTAATTCTATTCAGAATAGGATTGGAGTTTCTTTCCTAAAGTCAACAATGAAGAGCAGTCTTGATGAAGATTCTGTCATTTCTGAGCAGATGTCTACATCTAGAAAGACCATGACTAATAGGAAAAATAAAGAGAAGAAGCAGATAAAGAAGTCCCTCATGACCAAAGAAGATACTGTGTCTTGTTCTCCATGCCATTCCAAAAATTAAGAAACATCAGGCTTGGAAAGTATCAAGCAGGTGGCTCAGGATTCTTCTAGAAGAAAGGATAACACCCCTAATTCAAGCTTTCAAGAAAAACTCAAAACATATCTGCATGATATTCCTGAAGAAAGGGTTGCTATTATTTGTATCCTATTCCAATCTATGCAGGTTGAGATCACTCAACTAGAAATAAAAACTGACAATATGGAAAATAGGATGGAATGAAAAGTTATGGAAAGTATAAAGCTCACCAAACAGTTGAAAGTCTTTGAAGAAAAAGAGGAAGTCAATAAGACTCTAAAAGAAAAGATCCATGCACTTGAAGCTGAGCTGAAGAAGAGCAATGAAGTCAAGAGTTTTTGTTTGGAAGAAACTTCCATGAAATTCAGGGAACCTGACTCTTTTTTAAAAAACAAAGTTAAGATGCATGAAGGTGAGGTTGAAAGATTGAAGAAGTCTTTTGAAGAGAAGGTGATCATGATTGAAGATTAGAAGATCATCCTCAATTTTGAGGGTCCAAAATTGGAAGCCCAGTTGACCAAGATTGAGAATACACATATTGAGACTTCACAAAAGAATGAACTGAGTGATTCTTGTACTTAATGTTCATTGGAGGAATCTAAAGATGAAATACCTCCAACATGTGATAAGAAGAATATGACAAGTCTGGATTATCCACATCAAGAATCAGTTGTTGTTGGTACTCAATTCTCACTGGAGGATTCTATTGTCGAAAGACCTCCAACATGTGATAAGAAGATCATTACTTCACTCATTGATCCATCACAAGCAACTGAGAAAGTGAAGGTTCCATCCAAACCATCTTGTACTCATGTTTCTAAATACGTTCTTACAATCAGTGTAGGTTGGAAGAAAAGTTATAAACAAGTATGGATGAGGAAAGGAGAGAAGAAGAAACCTACCACCATGGCTAGGGTGGATGGGAAGAAAAAGGAGGAAGTTGGTTCCTCAAATAGAGGAAAAAAATTAAGAAGAAAGCCCAACAACCTCATACAGAAGATACAAAGAAGAAAAGATTTGTGGGTCAATGTTGGTGCTGCAATAGATTTGGGCATTGTGTGCTGGATTTTTGTTTCAATACCTTTAATGGAAAAGCACAAAGAAAGCCTATGTAAAAAGGAAGAAATCCATAGAAGAAGAAGAAACATCTGCGGGTCCAGAAGCATTTGTTTATAGCAAACAGATTTGGAATGCTTGTTAACATCTGTGATGTATGCAATGGTAGTGGTCACAAGAATAGTGCATGCCTATGTCAATAGATATCCAGAGCTGATAGGAATAAAAGTCCACACAAGCCAGCTAAGAAGAAAGAATATTCCTTGGGAAGAAATCAGAAGAATAGTTCGAACACACATTTCCCCAAGAAGATCTCAAGTAGGGAAGCTGAGAAGACCCAGGATTTTAGATCCATGAAATTGAAGGTTCATTCATCCAAAAGAAACACTAAGTGGGATGAAACTCAGATGAACCCATATAGAAGACCCAAACAAGCTGCAACAGTTCCAAATGACATATTAATCATCTGGCCCGAATATTTGAAAATAATGAGGAAACATAAAGATGAAAAGGCCAAGGCTGGTCACAAAGGCAAAGAAAAACATTCACATGATGAAGACACAATGCATGAGAGATTGAAAACCAAGAGAAACACATGTGTCAAAGAAGTTCTGTGTGAGAGATGCAAGAAATCTGGTCACATTACAAAAGGTTTCATAACCTTAATACCAGAGAAAAAAGTAGTCCTTAAGAGGATTAAGAATGAATCATTCATGATGGCTGTTAAGAAGAACAATTCCTCACACAAAGTAGAAGAGAATGTGAAGAAATCCATGCAACATCAATAGATTTCAGAACATATGTTCAAATGTGCAGAGATGAAGACTGGAGTGAACAGAGGAACTTGGTTGAGAAAAGAACCTCAACCATACAGAACATGTTGATGAAGAAAGGAGGAACCACCTTATTCTATTATTCATTTGTGTCTTGTATTTGTGCTAATAATGCAGGGAATTGAAGGTGAATCATTCTCTCAGGGGGAGAACATGAGAAGTAGTGAATGTTGTCAACTCTTGATAGACAAGCTAAAGAAGTTTCCATCCTTAGTAGATTCTTCAATTGATATTCAATGATTAAGATGATGAAGGATCACTCTTGATGAAGATAATGAGAAGTGTTTCCCTTGAGGGGGAGAAAAATGAAGAAGCTTCCAAAATCATTGTTTCAATCAATATCAACTCCAGCTGGTATCAAATGCAGTTACTTTGAAAATTTATTGAAGAACATGTCATTGGAGAAGGTATGTCATTTCTAAATCTCTCAACCTTGGTTACTCAGATCATTCTACAAAGGGGGAGTAAATAAATTGATCAGTGACATAAAAATAATGGAAGTACCCCAAGGCCACTTATCCCGCCGATTGCACTTGAATGTTTTTGATATGTTTGCTGATGTGAGTGTTGGAGTTTCAGGTTGATTATTCCCTATCACATTGGATTTTCTTATACCTAAAATTAAAGTGGTAATCCCTTGAAGACAAAATATATGAGTTCTCATCTCATGTTGGTATCATGATTTGTGAATAATGGACAACCTTGTTGACATAATCAAATCCTCCTGTTTTCTACATCGGGCATTGATCAAGTAGACATAGAGTGAAATGATTAATGAAACATTACTTAAGTATGTATTGACACCCTCCCTACCATGCACTTTGTATTTCTTGTCAATAAGGGGGAGATAAAGTGAAATGAACGTTTGAAAAGAAAATATTATTAAAGAGAAGATTCTCATTTTGACATTGACAAATTCATTTCAGAAGATGTATAAGTTATTGACAAAAAAATACAAAGGGGGATATTGTTGGAACCACTTTGTGTATAAGGTGGTATTTTTTGTCAATAATATTCAATGAAGATCAAAATGAAGGAGATCAAGAAGTACTCCGATGAAGTGGAGGAATGATAATTCAGATTATTGTTGTACTGATTATAAGTTCAAAGAACATGTGTCAAAGGTGATACATTGTTTACAATAATGAAGAATGTGAGGTGTAGTCCATCTGAGGATGATTAATGATGAATGGGCTTTTTGGATGAAGAACATTCAATTCCTCCTTATTGCATGAGAACCATGGGTTTTTTATGAAGACCATGAAATTACTCATGATTGCTTGAGAACCATGCAAGAGACTTCTTGACTAATTGAATCATATGGTTTGCATGAAGTAGATCATGACGGTTGATGAAGGAGACAATGTGCAAATGAGTGGAATTATAAGATGGCCGTGTGGGAATTGGAATTCTGAGATAGCCATGCGCATCAAATTGTCATAGAAGATGATGATGCCAAAGCTATGCCTTCAAAGAATACATATCACAATAGTGGAGTTTGTGATAAAAGCAGAAGAGTTGATGAAGGATACAGATCACCAAGAAGAAGTGTTGTTGAGGTGATCATGCTTTTTGACAAAGAAAACAAACGACATACAAATTTTTTGACAAAGGAGATTCCACGGTTGCATGTCGAGTTCAAGGACTGTGGATAATGATCCATGTTTTATCCAAGGAACATCGATAAAGGAATGGATGATCTGGAGGCGGACAAAAATAGCAGATACAAGGTGGCGTCGTTTCCCAGTGTTTTCCAAATTTTTTGGCCAAAAAATCGACAAATAAAGAAAAGTGTTTTTGGAAAAGGTACTTGCGCACTGAGGTCTTGAAGGATAGTAAACTTGCGCGCCATATGTTTTTGAAGATCCGATCATCAAAATATGGAAAAGGGATAAGGGTCGCACAAGTTTTGGTGAGGTCGCACAGGTGACTTACGCGCCGAGAAGAGACTTGCACGCCGATGCCTTGGAAGCTTGATAACTTGCGTGCCTACGGTTTTTCCAGATCAGAAGATCGATATTTGGCAAAGGAAAGAGGTTCGCGCAAGTTTCGAAGTAGGTCGCGCAAGTGAATAGAAGGGGAAGAAACTTGCGCGCCGAGACTTGCGCGCCGATGGTTGACTTGCGCTCTGTCGCGCAGGGTGGCCAAATTTCCTATAAATACTGGACCACCCCTCCTTATTTATCACGGAGTTCAAGACATAGATATTTTTCGAGCTCTCGTCGTGCAGGTGATTGTGCCGCGCTAGTGGTAGTTGGGTCACACAAGTAGAGGTTGCGCGCCGGTTGTTGGTTGTGTGCCCAAGGTAGTTTGGGAGAGAAAGGAAGTGAGAGGCGCAAGTTTGTAGTTGGGGAAGGAAGCGTCGCGTAGGTGTTTTGGTGGCACTTGCGCTCCAGTTTAGACTTACGCGCCGAGGACTTGCACGCCGTATTGAGACTTGCGTGCCGGGCTTGAAAAGGAGAGCCAGACATTGTTGAAGCACGCCTGCCTTTCTGGAGCTGCACAAGAGCTGAAAGATTTCCTGATACTTTCAGTGCAAAGTGAGATTGAAGAAGATATCTAAATGATACATACATGATCTCATGCATACATGGTGAACTGATTCTGACGATGACAAGTAAGTTGAGCATCATTTATTGAGCTATCACAAAAGTGATTGTGATTCAGGCAAACGACGACAAGGGGATCTAATGCATTCAGTTATTTCACTAAAGTAGAAGGCTGAATAAAAAAGAGAATAAACTCACGACTCTGATTCAAGCAAAGTCTCATGCTGAACAGGAGACAAAGAACTTCAATGCACATCTATTGGAGAGACCTACACATCTATAAACTGAGTGGGACTTCACCAAAGGCAGTGAGCAAGGGGGAGTCAACGGGAGTGACCTGAGGGACGTAGTGAGCTATCCCTAAGCTTTTGTAAAGGCAGTGAGCCTGGGACAAAGTGACTGTACCCGAACCACTGTAATCTACAGCTAGTGAAACATAGTGTATTTTGGTACGACCGACAACCTGTCGGTGTATGCTACTTGGACGTATCCCTTAGTGGTGAACCAAGTAAAATTGTTGTGTTATCTCTTTGCATGTGAATGTTTCATGGCTGATCATATCCATCATACAGGTTTAAGTAGTTCCTACCAACGTGGGAACAAGATCCATAACTTTAAGAAGAAAAAGTTGACACCCTGATTCACCCCTCCCCTCTCATGGTGTCACGGGGTCCTACATTTTACATTTTTTGGGTCTTTTATAATGTTTAGTGTTTTTAAATTATTTTACTTGTTTTAGGGTGTTTTAATGTCTTTTAGGTTTTATGGGGTTTGTTTCCTTTATGGCATTAATTTTTTTTATGGATCTATGGTATAGGGTTTTTTGGGGTGTTTTTGGGGTTTTAATGCCTTTTAGAGTTTTCAGGGTTTTTTGGTTTTTATGGTTTTAAGGATAAATAGGGATTCAATACTTTTATAGGGTTTAATGGTTATTAGGGTTTTAGTGTTTTTTAGAGTTTTTATTTTTTTTTATGTATTTTTTTGATTTTTAGTGTTTTTAGTTTCTTTTAGGGGGTTTGATGGGTTTACTATTTTAATGAGTTTAATGGGTTTGTATTGTTATTTTGGATTTTTTGGGGTTGTAAGAGTATTTATGGTTTTAGTGTTTTTAACATTTTTCGGGGTTTCGTGGATTTTAGAGGATTTTAGAGTATTTGGGTTTTTCATAAACTTTCATAGATTATTAGTGTTTTTAGGGGTTTTAGGGATTTTTTAGGGTTTTAGTGTATTTACGGAAAGTTTTGGATTTTATATATTTTCATTTTTTTTATGGATTTTACAGATTTAGGAGTTTTATGGGTTCATAGTATTTTTTACATCTTTTAGTGGTTTTTAGGGTTCTATGGGGTTTTTAGATTGTTTAAGTTGTTTTAGTATTTTGGGGTTGATTGGTTTTTTAGGTTTTTATTGGGTCTTATTACTTTTTAGGGTTTTAGAATATTTAATTTTATTATATTTTTATCGGTTTTTAGGGTGTTTAAGGGAATTTATAGAATTTATTTTTTCTATGGTAATTAAGTGCCATCTATAGGTTATATGTATTTAAAGATATCTTATGGGATTTAGGGTATATTGGGTTATTTTTGGGGTTTCAATGGGGTTGTAGGGTTTCTAGGGTCCTTCCATGTTTTTAACTTTTTTAAGGGTTTTTATAGATTTTAAGGCTTTAGTTTTTAGGGTTTTTATGGTTTTTAGGGGTCTATGTGGTTTTAGGGTCTTCATGGTTTTTATACTGTTGTTTATTGTCTTTTAGGGTATTTTAGGGCATTTGGTTGTTTTAATTATTTTTGGATATTTAGGGTTTTAGGGATTTTTTTGGGTTTTATGGTTTTTTAGGGTTTTAAAGGATTCAATAGTTTATAGAGAAATTTAATGTTTTGGGGGTTATTCTGGTTTTTTTTGGGTTTTTAGGGTTTCCAATTTTTAGGATTTTTGGGGGTTTTATAGATATTATTTCATTTATTGGGAATTTTTTTGATTTTAAATTTTTTAAGAGCTTATAGGTGGGTTTAGGTGTTTTTATGTGGTTTTTGGGTTTTTTTGGGTATAGTTTTATTATAGTTTTTAGGGTTTTTATATTTTTTAGTTTTTAGTGGTTTTATGGTTTTTAGAGTTTTTATGGATTATAAGGTTTTTATGGATTTTAGGGGTTTAGTTAATTTCATGTATTTTAGGGGTTTTAGGGTTTATTAGTGTCTTCATTTTTTTTCAGAAATTTTAATACTTTTAGGGATTTTTAGTGGTTTTTGGTGTTTTTAGATGTTTTATAGTATTTCATGGGATTGATTGTTTTTAATGTTTTTAGTTATTTTTTGTGGATTATTTGAGTGATATTATAAATTTTTAAGGGTATTAGGTTATATCATATTTTTTTAGGGTTTTAGGGGTTTTAGGATTATTTTAGGTTTACAATGTTTATGGGTTTTTAGGATTTTTTTGTTTTTAGGTTTTTAGAGTTTTTTGGTTTTTTGGGCTTTGGGTTTTTATGGTTTTCAGTATTTTCTTAGGATTTTATGGGTTTTTAGTTTTCTTATGTTATTTATGTTTTTTTATGTTTTTATGATTTTTGGGGGTATTTCTTGAGTTTTTGGTTCATTTTAATTGTTTTTATCATTTTAAGGGTTTTTAGGGGTTTAAGGTTTTAATATTTAATAATTTTTAAAGGGACTTTATGGTTTTATGTGATTTAATTGTTTTAATGTTTTTTTGTTTTTTAGGGATTTAATGGTTTTTTCTATTTTTAATTGATTTTGAGTTTTTTAAATGTTTTAGGATCAAAATGGTTTTTAGGGGTTTTTAGGGTTTTGGGTTTTTGGGGGGGTTTAAGGTGAATTTAGGGGTTTTAATGGTCTTGTGTTTTGAAGGGGTTTTAGATTTTTTATGGTATTTCATAATTTTTAGGCTTTGGTTTGTGTTTTATAGTATTTTAGTGGTTTTATATTTTTTGTTAGTTTTTATGAGATTTTATTGTTTCTTGTGTCATTTTAATTTTTATGGGGTTTTTAGGTTTTGAAGTTTTTTTGGTTATTTCAATATATTTAGTGACTTTTATGATATTTTATTGTTTTTTGTGTTTTAAAGGTTTTAACAATTTTAGTTTATTTTAGGGTATTTTGAGGCGTTTTGGGTGTTTTAGGGCCTTTATAGATTTTTTGGGCATTTTTTGTGTTTTTTCGATCCCTTTAGGGTTTTCTTATGGAATTTTAGGCTCCTCTAGGTTTTTAATATTTTTAGGGACCTCTAGGGGTTTTTGGATCATAATGTATTTTATGATTTTTAGAGATGTTTTTGGTTATTTTAATTTTTTTGAAACCCTTTATGTTTTTAGGACCCTTTTTGGGTTTTAGGTGTTCTTAGGGTCCTTTAAGGTTTTCGGGGTTTCAGTATTCATTTGAACTTTTAGTGATTTTAAAGTATTTAATTTTTATCATTATTATATGATCTTTTATGGTTTTCATGGTTTTTATCGTATTTTAGGATTTTTGGGGTTTTTTAATGTCTTTTTCTTAGTTTAGGGTCATTTCGGGTTCATACCGATTTTAGGGGTTTTAGGGTTATTAAATGTATTATAAGGGTCTTTGACGGGTTTATTGTTGGTATTAATGAATTTTATAGCATTTTATAGTTTTTAGGGGTTAAATGGTTTTAGGGGCATTTAGTATATTTAGGGTTTTCATGGATTATATGGTTTTTAGGCTTTTTCTAGGGTTTTTTTGGTTTCCCTGAATTTTGGGGGTTTTATTTTGTTTTTGTGTTTTCGATGGGTTTAAAATGTTTTAATGGTTTAAAGGGTTTTAGGGATTTTATGTTTTTAGGATTTTATGGATTTTATTGTCTTTGAGGGTTATAGACGTTTTTAAGGAATTTAACTGTGTTTAGGGTTTTAAGGGTTATTGGAGTTTTTAGGGATATTTAGGCATTTAAGGTTTTTGTGTTTTTAGGGTATTTATGGTGTTTTTGGGTATAAAGTGTTTCTTATGATTTTTAGTCAATTTATTGTTTTTATTGTTTTTAGTTTTTTATGGTTTTAAGGATTTTTAATGGGTTTTTGTGGGTTTAGTGTTTTATGGTTTTTATTGGTTTTAGGGTCCTTTTGGGGCATTATGGTTTTTAGGGGGTGTATGTTTTGTTTGGGTTTTTTTGGAATCTCAACGTTTTTAGGGTTTTTAGGGATTTTTTCGGTTTAGTGATTTTTTCGGTTTTAATGGGATTTTAGTTGTTTTATGGATATTTATGATTTTTGGGGTTTTCTTGGTTTTTAGTGGGTTTCATGGATTTGAGTATTTTTAGGAGTTTTAATGTTTTTTTGGTTTGGGGATTTCGATGACTATTTTAAAGTTGTTATGGATATTTAATGGATTTTAGGGTTCTAATGGTTTGGGGGGGTTAGGGGTTTTAAGGGATTTGTGGATATTAGTGATATTTATTGTGTTTAAGGGTTTTTAGGGACATTTTTGTTTTTATAGGGTTACATAGGATCTTTTAGGGGTTTTTTTGTTTGGGTAATTTTAGGTATTTTTTTGGATGATATGAGTTGTTTGTGTTTAAAGGTCTTTTAGGGTTATTTTCGATAGAAATGGGTATAATCCTTTATGGAAACGAAATGGTCTGATAGAGACTGGTCAATACATACCTTAAATATTATTAAGAAGATGCCATATTTTTTTCATTCAGATCAGGTTAACCATTTTTCATTCCCTTGGATTTTTAACCAAATTATGGTTTTCTATATACAATCATTTTTCAAAGGGTTTGTTCATGGGATAGGAAACACCCAATGATTCTGCATCCTCGAAGAACTAGTTTCCAATGGTAGGCACTCATTAATTGTTTTTACCTATGATGCTTAATAAATCTCATTTTTCAAGTGGATGGGAGATCGGGGTCCGTACACCCTTTTGGGTGGAATTATTTCCTACTTCATGGCCCACTTATAGATTTAAGATATGTTCATTAATTCTTTAATAATTCCCAAGTATGATGTGGGTCATCACAAATTAGCAATCGATTATTAACATGTGTGGAATTTCGAATCACCTGTTTGTATTTTTGGTTCTTCTTTGATGTAGTTATGTGTATGTATATGAGATTCTTATTCAATGGTATCGTCTATTATAATAATTAGATATTATTTGGAAATTATTATGATGATTTTGGATTTCTAGCCACATAGAGGGGCACTATTGAGTTTATTTTTATCCAGATAAATGAAGGTCACTGTAGAATTTATTGTCATCCAGGAAGACAAAGGTCTCTCTTGAATTTACTGTCACCCTAGGAGATGAGAAATGATTGATGTTTTGGATTGAACCAATAATTAGGATTCCTACATATCATTGTGAATAGAATCATAACCCACGTAGTTTGGTGCCACATAATGAGGAACAACATAACTTATGATGTCATGTGATGATGATCTAACTATATAGTTTAGCATCATGTGGTAGGGGCATCTATGAAAAATGTTCCTGGTAAAATTTCAGTGTATAACTTATATTAAAATATCCTCAAGAACCTGTTACAGATATTAGTTTCCAATTTGAATAAGACCCTACACGGGATATGGCCTAAAAAGAACAGGGTTGATTTAAGATTTAGGTTTGAACCTCAGGGAGGATTCTTACGTATCCCATTTGGATTGGAATCAAAGAAAAAATAGTAAGTTTGCTCAAATATTGGAGTACAGATTTTTGGGACGATAGGTTTGGGATTAATCCTGAGAAGGATTCCACTTAGAAGGGACAATGAGAGACGTTTTAACACATGCGGGTTTGGAGTCTTCATTCATGGATTATTCCTAAGTGGGATGTCCAAGTAATGATAATTAGGGCTGGGGCTTTCTCATGAGGAGGATTCATGTTGAGATAGGTCCCTTGGTGGGCATCCTATATATACTAGTTGATAGTAATATTTGTTCTAATAGTTCAATAAATCTCACAGTGGATTACATTACAAGGTGAGGATAAGTAGGGGTTTACTCCCGAAAAGGATACCCTTATAAAGGTACTATGTGGGTTGTTTTAACTAATGTTGGGTTGGAGGCTTCATGTGGGGTTTATTCCTAATTAAGATGACTGAATTAATGGAATTATGTTTGGGACTTATTCGTGAGGTGGATTCCTAGTGAGATCGGGCCCTAGGTGGGCTCCCTATGTATCCAAGAAAACCAAAATTAGAGTTCTTGTAGTTCATTAATTTTTGTATATTGTGTGGATATTGTAATCATCACTAATCATTAATCCCACATGATTCATCATTGGTGTAAGAAAAAAAGAAAAATAAAAAGATATGACAAACCACACACTTTTCTTCCATCACTAGTGGAAGAGGCTATGTATATGTCAGAATGGGTATAGGCTACTGTAGAAGAGTTCAGGGCTACGACACTTCTATGTAATCACATTACACTGGAAATGACTCCAAGGTATTGAAGGAATGATGTTAAAGGATTCATAGGTGGAGCGGAGCAAGACTGTAACCTCCCATAAGAATGTATAGGGGATTACACGAGGATGGATGACTAAATTTTCATTCAATAGTGGAAGGAGGACCTCATTTCATGTTTAAAGGAAAACAATGTGTGATCCTTAGCATACATACGAGGAACCATAGGATCTTAGACATAAAGACATTAAGGGTCAGATATAGTCAAAACCTAAATCTTCTTGACCAAAGAATTCTACACACTGTCACTAGGGTAAGTGTCCTCATGATCATAGATATAAAAATCTACATACACCCCAAGGATCCTAACCAAATAGTTGGATGACTGGAAGAATCCTCTAATCATGGAAATACAAATCTAAATGGGAGACACTCTCACAATAATTTTCCAATGGTTTTTTCAAATTACAAGGACCTAGTGGAGGCTTCGACTGACCCATCTCAGACATGGGATACAAAAGATAATAGGGTTGGCCATGAATGGATTTGAACAATTATTGATGTATGGATCACACAATCTTTAAGGTAGGGATAACCAAGAATGATCATGCAGGGGTTGCTCCACGTAGGTAAGCCTGGGTGAACAGATAACACCTTTGGTAATGGATCACCTAGGCGACTACACTTGGGTGACACTTTTCTCGATACTTCAAAGTTATATAGAGGTATTATCTATGGTATATCACATATGTACCTAGTTAAAAAATGTACCTCACACTGGTATTCATTGTTCATAGGATGGGTGAATAAATCGTAAAGGTTTGGTTTATTTTAATCCCTAGGAGGATGTTAGTTATGTTTTTCCCTATAATTCCCTCTTCTTCATGTGTTATAAAACGACCGAGATGATTTTGGAGGATCTAAATGATTAAATATGGTGATCAGAGTAGTATATGGTCTTAGGGAATTTTCTTTATCCAAATGAAGATCCTAATGCTCAATTTATAGGAAAACAAGGGACACTTGGTGATGGTGTTTGTTCGGGCAACTGGGTAGCGTGCAAACGGATGGCACGTAGGTGCTTGTGCATCGATGCTGCTTGGAGATGCTTTGGGTGAACTTCTCTTATGGGATTTGAGATTCTAGGATTTATTCATCTATTTTATCATATTTTTTCTAAGGCATTTTCCTCTGTTACCATTTCTTATAGTTGGTAAAACTACTATAAAAAATCCCCATCCCCCCTCAGTATTAGATCTGATCAAAGAAAGAGGTTATAATCCTAATGTAGTGGGATTAAGAATACAGATGAGTCATGCAAGCTTCCAGGATTGTTTGTACACTCTATTATATATTTAAATATCTTGATCAATCTTAGAGGGACATTTGGAGGATGATATATGAGACTCCCTTTGAGGGTTTTAATTCACAAATCCAAGGGATTTCATCTTTTTTCACCAAGATGGGATTCAGTGGGTTTGATTACTATCCAATCCAAGAAGAGGTGAAAGAGACTATTTGTCAGTGGGAACAAGAGCACATTCATTCTAAATACCTTAAAAATTACAATCTTCTCACCAACATTGATGGTATTATAAATTCATTATCCCCTGAGAGACCACGCACAACCCAAAGTTGATGGTATTTAAACAGCAAATCCAGGAGAAGTCCGTTAAAGTGTCGTATCTCCAGCAATAATTGGATGTTTCTCATAGAGAACTCAAACAACTACACTATTCATTAGGAGAATCCCAAGTAGAAGGGGAAACAACCATTGTGGAAAACAAGGAAGCACTTAATCAGTATGAGGGGAATGATGATAGTTGACTGATTATTCATCAACAACTATCCTATGGGGATCAGGTGGATGTCTAATAAATAGATAGTTATGTATAATTTCTATTTTAATATGTGGCAGAGAGACTTTATTTTTGGGATGTTTCTTTGATTTTTTATCATAAATGAAAACAATTTTTTTATGATGATATATGTCTTCATTGCTACAGTCATCTTGTAATAAAAAATTCAAAATTGATTTCCATATCATTACATGGTTATATCATCTAATAACAATTACATTGATAAGAATGGGTCTCTTTAACTTTTAACTAAACCAAGGGGTCTACTGTGCATAGTTTTACTATTACTTGGTTAATATAGACAACCCTACATAAATTATGTATTTTTATTTTATCACCCTAAATTTTTCATAAACTCGATATGGAAGAGACATTATTTTTGAGACATGGATTTGGTTAGGCCAACCTCGTCGAGTTTTCATCCTAACATGTTTTGTGAATTTTTTCTTTTAATCGTATGATATTGTTTAAACCATATAGAGTGTATGTCTAGTGAGTTGATACTCATCGTTTTTTGAGATTTCCCTTTTTGAGTTTTCAAACTGGTATGTAATTTGTGTATTTTTGGTAGTTAGATTAATATCAGGCACCTTGGACTAATAAAACTGGTGTTTTAGGTCGAACAACTTTGATCATGAATTTTGAGATAATAATCTAGAAAATGCTTTATGGTTAGGAATATTTTGATATTATTCAGATACATCCAAAGGGAATCTTGTGCCATGATTTTTTATGGCTTAAAATCTAAAATATGAAATATAGTAATTTAATAGGTCTCTCTTATGGAAGAAACTACCTCAAGTAGACAACCTCATTACAGGGGATTTTTTATGAAAGGCCAACTAGTGCCCATACAGCATAGTCATGTACTAGTATCCTTTGGTTTAGGGGCCTGTTATGTGGGAGACTTATACAAGGCCAATTTGGGCATGTTCTGCCTAGTTAGGTAAAGTAGTTCCCCGGAATTATGACATTATATTAACGATGAATAATTCATTTTTATGATTTTGATGTCTCAAGACCACAATTTGTAGATTTATTTGGGAAAGATATACGAGAATAAAAAAATTATCTATACCGACGTAAGTGATTAAAAGGAAGCCACCCCAACATGTATTTGATATGTGAAGGTGGGTAAATTTTTTCAAATAACCAATTTCAAAGGGAGAAAGCTCCATTTATAACAAAAGATGATGTTATCATGTAGTTTAATAGTTTGTGACTTAGACATTGTGTTTCCTAGTTTAATGTTGTGTTGTATGGGCATTATATTATGTAGTTTAAAGTCATGAATAAACGTTATAATATTGTGAAGTTAAATGTCAGGCACCAATAACATTATTTTGCGTAGTTTAGTGTTGTACAACAAGGAAATTATTTTGTAAAGGTTAAATTCGTGCAATAAGGAAATTAGGGGGGCTATAATTAATAGTCTTTGGTTTTGACCAAAAAGTTTTATGATTCTATGATTATTGGTATTCTATTTGCAACTATGCTACCATGTTCAGGTATGGAAGGGGAAAATTATATGTTGGGATTTTTTGATTCATGAATCTGAAGGGTGGTTATGGTAAATTGAGATTATGAAATTAGAGGAGGTTTCACAAGAGAATGAAGTTACCACATGTTAAAAAAATCATTCTGAGGTCTATTTTATGCCATTCCAACTAGGGAATATAGTACATATTCAATAATATAATCATTTGGTGGAAACCCCCGTTATGGGGAATATTTTGTGTAAGGCCAACTGGGGCGTATACTTCCTAGTCAAGCAATAGATCTCTCAAGAATCATGACATTCAATAATTAAAATCTGAGGATATTTTATAGAGACTTGGATCTTCTGAAGAACAAAAATTTGTTTCAGAATAAAAGTGCTTTAATACATAATAAATATTCCTAGTCATTATTTCATAAGAATTGGGAGACTAGGCTTTCTCTGAAGGTCTGACCCAAATGCACGATGTATGGTGCTTGTTGTTTTAGGTTACACAACTAGGACATGATGATATTGGAAACAATGGATGGTACATGGTCAAATGGATAAATATTATTTTGTATGATTTAAACACATGGTGTGGGAAATGTATACCATTCTCCTGGAATCATTTAGTTTAGGAGAAAGGAAATTGGAAAAATATTAATAGGATGACCGCATATTTTAATTTCCGGGTACCATCATACTATCATCAAAAGATTTAATGGATATAATAGGATTCTCATATGAATGAAGATACCACTAGTTTCCAAACCAGTTATGGATAGGTTTTATTCAATACCAATTGGTTCATGTACTACGTCGCCAAAAACTGTCATCTTTTTGTTGATAGGCCCATTATAGGGGTTAGTTATTCATGGTCAAATATGGACTGTATTCCATGGTTAGGTAAAGGATCTCTCTATATTCAAAGATTCTGACACAAAAACCAAAGGAAAGGTTAAGAAGATATAGAATTATTCAATATTAGGATTATGAAATGTGAAAAGGGTGTAATATTCAAATCATGAAGGAAGAATTGGGTTGATATTATCTGTGAGTTTGGATTCCCTTAAACATATATGACACATATGTAGAAGGGGGACATCACTTGTTTAGTTGGTGAGTTATCTAAAGAGAGGTCACAAAATAAAATCTATTGCATAGATTTTTTATTATATTCTAGATAGGGGGAATTTTATTTTACCCCATGGTTGGGGATAGGTCTCAAGGCCTAGCCTTCACTATGTATCTCTGTGGAATGGGAATCAAGACACACATAGTTCTACAGGAACCATGCAGTTTAAATTCATGCGGAAATGACTTTGGCCTAGAAATTTAATGTCTTACAGAAATGACATGGTAGATTCTGACAATAAAAGAATGTTTTAGCTAGTCTAAGGTGAATATCCCATGAATCACTATGTATATTTCTATAGCAGTAATCCATCCACATGTATATCTAATAGATAGAGGTACATGCAGAAATTAGGAACTCGTATTCGATCTTCCCATGTAGATTTGACTTGTTCACAAGAGAGTATGTGATTGTTTCAATGTTGGGTTGTAGTTTGGTCTAGAATTGCTTATCAGGGAGTTACTATATATCTCAAATGGATGATAATGAAGACACATGCAGTTCACTAAAAGATTGTGCGGTTTTCCATCAAGTGTTAAGGATGTCTGGTGTTCATTTTAAGGTCATGAAGTAAGGACCAGAATAGCATCAATGTGTATAGATACACCATAATTATGCAGATAAATCCTTTAATAAACTCAAAATACATAATGATTTGTGATCAGTGTGAGAATCAGAGAGTGGTAAAAGTCTCTTCTACAACAAATATTTAACAAAATTGAAGGACACATGGATTTCAATTATGTGGTAGCTGAACCAGAAGATAAGATCCGGGAATTTCTACATATCTTATTGGGATGATAATAAATCCATTAAAAGTTCATAAAATTACCATCATTTTTACAACATAAGGTGAGGAAAAACATGAACCAATGTGAAAGGATGAGAACATTTTAGTGAAACCATGGTTCTAGTAATGGGATTCTCTATGTATCTCATTAGAATGAAAATAAAACTACATGTGGTCTTTGATTGGATCCTTGTGAATATTTGATTCATTCATAGGAAGTAAAGGGGAATTATGATTTAATCATGGATAGAACCAATATAGGATATCCAAGTGTCATTATGTATCTTGGTGTGGAAATAATCAATCCACCCTTAGTTCTTTAAAATGATCCATCTGTAGGCTTGATTCAAACTCATTTGGGTTGAAGGGGCTTTTCTAGGCATTATAGTTGGACTAGAGATACGATATTTGGGCATCATTACATATTTTGATTGGGAAAGAACCAATTCACATGTAGTTCTTGATAATTTTCCCCATGCAGGTCAAATCAGGACACAGGGAGTGGGAAGTTTTTAGAAAAAAAATTGTGATCGGACCCATGATAGGATATTTGGGCATTACTACATATCTAATTGGATAGAGAATCAACCCAAACATAGTTACTGAATATGGTTTCCCAAACCAATTGAGGTTGTATATGAGTAAGTGGAAATAATATTTATTCAATATTTTTTTAGAATAATGGTTGGGTTCAAGGCAGAAAATGATATGAGAATCAAGCCATATGGTCTGGAGGAGTTCCTAGAATAGATTTGATTCATACACAGTAAAAAGGTAAATTGTTTCATTTTGGTTACAGATGGGCCTAAGATTAGGGAACAATGAGTCACTATGTTTCTCAAAACAATTAAAATAAAGCCACATGTACTTCTTGATGAACTGTGTAGTTTATTGTCTTGTGGTGAGGAAGTGGGTCATTGTAAATGAAATAACCATTGCAACTGGACTACAGGATATGACCATGTTTTCAAAACTTGCCTTTTTGGGTGAAGAATAAAGGAACATGTAGTTTTTGATAGTTATTCCCCGTACTATTTTGAACCAAACACATGTATAAATCAGGATCAAGTTCCACTAGGGAGTGGTAATGATGTGAGTGAGGTTTATGTATGGAAGCAAGTCCACTATTGAGGGACCAAAAGGAGTGCTACTCATGTTTTCATTGGGATTTAATAATTTTAAAAATGGGAGACATTAACTATATAGTTTACTATTATGTGGGGAGGAAAAGTGGTGATATACGGTTTAATTACTTGAAAATAAGACCACATCTCATGCATTTTATCAGCATGTGATAAGGATGATGATGCTACGCAGTATAAATTCATGACACATAGATGAAAATGGTGTTATGAAATTTAACTTCTCGTAGATATGATGATCTATGTGTGATTAAAAAAATTACTTCTTCATGACACTTTCATTATTTGGAGTTCTAGTGAGTTCTATATCCCTTATGATTAAGGAATATATTCTATTATAGTAGACCTTAAGTATGGAATAAGGTCCCTCCCACTTTGGATCAATCATAGAAGGATTCTTTTCTGGTATCACCAAAGTCCTAAAAGCCAATACCAATTCTCCTTGTAGGAGTGAACAAAGATGTACCTTCTTGTTAATGGACCATGCTATCTGGTTCTGATATACCTCCATGTAATGGAAAGTATGCAATCTCTTTTCATCCTACCACTCTATCTCGTCCAGTCATTTTGGGGATTTCTTATCCATGGATACCTGGTCACTAATTGAAATAGAAAGTGATAAAAATTGATCATTAATGGGTAGGACTACTTTTTTCCATACACCAATGTGTATAGGGTTTTAAAAATTTTAGTGCGGCTTACAGTCTGATAAGCCCATAAGAAATGTGAGATCATGTCATACCAAGATTTATAATCATTATTTAAAAATTTTTGTCTTATGTTTGATAGCATCTTCTTAAAATCCTATATCTTTCCATTTTCTCTTACATGATAGTGGGATGAATGATTGGATTTTATATTATTTTCCATATATAATATTTCTAAATCAACAAAACAAATATTGGTTTCATTGTCCCTAAATATAGTATAAGGGACACCAAATCTTGTAAAGATGTTATCATCAGAAAAGATAATAATGATATTGGCTCCAACTTCTTCTTGGGGTGTCTCCTTAGTTAATTTAGAGAATTAATCAATATCACTATGAATAATCTTGAACTTATTAGCTTTATCTAGAGGATATGGCCCAACTACACCCATTTTCCATATAAAAAATTGCTAGGAGTATTTAGATGCATATAGAAAATCCAGGGTATTGAAGGATGAAATTAGAATGAACATTGTAGTAATGAAATGTCATAGTGACACATGTGAAATCATGTTTCATTGAAGGCAATAAGTATATAAGCCTTCAAATTTGATTTGAGATCCTATTCCCCAATTGGTGGGCACCACAGGACCCTAAATGTACTTATTCCATAATAGTTAAAGACTATTGTCCATCAACATATCTGTGAAGGAATCCATTAGAGAATTTCATGCAGAATAATTTCTAGTGATTTGGGCCATCATAAAGAGTTAAATTTTATACACATCACTGAATCTACTCTATTCCACCCCTGATCATTGGAATTAATCCATCATGGATATATTCCACTATGTGTTTAATCCATCCCATGGTAGAACTATATGGTTTTAAAATAGGACCTCTTTGATTAATTTCCTCAGTTTTTATTTGAAAAAAATGCTACAACCATGAGACTATGGGTGATAATAATGACTCTTTCATCTGGATGTGGATCTTCCGAAGCTATAAATACATTTTCCAACACATCTTACAATGAATTCTCTAACCGTATGATGCGATTCAATGTTTTATATGAGAATAATTATACAATTATCCTCCCTACATAATCACATAGGGGAAATAAATCATCATTTATAATATCTTAATACACATTGATTTTCATGATTATCAATTTTGAATGACCCTTCACCTCTAGGTGGTTCACCAGTACTTGGAGATAAAATTCCAGGCCAAAATCAAGACCTTGATATTTTTCCTCATTGTTGGTAACAACTTATGATAATAGGAATGAGTATGGAAACACTGCCTTTTCTTGGAATATAAGAAAAATCCATAACCCGACATTGTTGATCCTAGGGTATTCTATTATCTTCCCTATTGGAATCCTTGAGGTACCATCAAAATACATTTCCAAAGTTTGAGAGATGACCAGAATATAGAATATTTCATCATTCGGAAATTCAGTATTTAATGTCGTCTCTTATGATGATGGTTTCTCCAAAAGGTAGTCTTCCATGGCCTAGTAGTTTACCTATTTCTGAGGTACAAATTGTATATCAAACCATTGGACAATAATGGCCCACTGTGATATACTTCTTATTATCATAGGATAAGTGAGGGTAAATTTAGCAGGTTATCAAAAGAAACCAATTGGATAACATAGTGATGCAGGTAGTGCCTTAACTTCTAAATAATAAAGATTAATTCCATAATTCTCATCAAAATGTATTATTATTGAGTCTATGTGTCATGAATGGTTCAACTAATATAATAAAGACTATTTTCCTTCCCAGAATCATTCTTTTTTGCGAGTAAAGAACCAAGTGATTGGTATGAGGTTGTCACATTTAGAATGAGAGGATTTCCTTCAACAAGTGGAATCAATACTAGTGGTATGAAAATCTATTTATTAAGGGTATAAAATTTATCATTACATTCATTGTTCTACTAATATGTGACCCCCTTATTCATCAAATTTTTGAATGGTAAAAACATACAAGCGATGTGGACCATAAAGCGCTGAATGTAGTCCATTTTTCCTTAAATTCCTCTTAGCACTTTCTAGATTATCGGAGCTAATATCCTAAGGATAGCCTTAGTATGTTTAGGATCTGCATCAATTCCATGATGGCATACAAAAAAACTAATAAATTTTATTGAGGTTACCCTATAAGCACATTTCAAGGGGTTTATCATCGTATTATGTTGTCAAATATTTCAAAATATAGTATCTAAGTTAGGTAGGTTGTTAGAACATTTCATGTACATGAACACTAGATCATCAATGTAGCATTAAACAAACCTACCCATGAAGGGTTTTATGATGCGATTCATATCATGTTAATATGTGGCAGTAGTGTTTTCATGATAAAGGTAATTACCTGATAGATAAATATTCTTTATGGGGCTTTGAAATTTTTGGATTCTTTATCTTCTGGGCCATGTGTATTTGATTGTACTCATATTGTCCAACCCTGAAAGAGAGGGATTGGTAGCCAGTTGTTGCATCTATCAAGATTCCAATGATTGGAACTAGGAAGTCATATTTTGGAAAATTTTGGTTGAGATACCTAAAATCGATGAACATTTGATTTTACCATTATTATTTTATCATAGGGACAATATTGTCTAGCCATGTAGGGTATTGTAGCTCTTGGATGAAGTCAACCTTGATGAGTTTATCCACATTAACCTCAATCATGATGGTATGGTTTAGTTGTTTCCAACTAGCTTTCTACTTGTAAACCCTATGATTTTATGGAAAATTCAAGTGATCAGTGGCCACCTTGGGTTCAAGGCCTGGAATCTCTATGTAATTCCAGGAAAACAAATCTCGGTTATTCTTTAAGAAGGAGGTGTGTATGACATGTTATTTGTGATTCATGGATTCATTAATTATATTGGGTAATGGGTCATCATTTGTACCTAGATTTAGTTCATTGTTTTAATCCATGGTGATGGATATGCCTTCCTCAAAAGTAAGAGGTGTGTCCTCGAGATCTAATTATTCTTACTCATTCTCATGCTCAATATCATGTGCTTTTATCTATAGGGTAGACGATAAAAAAATTTCTTCATAAAGAATAGGGTAGTCACTATTGGGAAAATTGGAAGATGGGGAAATCATTTCGAACTCAAATTCTAGCATGCAACCTTCATTGGATCTTAAAGGGGAAACAAGGGAATAATAATGAGTCTATTCGCATTCTATGATAGTCATGAATTCTTCTTCAAGAAAGTCTAGAAAAATCATTCTTTGTTGAATCACATGGGAAAAAATGAACACATCTTCAGTCAATATTTTGTCAATATTTAGAGTGTTTATAACTTCTTCATATCCATTGGGATCAACTATCATGATTTACATAATGGAAGATAGTGAATGAAAATTTGAATTCTTTCCCTACCCCTCAATTTCATTAGTTGGAATCTCGTAATCTTCACATAATTACATAATTGGGTTCACTAGAATCATCTCCAATCTATTTTGGGAATTTATTTGGGTGGAATAATTATCCATAGACTGTATTTATTTAATGAGATAGAACCATGGATGGATCAATTATGACCCACAATATTTGAATATGGAAATTGAACTATAAAATGTATGAATTTGACCATTGATATAATATTTGAGGCAATATTGGTATAAATAAGGAATGATTGTATTCTAATGAGGCCAAGGTCTTATCATCATAACACTGAATGCTTTGTCTGTCCATACCACTCTGGACCCTGATTCAGATACAATATCTCTAAATTAAATTTTGAGTGTGATCTTAGTGATCATTTTTGTCTCATTCAAGTCATTACACCATAACATTTTTGTGGAGAGAGAAAAGATGGATTCATTGAGACCTAGTTAAAGAAGTCTCTGAACTAGTATGAGGTTGACTCTTAAACATTATCAATGAAGAATCCTTAGATATCAATGTAATTTAGCCATCCTGATATATATAAGCAACTAAAGTTTCGTTTAATGATGGTATCCTCAACAAGGTTGGTGAAGGAAATGACTGCATGGAATTCCAAAAGATCATTCTCCACACATTAGACATTAGCCGTAGTGGCCTCAACATTAAATTCCTAAGAGCATGAGAATTCATCTATGAGTGCTACATTAAGATATTTTTATAGTATTAGAGCATCCAAGTTTAATAACATAGCTGAAACATAGGATAATGTTTTCAACACATTATATTTTTGGTACAGTGTTTTGTGATATCCGGAATGAAGAATCACTTTTGTAAGAAACTTTTGGAGATAATGATCGAGATTTTGATGGATCGTCTCTTGGGGAAGAAGCAAGAAATGATCATGTTCATGGTGGATTTGGCTAGCTTGGTCTGCGTAACTATTGAGGAGGTGGTGGAATATCCTCTAACTGGTCATCCATGATAATCATGTCTGGGTAGTCCATATCATGTGTGGAGGAAGAACTCCCTTATTCTAGTTGATCTCACGGGAGACCATTCCAAAAAATTTTGCCCGCATAGACGGTTTGAGTGGGGGTTTTGTTGAAGTGGTGGATCCAAGCATGACTATTTATTCCCCGATATCCTTGACCCTAAAAATATCTTCCTATATTTCCCCAATAATATTTAAGTGAATCAGGTTCATAATCAGAATCATAATTTGAGTAAAGATTCATTATGTGAATAATATTAATAGATCCAAAGATCAAATATTCCAGTCATGAAGATTTTGCATAAGGGGGTAACTCTTATTGAACCATTTGGCGGGGTAGTGAATGTGCTTTTAGGATGGTTGTAATGATGTATTCTAAGATAATGGAAAGACATTTCTATTACATGAGCTCATAAAATTTTTATTGTTCCTTATCCTTTTGACCATGTCACTTATTCTAGGATGGGACTTTAGAGGACTAATATTTTGATGAAGTTGGATTTTCTATAGTGGAAATGGTAGAAGGAATAATACACTATTTCAATTGTGTTCATAGAAGGGAATTTTTTGTGTTTATTGTTTTTAAAACCATCTAATCACTGAACATATGTTCAATATATATTTTAACTTTTTGGAACCTACCTTCATTCGGATCAGTAACATAAACTTATTATACCTAGTGTATAAAATTTTTCAATTTCAGTTGCCTATAGTCTACCTCTATTATAGGAGTCCCCTGAAAACAATACACTCTTGGATGGGATGCCACAACATTTTATGGAAGGGGAATGTACATCATTATCATATTCATATTAATGATTATTGAGCATTCAAAACTACAAATTTTTTAAAAAGAAATCAGATGAAGTTGATGGGGACTCGGTTAATCTGAAAGGAATAGTCCTTGTTTTTTAACTCCTCAAACTCTCTCTGTCTCTGAACTCTTTTTTCATCTTAATGAGGATGTGGTTTCTGTTGATGCTCAGGAGGTGTATCCCAATGGTATGATATAGTATTTTATGTAGGAATGAGTATAGGGGACTTCTTATGTGTAACTATACCAAGATCTTACATTATTATTTTCCTTGAGTTGATGGGATTAATCGGTTATTGGATTTTGTCTCTGTGATGGAGTTTTCCACTTATTGAGAAATTGCGTCTAGATCTCAAAACTGTCATGTGTATTTCATAGGGATCAATAGTGTTGACAACTCTCCATAGAGATTCTCTATAGATATCAGCAACAACCCTTCTTGAGGGAGTGGTGGGTTTAAGGAGTATGTCAATCATTTCAACCAAACAATGAAATTTGTACCTCTTTTATTCTCCATTATTGTATATACGTAAGATCAAAGAAAATGGTCTTTTGTTGTGTTTTAAAAAATAAATATAGTAAATTTTGATGAAGTTCTTCTCATCCAACAATCGACCGGGACTGAAAACTCTTGTACCATAAAAATTATATCCCCTGCAATGATTGCAGGAAGTATATGAGTTTCATTACTTCCAAATGAATAGGGGTACCCATCATGGGATCATAAAAAGAGGAAAAAATAAGTAAGGTGCTTCTCTGAATCTTGAAGTTCATCAAAAATTAAAAATATAGGATTTAAAATGCTTGATGGAAGAGGGGTAGGATCCACCCATGTAGGGTAATACTTATTTTCTGGCTATACTAGCTCACACCATACTTCCATAACTTCAAATAGAGTCGTTAATGACTCTAAGGTGTTCATAAGAATTAAAGGAATGTTTTTTTTTGAGACATGTCTTAAATAGGTGTGGCAGATGGATCCTGGATGGGTGCAGAAACTAACAAGACCACTAGTGGTGGAACCACTTGTATCTGCCATGGGTAACCAATAGGGTTAGGCCAATAAGGATGGACCTAACCATGTTCTGGTTGTATACCCAATGGATGAAATTCTTCATCTTCTATTGTGGGATAATAATATATTTGTGGTTTATTTCCCCCATTAAGAAGATATTCCCTATCTGCTACATTTTTTGTGGAAAATTCTCTTTGTATAGGAGCATCAACTGGAAGAGAGAGTTGATATTCTTCTTGATGAGCATATCTGGTTGGAAGACTACCTCAGAGTAAAAATCCTTTAAGTCCTCTCAACAATCTCATTTCAACCTCTAGATGAGAAAATCGTTCCTTTATCAAAAGTGATTGTCCTTCTATGGGGGGAGATGATACATGGTATGAACCTTACCTTTTCCATTATTAAGTTCCATTCGAGGAGGCTGAGGTTGAAAATTTGAGGGGATACCCAAATTTTGATGATCCTCTGGTTTCAGGTACGCACACCTCGTGCATTAATTTTGGAATAGACCGTCTCATAAATATGTTATTATACCTTATAATCCATAGAATTAGTCTTATTTTCTAGAGGGAATTCAATAATGATGCTGGTGGAATTCAAAGATGCATAGTGCATTATAAGAATTCCCTTGGATTTTCTAGGAGATCACCATCTTATGTGCCCTCCAAAAGACTTGGTCCACTTTATTGTTGGTTCACTATGGTCTTTTTGGTGGATGGTGACCCATAGAAAATTCTGAAAGAGTTTAGTTATTTAATTTCAATGATATTGCACCAAATCACGATATGGGAAAAATTAAGAGGACTCAATATAATAAATCATTATAAATTGTTAGAATACTGATTCCAAATGATGTTGGGTTTGTCGAGATGATAATGAACCCATATATTAGGTATGGGGATGTTCAGGTTCCACCTTAATAACCCTTTATTCTCAATTGTCTTACCTAGAAGTTTGTGTTAAAAATCCCCTATCCTAGTGGGCCAGTGTCATTACAAAATTTTTGGGGATGATATTACCATAGCTACTATAATGATTTTATGGATTCTGGCCAAAATGTGTGATTGGTACATTATTCGACACTTGCAATAATTATCCTTTTCAAAACACTATTATTATAATTTTTAAGTTTTCAAATTTGATGGTTGAAATCCACTAAGTGGGATTCCTTCTCCAGTTTCTCAGATGCATGATGCAAGAGTATGTTAATATCTTATAATTTTTTCGCCAGACATCAGTGAGAGTTGATCAAAGCCTATTCTAACTGAACATACACTCAATCATGATGAAATTCTGTATGTTTTAGATGGCCAAGGGTTGTGACATTTCATGATTCCAGCATTTGAGGGATTTACAGGCTTGAGAATCCAATGAAATGGAATTCCCTATGTACGCGACATCTTATGATATAAACAATAGATGCAGTATCTATGATCAGATTTCACAACATCATTAATGCTTCGAGGAATTCATGTTTAAGGGGTCCTTGCAGCCTATCGATCAATGTATTTCAAGAATAAATAAAAGATTCCATGTAATTTTGGCACTATAACCCTTTTATTACCCTGACATGAGTTGGATAGTCATCATATGGTACCTCCTTTTATTTTATGTGGTGGTGATTTTTTTTATATGTAAGGGTGGATTTAATGAATTAAATCATCCATCAACCCCTCTAGAATTCTATATTTAGTGGATGATTATGGCCAAAAAATTACTCTTATGTATTCTTTAGCTAGTTGCTTCTTCATTACTAGAAGATCTTCTTCGTCTTTCATAAGGTGTTCCTTGAACTATTCCAACCATAGTGGGAATTTCCCAATTGTCTTACCATATGAAAATGTATTAGTTGGTATCCCCTCTGCTACGTAGGAAGGGAAATGACCCAAGTGTGGTTGAGATAATGATCATTTCCTCGGGATATCTTTCGATTGAGGAAGGATTTCACCGACTAGTGACAAGGCATCAGACATTACTTACCTTGTATTTTTAAGTTCCTCACATCTGGAAGATTTTTTCATCACTACATTCACAATTAGAGAAATCTTTTGACAATGTGAATAACCACTATAAAGGGAACTTTCTCTAAGATCTCCATCAGGGGGAGGACCATCATGGTGGATTATTGAATGGGAAATACACTTTTGATCCTCAATCTTCTAGACATATAGTGCGCTGTCAGGGCACTCATAAAGATACGAGCTCTTGGGATTGACCGAATTGTTTCCAAGAAGCAATCCTTAATGGTGAAGTATCAGATTAGGACCTTCATAATTTCTTATAATACTCGCTTAATTTTGTAATGAGAGGGTATGATCGTTAGATACAATAGATAAATGTCTTAGGGATTCAGGAACTCAAGAATTATGTGGAACCAAATCATAGATCGGCTCTTAGTTCTCCATCCATGATTAATTAGACTTATTCATGGATTTCTTCTTACAAGAAGTTGTGGCCACTTGATGGGAGAAGTGGTCATCATGGAAAGTTGTTTGTGCCTTCATTAGAGTGTCCATTGTAATATTACGATTATCTTTGATCAGAGCGGGTGCATGTTCCCAAACATACTATCCATATAATATGGGGATCTTGACCCCATGAACCTCCTAGTTTAGGAGAAGATGTATGCATCTACTCTAGGGTGTTATAATGATGAACCTCCCCATTTCATGGGCCAAAGTTATGTTTTCATACCATTGGAACCCCTATCATGACCATGATGATATCCTAGAATATATGTAGGACGTGGGAAGGTATTTGGGACTTTCTTTTTACCATTTCCAAGATATTATTGGTGAAATCAGTGGATGGAATAGTTATATATGGACATTCTAAATTTGGAGTAGGATTATGTGCCTACTCCTGTCCTCTCCTTCCATTGGATACTGACAATACACATGTGTGGGTGAGAGACTTTATCATTCCCTCGTCTAGCAATTGGGAGTTTCCTACTGATTTCTCTATGTGCAAGTAGATGAGGCTTTTGGATGTACAGATAAATGTTGGATGATGTATGTTCCTTCATGTAGCCTGATACCGTGTTTGGTCGGAGGGTTTCCCTTGAATGCCTCCAGGAAAGTCTGCTGGCTGGTTGAATTAAGGTCAACATGTGTATGTTCCCACTCTTTGTTTGCCCCCAGATTGGGTTGGTGGAATTCTATGAGTGATAGATGATGGGTTTTATGGAATGAATGATTGGTGATGGTGGATATATATTCACTCATCCATGTCATCACCCTATTTTTTGGGAGGTCTTCTTTAAATTCAATCAAGAAAGTCTGATGGATGGATCAATAAAGGAGAATTGGGGTATGTGCACACTCCTTGTTTGACACTGAAATAGGTAGGTGGGATTTTCCAGAGGTGGAAATTTGTGAACCTCCACTCAATTGGATGGTTTTCTTCCCCTGTGGGCTCTCTTTCATGACCATGATTGATGGACCAAGGTCGGATAACCAAAGGTGATCCCCTCATCTTTTTTAGGGTTAAATGATACAAATCATCCATGATGGAGGTTTCTAGAAAGAGCACATGAAATGTACCCTGGTGTCTCCTAGACGTGTTTTTAGGTGGCCTATTGATCCTCCTCCCTGAAATATGAGAGATATTGGTTATTATGATCCTGGGATAACCTCCAAATATAGTTGAAGATAGTGGTCATTAGCGTCTAATTCAGGACCACCTATCTTCATTGGCCTAATGATCTGGTGTTATTGGTGAGCTAGAGGACATATCAGGTAGCCTCTTGGGTGGGGATAGAAATTTACTAATGGTACTCTTGAACCAGTGCATTAGAGACCCAACATTGAATACAATGAGTTCGTTATGGTGTCCTTCTTATGAAAAATAATCCATCCTAATTAGCAGTTGGGGCGTTCATTGGTGAAATCCTGAAGGAAGCCATTGGATCCAAGGGTGTTTTAAAAAATAGTGCATGAAGATATGTGATCAACATGATAATCAAAATACTATTTAAGTGGCATCTATTTTTTGGATGCACACATGTGTGATTGATTTCCAGGTCTGGTCATATTTTATTTAATGTACAAGGGGCATGACAGGAATGTGATATTATCATCTTGGTTAACGATTCACAATGTGTTTGCCATTTTTTTTGATTTAAATGGATACAATAATCTATGTAAATTGATTGGTTTTATGGAGTCTAGTCAGTACATTACTTTTATATTGATAGAGATTTTCTATCATTCACATCGGGTTCACAATTTTTTCCCATTATATTTAGAACCCTATGATTGGTTTCTATTTCTATATGGTTTCTAATGGGATTGTTGTGGAACCAGAAACTCCCAATAGTTTTGTATCCATATGGGACCTTCTTTCCAAAGGGAGAAAATCATTAGGTTTTTTGACATATGATGCTTAAGAACTCACATTGGTTGCGAGGATGGTAGTTTGGGCACATCACTCCCTTTTGGGTGGAATTATTTACAAATACAAGAATCTCTTATATTTTTATGATATGTCCACGATTCCTTCAATATTTCCCAAGTATGATGTTGTTCATCCCAAAATACAAATAAATTATTACCATGTGTGGAATTAAGAATCATCTATATGTATTTGAGGTTCGTTATTGATGGATATATCTTTATTTATATGAGGTTGTCCATAAATGGTATCCTCTCATGTACTACATAAGGCTTCAATAATCGTTATTACGATGATGTTGTTTTATAGAAACATAGTGAGGCACTCTAAAGTTTGTTTTGATCTAGGAATATGAAGGTCACTCTAGAATATATTTTTCTACTAGTAGATTAAGGTCACTCTAGAATTTATTTTTATCCATATATAATGGAATTTTTGATGGTTGGAATAAAACAAATAAATGGGATTCCAACGTATCCATGTAAACAAAATTAAAACCCTCGTAGTTTGATGCTACTAATTGGGGAACATCATAAATTTTATAGTCGTGTAATGAGGACCCACCCGTATAGTTTAACATAATGTGGAAAGGAAAATGAGGAAAAAGGTACCTAGTCAATATTTAATGTGGTACATATACTAAAACAACCCAAGGAATCTGAAACGGATATATTTCTCCATGTTGAACTAGTCCCTGAGGGGGATATGGCCTGAAAACAATAGGTTTGATTTATGATTTGGGTTTGAACTTCATGTAGGCTTCCTAAGAATTCCATTTGGATGGGTATCAAATCTCATGTAGTTTGATATGTCTCACATGAGAATATATCACTTTGAGATGATAGGTAGGCCCTTAATTCTGATAAGGATACCCATGTGAAGAGAACATTACGGTCATTTTAACTCATGAAGTTTTAGAGTTTTAATTTAGAAATTATTCCTATGGAGGATGTCTAGATTACGGGAAATAGGATTAAGGGTTAATCTTGAGGAGGATTCCCAGTGAGCTCAATTCATAGGTGGGCTTTGTACGTATTATGGTTAACTGAAATCAAAGTTCTCATAGTTCAATAATTATCAAGTTGGTGTATATTCATGTGATATTATTGGTTGGGTTATAATCTTTAGAATGATACCCCTATGAATGTACCTTGAGGTGTGTTTTAACTCATAGTAGATTGGAGGCTTAATTTGGGGATTATTCTTAATGAGGATTCCCAAATTATGGGAAATAGGACTAGGGATTACTCATGGGGAGGATTCCCTGTGATATTGGGCCCTTGGTGGGCTTCCTACATGTCTTTGTGAATAGTAAACTGAGTTCTCATAGTTCAATACTTCAGGTGGATTGTGTGGATTTCATGATAATAACTGCCCTCTAAGACCATGAGAGTTATACATGGTGTGAGAAACAATAGGAAGATAAATATTTGATAAACAACACACTTATCCTCCTTTTTATGGTGGAAGAGGTCGAGGCTACGGTGGACGAGTTTGGGGATACGGTGGAAGAGGTTGCAACAACATCACTACCATCTCTTCACATTACATTGGAAGTGAGTCTATGATGAGGAATGAATAAAGGTGAAGGACAAGGGGGTGTAGAGGAGGAATAGAGATACCACCCATGAGAATGGCTTGGGTTTACATCATGATGGATTCCAAAAAATTGATTTTGTAGTGGGAGGTGGTTCTCATTCCATGTTGAATGGAAAAGCATGTGTCATTCATACCCTCCCTACTGTGAACCAGAGGCTCCTTACCATAGGGTGGATAAGGGTCATACATAGTCCAAACCTCAATCCTCTAGAATGGGTATTTATCAACACTTTCTATGGGGTAAGGGTCCTCATGACTATTGATATATAAGTCTACAGAGGCCCAGAGGATCCTAACCCTCTAATGTGACATGTATGGGAATCCAATGACTGTAGAATTATAAATTAATATGGAAGACTCTCTTGTGTCCCTTTTCCCATATTTTTTAAAAAATATAAGTTATTAATGGAGTATTTGATTTTATTCCTCTCATATAAGTGATTCAAATGGGAAGAGGAATGGAAATGGTTCGCTTTGAATACGACCTGATGGATGGCACGTGCATGCAAGAATGTTGGGAGAACCAAGAAGGATCACACAAGTGGGTGATCCATGTAGGTAGGTCTAGGAAAACAGATAGCACCTTGGAAATCATACCACCTTTTAAACTACACTTGGGAGAGACATTTCTCCATCCTACAAGGATTTTAATAGTTATTACAAAAGGAATGTTATATAAGTCACTAGTTGAAGAAAGGGAGCTCGAGCTGGATGTCGTTGATTAGGGGTTGGGCGAATGACTCAAACAAGTGGTCATTATTTTAACCCCTGTGAGGAATTATTTTTCTTCTATTCCCCTTTAATTTCCCCTTCTTTAGGAGGTCTAAAACTACCTAGAATTTTTTTAAGGACTTGAGAAAAGCGCAAGGGTGATCATAGAAGCAGTTGGATTTTGGGAAAATGTGTCCCTCCAAATGGAATCCTAGAGGGTCCATTTATAGGAAAATATTGTACATTGGGATAATGTGTTTGTTCACACAAGTGGGTAGTACCCATGTACGTGGAGTGTAGGTTATTGCACTTCGAAATTGCTTGGGGATATCATGGGAGAACTGCACTTTTTGGATTTTTGATTCTAGTGATTCATCATGTATATTCTCCTCCGTTTTCCAAAGACTTTACCTATAGTTCCATTTCATCTAAGGGATAAAACAGTGTGTCAACAAAGATATTTTAGGGTTTTGAGATGATTTAGTGTTTTTAGGGTTTTACATGGGTTTTTTAGGTTTTTAAGGGTTTTATCATTTTTATGAGTATTTAGGGTGTTAGGGGGTTTAATATTTTTTGTGTGTTTTTGAATTCATACGTGATTTACTTTTTTTTGGTATTTTGGGTTTTCGGTTTTTCGGTTTTTTGGGTTTCTTAGTGTTTTTTGGTATCTTTGTTTTAGGGGTTTTATAATTTTGGGGGGTTTTTTTGTCTTTTTTATTTTTTTAGATTTTACGGTTATTTTGGGTTTTAGTTTATTAGAGGTTTTCTGGGGTTTTATAGGTTTTTAGAGTTTTAGTATATTATAATTTTCAGGGGTTTTAATTTTTATCATTATTATGGGTTTCAGGATTTTTATGCTTTTTTGGGTTCAAATGTTTTTTGTTGTTTTTGGGGATTTTTGTATTTTTATTATTATTCATGTTTTCATGGGTTTTTATGGGTTTTAGGGTTCTTCATAGGGTCTTTAGTGTTTTAGTGATTTTAGGGGGTTTAAGTTTTTTTAGTTTTTTTAGGGTTTTATTATATTTTTTGGGTTTTTGTGAGTTTTTGTGATCTATTTAGATTTCAAGGATTTTAGGGGTTTTAAAATATGATAGGGTATTGTTTGGAATTTTCTGTGTTCTTTATATTTTCATGGTGTTTTGGTGTTTTTAGAGTTGTGGGGGTATTTTTGAAAAAATTTTTGGTTATTTGGGATTCTTTTAATTTTTTTACGTTTTTTATGGTTTATGATTTTGGGTGTAGGGAGTAGGGTATAGAGTGTAGAATAAATAGTATAGGGTGTGGGCTATAGTGTTTAGGTTGTAGTGTATAGTGTTCAGGGTGTAGGGTTTACGGTGTTTGGTATAGTGTTTAGGGTGTAGGGTATAGTTTTTACGGTGTATGGTTCTTGGATTAAACTGTAGTGCTCAACATTTATGGGGTAGGGTTTAGGGTTTAGGGTGTAGTCTTAAGGGTTTCTGGTGTATGGTATAGAGTTATGGTGCATGGTTTGGGGTTTATCCTAGAGGGTATATGGTTTTAAATGATGGGTGAAGGGTTGAGGGTTCAACATATTATTTTTTGGTTATGGGGTTTATGGTGCAGGGTTCATAGTACAGGGTTCATGGTGTATGTTCTAGGGTTTTGGTGTAGGGTATAAGTATTTCGATGTAACGTTTAGAGATTTGGGTGTACAGTATAATGTTTAGGGTGTAGGGATACGTGTTAAGGTATATGTAATATTGTATTGGGTGTTGGGTGTAGGGTTTAGTGTTCAGGTTTTTGGGTTTAGTTTGTATGGTTTTGGGTTTTTTGTATTGTGTTATGGGTGTAGGGTATAGGTTTTAGGGTCAAGGAGTTTAGGATTTTGGGTTTGGGTATAGGTTATAGGGTTTACGGTGTATGATTTAGAGTATGTGGTTTACGGTATAGGGTTTAGATTATTGTTTTTATGGTTTTTGGTGTAAGGTATAGTGTTTAAGGTGCATGGTAAAGGGTTTATGGTGTGGGGAAAGGACATTGGATGTATGGTATAACATTTAAGGTGCGTGGTTTAAGGTTTATGATGTAGGGTTTTTGGTTTAGGGTGTTGGTTATACAGTTTCTTGTGTTGGGTTTCAGGTATATGGTATATTATTTTAGGTGAATGGTATATCATTTAGGGTGTAGTGTATATTGATTAAGGTATAGAGTTTAGGTTTAGATCGTAGGGTATATGGTTTAGTGTGTAGTTTTTTGGGTTTAGGGTTTAGGGTTCAAAGTCTATGGTTTAGGGTTTGGGTGTATAGTCTAGTGTTTGGGTGTGGGGTTTAGGGTTTAGTTTGTATGGTATTTGGTTTATGGTTGAGTGTTTAGGGTTTAGGGTGTTGGTTATAGGGTGTATGGTGTAGGGTTTAGTTTTTAGGGAGTAGGGTGTAGGGTTTCTAGTGTAGGGATTATAGTTTATTGTGTAGGGTTTAGGGTTTTAGGGTTTTGGGTGTCTTTTTTAGGGTTTAGAATGTATCATATTGGGTTTAGGGTTTGGGGTTTAGGGTGTATGGAATAATGTTTTTGGTGTAGGATCTGGGATTTAGGGAGTAGGGTTTGTTCAAGGATTTATGATTTTTATGGGGTTTAGGGTTTTTTTTAATTTATTGTTATTTTAACAGGTTTATGTTTTTTGTGGGTTTTTAGGGTTTTTTTGTTTTTTATGGTTTTTAGGGGTTTTCAATGTTTTTAATATATTTCATCATTTTTTATAGATGTCAATGTTATATGGTGTTTACTGTTTTTATAGTTTTTAGGGTATTGAGGGTTTTTATGGTATTTAAGGTATTTAGGTTTCTTGGGATTCTTAGGATTTATGTTTTTAGATTTTTTATTTTAGACATTTTTACGATTTTCTATGGATTTTAGGGATTAAAGGGATATTAAGAGTTTTCTTGAGATTTTTAGGGTTTTCATAGATTTTTTGGGGTTTTTCTAGTTTTAGGATTTTTTATGGGTTTGATAGTTTTCAAGAGTTTTTTGGATTTTTAGGGTTTTACAAGGATTCATAAGGGGTTTTTTGGCTTTATTTTGGTTTTTATGGGATTTATGAGTTTTAGGATATTTAGTGTGATTTTAGGGGTTTAAGTGGTTTTTATGAAATTTTGTATTTTTATGTATTTTTTGTATTTTTTTGATTTCATTGGATTTTAGGGTTGTATTAAGGTTTTTTATTTTTGGGACATTTTATCATTTTTATGTTTATTAAAATATTTATGGAATTATAGGTTTTTAGGTTTCTTAGTGTTTTAAGGGTTTTTAGTGTTTTCAACTATTTAGTGGTTTTTAGGATGCTTAAGGGTTTTATGGATCCTTTCAAGTTTTATAAGATTTTATGGATATTTAAGGGATTATAGGGGTTTTAGTGTCTTTTAGGGTTTTTTTGTTTTAGGTACTTTTATGGGTTTTTTAGAGGATTTATGGTTACTTAGGTTCTTTATTAGTTTTTAATGGTTGTACGGTGTTTTATGTTTTATCATGTTTATAGGGGTTTTTGATTTATTTTGGGTTTTCAGGTAATTTTTGGGTTTTGTGGGGTTTTATTATAGATTTTAGGATTTTTAGGTGTTTTTAGGGTTGTATGGTTATTTTCAATTATTAGTTTTTTAGGATTTATATCAGGATGAGGGTTTTTAAATTTTCAATGGATTTTTTTTTGGATTCATAGGGTTTTTAGGGGTTTTGGGGTTTTAGGGTCTTTAGGCATTATAAGGTCTTTAGGGTTTTAGGGGTTCTTGGGATTTTTAGTGTTTTAGGGTATTTAGGGGTTTATTTGGGTTTTTCTTATGGGTTTTAAGGTTTTCTAGAAACATTAATTTTTTATAGTTTTTAGGGTTTTTTCATGTTTTTTGTGGTGTATTTTGGATTAAGGGTTTTAATTGTGTTTTGGGCTCTTAGGGTTTATAGTGGAATTTTGATTTTTATAGGTTTTGTGTGTATATTATGTTGTTCTGTGTGGTTTTAATTTTTTTTATTTTTTTGTGTTTATTTGTGTAACATAGATGATTTTACATACTTATAGTTATTTAGGTTTATTGATAGATTTTATGTAACATTATGGTTTTTTATGTTTTTTATTTTCCCTTTTAGTTTTTAGGGTTATCAGAGTTCTTTAGGGGTTTTACGAGGTTTTATTATTTCTTAGGGATTGTATTTACCTTTAGGGTTTTATGGGAATTATAATTCTTTAGTGTTTTATGGTTTTTATTAAACATTTAGGGGTATTATAGGGTTTTTGGAAAGTTATGGTTTTTATGGTTTTTAGAGTATTTTATAGGTTTAAGGGTTTTTAATAGTATTGTAGGTTTTTCAGTATTGTTAACTTATTTTTAGATTTTTTTTTAATTTTATGTGTTTTAGGGTTTTTAGTGGTTTAAGGATTTTTAATGATTTTTTGTAATTAGAGTATTTAGTGTTTCTTTGGGTTTTTGGGATTTTCTCATTTTAATGTTTTTTTGGGAATTATAGGGTTTTGTTGGGTTTAATAGGTTTTTAGGGTTTTCTTAATGGTTTATGTGTTTTAAAGTTTTTAGGGTCTTTAATGTTTTATTTGTTTCATGGTTTTTAGGGATTTTTTGGGTCCTTTATGTTTTTATGATTTTTATGGTTTGTATGTATTTAAGGGATTTATTATGCTTTTGGTTTTATAAATTTATTGATTTTTCGGTTTATTAGGGGTCTTATATGTTTTATCATCTTATGTTTATTAGGTTTATTCCTGTTTTTAGGTTTTTTAGTGTATTTCGGGTATTTAGTGTTTTCTTGGGTTTTAGAGTTTTTTGAGTTTATAAGGGTATTAGGGATCTTAGGGATTTTTTTATTTTTATGGGTTTTATGGTTTTTTTAGTTTTTAAAGGTTTTTATCTGTTTTATGGTTTTAATGGTGTTTATGGTTTTTACCCTTTTAGGGTTTTTTGGTTTGATGGGTTTTATGTGTTTTTAGAATTTTTTAGGTTATTAGGGTTTATCAGGGTTTTTTTTAAAAAAAATTGATGATTTAAAGGGGTTTTAAAATTTTTATGATATTTTAGTGTTTTATAGAAATTTTAGGGATCTTGGGGGTTTGTATTGGTTTTCAGGCTTTCTAGGGTTTTTATGGTTTTTTTGTTTTTATGGGTTTTAGGGAGTTTTATTGGTTTTATAGCTTTTTTATAATTTCATGGTTTTTATGTTTTATAAGGTTTTTAGAATTTTCTTAGTTGTATTAGCTGTTTTATAATTTTTAGTGGTTTTATGGGGTTTAGAGTTTTAGTTTTTAAGGTTTTTAGTGGGTTTTGTGGGTTTTAGGGTTTTTATGGTTTTTATAAATTTTATGGCTTTAATGTTTTTATGGTTTTTATGATTCTTCTCAGTTTTATTCATGTTTATGGGGTTTTAAGGGTCTTATTGGCTTTTAGAGTGTTATATAAATTATTTTATGGTATTTAGGATTTAATTTTATTTGGTTTTTTGATTTATTTTTGGAGATTTAAGGGCCGTTTATAAGGGGGTGTTAAAGATTTCCGTGTTTTAGGGGGGTATAATGGTTTTTAGGGGTCATAGTGATGTTAGATTTTTTAGGGGTTTTATGGTTTTCAAAGAGGTTTTAGGGTTTTCCATGTTTTTTCACATCTTGGGTTTTCTATTTTTTAAGGGTTTTATGGTTCTTATGGATTCCTTAGGGTTTTCAAGGTTTTTAGTGTTTAGGGATATTTATGTATTTTTTATGATTTTTAAATTTTGTTGGGTTTTAGGGTTTTTTTGTTTTGCATATTTTATGGGGTTCTAGGGTATTTTTCTGATTATAGAGTTTTAGGTTTCTTTTGTGGGATTTTTGGTTTTTAATTTTATTTTCGAGTTTTAAGGGGTTTTAAAGTATCTAGGGATTTATTGATTTTAAGGGTTTTAAGGGGTTTTTTTGTTTTTAGTGTTTTTTGTGTTTTTTGTATATTTTTAAGGTTTTAGTGGTTTTCAATTTTCTCATTTTAATTTGGATTTTTTGTCTGTGTTAGATATTTTATGGTTTTTTTGGATTTTTTTAGGATTTTCTAGGTTTTTTTGGGTTTAAGGCATATTTTGGGGTTTTGAGGATTTATTGGGTTGTTATGGGGTTTTAGGGTTTTTAGAGGTTTTTTTGGATATTTTCTAGATTTCTATGATTTTCTGGGTTTTCAGGGGTTTTAAGGTTTTAGAGGGTTTTATTTTTTTAGGGTTTATTAGTGTATTTTATGATTTTTGGGGGTTTTAGGGTTTTTATAGTTATTTAGTTTCCAAGGGATTTAAGGTTTTTGATAGGATATTTAGGGGTTTCTTAAATTTTTAAGGGATTCAAAGGGTTTTAGGATATTCTGGTTATTGAGATTTTATATGGTTTTTATTAATATTTTAGTGTATTTAGGGTTTTTATTGTTTTTTTGGAGTGTTTATGTTGTTTTTAAAGGTTTTAGGATTTTTTGTGTTTTGTCTAATTTTTATTGTTTTTGGGGTTTTTATGGGGTTTTACGTTTTATATAATTTTAAGGGATTTATCTATCATTATTTTTTTGGGGGCATTACAGTCACTTGTGTTTTTTTAGTTTTTTTAAGGGTTTTAGTGTTTTTAGGATTAATATTGTTTAAGGGTTTTGTACAGTTTTTAGGGGATTTGGAGATTTTATGGTTTTAGTGGGTTTTAGGTTTTCTATGGTTTTAATGGGTATTGTAATGTTTTGATAGTGTTTTAGGGTCTCTAAGGTCTTTGGGGGGGGGGATTCTAGGGGTTTTAATTTTTTTTATGAATTTTTAGGGTTTTAGGGTTATTAGGTTTTTGAAAAAATTTAGGATTTTTAGAGTTTATATGGAATTTTTTGGGTTTCTAGTGATTTTAGTGGTTTTAGGGTTTGATATTATTTTGGGGTTTTTTGGGTTTTTTGGATTCATTAGGATTTTATGGGTTTTATTTTTTTAATTCTTAGGGGTTTTAGGGGTTTTACAGGTTTTTGGGTTTTTTATGATTCTTAAGGTGTATATGGGGATTTAGGGTTTTAGGGCCATTTATAATCTTTTCTGTTTTTATGGTTTTAGTGATTTTAGAATTTATATGGTTGTTATGGTATTTATGATTTTCTAGGGGTTTAGTGTTTCTAGATCTTTTTAAGGTGCTTAAGAGTTTTATATTTTGTAATGGGATTTAGGGTGTTCTAGATTTTTAAGAATCTTTTTTGGTTTTAGGGGTTTTAGGGTACTTAGGGTTGTTTTAATGATTTGATGTTTTCTTATGCTTTTAAGGGGTTTTAGGATTTTTTTAGTTTTTAGGATTATATGGGATATTAGGAATTATTAGTGGTTTAGGTTTTTTAGGATGTTTAGATTTTTATATATTTTTTATGATTTTTAGGTTTTTGGGGGTTTTGGGGGTTTAGGGTTTTAGGTTTTTAGTTTCATAAAGGATTTATAAGGGTTTATGTTTTTTAGGTTTTTAGGGGTCTATTATGGATTTTAGGAGTTTTTTTGTTTTAGGGATATTTTTAGTGCTGCAATAGATTTAGGGTTTTTTTGGTGTTTAATGTTTGTAGGGGTTTTAGTGTTCTTAGGGTTTTTATGGGTTTTCTTTTCTTTTTTTATAGATTTTGTGTTGTCTTAGGGGGTGTTATTATTTTTGGTTTTTTTGATTTTCTTCTGTTCTTTAGGATATCACAAGGTATTTAGAGGTTTTTATGGGGTTCAGGGATTTTCAAGATTACGAAGAAGATCAGATGGCCCCGCATTCCTCCAGATCTCTCAACTCTCTCGCTTGCTCCACCCTCTCGGTGACTATAGATTTCTCCTGATCTATCCATTCAGACATTCTTGATTCTCAATGCCACCCGAGTCTTTCCCCATTCTCTTCAATCTCTTCCCCTAGGCTTCATTCCCATGCTTCCTTCGGCGGCTTGTCCACAACTGTTTTCTCCTTTGCCCCTCTCTTCAATTTTTCTTCAGTGGAGGCACTTTGAGCATACCCAAGATTGTAGTTCCATGCACGGACCTCATATTCCAATGCTCTTTTCTAGTTCAGATCTGAGTGTTAGATATTTAGAGGATTTGGGATGATGCTCTGTGGTTTTTGGTTCTCCCAGCATCTTATTTCCTTCTCGTTTCATGTTTTATCCTATGGTTATCCTTATTTTTCTCGGTTATTGTTTCCCTTAATTTTTCATCCCCATTTCTGTTATTCCCATATGGATTTGTTCTCCATTTTTGTGTTTTTGTTCTTTTTTGTGTGCTTTGGATTCTTTTTTGGATGTGTTTTTTGGGGGTATCGCAAATGATCTCTATTGTGGACTTCACCTTCCAGTTCTCTACTCTGGATCCAGGTCTCCACCACTCCCACTAGGTTGGAGTCGCGTGGAGGTATCCCCTATGCTTTAGGATGGGTGTTCCAAAGATATTTCGACTCATGTAATTTTCATCTTCATTGGCCCCGAGAAGATGAAGGTGACCTTAGGTTCCCTAGAGTGGGGTCATTCAGTTCCCTATGTGTTATTGTCCCCAATGTAAGTAAAATGCGATGTTGATGATGATTTCTGGTGGTTTCATTTTGGTGTTATGATATGCTATGATGTTTCATTTCATTTTTTTATTCTGGTAATGATCGACTCCGAAGGTAAAGTAATTTTCTTAGTGGATGTGGAGCAATGCATATTGTTTACAATGAAAAGTGTTTTACGGCTTATGGGTGTGATGAAGGAAGAAAAACATAATAGCAGTAATTGGTTGGCATCGAGGACATTTGTTAATCATGATGATAAAGTCATATATATGGTTGATTTGATTCCTATTAGATCAATAAATCATTGTATTTTTTTTTATGGGATTTAAATATAGAATTTTGAAACTGGTGTGAATGTTTTGTATCCAACACATGATATTTCGGTTTCTACTCATCCACAAAGCTGTTTTTCGAATGAAAAAAAAGAGACAGGTTTCCATGTTTTTTCAAAAGGTCTTTCTTGTATTTTAGGTTTATTTTAATATGGTATAGTGTTTTAGGTTCCTTTGGTATTTTTCATGGATTTTATGTTTTTTAATGTTTTGGGGTTTTAATGTTACTATGTTCTTTTATGGGTTTTAGGTTTTTTGGTGTTTTATGGTTTTTTGTTGGATTTAGGGAAATTACAATTTTATTATTTATTTTAGTTTTTAGGGTTTCTAGGGTTTTGTGTGTTTAGGGTATTTTAGATATTTTTTAATTTTTAAGGGTTATACGGTTTCTTGTGATTTTAGGGTCTTTTGAATATTTTATGGTTTTCTAGGGTCTTTTAGAGTTTTTTTGGTTTTTGGATTTTCATGGAAGTTTTAGGTTTAAATTATTTTTCTGTTATTTTATGTTTTCTTATTGTTTTATTTATTTTTAGGGTATTTGTGTATTGTTGGGTTTTTACGGTCATTTACGATAATTTAGTGGGATTTGTGTTTTTATTAATGATTATTTCGGAACTATTAGGGTGTTCAGGGGTTAAAAAGAATATTTATGGGATTGTAGGGTTTTATATAGTTTTAAGTTTATTTTTAGTATTTTTAGTGATTTTGTGTTCTTTTATGGGTTTTAGTTTTTTACAGCTGCTTAGGATTTTAACAGGGTTTAAGTTCATTTTATGGTTTGAATGCGTTTTGGGGGGTCCATTAGGTTGTTTTAGGGTTTTAAGTTCATTTAGGGTTTTAATTTTTTTACAGTCCTTTTAGGTTTTTATGGTATATTAGGGCTTTTAGGGTTTTTTTGAATATTTTATGGAGTTTAGATTATTTTCAGGTATTTTGGGTAGTTTTGAGATTTTTTTTAGTGTTTTTAGTATTTTTATGAATCTAACTAATATTTTTTTCAAGGGGTTTTGCGATTTTATGATGCTTTTGGGTTTGGGGCATGGTTTAATATATTTTTAGGGGTTTTAAGGGATTTATAAGTTTTTTCTTGTTTATGAATTTTTTATTTTTTGGGGTTTTTAAGATTATATGGTTTTTTATAGTTTTGTGATGATTTTTACATGTTTTTAAGGGTCTAAGGATCTTTTAGAGTTTTAGGGATTTAGGGTTTTATTGATTTTAGTTTTTATGGTTTTTAGGGACTTGTACTATTATTTTATGGTTTTTATAGTCTCCTATAGGTTTAGAGTTTTTAGGGTTTTTTTGGTTTTAAGGGTATTTTAGGTTTTTTTGGGGTTTTCAGGGTCTTCTAGTATTTTTATGGTTTTTTGGTATTCTTAAGGTTTTATGTGGTATTATGTATTATTAGGGTCATTTAGGATTCTTGGGTATTTGAGGACCTTTAGTAATATTATTCTATTTTTATATTTCATTAGGATTTTTGGATCCTTTAGTATTTTTATGGTCCATTAAGATTATTTAGGTGTTTTAGAAGTTTTTAGTGTCCATTTGGGTTTTTAGGATTTTATGGGGTCCAATAATGTTTTTATGGGTTTTATGGTCTTATATGTATTTATTTTTATGTTTTGGTCCCTTTAGGTTATTTGATGATGTTTATAGTCTTTTATGGGGTTTACAGTATTTTATGGTCTTTTAGGGTTTATGGAGGTTTTTTGTGCATTCAATAGGTTTTAGGGGGCTTAGGGACTTCTAGGGATTAATAGATCTTAGGTTCTTTAGATATTTTAGGTGTTTTAGGGCCTTTATGGGTTTTAGGGTCTTATAGTGTTTTAAGTTGTTTTGGGGTTTGTATGATTTTGAGGGTCTTAAAAGGTATTTTTGAAACAATTGGGGTTATTAGTATTTGTAGGTTTTTTTGGTCTTTAAATGTTTTAGGGAATTTATATTTTTTAGGGGTTGTTAGAGTTTTTATATTTTTTTGGGTTTTAGGTTGATTTATTGTTTATTGTGTTTTAGGGTTTTTATAGGTTTTTTTTACTTTTTTTGTATTTTAGGGTTTTTTAGGTTTTAGTTTATCTTAGGGTTTTATGAGTTTTAGAGTTTTATAGTTTTTATGTGGTTTTAGGAAATTTAGGATTTTAATGGTGGGGGGTTACGGTTTAAGGGTTTTTAGGGAAACTAGGATTTTACAGTTTGTTAGGGTTTCACATTTTATAAATTTTAAGGGTTTATTTGTTATTATTGGGATTTTATAGTTTTTAAGGACATGTAGTGTATTTAATATTTTTAGGGTTTTTGGAATTTTTTGGGGTTTTAGGGATTTTAGTCTTTTTAGTAATTTTATGTATTCTAAATGTTTTAGGGGTTCTTTTGGGATTTTATTGGGTTTAGTGGTTTTTAGGGTCTTTTAATTGTTTTTATAGATTAGTATGGGTTGTAGTGTTTTTATTATTTTTATGGTTTTTCTAGTTTTAAGGGATTTATGGTTTTTTAGATTTTTAATGTTTTTAGAATAGTTTTATGGGTTTAAGGTTTTTTATGGTTTTTAGTTTTTGGAGTTTTTGATGTTTTTACAGTTTCAATGGGGTTTTTGTGTTATGAGGGTTTATAGTTATTTAAATAAATTTTAGTGTTTTAAGGGGTTATGTGGTTTTTATTGAGATTAAGAATTTATATTTTTTTAGGAATTTTTAGTATTATTTATGGTCTTTTGAATATTTAGGATTCTTCTCGTCTTTTATTGATTTCTAGGTTGTTTAGGTTTTTTTTGGATTTGTTGTGTTTTTGAATTTTATTTGGGATTTTATGATTTTTATTATTTTCGGGGTTTATTATTATTTTAATTGTTTTTAAGGGATTTAGGGGTTTCTAAATTTTTTTGAGGATTTTAATGTTTTTAATGTTTTATGGGGTTTTGGGGTTTTATGGTTTTATATAGTATTTTGGATTGTTAGGGTATTTCATCTTTTTTATGGCTATTAAGATTATGTTGGGTTTTCATTGATATTTTTATGTTTTTATGGGTTTCATCGTTTTTATTGTTTTAGAGTTTTCTTGGGTTTTTTTTCAAAAAAAAATTAAAGGTTTTTATGTTTTTTTTCTTTTATTTTGTGCTTTTCATGGTTTTAAGGTTTTTGAGATTTTTAAAGGTCCTTCGGGGATATATGGTTTTTTTGGTATTTTATTTACTTATAGTTTCATGGGCTTCAGGTTTTTTTGTTTTTATTGTTTTTCTTAGTATTTTTAGCTGTTTTCTGGTTTTTAGTGTATTTTTTAGATTTTTGGTTTTTTCCTGCTTTTTATAATTTTTAGAGGTATTTGGGATTTTATGGTATTTTATGGGGTTTTTTATTTGTAGGGTTTTTAGGGTGTTTGTGATTATTTATTTATTTTGCAATTTTTTAGTATTTTAAGTGGTGTTTATGGTTCTATTGGTGTTTATTATGTTTTATTTTTTTAGTGATTTTATGGTTTTTATGTTTTTTCATTTTGGTGTTTTTTGAGAATTTTGTGGTTGTAAAGGTTTTTTATGCTTTTAATGGGTCTTAGGCATTTTAGGGGTTTTTATGCTTTTTCCTGTTAGGATTTGTAAGGATTATTCTATGGTTTTTATGGGTTTTAATGGTTATACTATTTCATTTGGTTTTAGGTGTTTTTTGGTTTTTAAGGTTTTAATAGTTCTAGGGTTTTATGGGATTCTAGATGTTTTTTGGGTTTTTTGGGTTTTTTAGGTGCTTAGTATTCTTAGGGGTTTTATATTTCTTCAATATTTTTACATGTTTTAATAGTTTTTATTGTTTTATGGGTTTCTTAGTTTTTTATTTTTTTATACATTATTAGGTGTTTTATATTTTTAGGTTTCTATTGTTTAGTTAGGGTTATTAATATTTTTATTTTTTTGGGTTTTTTTGCAGGTTTTAGGGTTTAATGTTTTTATATGGACATTTAATGGCTTTAGGTTATTTTATGGGTTGTTGGGCATTTAATTTTTCTATGGTTTTTGGTTTCTTTTTGGGTTTTAGGGTTATTTTCATTTTTAGGTACTTTTGGGGGTTTTAGGTTCTTTCATGGTTTTGGGGTATTCTAGGATTTTTAGGGGGTTCGTTTTTGTGGGGAAATTTAGGGTTTTTTTTCTTTTAGTGGGTTTTAGGATCTTTAGAGTCCATTATGTTTTTAGGCTCTTTTTGTTCGCCTTAGGGTTTTTTAGTGTTTTTAGGGTGATGTAGTATTTTTAGGGGTTTTAGGGTACTCTAGTATTTTTATGGGTTTTTAGTGTCCTATATAGTTTCATTGCGGGGTTTTGGGTTCTTTAGGGGTTATTTGGGATTTTTCTATGTTTATGGGTTTAATGGTATATTGTGTTATTTTAGGAAATTTATAGTTTTTGGGTATTTTAAGGTTTTTATGTTTTTAGGGGTTTAAGGGAATTTTTAGGACTTTTGGGAATTTTAGGGTAACTATAGGGTCTTTAGAATTTTTATGGTCTTTATGTGTTTTCTAGTATTTATATATATATATTAGTGTCTTCCTATAGTTTTTAGTGGTTTAATTTTTATTTGTGTTTTATGGAGTTTTTATGTGTTTTAGTGTCTTTTAGGGGGTTTTATATTTTTATGGTTTTTAGGGATTTATGGGTTTTAATATTTAGGGGTATTTAGTGGTTTTATTGTTTTTATTGGATTTTAGTTTTTTTGGGTTATTAGGGTTTTTAGTTATTTTAGGGTTTCATGGTCTTAGTGATTGTAGGGTTTCTACTCTTTCTAGTTTTGTTTTATGGGGTTTTAGGTGTTTTATGGTCCATTCGGTGGTTTTAGATTGTTTTTTATGGTTTGTTGGGGTTTTATAGGTTTTATTGTATTAGGGTTTATTTGGTTTTGGTATGGTTTTTAGGTGTTTGAGGTTATTAGGGTTTTTAGGGTTTTATGGTTTTAGTGATTTTAGGGGATTCTATTGTTTTTTGGTTTTTAGGGGGGTAACGGTTTTTAAGGGTTTTAAGGTTCATAATTCATTTTAATGTTTTTAAAGTTTTTTTATGTTTATGGTTTATTGTGTTTTAAGTGTTTTAATGATTTTCATGGTATTATGAGTTTTAAGGGGTTTTATATATTTTAGGGGGTTTATGGTTTTTAGGTTTTATAAGGTTTTTTGTTGGTTTGTAGGAATTTTGGTGAGTTTATGGTTTTTATCTATGGTAGAGTTTTCTTATGATTTCATTTTTATAGGTTTTAGGTTTTTTAGGTGTTTTAGGGAATTTTTAGGTTTTTAGGGGATTTAGAATATTTAATGGTATTGAGGGTATTTCATTATTTTGTGGGGTTTTAGGGATATTTAGTTTTTCAGGGTTTTTTCTTTGGTTTTTGTGGTTTTATGGGGTTTAAGGGTTTTCTGGATAACCATGGTTTTAAGGGGGTTTGCGGTTTTATAGGATTTTAGGGGTTATTAGGGTCTTTAGGGTTTTCTATGGGGTATAGTGGTTTTGTGTTTTTAGTGAGACTACAATTTTTTTGGTTTTTAATACCATTATTTCAGGTCACTTAGGGTTTTTTTCATGTTTTTAGGGTCTTTATAGTTTTTTGAGTATTTTTAGTTTTTTTGATTTTATTGTCTTTTAGTGTTTTTTTGGGATTTTATGTTTTTTTGTATGGGTTTTTGGGATTTCAGGGTTTTTATGGGTTTTTAAAATATTTTGGGGATTTGAGTGTTTAATTATGGGGTTTTTGGGGTTTGAGGGTTTTGTAGTTTTATTGTGTTTTCAAATGGTTTTCTAGGTATTTGTGGTGTTTTGGTATTTTGGGTTTTTGGTTTTTTGGCGATTTTTTATTATTTTTATCAATTTTAGGGTTTTTATGGGATCTGAGGGGTTTATGGGTTTTCAGGTTATTATGTTGTGTTTAGAGGTCTTTTAGGGTTCTCTGGTTTTTCATGAATTTTAGGGTTTTAGATATTTTTACGGTTTTATGTTTTAAGTTTTTTTAAGGTTTTTAATGGGTTTTAGGGTTTTATTGCTTTTAGGGTGTTTTGGGATATTATGGGTCTTAGGGGAATTTATGATTGTTAAGGTAATTTTGGGATCTAGTATTTTTTTTTGGTTTTTTGAGGATTAATTCCTTTTAGGTTTTGAGTTTTTTTTTTGGTTTTCAAGATTTTATGGATTTTTTGATATTTATGGGTTTTTTGGTTTTAGTGACTTTAAGGGTTTTTATGGGGGTTTTGGGGAATTTGGTTATTTTGGTGTTTTTTTCTATTTTTTATTATGAACGTGTTTAGTGCTATTTCAGTTTTTTCATTTTTTTTGGTTTTGGGGGTTTCGGAGATTTAGGTGTATTTGTGTTTTTGTGGATTTATGTTTTTATTGATTTCATGGATTTTAGGATCTTTAAGTGTTGTATTTGGGTTTTAGGGTTTTATAGTGTCCATTGATTTTAAAAAAATTTAGGGTTTTATTAGCTATTTAGGCTTTTTAGGGTTTTTATGGTTTTCTTGGGTTTTGGGGTGTGACATCCTTTTTAGATTTTTAGCGGTTTTATGATTTTTAGGTGGTTTTCATGATTCTATATTTTTTTTAGGTGTTTTAAGGGTTTCATTAGGGATATTAGGGTTTTTATTGGTTTTTATGGGTTTAAGGGATTTTAGGGTTTTAGGGTTTCTCTAAGTTTTGATGGGTTTTTAGTGTTTTGGTATGGTTTTATGATTTTAGGGTTTTTTATAATTTTTAGAATTTTTTATGTTTTTAAATATTTTTTTAGGTTATTTGGGGGTGTAGATTTATTTTAGGGTTTTATAGTGTTTTAATTATTTTTAGTCATTTTTAGAGATTTCAAGGTTTTTATGGTTTATGGTTTTTATGGTTTTTAAATTTTTTAGGGGTTTTATGGATTATATGTTTCATGTGGTTTTTTAAATGTTTTTATGGTTATATTGATTTTAGGTTTTGAGGTCCTTTTAATGTTTTCATGGCCTTTCCTGTTTTTTTACTATTTATGGGTTGTTTAATGTTTTTTGGAGGTTTTAGGGACTTTTGGGTGTTTTTGGTTTTTAGTGTTTTATTATTTTTAAGTTCTTTAGTGTTCTTATGGTCATTTAGTGGGATTGAGGGTATTAGAGGTATTAAAGAGGTTTTAGATAATTTTATGCTATATTGGGGGGTAGTTTCAATTAGGGGTTTTGAGTTACATAGGTGTTTTTAGTGTTTTTATGGTCTTTAGGGGTTTTATGTGTTTTTTCTTTCCACTAGGGGTTTTAGGTCATTATGGTCCTTTATGATTTTTTGGGGTTTTGGGATTTTTATGGTTTGTTATGGTTTATATGGTTTGTAGTATTTAGGTGTTTTTATTTGGTTTTAGGATATTTAGGGTTTTATGGTGTTTTATAATTATTAAGGCTGTTTTTGTTTCAGTGGTTTTAGGGGATTTAGGGGTTTTATGGTTTTGTTAGGATTTTTAGGGGTTTTTATGTTTTTTAGTGTCTATTTCGGGATTTAAGAGATTTTATGGTTGTTTAAGGTTTTCAGTGTCTTTGGATTCTTTATGTGTTTTTTGGGGGGTTTATGAGTTTTAATGGATTTTAGTTTTGTTAGGGTCTTTTGGGGTTTCTGGGGGTTTTATCATTTAGGGATTTAAATTTTTTTATGATCCTATAGTTTTTAGGGGTTTTAGGGACCTTTAGGGATTTTAGGAAACTTTAGGGTTTTATGGTCGTGTATGGTTATTATGGTCCTTTTGGTTTTTTGGGTTTGTAGGGTCAATTAGGGGTTTTATGGTTTTTATGATCATATATGGGTTTTAGGGGTTTAGCTTTCTTTAGGGTTTTAGGTATTTTAGAGTCATATATGGGGTCTAGGATATTTTATGGAATTTTATGGTTATTTAGGATTTCAGAAACTTTTAGTGTTTTTGTGGTGTTTTGGTACTTTGTGTGTTTATCGAATTTCAGGGTCTTTTAGTGTTTCATGATTTTTAGGTGTTTAGAGAGTTTTAGGATCATTATGGGGGGTTTAGTGGTTTTAAGTTGTCTTTTTGATTTTAGTGATTCTAGTGTTTTTAGTAGTTTTATGCTTTTTAAGGTTTTAGGGGTATTAAGTGTCTTTAAGGGGTTTTGGTTTTTTGGGGCTTTTACGAGATTTTTGTGTTTTTAGTGTTTTGTGGATTTTAGGCATTTAACGGACTTTAGGGGGTTTTATGATATTCTAATGGTTTTAGTGTTGTTAGGGGTTTTATGGTTTTTTATGTATAAGGATGTTTTTTGAGAGTTTTTAGTGTTTTGGGGGGTTTTATGTTATTTAAGTGTTTTTAAGGTTTTATGGGGTTTTATTGTTTGTAGTGTTTTTAGGGATTTTAGGGGTTTTAGTTATTTTGTTTATTTAGGGTTTTTTAGAATTTTATGGGATTTAGGGGATATTAGTTTTTACGGATATTTTTTAATATTTTAGGTTTTTTTTGTTATTAGGGGATTTATGGATTTTTGTGTTTTTTAATGTATTTTTTGGGCGTCTAAGTGTTTTTTGGGTTTTCAGGGATTTGGGGGGTTTTGGGATTTTTTGGTTTTTGGGGGATTTGTGATTTTTTGGGATTTTAGGGTTATTTTGGTGTTTATAGGTTTTTAGTTTTGTTAAATGGGTTTTATGGGTTTTATGGTATTTATGGAATTTTGATGTTTTACAATTTTAAGGGGTTTCTAATGTTTTTAGGATTTTAGTGGCTTTGGTTTTTTGAATTTCTATGGTCTATTATGGTTTTCACCTTTTTTTAGGGGGTTTAGAATTTTCATGTCATTTAGGATTTTTAATGGTTTTAATTTTTCAGGTGTTTTAGTTTTTTTTTAGGGTTTATAGTGTTTTAGAGTTTTTAGGGGTGTTGTATGTTTTTAGCATTTTTTATTATTTCAGTATTTTTAGTTATTTATAGGGGTTGTTGGGATTTTAGGCATTTTTAATGGTTTTGGGGTGTTAGGAATATTTAGTTTTTCAATTTGATTAATGATTTTATAGGATTTTTCATTATTTTTTGGAGGATAATGGGATTTAGGAATTTTATGGTTGTTTTTTTTTGGAATTTTATGGATTTTATGGGGTTTTATTGGTTTTAGGAATTTTTCTGTCTTTATAGGTTTTTGGGGTCTTTAGTTTTTAATTATTTTTTGTGGTTTAATGGATTTCTAGTTTTTCTATGAATTTTATGTTATTATGGGTATTTTGAGAGTTTATGAGTTTCTAGGTTCTTTTTGGGTCTTTTGGGTCTTTAGGGGTTTTTTGTGTTTTAGGGACATTTATTGCTTTTAAATATTTTAGGGTGTCTTCGGGGTTGTTATATTTTTAAGGTTTTTAGGGGTTTTATGTGTTTTTATAGGTTTTAGGTTTTTTTTTGTTTTTCATATTTTTTAGGGTTTATTGTGTTTTCATGTTTTTATGGTTTTAAATTATTTATATGATTTTTAGATTTGTTTAGATGTCCTTGTTTTTTAGTATTTTTTTAGGGTTTTAGGTGAGTTTTAGGATTTTGTAGGATTCTTATGTGTTTTATTATTTCTTATAGTTGTCCGGATTTTAGGCAGTATTTTTAACATTGTCATGTTTTTAGATATTTTCTTGGAATTTTTCAGTGATTTGGGGTTTTTAGGGATATATGGTGGATTTTAAGGTTATTTAGGGGTATTCGATGTTTTTAGGGGTTTTAGGATTTTTGGGTTTTTTTGTGTTTTAAGGGATTTTTGGGTTTTTAGTGTTTTTATGGTTGTTAGTTTATTTTAGTTTATTTAAATGTTTTAGGGATTTACAAGGGTTATTAATGTTTTTAGGGGTTTAAAGGGTTTTTTGGGGTGAAAGTATTCATTAGGGTTTTAAAGGATGTTTCCTTATTTTTAATTATTTTTAGGTTTTTGTATGGATTTGTAGGGTTTTTTAGTGTTTTTTTGGGTTTTAATGGTTTTAGAGTTTTAGGGATGTCTTTGGGTTTCTATGGGATTTAGGGTTTTTTATTTTCCTATGGGTTTTTCAGGTTTTTGAAGTTTTTTTCAATTATTGGATTTTTATACAATTTTAAAAAATTTATGGTTTTTAGTTTTTTGTGGGTTTTTTGTGTTTTTAGTGTTTTTAGGATTTTATAAACAGTTTTTAGATTTTTACAAGTTTATTATGTTTATTACGTTATTAAGGGTCTTTGGTTTTCTAGTTTATTGAGTGTTCTTTAAGGATTTCTTGGTTTATGGGAATATATTAGTGTTTAAAGATTTTTATTGTCTTTTTGGGTTTTCATATAGTTTTTATGTTCTTCAAGGATATTTTAGGGTCTTTAAGGTCTTTTCGTGTTTTTAATTTTTAGGAAATTTTAGTGGTTTTTTGTGTTTTTATGTCCTTTTGGTTTATAATGTCTTTTATTGTCTTTATTGTTGTGTTTGGGATATTTGGTTTCTAGTGGTTTTAATGTTTTATGGGATTTTTTAAGGTTTTAGGATTTTAATGGGATGAAGACTTTTTTTGGAATTTATATGGGTTGTTAAGGTTTTTAGTTTTTTTAGAATTATTATGTAATGCCCTGACCCCAGTTACCCAAAGTCGGTGCATTATTACATTACATTGGAATGATAACAAAAGATCAAGTCTCGAAAGGCCGATTAGTTTAGTAGCCTTAGAAACACTATATAAATTCATAAATGTTACATTACATCATAATGTGAAAAATCACAATAACATAGTCTCCATAGTCCACACTCATATCCCCTTCATACTATCCCTGTAGGTCACTCATAAAATATTTCTTCACATCCTGGGAAAAATAAAATATTGAAAGGGGTGAGCTCAGATGCTCAATAAGGATAACAATATAGCAGAAACTTTCATAATTAAATATAAACATTTAAGGCAATGTATAACTAAAAAAATCCTTGTAAACTTAAACTCCATCATAATATGTAAATGATAAAATGAAATAATTCCATTTACTTATTCACATGGATACTCTACTAGTCGAATAATCACATGCAATATCAATAACCACTTTCATAATGATGGAATGCATAATGCCAGACTATCATAACCCCATAATCAAGGCCTTCTGCCAAGACTACAAATAAGATTTTGTCAAGTCCTTATGTCAAGACACTAGTTTGTCTCATTTGGCCTACCGATGCATCGAGGAGCTATTGAGGGCTCCACCCGTCACTTATTATGTCCAATGCATTCCTCATATTAAAAAGTTTAAACATATAATAAACCATAACATTATCGTATCACATAAAACATGCATAAAGGAAACATAAAAATTCCACATTTCAATCACAAGATATCAATAAAACACATTGATATAACAAAAATATTATGAACACCATTTTCAATACCAAAATAAAAGAAAATTAAAACATGGTATTTATTTCTCATTTTGAAAAAGTTATGGCTTGTAGAGGAATCTGAAACTCAAATAATGGTCACGGTGGAGGAGAAGTCATTTTCACCGCATACGTAAGACAAAAACATTTCATTTGTCGTCTAGTAAAACGCTTCATACAAAAAGATTCCTTTTTAATAAAAGTAAATGTCAAAGGGGTTTATACACTGTATAAAATAATGTTGTGTATAAAACAAAATATGCCTCAATGAAAGGAGATTCAGACAAAGTCCCTTACCACGTGCTCGACTTGACTAGATCGTTCTTTAATCTCCTGAATAATAAACTAGAGTTAATCTCTACCCACTTAAGAACCTTTTTCAAGTTCATTATTTCTTTTATATCACTTGTTACCATGTTATTAACATTATGTAGTCATTTAAGTTAATAACGGTTATTTTGTCGATATTTGGTACCTGAGTCAACAATAAACTTCTTATAATTACAAGTTGTTCATGTGGTAAAATATCCATTATCTCCAGAATCCTATTCATGATGTATATATCATATATATCATATATATCAATTATATAAAAGCATTTATAATATTACATAACATTTAGAGGTAAGAAATGAAATGCACCATTCATGGAGATGGTAAGTCATACGTACGCATGAAGGCTACTTTCATTTCTATTTCATATTAAATGGAATGAAATCATTATGATATAAAGGTATATTATAATTCCATTATAATATTATATATAATATCATTAACTCCATACTTTATACATCCCACATATGGCATTAATGAATCAAATCACTTTGAGGGGGCGGTAGTCCGCACTTCCTAAAATGAAATTATCGTGTTCACCAATAATGGAAGTCATAAAGGTATGCCATAAATGAAAAATACAGAAGTATAAGTAATACATAAAAATAATATATATCATATATAAAAATAGTGTCATCATAATGGCCACCATGAGAGGTGTTAAAAAAAGATTGAACAATCATCGTTTCGTGAGGCAGTAGTTCGCCACCCACAGAAATAGTATGTTCTTTAACCATTAGAAGAATGTGTGTGTAAGTGTAAATAAAATCCTTCTCATAAAAACATCCTATAATATTTATGATACTGGTTTTTTTACAAAAAAAATTAATAAACAGAATTTAAGGGGTTGGAGAAGCAGAATAAAACAAAAGAACATAATAGAAGACATTACCTTAAAATCGGGTAACTCTTTTTTATTTGAGCCAAAGGCTTCTTTGTGAAGACTTATGCCCAACGGGAGGCTTCTAGGAGTAATATAGGGAAGTTGAGAAAGTATTTGGGCAGATTTTGGCCGATCCAAATGGCTTTTAAGGTGTGAATAAGGTGGTAGAGGTGGGGGCCTTTTATAAGAGGAGAGGAGGGGCACTCTTGAAAGGTCATGAAATGTTACATTATTATGAAATGATTTTCGGATTTTAAATGTCCCACCATGATTTATTTCAAGTATAAGGTGATAAGGGTTCTAAATCCACCCATCCAATAAGCTTTAGACAAGTGTAAGTCTTAGATTTTACCTTATCTTTCCATTTTATTTAAATCGTTCATTAATGAGGTAATCACTGCATCATCATAGTGTGATAAATATATTTATTTATTTAATGCCTAAAAATTATTAAAAAATTACCATGATGTAGGAAATATTTTTATATTTCTAATGAATTTTTATAGTAGAAAATATGACTACTATAACCCCTTATAAAAAAAATTTAGTTAAACAATACATGTTTGTGACATTTTTATTTTTACTTTAAATAAAAGGAATTAATGTCAATATCATACACAAGTTCCTCCATGGGGTCCCAAAAATCGTCCCATGGTTTTTCTTGGTCGGCCATGACTCATCCAATAAGAGTAGTACATGTTTCAATATATTTTTATATTCTTATAATATCATCTTCACCATAAATTACCCTAATTACCTCTAATCGCGATTAATAAAACTTAAAAGTTACTATTCACCAAAAAATTATTTTAATCCCATTGAACCACATTTTACATCCTAATGAAAACCATGCATTTCGTATTTTTTAATTTAAATTCATAGAAGCGGTAAAGTTTTATTTAAACGAAAAATCAGTTTTTTAACTACCAATTAGTGGTTTCACTATTCATCAAAAATTGATGTTTTTCAGAACAATACCAAAAATGCACCCTAGTATATAATTGATATTTTGAATTCAAAAATGATGTCTATTTTACAAAATTCAAAACATATAAGTTGAATTAATTAATTTATTAATTAATTCCCGATGTCACAACAAATACCGTGTTTTTAAGAAACAATATATATATCAAAATATTGACAATTGTTTATGTCCAATTTCAAAGTGAAATTAATTATAATGACCACCATTGGATAAAATGGTAAAAATATATTATAATTATACTTTAAAACCATTCAATAGTATAATTTATCCATATAAATTATTTTTATTAAAAAGGTTTTTTTAAGTATTTTTTCTATTCATAGAAAATTGGAAGTTCTCAGAAAATTACAAAAAACTCAACTTAGGATAATTTCGATATTCCAAATACAAAAATGGAGTCCATTTTGAAATATAAAATTTATATAATTTCAAAAAGTGGGTATTACTCTTCATAACGGCTACTTTGATTGGTCTTGGTGTGTTAGAATCTCAAACTGGCGTACAATGCAAGCTATTGAATTATTGAAAGAGAAGCGTATCGTGAAAGCTTGGGGTGTTACATTCTCCCCTCCTTAAATAAATTGTGTCCTAGCAATTTGAAAATGTTCTTCGAAAATAAAAGTTTGAAAATAGAAAATACCTTTGTTGAAAACCCATATCGGAAATAGGGTTAATAAAAATATAACTTTAAAAAAAGAAAGAGAAGTACAGAGGTCACCCGAGATAGCCCATACTAGGATTCTATGAAAACATATATATGGAGGAGAAACAAACCATCAAGGTATGATTGAGAGTTGTAGAAAATGGGATTAGGAAAACATTAACTATAAGAAAATCACAAACTTGTGGTTGGTTAAATGGTCTTTGATTCCCCAGTTGAAAAGTTAACTGACAAAGTTTTTGTTTTAAATTACCTTTCATAAAGTTGAGGACTTCATTTTGGATATCTACTAAGAATGTAAGGAAATATACTTACTCATTTTGTAGACTTTCATTCTTCAATAAATTTTTACCACAAACCTATCTTTCACTCCAAAAGGTAAAAGAATTCAAAAATATTATATTTATCCTAATCGTATAAGGTTCGAAATATTAACACATACCATTTAGATTAGGAATACTATTTTGTAATAACCAGGGACTTCCTGTAGGCTATTGGTATATAATAAAGGCATGTCGCACTATGGTTGTGGGTTCGATTCCTGCAGCTTTGTCCGACGCAACGGGTTATCCCCCGACCTGTATGTTGTCCTTTTCCTAAAGCTATAGTAATATAATATTCCAAAAATAATCTTTAGAAATGTTTTAACCTTAAAAAATACTATCCAAAGTTCAACTTAATCCATTTCAACCTTTATAATTATTCAAAATACCTCTGTCTAGAAATTCTCCAAAAGGTCTCTAAATTCCAAAATCAATTCTAACATCAGATTCCCCAAACAAAGTAATGTTTCTCTTATTGTCACAAACTAAAAATATGATTACCTTCATCATATTGAAACCTTAATGAAAACAACAAGTACTGCAGTACAATCCTTATATATATCACAATATTTTTATAACTAGAATATAATCCTTGAGTCCAAAAGCACCAATACATTAATTATTCCACTACAAGTGTAGTAATAACATAAGATTGTCCTTGATCCCTTTGGCTTTTCTGAGATAATTTTCCCTAACACTTAGGACATTCATTTGCATAATGCCCCATTTCCCTACAATTATAGCATCCAAAATTGATATCCTCTTTCTTTCTCTTGCAATCACGAGCCTGGTGACCTTTGTCTCCACATTTATAAAAAACACTCATTCCTTTTAGGCAAGTACCAGTGTGATTTTTCCCGCAATTATCGCATAATGGAAAGTCCTTATTTCCATTTTTCCCTTTATCTGTCTCTTGTTCCATCATTCTCTTCTTCTCTTGCTTTACTTTATTGTCATAAGATTTAGAAAATTCGTTTTCTGTCTTGATAGCACACAAGACTATATCTTCATACGACGAGAAAGATTGTGAGACTAAGGCTCGACAGAGAAACGGTTTTAACCCATCAAAGAAACGTTCAGTATTACTTCTTGGGTTATGTATATAATCTACAGGATACCTCTCTAACCTTGTAAAGGTGGCCTCATACTTTACGACATTCTCATCCTCCTTTTGTCTCAGACTCAGAAATTGCCTTTCCGTATCTGCTCGATGGTCATGAGGAAAGTATTTTTCTAAGAAAATCTCTTTGAACTCCCTCGTTTCCATATTTGATACTTCATAATCTTCCATTGTGTTTTGAATCAATGACCACCATTGATCAGCATCTCCAGTGAGGCGGTAAACTGCCATGATAACCTTTTCCCTTTCACTACTCCCTAAAGCATGAAATATTTTCTCTATGGAATTTATCCATTGCTCAGATACTAAGGGATTTTTACTCCCATTGAATGTTGGTGGTTGTTTCCTCATGAAGCGGTCTAGCATTGATCCTCCACGTTGCGAATCAGGGTGATCCATATGAGTAAGGTTATTATTCATAACCTGAGTGAGTTATCCCAGTATGGTGATAAGCTGATCAGCACCAGTTGTATCACCACCTCCATTATAATTATGTCCAGTAGGAAGGCAATCCCTACATGGAGTGCGTGCATTGATACAGTTTCCATTCCTTTCAGTAGGCACCATTTCTAGACAATGGCATAAACTAGATCAGTTTATGAATCAAAATACATAATTCCATACTTGTAAAACACTTAACATAAATTGAACAGTTTATAGATATAATCCATAATCATAAAAATGTTTTATTTGAGGAATTATATACTCATAGACCCTTCATAATGGTTTGTAATTAAAATGAGAATTATCCTAAGCATATCCCCAGGGAGTGTCGTAACTAAGAGTGCAGCAAGGCCCATTGTTGTGCACCAGTTCCCGTTTGAGTCTAGCTCAAAGCGGTGTTTTCGGGTTTTATCCCTAGGTACATCTATGCCAGAGCCGCCTCTACCTACTCATATCCAGATAGGGATGTATTTCTAGGAAAACTCACAAAATCACTATAATACCAAAATTTTAGGAAGTTCTTCTATACTAATCCTCAAAGTCTGTCTTCGGGCTATGTTCTCTAATCAGAGTTTATCTAAATCTAGATTCCAAGGTTAATACTAAACTGCTTCTGATACCAACTGTAATGCCCCGACCCCAGTTACCCAGAGTCGGTGCATTATTACGTAACATTGGCATCATCACAAAAGATCATGTCTTGAAAGGCCGATTAGTTTAGTAGCCTTGGAAACACTAGATACATTCATAAAGGTTACATTACAACATAAAGTGAAAAATCACAATAAAATAGTCTCCATAGTCCACACTCATATCCCCTTCAGACTATCCCTGTAGGTCAATCATAAAATATTTCTTCATATCCTAGGAAAAATAAAACATAGAAAGTGGTGAGCTCAGATGCTCAGTAAGGATAACAATTTAGAAGAAACTTTCATATATAAACATAAACATTTAAGGAAATGTATAACTAAAACAAAATCTTTTTAAACTTAAACTCCGGCATAATATGGAAAAGATAAAATGAAATCATTCCATTTACTTATTCACACGGATATTCTACTAGTCGAATAATCACATGAAATATCAATAACCACATTCATAATGATGGAATGCATAATTCCAAACTATCATAGCCCCATAGTCAAGTCCTTGTGCCAAGACTACAAATAAGATTTTTTAAAGGCCTTCTTCCAAGACACTAGTTTGTCTCATGATACCTACCGATGCATCGAGGAGCTATAGCGGGCTCCATCCATCACTTATTAAGTCCAATGCATTCCTCATATGAACATGTTTAAACATATCATAAACCATAACATAATTGTATCACATAGAACATGCATAAAGGAAACATAACATTTCCACATTTCAATCAAAAGATATCAATACAGCACATTTATATAAAAAAACATTATCAAAACCATTTTCAATACCAAAATAAAAGAAAATTAAAACATGGTATTTATTTCTCATTTAAAAAAAGTTATGGCTTGTAGAGGAAGTCGAAACTCAAATAATGGTCACGACGGCGGAGAAGTCGTTGTCGTCGCATACGTAAGAAAAAAACATTCCTTTTGTCATTTAGTAAAATGCTTCTTACAAGAATATGACTTTTTAATAAAAGTAAAAGTCAAAGGGGTTTATACACTGTATAAAAGAAAGTTGTGTATAAAACAAAATATGCCTCAATGAAAGTAGATTGAGACGAAGTCCGTTACCTCGTGTTTGACTTGACTCGGTCGTTCTTTAATCTCCTGAATAATAAACTAGAGTTAATGTCTACTTGATTAAGAACCTTTTTCAAGTACATTATTCCTTTTATATCACTTATTACCATGTTATGAACATTATGTAGTCATTTAAGTTAATAACAGTCGTTTTTCAATCTTTGGTACTTGAGTCAACAATAAACTTCTTATAATTACAAGTTATTCATGTGGAAAATTTCCATTATCTACAGAATCATATTCATGATGTATATATCATATATATCATATATATCCATTATATACAATCATTTATAATATTACATAACATTTAGAGGTAAGAAATGAAATGCACCGTTCATGGAGACGGTAAGCCATACAAACGCATGAACGCTACTTTCATTTCTATTTCGTATTAAATGGAATGAAATAATAATGATATAAAGCTATATTATAATTCCATTATAATAACATATATAATATCATTAACTCCATACTTTATACTTCCCACATATGGCATTAACGTTTCAAATCACTTTGAGGGGGCGGTAGTCCGCACTTCCTAAAATGAAATTATCGCATTTACCCATAATGGAAGTCATAAAGGTATTCCATAAATGAAAAATAAACAAGAATCAGAAATTAAAAAATATAATATATATCATATATAAAAATATTGTCATCATAATGGCCACCATGAGAGGTGTTAAAAGAATATTGAACAATCATCGTTTCGTGAGGCAGTAATTCGCCACCCACAGAAATAGTATGTTCTTTAACCATTAGACAAAGGTGTGTATAAGTGTAAATAAAATAATTCTCATCAAAACATCCTATAATATTTAATAATCTGTTTTTGTTACAAAATAAATGAATAAAAAGAGTTTTAGGGGTTAGAGAAGCAGAATAAAAGAAAAGAATATAAGAGAAGACATTACCTTAAAATCGGGTAACTCTTTTTGATTTGAGCCAAAGGCTTCCTTGTGAAGACTTCTTCTGAACGTGAGGCTTCTAAGAGTAATATAGGGAAGTTTAGAGAGTATTTGGGCAGAGTTTGTCCGAGTCAAATGGATTGAATGTGTGAATAAGGTGGTAGAGGTTGGAGCCTCTTATAAGAGGATAGGAGGGGCACTCTTGGAAAGTCATGAAATGTTACATTATTATGAAATTCCTGTCGGATATTAAAGGTCCCAAAATGATATATTTCTTGGATAAGGTGATAAGGGCTCTAAATTTACCCATACATTAGTATTTAGACAAGTGTAAGTCTTATATTTTACCTTATCATTCCATTTTATTTAAATCGTTCATTAATGAGGTAATCGCTGCATCATCACGGTGTGATAAATAAATTTATATATTTAATGCCTAAAAATTATAAAAAAAATACCATGATGTAGGAAATATATTTATCTTTCCAATGAATATTTATAGTCGAAAATATGTCTTCTATAACCCCTAATAAAAATTGTTTTAGTAAAACAATACATGTTTGTGACATTTTTATTTTTACTTTAAATAAAAGGTATTAATGTCATTATCTTACACAAGTGGCTCCATGGGGTTCCAAAAATCATCCCATGGTTTGTCTTGGTCGGAAATGACTCATCCAATAAGAGTAGTACATGTGTCAATATATTTTAACATTCTTATAATATCATCTTTACCTAAAATTACCCTAATTACCTCTAATCGCGATTATTAAAACTTAAAAGTTACTATTCACCAAAAAATTATTTTAATACCATTGAGCCACATTTTACATCATAATGAAAACCATGTATTTTGGGTTTTTGAAATTCAATTCATAGAAGTGGTAAAGTTTCATTTAATCGAAAAATCTGTTTTTTAACTACCAATTAGTAGTTTCACTATTCATCAAAAATTGAAGTTTTTCAGAACAATACGAAAAATTCACCGTGAGATATAATTGATATTCCAAATTAAAAAAAGATTTCTATTTTAAAAAATTAAAAACATATAGGTTTAATTAATTAATTTAATAATTAATTCCCGTTGTCACAACAAATAGCGTGTTTTTAAGAAACAATATATATATCAAAATATTGACAATTGTTTATGTCCAATTTCAAAGTGAAATTAATTCTAATGACCACCATTGGATAAAATGGTAAAAATATATTCTAATTATACTTTAAAACCACTCAATATTATAATTTATCAATATAAATTATTTTGATTAAAAAGGTTGTTTTTAAGTATTTTTTCTATTCATAGAAAATTGGAAGTTCTCAGAAAATTACAAAAAATTCAACTTAGGATAATTTTGATATTCCAAATAAAAAAATGAAGTCCATTTTGAAATATAAAATTTATATAATTTCAAAATGTTGGTGTTACTATTCATAACGGCTACTATGATTGGTCGCGGTGTGTTAGAATCTCAAACATGCGTACAATGCAAGCTATTGCATAAATGAAAGTGAAGCGTATCGTGAAAGCTTGGGATGTTACATATTAGGTTTTTACTATATTTTAGAGGTTTAAGGGGTTTTAAAGAATTTTTTTATGCATATTAGGTTATTTTAGAGTTTTAGGATTTTATTATTTTTTTGGGTTTTAAGGATAATTAGGTTTTTTATGGTTTCATTATTTTTTTGGGTGTTTTAATGTTTTTTTGGGATTTAGGTTTTTTTAGGTTTTTTTTGGATTGTAGGATTTTTTGGGGTTTTATGGGGTTTTAGAGTTTTTTTATTTTTTATGGGTTTTTTGGTTTTTTGGATTTTTATAATTATTCATGGGTTTCTGACTGTTTTATCTTTTTTAGTATTTTTATGGGGTTTTTTGGTTTTAGGGTTTTAAGGATTTTTTGGGTTTGAAGGGGGTTTTTTGGGTTTTATTGTCCCTTATAATTTTTATTTGTTTCAAGGATTTCAAAAAAATTTATAATGTTTTAATGTTTTTAAAAGTTTTTACGGTCCCATAGGGTTGTTTATGGTTTTTTAGGGGGTTTGGTTATTTTACTATTTAATGAGTCTTTTAGGCATTTTCAGGGTTTTTATGATCTTTTATGGTGTTTAGGATGTTTTAGGGGTTTAAATGTTTTTGAGGCTGTTTTTTTTGTGTTTTAAAGGGTTATTATTGTATTTTTGGGGCTCTGAAGTGGTTTTTTGGGACATTTAGCGTTTTAGGGTTTGAGGATATTTTATGGGATTTTAGGTTATTAAGTGTCCATTAGAGATTTTAGGGGGTTGTAGGGTTCTGAAAAATATGCAAAGGAGAATGGGAACACCTTAATTTGGGAAAGGATTCTACCCAATTTCCTTCAAATAACTGGGAAAAAATATGGAGAACACCCAAGGATTTGGCAAGGAATCAACCGGTCTGCGTACCGGTCCAACATAAATGCAGCAGGCCGGTTTAGTAAGTCGCCCCCTCCGCGAACCAGCATCATCTACGAAACGGAGACGGGAACCCTCTACGGGCGCGAAGTAGGACGGGTGTCAGGTCGGTCCACCATCACGAACCTCCCTAGCCGCAAACTGCATCAACCGGCTCAGACCATGTGCGCGATCGTTCGTGGAATGGAGGCAGAGCCCTGTGCAGCCGCGAAGCACCCCCGAACCAATTTGGTTCGTGGGTAAAGTGAATTCAATGCCCCCGGAAGTTGTGGATTGACCAAGTCATCCATAAGCTGGGTTTTTGGTCATAGGCCTTCGTAAAAGGTGCCATATGAGAACAGATGCACCTCTTTCCCCCTCTATAAAATGACATCGATGTGGATAAGAGATCGAGGAGATTCAGGTGGAAGGATTTCAGAGGAAGGAGCTTAGGATTTCGCAAAGAGAGAAGTCCCAATTCGCGAACCAGAACAGGTATGAAACTGGAAACGAATTAATAAGGAAATGAAAAAGCATAACACAATTGGTGAACCAAGAACTTAAAAAAAATATCGTGAGCCATGGCCTGTACGCGGATGTACTCCCCGCAGACCGGGGAGTCTAGGCCCATTTTTCAATCTGACACACCGTGTAGCACCCTCTTATGCGGGAGAGGCCCTAACTGACGAACCCCCGACCGGCGTCTCCCCTGGCCATCGTTGCTTGTGCAGACTCCGCCACGTACCAACATGGTACGCGAGCCGAACCCGAAGACGTGTACCACCCTTGTATGTGGGATGCCTATCAGTCTGCGCACCACCCTAGTAAGAAGATGGCCTCTCTAGCCACGTAGCACCCCCCTACGTGAAGGTAACCACTCCTCAAACACCCATGTGGCCTTCCAACTCCTTCGGTGTTCCAATTCCCTGAGCCATATAAAATCCTTCCAATCCGTCCTGATCCTTCACATTCCCTTCATTTTTCTATTCATTAGCCTGGAGCCAAGGCCTATACTGAAGCCACCGGACCCATACAATGAAATATCTAGGCGTATCAGCATGCCGCTTTGAGTTCACATACCCACGATAGGCGAGGGGAAAGGGGTTGATTTGGCCCCTGAGCGGGTTCCCAAAACATTCCTGGGTTCACATTCCCATGGTAGTGCAGGGTCCGAGCCCAAGTGTAACCTTTCTGCTTCTCCACATGTCAGGACTAAGGGACCCCATTTGCATTTCCTGACGAGTGCCAATAGTGATCACTTTTCCCCTCTCCTAGGAGTGGCTGGTCATCCATCTTGGAGTAAGCCCCACACCTTCCTCGCTAGAATCCAATGGCCCTTCCCCTCTCATCACAGATGGTTCATTGCTCCACTACTCGGCTTCTACCTTCCTCCAACATTAGGTAGAGGGAGAGTCCAGTGGTTCCGGTCTTCTCCTCCACTCTTCGTTTTCCTCCCCTTTCTTCAGTAGGAAGATTGTGTGAGGCTTTCCAAGTCTGTTGCATTCTCTTGTTCCTCACACCAAGCATGAATCACATGGGATTAGATATTTGTGATGGTCACAGCAACCTCACAACGACGACCCTCAAAACAAACTACATAGGTTTTGATCCATGTCTCATAAGCTGGGTACGTAGGAAGCCTCCCCGAGGTTCAATCCAAATTTGGGCCACTAACCATGTGTAAGTCCCAATAGTGCCCCTTAGAAAAAACTATGTGGGTTTTGATCTCTGTTTCCTAAGCAGGGTATGTAGGATGCCTCCCCGAGGTTCAATCCCAATTTGGGCCACTAACCATGTGTAAGTCCCAATCAAGTCCCTCACAAAGAACTATGTGGGTTTTGATCACTGTTTCCTAATTAGGGTATGTAGGAATCCGCCCCGAGGTTCAATCCCAATTTGCGCCACTAACCATGTGTATGTCCCAATCATAACACTCAGAATGAACTACGTGGGTTTTGATCTCTATTTCCTAAGCAGGGTACGTAGGAAGCCTCCCCGAGGTTCAATCCCAATCCAGGACACTAACCATGTGTAAGTCCCAATCATGTCTGTCATAACAAACTACATGGGTTTTTATCTCTGTTTCCTAAGCAGGGTAGGTAGGAAGCCTCCCTGAGGATCAATCACAATTCAGGACACTTCAACATAAGTCCCACCCCAACTTTGACCGAGCATATCTCGCCCGGATGTCCATTCCACAAGACGTTAAACTGTATGGTTGGGTCCTCGTCGCACGACCTTAAAAGGTGACGTGTCCCATCAAGTGTCACCGAACTACGTGGATTCTGATTCCTATCACGAGGATATTTAGGAAGCCCGCATCACAGGTTTGATCCAAATGCTCAAGCTGGTATCTGTCCTCCCAGGATGAAAATAAACTCCGGAGTGCCCAGTTACGAGGCTTCAAGTAAGTGTCGTCTCAATGAGTCCAAACTCCTCAGAGTCATTAATCCAATGAGGTATGATAAACCTCGGGCCCAAATGATTCTGGATCCCTGCATTCAGCTGACCAATTACAACCTGGAGTAATCTGTGGATACTATGCTTGGGTATAAACCAAATATTCATGAACATATGAATATATATTACATTAATAAGAGAGTCCCAGAATAGGTAGTAATTCCCCCCCAAAAGGGTGTGATGAGCCCGACATCCCATCCTCTTGACCAATGTGAGTTATTAAGCATTGCTGGCCGAATCACTCAGTGAACACCTGCCTTTGGAAATCAGGTCCATGGATAATTAGATATGGAACCATTGGGCATTTTTAAACGAAGACCGGTATACCCGATCTTAGCGATTGAGCGGAGCTCAGCCCTCCGTGAGATCGACCGTCGGGTGCGTCGGTCCCCTCCCATCGAAACGGTTCGAAACAAAAAATGGTGAACACAACGTGAATCTTAAAACAAGCATGAAGGATTTAACCAAATCTCACTATGTTCCCCCTTAAACTCACAAGGAGGGCCAAGCAAGGTCATTAATTATTCATGGGATCATGAGATGCTGCTTTGATGGGTTTTCTGTTTGTATTTGTTTAAAATATTATTACAGGTACTACTCAGAACTCCCTTCGATCCAATGGCATCACGGAAGAACTCACAGATGCGTACTACAGGCTACCAAAGGACCGGATATCCTAACCCACAAAGGACCCCATCACCGACTCAACATCTTCAACGATGGGTCTCAGATGCGTTGATCTGAGAGTACCACTTGAACGGTACTCTCCTGACGGTGGAGGTGGCCATGCATGCCCTCCAATCTTCCAAGACCCACCAATCACCTGCCCAGCAGCGGCGGCGAAAGAAAATTCAGGTGGCTCCTATTTCCATATAAAATTGTTTCGGGAGTCTATCCCCATAATGAGACAAATCGTACCTCCCACATCTTAGGGAGGCGGATAAGGTCGACACAGAGGACTTCATCCCTGCTTAACGGGGGACCCGCTCTAAGGCCCCCGCTGGAAGATGTCGTCACGGTTATGTCGCGACTCAATATCCTCAAGCTAAGGAGGAGGTCGCCCCGAGGATCTAGGCCCATGTTCCCCGAGCTTCAGCCCCTCGGACTGCCCGATGAGGGTGGTAAACGTACAACCTGGGACTAGTCATCACCCTTGTCCCTATGGAGGAGCTCCACTTCCCAGTCATGGAGACGTATTGCGTGCAGGAACATACACCTGTCTACTCCTCCAATGTCCTCCATCCAGACATGGTAGCACCATACAAGTAGGCACGCATCCCCGCCAGGCTCCATCAAGCCCGTCACCCACACAGGAAAGCACCTACCTGGTAGGCACCTTTCTCTTCCCAGGGTCATGAAGCCCACCAACCAAACGTGGTGGAAACCCAGCGCCTACAGGACCAGCTCCTAATAGATTCTCCTGAAGCCTACCATCCCGATATGGTGGTGATCAACAAGTCCCGCCACCCAGATGTGGTGGAAATTAATAGGCAGGCACGTCTCCCTGCCAAAAAAGGCCACCAACTCGATATAGTGGGGAACCAACATATGTAGGGCTAGCTCCCTGTGGATGCAAGTAATGTCCGCCATCCCGATGTGGTGGAAAATGGAGAGATAAACCGTCATATCCCTACACAAGGGAAGACTCGTTCACCTGCCCGGACACAGAAGAATCGTCAGTACCCACTGACCACCGAAGAAACGGAGTAGGATATTCCTACTCCGATACTGGAATGGCCCTTCATACCCGTTCCAGCCAAAGATGTCTCTCTGGATATCCTGGTAATGATAGAGGAGCAGGTATCGATCCCATATCATATCTTGTAGACTTGGCAGAATGTAATTACATCAGCAGTAACGACAAGGACTCAGGCCCGTGAGCCCATCTCCCCAATTGAGGCTACTTATATAAGAGAAGAGATAGCTGCCTCAGACCAGATCTGTATCCCTGCTTCCTCCGAGGAGGGTCGACGGCCATATTCCGCGATACAAGGGCAACCAGATCAAGCAGCTTCACTCGTTCCAACTGGGGGACACTCGTCCATCACGGTGGATGCTCCAGAGCATGAATATATCCCTAATAAAAGTCAATATGTTTTTTTGAATATCCTGGAAGAATCACAGGACCCAATTATAAAGGGACCCAAAGGTGAAGGCCATTATCAATAGCAGACTGTCCCCACTGCCCGCAAGAAAACTCCCCGAACACAACGAAGGCAGCCAGAAAATAAAGAGAGGGTTCAGGACTCTACTCTACTGGAAGATGGGGTTCCCAATGCCGTTAAGCACATATTGAAGGCTCAGAACCCTACCCACCCATTACCATATTATGGGAGTGGCAGTAGCAGTAGTGAAGGTCCTCCCCACAATGTTTCTACCAGCAACTCTGAAGGTCCTCCCTAGAGCACATGCAGGGGCCTCCCCCACAGGCATATAACGATCAATCATGAGGGATTCTCTTTTGATGTGAGTCATGGTATCCCTCCGTGTGGACAGAAGATTGAATAGCAATAAATCCTTCCACTTGCTATGGTCCACCCTGAAGGTCCTCCCTGGGGTATACACTGCAAACACTCTCCGTGTAGTGGGACCACAGATTATGATAGTAATCCTCGCTATCGTAGTTTCAAATGCGGAGGCCCTCCCTGTTGTGACATCTCATCGCGACAAGAAGGCCCTCCCCTTGTCGTAGCCTACCCTAGAGGTCCTCCCAAGGGGTTATGTTGCAACAACACTTCACGCAGCCAGGCATCAGATCAGGGTGGTAGTCTTCGCCACTCTGATAACAGAGGTCCTCCTCGTAGATACGTCAAGCAACAAGAAGTCTCTCCCCTCATTATTGTACATTTCGAAGGCCCTCAATAGGGTGTACCCTACAGACATTCTCCCTACGGCAGTTGTGATGGTAGTCCTCACCACCATGGACACCATTGCAAAGGTCCTCCTTGCAATGGCCCTAAGAAACAAGAAGGTCCACCCCTTGTCGCAGTGTGTCTTGAAGGTCCTCCCCAGGATACACATCGAATGTCCGACCATGATAGTGATCCTCACCATGATGGAAGTTATTGCGAAGGTCCTCCCCGCATTGACATATAATATCGACAGGAAGGTCCTCCCCCTGCCAAATCAAGCACAGAAAAGCCCTCATATGTCGAGGAACTTAGAAGGATGGGATCAAGCATGTCATATCCCCAACTAGTCGTCAACGACACCCTTATTCAATCAAGAGACGGTCTGGGCTCGTGTTCATCCCCTAAACCACCTCGGAATCACCCACATGATAATTCAATACCTACCGGCCCCACTGCCTCCGACCACACTATCGATAAGAGCCTCAGTTGGGATGACCAGGTAGAGGAATCACTAGCGGAGGAGTATGCAGAAATGTTACACCTGAAGAAACGACATGCCAGAGATGATATACCAGTTATGTTTTGGCCAACGACCACCTCTAAATTCGACATACCCATAAAGTTTTCAGTTGAATGTGTGCACAAAATCCACTCCAATATATGGACAACCCTCCACTGGCTGAAATCAAGATTCATTCCCTACGATGGGTATGTAGACCATGTCAAGGAAATAGGAGACCTCATGTGTCACATCAATCTGGATGCTCTTCCTTCAGCGCGGCAACCGCGACCTATGAGGCGTAAAGGAAACATGGAGTTAACCTGCCTCAATGCACTACACAAGTTGTGCCGCCTCATTGATAAAACTCTGACGGGAGTCTATATCAGAGGATGGGTAGAACATGGAGCTCTACATTTCACTCCACTCCTCGCCTAGAAGAACCCATTCATCATAATATCTTACAACGTCATCACGTAAAGACATCAATTGAGTGGGGTCCCTACTCAGGAAAGGCAACACACCCAGCATAGACCGGCCTTGAGTAAGTCCCATAAGCGTCAGGCCTGACGTGAACAAGCCATTCATGAGCTCTTGAATCAGGACACCAAAAGCATACAACAGGCCTCTCGCCTGAGAGAGGCCAATAAGAAATCATTGATTGCCTCCCTAGATGGTATTGATTCAGAGGTGATCTCGGCATCAGATCCAGTTCACCCCCGAATGGGGGCACACAAGATTAGGCAAGTAGCGATAGCAGCAGCCACTGCCGCAATCCAGGGTCAACCCCAGCCTGTAGGGCCGGAGGCATTTTTAACAAAAAATTCCCCCATAAGACCAATAAAAATGGGAAGAGACTTAACATCCAAGGAATGGAGCTAGCCCCAGCCCTCAGGGCTAGGGGCATTTTTACAACCACAACAACAGCCTCCCCTATGAGAATCAGTTTTTTCTCATTTAGGGAGGATAGTCAGAAGAGGAGGTTCCTTCCCTATCACGTCCTTTGAATCATCATACCCTTCAAGATGGAGGCGTACTGTAAGGTCGCATCAAAGAACTCTCTGTGTCACCCTTCATCAAGGAGTCTGAAAAAAATCCCGGGAAAGGAAGGGGAGGACCAGTAAGAGGCATGGGAGATCAACTTCCTATTTGGTAGATGACATCTCCTCCACTCCACGATATGCATCCATCAATGACAAAGAGGCTAACCCAACGGATGACACTAGAGACGATGCAAATACAGATTGATTGGGAGACGATGATTCCGGTCAAGCTGTGACTCGCAATGAACCATCAGGTGTGCACACCCAGAACCAGAGGGCCACCCTCAATATGGCCTCCCTTCCAGCTAACCCTCCTCTTCTTACCCTATGAGCTTCCAACAAGGATAAGAACAAATAATCGGCTACCCTTAACCCGCCTCCTTCTCTCGATAAAAACGAGCCACTTATGCTCGAAGAGAGATTTGCTCAATAGGAAGAGGAAATGAAAGAATTGAGGCGACTGAATACCAAGATACTCTAGAATAATTTTCTTATTGAAAGCTCTTCCCAAGAAGAGCCACACCTTGAAATCCTAGAAAGTGAAACTCAAAGAATAAGGTTTTACCCGCCCAATGAGGTGCCCGGTCTGTCCAACTACCTAAACATAGATTCGGGTGAATACCAAGACTTCCCTCCACTCATGAAGCAACCGGAGTGAGTACGTCTGAACCCTCCAAAGGTGTCACAAACGGCATATGCACCCTTGGGGCCGGTCGATTCGATTCCTCAAGCAATGCCTCAAGCTACACCTGCCCAAGACCAGTCCCAACAGGATGTAAACTAGGGACTCGCCAGCACCCTCGAGGCACTGACAGCTCGATTGGATGCAATAGAAGGTTGACACACTCTAATACAGCCAGAGGGAAAGCCCTACCAAGAATGGGTGAGCAACACGCCTCCTCCGCCCAATTTTGGGAGCCCTGTATTCCAAATTTTCAATGGACCAAGCGATCTAGAACAACATTTATTGCATTACACATCTGATTGAGACCCTATTATGGGAACTTCGGAACAATAAGAAGTAGTGAAACTCATATTATTTGTGCAGACCTTGCAAGGATTTTCCTTCGTCTGGTATACGAATCTGCCTGCTCAGTCAATAAAAAGCTGGGAAGACCTGCAATAGCTGTTCCTGTTCCACTTCGGCTCAACGGTGCCTAAAATAACGATCAGCGAACTCATGAATTGAAAACATAGGCAGAATGAGAGGGTCATGGATTTCATCACCAGATGGAAGGGTCTACCCTAATCTCTGAACAGTCCAATGCCCCAAGATGAGATGTTGGCCATATGCATTTATAACCTTCGAGATGAGATGTGAACACCGCTCATACCAGTGGGGTGCACCACTGGTTTATGCAATCTCTCTGCCATTGCACAGAGAATTAAAGACTCCCTTCAGCGGACCAATCTGAAGTCTTGAATAGCCTCATAGGCTCCTGCAAAGAGAATAGTTAGAGCTGAAGCGTCCTCTGTCATGCTCAAGCCAGCCCCTGTGCTTTCTCCACTGCCTAGGCCTCCTCCAAATCGTCAAGGGACCCCTGTATATTAGTGGTTTCCTCCACCCAAGCAGGATGATCAGAGAGGATCTAAGCGGAACCAGTTCATGAAACAAATACACAAAGTATACTCATTCTGAGAGGACCAAGTCTGCGGCTACTTAATCGCCGCCATGAATTGCAACTTGCTCCACCTCCCAAAGTCGAGGAAGCCCGAAGAAGTCGGCCACAATGACAGGACAGATTACTGTCCCTACAATTGAATGTCTAGGCACAATATCTCAGAATGATTCCTCTTCAAAGACCTCTTGCAAAGGATGGTAGACTCTGGGCAGGTTGAGCTGGGACCACCTCCAGCACATGTGACATATATTTCTACCAATAACTCCAACAAAGGGGAGGGGTGGAAGGAAGTCACCAGCAAGAATGGGCCGAAATTTGATGATTGGATGACTCAGAAGACTATCAACTGAGCTCAAGGCATACTCCGAGCTCAAATACAACAGCCGGTATTGCCGCAAACAACCCCTAATGCCACACAGCCGACAATATCGGCCTCACAACCCTCTACGAGCTGGTCATCCAGGAGAAATCATGGTCGGAGGAGACAAGCAAAAGAGGAGTAGTCCATAACGAGGCCAAAGTTAACCCCGAAACTATCATATTTTATGCCCCCAGACTTGACGCCACGGACACCAACCCACCAAACGACACCATTAGGGACAACCGACCAGGTTGACCTGTCACAAGACGAGTAGCTAATCTTTGGTTCCATAAACATCATCCATCTAATGGAATCGTTCCCTAAATAAGGGTATGGTTACGAACCCGAGTTCCCAACATGAGGGGCTGAGAGGAGGAATAACCGAAGTAGGGGATACTAGGGGAGGCACAGTCATGGCCGAAACCAACCCTACAGTTTTACCCCATCCCAAACCATTAATATCACAGAAACCCGAGGAAGAGACCTTCAACGAACTCAATAGGAGAAGGAATATACCTCCACCTCCACAAGTATCCACTCTGGCCTCGTCATTCTACGGTACCCATCAGAGGAGGAACAAGTGTCTAACTGCCTAGTGTGAACAAACAGATCGGCCGGGCCGAGTCACTATAATGTGGGAACACTGTCGACATTTGACCATACAGCTAGTCCCTCCTTGTCACATACTCCAGCTCCCTAGATGCTTGATAAAACTCTCCCACCAATAGAGATGTTCCGGCCGCTGGAGAAGAAATACGATATCCTTATGTAGCTGGTGTCAGTACCAGCAAAACTGTCAATCATGGATTCCCTGAGTTTGTCAGCAGATCTCAGGGAGGTGCTTATAGAAGCATTGCTCAGCCCCCAGGAGTTTCCAGCCAAGGTAGCTACCACTGATATTTACCAAATAGAGACTGGCTCAGCTGAATGAAATCTGGTGATTTCCTTCACCGATCAGGATGATGATGCCTTCATGCAAGGACGTATCAAACCACTATATGTGCCGACACACTAAATGAAGTTGAGATCTAGAAAGTCTTTATTGACAATGGCTCTGGAGTTAACCTCCTTCCCCTAAAGACACTTTATAAGTTGGGCTATGGTGAGGATGATCTAATACCCTTAGCCATAACTCTGTTGGGTTACGACAAGAGTGTACAGAATCCAATGGGACAAATCAAGCTAAAACCCCATTTTGGCTACCTTGTGGCCTACTTGGAATTTCTGATGGTCTGGCAGAACACAGCATTCAATGCCCTGCTTGGAAAGTCGTGGCTCCATCAGTACATGGCCATTCCTTCATCCTACCACCAGTGTATCAAGTATGGAGTCAATGGAAAAAGTGGGACATTTCACACTGACAAGGCCACTTTAAATCTCTTCGAGTCGCACTACATTGACTCCGGTTTTTATGAGCAAAAGAAAAAGAAGACTTCACTCGATGGTATCGACTGGATCCCCGCATCAAATGGTCTGGAAATGGTTCCGAATTACCACCTCAAGTAGCTCGACAGAGACTATGTATTGCCCATCAACCATGTTGAGAGCAGGAATTCAAGCCCGGACACACACTCAACGGTCCTCATGATTTCAACTATAACGGTCAAGCATGAAAATGTGGAAACGACTGCTAACCCTCAATTTGGGGACGAATACTTAAGTCGGGACGCCCATGATGCCTCGCCTCCAGACCCCAAGAGCCTGTGCTGAGACCTCTCCCCCCATCAGATAAATACGATGAGAATGTGGGGGAAGAAAAGGAGGAAGTTATCAGGGATGCACCTCCCACATTTGAGGAAGGTATCTCCACCACTGTGGATGAGCTCACGGAATTAAACCTGGGTACCGAGGAAGACCCGAGGCCCACTCTCATTAGTACATCCATGTCTCCTGAGGAGCATGAGTTATATACCTCTTTCTTGAGGCAAAACTGGGATGTTTTTGCCTGGAATTACATAGAAATGCCAGCACTTGATCCCAAAGTGGCGACGCACCACTTAGGTCGGCCAAAAGACCACTAGGGATTTAAACAAGCTGCCATAAGGACGCACCCTGCACAAGCCACCAAAATAGAGGTTGAGGTCAATAATCTAATTAAAGTATGCTTTATTCAGGAGGTCCAATACACCATATGGTTGGCCAACATTGTCCTCGTCAAGAAAAAGAATGGACAAATCAGCGTCTGCCTTGATTTCAGAGATCTTAATCGGCATTGCCTGAAAGATGATTTCCCAGTCCTGATTACCGAGTTATTAATCGATGCAACAGCCGGGTATGAGGATCTCTCCTTCATGGACGGATATTCCGGGAATAATAAAATATGGATGGCTCGAGAAGATGATGAATCCACTACCTTTAGAGCCCCTCAAGGATTATTTTGTTACAGGTTCATGCCCTTTGGTCTCAAGAATGCTGGCACCACATATCAACATGCCATGCATCATATCTTTAAACCATTCCTGGGGAGATTCATCAAATGCTACATAGATTACTTGGTGGTCAAATCAAGGCAGCACCCAGATCACCTATCAGACCTTGAAACCATCTTCAACACACTTTGAAAACATTTCTTGAAGATGAATCCCTTGAAATGTGCCTTCGGGGTTACCTCAGGGAAATTTCTTGGATTTTTCGTATTCCATCATGGCATAAAAGTTGACCCTGAAAAGACAAAGGCTATCCTTGGTCTACCACCTCCCTACAATATCACTGAGTTGAGAGGATTCCAAGGACACCTAGCCTACATTAGGTGGTTCATATCCAACCTAGCGGGAAAATGATTGACCTTCACCAAGTTAATGAAAAAGGGGGTTACATACAAATGGACAGATGATTTCCAAGAGGCATTTGATAGCCTAAAGAAGTACCTCTTAAGTCTGCTGGTGCTCATTCACTCGGTTGAATGAAGACCTCTTATCCTATATGTGACGACCCAAGAGCGGTCACTGGGAGCCTTCCTTACACAGAAAAATGACACTGGCAATGAAAACAGTTTCTATTACCTCAGCAGAACCATGATCGATGCCGAAACTCGATACTCAAACATCGAGAAGAATTGTTTGGACAAGGTCTTCACATTTCAAAAATTGCAACATTATCTGTAGCATCATTAAGTCCATTTGGTCTTGTGTGGTAACCCTATCAAGTACATCCTCAGCCGCCCAATGCAGACCGGGCACCTATCCCGATGGGCAGTCATCCTCCAACAGTTTGACACCCGGTTTCTGCCTCAGAAATCCATCAAAGGCCAGGAGTTAGCAGATTTTCTAACAGACCACCCCTCGACAGGGAACACCGCACCAGAAGTTGAGTTACCCAATGAAGACATATTCTCGGTTCAAGAGGAGCTCCCAACATGGGAAATGTACTTCGACAGCGCATCCTGAAGCCCGACAGGGGAAAGGATGGAGGATCCCAAATTTAACAAGGTGGGTTTGTGGATAATACTCATGTCCCCAGAAAAGGCAATCTTTACATATTATTTCCTTATGTCAGAAGGATGTACGAACAATGAGGTGGAGTATAAAGCCCTCATTACAGGCCTAGAGCTCGCACTCTAGGAGCAAGTACAATAACTTAAGGTAAAAGTTGACTCAGAACTAGTCATCAAGCAAGTCAATGGTGACTATGCTATTAAAAACGAGAAGCTGATTCCCCTCTTTGACCATGTCCTAGGGTTAACAGTGGAATTCTCCATAGAACCTACATTGACCTATATTCCCCGGTCTCAGAATGCTCGGGCTGATGCATTAGCTAACGCGACCACAACCCTAGCTAACCAAGACCGGGATGAAACAATTATCAGTGTTGCTCATTGAAGAATGGTCTTTTCAATTCTTCAGATTAAGATGGAAGAAATAAATGAAGTTAGTCCTAAGCCTGAGCCATATGCTCCTGCCACCGGCTGGATGACCCCCATTGAAAACTAACTTCAAAGGGGAGAACATCCATCAGATAGGGCTGAACGAGAGAAACTATGGTGAAAGAAAATTAACTTTGTCCTATATGGCAGAACATGTCAGTAAGAGGTCCTCTACAAACGAGGCCTTGACAGAGTCCTGGTTAGATGCATTGATGGAGAAGAGACCAATGTTGTCATGACTGAAGTGCATGTCGGAGTATGTGGAGCACACCAGTCAGGGTCTAAGCTTTCCCATCAGGTTCAAAGGCTTGGGTACTATTGGCCCACCGTGACATGAGATTGCGAGTACTTTACCTCAAAATGCTATTCATTCCAAATTCATGCCAACTTAATTCACCAACCCCCAGAGTTTCTTCATCAGGCCAAGTAATCCTAGCCATTTTCCATCTATGGAATGGATGTTGTGGGACCGTATCCTCCCGCCACAGCCAACCAATTGAAGTACATCCTCATAGAAACTGAATTCTTTTCCAAATGGGCAGAAGTTGTACCCCTCAAGGAAGTCGGGCAAGAAACATTGTTAGCTTTGTGAAAACCAATATCATCACCATATTTGGTGTCCCTAATACCATACTGATGGATAACGACACCAACATCTGCTATGCTGAATTGGTGAAACTGTACCGAGAATATGGTTTCAAGGCTAACCACTCATCCCGCTACCATGCAACGGCCAACGGACAAATAGAGGATTTCAACAAGACCCTATCCAAAATTCTCCAAAAAATAGTGGAAAAGACAAGAAATCATGCCCGAATAAACTCTTTCATGCATTATGGGATTATCAAACCACAATCTGCACTGCTACTCGGGCTACTCCATACTCATTCTTATACAGAATAAAAGCAGTCCTGACCATTGAGCTCCAATTTCCCTCGCTCGGTGTTTCCATTTGTGATCAGTTATCCAACGATGAGAAATCAAAAAAATGACTAGGTGAATTAGAACAGCTAGATGAGAAGTGGTTGCACACTTTGCACCATCTGGAAGTATACTAGAACCGGATCACACGAGCCTTCAATAAAAAGGTTCGTCTTCGGTATTTCTTGGAAGGAGAATTGTTGTTGGTCCTATGAACCCCAATGATACCTGGAAAAAACCTCCAATGCTAGAGCCCAAGTGGGAGGGAACATATGTTATAAACAAGGTCTACTCCATCGAAGCATATTCCTTGATCTTTATGGATGGTCAATTCATTACCGCTCCTAGAAATGTGAGATTTCTGAAGAAGTATTTTGCATAATCAAAAGCAGTTATCGTCCGAGCTGCAGGATGTTAAACTTCCAATCCCTAATGTTCCAAAATCTATGACCCTAAACTATGAGTAATTCATCCTCACCGCACGAAGTTAAACTGCACGGATTTTAGAGAACTACGTATTTCTTGATTCCTTCCTTTGCAGGATACGTAGCAACACCAGGTTCCCCCATCCTGGCCTAGCCACCCCCAAATGAAATAAGATTAAAAATGCCCTCTTCCCCTGTGTACGGACCAGCCCTACATGGGGTGTATCCCATTCAGAGAACTATGTATGAATTGATTCTTGCCTCTGCAGGATATGTAGCGATGTCAGGGTCCCCCATCCTAGCCCAGCCACCCCTGAATAATGATTAAAAATGCCCTTTTCCCCTTGTACAGACCAGACCTGCACACGGTGTATTATCTTCAAAATAACTACGTACATATTGATTCTTGCCCTTGCAGGATACATAGTGACCCCAGAATTCCACACCCTGGCTAAGCCACCCCAAATAAATCTAAAAATACCCCCATTCCCCATCTAAGGACCAGACCTACACAGGGTGTATTCCCCAAAAGAACAAAGTGAGGCTTGATTCCTGCCCTCATAGGATACGTAGTGACGTTGAGATCTTACCTCCTATCCTAGCCACTGATAAAATAAAACACAGGTATATATACCCCTCGTCCTTACTGTATGACATTAAACTATATAGAATCCCGTTTTCATGTCGGTTCACCTTCGTCCTCACCACATGACGTTAACATTGCATGGACTTCATCGCGACCCACCCAAGGTATACGGAGAAACGGGATTGGAATACTCCTTGCGCATTTGGATGCATCCTCTCTATACCTCAGACTCCATGACCCGGATAATAGCGGATCTTCATAATCATTCATGGCCATTGGAAGTGGAAATTTATCGACCCGTAGAAACCTTTGAACGACTATGCATACCATGCCCTCAGCAGCTCTGTATATTGATAGCACCTGGACTATCTACTAAATACATGATTTCCTCATGCAATACTCTTCCTATCTTCATACGCTTACCGGCCTCAGGGCCCCCATATCATATCTCTCAATCCAAAAATTTATGGAGCAGTGGTTTAAAATTTCATTCCCTCTCACATCCAAACGTTTTCAGGGTATCCCTACCTGGTTAGCCTATATATCCGCTTGTGGTTCACATGATGATCTACATATACAAACATCAAGCCCGGGCTAAGCTGCTTTGACTCTATAGGAAATTGGGTTGAATATGTTTCTTGTATGCTTGGGCACCCTTATCCCCATATACCGAACTCTGTACTATGAGCAATCTCAGATTTTCATAATCCTCTATGGCCATTAAAAGTGGAAAGTTATTGGCCCATGGACACATTTGAATGACTATGCATACCATGCCCTTAGTGGCTCTGCAAATTTATAGCCCCTGGCCCATCTACCAAAGGAAATATTTCCTTAGGCGGTACTCTTCCTAGCCTCGTATGCTTAGTGGCCTTAGAGCCCCTATACCACACCTCCTGATCTGAGAAACCCCAGAGTTACAGTTTACACCCTCATTCCCTCACACTGGTTCAAAGAATACCAGAGCCTCCTAACTCAGTTTCCTTCCAGGTAATTGTAGCAATAGTCACCCAATGATACGAACACTATGACCGTTAAACTAAGAGTACTTCGTCCTCACCGCACGACGTTAAACTATATGGACTAAAGGTACAGCCCTTGTATAAGATTAATCAGCGTCGGGAACTCCCCAAGCTCTAACATCAACCAGGGATGAACATCCCCAACATGTCCAGATATTTTCTTACCAAATAATAGACTTCTCGGCCTGGATAATTTCGGATCTTCATAACCACCCATGGCCATAAGAAGTGGAAATTCATTGACGCGTGGACACCTTTGCATGACTATGCATACCATTCCCTCTGCGGATCTGCATATAGATAGCCCCTGGCCCGTCTACCAAAGGTAATATTTCCTTAGGCGATACTCTTCCTATCTTTGTACACTTACCGACCTCAGAGCCCCCATATCATCTCTCCTGATCCAAGAAGCCTCGAACCCACAATTTACACCATCAATCCCTCTCCACGTCTTGGAAATGCCAGGATATTCAAGCCCAGTTATATTCTGATCAAGAGGGGCCTTTTCAACTATGTACTTACCGCATAATGATTAAAACTGCACGGAACATGTCTTTGCTGTCTTGCATGAAACTGAAAAGACCAAGCATTAAACATCCAGGGAAATGTCTCCAACTATTAGAATTTTTACGGATTTAAGAATGCCCCCCATCCTCACTGCATGATGTTAAACTGCACAATATCTTTAATAATACTCCCCGTCTTTAGCGCATGATGTTAAACTGCACGGAATCCATCCTTATTGCATGACGTTAAACTACACGGAATTCAAAATTCCCTCGGTCCTTACTGCATGACATCAAACTTCTTGGTCGAACTCTTCATGGGTTCAATTAGGAATAGAGGATTTCCTCCTTCCCTTAGTGCATGGGCTAGACTTGCAGAAACCACCGTCTCACACCAGCGTGAGAAGGGATGACTTCACCCATTCCTAAGAATTTTAGCCCAGACGTTTCTCTCGTATCCAGTCACTCTCTCCTCATAAATCACACTATGTATCCAGAAAGATTATAAACCTTGTAAGCCACCCCTGGTGGTCCCGAATCTCAACTTCACTGAAGTTGCTCGGCTGTCGGGAGAATACAATCATTGACCTATGGACACCTTTTCATTACTATGCATACCATGACCCCAGCAGCTCTGCATATTGATAGCCTCTGGCCTATCTACCAATGGAAATATCTCCTTAGGCAATGCTTCTCTCCATACGTCTCTTGGACTTTGAGCCCCCATATCCATCTAGGGATTCAGAAACCTTCTAAGATGTAGTTTACCAACATCTTTCAAAACCCTGCTTGAATATGCTTGAACGTCTCTGATGAGATTACCGAGAACCAGGAGAAGCCATTCCATTTTTTTAGGAATGTCCCATCTTCATGACTTTAAACTGTGCCAAGATCCAACCATCCTTTACGCTAACCAAATGTGTAAGACAGGGATCCTACGTCCACACTCCTGATTAATACAGGTGTTCCCAAACCCTTTCAGACGTCACACACTCTTTTTGAGCCACTCCTGTTGGTTTTCATAATACTCCAAGCCACCCATGGTGGTTTCCATAAGCCGGGCATCCATGAAGTCCTTAGGCCATCAGAAATGGACAGTCATTGACTTAAGGACACCTTTTCACGACTATGCATACCATGCCCTCAGCGGCTCTGCATATTGATCGCCCCTAGCCCATCTAACAAAGGCAAGTCTTCCTTAGGTGATGTTTTTCCTACCTCTTCACACCGATATGGATCCCATGCCTTGATACATGCCCTACATGTCGTTCAAATCTAAAAATATTCCACTCATTCCACTCACAAGTGTCTAAAAGGTATTGAGACATCTTTTAATCAACCAAACCTCGTCGGGCCCCTCACCCCCACCATATCTGGTCAAAGTTGTTCAACCTAAAACATCAGTAATAATAGTCTTGATGGTGGGACTTTAAACCGCTAACAAAAAGTGGTGCAAATCCTGTTAGGCTGAAAACCCGAAAAGGGTGACCTAAGAAAAAGTCGAGCCATACCTTCTGGGTCCACACCAAATGGACCTAGGAAAAATTAGGGTATTATCAGAAAATACAAAATGATTTTGGGGTTTTTCTACAAAACCCTAGAAATAGTCAAACTATGCTTGCTGGATCCCATGGTCCATGCAAAAGTTAGAGCTTGTTTTTATTTTATCATTTTCCTGAACTATGATTAATTCTGATTTAGTGAGATGTTATTTATACAACAGTCGTTCCAATTACAATCAAATTTTATCGTAAGGAAAGATCGATAGAAATTGTATTCTACTTAGACAAAAAGGGAGGATGTCCACAAGTTGGAGCCTCTCCTCCACAGAAACAAAGTGGTAAAACAGAGTGTACAGAAATAAATCTGGAAAACCCAAAGGAGGATGGATTTCTCTCTCCATTAGATCGGAAACTTTGCAGTGAAGGTTATTACATGTTTGATCCAGCATTGCCTTCTCCTTGGCCTCAACTTCGGCCACCAAATGAGTATGCCTCACCGTCGATTGGATATCGTTGATCCCTTTCCTGGTAGCTTCAAGGACATCAGTCATAGATGACAACTGATCCCTCAGCATCGCTGCTCGATCTTCGCATTCATGCAGCTCAGTAGATAGGGAAATCTCCTAATCCTGAGCACTCGCCTCTAGTGCTATCTGTTGATAGAGCTTCATCATAGCTTCCTCAAAATCTTGGGTCCCTCAATGATAGGTAGTGACGTGAGAATGTTTTTGTTCACTAGCGACATCCTCCATTGTGTAATGATAACCTGGAAGGAGAGAAAATGAAGTTGTCGATAGTCGAATCCACCTGACCCCAAACCCAAGAATAGTTGCTGAAGGGCTTCAGTATTACTCTCCATCTCATCTAGAGGAGTTTCCGTAACAATCTCACACATCTGGGGCCAGGCCCACCGTCGCACTGGTCGGTGGTCTGCCATGAAATGACGGTCTTTGGAATCCTTGCTAGATAACACAGGAATGGAGTCTGAAATTGCGGCTAGTGCAGAAATGTGCACACTGGAGGATGGTTCTGAGACTGGAGGGTCAGAAGCCTCTAGCCCTAGTTCGAGCTTGGTAGTTGAGCTGGTAAGTCCAGTATCGACCGGTGTAGCTTCGAGAATTACATCACAGGGGCCCGAAGTCATGAGATCATCCTCAATTACATCCAAGGGGATTGGATCTATCTGAACTTCAGTCGTAGAGGGGTTTTAAGAGGAAGATCCCCTGAGCCACTTTGATATTCGAGCCATTAATCAGTCCTCCCTCAAAGCCAACGAGGAAGGTGTGGTAGGAACGATAGCCACAGTCACCTCCGATTTGGGATGTTTCTAGACAGCCCTCCTGAGGATCCCATCTGAACAATGCTTTATCCACACTCTTGTATACTCAAAGGACAGGCTGGCAGCTGCTCCTATGTCGGGAAAGAGAATTCTTGTGACAGATCCCTCCTGTGTCAATATCAACCACCATTGATGGAGAGTGGCAGGATGCAGTCCTTGGGCCCGAGGATGGGGAAGGGAAACTGGGAGTTGCATGCATCCAAACTGTCGAGAAGAAAGGTATGGGGCGTACAACTCACATAGAGAAACCCCATCAATCCATGTAGATAAAAACTCATCCCATAGTGAAATCATATAAGAACACTCTTATATGATCCCCCGGTGGTCGTCAACCATGATGCCAGAAGGAGTGGGGTAGGGAGTGAATGAAAACTGGGAGAAGTCACTCAGAAGCATGACAACTTCATCAGAGCTGAGGGACTTCAGACGAACTCCAGCTATATCAATCAGGGTAGGCCAAAAAGTAGGAAGTGGAATGACTGTGTTATGACGATACTCGTAATAGCGATAATGATCCGCTATCTATCCATATAAGAATTGAAATGGCCAAATAAGACAATAGGGTGACCCTCCCTCCTCCATGTGGCTCAGTAATTTATAAATACGAGCCAAAGTAGGCACATCCAAATTCACCGGGCGGCCTCCCGCCAGCTTAGTTTCCATCATCACGGTGTATGCCCTGACACCTGGGTTGATATCCCGAGAGGGGAACAACCACCTACTAAAAAATATGGCGAAAATACATGTCATCCTGAGCATAGGCGTCACACCAGGGTGCACCTCATAACCCCATGAAAGATAGTGGCCCGCCTCTTGAACCGCCCAGTAGGAACCTGGGATAGTTCGTGATTGTTTAAAAGGATGAGTCCTGGGGTGCTTGATCTACGGCACAGGACTAGTGATCTTCGGAAATAACCCTATCCATATTCTGTAGGGAATAAGAGAGCGTTCATGCAAAGGATGACCAAGTGACCGCTCCACCATAACCAGCAGATCCCTCTCCAATGAATGCACCTGTTCGACATCATCCCATGCATCAGGAGCAGGAAAACACTCATCATACATCGCCCCAATTATTGGAAGTCTACCTAGTTGGTAGATGTCCCATAAGCTAATACCAACTTCACCATGGGCGATGTGGAAAGTGTTAGTGCTTGAACACAAGCGACTGAGAACATTAGGCAGGATCGAAGATGGTGGGTAAACAGAAAACTGGGAATCCCACACTACGGAGTAGAGATTTACCATTTTCAGTGACTCGGGAAATTCCCAGTATTGATAATGGACCCAGAAGGCCTAGGCCCAGTCATTTGAGAAGATCCCACCCGACCAAAGATCCCACCTGGGGATCCATCCCATGTCAGGATCCACTCGAGCAAGGTTGATCAGGGAGGGGTAACTCTTGAGAACAGATTCTTGGGAAAATCCCTGAGTGTACTAATCACTTTGACTCCAAACAGAGCCTTTAAAAATTAAAGCGTCTTTCAGATCAGAATTAGAGATCATCTCCCATGACCGGGTGAGGTTCGCCTAAGTGAACTTCAGCGACACTTCCAAACAAGGAGATGGAAGACCTGAGAAGACTGGGGGGATAGGGACGTCATCATGAAGGCTGAAACCATAAAGCGGAAGATGATTCGATAGCGAATAGCCCAGAATATCAGGAGAGAGCTAGTCCTTCAAAACACCATTTTCAGGAATGATGGGTCAGGTAGGTTCCTTTTTGATGTTATTAGGTCTATGGATAATAGCTAGATGTCTCCCTGGACCAATCGAATGTGAATCAGAAACATTCCTAGTCATAGGTCGGGGAGGAACCATATTTTCTCCCTGCATCATGGAAACATACAAATGGTTAGTCCAAAATAATAAAATTTGGAAAAAACACCATGTATTTGGAAAAAGACTCCAAGGATTAATCATGAAAAAATACATGTAGGGCCTCAAAAGGGGGTTTGTGACAAATACATCCCGCGAACTAGCCCTACGCGGAAGGAGTCTGTGATACTCTGGCCCACGGATCATTGACCATCATCCCGCAAACCAGGCTACCCCGTGGAATCTTCGAATTTAAGTATTTAAGTTCGAAAGACTTCAAAAGTATTCGAAGTCTGGATTATTTTGGTTCGCGGACCATCTGAAACCGCATAGCGATTTCCTACATGGCCCATCGTGACTTACTTTTTAGTTAATTAAATGTTTTGGTTCGCGGCAGGGAGATTGGTCTGCGGGTGAAGGTAAGCGCGAACAAGGATGTTGATCGTGGAAAGGGAAGCTGGTTCGCAGACGAGAAGTTGTGCGAAGGAGGTAGGGGCGTGGAAATTAAAAGAGAGATCTTTTTTCATGAAGAATCTGGTAAAATACAAGGGAAGGGGGCCCCGTATTTATAGGTGTGGTCCCCTACTGGGTCCACCCCTCTACCGCAAACTATCCATATTTCAGGACCACTCTACATCGGAATAGTCTCCTCTACATTTCGATCGGACCCCATTCCGATTGGGGGAATTTGTAGGGTCCTGAAAAATATGCAAAGGAGAATAGGAAACCCTTAATTTGGGAAAGGATTCTACCCAATTTCCTTCAATGAATGGGGAAAAAATGTTGAGAACACCCAAGGATTTGGCAAGGAATCAGCTGGTCTGTGTACCGGTCCAACATTAATGGTACGTGGCTGGATCAGCAAGCCACCCCCTCCGCGGACCAGCATCGTCCGCGAAACAAAGGCGAGGGCCCTCCACGGGTGTGAAGCAGTATGGGCGCCATGATGGTCCACCATCACGAAACATCCTAGCCGCAAACCGCATCAACCGGCTCAGAAAGCGTGAGCGGTCATTCGTGGAATAGAGTCGGAGCCTTGTGCGGCCGCAAAGCACCCACGAACCAATTTGGTTCATGTGTAAGGTGCATTCAATTCCCCCCGAAAGTTGCAGATTGACCAATTCATCCATAAGCCGGGTTTCTAGTCATGGGCCTCCGCAAAAGGTGTCATATGATCATAGATGCACCTCTTTCCCCCCTCTATAAAAGGACATCGAGGGGGATAAGAGATCGAAGAGAACTGGGTGGAAGGATTTCAGAGGAAGGACCTTAGTATTTCCCAATAGAAATGTTCCAATTCGCGAACCAGAATAGGTATGAAACTGGAAACGAATTAATAAGGAACCTAAAATGCATAACAAAATTGGTGAACCACAAACTTAAAATAAAAAGAGAAAAAGAAGACTGTGAGCCATGGCCCCTCCACGGATGTACTCCCCACGGGCCAGGGAGTCTATGCCCCTTTTTTGATCTGACACACCACACAACACCCTTCTATGTGGGAGAGGCCCTGACTGAAGAATCCCCAACCAGCGTCACCCCTAGCCGCCATTTCTCGCGCGGACTCCTCCTCTTACCAACATGGTATGCGGGTCAAACCCGAAGTTGTGTACCACCCTGGTTCATAGGATTTCAACCAGTCTGCACACCACCCTGGTATGTGTATGGCCTCTCAAGCCATGTAGCATCCCCCTATGTGAAGGGTTCCACTCCTCATACACCCATGTTGCCCTCCAACTCCTTCGGTGTTCCCATTCCCCAAGCCAGATAAAATCCTTCCAAACCTGCCTAATCCTTCACAATCCCTTCATTGTTCTATTCATCGGTCATTAGCCAAGGCCTATACCAAAGCCACCAAACCTGTATGATGCAATATCCAGGTGCATCAGTGTGCCGCTTTGAGTTCACATACCCATGGTAGGCAAGGGAAAAGGGGTTTCTACGGCCCTTGAGCGGGTTACCAAAACATTCCTAGGTTCAAATTGCCATGGTAGTGTAGGGTCCAAGACCGAGAGTCCCCTTTCTTCCTCTCCACTTGTCATGATTGAGGGACCCCACTTGCGTTTCCTGACGAGCACCAACGGTGAGCACTTCTCCCCTCTCCTGGGAGTGGCTGGGCATCCCTCCTGGAGTAATCCCCACACCATCCTCACTGAAATCCAATGTCCATTCCCCTCTCATCACGGATGGTTCATTGCTCCAATGCTCGGCTTCTACCTTCCTCCAACATCAGGGAGAAGGAGATTCCGGTGGTCCCAGCCTTCTCCTCTGCTCATTGTCTTCCTCTCCTTTATTCGGTAGGAATATTATGTGATTCTTGCCAAGTATGTTGAATTCTATTGTTTCTCACACCGAGCATGACTCGCATGGGCTTATAGATTTGTGATAGTCATGGAGTCCGCACAAAGAAAGCCCTCAGAACAAAATAAGTAGGTTTTGATCCCTGTCTCCTAAGCAGGGTACGTAGGAAGCCTCCCTGAGGGTCAATCCCAATTCGGACCACTAACCTTGTGTAAGTCCCAATCATTCCCCTCAAAATGAACTACGTGGGTTTTGATATCTGTTTCCAATGTAGGGTACGTAAGAATCCACCCCGAGTTTTAATCCCAACCCAAGACACTAAATATGTGTAAGTCCCAATCATGTCCCTCACAACGAACTACGTGGGTTTTGATCTATTTTTCCTAAGCAGGGTACGTAGGAAGCCTCCCTGAGGGTTAATCCCAATTTGGGCCACTAACCATGTGTAAGTACCAATCATGCACCTCAAAATGAACTACATGGGTTTTGATCTCTGTTTTCTAAGTAGGGTACGTAGGAAGCCTCCCAGAGGTTCAATCCCAATCCAGGCCACTAACCATGTGTAAGTCCCAATCATGTCCCTCACAACGAACTACGTGGGTTTTGATCTCTGTTTCCTAAGCAGGGTACATAGGAAGCCTCCCTGATATTCAATCTTAATTCGGGCCGCTCCGACGTAAGTCCTGCACCAACTTTGATCAAGCATCTCTCACCCATATGTTCTTACCACAATGCATTAAACTATACAGTTGGGTCCTCGCCGCACGACCTTAAAAGGTGATGCGTCCCATCAAGTGGCTCTGAACTACGTGGATTCTGATTCCTCTCATGAGGATATGTAGGAAGCCTACATCATGGGTTCGATCCAAATGATCAAGCCTTTATCTGTCCTCCCTGGATGACAATAAACTCTAGAGTTCCCATTTATGAGGCTTCAAGTCAACGTCGTCTCAATGAGTCCAAACTCCTTGGAGTCATTAATCCAATGAGGTATTGTAAACCTCAGGCCTAAATGATTTTGAATCCCTACATTCAGCTCACCATTTCCAACCAGGTTTAATCCGTGGATACAATGCTTGGGTATAAACCAAATATTTGCAAACATATGAATACCTCTTAAATCTATAAGAGAGTCCCGAAATAGGAAATAATTACCCCCAAAAATGTGCGATGAGACCGACTTCCCATCCTCTCGACCAATGTGAGTTCTTATGCATCGCTGGATGAATCGCTCAACGAATGACTACCATTGGAAAACAGATCCACGGATCGTTGGATATGGAACCATTGGGTGTTTCAAAACGAAGACCTGTATACCCGACCATAGTGATTGAACGGAGCTCAGATATCCATGAGATCGACCGTCGGGCACGTCAGTCCCCTCCCAACAAAACGGTTCGAAACAGGAGTTCAATGCCTATATGGGGTTTTATAGTTTCCTTTAGGGTTTTTGGGTTTCTAGGGTCCTTTAGTGATCTGAAGGTTTTTTTGGGTCCTTCATGGATATTTTTATGTTTTTAAACACATTTATGGTCTTTAGGGTCTTTTCAGGTTTTAGTTTTTAGTGTATTTTAGGGGTTTTCTGCCTTTTATTGTCTTTTGGGGGATTTAATAGTTTTTAGGGTCTTTTAGTTATGTTTTCCCATTCATTTGGGATTTAGGGGTTTTAGGGTCTTTAGGGGTTTTACGGTCATGATGGGTTTTAGGGTTCAATATGGATTTAGGGTCTTTAGTTTCATTTAGGGGTTTTTTTAGATTTTTATAGTCCATTAGTGTGTTTATGGGTTTTATAGCGCTCTAGAGGTTTTTGGGATTTTAAAATATAGTTAATGTTTTAAAGGCTATATTTTAGGGTCATATAAGATTTTTAGGGCCTTTATAATTTTTTATGATTTTTCAGTTTTTTGGGGGGAGGGGATGGTTCTTAAGTTTATTTAGGGGTTTAGGTTCTTTTAGGGTTTTTTTGGGATTTTTAGGGCCTTTTGGGTCTTTTACTTTTTTTAATGTTTTTAGGATATTTTATAATTTTTGTGTTTTTTGTTTCTATTAGTCATTTATAGGGGTTTTAGGATTTAAGGTTTTTAGGTGTTTTAGTGTCTTATGAGGTTTCTAATAACATTTAGTGTTTTTGGGGGATTTATGGTTTTTATGGTTTTAGGTTTTTATTTATTTTTGGGGGTTTAAGTGTTTTTAGTGATTTCATGGTTTTAAGGGTTTTTAAATGGTTTCTATGTTCTTTAGTTATTTCTGGATATTTTTGAGGTCATTTACTATTCTAGGGTTTCTAAGTGGTTCTTTTATTATTTAAAAGGGTTTTATGGGGTTTTATGGGGTTTTAGGGTTTTAGGGTTTTAGGGTTTTATGTGGTTTTAAGAGTTCATTTAATTTTAACATTTTTTGGGATGTTTTAGGGTTTTAGGGTGTTTCAAGGCCATTATCTTTTTTATGGGTTTTAAGGGATTTTTTGGGATTTTATGTTTTATTACTATTTTTAGGTTTTTTTTGGTTTTTTATAATATTTTGAAGGTTTCAGAGAATTTAAAGTTGGTTTTGGTGGTGTTTATGGGTTTTACGAATTTTATGGTTTTTATGGATTTTAAGGGGTTTTAGGTTTTTTTTAAATTTATTATGTTTTTTATGGGTTTAAGAGTTTTTATTTTTTTAGTTTTTTAAGCTTTATAGAAATAGTATGGGTTTTTAGGTTATCTAGGTGTTCTTATATCATTTATTAGTTTTTATGTTTTTACGGTATTTAGAGAAACTTAGTATTTTAGGTATTTTATTGTGTTCAAGGGTTGTTAGGGTTTTTATAGAGGTTATTCGAGATATTGATGGTTGTTTTTTAGATATTTTTGGGTTATTAGGTTTTGGGGGTTCTTTTAGTGTATCAATGATTTATAGGGGTTTAAAGTGTTTTGGGGTTTTATGGGTTTTAGGAGATTTAACAGATTTTAGGTTTTTTTTGTTTTTATAGGTTTTTTTGTTTTTTTTGTTATTTAGGGGGGGTTTAGGATTTTTTATTAGTTTTTTGGATTTTTTGGGAAATTTTAGACGGTTTTAGATGTTTTTACATTTTTGGGGTTTTATGGATTTTTAGGGATGTTAATGTTTTTTTTATTTTAATATTTCTCAATTATTTTTTGGGATTTCTACTGTTTTTAGTAGTTTTTTGTGTTATAGTGGGTTTTAGGAATTTTATTGTTCTTGTTATGGATTAATAAGTTGTTAGTGTTTTTTATATTTTTAGGATTACTTTATGGTTATAGTTTTTTATATATTTTTTAGAGTTTTTAGTGGATTTAAGGGTTTTAAGAATTTATAGGGGTTTTATGGATCTATAAGTTTTTTATTGTTTTTAGGGTTTTAGGGTCTTTTGGGGATTTTATTATGGTTTTAGGGTCATTAAGGGTATTTGAGGGGATTTTTGTTATTTCAGGGTTCTTTATGGTGTTATAGGATATTTAAGGTTTTAAGGACTTTTATTGTTTTTAAGATCATTAGGGGGTTTTGGGTGTTTTTAGGGATTTTTGGATTTTTTTAGTTTTTTATGGGTTTTACGAATTTTATAGTTTTGTGGTTTTAGGGATTTATGGGTTTGTAGGGTGTTTTAATTTCTGGGGTTTTTATGGGATAGAGTTCTTTTAGGGTTCTTTGGAATTATAGGATTCTTTCATTGGATTTAATTTTCTTTAGGGTTTTTTTGGTTTTTATGGTTCTTTTAGCGGTTTTAAGGATCCTTTAGGGTTTTTTAGTTTTATGGTTTTTGATATTTATAGGGGTTTTAATATTTTTCTGGTTTTCTAGTGGGTTTTGTGCTTTTCTATTGTTTTTTGAGTTTTTATGGGGTATAGGGCTTTGATTGGATTTTATGTGGTTATGGGGTGTTTATGGTTTTGATGAATTATTTAATATTTTGATGGGTGTTCAGGGTTCTTAGTGGAGTTAATGAATTTTTGTGGGTTTTATAGTTTTTGGGTTTTTGAGTTATTAGGGTTTTTACCGATTTTGGGATTTTTTGTGGGGTAGGGGATTTGGGTTAGGATTTCATAGGTTTTTAGGGGGTCTTATTGTTTTCAAGTATTTTTCCTAATTCATTATTCTTAATATTTTTTAGGGTTTATATGTTTTTAAATATTTTTACTGGTTTATATTTTTTAGGGTGTTTTCGGTGTTTTTGGTTTTTATGGGTTTTTAGTATTGTTTAATATTTTTTATCTTTGTTTATATTTATGTTTCTTCAAGGGTTTTAGTGACTCTGAGGGTTTTTTTATTGTTTTTAAGTGTTTTATGGTTTTAGGGTTTTAAATGTTTTTAGGGGTTTTAGGTTCTTTATGTCTTTCAATGTTTTTTTGGTTTTAGAAGATTAAGGGTATTTTAAGGGTATTAGGGTTGCTTATGGTGTTTTTGGGTTTTTAGGTTTTTAAATATTTTTAGATATTTAAGTGATTTTTAATGGTTTAAAGTGATTTTAGGGGCTTCTTGGGGTTTTTGGGGTTTTTGGTCTAACTATAGTTTTTTAGTGTTTTTAGGGGTTTTACGCTTTTTAGGGGTTTCCTTGATTTTTATGGGGTTTTATGGATTTAGTTGTTCTAGTTTTATTTTGTAATTTTAGGTATTTTTGGCGTTTTTAGGGTTTTAAGGGGTTTTAGAAATGTTTTTTGTGTTTTAACGGGGGTTATGGGTTTTAGATTATTTTGAAGTTATATAGTGTTTTTACATTTGTCTAGGATCCAAGGGGTTTTTGGGGTTTTGAATTGGTTTTTATGGTGTTTATAGTTTTTAGGGTCTTTTAGGGTTTCTAGAGAATTTTTACAACCTTTTAGGGGGTTTAAGGATTTTTATAGTCTTTTACTTTTATTTTGTGCTAATGATTATTCAGTTTTTAGGGAATTTTATGTTTTTTTTATTATTTCACAGTGGTTTTGGGTGTTTTAACATTCATTTAGAGTTTTTAGGGGCTTTAATGTTTTTATGGGTTTTTGGGTATTGTTTAGTTTTACTATTTTTGAAGGTTTTTGGGTTCTTATAATTTTATTGGGGTTTTAGGGATTTAATAAGGTTTTTATAGTTTTCTACTATTTTTGGGTTTTTTGGGATTTTAGGGTATTTTAGGGGTTTAATATTATTAGTTTTTTCTTATGGTTTCATTGGTTTTCAGGGATTTAGTGTTTTATGGGGTTTTATCATTTTTTGGTTATTTTCTAGGTTTTTTGGTTTTATGGGGTTTTTTAGGTTTTAAGGGGTTTCGAGGTTTCTAGGGGGATTATGGTTTTTATGAGTTTTAGAAAAAATTTAATGATTTTTTGGGGTTTTAGGGGTTTTAGGGTTTTTTATTGGGTTGGGATTTTTAATGGGTTTTTTGAGTTTTTACATTTTAAGGTCCATTTTAATGAAATTACTCTGTTTTAAGAGTTTTTAGGATTTTTTGTCGGTTTTCATGATTTTTTGGTTTTTTGTGTTTATAGATTTTTAGGGGATGTTTGTGTTTATAACAATAATTTTGGTTTATAATGATTTGGGGTTTTTAGAAGTTTATTAAATTTTTGTGTTTTTGTGTTTTAAGGGGTTTTAGGTATTTTATTATTTTTTGTGTTATAATTTTTTTTCAGGGGATTTATTGGTTTTATGTGGTTTCAAGGTATTAAAAGATTTAGGGTTTTCTTGAAAATTTTTGTTTCATTAGGGTTTTTGGTTATTTAGAAATAATTATATATTTTTAGTTTTTTATGGGTTTATATTTTAATGGGGTTTTGTAGGGTTATGTATGTTTTTTAGGATTATCTGGTTTTTATGGTTTTTATGGATTTTTAGGTTTTTAATGGATTTAAAGGGTTTTGTACTGTTTTTTTTGGGTTTTAGGGTCTTTTATAATTTTTAGGTTTTTTTCGATCTTTTAGGGTTTTAATGGTTTTTAGGGTCATTAAGGGGGGTTTTATAGCACTAAAATGTTTTTTTGGGTATTTAGGGTTTTAAGAATTTTATTGTACTTTCTATCGATAACTGGGATTCTATGGGGTTTTTATAGTTTTTAGGTTTTTAGATTTTAAAAGGATTTATATTTTTATAGGGGTTTTGGGGTTTAAGGGTTTCTTAGGGGTTTTAATGATTTTGAGTACCTTTATTTGTTTTGTGGGTTTTAAAATGTTTTTTGGGGATTTTAGGGTTTTTAGTTTTTTGGGGGTTTTTAGAGGATTTGGTGTTTTTTTAGTTTTTAGATTTCTTTGGTTGTTTAAATGTTTATTAGGTTTTTAAATAATTTTTATTATTTTATTTGTTTTTTGGGGGTTTTGGGTTTTTAAAGAATTTTGGGTTTTTATGAACTATTTAGGTTATTTAGTGTTACTTTTTTTATTTTTTAGGGTTTTGTAGGGGTTTAAAATTTGTTAAGGGGTTTTAGGGTTTATAGGGATTTTCTGGGTTTTTAGTATTTTTAAGCCGTTTTATTATTTTAATGGGATTAGGTTTGTTTAGATCATTTTAGTGTTTTTTTTCTTTTAATATGTTTTAGTGGATTTTTTTTATGTTTTTTAGCGGTTTTACTGTTTTGGGGGGTTTTAGGGGTTTCAGTGCTTTTATATTTTTATGGAAATTTATGCCCTTTAAACTTTTCATTTCTATTTAAATGGGGTTTAGGTTCATTTGGGGTTTTATAGAATTATTTGGGTATTTATGAATTTTTATGGTTATTAGGGTGTATTTGGATTTTTTGGAGGTTTCAGGGTTTGGTATAGGGTTTAGTGGTTTTAAGATCCTCTAGGGGTTTTTATGATTTTTAGGGACATTAATGGGTTTTTGGGTTTTTTAGTGTTTTAATGTTCCTTTAGGGGTTTTAGGGTCATTTATGTTTTTAAATTGTTTTTAGAATACTTTAGGGATTTCATAAGGATTTTCGATACTTTTATGGTGTTCTTTGTATTTTAGTGGTTTTTAGTGTTTTTAGTGTCTTCTAAGGATTACTTTATTTAGGGTCTTTAAATGGTTTTTGGGTATTTCAGGTTTTTCTTGGTTTCTTTATGTTTTTTATAATTTTTAGGAAGCTTTAGGGGTTTTCATGGATTTTTTAGGACTGTTAAGGTTTTAGGGTTTTTAGCACCCTTTAGGATTTTAGGTTATTTTAGGGTCCTTTAAGTGTTTTTAGTGTCCTTTGAGGTTTTTTGGTGATTTTTGGTTCATCTTGGATTTTATGGTTTTTTTTCTATGAAGGTTGTTAAGGAAATTTTGGGTTCTTAGTCTTCTAGTTTCCTTGAGGATTTTTATGATTTTATTGTCTTTTATGGGTTTTATTGGGTTTAACAAATTTTTATGACTTTTAGGTGTTCATGGGTTTGGGAGTATTTTAAGGGTTTTAATGTTTTTAGTGTATTTTTGGTATTTTTTATGGTTTTTAGGTTCTTTTAGATGTTGTAGGTTTTTTAGGGTTTTAAGGTTCTTTTTGTTTCGAATAATATTAATTATTTATTAATGTTTGTTGGGTGTTTAATTTTTTAATGGTGTTTTAAGGGAATTCCTAGTTTTAAGGTTCCTTTAGGGTTTTTAAAATTTTTTAGGTTATTATGGTTTTTTAGATTCATTTTTCTTTTTGTTGAAATTTCAATTTGTTTTTTATTTTCAAGGTTTTTTCTAGGTTTTTTTCATTTTTATGGTTTTTAGGGCGTTTAGGGGTTTTAGGTGTTTATAGGGGTATAGGGATTGAAGGGGGTTTAAGGGTTTTATTATTTTATGGGACATAATGGTTTATATCCTAGTTTAGTTATTTTCTGTATTTTCTTGGGTTTCAGGGTTTTATGGGATTTTTGTGATTTTATGGGGTTTTTTTGTTTTTCGGTTTTTAGGGTTTTTATGGTTTATGTGTTTTAGGCATTTTAGTGTTTTTAGTCTTTTAAGGGGTTTTAGGGGGTTTAGGGGGTTTTAATGTTTGCTGTGGTTTTTATGCATAATTTTATTGGATTTAGAGTTATTTAGTTTTTTTACGGTTTTATGCTTTCGCGGGGTTGGGTGGGTTTTGTGGATTTAGAGATTATAGGAATTTAAAGGGTTTTAATATTTTTAGGCTTTTTAGAGTTTTGTAGTTTAAAGGTTTTTAATGTTATTTTATGGTTTTATAATGTTATGATGGTATCTTAATAGTTTGGGGTGGGGGTAGGGGTCTTTTAAACTGTAGTATCTTTTAGTGGTTTAATGGTTTTTATTATTTTCTGGTGTTTTTTTTGTTTTTATGAGTGTTGAGTGTTTTTATGGAGTATTATGGGTTTCTTTGGATTTTCTGGTCGATTTAGGGGATCATGTGGTTTTAGTGTTTTTATTATTTTTTGTGCATTAAGTGTATTAAGGGGTTTAAAGGGTTTTAAGAGAATTTTAGGGTTTCTAGAGGTTTTTTGGGATATTTTTTTAGTTTTCTTTGTTTTTTTAGTGGTTTAGCCTTTTTAGGATTATGTTTTAATATTTAGGGTTTTTTTTAGTTATTTTAATATTTTTTTTGTATTTTTGGGGTCCTTAGGTTTTATTTATTTAGGGTGATTATATATATTTAAAAAAGAGGGTCTATAAGGTTATTTAGGTTTTTATGGTTTTATAATGTTTAAGGATTTTAGCTTCTTTTAGGTGTTTTAATCATTTTATTGTTATTTGAGCCTTTTATTGTTTGTATTCTCTTATTGGGTTTTATGTTCATTTAGGTATTTTTTGTTTTTTTGGTTTTTTTATGATTTTTAGGGTTTTCATTAATTTAAATGGTTTTTTCGTATTTCAAGGTTCTTTTAAATGTTTTATATTTTTTTGGTTTTCAATATTTTTTAGGGTTTTTTAAGTTATTAGGTGTGTGTAGGTTTCTATTAAGGTATTCATGGTATTGTTATTTTTGTTCAATTAATTTTTTAGGGTTTTTAAGGTATGTTATTGTGTTGTAGGGGTTTGTAGGTTTTTTTAGTTTTTGTAGGGTTTTTCGATTTTAGTAGGGTTTTCAGCATTTCTTGGGGGTTTGTATGGGGTCTACAGATTATTAGGAGTTTTAACGGTTTCTAGGGTTTTTAGGGGTTTTATGGTTATTTGGTGGGGTTTTTAATGATTTTTGGTATTTTTATGGTTCTTTGGGGTATTCTAGGGTTTTTAGTATTTTTAGGGGTTTTTCTGTTTTTTTGTGTGTTTATGATTATTTAGGTTTTACAGTATTAATGTCTTTTATAGGTTTTATGGGTCATTGTAGGTTTTAAGGATCTCTTAGTGGATTTTATGATTCTTTATGGTCATTATATTTTTTGGGGGGTTTAGGGTTATTTTAGGATATTTCTAGGTTTTATACCTTTTAGGGATTAATGTGTTTTTTAGAGGGTTTTATGGTTTTATTGTTTTAGGTATTTTTAGTGAATTTAAAATGAATTTTAGGGTTTTCTGGATTTAATGGTTCTTAGGTATGTTCGGTCTTTAAAGGGGTTTAGAGATATTTAGGGTTTCTTATAGTTTTTAGGTTTTAAAGAGATTTTATTTTATAAAAAAAATTGATTTATTTTGGGGTTTAGGGTTTTTAATGTGTTTTAGGGTATTTATAGCTTTTCTAGTTCTAGGGTTTTTGTGTAGTTTATGTTAATTTATGGTTTTTAGGTATTTTAGGATATTTTGGTTATTTTATGTTCTTTTAATTTTTTTATTTTTGAAGTGTTTTTGGATTTAAACATTTTTTTATTTTAAAGGGGGTTTGTTGTTTTTTAGTTTTTTTTAGAGTCTTATGGTTTTTTTTCAGTTTTTAGAGGTTTTAGGGGTTTTTAGTTTTTTTAGTGTGTTAGGGAAATTTAAGGGGATTTATGGACTTTTGGAGTTTTCAAGGCCTTTTAGGGTTTTTACGGTTCTTAGGGATTGGGGTAATTTTTTTGGTTTTTAGGGTATTAATATATTTATGTGTTTTTAGGTTTTTATGTTTTTTGGATCTTATATGGTTCCATGGGTTTTATGGTTTTAGGTTATTTTAGTATCTAGTTGGTTTTTAGTGGATATATCAGGTTTTAAAGTGTTTTTGGGTTTTCATGTGTTTATAGTTTTTAGGGGATTTTGGTTTTTTGGGTGTTTTAGGGTTGAATTTTTTTTAGGGTTATGGGGTTTTGAGATTTTTATGTCTTTATGGGGTCTTAGGGTTTTAGGGATTTTCTGTCTTTTTAAGAGTGTTTTTTTTTTGGGATTTTTATGGGTTTTATGTTTCATAGAGTCTTGCAGGGATTTTAAGGATATTTTAGGGTTGTTAAGATCTTTTATGTTTTTAGGGTTTTCATTAACTTTTAAGAGGTGTTTATGGCCTTTATGGATTTTTATTATTTTTATATTATTTTTGGGGTTTTAGTGGTTTTTAAAATATGTTATTGTTTTATGAGTTTTTAGGTTTTAAGGGTCTTTTGGGTTTTCATGGTTTTTTGATCTCTTAGGGTTTATAGTGTATGGTTTCAGATTAAGGGTGTATTGTTTAGGGTTTATGGTATTGCGTATAGTGCATAGGGTGTGGGGTTTATGGTTTAGTGTATAGGGTATATGGTTTAAGGTGTATGTGATAGGGTTTAAAGTGAAGGTTATTTGGTTTTGTGTTTGGGTGTAGGGTATAGGGATTTGTGAATAGGGTTTTAAGGGTTTTTATGGGTTTTAGGGGTTTTGTGGTTTTTTAAGGTGCTAGGGATTTTTTTGGTTCGTAGGGGTTTTAGGGACTTTTAGGGTGGTAGGGTGATTTTGGAGGTAATTTTAGAGTTTTTAGGGGTGATAGGGTTCAAAATTCATTTAGAGTTTTTATTTGTTTAGTTTTTTATCATTTTTAAGTTTCTAGGGACTTTTATGGTTTTTTGGTTTTTAGAATTTTTAGGGTTTTTAGGGATTTAAGGGTTGTTTTGGGTTTCTATGGATTTTAGGGAATTTTATAGCATTGTAATATTTTTAGTTTTTTTTTTGTTTTTCCAGGTTTTTTATGAGTGTTAGGGTGGTTTTATAGAGTTTTTAAAAAAAATTGTTGTTTTTATGGTTTTAGGGTATTTAGGGCATTATTATGGGTTATAGGGGTTTTAGATTTATAAGGATTTTTTAGGCTTTTGGGGGGGTTTCTTTTTTTTATAATCTTTTAGTGGTTTTTGGTTCATTAAGAATATTTTATGTTCTTTTTTGGTTTTTAGGATCCTTTTGGGTTTTTTGGTTTTTTTTTGGATTATTAGGGTTTTAAGTTTTGTTGATGGTTTTTAGGTATTATGATTTTAATGGTTTTTATAGATTTTATGGTTTTATTTTGTTTTATGATTTTTTGGAAATTTATCTATCTTGAGGGTTTTTATGGATTTAAGAGTTTCGATTTTTTTGGGTATTTTAAGGCTATTTTAGGGCCTTCTTTGGTTTGTTGGATCTTTTTGGGTTTTTACGATTTTTAGGAAATTTCAAGGGTTTTAAAGTTTTTCCTATGTTTTTAGTGTTCTTTATGGTTTTTAGGGATTTTAGGGTTTTTATTGTTTTTAGGATTTTTGGTGTTTTAAGGTGTTTTAGGGGTTTATTGGGTATAAGGGTCATTTTATGCTTATTTTGTATTTTTAGGGTTTATTTTGGTTTTTTGGGGTATTTCATGTTTTTAGGGCCTTTTAGGGTATTATGGACTTTTAAGGATTTTTTGGTTTTTATGATTTTAAGGGTTTGTGTATGGATTTTAGGGGTTTCAAGGATTCATATGGTTAAAAAGTTTGGGGATACGAATGCCTATCCCAACAAATGGTTACAAGGTGGGTTTACAATTACGAGAGTGAATCTCACACTTCATATCAGAGTCCACATAAGGCATAAAAATAAGGTGTGACAAAGGACCACAGTGAGGTTCATTCCTCAATTTCCATTTTGGAGAGTGTATCCACCACAGAATTGGCCTCTGTATAGGCATGTGTGACACAAAGGGTGAGTGATTGGGAGATATTGATTCATTCAACCCATTGATTTAGAATCCCCCATGGGACTATCTTGGATTATTTCTTGAGGGTGTCTACCACTAGAATCGAGTTAGACTCAATAGAAAGAGATTTCCACTTTAATTAGGTCGAAAATTTATACTCCGTAATTTCCCATATATCCACCTCGTAATCACATACTCCTCCAATAATGATGTAAGAACATACTTTAACAAAGCCTCTATAGGAATAAAATACCCCACCCCTCCCTGAGGGGCCAGGTTAACCAAATGCTGCCCCATCCACATTGACCTTTAACCATGATTGAATCAGGGGAATCAATGAGATATATTTCAAAACATGTAGCTTCATAGACCTACCAACAACCCCAACCAAACAGAATAGAGTCAGATCATTAACATCATTGCCCATCAAAGCTATTTTGAAGAGGGAACACTATCTGGATCACTTTGTAGATCTTCACCACTCCACCATGAAATGAGAGAACTTGGAGATTAAATTATATGATGCTTTGAGCAGCCCAAATATAGTGAATAGTCATCACAACACCTTCAATAAGAAGGTTGCGAACCTGGTCACTGCATTTCAGCTCCACTAGGCTGCAGATAAGTTCACATACCATCCCTTTCATGCCACATTTCAAGTCGAAACTTTGTTGTAGGTAAATCCATAGATCAGAAGAAAACAAACATTGAAGGAAAACATGTGGGCTATTATCCTCAGACTACCAACATAGAAAACAAGTAGATATAGGTCTTCACCTAGCCGTCTTCAGCTGCTCTTGAAGATGGAACCTATTTTTCCAGATTATTCAAAACAAAACATAATGAGAAGTTTAGATGAAAGATGTCATGATCTATAGAATCCAAGATGGTGAGACAATTCCTTGAGGTCATTTCAACCTTTATAAGTCACGGGTATTAAACTTACAAACCATACATGGCTTCTAAATAAGGGTGTCATTTTCTATTATCACATTTCAGTGCATTCAAAAAACAATATGACTAGGGATACCCATGAATAAATCCCCAAATTTCAGGAAACGTAAAGCAATAGACATGTCCCTCAACTCATGGGGAGGTGTCAGAACATCCAAATGTGGTTGCTCAAGCCATGTAGCTTCACAGATTTTAAGAGTTCAGTGCTTTGACATAATCCCATTTGAATGAGATAAAATATACTTATATGTGGATCTTAGAGTATGAAAAACTGAGGAAGATAAATATCGATTGAATCCATCAAAAAGACTGCATGTGAACCTCTCAGTGAGAAAATCTAGGCCATCATCATGTGGGTTGAGAAATCTCCATCTCAACATCCTGAGTAGTGGATTATTAAATCATCTATGTTCCTTAATACCAGGCCCACCTATATCAATATGTTTTTTACAATGCATTCCGGCCACAAGGATCAACTTCCTTTTACTGATTCATCCCATATAGGAAAAATTATATATCCATGCATTCGGGGTTTTAACAAGGCTGGCTGGCCGTCTATAGATAGAAAAGTCATGGAAAACATGGAGGTGATGAATGAATTGATTCTTGGATACTCTTATAGCTTGTTAGAGACCTATTCCCTTCCATTTGGAAAGCTTATAAGTTATTTTATATAAAATTCCCTCATGGTCGAAACATTTTTCCTTCACCTAGAAAAGTGGAACACCCAAGTATTTGAAGGAGAGTGAGCCTCTCTTAACTCCATGTGATCTATCTATGTGGAGCTTCATGGAGGGGGATAATTCATTACCGAGGAAAATTGATGAATTCTTATAGCTAATGGTTTTCTGATCGACACTATCAGAATGGAGAAAGGTCATCTTAACTGAGGATAATTTTTTCTTATTTTCATTCCAAAACAGAAGAATGTCATCCACATAGAAGTGGTGGGAGGGAACATGAAGGTTCCACCCTACCATAATTGGTGAGTAGATTCCATCCTACAATAGGTCAATAATGAACCGACTCATTTTTTCCTAAAAAATTGAAAACTTAAAGACATAGAGTGGATCCCCTTTTCTAATTCCATGAGACAATTAGAAAAATAAATTTGGGGATCCATTGATAAGAAATAAAATTCTAGCACTGTTAAGAATACCATTAATCAGTTTGATTAAATTCGAAGAGAAACCATACATTCCATGTCCATTGAATATGAAGCTCCATTTTATGGTGTCAAAAGCCTTCAAGATATTGGGTTTTATAGAAAAAATACCATGCTACATTTTCTTCCATATAGTGTTGATACCTTCTAAGGTAGTGAAAGGTATTTTTTAATGCTTCTACTAGGAATTAACCCAAACCAGTTTGTAGTGATAATGTCCCTCAAAATATTCCCCAACCTGATGAATATAATTTTTCTTATAAACTTAGAAATGGAGTTCCTAAAGGCAGTCAACTAGAAGTCACAAATCCCAAGTGAATTTTTCTTCTCTGGGATCAGAGATATAAAATTAGAGTTTGCGCCAAGTGGAATTGAGCCAGAGACGAATATAATTGGTAACATCCATGTGAAAAAATCCTAGTAAAACATAAATAACTTATTTCCAAACCCATCCAGTCCCACTACACTATCCATGTTCAATGAGAAAAGTGTCGGCTTAACTTCCTCCTCAAAGGGGGAAACCTTTAAAGCCTCATTCTTATGTTCAGAAAAGCAAGATACTATAGAGTCTGAAAGAATGAAGGAATTAGGACCATCATCCATGTACAGTCCACGAAAATATTCCACTACAGGCTTAGAAATATCTTCCATAAAAATTATGGGGGAACACCCAACCTGGATAGCATTCAGATTATTCATATTATTCATAACTCTTTTCCATTTGTGATGGTGATGAAAAAATTGGAGTTTCTATCCCCATCCTACAACCATTTAACAATGAACGGTGCCTTTTCCAGACTCTCCATATGGGCTAGTAAATCATATAGCTTGTATTGCAGCTACAGATCCTCCTAAGAAGGGGTATGTTTTTGCTAATTCGCAAAGTCACAATTGGATAACTGAGATTTAGTAGCCTTTATGTCATCTTCCTTCCCAGAAAAAGACTTACTGCTTCATTCTTTCAAGAGTCATCTGACTTCCCTGAGCATAGTGACCTCAAAAAAATGATGACATCCAACAACGGTATTGGTCCACCATTTGATAACATCTTCCCTACACCATGTAATTTTGAGCAAAGCATTATTGATTTTCATGGATATGTGAAAATTCCTGGTATTACCATCCCATAAATTGATAACAAGGGAATTGTGGTTCGAGTTAAACATAGAAAGAGTGAACCCAGATATAGAGATGGGGTATCTCCAATCACTGATTTGGTAGAAACACCTATCCAACTTACTTTCCTGACTACCATTAATAGTGTACCTTCCCTATGTTAAGGATTCTCCAGCAATGACTATTTCAAAAAGGTCACGTCGATCCTAGAATGAATCAAATTACTCTGATGTATTACACGAAAATTTGGGGCCATCCTTTTCCTTAGGACTCATGATAGTATTAATGTCACCAATAAAAAAACTATTATGGGAAATGGACTCATTCATTTAAACCAAATTCCTCCAGAGATTCATTCTTCTAATGTACAAAATGGATGTATACACAAAAGAAAGGGTTAAGGTGGACTAATGGAAGAATATAGTGAGGGATATCAATTCAGGGCTCACTTCAATAGAAATAAACTAAACATCATTGTGTTTTAGAACCCATAATTTTTAGTATCATTATCCTCACCATTATATGAAAAAAGTGAGTAACTAAGGGTGTTCTAGTTAAATACCTTTTATTTTTCAAAATTAATCATGGGTTGATCTTAACCTATTAAAATAGGAGAATGAGAATGAAATTTCTGAAGAGAAATATTAAAGGGTATATTCTCGAGCCCATAGTAATTATAGAACATGATCTTCCTTGAAAAAGGGTTTGGGTAATGTTGTAGGGGGTAAAACTACCCTTCCCCTTAAATTTCTTTCCATTATTCTTGGGGTTTCCAGTGGACTACTTCATAGGTTATGGAGCTTGAAATTTCTTCTCCATCATCTTCTTATCATGAGGCTAATATTTGGGATTAGGACTGATGGAAAGGCCATCATCATATTGATCCTTTTAATCCTCATCCACATCACACTTGAAGACCCCACTCATGGGGTTAAATTTATTCTGAGTGTAGATGGATTCCTATGGAGGAACACCAGTCAGATTCCTTGTATCCTAGTCTGAAGAAACCAATGTGGAAGAGTCAGTACTCAGGTCTATCCATGCTGGGATCCCAGACATGTCAACCATATCCGCAGGGTGGACCAGTTACATTGTGACTAAGACAATAGAGGAAGGGCCTTCATGTGTACCATGTCATCAAGCAGGTGATTCTGCATCAGGAGTGCCCTGCAGGCCAGCTGGGGGACCCAGAATGCCACACCCATCATGGTTTAGATAGGATGAGACTTGTGCAGTAGGTGAGACTGTGGGAACCTGAGCTGTAGAGACCTGGACCATCTCCAGCAGTCTATCCAGCTTAGCCAGAGTGGATGTGGACAGTAGTTCTTGGCCCTGTGTAGGGAAATCCATGGAGCCATCTAGGGGATTCGTTTGGTACATGAAATTAGAGGCACCAATAATAGTTAGAGTAGAATCCAAATCATCATTGCATCATATGTCCTCATCCACATTGGTGGGAGAAAGGGTAGGTCCCTAGGGAAGATTTTTCACTACATCCTCAGGGATGTATCCCTCAGAGCCAGTCACCACACTCATAGATAATGGGGGCTCATTGGGAAGGTGGTTTTCCTTACCTAACCCACAGTTATTCCTATAGTGATTTGATTTATGTCCCTATAGGATATATATTGAACAAGTCTTAGACCACCTACTTTCAGAGAGAGTGTGGCAAAAAATAGGTATGATAGAATTTGGGCCTTCTCTCATACTACATTTCTATGGTGAGGTTTTCCTCAATGTTATAGAAAATGAACTCCTCAACCATGGTTCTCACCATATCAACTTCAACAATCACCCTTTCATAGTTCAGATACCTTGGGTAGTCTGTCTCTTTTTCAATTCAAATGGTGAATCGAACCGAAGTGGCAACGTCCCACATGATTCTAGGATGCTAGTAGAACAAATTTAATTTGAAAATATGAATCCATGCCTATGAAAAAAAATTACACTGAACGGGTAAATATCTTGCTCCCAATCTGGGATTCGAATAAGACTAGACATTATATTTTTGAAACCAAAGCTCTAGGACCTCTTTTCCCATTAATTACAAAGGAAGATGATGTGATAAAATCCCCTTCCCATGTATTTAATTTTCCATTCAGTGAACCCCCAAATGTCCGCAATGCACTTGGAAAAATCACCAATTTTACATATCCTCTCCCATTTTGGGAGAAGAAATGATTCATTGATGGAGAAACGCATAAACTAGGCTACTCCAATATCACCTCCCAATTTGTGGATACCTGTGCCACATGTCCTTTCCTGATCACCCAACCAGGGTAGAGACTGCTAAAATATGTGAGGGTAAGGGATACCGCTGATTTCACCAAATCTGTAAAGTTCAACTTCGGTACCAATCAATCCGGAGGCTCCTAAGGGACATCTTACCTTACCTTTCAAGATCTGCAATGTGAAAAAATTTCTTTATTCCTAGCCAAGTTCTATTGAACCGAGGTCGGATCTCCGTTTTTTCTATTAGAAGAGGTCACGATATAGGGTCACGTAGGATCCCCATGGTCGCTTGGTTCCCATATTTTCTCTATCTCATTCTTAAGGGTTATTAGGGGGATATATGGTTGTTAAGTATTTTGGGTTTTTTGGATTTATAGTATTTTGATGGGTTTTTAGTGATTTAGTGGATTTTTGAGTGTTTACAACATTATAAGGGTTTTGTGTATTTTTAGGTAATAATATGTTTTAAAAAAATATTTTAAGGTCTTTTACATTTTGTGGGTTTTAGGGTCTTTTAGGGTTTCTTTAGTGGTTTAGGGTTGTTTAGGGATTTTTGGGTGCTTAGGTAGTTTTACAATTTTTTGTGTTTCTTATTTTTTGGGGAGTTTTGAGGTTTTAAGGTTTTGCAGTATTTTTGGAGTTTTTATGTTATCTTAGTGATTAGAGGGGTTTTGTGGTATTTTTTGATTTAGGGATTAGGGTTTGGTGTTTAGGGTTTAGGGTTTTCTATTTTGGGTTTAGAGGTTATTTTTTAAGGTGTACAATTTTAGGTTTAGTGTTTAATGTTGAGGGTGTATGGTATAGGATTTCTAGTGCGGTATTTTTGGTTTAGGGTGTACATTATAGGATTTATAGTGTGGGGATTGGGGTTTTAGGGTGTACGGTAGTGGTTTTTAGGTGTATCATTCAGGGTTTAGGGTGTACGGTATAGATTTTAGGGTTTATTTTGATGGGATTGTCGTTTTTGGTGTAGGGTATATTGATTCTGGTTTTTAGAATTTTTTACTATTTTTAGGGGTTTTGTTTTCTGGTAGGATTTATGTTTTTTGGTGATTTAGGATTTTTTATTTTCGAGTTGTTTAGTATATTTGGTAGTTTTGGAGTTCTTAGGGTTTTCGGGGTGATTAGTGTTTTAAGGGATTTACGAGGTCTTAGTGGATTATTAATTTTTAGGGTGTTCTATGTTTTTTTAATGGTTTTTAGGGGTTTTTGGGTTTTTGGATTTTTGGGGCTTTAGTATATTTTAACATTTTTGTGTTTTTTTGGGTTTTTTTGTGGGTTTTTTTGGGTTTTTTGACACTAATTGTGAAATTAACCGAAAGGACCATGAAGAGATCCCCGATATTTCATATCCCAAAGCAAGGTTCCCAAAGTACAAAGGGAAAATCTACAATAATCCCAAAATAGTTTCAGGAGAGAATAAATTCAAGAACCTATGCGGCTGACCTGCACGGTCGCCTACGCAGCCCACCTGCATGGCCGACCTATGCGGTTGACCTTCGCATCTGACTATCGTGGACGATCTCCATGCCTGAAGATTTTTTATTCACATCTGCGGAGCACCTGTATAGCGGAGCTATGTGACTTACTTCTGTGTAATATCTCTGCACCAGAAGATGCTCGGTGCCTCTACTTAGAGAACCTACATGGCGGCGCTACACGAAACACCTGTGCGAGCAACATATTTTCGACCAGGCCCATCTTTGCCTATTAATAGATCCCTTGGGCTTTCCATTTCAGAACTAAAAAAAGTGAAAAGACTCTCTAAAGCTCCCATTGAATAGATCTTTTTCCTAGATCCCTCAAATTGTCTCTGGTAGCCCTCTAAACCACAAAAGAAGAGATAATTACATTGGATAAGAATGTTTGTATGTTCTTCACATTCATCAGTCATCATCCTCATCTGTGTTGTACACTAGTGTGCCATAGCTTCATGGTATACCTGCATGACATAGTTGCATGGTATGCCTACATGACGTAGTTGCATGGAATACCTATGTGATACAAGTAATGCAAGGTACCTACATGGAATACTTGTGAAAAGTACCTTCATGACCAGATCATGTTCCCTCTTTCAAACTCCATTCTTAGCAGGGTGTCTTCTTCCATGGTTCCCTTATCTAAAAGGGACTAAGTTGAAGCCTCCACCAAAACCTCTTGATTTATCAAACCTTTGGGAAAGGCACATTAGTGTGTCTCCTATTTGGGTTTGTATTTACACAGTCATAGGTTTCCCACATTTTTTTCTTAATGGGTTTAGGATTCATGGGATGATTGTAGGATTTTATATCCACAATCACTTGTACCTTTCTCCCATAAATAGTGTTGGGAAGTTCCCGATTTAGAGGATGGTTGGTTACAAGCCTTTCCCTTCTCAAGAGGCGACCCGAAACCTCGGGTTTCTGGTAGGGAAGGTAAGATTCACCTATTGTTTTTCCACGCAATCATTGGAGAAGTGTCCCTCCCCTACCTAGACCAATTTCCGGGCATCCATCCTGATATAATCCAATCACCTTCACCCCTTCTTCCTTACATTGGACCCTTTTCCAATGTAAATAGAAGAGAGGGAAGATTCTTTGCCTTGCCCTCTTCCATGGCCGACACGCCCTCTTCCATCAGCATGGAGGAAAAATTTTAAAGTGTGAAGTTTAATAGTTAAATCATTCACATCCTTTTGTTTCTCACATAGATCATGTCTCACATGAGATTAGATATATGTGATGGTAACAACATGTGCACAAACACTCATTGGAAGGAACTATGAGAACTCTGATTCCTATTCTAATCAGGATACATAGGAAGATCTTTTAGATCCTTTGCTCACTGGATATCCTTCTCAGAAATCCAACCCTAATTCCCCCAATTTGGTAATCCTTCTTAGGAAATAAGCCCCAAATTCAATTCTCAAATTGTCAAGGAATCCTTTTTCAAGAAATAAGCCCAAAAACATCTCTCTAAAAGGACCATACTCTCTTACAAGACATATTGATCTACGTGAGCTTTGATTCCCATCCATATGGTATACATAGGAAGCATCCTTGAGTTTCAAACACAATACTTCAAATCAACCCTATTCTCCTTGTTCCATATTCCCAATAGGGTCTGACCCTACATGGAAACTCATATCCTTTCTATGTTTCTCGTGCTACTTCAGCATAAGTCCCACACTATGTTTTGAAAAGGCACCTTTTCAAATAACATTCCTTACCACATGACCATAAAAGGTATGATGTGTCTTATTAAGTGACACTGAACAAAGAGGCTTCTTATTCCTTTTATAGGGATACATAGGTATCCCATTTTATGGGCACAATCAGAAGATCAAAACAATCCTCCATTACCTTAGATGACAATATATTCCAGAGTGCTGCACTGAGTGGCTTAAAAACTAGTATCATCACAATGATAATCAAAAGAATCTATAATCAGTATATTAGAGGATATCATTAATGTAAAACCTTGAATACATATGGATATTTCAATTAATGAATAACCTTTAATACATACGGATGATTATAATGTTTTACACATGTTAATAAGTGACTGTAAATTCCAAGGGATACTTATGATATACTTGGTGAACTGATAAGGATTCATGAAAATATTTTAATTTTACAAAGAAAGACCCGAAGTAGACAATAATTCCACCCAAAAGGGTATGATGAGTCCGACCACCCATCCTCTCGACCAAGGTACAATCTTAAGTATCCTAGCATTCATAACATAACTAACACGTGACTTTGGAAAGTAGGTCCTCTTTGGATAAAGAACTTTTGGATGTTTCTAGTTCCATGAATAAATCCAATGGAAACCACTTGGAAACAGTGATTCTTAAATCTTGAACACACGATTCAAGGAACTATGAAACAAAAATGGTGAACTTGACATCAATCGATAACCAATTTAATAATGATACTCACATGTTAGACCCCTGTCAATTGATAAGGGAAGGCCATAAAAAGGAATTAATCACACATGTATCCATATGAAAAGTTGTTTCTTTAATAAAGTTTGTCGTTGTCCTCAGTTTTCCACAGAACTCCATTCAAAACAAAAAACGGCATTCTCCAAGACAACATCTATAAATTTCCCGACTGCTTCTCAAGATAGATCTCCATTCATGAGAAGGATGTTATCACCAATCCCACAACTTCAACGTTGGGTCTCTAATATGATGGTGATGGAATATCTCTAGCATGGTAAAATACTAAATTTGGAGGCTACTATACAGGCCCTCCAAATCAACAAAAATCCTTGATCATCTAGCCGATGACGACCAATGATCAAGAAGCAGATGGTTCCAACCACTGTCTCTAACCGTTCCGGGTCTTTATCCCTAGAACACAACAACTAGTCCCTCCTGTACTATAGGGAGGTGGCTCAAGAAGTTACTCAAGGCCTCAATTGAAGAATGTAGGAGTGCTCCCTGAGGACTCCCATCAGCAATTGCTGCCAGAATCACTTGGTAGTGAACCTCCTACATGATGGGGGTGTTTCCTCTGGACGATAGGCCAAAGTATCTCAGACTCGAGCATGCAAGAAATACCACCAGGGACAATGTCCGGTCAACAAGGATAAGGTGCTCACATCTATCTCTTTCGGAGAAGTCCATCGACCTAACTTGATGGAAAACAACGAGCGGGTACATACACCCATCTATCCAAATTTTGTTGCATGGTAGACTCATATGATAGACACTCACAAATCCAACCAGACAAACCCAGTGTGTTATCATGAATAGTAACATACACCTGCTAACAAGTTATCTTCCAGTCAGCAGGCTCGTCTAACTGCATTTTAAGAGGGCCACAAATATAATATGGTGGCAATAGGTAAACAGGAGCATACACCTGTTTACAATCACCAATTCTGTCAGCAGTCTCGTCTGCATGTATTCAAGGAATTCCATCAACCATACTTGATGGAAAATATCAAGTTGTCACATACACATGCCAATGTTTATCAAGCCTTCCAACAGTCTCATTTGGTATCACCCGGAGAAGTCAGTCAGAAACCTCCGACAATGAATTTAGGGCAGATTGAACTCTATGCCCCCATGTGTGAGTACTGTCAAAATCCATTGATAGGAAAAGGGGGACGAGAGTAGGCACATACACCTACTCCAAATATAGAATGGACGTATATTGTCATTCCAGCCACTGAAGTAACCAAACACATCTTATCTATGTTGAAATGGTAGATGCATATCACTGTCCATATTTTGGAAGCATGTCCGGATATTTTAACAAATAATTCAGCAGTATCATGGAAATAGGGATATAAAATTGTCCCCGCACATGGGAAAACACATCGACATACCATTCCAGAGCAGATACACACCTATGTTCCAGTTCAGGATGGTTATGGGGAATATTCCCCCATATCATACGGAAAATAGGATCAGGAACATACACCCTTTCTAATTGGAGTTAATCGGTCTGTTTGAGTAACTACTCCAAGGAAGGCACATACACCTACCCATTTTAACCACTTCTCCCAGCAGGTGTCCCCAAATTAGTATAAGAGAACATCCAAAAAGAAGTCTCACCAAACACTATTGGAAAATCAAGAGTGAAACTATGATTTAACTCCTCTTAATGCTGGTGTTCTTGAAGCCCTTAGACATTTATCTGTTGCTACTCATGATTCAACCCTCTCATTACCAAATTTTGCGAGTGGTAGTTGTAATTATGAAGTTTATCATCGAAAAATTCATCATAAAGGATTTCTTCATGAATCTTCAGTCAATCTAGAGTTCCTATTTCCTGATGAGAGCCATGGAAACCCTCTGTGTGTCCAGATAACCAAGGAGTATGAATACTTATCCCTTTTTGTAATCCACCATGGATATACTCCCCTTGATGTCCTTCACTGTGAAGTTCTCTCCACGGTAGTATTTTGCATTGTCAAAATAATTCCATATTTGGCAATATAGAAACAAGAATTCCCTCCTATCTCGAGGCACATGTGAACACAATGCCAGTCATGTTTGAGGCCCTTTCATTTACGAGTGAAACACTTTCTCAGTCCGAAAAAATCTTAAGGGAACTATTATTCGTCGAACCCCCCTTGGGTCATTTATATTATAATACATAGCATCCACATTGGTCAGACCAAGTGGAGAAACCTCTAGTGAATGATGAAGATGCCATGTTAACATGAGGAGAAAATTAGCTAAAGGAGAAATCACATTCATTTTATGGCCTTTAAAAAATTCTCAGTAGGATATTCCAAAATTGTTGACTGAAGATTTCAATCATGACATTCGTCTCAACTTATGGAAAACTATTTGTCATTTGAAAACTAAAGAATTAAAAAATTATGAATATCAAAATCATGTAAAGGTAATAGAAGGGTTTCAATGCCAAATTGGATTGGCCTCTCTTTCAATTTCCCAACATCCATGGGTTGAAAAACAACAGAGAACCCTTTAGCATGCATGTCTCAATGCTCTAAAGAGGATACACCAATTAATTTTCGATTCCCCATCTAGTGTTTGTATAAGAGGATGGGGTGTATATGGGGAATTGCATTTCACTATGCTCTAAAATCAATAAAGTCCACAAAAAGTGGCTTCATGAAATTTTATTTCCCATGGTCATCCCCAATCAATAGGTTTTGTATGTAATCAAATGTATGCTCAAGAAATGGACTCAACTAGTTCTCATCAAAATCAGGCTTAAAGAAAAGAATTTGTGGAGCTAATTTTACATCAAGCCTCTGAGAATATTGAGAAGACGTCCCATTTAATGTTTTTCAGGTGTTAGAGGATTCAATTTTATGAAATAGCACAGTTATCTTATAAAACAAATGATTTCATTGATTGTCGGATGATGATCCCAGCTAATGTCCGAACCAAATCCGTCAAATCCCAAGATCAGTTCCACTAATTTAAGCTATAACAGATGAAGAATCTCCCCAGCTTGCCAGGTTGGGGGATCATTTAATTCAACCATCAAATTCATTAAACAATGTTCAAAATTTTACTGATGAAGAACAAGATCAACCCCATCCTGCAAAGCTGGGGGCTTTTTCACGTCTATAATCCCCTCCTCAAGAAAAGTCAGTTTTCTCTCGATTATAGAGGAAGACACAATGAAAGCATACAGCTGAACTATCCAATGATTCCTTTCATGTTACTGTCCGCCAAACAGTTTCAGGGAATTCTACATATAAGAGAACAGAGTCTCATGAAAAACAAAAAGGGAGACGATCTAGCAGAAACACTGACAGAATTCCATAAATGCATTATGTGTTAATGAATGTTATCAATTCCCTTGCAGAAGATCCTCCAGAAAATAAATACATTTTAGGGGAATCATAATATGATGTTCTTGTCCATAATATGGTACACACTGAGGCAAATGAAAAAGGTGTGTGTACCCGAAATCAGAGGCCTACTCAGAATCTAGGCATGCCTTCAAAAAACTAACTTCTCCCTCTCTGAAAAATATCGAACATGGGGAAAGGAAAAAAGTAAGATTGCATATCACTTTTCCACTAGATAAGGTCATTCTCTTTCACATGAAGAGATATTTTCACAGCAAGAAGAGGAAATGAAGGAGTTAAAAAGACTCAATATAGAGTCGCTTCGAAACATCATTTCTGCTAGACAAACTCCCCAGGCATGTCCTCAACTAGAAATCGTGTAAAATTTCTTCAGTAAAGGGGATTTGTAGTAACAATAGATGAGGATAAAAAATTCCATCCATTGGGTACATAATGAATACAGGATCATATACATCCTGATAGACATGTTCTTGTGGGTTATCTAAGGCAGATATCAACACCACCATCATTGGTCTTACCGATCATTGCACCAGCTCAAACTCCAGTTTCTATAGCTCCACAGAATCCATCACATCTAGATATTCCCCAAATTCATATGAACATAGTTGAGGAATTAAAGACTCAGTTAGAGGCTATGGAGAACAAAATTCACCATTTTATCCAAAAAAGAGAGCTTACCCTGAATGCGTGGATGCAATTCCTCCCCAGCCAAATTTTGTGAATACCACAATCACAATTTTTAATGGTTCGGGAGATCCAGAACAACACCTAACACATTTTTTTCTCATTGTGATCCTGTGATAGGAACTTCTCAACAAAAATAAGCAATTAAGCTTTGGTGATTTTTTCAATCATTACAAGGACCATCTTTTTTTGGTATAAAAGTTTGCAATCTCAATCAATTACTGGGTGGGATGATCTCTGTCAGAAATTCCTTCTTCAATTTAGATAAACACAACCAAATAAGACAGTTTTGGATCTTACCCATTGTAAACAAAGGGAAAATGAAAATGTTTCAGATTTCATTTCTCGATGGAAATGATTTACATTTTCCTTAAGATTAGCACTCCCTCAAGAAAAGTTTATGCCAATCTGTGTGACAAATCTGCTTGATGAATTACAAACACCATTGATCCTTGTGAAATACACAAGAGGGTTTCAAGACCTTACTTCAATTGCATAATATATAGAATAATCTATTATAGATGCTAATGCTAAAACTCGTGAAATTCCATTAGCTCAAGGAAGGATGTTAGGAAAGGTAGAAGCTGCTACAATCACACTCAAACAGACACATGTACTAGCATCTACTTCAAGACCTTCATCATTCTGAAGGGCTCCGCCTCCTAAGAATCAACCAAAAAGACCATTTCATCATGATGATCAAAGAGATCAATGGTGGAAACAATTTATGTAATTAATGAATAAAGTTAATTTTTTCAAGAATGAACATGTTCCTGGTTACATCATCTCAGGTTTACAAAAAAATTTGGTTCAGTTTACAGGGCCAAAAAAGCCAAATAAAGGCAGAGATGAAGATTGTCTGAATTATTGTCCCATTTATAAGATATTGGGACACCCCATTCAGGAGTGCTTTGTTTTCATGGACCTTCTTCAAAATATTGTAGACTATGGAATGTGAAATTGAAAAGTTCATCATCTCAAGTATCATTTCTTACTATTACTGATCCAGAGGAAGAAAGTGAATGGCATTAATTAAAAAGTAAAAAATGTGAAAAAATATAATTATTGGATTATCAAGAAAATGATCAACCAGGATCATGCTATTTTAAAAACACTGTTGAAATAACCAATTGTGTCTTCTACCACTCCTACTACATAAATACCATCTTCATCAAAAGATCTTTCCTCAAAGAAAAAAGTGGTCATAAAGATAAGGAGCAGTCAGAAAAATGAGCATGTATCAATGTCAATATTTTCCTTGACCTTGGAAGATTTTATGCCATCTGTATCAAAATCACGGGCACCGCCCCGCCAAATGGTACAACCATAAGTAACCAGTCAGGAAGAATCCCAATCAGATGAAGAATTGATCATTGGTTCCATTGATGATATCCATTTAATGGATCCTTATGAAAATGATGATTCTGATTGTATTGATCCAGAATTATTTATACCAAATTGGGGAACTATAGGAAGAGGCCAAAGTCGGGGATACAGGGGAAGACGTGGATTTTCTAGAAATCTCTAGACGTGGATTTTCTAGAAATATCTAGTTTAACTCTACCCCTTCTTAAACCATATATGTGGAAGAAACTCATGGAAGACACCATTTTCATGCTCAATAAGAACATGGGGTTTCTTCCTTGAAAACAAGTCTAGTTCAGGAACAATTATTCTAGAGGACTGATTAGAATCCACACTGTATTCTTCTAAGTAGATTAATAGATTTATTTAGATTAATTTTACAAAGCCAGCAGTATTTCTAGATTCTACTCCGATACAGAGTTCAACTATATCTGAATCATGAACTTCCAAAGCACCTGAAAAACCACATCTCCATACTGGGAAACATAGACCTTTGGACCAAATGTATAATGTTTTGAAACAATTGGCTCATGTACTAGCCAAGCTGTCAATTCTGGATTCTTTGAATCTAACAAAAGATATTCAAGAAGCACTCATTGAGGCTTTGTCAAGTCCTCAAGAATTTGAAACTGAATTTTCTGCTTCTGAAGTTTACCGTATAGAGAATAAATCTACAGAATATCATGAAGTCATATCTTTTACGAATGAAGATGAAGACCATGTGGTATATGGGCATATCAGACCTTTGTATGTGTCTGGAAATGTCAATGATGTAGACATTCGACGAGCCTTCATTGATAATGGCTCTGGGGTCTACCTCATTCATGTTCGTACACTTCTTTGATTTGGAGTGACTAAATATAACTTATCTCCTTCGACATTAATGTGGAAAGGATATGATAAGAATGAACAAGAACCTTTCGGTGAGATTACACTCAGAACTCAGTTTGGAGATCTTTTTTCAAATTCATAATTCATGGTAGTTCATTAGGACACAGCCTTCAACATTCTACTTGGAAGGCCTTGGTTACATCAAAATTTATCCATACCCTCTTCATAAAACCAAGGTCTAAAATACTATTTCAATGGTCAAATTGGGAAATTTTATGGTGACAAGGCTCCATTCAAAACATGTGAATCTAAATACATTAAGGAAGAGTTTTATGACGCAAATGAACAAAGTCCATGATAAAGGAAGTAACCAGAGTTAATGCCCCAAATTGACTAGAAAATATTCCAGAAAATCCATTCATTAATTTGAGTACAAATTATGTGTAATCCATCAGTCATTTTGAATGGGTAAAACCAAATCCATGCACTCATTCAATAATTCCCATAATGTCAGTTGCGGGGATTGAGCCTGATAACATGGGAGAAATTATTGATGCACCAACAAATGATGCAAGCTTGAACGGAGATTTTCTCATTTCATCTACTAAACTACAACGGGCCTCTACTTAGTCAATCATAATAGAAGAAATTGTTGCAATGTTAGAGGAAGATAAAGATGTTGATTCTCAATCCATCAATCTCTCTTTACAACAGGAAGACCATTGGTCATCAATAGGGTCAGATATGGTGGCTTCTTCCTCGGGATGTTCAAATAATGACTCCTCCCTTAACTCTAGGAGTATTTCCTTGTCATCTACTATGAAAGTTGAAATAGAAGAGGTATCAAATAATGAGGATGAAGGGGAAGTTCTCATGGTTTCTCCTCCAGCATTTGAAGAAGGTTCCTCTACCACTGTGGATGAACTCAGGGAAATAAATCTGGGTATAGAAGAAGATCCACACCCCACTTCAATTAGTACAAATAGGACCTATGAAGACCAAGAGGTTTGTACATCCTTTATAAAGGAAGATTGAGATATATTATCTTGCAATTAAATTGAAATTCTAGGTCTTAATCCTGATGTAGCCACCCATTATTTGGGTTTTCCCAAAGAACATCGTGGATTCAATCCAACAGCTAGGAGAACATAACCAAATCATGCCTCTAAAATTAAACCTAAAGTTGATAAACATATAAAGGATAATATTGTAAGGGAAGTTTAGTATCCCAAATGGCTATCCAATATTGTCCCAGTGAAAAAGATGAAAGGGAAAATTAGAGACTACAATGATTTTAGAGATCATAACCGGAATTGTCCTATAGATGATTTTCTAGTCCCGATTATAGAATATATAATTGATACAACGGCTGGCTATGAAGCTCTTTCCTGTAGGTATGGTTACTCTGGGTATAATAAAATTCGAATGGCCCTGAAGGATGAAGAATTGATATCCTTTAAAACTTCTCAAGGTGTGTTTTTCTGTAGGGTAATTCCCTTTGGCTTATAGAATACAGGCGCAACATACCAACATTCCATGCACCAAATCTTCCAACCCTTCTTAGAGAATTTTTCTGAATGTTATGTGGATGATTTGTAGTCAAATCCAAACAACGTTTCAATCACTTGGCTGATTTGGAAACTGTATTTCACAAACTTTGGCAACATAATTTGAAGATAAACCACTGGAAATTTTCTTTTGGGGAAACCACAGGAATATTCCTTGGCTTCAATATATGCCATTGTGGAATCGAAGTTGATCTTCAAAAAACAAAATCAATCCTTAGAATGTATCCTACTCGAAATTTGAAAGAATTAGGAGGACATCAAGGATGCAAGGCCTATATTTGGCGCTTTATCACCAATTTGGAAGGAAAACGTTTACCCTTCACCAGATTAATGAAGAAGGGAGTTACATACCAGTAGATTGAAGATTTCTAAGAAGCATTTGATGTAATAAATAAATATCTCTTGAGTCAACCAGTATTGATTCCAATTTTTGAACGAATACCACCTATTCATTACATGATAGATTTAGAGAAATCACAAGGTTCCATCCTAGCCCAAAAAATGATGTTGGGAATGAAAACAACCTTTACTATCTCAGTCAAACTATGCTTGATGCGGAAACTCAAAATTCATGTATTGATAAGTACTGCCTAGAATTAATCATTGAAGTTTAGAAATTGAGACATTGCCTACAACATCATGAGGTACAACTAGTATATCCAAATAACCTGCTCAAATTTCTCCTTACACTTTCTATGTTTATAGGGTGTCTGGCATGATGGGCAGTTATTTGGAAACATTTTTATATTCAGTTTGTGCCTCAAAAGGCAATAAATGGCCAAGCTCTAGCTAATTTCCTTGCTGAGAACCCATCTGCAGAATACACGCCGTTTAATACTGATCTTCGTGATGAAGAGGTCTTCTCTATTCAAGATAATTCCAAAACATCAGAAATGTATTTTGATGGTGCTTCTAGAAGTTCAATAGGGAAGAGACTGGAAAATCCTAAACTCAACAAGGTTGGATTGGAAATTGTCCTTATTTCCACAGAAAAGGTAGTACTGTCTTATTCATTTCTATTATCGGAAGGTGGTACCAATAATGAAGAAGAGTATCAAGAACTCATCATAGGTTTAGAATTGGTCCTTCAGGTGAAAATGGATCATTTAATGGTAAAAGGTGATTCAGAATTGGTAATCAAACAAATCTATTGGGAATATTCAATCCAAAAAGAAGAGTTAATCCCTTTGTGTGATTATTTCAGAGGGTTAATGGCTAAATTTCCCTCAGAGCCGATATTCTCCTATGTCATGCGATCATAAAATTACCAAGTAGATGCACTGGCTAATGAATCTACAACCTTGGAAGATCCAAATTGGGATGAGATTGTTATCTGCATAACCCATCATCGTGTAGTCCTACATTTTGTTTAAACCAGAATGGAGTAAATTAATGAAATTTTCCCTATTTCTAAACCATATGTTAATACAACGGGATGGAGAACATCCATCATGGAATATCGTCAAAATGGGTTACTTCCACAAGACAAGGCTAAGAAAGAACAGATCTGGCGACGAGCGGCCTATTTTACTCTTTTTGATAGTCAAAACCACCAAAATATCATTTAAAAGTGAGGATTTGATGGAATTCGCTTCATATGTATTGATGTAGAAGAGACAGTAGATGTCATGAAAGAAGTATATTCAGGAGCCTGTGATGTCCATCAATCTGGGCATAGTCTCTCCGATCAGATCCGAAGGCTTGGATACTTTTGGCCTTCAATGACACAACATTTTACAAATTCCACTAAAAAATGTCATCCCTATCGAGTGAATTCCAACTTCATTCATCAACCCCTAGAGTTTCTACATATAGCTAAACACTCCAGGCCATTTTCCACAAGGGGAATGGATGTAGTAGGGCCTTATCCTCTAGCCCAGGATAAGATGTTCAAGTATATTCTCACGGCTATTGATTTCTTCTCTAAATGGTATAAGGAAATACCTCTCATGGAAGTCAGAGCCAAAGTAATTGTTAGTTTTTTCAAAACTAATATCATCACCAATTTTGGCATCCCTCATACTATTTAGAAAGACAATGGAACCAATTTTTGTTCTGCTGAAGTGAAAAAGTTAAATCAAGAACATAATATCAAGTCTAACCACTCATCTCAATATCATTCAGTGGCCAATGGACAGATAGAGGCCTCCAATAATACTCTATGAAATATACACCAGATGATTTGTGGATAAATATAAGAAATCATGGTCTGATAAACTTTTTAATTTTTTTTGGATTATCGGACAACTACCTATACTGCTACCCAAGATACTCCTTATTCGTTGGTATATGGAACTGAAGTAGTTTTTCAAATTGAAATACAATTTCTTTCACATAGAGTTTCAATATGTGATATGCTTTCTACAGATGAATGATCTCAGAAATGGTTCAATGAGATGGAATGATTAGATGAGAAAATATTTCACACTTTGCATCATCAGAATGTCTATCAGAAGAGAATATCATGAGAATTTAAAAAGAACATTTGCCTTCATTCATTGCTTCAAGGAGAATTGGTATTTGTCCTTAGGACTCCAATAATACTAGGAAAAAAACCTCCAAAACATTAACCAAAATGGGATGAACCTTATTCCGTACATAAGGTCTATTCAAATGGAGCCTATGCTTTAATCTCATTGGATGGAGAACTTTTTATGACTCCAACCAATGTGATATTCTCGAAGAAATACTTTGTGTAATTATACATCTTTGTATTCCTCACTGAAAGAATTTAAACTGCATAGTACCATGTCCTAGTTGCAAGACATTATACTGCATAACAACCATAATCATCTATGCTGCATGACATTAAAGTGTGTAACATCTTCTTCCTTGTTGCTTGACGTTAAACTGCATGCCATCATTTGTACAAATAACATTTTCTCTATAAGACGTTAGACGTTTCCATAAGTAAGCATCATTGACGTCATCATTACTCCATAGTAGTACATGAGTCCCTCTCATTCCTATGTAGAGTCAGATCTTCATAGAAACAAAGTTTCATGAACTACATATGGCTTCATTCTCATTTTCAATGAGATATGTAGAGACGCCTAAATCTCCAATTTTGGGCCCAGCCACAATCACAAAATATTCTTATTTTCTTTTCTCCTCCTATATATGAATCAGATCTATACAGAGTGTTTCCTTAAGATATATTATTTGGTATTTATACCATTTTATGTCTTAATGATTTACCGTTCTCTTAGAATATGTTAAAATCCCCCATTCTTCATGTAAACTTATCCTAAAGAATGATTGTTTAAAGAAATACATATGGATTGATTCTCATTTTCAATGAGATATGTAGAGACACATAGATATCCAATCTTGGGCCCCTCCGCATGATAAAAAAACCCCTTTATTTCATGTATAAAAATAAAATCTGTATAGGGAGTGTTTTAAGAACTGTGTATGACATGATTCTTTCCCCTGTAAGACATATAGTGGCACTTGGGTTTTATCCCTTAATTTTGTTACAATATGTCGTTCCTTTCACATCGATTCATCTTCTTCCTTACCACATGATGTTAAACAACATGGAAATCTAACACCCCATTCTTCATCTAGGTCACCTTTGTAGTATAAAAGAGACCCTTACAACTCCTTGTTTCTCACACTGAGCATAGCTCGAGTGAGCTTAGGAATTGGGTAAAAGGTTTCTTTATAATTCTAAGGAGTTTCAATTCCTTATGGGGGTTCCAATATCCTCACTACATGGATTAAAACTGTACTATATAATGTCCTCATTTCATGACATTAAATAGCATATCATAATATTCATTCATTGGAATAAAAGAAAGTCACCATTTTAAATATGAGTCAGATCTTTGTAAAGGACATAAAATACACGGCCAATATTGGTTCAAATATTTCTCATATGCATTGGGAATAACCACCTACAATATTTCACACTCTAAATCATGAATATTATCAGATTTTCATAATCTTTCTTACAATTTCTGGTGACAATGTTGCTAATATTTAAGAGCTCTTTTTCCAGACTATACAACACATTCCCTTAGGTGTCCTTGCATAAGTTGCCTACATATTAGGCTTTTCATCCAAAAGATTCCACTATTTGGTTGTGAAATTTATACCCTAGTTGGCCCAGAATAATACATCCCCCAAAATCTGTTTTTCAAATAATGGTATCTTCAATCATGGTTATAGTATATTCGTCCCCTTTAATCTTTGATGACAATATACAAGAATCTGTATATTAAAATAGACATTCCTGTATACTTTTCCCATTATCTTTCTCACAGTCCAAAAGCCTTCAAGAACATGGTTTACAAATTTCCCTCACCATGTGTTTGATGCACTAGGGAATAAAATTGAACTCACTATGCCACTTGTTATATGTTGTTTCCATTTAGGCTCCTAGTGGTATGACCAAAAACTACAGACACCATATCTTTTACGTTTTGATCAGATCTTCGTAAATGTCTTATTCCTCCAATTCATTGGATATCTTGATTGGAAATACCCTTCCCATATTAAGGTACCTTTCTCCATAAATCAGACTCTATGCTTTGGAAAATCTGAATTTCCATAAATTTTCTTCGACTTTTAGCAATAACATGTCAAACTTTTGAAATCTCTTTTGTCTGACTATGCAGCACGTGCCCTTAGGAAGCCTTGCATAAGTTTCCAACAAAATAGACCTGTCATTTAAAAGATGCCACTATTTAGCTATGTTGCATAAACCCTAGTTGGTCCTGCATAATACAGCCCCATAATAGGTTTTTCACGTAATGGTAACTTCGTTATTAGAAAAGACTTCCTCTAATGCTTTTATCGCTTTTCCTATATCATTCATCAGTTCTAGAAATTTTTGAACCATAGTTTATAGTTTTCCCTTCCATACCTAAATATGATAGTATGTTTCCAAATAAATTATCCAGAAATTGGGAGAATTTTCTCATACCAATGTCCTCACTGCATGACTTAAAATTGCACAGTACCAATGTCCTTACTGTATGACTTAAAACTGCACAGTACGATATCAGAAATCTTCTTTTTTCTGATAAATTTTTATCCATTACTCATACACCAAATTTTTATAAAAATGGTTTTCCTATTCATGAATTATGTTGGTCTGAAAAAGCCCTTTTTCCTTCTTAAGATTCATTTCCTTGGTAAAACCACCTACTATTGTCTTAAGTCACCCAAATCTTATTTCCCTAAATCTATCAGTAGAAAATGTTAAAATCCTAATGAACACTTTTACTTGACTAGGTAGCACATGCCCTTAGGTAGCCTTGCATAAGTTTCCTACATAACAGTCATGTCAGTCAAAAGATACCACTATTTGGCTATGCAGCATATGCCCCAATTAGACTTGCCTAACACAACCCCCATAATGGGTTTGTCAAATAATGTTAACGACATTCCCAGAAGAGTCACCCCATATGTTGATACAAGTTTTAGATTTGGTGACCATAAAATTCATGACTCAAGATTCCCCTTGGAAATGTTTAAATAATATTAAATCAATTCTTAGACACTAATTCTTGATTGGAATCTAATTCAAAATTTATGGTCATAGCTATTTGACCCAAAATATTATCTCCATATAGTCGAACATGCATGACTCTAAACTTCCAATAACAGAGGACTCAGTATTCGTTAGATTGAGTACCTGAAAATGGAACCCTAAACAAAAGTTGAGTCCCAACTCACTAAACATATATTTTTGTATTATTTAGGTAATATTGAGCAATAAAAAAGGGGTCAAAAGATAAAAAATTTGTGGGGTTATCTATATAACCCTAGAAACAGTAAAATTTTTCTCATTATGTCCCTCGTCTTTATAAGAAAATTTTGAGAACTTCATTCTTATTGTTATAAGAATGATATTTTCATATAAAGTAACCATTATCATCATTTACTTTTCATATTACAATCATGAAAAATAGGAATGAATATTTTTATGATTGAAAACAAAATTTCATTCATTCATATGAAAATAGAGGGCCATCCTCAAAATAGATCCTCTCTATTATGTTTTAGAATAAAATCCCAACATGACATTTCATTTATTGGACTGCTTCATATGCTCTATCAGATGCCTATTGAAATTGATATTGTTGAGAAACTCTAGCCTCCTCTTCCTAACGAAGTGCTTCTTTAGAAGTTGAAAGGGAAAAAATCCCCTCTAATTGGGTTTCTCCAAATGTCTGATTCAACTGCTCAAGATTTTTATGAACAAAATCAAGTTGCTCATGACGATATAACAACCCCTTCATGGATTCTTTGATTTGTTGTCTAGTATCAGGTGATTTATTGTTATGATTTTCCTCTGCCTCAATTAATGAAGCTTGAAATCCCTCAATATTGAGGCATCTTTTAGCCTCTTCAAAATCTTTTTGTAGCTTCTACTCCTACTCCTGTCGGTGAATAGACACATTCATGGTTTCATAAACTGGTTGATAATTAAATCCACCAAATCCCAATATGCAGATTAATGATGTCAGTTTAGAAAAATGGGAAAAAAATTCATCCAATGTATTTTTAGCAATTATTCTCTAGATATTCCACCATGTTATCTTATGTTCCATTCCAAGAGCATATTTCATCTCTATGTCTAATTCTGAGTCACTACCATGAGATAAAATGTACTCTGGAAACAAGTCACTTAAAGAACTGTGTTGTTCTACTTCTCTTGGGACAGTTGAAGCTTCACCATATGATCTAGGAACTGATAACCCTAAATGATAAAATCAAGTTCATTATTATTTTTAAATGGAGGAAACAAATATGATTCAAATAGGCAATTCTATTTACCCAATAACAAGTCAGCTACTAGATTGGGTTCATTCCATGTATTCTCAGCCTCAGTGTTTTGAGTAGATGTTTCTTGAGAAGGTTAATTTCCTTTAATTTGCTCAGTTATGACATTTTAAGGCTCCGGAACATCTCTTGATGTAGGATCCTCAATAGATATTTCTTCAAACCTAGTTGAAGGATAATGTGGATCACCCTATTCCTGAAGATCCTTCACAACATTTTCTACAGATAAAGCTACATAAGGTGAACTTTTATGTAAATAATAATGTTGAAGAGCAGTTATTTATAACAAATAGAAGAATAGGGGCCTATGACCTTGAAATTCTTCATTAAAATCTCCAAAATCATTGATGGAACCAAGAATAAAAATATTTGAATTAAGGGTGTCCATAATTTCAGTGTGTATGGAATGAAATGTTACAGAATCCTCACCATTTAAGGTATCCAAACAACATTGGTTGATTCCTAAATTGGATCCACTAAAATTTTGTTCTGTTGGCTCTTCAAGTGGTATGTCTGCATCAGGACTTTCCATGTTTGGGTCAACATCATAATTGGTCTTAGATTTCCCTAGATATTCATTCCTTTCTCTTGAAGAAATAGGAATGTCAGTGTTGATTATTTCTGGATCCTATGACAAAATAAACTGATGAATGTATTGAATCTTACCATGGAATTCAACTATCTCACTAGATCCAGGAGTAGGTATAGTTGAATCTTTTGATGATTTGTCTACTAAATGTGTAGATTTGTTAGCGTGAACCTAGGTTTCCCCAGGGGCTTCTTTTTCTGGTCATAAAGAATTATATCTTTATCCCTTAAGAGATGAGAGAGACATAGGTCATAAAATAGGATAAAACATAGTTACCAGAATATATTGATAAAATTGTATAACCTGAGGATTGTATAAATACATACTCCTTCAGAAAATGCTTCAAATCAATCTCATTGATCTCTTGCGTTTTTGTTCAAAATTTTGGGGATAGATTGAAACACTCCTCTTTGAAGGGGAAACATGAGGTAATGGTTGAGGATTATAGGTCAACGTTACCCCAGTCATGATTCTTTCTCTTGGAGAATGTTTTAGAGACCTAGGAGTATAATGTTTTCGTCAATTGGAGAGCCTTAATGACTATACTATGATTCAACAATTGGACCATATCTTCCTTCTCGACATTCAAGCTGCATAAATATATTTTCATCAAGATTAATGATGATAAATGGTAATGCAGACTTGAGACAAAATAAAAAGGGAAATATATTCTCAGTGTTACCATAAATATCCCATTCCTACTCAGAGTCGATAATTACCCCTTCACATACTCCTATGTCCAGCATATGAGATACTCGTTTAGAGGCAGAGATTTGTTCATCAATTTCTTATATAAAAACCTCCATCTCCACAATATACTTATGTATTTCAGCCAAGTTATTATTCGGATTACAATCTGAAGGTGCATTGATATCACCAATACCTAGTATTTGAATTCCATATGTTGAAGAAATGCACAGGCATCCCTAAGATCACAATTTATACTCCCCTAGGGATGAATGGCTGAAGGTCGCACATAATTCAATCTTGGTATAGTTGACTATGGAGAAGATTCAACACCTTCTGATTGGAGAACTTCTTCAGGAATACATTCTTTTGAACGTTCAACATGTGGAATAGGAATCTCTATTTTATGGTAACGACTTGATTACCCTTGAGTGGGTGGTTTTTCTTCTCTTTCCCCAGTCTTCCTGGTATACCTCTTTCAAAGACTCTTTAAGGGCTCTAAAACCTCCAAAACATCTATAACATCTCTAGTCTTGGACATCTTACCATAATTTCCATGTGAAACAATTTTTGTAGTCGGCACTCCATATATTCCTTTAATAAAAGACCCATGAGGATATGAAGAGGCCCATGCTTTGGCATACCTATCTTCCAATCCAATTGATTCATCTGGTGGAGGTAGCGTAATCGACAATTTGGATACCTCTAAAGCTGTTAGAATCCATTATTATCGTGATACAATTGGGTTTTTCTCCAATCTGACATATGTGGGTGGAAATGTATTTGATTGTTGAAGGCATCTGAAGAAATGAGAAGACCTATAGGGGACATAATCCTCACTGATAATTTCCCCATCAATTTTGGTAGATATTTTTCCATCCCTGAATTCCATCATATAAGATCTCATCTCATAATTATTTTCTTTACCATCATCAATAAAAGTTCCAACTGGTGGGTTACCAAAAGGAAATAAGCTAAATTATCTTGAGTCATTTAAAACCTTCAGCACCTCATCAGGTATCATGTTCATAGGCTTAATACCAGATTTGTTTTTTAAAAAAATGGGGTGAATTGACTATTGGGAACTTTGACTGAATTCAATACTGTGTATGAAGAAAAATGTGCCCCAAACTAGCCCAACTACACTTGAAATGGACCTGCAATATTAAATGGATCCTTCCCATTGTATAAATGCAGCAGGAGATGGTAAATTCGTTCTAATATAGGGGTTTCTAGACTAATATACTTCCCCTCTACCAATTTAGCTATAATGATGAATGTCCCTGATCCCACACCACCTTTGGATTCATGGACGGGAAGCAAACAAACATTAAGCTGTAAAGAAAGGAAGGCAACTAACGGTAATTTTGAATCTATATTAGGTTTGAATTTATAGCCCCAGTGCTTATAATCTCCTCTTTCCTGCATAGGCCAATATGTGTTTGTACTTCCTTGGTTATCTGCAAAAGGAAAAATAGTAGGACGTCCACAGGTTGGACCTTCCCCCATTGTGGGTTTTAAGAAGGCTTTCATCCACACTCTAGAATGGATATCAATCTTATCCTTAGGTAAATTCATTGCTATCTTAAAGAATTCATGATTTATTGGTGGTTCCCTAGAAGAATTTCCCCATGTTGTAGTAGGTGGAATGAATTCGTCATATATTTCCCCAAGAATGGGAACTCCAGCTATTTGGTAAATGTCCCAAAGACAAATACCAACTTCACTGTGCATCAAATGAATGGAATTTGTTTGTCGACTCAATAGGCTCAGTAATTCAGGAATGAATTCATTTTTATAAACATAAGTTTTCCCCATCCAAATAGCTTCGTAGGTATGAAGGACTGATAACACTTTTCTGAATTCTGCACAAGTCCAACGTACTCAGAATGCCCCCATCCAATCAGGTTTTACACCACCTCTAGAATGAAGGTCCCAATCTCCATTACAACCATTATATTGATCTATTTTATATTCCCAAAAATTGTAATCATAACAATGGGGTCTTGGCTCTACAACATGATCCTTCATATCGAGAGTGAAACCACTGTGATGAAGGATGAAACTAATACGGACAGTTCCTTATTGTACTGGAACCCCATTGCATTAATATTCATTCATTTGCAATTGGAATATTAAAGAAGGCAATTATTTGGAAATTACTTTTTAACATATGTAACATGCGCATCCTGGAAAATCCCATGCCCATACACAGGTAAATAAGGACTTTGTGCGTATTCACATTGGTATAGAATTAGACCCTTACATAGCCCCAGAAGAATACTCTCAACGATTTCATAGTAGTCTGGTCTGACGATCTTCATCATTACAATTTTCCTTAGCTTAGTAAGTATGAGTCATCAAATAAGACATTCTTTACTACAAAAGAATTACCAATCTTCTAGGTTAGAATTTTAAAAGAGGAAAATAAGAAATTGGAAAAAGGGCACTATTCGCATAGGTCCCTCGACATGGCCTGTTGTAACACCCTGAGATTTTATGAAAAATATTCTTTTTAATTTCATTGATGTCTTGTGTTGTACGCTAAACCAAAAGGAGCTTTCACTACATGCATCCCTGACATGGCTTGCATTACACGCAATCGTGACCTTCCAAGATAGCGTATGTTGTACGCAATACCGAGTTTCACTAAACAACGATATGTTATATAAACTAGCCGTTATGAATAGTAATACACACTTTTTCAAATTTTATTTTTCAAAATGGACTTCATTTTTGGATTTAGAATATCAAAATTATCCTAGGGTGAATTTTTGGTATTTTTCTGAAAACATTCAAATTTTGATGAATAGTGAAAACACTAGGTTACTATTTAAAAACAGACTTTTTATTTAAATAATTATTTATTTTATTTAAATTTATTTTAGATGAAAATAGATACATAATAACTATATAAGTTCAATGTAACTCATTGGAGTCATTTTATAATAATCTTAGATATATAAAAAAATTTATTAAACATTTGACCGTCTTTTACCCACCTCCTATGAGAATTTTCAAATTTACATAAAACATAATTTTACCGCTTCTATGAGTGGAATTTCAAAAATCCGAGAGACACGGTTGATATCAGTAAGTAAAATGTGGTTCAATAAGATAAAAATAATTTTTGGTGAATAGTAACTTTTTTGCTTTTATTTACCACGGTTAAAAGTAAATAGGGCAATTAATGGTAAAAATGATATTATTATTACCCTAAAACATGTCCTAATTCTATTGGATAAGTTTAATTCGACAAAAAGAAACCTTAGGAATAAAATATGACCATTTAGGTCCACTTGGATTAGATTAGGACATTTATTATTATTTTATTTAAAGAAGAGTTAAAATAGTTAAAATCAAATTTTAATAACTAAAAAAATTTTAATATAGGGATTTACATAAGATAAATTTGACTATAAATATTTATTAGAAATATAACAAGGATTCATACATAATGGTATTTTATTTACAATTTTTAGACATTAAATAATTTAATTTATTTATGATACAATGATGATGCAGTAATTACCTTATTAATGAAATATTAACATTATTGATGTTATAAATACACAAATAAATGTAATTATAGACTTTTTATGAATTCAACTAATTTTATAGGTTAATATGACATGTTAGTATTGATTTAATTAACTTTTTTCGTACTAATCATGCTGTTATAATTTTCACAAAAATCAAGTACCAAATAGTGTCAAAATTGACATAAAATAGTTTTTAAAACAAATATTATATTTTTAATTTTTATTTTATTACTAAAAATCTAAGGGTCGGCCAAATGACTTAGATAAGGATATATATAATAATAATGAACCTCTTGGGGTTCGTTTGTCTTGTTATAGTAATTATATTAACCATATAGTGTTAGAAAACAAAAAGACACGGTAAAAGTTAAATTATTTAACTTAGAGTTAAATCTAAACTATAAGGATACGATAGTAACCTAAACAAGTCTAAATTCTATTGGTTGAGAGGATTTAGACCCATCCCCACTTTAGCTTCTAAATAAATCAAATTGGAGCTATTATAAACCGAATATGACTTTATTATAAAATAATATTTTATGTTTTTCCTAAGGTTCCATTCTCCTCCCTTATAAAAAGGGCACCCCTTCCCTCTTCTCTTCACACCCTTTTCAGCCTTGAATCTCAGACGACCCCTACCATTTCCTCTTCTAAACCTCTCTAGTTATATTTTATAGGTTCTAGTCTTCTCAAAAGACCAAATCTAGTTCCCTAAGAAGAAGTTTAAAGGAGGTGTGTCGAAGAAGAGGTAATCTCTTCTACCGATTCTTTCAAGTTTCCTTCTTCTTCAACTTCTTCTTATTTAGTTATTTCATTATAAAGTAATAACATCAGTATTAATTATATACTGATATGTTATTATAAATATTAAACAACCCTATTTCACCTTCTATCCATCCTACGGAAAACGAAATCATTGCACGTGCGTACGTACAAATTATTGTCTCCACGTCGTGGTGTAATATGGTTTTCCACCACCACCTTACTTGGATGGGTATAATGGAGTAATGAATAAATATATATGAGTATTATACCATAATACTGATTCTAATATTTTATATCATCCACTACAATTCCATTCAATAAATATGGGAACAATATCATCGCTCGTGTGTACGTACGGATTACCGTCTCCACGACGCGATGAGATTCATTTTCCATGTTAACAATTCAAGAATGATGATAAAGTTTATATAATAAGTAATCATTAAATATATGACATAATAATTCTACTAGAATTATGTATATAAATATTTATGTCATCTACTTAATTCCATTCAAGTCAATAAAGAAAGGAAAAGAGTGTTCATGTGTACATACGACCTACCGTCTCCATGAACGGTGTATTTCATTTCATTCATCTATCTATTATATATATGTATATAATGAATATATATGATATATAAATCATGATTTAAATTCTTTAAGTAATTAAATCATGATATAAGTAATAATAATATCAATAACAACAAATCGAAACACGTACGATAAATGAAACGATTTTACCCAAAACGCTACTTAAACATGGAATTTTCAAAAGAACGGGTATTATAAAGTCACAATTGAACCATATATGATATAATAACAATTAATATGATTCTATAATAAGTAAATGACATTATTTAAATCATTATACAGGAGTTTAGGATACGTACAAAGCATATCGGACCTAAGGTAGGGGATAATTTTTCAAATCTCATTTTTTCTGAGATTGCTTATTCGTAAGTATTTGCTGGGGTTATATTTTTCATCCACATCCATAAAAATGTTTTCATAAAATGTTTTATATTATTCCATGTATTTTTAAAGTCATTTTTACCCCTCTTTGACTTTTACTTTGTGTTATGGAAGGATTCTTTCTTTTGTTTACCATACGAGTTACTTTTTGACTTTTCCGACAAGATTATGAGGAGAATGTTTTTTTAACTTATACTGCATGAACGGATTTTTATGGTTTCATATAGACTTATTTTCATGAAGATTAATCTACAATATTTCATAGTTATTTTCATAAAAATACTTTTCTTTTAAAATTGTGTGGCATTTTGTGAAAAGAAAATGATTTTGAAGAAGAAAGGATATTTTCCTCAAGAATTCATTTCAAGTGTTTTATCAAACTATTTTACATCTAAGATGGCATTATTTATCATGTTTATGTTTAAAGTACAATGTCTCTATTATTTACATGGTGTTATTTTTCTTATGATGAAATGATATCCATTTGTTTTATATGGATTATGTGATGACGGGATGATGATTATGAAACCCATTTTATTCTTTGGGTTATGATGAATGATTTATGTTTATGTTGTGGCACAAGTAAGAATGATTTCATTATGAGATGGGTGGGACCTATATCTCCCTCTAATGCATTGGGTAAATATTTATATCTCATGAGATAGACATTCCTGGAATGGTAAGTTAATCTGGTTCAGTGATACAGGACTGGAACGAGGAGTGAACTCGATTCAGAAAGGGAATTTGTCCACTAAGATGGTCTTGGCAGCAATGCCTTGGCTACTATGGAAATCCTATCATGTGATTAATGTTCTGCCACAATTACAAGTTTTATTCCCATGATATTTTATCATGATTAATGTTTCTTTATGATCTATTCCTTACAGACTGCCATGTTTTATGTCATTGCTCAATATTTGGACGTTCAAATATTATGTTCATGTTTTGAAGTTCAAATGTATATGGTTTGTTTTATTTTCTCCATGATTACCCTTAATGAGAATTTGAGCTCACCCTTTATATGTTTTCCTTTCCCCAGGATATAAAGAAAGGTTTTAGGTAAGAATAAAAGGGGAAGATCTTTATGGGAGATGTTGAAGATCTTTCACCAAGATTAGAATATTATATTTCGAGTTTCCAAAGACTCTAAACTATTACGGTCCTTCGTTTCACGTTTATGTTATGTATTAAGTATTCCGCCAAAGTAATTTAATGTCCATGTATGTCAAGCTTTGGGTCTCTACAGTTGGTATCAAAGGTTGGTTTAGTCAACCTTTGGAAACTAGGATGTGATAAATTTTGTGAGATCCCTAGAGATATTTCTAAGGTATGTATAGGGATGTCCCTAAGGTTAAGTATAAGTATAGTTTATATTCATAGAATTATGATAACGATATTAGAATTAAACCTAAGATGTTAGATATTTAAGGTACTCCCCCTTTATTATGTTGTTTTCCCTAGCATGATTTTTTCCTCTCACACTTTTATTTTTGGGTTTTAGATGATGGTTGGAACCCGAAGTAACCGTATTGATCAATGTAATGGAAAATTCAATGATTGTCCTCCTGAACAAACAAATATTATGGGAGATGGAGTGCATAATATTATTTCTATACTTACACAAGCTATGAATCATTCTAGACATCCAAATGAGCATAAAAGGGAACAATATTCTATTCATTCCTTCATGAGGCAATGCCCACCTTCTTTCATTGGGTCTTCTGATCCACTTGTTGCTGAAACAATGGATTAGTACCATTGAAAAGATATTTTCCATACTTCCCTATTCAGAACATGAAAAATTCATTCTAGCTATTTACCTTTTAGAAGGTGAAGCAGATCAATGGTGGACTCTAATTAAGAATATAAGGCCCCAATATGAAATTGAATCCATGGAATGGGACGAGTTCAAGAACATGTTTTTCAGTAAGTACTTCCCTCATATTCTTCGAAAAAATATGGAAAATGAGTTCCTTGAGCTTAAGGAAAAGGATGATGAATCTGTTGGTATATACGAGGAAAATTTAACGAGGCTTGCAAGGTATGCATCCGGATTTATCATCCAACCTGAATGTAAAGTTGATCGATTCTTCAGTGGCTTAAAACCAAGTCTTCAAAGGGAATTAGCGATAAGATACTTCAGTAGCTATGAAGAAATTGTGAATTGTGCTATCAGGGTAGAACTGGAAGTTGGTGTTACACATACATCTCATGGTTTTGATAAAAAAAGAAAGATGGAGTTCAAGGAGAAATCTCAGAATAATGGTGAAAAGAATATGAATGTTTCTTTATGCTCAAAGTGTGGAAAGAAGCATGGTGGAGATTGTCTTAAAGGGACTAGAAAATGTTAAGTGTGGAAAATAAGGTCATCGAGCAGCTGAGTGTCGAAGTAATGGAAAAATGGTTTCTAATGATGTGAATAAAGAAAAGACTGTAGAGAATGCACCACCAACACTTCAATGCTTCAAGTGCAAGGAAATGGGGCATTATGCTAATCAATTCCCTAATCCAAGGGTTAATGATGATCAACGTGAGCAACCTCTTAAGGAAAATGATAAAGGGAAGTCACATGCGATCACTATTTGTGTTTTTGAATATGAAAATGATGCTTTGAAATGATTAAGTGTTTATGTAATGGGATTTCAAAATAGTATCATGGAATCTCATTTATGGTGTCGTGGAATTTTGGAATATCTATGTATTGGTTTTCAATAATTATATGGTATTAGTAACCATGAGAAGTGATTGAAAATTTTTTGGAAAGAAGATGATATGTGCATAAGGATGGGATAAAGAAAAAATTAAATGAGCACATGACTGATATAAGGACAAAGATATATCATGGTTTGAGTATATAGAAATTTTGGGATTTTGGTATGTGGAAAGTGTTAAATTTTGACAGCATTCATGTTTTCACTAAGGTTCAATGGGTATTGATTTTTCAAGAGAATACATGATTAAGGTATTCACATGTTTTTAATTTGACCAAAAAGATATATCGGGGATAAATGATGGTATTCACATTCTCGGTAGATGACATTTCTAGTAATAGTTTAATTTATACTATGAGGTTGGATAGAAGTATTTTGGATAAGCCTAATGATTGGAATGGATTATGTTGGAAAAAAGTTACTATTTTTTATGGATAAAACTTTTTCGATATTATTGATGGAATGTTATAATAATGTAGTTTTAGAAAAAGGACATCCTACAGGATGGGAAAAAACTCGTCGCTCTAGACAAGGCTGTGGGAATCGAACCCACAACTGAAGTGTGACGGGCCTTTATCACCTACCATTGGCCTACATGAAGTCTCTGGTTAGTAGAAACTAGTTTTATTATATTAATCAGTATGATATATGAAGTATAAGTCCATTTTAGAAACCATATATGATTAATCTCACTATATATGGACTTATGTATATTTGATAACTTTTCCTAACCTTTTGTTTGAGATAGATGGAATGAACCATCATTCTATCACATGATCTGCTAACACTTCATGAATGAAAAATTCAACTTCATTTCTTTAAGAGATGATGTAGAAATTGTTCAAGGCACAAACAACAGTGAGATTATAACGAAATAATGTAAGTATTTATTCTAAGTCAAATTCTTACACTTTAGGGAAATCATCTTGAAAATAAAAAATGTTGTCCTAGTGGCCTTATATTCGATGAATCAGATGGTACCATAGATCATCCCAAATTTATGGCTTTGTGATTGTTATCTTTTTCATAGCCATGTTCTCTACCACTCTCCATCAGAACTTGATGGTTAGATTTCTCTTTCATATCCATATTTTCACCTATGTTCTCCTATATGGAAACCCAGTGATTAGTTAATTTGGGAAACCGTTATGTTTCATACTTTATTTTTTAAAGAAAATTTTTTGTATTCCTTTTTACGATGTGGGTTTCTATTAAAAATTTCGAGAGGTAAACCATTTATAACCCCGACGAATTTCGAGGGTGAAATTAATTTATAGGGGGTAGAATGTAACACCCCGAGATTTTATGAAAAAATATTTTTTTTAATTTCATTGATGTCTTGTGTTGTACGCTACACAAAAATGAGCTTTCACTACATGCATCCCTAACTTGGCTTGCATTACACGCAATCGCGACCTTCCACGATAGCGTATGTTGTACGCAATACCGAGTTTCACTAAACAAAGATATGTTATATAAACTAGCCATTATGAATAGTAATACCCACTTTTTCAAATTTTATTTTTCAAAATGGACTTCATTTTTGGATTTAGAATATCGAAATTAGCCTAGGGTGAATTTTTGGTATTTTTCTGAAAACTTTCAATTTTTGATGAACTGTGAAAACACCAGGTTACTATTTAAAAACCGACTTTTTATTGAAATAATTATTTATTTTATTTAAATTTATATTTGGTCAAAATAGATACATAATACCTATATAAGTTCAATGTAATTCATTGGAGTCATTTTATAATAATCTTAGATATATAAAAAAACTTTTATTGAACTTTTGACCGTCTTTTACCCACCTCTTAGGAGAATTTGGAAATTTACATAAAACGTAATTTTACCGCTTTTTTGAGTGGAATTTCAAAAAGCCAAGAGACACGGTTGATATCAGTAAGTAATATTTGGTTCAATAAGATAAAAATAATTTTTGGTAAATAGTAACTTTTAACATTTATTTACCACGGTTAAAAGTAAATAGGGTAATTAAGGGTAAAAATGATATTATTATTATCCTAACACATGTCCTAATTCTATTGGATATGTGTAATTCGACAAAAAATAACCTTAGGAATAAAATATGACCATTTAGGTCCACTTGGATTAGATTAGTACATTTATTATTATTTTATTTAAAGAAGGGTGAAAATCGTTAAAATCAAAGTTTAATAACTAAAACATTTTTAATATAGGGTTTTACATAAGATAAATTTGACTATAAATATTTATTAGAAATATAAAAAGATTTCCTACATAATTATAGTTTATTTATAATTTTTAATATTAAATAATTAAATTTATTTATGACACAATGATGATGCATTAATTACCTTATTAATGAAAAATTAACATAATTGATGTTATAAATACCCAAATAAATGTAATTTTAGACTTTTTATGAATTAAACTAATTTTATAGGTTAATATTACATACTAGTATTTATTTAATTAACTGTTTTTGAACTAATCATGCAGTTATGATTTACAAAGAAATCAAGTACCAAATAGTGTCAAAATTGACATAAAATAGTTTTTAAAACAAATATTATATTATTAATTGTTATTTTATTCCTAAAAATATAAGGTTCGGCCAAATGAATTATATAAGGATATATATATAAATAATTAACCACTTGGGGTTAGTTTGTCTTGTTATAGTATGTTTATTAACCATATAGTGTAAGAAAACAAAAAGACACAGTAAAAGTTAAATTATTTAACTTAGAGTTAAATCTAAATGATAAGGATAAAATAGTAACCTAAACTTGTCTAAATTATATTGGTTGAGAGGATTTCGACCCATCCAGACTTTATCTTCGAAATAAATCAATTTTTAGCTATTATAAACTGAATATGACTTAATTATAAAATAATATTTTATGTTTTTTCTAAGGTGCCCCTCTCCTCTCTTATAAAAAGGGCACCCCTTCCCTCTTCTCTTCACACCCTTTTGAGCCTTGAAGATCAAAAAACCCCTTACAATTACTCTTCTAAACCTCTCTAGTTATATCATAGAGGTTCTGTTCTTCTCAAAAGATCAACGCTAGTGCCCTAATAAGAAGTTTAAAGGAGGTGCGTCGAAGAAGTGGTAATCTCTTCTACGGATTCTTTCAAGTTTCCTTCTTCTTTAAATTATTCTTATTTAGTTATTTCATTATAAAGTAATAACATAACTATTAATTATATAATTATATTTTATTATAAATATTAAACAACCCTATTTCACCTTCTATCCATCCTATGAAAAATGAATTCACCGTGCGTGCGTACGTACGGATTACCGTCTCCACACCGTGGTGTAATCTGGTTTTCCACCACCACCTTACTTGGATGGGTATAATGGTGTAATGAATAAGTATATATGAGTATTGTACCATAATACTAATTCTAATATATTATATCATCCAGTCCAATTCCATTCAATAAATATGGGAATGATATCATCGCTCGTGTGTACGTACAGATTACCGTCTCCACGACGCGTTGAGATTCATTTTCCATGTTAACAATTCAAGAATGATTATAAAGTATATATAATAAGTAATCATGAAATATATGAAATAATAATGCTACTGGATTAATGTATATATATATGTATTTAATCTACTAAATTCCATTAAAGTCAATAAGGAAAGGAAAACAGCGTTCATGCGTACGTACGGTCTACCATCTCCATGAACGGTGTATTTCAATTCATTCATCTATCTATTATATATATGTATATACTGAATATATATGATATATAAATCATTATTTACATTCTGGAATTAAGTAAATCATGATATAAGTAATAATAATGTCAATAACAACAAATCGAAACACGTACGATAAATGAAACGATTTTATCCAAAACGCTGCTTTAATATGGAATTTTCAAACGAAAGGGTATTATAAAGTCATAATTGAACCATATATGATATCATAACAATGAATATGATTCATGTAATAAGTAAATGACATTATTTAATTCATTATATAGGAGTTTTGGATACGTACGAAGCATATCGGACCTAAGGTAAGGGATAATTTTGCAAATCTCATTTTTTCTGAGATTTCTTATTCGTAAATATTTACTGGGGTTATATTTTTCATCCATGTCCATAAAAATGTTTTAATAAAGTATTTAATATTATTCCATGTATGTTTAAAGTCATTTTTAACCCTCTTTGACTTTTACTTTGTGTTATGGAAGGATTCTTTCTTTTGTTTACCATAAGAGGTACTTTTTGACTTTTCTGACAAAAGTACGAGGAGAATGTTTTTTTAACTTATACGGCATGAATGGATTTTTACGGTTTCATATCACCTTATTTTAATGAAGCATAATCTAAAAGATATCATGGTTATTTCCAATAAAATACTTTTCTTTTAAAATTTTGTGGCATTTTGTGAAAAGAAAATGATTTTGATGAAGAAAAGATATTTTCCTCAAGAATTCATTTCAAGTGTTTTATCATACTATTGTCCATATAAGATGACATTATTTATCATTTTTATGTTTCAATTATAATGTCTCTATTATTTACATGGTGTGATTTTTCATATGATGAAATTATATCCATTTGTTTTATATGGATTATGTGATGATGGGATGATGTTTATGAAACCCATTTTATTCTTTGGGTTATGATGAATGATTTATGTTTATGTTGTGGAACAAGTAAGAATGATTTCATTATGAGATGGGTGGGACCTATATCTCCCTCCAATTCATTGGGTAAAGATTTATATTTTATGAGATAGACATGGCTGGAATGCTAAGTTAATCTGGTTCAGTGATAAAAGACTAGAACGAGGAGTGAACTCAACTCAGAAAGGGACTTTGTCCACTAATATGGTCTTGGAAGCAAAGCCTTGGATACTATGGAAATCAAATCATGTGAATAATGTTTTTCCACAATTACAGGTTTTATTTCCATGCTATTTTATCATGATTAATGTTTCTTTGTGATCTATGCCTTACGGACTTCCATGTTTTATGTCATTGCTCAAGATTTTGATGTTTAAATATTATGTTCCTATTTAGAAGTTCAAATTTATATGGTTTGTTTTATTTTCTCCATGCTTACCCTTACTGAGCATTTGAGCTCACCCTTTATATGTTTTCTTTTCCCAAGGATATAAATAAAGGTTTTAGGTAAGAAAAAAAGGTAATATCTTTATGGGAGATGTTGATGATCTTTCACCAAGATTATAAGATTATATTTCGAGTTTCCAAAGACACTAAACTATTACATTCCTTTGGTGTTTGTTTTTCTTATGTATTAAGTATTCCGCCAAAGTAATGTAATGTCTTTTTACATCAAGCTTTGGGTCTCTACACCTGTCACGTAGGTCCTTCAACATGGTATGTTGCATAGGTCCTTCGATGAGGCATGTTGCATAGGTCCTACGATGAGATCCATCTCATAGATCCTTTGACATAGATCCTAGTGAAACCCCATTGGTGAAGTTCTTTGGCATATCTCCATCACGTATTTAATTTTACCTTGAAAGAGTATCAGAAAAATTACGTGAGAGCACAATGCAATATGAGCTAGGAGAATGGGCTACGCAATGAGAGATATAAAATTTCCTAGAAATCATAGATGAAGAAAAAAATATGAAGGGTGAGACCTATTTATAGGCAACTGAAGACCTACGCGTCTGGACTGCATGCACCCTCTACGCACCATACCTCCACGAAGCAGCTACGTGGTAAACCTGTATTGTTCTACAACTTTCACCTCATGACTCGACCATCTTTGTACGTTTCAGATCCAATCCTGAGGGGGGGATTTTTTTTACACTACATAAAAATTTAACCCAATGGACCACGAAGAGATATATGGATCTTCTAGATCCCAAATCAAGGTTTGAAAAGTATAAAGGGAAAATCTACAATACTCCCAAAAAAGCTTCAGGACAGAATAAATTCAAGAACCTACACGAATGACCTGCGAGGTTGACCTACGTGGAAGACCTATGCGGCCTACCTTTGTGGCCGACCGCCATAGCTGATATCTGCGCTTAAAGATTTTTTATGCACTTCTGTGGAGCACCAGTCCGGCAGAGCTGCACGACTTACCTCTATGGAAGACCTCCACACCAGAATATGTTATGTGCCTCTAAGCAGAGAACCTGTGCGGCGGAGTTATGCGAAAGACCTGCATGGGAAACATCTTTTCAACTAGGCCCATCCATGCCTATAAATAGAGCCCTTGGGCTTCCCATTTTAGAACTGAAAAAAGTGAAAGGATCTATGAAGCTCCCATTACATAGCTCTTTCACCTAAATCCCTCAAATTGTCTCTGGTATCTCTCTAAAACATTATAAAAGATATAATTACATGGGATAATCATGTTTGGATGTTCTTCACATTCTTCAGTCATCATCCTCATCTCTGTGGTACACCAGCACGCCATAGCTATGCGGTATACTTGTGCGACATAGCTGCTTAGTATACATGTGAGACATAGCTGTGCAGTATACCAGCTTGATACAAGCAACGCGAGGTACCTACACAACATACATTCTTGAAGTACCTATGCAACTAGATCAAGTGCCCTCTTTTAAACATCATCCATGGCATGATATATCCTTACTTGTTTCTCTTATCTGAAAGGGACTAAGTTGAACCCTCCACCAAAACCTCGTGATTTCTAAAACTGTGGGGAAAGTCACATCAATGTTTCTTCTGTATGAGTTTGTATTCCCATAATTAGAGGTTTCCCAAATTGTTTTCATAATGGGGTTAGGATTCTTTGGATGCTTGTGAGTTTTTATATCCATGTCACATGGAAGTTTCTCCTAGAAACAGTGTTGGGATGTTCTTGATTTGCAGGATGGTTGGTTATCGGCCTCTCCCTTCTCAAGAGGCGACCTGGAACCTCAGGTTTTTGTTAGGTAAGGTATGATTCACATATTTCATTTCCACGCAAGCATAGGAGAAGTATCCTTCCCCTACCAGGACCAATTTCCGAGCAGCTATCCTAGTATAATCCCCTCACCTTCACCCCTTCTCCCTTACATTGGACCCTTGTCCAATGTAAATAGAACAGAGGGAAGGTTCATCACCTCACCGTCTTCCACGGCCAACACGCACTCTTTGATCAGCATGGAAGAAAAATGTTAAAGTTTGAAGTGTCGTTGTTGAATCTTTCACATCCTCTTGTTTCTCACACTGAGAATGACTCACTTGGGCTTAGAGGTATGTGATGGTTACAACATATTCACAAACACTCATCAGAAGGAACTATGAGAACACTGTTTCCTATTCTAATCAGGATACGTAGGATGCTCTTTCAGAGCCCGAGTGCAATGGATATCTTCCTCATGAATCCAACCCTAATTCTCAAAATTTGGGCATCCTCCTTAAGAAATATTCCCCAAATTCAATCTTCAAATCATAAAGGAATCCTTTTTCTAGAAATAATCCCAAAATCATCTCTCTCAAAGGACCATATGCTCCTACGAGACATATTGCACTACGTGGGATTTGATTCCCATCCATATGTGATACGTAGGAATCCTCCTTGAGGTTCAAAACCAACACTTAGAATCAACCATTTTCTCCTGGGGCCATATTCCCAAAAGGGTCTGATCTTACGTGGTAACTCATATCCTTTCCATGTTTCTCTCGCTGCATCATCGTAAGTCCCACAATAAGTTTTTACTAATCACATTTCTCTCTTAAGGGTCCTTATCACATAACCTTAAAAGGTATGATGTTTCCTATTATGTGACACCGAACCATGAGGGTTATAATTCAATTCACAAGGATACATAGGTAGACCATTTTATGGGCATGATCCTAAGATCAATACAAACCTTCATCTCCCTGGATGACAATAAATTCCAGAGTTTCCCAAAAAGTGGCTTAAAAACCAGTATCATCGCAATATTGATCAAAAGAATATCTAATGAGTATATTAGTGCATACCATTAATGGAAAACCTCAAATACATACGGATATTTCCATTAATGAAGAACCTTTAATACATACCAATGATTATATATTTTTACACATGTTAATAAGTGATTATAAATTCTAAGGGATATATATGATATACATGGTGAATTAATACGAATTCATGAAAGTATTATAATTTTTCAAAGAGAGTCTCAGAGTAGTCAATAATTACCCACAAAAGGATGTGATGAGTCCAACCTCCCATCCTCTCAACCAATGTACATTCTTAAGTATCGTAAATTTCAAAACGCAACGAACACCTACCTTTGGAAAGTAGTTCCTCTTTTGATAAAGAACTATTAGATGTTTCTGGTTCCATAAATAAATCCAATGGAAACCGCCTAGAAATAGTGATTCCTAAATCTAGAACACACATTTCATGGAAATATAAAATATGGTTATAGGATATTTTTAGAATTTTTTATATCTTTTAGGGCCCTATGTATTTTTTGTGAATTTAGAGTTTTTTAAGGTTTTTATTTTTTTATTTTTTTAGGTTAATATAGTTTTAGTGGTTTATAGATCTTATTGAATTTTGAAATTTTAAGGGTTTTAGGGTTACTATAGTTTTATAATATTAAAGGTTTTTAGTTTTTTATGGGTTATTATGTCCTTTTGGGTATTTAAGGTTTTTTAAAATAATTTATGGTCTTCATGGGTTTTAGAGGAAACTTTGTCTTTTGGAATTTTTTTAGTGTTTTTAGGTTTTTTAACATTAATAGGGACCTTAAGGATTTTATTTTGTTTTTAATGACTTCAAGATTTTGTTATTGTTTTCATGTCGATTATAGTTTTTTGGGTTTTCAAATACTTTTAGGGGGATTTTCGTCTTTGGGTTATTATAGTGATTTTTTGGGTTTTCAGTCTATTTTAGTTTATTTTAAGGATTTTGGGACTTTTCAGGATTCCTAGTCCCTTTAAGGCCTTTGGGGTTTCAAATGGTTTTTAGGGTTTTTATGGACTTTTAGAGTTTTGGGTTTTTAGTTTAATTAATTAGTTTTAGGGGATTTGGGTCTTTTATGTGTTTAGGGTTTTTAGTTTTTATTTGGAATTTAAGGGTTTTTGGGTTTTAGTGGATTTTAGGATTTTTATGTGTTTTGAGGGTTTAGTGGTTTTTATGTGGTTAGGGATTTTATGGGTATTAGTGTCCTTTATGGTTTTTAGGTTTCATTATGATTTTTTTGTTGTTATTGGTATTTAGGTTTTTATGGTTTTTAGATTTTTTCCTGTTTTTTGGTTTTTTTGGGTTTTTTAGGTATTAAGGGATTTTCAATATTTTTTAGTTTTTTATGGGTTTTTAGGTTTTTAGTGTTTTTTTGGTGTTATTATTTTTATGGTTTAAGGGTTGTTAAGGGTTTAGAGTCTTTTAAATCCTTTTTTGGTTCTGAGGGTTTTTATCATTCCCATGGATTTTTAGTTTTTTAGATTTTTTAATAGTTTTAATGTTCTTTTTTGGTGTTTTATGTATTTTAATGTATTTTGGTTATTTTAGTTTCTCATAGGGTTTTTAACTATTTCAGGGTTGTTATGGAGTTTGAAGGATTTTTAGGGTCCTCTGGGGCTTTAATATGATTTTTAGGGTTTTTATAATTTTATGATACTCAGGGATTTTAGGGTCTTTTAGGGTTATTTTATGTCATTTTTGATCTTTAAATTTTTTAGGGTTTTATGGAATTCTAGTAGTTTTGAGGATAATTTATTATTTTAGGGATATTTATATGTTTATAAGGTGTTTTATTCTTTTATTGAATTTTTTAAGTTTTAGGGGTTTTAGGGTTTTTTAATGAGTATTTAAGGTTTTGAGGGATTTTGGTAATTGAACAATTTTTTAGGGGTTTTAGAATTTTTAAGTAATTTTTAGGGTTTTTGGGTTTGGGCATTCTTACTGGTTTTTTGGTTTTATGGGTTTAATGGTTTTTAGTTTTTTTAGAGGTTTTGTATTTTTATGCGTTTTTCGAGTTTTTTATTGTTTTAATTATTTTAAGGGGTTTTTTGGTTTTAGGAAACTTTAGGGGTTTTAGGGGTATTATGATTTTAGGATTTTTTTTTGGGTTTTTTGGGTATTTAGGGTTTTTAGGGTTTTTAGGGTTTCATGGTTTTTAGGGAATTTAGTTGATTTTAATGATTGTTTAGTGGTTTTAGTTTTATTTTCGGGTTTTTAGGGTGTTTTATGGTTTTAAGAATTTTCAGGTCTTTTGGGAGGTTTCTAGGGTTTTTAGAGGTTTTCACAATTTTATTTGATTTTATTATAAATTGGTTGTAGTATCCTTAAGATTGTTTTTAGGAATATTTATTGTTATTTAGGATTTTTTTGGGACTTTATGACCTTTTTATTATTTTAGGGAATTTATTTTTGCTAACGGTTTTAAGGGATTTTTATGTATGTTAAAGGGTTTTTATAGATTTATGTTGGGTCTTAAGGGTTTCTAATTTTTTTGGATTTAGGGGTGTTTAGTGTTTTTTAGGTCTTTTAATGTTTTTAGTTCTTTTTTTGGGATTTCTAGAGGTTGTAGGGTTTTAATTTATTTTATTGGGGTTTATTGGGTTTAAGGTTCACTGGGTGTGTCATTATTATTTTTTAGGTTATTTGGTTTTTTATAAATTTTTGGGTATTTTATATTTTTAGGGGTTTTACGGGTTTTGGGCTTTTTTGGTTTTGTTAGATTTGTTTGGGATGTTTTCAGTTTTTAGTGTTTTTTTTTGGTTTTTATGTCCTATATGATTTTTTAATATTTTTATGGTGTTTAAATTCTTTAGGGTCTTCAAGGGGGTTTATAATGTTTTTTGTTCCTTAGGATATTTTAGGGTTCTAGTGTCTTTTAGGTGTTTTGGGGGTTTTTGGGTAATTGGGTTCTTATATGTTTTTTAGGATATTTAGATTCATTATTGTTTTTTATAATTTTTATGGTTTTAGAGGTTTTAGGGGTTTAGAAGTTTTCATTATGATTCTTTTGGATTTCTTAGGGATTTTGATGGGTTTTAATGGGTTTTAGGTTGTTTTAGGTTTTAGATTTTTAGGGTTTTTAGGGTTTTAAGGGTTATTATCAATTTTTTGGTTTTTTCACCCTTTTATTGATTTATAGGATTTTAGTGTTTTTTTAAATATTGTTAGACATTTTTATGGTTCTTATTATTTTTAGGGTTATAAGGGGTTTTTTGGTTTTTTATGGTTTTTTGGGGTTTTAGGTTTTTTAATGGTTTGTAACATTTTTAGGGTTCCAAAGGTGTTTTAGGGTGTTCATGGATTTTAATTGGTGCTGCCTTTTTTTTTGTTTTTATGGGTTTCAGTGTCTCTTATGTGTATTAATGTTTTTTTTTATTTTTAGGCTTTTGGGGGTATTAGGGTGTAGGATTTTTGGGTTTTTGTTATAGGGATTAAGGTGTAGTGTATAAGGATTATGGTATAGGGTATAGGGTTTATGGTGTATGGTATAGAGATTATGGTGTAGGTATTATGGTTTAGGTAGTATGGTAAGGGTTTTGGGTAATGGGTTTGGGTTTCAGTTGTAGGTTATAGTGTTTAGGGTGCCGGTGGAAGCTGTAGGGTTTACGGTGATGGGTATAGGGTTTAGGGGGTTGTGTTTAGGGTTTTGGGTTCATAGTATAAGGATTCAGGTGTAGGGATTAGGGTTGATGGTGTAGGGTATAGTTTTTAGGATGTAGGGTATAGGGTTTATGGTGTGCGGTATATGGTTTAGGGTGTGGGGATTATGTTTTATGATGTTCGATAATGCATTTAGGGTTATACTTTAGGGTATAGTGTTTATGTTGTAGGGATTTCGTTTTAGGATGTAGGGTATATGGTTTTGGTTATAGGGTTTATGTTTTAGGGTGTATGGTACATGGTTTCAAGTGTAGGTTATGGGGTTTATTGTGTAGTGTGTATGGTTTGGCTCTAGGGTTTAGGGTTTGGGTATAGGGTATATGGTGTAGGGTGTGGGGTCTAAGGTGTAGCTTTTTGGGTTTAGGTTTTAAGGTATGGGGCAAAGGGTTTATGGTGTTGTGTATTTTCCATAGGATGTAGGTTATTGGAGTTAGGGTGTTGGGTATAGGGTTTATGATGAAGGGTTCAAGATTTAAGGTGTATGGTGTATGGATTATTGTATATGTTTTAGTGTTTAGTATGTTGGATTTGGTGTTTAGGGTCTAGTGTTTAGCATTTTGGGTGTTGGGTTTTGGGTGTAGGGTATTTGTTTTTGGGTGTATGGTATAGGCTTTAGTGTTTAGTTTATAATGTTTAGGTTATAGGTTATAGATTTTACAATGTTGGGGGTTAGATTCTAGTGTATAGTGTTTATGCTGCTAGGGTTAGGGATTATCTTGTAGAGTTTTGGGTTTTGGGTGTAGGGTTTTGGGTTTAGCAATTATGGTGTGGGGTATAGGGTTTAGTGTATATGATTTAGGTTATAGGGGGTAGTGTATAGGGTTTAGGGTGTAGTTCATTGGTTGTAGGCCATAGAGAATATGGTTTTTGGTTTTCAGTTTGTGGTAAAGGGTTTAGGGTGTAGGGTTTATGGTTTATAGTGTATGTTATTTGGTTTTTGTTGTAGGTTTTAGGGTTTAGGGTTTAGGATGTAGAGTTTAGGTTTTATGGTCTATGTTTTATGGTGCAAGATTTAGGGTTTAGGGTGTAGAGTATATGGATTAGGGTATAGTGTAGGGTTTTGTGTGTAGGTTGTAAGGTTTTGGATTTATAATGTCGGGTTTGGGGTTTATGGTGTCAGGTATAGGGTAAAGAGTGTTGGTTTGAGGATTTTGGTTGTATTGTATATGGTATATAATTTATTTTGGATTTTTTAGGGGTTTTAGTGTTTTATGGTTTTGATAATTTTAGTGCTTTTATAATTTTTATGTTTTTATGGGGTTTTTTGGGGTTTTTGGGTTTTTGGGATTTAGGGTTTTAAAGGGGTTTAATGGTTTTTGGGGTTTTTGGGTTTTTTGTATTTTATTTTCCTTTTATATTGTAAGAGTTTTTATGGCTTTTTATGGTTTGTGGATTTTTTTTATTTCAATGAGTTATAGGGTTATTAGGGATTTAGTATTTTAATGTTTTTAAGGATTTTAGTTATTTTAAGGTCATTTTTGGTCTTTGGATTTTATGTGATTTTATTGGTTTTCTAGGGTTTTCTTGGGTTTTCATAGAGTTGTTATGTTTTTTTCTTGGGGTGTTTTGGTAATTTTACAGATTTTAGGTTTCTGAAAAAATTGTTTTTACGGTTTTTAATGTTTAATAGAATAATTATTTTTATTCTGGTTTTTATGTTTTTATTGGTAAATAAGGTTTTTTGGTTGTTTTGGTTACTTGGGGTTTTTCAAAATATTTGGAATTTTTATGGATTTTAATGGATTTTGGTAATTTTAGGATTTTAGGCTATTTTATGGGTTTTAGGGTTTTTATGGGTTTTTATAGTTTTCATGGTTTGTAGTGTTATTAGAGTTTTTTTATATTATATTGTGTCTATGGGGTTTTATGAGTGTTTTAGGGTTTTTATAGGGTTTTTGTGGTATTTAGTTTTTTTTTTGTTTTTAGGCTCTTTAAGTGTATTTATGGTTTTTATAGTCTTTTATAGGGTTTTAGGAATTATGGAATTTTATTTTTTAGTGGTTTATAATTTTTAATGTTTTTATGGTGCTTTAGGGTTTTTTTGGGATGTTGGGTTTTAAGGGGTTTTAGTGTTTTTCGATCATTTTAGGTTTTTAGGTGTATTTTAGGTTATCAATAATTTTGCCTGGTTTTTTTAGATTTAATAATTATTGTGTTTTTAGGGGTTTTAGTGATTTGAAGTGCTTTTATTGACTTCAGTGGTTTTTTAGGTTTCTTATGTTTTTAGGGTTTTTGGGTTTTAGGTTTTTACAGGTTTTGGGGATTTAACATTTTTTGGGGTTTTGGGTTTTTTCTAGGTATTAATGATTTTAAGGATTTTAATAATTTTTTGGTTTTGAGGGATTTTTAGGGTTTTATGGGATTTTAGTTTATTTTAGGTTTTTTTTAATTTTTTAGGGTTTTAGGGACTTTTTGGGTTTTTCGTTTTTTCTATGGTTGTTATGGTTTTTTGGGTCCTTAATCCTTTTTGGGTTTTGTGATCCATTATGGTTTTTGTGGTTTCTTTAGGTTTTTAGTTTGTTTTATGGTGTTCTTGGATTTTTATTGAATTTTTCATATTTTAGGATATTTAGGGTCCTTTAAGGTGCTTTAGTGTGTTTTAGAGTTATTTAGGTTTTGATGTGATTCTTTGTTTTAGGAAAATAAAATGTAGGGCCAAGCATGCCTGATCCCCGAAATTTGTTAATTAAAATTTCATGTAGAGCATTTCATGGAAGGCATACAAATAAGGGTGTGTAGTTCGCCCTTCATATCCCGAGTCCACATAAGGAACCCAACATTGTAGGGAAATAGAAGACCACATCATGCACCTTTCCACGAGTGATTTCTTGTAGAGCGCAGCTGCCACCGTGTTCGCTTCCCTATATAGATGTGTGACTATAAGAGTGATTTCATGAGTGTAATTGAGGCACTCTATCTACTATGGGAGAATTCTCCAAGGGAATCACCTTGATTTTTTTTGATTTGGTCTTCCACCGCTAACATAATGTTCGATTAGATATAGAGAAACGTTAATCTGAATTGGACAAAAAACATGACTGACTTCACCATATCCCATAGTATATACTCATACACACATCCATTTCCAATTAAATGAAAAAATAATCCATTCACAAATCCTCAGTATGTATGAAAGACACCACCACAGCGTGAGGGTCTGGGTTCACTCAAGGTCGCACCATCCATATTCACCTTAATCAATGATGGAATCCAAGGAATCCAACTAATAAACACAAACACATGTGGTTTATTTCTCCTACTAGACACACCAAGATGACAAAAGGTAACTAAATCAAAAACATCATTGACCATATACCTTTTTGAATTCAGTATGCCGCATGAACATCCTTTTGAATGGATACAACTCTTCCATGAAATGACCTCCTTTTATTTTCAAATGCATCATCCTTTTGGGATACCCACATATTTCCTATGGGGGAATCATCCAGGGAAAGTAGTAGTTTATAGACCTATTCAATAAACTTCAATGAAGTGATGTTGTGAAACAAGTCCATCAGAAGTAAATTAAAAGGGAATTGAAACTCAAACATGTCCTGGATATAGGTCATAAGGTTGGTTGCATGTTTGTTGTGAACAAAAAGGTGATGCACACCCTCCCCGACATGTATATAGAGATAGAAAATTGAGGTAGAATACATCTTAGTTGTTTCTACTAATCATAAAATGCAAATCTTTTCTTCCATAGCTTCCTTATAAGTAGGTTCTTAGGGGGGATGAAGGGATTTTGGAAAATAGTTAGCCAAATTGGAGCATTATTGCTCTAATAATTCTTATGTCGATATAAGTATCTTTTGTGTGAGATACCCAAAAAAATCGACTTCTGTATGATGGAATCATCATCAATTATATTGTATCTCAGAACTTCTAGAAAAATATGAGATAGTAAAAAAACATAAATTTCCCCAATCTTCTAGAAAACGTCAGTAAGAGACATGTGTTTTCTATTTGGTGTAGGCATCACCAACTCCACCATAGGTCTATCTAACCTAGTTGTTGTTCAACTATTCAAATTGGACTATTTATATAGAACCCATTTTTAGTTGGACATAATGTATTTAAAATAGGCCCTGATAGTGGACCATATGGAACAAGGGATGTACCTTAAGAAACCATTATGTAGCCTATGATAGATTTTTTCATGAATAATGTCAAGGAATTCACCAAGGATTAGTGATGAAATTCTAGGTTATTTTATAAGAAGTAAATCATTAAATTCTTAATTTCATTAATACCGAGTCCACCCATGTCAATTAGTTTAGTGAGATCCTTCCATTCAACAGTTACCTACTTCTTTTCCTGAATATTTCATGTCCAATAAATGGTCCTAATCTTGTATTGAATATCATTATGAAAGATACAATCCACATATAAATGGATAAGGCCTGAACTAACATCAATGTGATGAAATAAATAATCAATCAGACCCTCCCCACACGAGACATAGATTTTCCCTTCAATATAGAGAGTTTACTGGTGATCTTTATCGATAAGGTCTCAATGTGGTAGATCATGTCCTTTCCCAAAAATATAGGGATACTAAGATAATAAAGGTGTAATGAATCCCTCTAAACCCCAAGGGATTTGGAAATTCTATGTTGTATGGAGGAAAATATTCCTCTTCTAAAGACCATTGAGGAATTTTTCCTACTAATTGATTGCCCTTCAACCTATTCATAGTGGCGAATGGTCTTCGTAATGGATGATGGGGTTCCCTTGGTAGTTATCCCTAATATGAGGATTTAATCCACATAAAAGTGATGTGTGGGGGCATGGAGATCTAGTTATTCCCCTATCGGCCTATAAATACCATCTTTGGAGAGTTCAATGATGCATCAACTCAAATAGTCTTCAAAAATTGAAAAGAAGAGTCTAGATATTCGGTATCCTTTCCTAACACCATGGTAGAATTTAAATAACACCTTCATAGAAACATTGATAAGAATTAAGAATATTGCACTTTTGAAAATAGTGGATATCATCATGATATAGGTGGAGGAAACCCCAAACTTTTCAAGGAAATTGAAGATAATGATCCTCTTTATGGTATCCCACACCATTGTGATAACCAATTTCAGTGAAAAACACCCATATTAGTTTTCCATAAACATGATATTGAAACAATTTATTGCTATATTGAGACAATTTTTGATGGTTCTCCTAGGGACAAACCCAAATTGATTGTTTGTGATAATATTCTAATAAACATACCTAACCTCATAGTTATAATTTTACTAATGATGTTTGTAACGGTGTTTCCAAAATCAAATGGATGAAAGACTTTAATATCAATGGAATTATCATCCTTTAGGATTATGTCAATTAAATGAGAATTAATTCTATGGGGATAAATGAGGAATGAAAAAATTCCCTAATTTATTTCATTATATATACATTAATGAAATCCAGGTACAAAATGAAGAACATATTTCTATGACCATATGGACACATTAAACTCTCCATACACAAAGAATATAGGGATGTTTTGATATCTTCTTCAATATAGGGAGAAGATAAGTCATTACTATGATGTTCATCCAAACTAGGGAGAATAGAGTCCACAAGCGGAGCATTATCATTAAATCCATCATCTTTTTAGATTATTTGGATGTACTCCAAAATAGAACAACAAATTTCTATATCATAAGTAAGAAGAGAGTCGTTTATGTGGATATCCCTAGGTCCTCTCTTGAATTTATTTTCCATATGTAGCCGATAGTGGATTTTAGAGTTACAATAGTAATCATTGAGGCATTTAAATTTGTATTGATTCTTCCCCAGACATTCCTTAAGATCCAGGAGGTTATTGAGATTTCAATAGAGATGAACCTCTCATGGGAGGGTAAACTCATGTTAGGGTTGGAAATATCATAGTTGAACATAAGATGTTCAACAATCCTGATATCCTCAACATGCTTAGATAAGGAGTTCTTATTCATTACCTCAAGAGACATTTTTTTCATATTGGAGGCCATAATATAAAGGGGGATACTAATATATGTGATATTTATAACTTTTATTACTACCTTCCTACATTATGGGGTGGTTATCTAGGAATTATTAAGTTTAAAAGGCATGGGAGCAGACCTCGTGTTATCCATCTTGATATCAAAAAGTATGTGGTTGTGATTTGAGTTAAATTTGGGAAGCGTGAGCCTAGAGAGAGAGGTGGAAGAACCCGATTCATTGATATGAGAGAAGCATCTATCCATATTTCTGTCCTTTCTTCTATTAATAGTGAATCTTCCCCATGTTAATGATTCCCCAACGATGGGAGTGTCAGTGAGATTACAGTAATCAATTCATTGAGAGAATTCATCTGTAGAAATTCATGATAAGTAAGAGCCAATATTTTCATACAATCTTAGAAAAGTGTTAAAGTCACCAATAATTGCCCAATTATGATCCATAGTCTCCATCACCTACAAAACTTTCTCCAAATATCCCATCGTCTTATGTATATTCATGAATCATAGACAAAAGAGAGAGTAAAAGCAACACCATGAGTGAGGATTGATATGGACATAATTTTAGGGATAACTTCAAATTATAATATATGGGCATCATCATGCTTAAAAATCCATAATTTTTCCACATCATTATCATCTCTGTTATATGAAATGAGAGATTATAAAAGATAAGACCAATTAAAATCCATTAAATTCTCAAATTTCATCATGCATTCAGCAATTCCCACTAGTGCAGAAAACGTTTTTTACGTCGGTTATTTCTTAACCGACGTAAAAACCTGTGTTCGGTACACATTTAACGTCGGTTATTTTTATAACCGACGTTATTAATCGCGCGGCTTCGTTTTTTACGTCGGTTATTTTTATAACCGACGTAACAAACGCGGTTTTCGAAGGCCCTTTGACGTCGGTTATTGAATAACCGACGTAACAAACGCGGTTTTTGAAGGCTTTTTTACGTCGGTTATTTTATAACCGACGTAAAAAAAGAATCCGCAGATGTTTTTGACGTCGGTTATTCCATAACCGACGTAAAAAAACGCGGATTTTGAGCCATTTGTTACGTCGGTTATATAATAACCGACGTAAAAAATGAATCGGAGGAAGGTTTTTACGTCGGTTATTGAAATAACCGACGTTATAAATGTTTTTAAAACAATTATCACGTCGGTTATTGAATAACCGACGTGATAACTCATTTAAAAATTTACCCAGACCCGTGGATTGTCATTCGCGAGTTTACCTTCGACAGTCGCGACTCGTCTCTCTCGCGCGTAAACCCGAATCGGCTCGTCCATTTCGTTGGTTTAGATTCGTTTTGCGATCATCGTTTCTCATATTTAATCTCCTCGGATCAATCATCTAAACTCGCAGCACTCAGGTAATCCTCCCACTCGTTCGTTTTTTTTCGCGGATAGTAAATATATATGTGTTGTGATTTTTTTGTTGAAACTAGCTAAGATTCTTCGATTGCGAACCCTTTTAACTCGTTTTGGCACCATAATCTTATTTATCATCCCTAGATCTATTTGTTCGACTTGCAATATTGAGTAATTTTATGATTTCACTAATTTTTCATCGTTTTCTATAAATCCCCGAGAGGGTTGGGGCGTGTCCATTTGGATGGGTTGCCCTTTTACAGTTGTTACTACTTTATTCACACACAACCATGGCATAGGTGCATGGATTTGGGGTCGGGGGTGTCCAGGGGGGTTTACAAGGGGGTGGGTGGGTGTGGGGGGCTGTCCAAGGGTGTGGGTGGGTGTTGGGGGGTGTCCAGGGGGGTTTCCAAGGGGGTAGGGGGTGGGGGGTGGTGTCCAGGATGGGTGGGGGGGCTGTCCAGAGGGTTGGGGGGTGTCCAGGGGGGTGTCCAAGCAGGTCGGGGGTGGGGGGTTGTGTCCAGGAGGGGTGGGGGTGCTTTCTAGAGGGGTCGGGGGCTGTCCAGAGGGGTCAGGGGGTGTCCAGGGTGGTGTCCAAGGGGATGGGTGGGTGTGGGGGGCTGTCCAAGGGGGTGGCGGCCTGTCCAGAGGGGTCGGTGGGGTGTCCAGGGGGGTGTCCAAGGGGGTGGATGGGTGTGGGGGGCTGTCCACGTGGGTGGTGGCCTCTCCAGAGGGTATTTGGGGTTGTCCGGGTGGGTGGGGGGGCTGTCCAGAGGGTTGGGGGATGTCCAGGGGGGTGTCCAAGGGGGTAGGGGGTGGGGGGTGGTGTCCAGGAGGGGCGGGGGGCTGTCCAGAGGGGTCGGGGGTGTCCAGGGGGGTTTACAAGGGGGTGGGTGGGTGTGGGGGGCTGTCCAAGGGCGTGGGTGGGTGTTGGGGGGTGTCCAGGGGGGTGTCCAAGGGGGTAGGGGGTGGGTGGTGGTGTTTAGGAGGGGTGGGGGGCTGTCCAGAGGGTTGGGGGGTGTCCAGGGGGGTGTCCAAGCAGGTCGGGGGTGGGGGGTTGTGTCCAGGAGGGGTGGGGGGCTGTCCAGAGGGGTCGGGGGGTGTCCCGGGGGGTTTACACATCGATTTGTTTTATATTTCAAAATTGTTATATTCAAATTATGATTTTTTTCATATAAACATATATTTGTCTTATCTAAAAAATATATATATTTTTTCTATTTGTTATAGGTAATAATGAGTCGAAGTTGGATTACGGCACATCGAATGAGCAATGAATATGAGGAAGGTGTTGATGCCTTTTTGGAATTTGCTAAACGAAATGTTCCAAGTAGTGACATTTTTTTCTGTCCATGCCTGAAATGTCTGAATATGAAGAAGTTGAAAAGTAGAGAGATAAAAGATCATCTGATTTGTCATGGTTTCAATCTGAGTTACAACCCTTGGATTTGGCATGGCGAAACTGGACAGAATGTCACTGATGATAATGAATCGCAAGATGGTAACTCCGATGGAATTGAAGAAATGATTCGCGATATTGTAGCAGAACAAATTGAGATAGAACCGAGAGTTGCACGTCTATATGGTGATGCCGAAAAACCATTATATCCTGGTTGTACAGATTTTACGGTTTTGTCGGCGGTGTTAAGATTGATTAACCTGAAGGCGAAACATGGATGGAGTGACAGAAGTTTTACAGAGCTGCTACAATTGATGAAAGACATTCTTCCAAAAGATAACGATCTTCCAGATTCACATTATAAGGCCAAAAAAATATTATGCCCGATGGGATTGGGATACAGGAAAATACATGCATGTCCGAATGACTGCATTATATATAGGAAGGAATATGAATTTCTGAAAGAGTGTCCCAAATGTGGGACATCACGGTATAAGGTGAAAGAAAAATCACAAGCTGATGTAGAGATTACAAAGCTCCCTTCAAAGGTATTTTGGTATCTTTCTATAATTCCTCGTTTCAAACGTTTATTTGCTAATTCACATGATGCAAAAAGGTTAAGATGGCATGCTGATGAGCGGGTATGTGATGGAAAAATACGTCATCCAGCTGATTGTCCACAATGGAAGAAAATTGATGCCCAGTACCCTACATTTGGAAATGAAATTAGAAATCTGAGACTAGGCTTGTGCACAGATGGAATGAATCCATACCGAACCCTCAGTAGCACACATAGTTCATGGCCTGTTTTATTGGTAATTTACAACCTCTCTCCTGAAGTTTGTATGAAGCGCAAATATGTCATGTTGAGTATCATGATCTCTGGTCCAAAGCAACCCGGCAATGATATTGATGTATACTTGTCACCGCTGATTGATGATTTGAAACTTTTATGGGCTGATGGTATTAGGGTGTATGATTCTTATAAAATGGAATATTTTCAACTGCATGCAGTGCTTCTATTCACTATAAATGACTTCCCAGCATATGGAAATTTGTCTGGATACAGTGTTAAAGGGCATAAAGCATGTCCAATTTGCGAACAACAGACGTCATATTGTCAATTGCATCATGGGAGGAAAACAGTGTACATGGGTCATCGAAAGTTTTTGCCTATGGATCACCCTTATAGAAGACTAAAAAAGGCATTCAATGGCTCACAAGAATTTGATACTGCTCCTCAACCTTTATCCCCAGAATTGTATTTTGAGAGGGTGAAAAACCTTGATGTGACATTGGGAAAGACACAGAAATCTGGTAATGATAGACATATTTGGAAGAAAAGGTCAATATTTTTTGAGCTACCATATTGGAGGTATCATGAAGTCAAACATAATATTGATGTCATGCACGTGGAGAAGAATATCTGTGATTCTTTGATCGGAACATTGCTAGATATTAAAGGAAAGACAAAAGATGGGTTGAATGCAAGGTTAGACCTACTGTCAATGGGAATACGTTTGGAGTTAGCTCCCACTCCTAAAGGAAGACGAACATTTCTTCCCCCGGCTTGTCATACATTATCGAAGAGGGAGAAAAGTAGCTTCTGTCAGTGTCTTCATGATATCAAAGTGCCTCAAGGTTATTCTTCAAATGTAAAAAATTTTGTCTCATTGAAAGACTTGAAGTTGATAGGTATGAAATCACATGATTGTCATGTCATGATGCAACAAATTCTACCAGTTGCACTGCGTGGAATATTGCCCATCCGTGTCAGAAAGACTATAATGAGGTTGTGTTATTTTTTCAATTCAATTTGCAACAAGGCGATTGATGTGAATGCTTTGAACATTTTGGAAAAGGATGCAATTATTATACTTTGTCATTTGGAAATGTATTTTCCTCCAACTTTTTTTGATATGATGGTGCATTTACTGATTCATCTGGTTCGAGAAATAAGGCTTTGTGGACCTGTATATCTTCGTTGGATGTATCCTTTTGAAAGGTATATGAAAATATTAAAGGGATATGTTAAAAATCCATATCGACCTGAAGCCTCCATTATTGAAAAGTATATTTCTGAGGAGGTAGCAGAGTTTTGTACGAGTTACTTGGCTACGGCGCAACATATAGGTTTGCCTCCATCTCGCCATGAACGGGTTAATAATGAGGGAAAGGGGATTCGTGGCTTGAAAGTCAAATCACTGTCAGCTGAACATATGAAGAAGTTAGAATCATACATCTTGAATAACATAGCTGATGTTCAACCGTATATCACATTGCATATTAATGAGTTGAAACAATGTCATCCAAAGAAGAAAGAAATGTGGATTTTGAATGAGCACAACAAAACTTTTTTGCCATGGTTTAAAAAGACCTTGCTTGGTAGATCAGATGTATCAGAGACATTAAAATGGATAGTGGGTGGTCCATCTTTAAATGTGATAACATGGTCCGCTTATGACATTAATGGCTATACATTTCATACGAAAGCTCAGGACAACAAAAGTGCAGTTCAGAATAGTGGTGTATTGGTGTTTGCAGAAGCAATGCATTTTTCGAGTGCTAAGCACAGAAACCCAATTTCGGCATCAAGTGCATATTATGGAGTGATTGAAGACATATGGGAGGCTGATTACTTTAAAATTAAAGTTCCCGTTTTTAACTGTAAATGGTTTATCGGTAACAACAGTGTCAGACACGATGAATTTGGAATGACACTTGTTAATCTGAATAGATTGGAAGACACAGCTGATTCTTTTATAATGGCAACACATGCCAAACAAATTTTCTATGTAGTAGATCAATCAGATATGCAGTGGGCTGTTGTTTTACAAGGGAAAAACCAATATGTTGGTGAGGATGAATTTGATGAAGATGCTGATTTATGTGAGATCCCTACTTCCATGGAAAGATTAACAGAACATAATGATGAGTATGTTGAAGACATGGTTTGTGCCATAAGGAACGATCACGACGAAGGAATTTGGGAAAACAATCCAACTGTACATTCCTAAAATTACAGGTAACACAAGTTTATTTCTTGTTTACATTTAGTTTTTTCATATAATGTTAGATACTGTAAATTTTTTACTTATTAAAATATGTATCAAACCAAAACGATAAAACAATAAAAACCGTAAAGAAGAGAAGTCCTGGGCGCACCGGCAACCGGTCCTCTCTGTCTGGACCACCGGCCGGCCGCTGGCTCACCACCGGCCGGCCGGTCCGGCCGGCCGGTGGACCAGACAGAGCCTTCCTCTCTGTCTGGATCACCAGCGGCCGGCCGGTGTTGAGCCAGCGGCCGGCCGGTGGTTCAGACAGAGAGGAAGGCTCTCTGTCTGGTCCACCGGCCGGCCGGTGCTGAGCCAGCGGCCGGCAGGTGGTCCAGACAGAGACCGAGCCTCTCTGTCTGGATCACCAGCGGCCGGCCGGTGTTGAGCCAGCGGCCGGCCGGTGGTTCAGACAGAGAGGAAGGCTCTCTGTCTGGTCCACCGGCCGGCCGCTGGATCACCACCGGCCGCCCGGTGGACCAGACAGAGAGCCTTCCTCTCTGTCTGGATCACCAGCGGCCGGCCGGTGAGGAGCCAGCGGCCGGCCGGTGGTTTAGACAGAGAGGAAGGCTCTCTGTCTGGTCCACCGGCCGGCCGGTGGTGATCCAGCGGCCGGCCGGTGGTCCAGACAGAGGAAGGCTGTCTGGTCCACCGGCCGGCCGGTGGTGAGCCAGCGGCCGGCCGGTGGCATCAGTGATTCCACTTTTCAGCTTTCTTATGCCAACTCCTTGGCAACATTTTGCCTGTGTTTACCATGTTTATCATTGTTTAACATGCTTACCATATTACCGATGTTTACTATTATGTAATTTAGTACACTTTTCTATTTGTGAACTAATGTTTGTTTTTTTGATTTGAAGGAAAATGACAGATCAATCAGTTGATCAGCCACATGATTCTGGAGATGAGCATATTGGTCATACATCTGGGGAGGAACATTCACATGCTCCTATTACGAAAAAGAGTTCAAAGGTTGGTAAGCGTGGGTGCACACGTTTACCAAAATTATCACTTGCCCGTACGAAGGAGGAGAGGATAGTCGTGGAGTTTGATGAGGATGATCTTCCTAGAGGTCCAAATGCTAAAGATTTTAAGGGTTTTGTAGCAACTCAGGATAAGAGCAAAGTAAGAATTCTCTATGATGATTGGAGAAGTGTGGATAAGGCGATAATTTCTCAGCTGTGGGAGACCATCTTGGTAAGATCTTTTGCTATTGTTTGACTGTTCTTTAAATGTTTCTAGTATATATAATATTTTTAACCTCTTTTTTATCAGATGACATTTGATATTCCTGACACTGGAGGAGTCAGGAAGAAATGCTTATCGTTGGCTGCTAGGAGATGGAGGGATTTCAAATCTACCCTCTCATCTGATTTCATTTATGGTCATAGGAGTCGTGAGAATCCATGTCGTATATATCCTTTTATAGATGAAGACACATGGAGAGAATTTTTTGAAAGTAGAAGAAAAGAATCATTTTTGGTAAGGGCAATGTAAACTTTTATAAGCTTTCTTATATAAATGATCTTATTATTGTTTTGTTAATGATTACTTATTCTTAATTTACAGCAAACAAGGAAAGCTCATCAAGAGATCCAATCTAAAAATGTATACCCTCATAGTTTATCTCGGGGAGGGTATGCATTATTGGAAGAACAAATGATGGCAGAAAAATTTCAACAACTAAGAGCTGAGTCTTCAAGCTCTGGAGAGGTGGCCCCTCCATCCCCTCCATCTAGACATGAGAAATGGAAAAGAGCTCGGAAGGGCAAAAAAGGACAATATCTTTCGGAAGAATCGAGACTCGTAGTTGAGAGGATTGTAAGATATCTATTTTATTTATTTAAGTTTACTATTTTCGTCATATATTTCCAATCATTATAGAAAAGTTCAATTACTTATTACAGGACTCTCTTGAGGAGCAGAGTTCACAGGGGACATTTACACCATCTGGGAGGGAAGATATTTTATCTGTGGCATTGGGAAAGCCCGAACATCCTGGCCGTGTAAGAGGATATCCGGCAGGTGTATCGGTAAGAAAAGTGTTGCCACGTTCCTCAACTTCTAACGTTGAAGGAGTTTATAAAAAAAAATAGAATCGTTGGAGGCTGAAGTCCATAATATTAATGCGACAATGGAGGACAAGATTAGAGCATCGGTGCAGTTAATGTTTGCAGACTTGCAAAGACAATTTCAGGGTGCAGCTCCCACTCCACCTCTCCCAGTAGCTCCCACTCCCCCACCTCAGCCTGCGGACCCCATTTTTGATCCTCCTCCTCCGCCGCAGCTACCTACTTATTGTGAGTTGTATGTTGATGATCCTCAACATCATATAGTTGCATATGGGATGGTATATTGTATAGGAGATACAGTTCATCATCAACAGTTAGAGGTAGAGAATCAGAGGGTCACTGTACAGGATATTATAGATAGATCAGCTCGGATACCATTACCTACAGATGAGGTGACGACAGTTGGACATAGTATCGGCCATTTTTTACTTTGGCCATCCAGACTTCTTCGACTCATTACCATAGAGGTATGGATGTTATATCTTTTATTTTATATTTTTATTAATGTTTTATCATTTGAAAACTAATATATTTTTCAATTTATTTTTACAGGAATACTTCAAAGGTAAAGAAATACTGTATAGACAACAACAAAGACAGATAGCTATGACATCAGATGCAGATACTAGCAGTCTTGACAAATTGTCAAGATATTCAAATTTGTTGGCGGATCATTATGACTTTACAATGGAAGCTCATGTCTGTGGACGTGAACTATGTGTGGGGATTATGAAAACTGATATCATGGAGTTTGTCACTGGAGATAAGTTGGGCATCAACGTGGTGCAAATTTTTATCATGTAAGTCTTAACTCCTTTTCCTTGCGTTATATTTATTAAAAATGTATACTTATGTCTGCTTTGTATTAGGTATATGTATAAAATTTGTGAGAGGAATGAGCTGACAGATGTATATGGATTCGTGGACCCACAATTGATTTCCCCTGAAGCATGTGCATTGGATGAGGAACAAAGAATGCTTTATATTGCTGATAGATTTGAAAAGAATGTAATCACACAGTGTTGGATGATGCCTTTTTGTGAGAGGTATGAAACACATCCCTCTCAAAGAGTTAATTATCTTTTAACATAAAAAACCACTAACGTTAAATTTCCTTTTCTCAGGGATCATTGGATGTTAGGGGTTTTTTGCCCTAGGGAGAAAACACTTTATTGGATATGCTCTCTCCATGATGATGTGCGAGAAAGTTTTAAGAATATATTGGAAACGTAAGTTTCAATTTCACAATAGTTTTATATATTATAATGAATTTTAAATTTACCCCATTCGTATTATTTTCTAACAGGGCATGGGTCCACTTTCGAAAAAGCGCAAAGAAAAGGAATTACAAGATCAAATATGTACATGCGAAGGTAAATATCCATTTATAATTTGTACATTTTGATTTATTACATAAAAATAATATATTGAATTTACACTCATTCAAACAGAAATGTCATGAGCAACAAGGCATCATCGAATGCGGATATTACATGTTAAGATTTATGTATGAAATAATAACAACTGGGACAGTTCTGAGTTTTGACCTGGTAAGATTTCCTTTTTCTAATAATATTTCAATTTGATTTATTCATTATACACGTTGACTACTATCCTTTTCCTTTGTAGCTTTTTGATGACCCTCAACCCTTTACTGCTGAAGATATCAAACACTTACAAGTGGAGTGGTCAAATTATTTTACAGGTTTGATTGACTTTTAGTTGTTTGTAATGTAAAATGTAATTTTGAATATTGTCAATGTAATTGTGTATTTCGTAGTCGTTTAGGTTGGATTTAGTTTTTTTTGAAGTTGACATTGTATGTTTTGAATGTTATATAAGTTAATGTTTAATTTTTCTCTACTTCTTGTTTTGGTCTACTGTTGATGGTTTTTCTGGTCTGGATTTTGGTATGGGGGGAGAGGTTCCAAGGGGGTGGGTGGGTGTTTGGGGGGTGTCCAAGGGATATGGGAGGGGTGTCCAAGGTGTGTTTGGGGCTGTCCTAGGGGTCGGGGGGGTGTAAATGAGGGTGGGGGGTGTCCAAGGGGCGGGGGTTGTCCAAGGGATATGGGAGGGGTGTCCAAGGTGTGTTTGGGGCTGTCCAAGGAGTCGGTTGGGTGTAAATGAGGGTGGGGGGGGGGCTGTCCAAGGGGTGGGGGGGTGTCCAAGTGGTGGGGGGGTTTCCAAGGGATATAGGAGGGGTGTCCAAGGGGTGTTTGGGGCTGTCCAAGGGGATGGGGGGGTTTCCAAGGGGTCGGGGGGTTTCCAAGGGGTCGGGGGGGTGTCCAGGGGGTGGGGGCTGTCCAAGGGGTGGGGGGTGTCCAAGGGGTGGGGGGGTGTCCAAGCGATATGGGAGGGGTGTCCAAGGGGTGTTTGGGGTTGTCCTAGTGTTCGGGGGGTGTAAATGAGGGTGGGGGGGCTGTCGAAGGGGTGGGGGTGTCCAAGGGGCAGGTTGGGTGTAAATGAGGGGGGGGTGTCCAAGGGGTCTGGGAGGGCTGTCAAGGTGTGGGGGGGTGTCCAATGGGTGTTTGAGGCTGTACTAGGGGTCTTGGGGGTGTAAATGATGGTGGGGGGTGTCCAAGGGGTGGAGGTTGTCCATGGGATATGGGAGGGGTGTCCAAGGGTTGTGGTGGGGGAGGGCTGGCCAGGTTGTTAGGTGGGTATAGATGAGGGTGGGGTTCAGTTGGGGCTTGGGGGAGGGCTGGCATGGCTATTTTTGTTTGGTTTCTGGTTGCTTTTTGGTGAGAGCAGTGCAATTATTTAAAAAATAATAATTTCTTTCACGTCGGTTATTTTATAACTGACGTGGTAAATAAATCGGTAGGGGTTTATCACGTCGGGTTTTTCTAGAACCGACGTGATAAACCGTTCCCGGGGATTTTATCACGTCGGTTCTTAATATAACCGACGTGATAAAAGGCCTGGGAATCGATTTACCACGTCGGTTATTCAATAACCGACGTGCTAAAACGTTTCCCAGGCCTTTTTATCACGTCGGTTTCCTAAATAACCAACGTTATAATAGGCCAGGGGAAGGGTTTATCACGTCGGTTATGTCATAACCGACGTGATAAACGATATCCCAGGCGTTTTATCACGTCGGTTTAGGTAATAACCGACGTGATAAAGCCCCCCGCGCATATTTATCACGTCGGTTATTATATGAACCGACGTGATAACCACCGTGATGTTAGGGATATTACGTCGGTTTTAAATAACTGACGTAAAAAAAGTTATTTATAACGTCGTCCGTATTAACGTCGCCTAAAAACCGACGTAAATAATAAAAAATAACCGACGTAAAAAACGTTTTCTGCACTAGTGTCCTAATATCATAGGCCTGTTGGATGTATGAAAAAAATGAGGGATATAGCTATGGTTGGGTTTACAAGCCCTCAAAAATTAAAAAATACAATACTCATTAATGTTGAATCCAACCCCTAGGTTAGAGAGATCCATGTTTCTTTGAATTGGTGCTAGAAGAACATCCCTTCCATTATTCTTTGTTCCATTTTTCTTTGGCATACCTATAGGCATCAGGAGAATTTTGGAACTTAATTCCTTCAACTGGTTACCATCCTTAGTGGGTTGGGTATCCTCATCATAATCAGGCTCAAGATAATTACGCCAATACTTACCACTGAGTGGTGTGAATTTATTGATGGTGGAAATCATATTTTTAGGGGTTCGTCACTCGATGTTCTTTTGGAATTATTTTCCAAAGGCACCAATTTAAAATTATCCTCTCTAAGATCATTAAAGGATTTCCTTCTCTCATGATGGGAGGAAACATGTGAGAAAAGTTTCTACAATGTTTGATTGGGAGTGTCCCCTACTCGAGCTGAAATAGTATGGAAGGATGAGGCACCCTTCTCCTAGACATGAAGCGGAATGAGTTCCATATCTTTAAGATTGATGCACCACCTAGAAGGGTTTTGATATTTTAGTGATCCATTCTTGGATACCTCTAGAATTTTGTGGTTCTAGATTCATACTTTAGTAGTAAGATAAATATATTCTTTGTTCCCATTGGCATAGGGAACCTCATGTCTAATAGCAACATGAGCAGAAGGCTGAACAACTTTGATAATGGGGATATAACCCATAGTGATAGATTGAAAAAGTCTTGAGGAATTAGTGGGAGTGACCATAATCATTAGCTTAGTAAAAAATTGAATCTGAGGGTGGGGGTGCTCATAATAGTATCAATAGGATACTCCCCAACCTAATCTGGTGAAGCAGGGTTAGAATTCCCCTCCTCAGTATGAAGGGGAGAACTAAATTCGTCCTCATTGTGTGTGTTGGCATCTTTCATAGTATGAGTTATCTTAATTTGGTTTGAGGCTATTTCCATAGTCTATTTTGGATGGGGATCAATAATAAGAGCCAAATTATCATCCAAATCATCCTCACAAGACACCACAATCTAAGAATCCCAGAAAGAATCATTTTTATCATGATGAAGGCTATTGAGGGGATTCGAGGTAGAGGGACTAGTGGTCCTCTGTTTACCGTTCCCAAATTTCTTCCTGTAGGTGCTACCATAATTCCCACTAAGATTACACACATTTTATTACTTAATATTTCTATATTAAGTTATTAAATAACCAAAGAAGTTTCATTTGAAGCATAATTTATTCCTTCTTTCATATTGTATTTATAGAGTGATGTGGTCCTCATGTGTGTTGAGTACATCCTCATTAACAAGATTTATTGCCATTTCATCCTTGTCTGGGACTATAGCATAATTCCCATATTTTGGGTTTTCATCATTTCTATCAATTCTGATCAGGAATCCAACTGAATATGCATTATCCCTCTGGATATGGGGGTCCTAGTAAGACCAGTTCAGCTCAAAGAATCTGATCCAAACCTGAGTAAAAATATTCATCACACTCGTGGGATCAAAATGTCAAAACCAATATAGGATTCGGATATGACCCAACATTAGGTCGAGAGTACTAAATATCCAGCCCTCCTTTTAGGATTGTGTTTATTTTAAGTGGGTTTAGGCTTTTTTGGGTTTCCATGATAACAGGGTTACTAGAGTTTTAAATGTTTTTGGGGATTTTTGGGTATTCAAAAGGTTGGTTTTGGGTCCTTCATAGGATTTTTATGATTATTTAGGGTTTTTTTAAATTTTTTTAATTTATGGTATTTATTAATTTTTTGGGATTTCTGATTTTAATGGTTTTAAAGGGGTTTTTAGATTTTTATCTTTTTTTGGGTTTTTTGAGTTTTTAGGATTTTTTGGGTTTTAAGGGATTTTTAGAGTTTTATGGGGAGGGGGAGTTAATATTTTTTACGTTTTTGTAGGACTTTATGATTTTCTTAATTATAATTAGAGTTTAAAATGTGGTTTTTAGGGATTTTATGGGGTTTTAGGGTTTTATGTATTTTTAGGGTATTAGTGTTTTTATGGTTTTTAGATTTCCTATTGGGTTTTTGGTTTTTAATGGTTTTATTAGTGGGTTTTAGGGTATTTTGGGTTTAGTCAGATTTTATTATGTGTTTTATAGTTTTCATAGGGATTTTTTAAGTTTAATAGGGCCTTAAGGGGTTTTATTTATTTTTAGTGTTTTAATGGTATTTAGTGGTTTTCATATTTTTATGGTTTTTGTGGTTTTTAGGGGTTTTTTTATTTTAGGGTCATATTATTTTTTCTATGGGTTTTAGGTATTTTAGGATTTTTAGGTATTGGAATGGTTTTTAAGGAATTCTGGCCATTTTAGTGTTTTTTATAGTTTTATGGATTTTTTAGGAGTTTTTATATCTGTGGGAATTTGTGATATTATGGTGGTATTTTTAGTTTTTATGGGTTTTAATGTTTTTAGAGTTTTTTCGTTTTTTATATTTTTAAGGGTTTAGGGTTGTATTATTTTTATGGTTTTGTAGAGTTTATATGGAATTTTGGGATGTTTTATTGTTTTTAGAGTTTTTATGGATTTTAGGGTGTTTATGGGTTTATATAGTGTTTTATATGATTTTATAGTGGTTCTAGGTCTTTATTAGGGGTTTTAGTTTCTTTGTGGTATTATGGATTTTAGGGTTTTTAGTATTTTAAGTGGTTTTTAGGGTGTTTATGGGTTTTACGGGCCTTTTAGTGTTTTATATTGTATTATGGTAATTTGGTTTTTAAGATGATTTCTATTTTTAGTGTTTTCTATTGTTTTTGAGTTTTAGTTATTTGTATGGTTTTAGGGTTATTTATTGGATAGGGGGGTTGAGGATTTTTAGTTTTTTTTTCTTTAATGGTTTTAGGTTTGATAGTGTTTTTAGGTTTTTTGATGTCTTATGTTGATTTATTTATTCATTATTTTTTTTGGTTTTTATGGTCATTAGGGTTATTTTGATTTTTTAGGGATACTTGGGGTATTCGGATTTTTTCAACTTTTTAGATGTTTTATGGGTTTTCATGGTTTTTATGGATTTTTTGGGATTTAGGATTTTGGAGGTATTTTAGGGTTTCAGGTTTTTTAATGATTTTAGAGAATTATTTTGTATTTCATGTTTCACAAGTGTTTTTTGAGTTTTTGATGTTTTTTGGGTTCTAATTGTTTTTTTGTCATTTAGGGTTTCTAAGGGGTTGATGGTTTTTATGGGCTTTGAGGTATTATATTTTTTAATGGTTTTTTAGAGTCAATTATGTTTTTATTGTGTTTTTATTTTTTTTAGATTCATCAGCTATTTTAGGGGGGGGTTTTGGTTTTTTAGGGTCCTATATGTTTTTAATATTTTTTGGGACGTTTAGTGTTATTAAGAGATCATAAAATTTCATTCGGGATTTAGGTTTTTTTAGTGTCATTTTGGGTTTTTAGGGGATTTAAGGGGTTTTTAGGGTTTCATGCTAGTTTTACTGTCATTTAGGGTTGATTATAATTTTTGGGTTCATTGAGGTTTTTTTGAGGTTCAATTACTGTTTTAATGGTCCACTAGTAGTTTTTGTGTGTTATTGGGTTCTTTATGTTCTTAGAGCCCTTTGGGGGGGTTGGAATTTTAAGGGGTTTGGGGGTTTTAGGGTCCTTTGGGAGTGTTATTGCCTTTTTGTGTTTTAAGATGTTTTTTATCATCTTTTAATGTTTTTAGTGTCATTTTGGGATTTATGGTATTTTATGGTTTCTTTGGGTCATTTTGGTGTTTTTAATAAATTTTTGGGGTTTTAGGATTTATTAGTTTCTTTTTGGGGTCTTTTTGGGTTTTTAGGACCTTTCATGTTTTTAGGGTCGGTATGTTTCTTTGTTTCTGGGAGTTTTTACAATTTTAGGGTGTTTAGTCTTTTAGGGTTTTTTAACATTTTTAGGGAATTTTGCAATTATAGGGTTTTTTGGTTCGTTAGGGACGTTTATATTTTTTAGTGTTTAAGGATTCTTTATTGATTTTTTGATTTTTAGGGTTTTAAGCGTTATAGGTATTTATTGTTTTATGGTTTTTTTATTTTTTATTGTATTTAATTTTTTAGGGTCTGTAAATTTTTTATACTTTTCTAGTTTTTTATGTTTTAAGTGTTTTTAGTGTGATTTTTGGTTTTTTTGTGATTTTAAGAGATTTTAGAGTTTGAAAGTGTGTTTAGAGTTTTTTAGTGTTTTAGTAATTTGAGGGGTGTTAAGGTTTTTGGGGTCATCATGGGTTTTTAAGGGTTTTATAGGATTTTAGTTATTTTGTATGGTATTTTAGATTTTATTTAAGGTTTTATGTCTTTTAATTAGTTTTAGGGGTTTTCATTGTTTTTAGGGGTTATTTATGTTTTTTGTGTTTTGGGGTTTTATGAATTTTATGGGTTTTATGGGTTTTTTTGTTTCCATGTATTTTGTATTTTATTGGTTTTTAGGGGAATTTAAGGGTTTTGATGTCTTTAGGGTTATTGTATTTTTTTGGATTTTAGTGGTTTTATTTTTTTGGTTCTTTATTGATTTTGGGGTTTTATGGTTTTAGGGGTTTGAATGTATTTTAGTGTTATTAGAGTTTCCAAGTGTATTAGGGAATTTTAGGGGTGTTATATGTTTATATATGAGTCATAGTGATTTTATGGTCTTTTTAGATTTTTTGGGTTTTAGGGACTTTGGGGGTCCTTTAGGGTTTTTATTGTATTGTTTAGTTTTTATATGTTTAAATGGATATTTAGATATATTAGGTTTTTAGTGTTTTTTGTGGTTTTTTTGGTTTTTATAGTTTTATTTGGTTTTTTGGGGTTTTATTGGTTTTTAGTATGTTTATGGATTTTTAGAGCCTTTTAGGGGATTATAAGGGTTGTCAGATATTTAGGTGTTTTGGACTATTTTGAAATTATTAGGGTATTATAGGGGTTTTTTAGGGGTTTTAGGGATTTTTTGTGTTTTGGGTATTTTCAAGGGTTCTCTGAGTTGTAAGGGTTTTCATAAATTTTTAGTGTGTCATAGGGTTTTGAAATGGGTTTCATGTTTTTTATGTATTTTGAGGGTTTTTAGGTTCTTAGGGGTTTTTAGGGTTATTTATGATTTTAATAGGTTTTTGGTATTGTGGTTTTTGGTTTTTTGATTGAATTAGTGTTTTTAGGGGTTCTTAGTATTTTTGAGTTTTTAGGGATTTTATGTTTTTTAGAGTTTGAGAGGTTTTAGGATTTTTTATGGGGTTTTAATTTTTTATAGGTTTTTAGTTTCTTTGTTGGTTTATATAATTTTTCATGCTTTTTGGGGATATAACATTTTTTGGATATTAATAGTGTTTTGGTGTGTTCAGGTATTTAAGAGTTGGGGTGGGTTATAATTTTCATGGTGTTTGGGGTTTTTTGTGGGTTTTTGGGATTTTAGTGTTTTAACTTTTTCTGTGGTTTTAGGGAGTTTTTTGGGTACAAATGTTTTTTGGTTCTTTCCATTTTATTTTTTCTTTTTTAGGGTTTTTGTCACTTTATAGTTTTTAAGGGACATTTGATGTTTTTAAAGATTTTACGGTATTTAATGGTTTTTATGTTTTAAGGGTTTTTGGTGTTATTCATGTAAAATTAGGATTTTTATTGTTTATTATAGTCTTTTAGTGTTTTATAGTGTTTCTGGATGTTGTTGGATTTGTATGTGGTTTTATAGTTTTCTGTTTGGGGTTTTAGGTGTTTAAAGTATTTTAGGGGTTTAAATGGTTTTAATACCATTTATGGATCTTTGGGTTATTTGATCCAATGTCATTTCGAGTATTATTGGGTCCTATGGGGATTATTTTTTGTTTTTTAGGTTTTTAGGTTTTTATCGCCCATTAGACGCTTTTGGGGATTTGGGGAACTTTATGGTTTTATGGGATTTTTGGATCATTTAGTGAATTTAGGGTTTTTAGGGTCCATTGGTTTTTTATACCTTTTAATTTCTTATAGGTTATTTTATGGTCCGTTAAGTTTTTAGTTTCTTTTAGGGATTCTTAGCAGTGTTGGGTTATTTTATGTATTGAGGGGGTTTATATATTTTTTTGAATATTTTTATGGTTTTTTGGTTGTTTTAAGGGTTTTACGGTTATTGGTTCTTTGATGGTTTTTACAGACCATTGGGGGTTTTTTAATTTTTCATCATTTTAAGGATTTTTATGGTTTTTTCAAGGTTTTATGTTTTTGGGTGGATTATAAATTCTTATTGTTTTTCTATTGGATATATGGTTTTATGAGTATTGTGGCTTTTTAGGATTCTTGGTAATTTTTAGGTTTTAATTGTTTTTCGAGGTTTCTATAATTTTAATAGTTTTTTATAAAAATAATAGAGTTTTTAGGCCTTATAACCGATTCTAGGGGGTTAAGGGTATTTATTGGTTTTAGTGTTATTGGGATATTTGGATTTTATAGGTAATTTAAGGATTGGGTGGGGCTTAAGTTTTTTTTGGTGATTTATGGGTTTAATTATTTTTGATTTATATTGTCTATATTAAGGTTTTAATGATTCTTATAGTTTTTTTTGGGTTTTTTGTGTTTTTATATTTTTGGTTGTTAAAAGGTAATTTTGGGTTTTTATTTTTTTAGTGTTTTTAGGGTTATTTGGATTTTTAGGGGTTTGGTGGGTTTTAGAGTTTTTATGGGTATTTATAGGTTGTAGCATTTTGGGGTATTTTATGGTATTTATGGTTATTTATTGGATTTTTGGAATTTTAGGGTATTTAGTGTTTTTAGGATTTTAGGCTTTAATGGGATTTTTTGGGTGATTTTCTTTCATGAGTGTTTTACGGTTTTTGGGGTTTTTAGTAGTTTTTATGGTATTTATTGTATTTGTTTTTTTAGGGTGTGAATGTTTTTTTAGGTATTCTATGGTAATATAGGATCTATTATGGTTTTTATGGTTTTAGGTCATCTTAGGTAAAATATATCATATTTTGGGTCCTTTTGTTGTTTTTATTGTATTTTTGGTTTGTAGGGAATTTTAGGGTGTTGAGGGGTTTTTTTTGGTTCAAATTATTTTTAGGGTTTTTATGTATTATAAGGTTTTTAATGTGTTTATGGTTTTTAAGTGTTTTTAGGGGTTTGGGGTTTTAGTGTATTTTATTTTTTTTTAACAATGTTTTGAATGTTTTTTGGTTTTTAGGTTTCTTTAGGTGTTTTATAGTTTTTTATGGATTTTAAAATTTTTAGGCCTCCATATTGGTTTTTTTGAGTTTTGATTGTTTTCAGGGGTTTTAGGACTGTTTTGGGTTTCAAGGGGAGTTAGGGTTTTAGGATATTTATGGGTTTTTGGGTTTTTGGGGATTCTTATTGTTTTTTTTTTCTTAAATTTTATAGTGTTTTTTGGGGTTATAATGGTTTTTAGGGTTTTTAGGTTTTTCTTGTTTTAGGGTTTTTCATATTTTTATGGTTGTTTAGGGTTTTACGTTTGCTTTATCGTTTTTAGGGATTGGTGTTTATGGTGTTGAGTATTTGGTTTTGGATGTTGGATATAATGATTATGGTACAAGGTTTAGGGTGTACGAGATAGAGAATATAGTGTAGGGTTTAGGGGTTGTGGTTCAAGGTGTAGGATTTAGGGCTTAGGGTGTAGGGTATATGGTTTATGGTATTGGTTTTAAGGTTTAGGGTGTAGGGTATATTGTTTTGGGTGTATGGTTTGGGATTTAGTGTAAGGTATAGGGTTTAGGGTGTATATTTTAGTGTTTAGTGTGAGAGTATAATGTTTATGGTGTAGGGTATAAGATTTAGTTTGTTGTGTATTATTTTTAGGGATAAGGGTTCATGTTTTAGGTAGGGTGTGAGGTTTGCAGTGTAGAGTTTATGGTTTATAGTGTATGGTAAAAATTTTAGACTATTAGGATTAGCATTTATGGTGGAGGGTACTTGGTTTAGGATATACTGTTTAGGGTTTAGGGTGAGGTTTATTGTGTTTTGGGTGTAGGGATTATGGTTTAGGGTGTAGGGTATAGGGTTACGGGTATGGGTTTTTGGGTTTATAGTGTAGGGTATTGGGATTAGGATTCAGTGATTAGGGTTTAGGGAATATTGTTTATGCTGTATGGTTTATGTATTAGTGTGTTTTTTATAGGGTATAGGTTTTAGGGTATAGGGTATAGAGTTCATGATGAATGGTTTAGGGTTCGGTGATTAGGTTGAATGAGATAGGGTTAAGGGTGTATGGTTTAGAGTTTAGGGTTTAGGGTATACATTTTAGTGTATAGGGTTCAGGGGATATGGTTTAGGGGTTAGTGATTAGAGTATAGAGTTACGGATTTCATGGGTTTTAGGATTTTAGGTGTTTTTAGTTTTTTTAGGTTTTTTATTTTTTTACTATGATTTTTTAGTTTTGTAAGGTTTTAGTATTTTTTGGGTTTTTGGTGATTTTTAGTGTTTTTTGAGTCTTTTATGGGTTTTGGGGGTTTTTACAGGTTTTCAACAAATTTTTTATTTTTATGGGTTTTAGGGTATTTTAATTTTTTATCATTTTGAAGGTAATATATTTTTTAGGGTCCTTTATATTTGTATGGTTTTTTGGGATATTTAGGGATTTAGAATTTTTTATTCTTTTTACGGGTTTTAGGAATTTTTCGGTTCCTTCAGTGTTTTTGGTTTTTTTAGTCTTTCAATGTTTTCATGGTAGTCTATTGAATTTTACAGTTTTTATGGGATTAATAATAATTTTTTTAATTTGTAGTCTATATGTGTTTTTTGTTTTATCAGATCTTTTTGGGTTTTCATGATCTTTATTGGGTTACATTTTTTGGTTATTAGGTTATTCAAAGTGGTTTTATAATTATTGGGGTATTTTTTATTTTTTTATAATTTTTAATGTTGGGGGTGGGGGGTTAGGTGTTTTAGGTTTTTCATGGGATTTATGGTTTCTGTGCCATTAAAGGGTATTTTGGATTTCTAGCAGTTTTAGATGTTTTTATGTTTTTATTCTTTTTTTCATGGTTTTTGTTTTTTTTATTGTTATTTGGGAGATTTAGGGGTTTTTTTGTTTTTCACGGTTTTTTGGGTTATTAGTGTTTTTTGGTGGTTTCAGGGGTTTTAGTGTAATTAGGATCCTTTTGTATTTTTTAGGGTTATTGATGGGTTTTTTGGTTATAGTGTCTTTTAATGGGGTTTTTTGGGGTTTTGATGATTTTTATGGGTTTTAAGGGTGTTTTATAGTTTTTATGGGTTTTAGGTTCTTTTATATTTTATGTTTTTAGTATATTTTAGGGTTTTTAGTAGATTTAATGGTTTCTTGGGGGGTTTTATTTTTTAGGTCTGTTTAGGGTTTTCTTTGGTTTGTAGGGATTTTAGGGTTTTTTGGATTTGGGGATAATTTATGGTTTTATGATTTTCAAGGTCTGTTAAGGGATTTTACAATTTTTACGTTCCTTTATGTTTTTTGGGTCATTTTTGGATTTTATGGTTTTTAGGATCATTTAGGGTGTTTTAATTATTTAGAGAATTGTAATGAATTTAGTGTATTTGGTTGTCATTATGTGTCTTAGTGTATTTTTTTGTTTTTAGGGATTTTTTTGGTTATGGGTTTTTATAGTTTTAGTGTCTTTTATGTAATTTTTAAGATTTATAAGGCCTTTGGGAGAGGTGTTTATGTGTTTTTATTTTTTTCTGTGATTTTATGGTTTTGGGGGCTTTAGTGTATTTAATGTTTTTAGGTGGTTTTAGGGTATTACGTGTTTATTGTAAATTTGGGATTTTAATGGGGATATAGGGTACTTATTGTTTTTAGGGATTTTAGGGGTTTTAGTATTTTAGGGGTTCTATTTTTTTAAGGGTTTTTATGGTTTTAGGTGTTTTAAGGGTTTTTTATTGTTTTTAGGGATTTATTAGTGTTTTAATAGTTTTTAAGGGATTGGATGTTTTTTAGAGTTGTAATGGATTATTATATTTTTAAAAAAATTTACTATTTTTAGGGTTTGTAAGGGTTTTTAGGGAATTTACAGTTATTTATAATTTATAGGGATTGTTTGTTTTCTAAGGGTATCTTGGTTTTAAATGGTTTTATTATTTTTATGAAATTTAGGATTTTTAGGGTTTTAATGGTTTTTAGGGAATTATATATTCTATATGTTTTTTTAATTTTTAGCGATTTTTTGTGCTTTTATGGGTTTTTTGGGTTATATGGGGTTTTAGGAATTTCTTTTTGTTTTTAGGGTTTTATATGGGTTTTCATGGATTAATAATGGTTTTTGGGTTTTAGTGGTTTTAGGGATTTAGGGGTTTCTAGGTTTTTTGGTGTTTCCTGGATTTTTAAGGGATGGGGGAGGGGGTTCTGTCTTTAGGGTTTTGGGGGGTTTTTAGGGGTTTAGGGGTTTTTAATGTTTGTGTGTTTTTTATTTTTTAAAGGGATTGTAGGATTTTTATAGTTTTTTGGGGTTATAAAATTTTGTGTGCTTTATCGGGTTTAAGGGGTTATACATCTTTTAGAATTTTTATTGGGTTATTTGAGATGTTTTTATGTTTTTTAGTGTTTTTGGGGTTTTAGGATCTTTTAGTATTTTTAAAGGAGTTTAGAATAAATAAGGGGTTTTATGGTTATTTTGAGAGTGTTTTTCTATATTTATGATTTTTTTATGATTTTTGGGGAGTTTTACATGTTTGGGGGGGGGGTTGTGTCATTTTTAGAGTGTTTTATATTCTTATTATTTTTATGGGGTTTGGGGGTTTAACATGATTTATGGGGTTTTTTGAGTTTTTGGGGTTTTAGGGTTTGAATTGGTTTTAATCAATTTAGTGTTGGTAGGTTTTTTAGTGTTTTGGGATTATTTTGGGTCTCTTAGGGGCTCTATATGGCTGTTTTGGGTCTTTAATCTTTTTTATGGTCATTAGTTTTCTTGGGGTTTTAGGGGCTTTAGGGATTTCAGGATATTTTTGTGATTTTTATTATTTTTAGGGGTTTTATAGTTTTAAGAGTTTTTCAATTTTATTTTTTAGGGTTTTTAGGGTTTTTAGGGTTATATGGATTTTTATGGATTTTTCTCCTTTAATTATTTTAAGGGTTTTTTGTAATTTAGTGTTCTTATGATTTTAAAGGGTTTCTCTTTTTTTTCATTTTCAATTGTTATATTCGGGTTTTCCTGGGTTCTCAAGGTTTCTTGTGGGGTTTTTATAGTTTTCAGGGTTTTGGGGAGTTTTATTATTTTTTATATTTTAGCGGTTTTATTATTTTAAATAATTTATGGGGTTTTAATGGGTGATATTTTTTTAGTGTCTTTTAGGTTTTAGGATGTTTTATTGTTTTGGGGTTTTTACGGTTCTAAGGATATTTAGGTTTGTTTTGGATTTTATAGTTTTAGTGTCTTTTGGGGTTTTTGAGTGTTTTAAAGGATTTTTTGGATTTTTGGCATTTTGGAGTTTTAGGGGTTTCTTAGGTTTTTATGGGATTTAATGTGTATATGGATGTTTAAGGTATTTTAGTGGTATTGGGGTTTGGTGGTTTTTTGTGGTAATGGTAGGGTTAATTTAGGATTTTAGTGGATTTCAATGTCTTTTGTAGTTTTTGATGTTTTTGAGTGTTGTAGGGTTTTTAGATATTTTATGTTTTTAGGGTTTTAGTGTTTTTTATCATTTCAATATTTTTTTTTTGGTTTTTTCAATATTTTTGGTTTTTATGTATTTCTAGGATTATTTAGGGTTTTTAGTCTTTTCAAAGTTTTTTTTTTGAGATTATAGGGACTTTTAATTTTTTGCGTTTTAGAGGGTCTCAGAGTATTTATTATGTTGTTTTATGGATTTTATCGTTTTATAGTTGTTAGGGTTTTATGGTGTTTAGAGATATTTGGGGATTTAGTGTTTTTAGGATTTTTTTTGATTATGTGTTTTAGTGGTTTTAGGTCTTTAGGTGGGTTTAGGGGTTTTAAGGGTTTTAAGGGTTTTTTTGTTTTTATTTTTTTTATTTTTTTAGAGTTTTTTAGTGGGTTTTTGAGTTTTTGGATTTTTAGGATTTTTGTAATTTTATATGTATTTTTTTTAATGATTTTATGGTGTTTTAGTGTTTATAGTGGGTTTTAGGGTTTGATATTTTTTTGGGTATTTAAATTTTTTTGGGTTCTTTATGGTATTTATGGGTTTGTTAGGGGTTTTTCGATTTTATGTGTTTTTAAGATATTAGGTTCTTTTAGGGTCATTTTATATATTTAATTTTTTTGTCGTTTTAAGGGTTTTATGTGTATTTTTTTTAAATTTTTTTGGGTCTATATGTTCTTAGTTTTTTTTTCTCCTTTTTAGTGTATGCTTGTGGTTTTGGGGTTTTTAGTGTCTTTTATTCATTTTAGGGTATTTTTGGTTCATTTAAGGGTTCTTAAGTTGTTTTTGGGGGTTGGGGGATATGTTATTTTTGGGTATTATAGAGATGAAGTTATTTTATATTTTTAGGGTTTTGAAGGTTCATTTATGTTTTTATGGGATTTTAAGGGTTTTTAGGCTCCCCATGTGTTTTAGGGTTTCTAGTATCCTTTAGGGTTTTAGGGTCCATTATGGGTTTTAATAATCCTTGGTGTTTTTTTTGTTTTTGGTAACTTTTGGGTTTTTAATATGTTTTAGGGGTTTTAGATTCCATTACTGGTATTAGTAAATTTTAAATTTTATGGTATTTTTTTATACATTTAGTGGTTTAGGTATATTCATGTATTTAATTAGATTTTATAGTTTTTAGGGTCTTTAGGTTTTTATGGAATGTTATGGTCTTTTAGGGTGTATGTGGGTTTAATATCCTTTTATGGAATTTTGGGTCTTTTAGTGAGTTTTATGGATATCTAGGGTTTTAAGGGGTTTTAGATTATTTCAAGAATTTTTTTGGGTATTATGGTTTTAAAGGGTTTTATGGTTATTCAGTTTTTTACTATTTTTTGGTTTTTGGCTTTTTATGATTTTTTATAGTTTTTATGGTTTTCATGGTTTTTATTGTTTTTAGGATTTTATGGGATTTTTATTTTTAAGTATCTTGAGAGTATTTATGGGTTTTGTGGGTTTCTATGGGTTTTTTGGGTTTTAGTGTTATTATAATTTTAAAGGGTTTATTAGGGTTTTTATGGTTATTATTGTTTTTTAAAGGGGTTATAGTATTTTTTTGGTTTTAGGTACCTTTTAGGGATTTATGTGTATTTACAGTTTTAATGTTTTTATGGTTTTTTTCATGTATTCACAGTGGTTTTAGAGTTTTCAGGGTTATCAGTTTTAGGGAATTTTTTTTATAATTTTTAACTTTTTTAGGGTTTGTAGATGTTTTGAAGGTTTTTTTGGGGTTTGAAGGGGGTTTTCATTGTTTTCGAGGGTTTTTAGTTTTTTTGTGTTTTAAGGGGTTTTTTTACATTTAGTGCCTTTTCATGGGTTTTTAATGGTATTGGGGTTTTTAGGGTCTTTTGGGATTGTTCGGGTTCTTAATTATTAGTAGGGATTTATGGATTATTTACTGTTTTTAGGGTATTTTTATTTATTTTTCGTATTTAAGGGTATTTTATGGTTTCTAACGGTGTTAACGGGTATAATGTTTTTTGGGTTATAAGGTTTTTTCATTATTTTGAGGTTTTTCTCTAGGTTTTTAATATTTTCATAGGTTAATTATGGGATTTTTTTGGCTCTTTATGGATTTTAGAGCCTTTTTTGTTTTTTGGGATTTGAAGGGATTTTTTGGGGTTTTAATGATTTTAATTTGTTTTGGGATCAAACGGGTTTTGGTGGTTTTTTTTATTTTTATTCTTTTTATGGGGTTTTTTGGTTTTTAGGGATTCTTAAGTTTTTTATAGTTTTTTGGCTTTTATGATTTTTAACATTTTAGGGTTTTTATAGTATTTATGGTGTTTTATGGTTTTTATTTTGTATAAGGATTGGATGATAGGAACATGGTCTATTTTATTGGGTGAAGTGTGTAGGTTCTAGTTTATATAATCGATGTTGTATGGTTTATAGTTTAGGGTACATGGTATATGGTTTACGTTCAATGTTATAAGGTTTAGGGTTTGAGGTGTAGGGTTTAGGGTTTAGTGTTTATGTTTTAGATTTTTGGGTTTAGGGTGTCAGGTTTAGGATTTAAAGTGTTGGTTTTAGGGTTTACAATGATGGCTATAGGGTTTAAGGTTTAGGGTTTAGGGTTTATTGTTTTTCATTTAGGGTGGATGGAATGTTAATTATTATATATGGTTTATCTTTTAGAGTGCAAGGTTTTGGTATTAGGGTGTTGTTTTATGGTTTATGGTTTTTTGTTTAGGTTATTGGGTTTCGGGTTTGGGGTTTAGGGTTTAGGGTGTAGGGTTTGGGGTTTGGGGTTGTGGTTTTAGGGTACATGGTTTAGGGTGTAGGGTTTAGGGTGTAGGGTGAAGTCTAAAGGATTTTTGATTTAGGGTTTAGGGTGTAGGGTGTAGGGTATAGGGTGCAGGGTGTAGGATTTAGGATTCAATGATTAGGATGTAAGGTATAGGGTTCTAGTTATAGGATATGTGGATTAGGGTGTAGGGTTTAGTTTTTATGGTGTAGTGTTTAGGTTTTAGTGTGTAGCTTTTAGGGTATATAGTTTAGGTTTTATATTTCAAGGTGTATGGTTTCAGGTGTATTTTATATGGTTTAGGGTTGTTTTGTTTTTTATGATTTTTGGAGTTTTATGGTTAAGGTATTTTATGGTTTATAAATATTTTTAGGGGTTTTAAGGGTATATGGGTCATTTTGGGTTTTATGGGTCTTCTTATTGTTTTTTTGGTTTGTAGGATCTTCTATGTTTTTATTTGGGTTTTAAGGTATTTTATGATTTTTAGGGTTTCATTGTGTTTCGGGTTTTTGAGCCTTTTACTATTTTTTTGAGACTTTTTTACCTTTTATTGTTTTTAGGTTTTTTTTTTATTTTAAGGGTCCAGTGAAGTTTTATTTCATTTTATGGTTTTTTATAGTCATTATTTATTTATTAGTTTTTTTGTATTTTTTCCGTGTTTTAGGTTTTTTGGGGATATTTATGTTTTTTTGGGGTTTTAGATGTTCTAGTGTCTTGTTAGGGTTTTATGGTTTTTATAATGTTTTTTGGAGGGATTTAGGGTTTTTTAGATCTTTTAGAGTCTTTTGTGTATTTTTATGGTATTGTTTTTATTTTCTGGATATTTTAAAATTTTAGTATATTTTAGGTTTTTGGGGGATTTGGGGTCATTACTTTCATTTTGGGATTTAATGGTTGTTAGGGTCATTTGGTTTTTTCAGGGTTTTTTGGGTTTTTTTGGGTTTTTGGAATTTTTATGGTTTTGGTTCATTATAGTAGTTTTTTAGTTTTTTAGTTTTTATTGTATTTTTAGAGGGATTTTGGTCCATATGGATTTTTCATCACCTTTTTCGGGTATTTATGGTCTTTTAAGGATTTTTAAGGTTTCTTGGGTCTTTTAGTTTTTTAGGGTTTTTATTTTCCAATATTATTTTCTAGTGTTTTATAGTCTTTTTAGGTGATTTTAGGATATTTTATGATCTTTAATGATTATTAGTGTCTTTTATTGATTTTAGGGTCTTCTGGTATTTTTAAGGTTTTTTGTGTTTTATATGTTTTTAATGTTCTTTTAGGGTTTTGATGATTTTTTGTGACTTTTAGGGGTTTTTTTGGGTGATATTTGGGTTTTAGGGTTTATTGATTTTTCGGTGTTTAGGTCCCATTAGTTTTTATGGTTTTATAGTTCTTTTTAGAGTTTTTTGAGTTTTGGGGTTTTTTAGGGTTTTTGGGTTATAATGATTTTTATCAGATTAGTGTTAAAGGTTCATTTATGAGGTTTATAGTTTTTTATGTTTTGATGTTTTATTGGGTTATGTGGGTTTCTTAGTGTTTATAGGGTATCTAGTAATTAATGGGGTTTTGGTGTTTTTTATAGTTTTAGTGTTTTAAGAGTTTCTATGGTTCTTCATGGTTATAGGGGTTTTTATGTTCTAAGGTGTTTTTAGGTTTTATTTTTATTTGAGGTTTTATGATTTCTATGTATTTTTTTAGAGTGTTATGGTTTTAGGGTTTCTATGTATATTTTCCTTTTTATTTATTTTTGGGGTTTTTAATTTATTTAAGTATTTTTAGGGTTTCTTATTTTTTATGAATTTTAAACACTTTTTTAGGGGTTTTAGGTTTAAAAGGGATTTTCAATGTTTTAGGGGTTTTATGGTTTTTGGGGGGTTTTTGTTTTTTAGGGTCTTATGGGTTTTTAGTGTTTTTATAGAAATTACAGGTTTTAGATATTTTAGTTTTTTTAGGTTTGATTTATGGTTTTCCGGGATTTTTTGGGTTTTGTAAGTTGAAATTTCTATTATTGGGTTTTTTTGATTTTTTAGGGGTTTTTTAGTTTATTTATGTTCTTCAGGGGTTTTAGTTTTTTTCTGTGTTTAATGGGTTTTATGATGATTTATTGTTTTGGTTGGATTTTTAGTGCATTTGGGTTCGTTTATCATTTAGGATAATTTAATGGTTTTTTATTTCTAATGTTATTTAGGTTTATATTGTCTTTTGGGGGTTTTCTAGGTTTTATGGTTTTATGGGTTTTTATGTGTTTTTAGGGTTGTGTGTTTTTTATGGTTTTTTATGGTTTTAGGGGTTTTTTTGTTATTTAGAGGGTTGAAACAATTTTGGAAATTTTAGGGTTTATCTATGGTCCTTAGTGTTTTTGGGGATTTACAATCTGTTATAGAATTTGTGATTTTTAGGGTCCTCATGGGGTTTTTGATTTTTTGAGTTTTTACAATATTTATTGTTTTTGGGAGTTTTTAGTCGCTTTAAGATTTATTTGGTTTTTTGGGGGTTTATGGGTTTTTATTGGTTATTAGGGTTTGTAGGGTTTTAGGGACGTTTAATGGTTTTTAGGTTTTTTGAGGCTTTTTTGAGGGCATAATGACTTTTTCAATGTCCTTTAATGTTTTTTATTGTTATTATGGTTTTTCGTTTTTTAGAGGGTTTTAGGGTTTTTTATTTTTTTAGGATTGTTATTATTTTTTTAGTATTTCTAGGGTTTTTTGGTGTTTAATGTATTTTTATTATTTTTATTTTTAGGGGATTTTATAGTTTTTATTGTTTTAGGGTCATTTTATGGGTTTTTTCCTTTTATGGTTCTTTTTGGGATTTTTTTGGGTTTTATGGATTTTTAATGGTATTAGGAATTTTTTGGGATTTTAGGTATTCCATACGATGTTTTTAGGATTTAGTTTTTTTAAGGATTTTTTAGGTTTTAGGGTTTTACGAACTATTTAACATTTTTTCAGTTTATTATGGTTATCTTATGGTTTCATTAGTGTTTTTAATGATTTTTAGCATTTTTCATTGTGTAATGATTTTAGTGTTTTCATGAATTTTGATGGGGTTTTAGGTTTTCCATAGTGTTTTAGTTATTTAAGGGGTTTTCTAGTTTTATTGGTGTTTTATGATTTTATATTGTATTTGATGATTCTTAGTATCTTTATATAATTTTGGTGTTTTAGGGATTTGTGGATTTCATAGTTTTCATGGATTTTAGGTATTTATAGTTTTTAGTGTTTTAGGGGTTCAAAATATTTAAATGTTTTAATATTTATGAGTGTTTAAAGTGTTTGGGTACTTTTAGGTTACTTAGGTTCTTTTGTGGTTTTTGTGTTTTAAGGGTCAATTAGAATTTAATTTTTTTTTCATGGTTTTCATTGTTTTCCCAACCCTTAATATTTTCATATGGTTTAGGTTGTCTTTTGGGTATTTTTTCAGTTTTTAGTTTTCTCATAGTGTTCTAAGGGTATTTAGGGTTTTTAGGGGTTTAGGTTCTTTTAGGGGTTTGAGAATGTTTTATTGTTTTAATGGTTTTTATTATTTTTAGGGTTTTTTGGCTTTTAGGGACATTTAGGGGTTTTAGGGATTTTTAGTTTTTTCAGGTTTTAGGGTTTCATGGGTTTTGTGGATTTATTAAGGCAAATAGGGTTTTTATGTTTTTCAATTGTTTTAAGGATTTTAGTGTTTCAGTTGTTTTTATGGTGGTTTAGGATTTTTGGGTATTTACTGCTCATTAGGGATTTTTACGATACTTAAGTATTTTAGAAGAATTTATGGTTTTTATGATTTGTAGTGTTTTTAGGTGTTTTAATGATTCTTAGGGTTAAATTTTTCTATGGATTTGATGGTTTTTTAGACTTTAATGTGATTTTTTCTGATTTTTAATGTTTTTAGGGTTGTTATGGGTTTTTGAGTTTTTTAGGGTCATTTAATGTTTTATGGTTATTTTTTTAGGGTTTTAAATGACTAAGGGGGTTTTTTGGGTTTTTAGGGCATTAGTATTTTTCATGTATTTTTCGGTGTTTTAGTATTTTTAGGTATATTATGGGTTTTATTCTTTTATAAAATCCCAGATTTTAGGGTTTTTAGAATTTTTACTATTTTTGTGTTTTTGTGGTTTAATTTGTTTAATGGGGTTTTAAGGTTTGAAAGGTTATTATGGTTTTTTAAGGATATAAGGGGACTTTTATGATTTGTTGTTTAGAGTGCAGTGTATAACATTTTGGGTGTAGGGAATAGGGTTTACGGTGTAGTGTATTTGGTTTAGGATGTAGTGTATGCAGTTTAGCGTGTAGGGTATGGGGTGTAGGGTTTAGGGTATAACGTATAGGTTATAGTGTCTGGGGTTCAAGGGTTATGATATATTGTATAGTTTTTAACGTATAGAGTTTAGGGTTTATGGTGTGTGGTTTTGGGTTTAGTGTGTTGGTTTTAAGAATTAGTGTGTTGAGTATTCGATTTTAGGTGAAACTTTTAGGGTTTTGGGAGTATTATTTAGTGTTTAAGATTTATGGCGTAGGTTATTGGGTTTACTGTAGAGGATTTAGGGTTTATGGAATAGGATTTAGGGTTTAGGGTATAGAGTTTCAGGTTTAAGGTGACGGTATTAGGCTGTTGGGTGTATGGTTTAGGGTTTAAGAAGTAGAGAATTGGGTTTAGGATGTAGGTTTTACAGTTTTGGATTTAGGGATTAGGGTTTAGGATTTTAGGGGTTTTAGTGTTTTTGGGGTTTTAGTATTTTTTAGTAATTTTAGTGTTTTTTGGGTTTTTTGGGGATTGTAAGGGTTGGAAGAATATTTATTGTGTTTAGGGATCTTGGGTGGTTTTACGGGTTTTAGGAGTTTAATATTATTTATGAATTTAAGTATTTTTTGGGGTTTTAAATGATCTTTTAAGGCTTTTGGGGGGTTTAAGGTCCTTTTTAGGACATGAGGGGTTTTAGGGTTTTTATGGTTTTAATGTGGTATCCTATTTTTTACATTTTCGTTTGGTTTTTCGTGTTTTTCAGGGTTTTAGTGAATTTAGAGTTTTTCAGTGTTTTTATGGGTTCAAGGGTTTGTAAGGACTTTAGTGTTTTAGAGTTTTGGTATATTTTTAATTTTTAGCATTTTAGTTTTTAGTGATTTTTATTATTTTCAGAGTTTTATAGTGTTTTGGGTTTTTTGGTTATCTCATATTTTTTCTATGTTTTATTGGTAAATAGTTGTTTTTGGATTTTAGGATGTTTTTCTGGTTTGGGGGGGTTTTAAGGGTCAATTAGGGTTATTAGGATTTTAAGGGTTATTAGGGGGGTTTAAAAAAATTTAATGGTTTGAGGGGTTTTAGGTATTTTTAGGGTTTTAGATATTTTGGGGTTTTTTGGGTTTTCTATCATTTTTTAGTTTTTTATTTCTTTTTGTCGTTTGTTGTCTTCAGGCTTTGGTATTTTTTCTATATTTTTTTTATTTATGTGATTTTCTTATGGTACTAAATTTTTTTAAGGGATTTGGGAGTTTTTTGGGTTCTCTATGATTTAAGGTAGTTTTTAATTATTTTGGGGGATTTTGAATGTTATTAGGGTTTTTAGGGAGTGTAGGCTTTTTTAGGGTTTTGATAGAGGGTTATCCATATTTTTAGGGGTTTTGGGTATTTTCTAGTTTTTATGGTTTTTCATATTTTATCTATATTTTGGTTATTTTAATTTTTTTAGGATTTGATGGTTTTTGGGGTTTTAGCGTGTTTAGGGGTTTTATGTTTTTTATTGATTTTCATTGAATTTTTAGGGGTTATTTGGGGTTTCATTTATTTTTAGGGATTTTATGGATGTTTACGGTTTTTAGGGGTTTAATGGATTTTTTGTTTATTAGGGTTTTGTGTTTTTTTAACATTTTTTGGTATTTTAGAATTTAGCTTTTTTTAGTATTTAATGGGTTTTTAGTACATTTAGGGGTTTTTAATGTTGTTTAGGTATTTATAGTTTTTTGTTTTTTAATGGTAATTTATCGTTTTATTTGGTTTTTAGGGTCATTGAGTTTTTAAAGTGTTTTTATGGTTTTATGGGTTTTTTTGTTTTTTAGGGGAATCATTTTGTTATAATAATTTTAAGGGGTTTTTAGTGTTTTTTGAGTTTTAAGGTTTTTTAGGATATTTTAATGGATTTTAGTGGTTATAGAGACTTTTAAGGTCTTAAGATTTTTTATTTACTTTTGATTTTGTGTGGTTTTATATTTTGTCAGATTTTTTTAGTTTTTTAGGTAGTTATAAAAATTTTTAGAGGTGTTTTATGGTTTATAGTTTCTCGTATGGGACTTTTAGGGGGTTTAATGTTGTTTCGGTTTTTTTATAGTTTTGGCGGATTAAGTGAATTTATTGGGGGTATTTTTTTGATTTTTTGGGTTTTTTATCTATATTTTTTAAGGTTTTTAGTATTTTAAGTATTTTTTACTGTAATAATCATCTATAGTTATTTTACATTTTTATTGTTTTAATGTTTTTATGGGGTTTTAGAGGTCATTTAGAGGTTTCGTGGATCTTTTAGGTTTTCATAGGTTTTTAGGTTAATTTTCATGTTATAATGTTCATTTTGGTTTTTAGGGATTTTACGGGTTTGAAGGTCTTTTTAGTGTTTTAATTTTTTTTAATAATTTTTAGGTTTCAAGAGGTTTTATCGGTTTTTATGGAATTTATAGTTTGTCTATGTGGTTTTAGGCTTCTTTGGGATTATTTTGTTGGTTTTTAGGGTATTTAGGAAATTAAGGGTTTTTAGGATTATTGTATGGATTTCAGGATTTTTAAATTAATGTGTAGGGTTTAGGGTTTGGGTTTATGTTATTGAGTTTGGGGTGTATGGTATAGGGTTTTAGTGGGTATTTTTTAGGGTTTTAATATTTAGAATTTAGGTTTGTGGGTGTATGGTATATGGTATATGGTGTAGAGGATAGGTTTTGTGGTATAGTGTATATGGTTTTGTGTGTATGGTTTTGGGTTTATAGTGTAGGGTATTGGGGTTTAGGTGTACAGTTTATAGTTTATGGTATATAGAATATGGTATGTGGTTCAAGGTTTAAGGATTATTGCCTTGGGTATAGGGTATTTTGTAGTAGGGTTTATGGTTGATGTTGAAGGGTATAGGGTTTATGGTGTATGGTTTTGGGTCTATGGTGTAGGGTTTAGTATTAAGGGTGTATGGTTCAGGGTTCAGGGTTTAGGATATCTGGTTTTTGGTGAGCGGTTTAGGGTTTAGGGTGTAAAGTGTAGGTTTTAGGGTTCTGGGTATAGTTTTTAGTGTTTAGGGTACATGTTTTGTGGTCTATGGAGTGATAATTATGGTTTTGAGTGACGGGTATATGGTTCATGGTTTTTTTATGGTTTAATGGTTTTGAAATTCTTGAGTTTTTTTTGTTTTTCTGGTTAAAGGGTTTTTAGGGGTTTTAGGGGTTTTTTTATTTTTCAGGGTATTAGGGTATTCAGGGTTTTCATGGGTTTTCGGGGTTTTTTTGGGTCTTTTGGGTTTTTATGGATTTTTAGTGTTTTTAGGGTATTGTTGTTATTTATAGTTTTCTAGGGTTTCAATGGGTTTTCTATGTTTTAATAGATATTAAGTTGTTTGGGATTTTATATTTTTAAAAAAAAATCATATTTTTAATGGTATATTTTTTTAAGGTTATTATGTTTTTTTGGGTTTTTCTAGGTTTGTGGGTTTTTTTGGATTTTTAATGTTTTTAGTTGTTTAAGGAGTTTTTATTGTTTTTATTATTTTTCTACATTTATATTTTTGTATACAGTTTTTAGGGTTTTAGTTTTTAGGGGATTTTTGTTGATTAAATGGTTTTTCTGGGTATATCAGGGTTATTTGGGGTTTTAAGGGATATTAGAGTTTTTATGGATTTTGTGGATTTTGTGGATTTTGTGGATTTTAAGGGTTTATGGGTTTTTTCATTTTTTGGGTTTTTATGGGATTAGTGGTGTTTTAGGTTTTCTAGTGTCCTATTGGGGTTTGGGGGTAGGTAACTTTAGGTTTTATAGGGGTTTAGGGTATTTTTAATGGATTTAGGTGTTTGAGGATTTTTAGGATTTTATTGGTTTTATGGTTTGAATGCCTTTTGATGATTTTTAGGGATTTCTAGGGTTCTTTAGTTTTTAGAGTTTTTATGTTTTTTAATTTATTTAAGGTATTAAATGTTTTTTGGGTTTTTAGGGCATTTATGGTTTTGTTGGGCTTCTAGGGTTTTATATTTCTATTATGGTATTTATGATATTTTTTGGATTTTTATTGCTACATATGATTTTTAGGGTTTCTTTATGTCTTTCTAGGTAGTTTGGAATTTTTGGGTTTTATGGTGTTATATGAAATTTTATGGGTTTTCACATATTTTTAATGGTTTTATGGTTTTTATTGGGGTTTATGTGTTTAATGGTTTTTATGTGTTTTGTATTTTTCAAAAGTTTTTTAGGGGTTTAAGGATTAGAGAGGGGTTTTAGAGTATTTATGGGTTTTGGGAATTTGAGAATTTTGTCTTTTTAGGAGTTTTAGTGTTTTCAGTTTTATAAGAGTATTTTTACGGTTCTTTAGTGTTTTTAATGGTTTTATGGGTTTTATGTTGTTTTACTGTTTCTTGGGGTTTTAGGATTTTTTATGGTTTTTATGGTGTTTAAGTGTTATGAGTATATTTTGGGAATTATAAAGGGTTTTCAATGTTTTTAAGGAGTTTTAAGGGTTTCAGGGATTTAAGGACGTTTAAGGGGTATCTGTTTTTAGGAATTTATATGGTTTTAGGGGGTTTTAGAGTTTTATTTGTGGGGTTTTATGGGGTTTCTAGGTTTTTGGTGGGTTTTAATGGTTTGGGGAGGTTTTTATGATTTTTCTTGATTTTTAAGTGTTTTATGTTTATTTTAGGTTTTTAGGTATTTGGGATTCTATTAATTTTTTGTTTTTAGTCTTTTTAAATATATTTAGGGTTTTTATAGACTTATAATAGTTTTTAGGCATTTTTAAGGGTTTATTAATTTTTGTGATTCTTGTTTTTTGAGGGATTTTTTATGGGTATTTTAGAGTTTTTTGGGGTACATTTTTGTAGGTTATTATTTTTTTTCATAGAGTTTTAATTATATTCAATATTTTCATGTTTTTAAGAGTTCATTATGGTTTTTATGATTTTTATATTTTTTAGGTAATTTAGGGTTTTTTAGATTTTTTGTATTTTTTATGTTTTTTTATGTTTTTTGTTTTTTATAACATTTCAATGTTTTTAGGGGTTTTTGGTTTCTTATGGTTGTTTAAGATTTTAGTGTGCTTAAGGGTTCTTCATATCATTAAAGAATTTAAATTGTTTTGGGGGTATTTATGGGTTTTAGTGGTTTTCTGGGTTTTAGGGTCTTTTAGGGGGTTTTATGGATTCTTTAGAGTTCTTAGGGATTTTATAATTATGTTATATTGTGAGTATTTTTAGGGGGTTTAGGTAGTATAAAGGCTTTCTTCGAGTTTTTAGAGATTTATAAGGGCTTGTTAGGTCTTTTTGTATTTTTATAGTTTCAGGTGTTTTATGGATGTTATATTATTTTAGGAGTTTTGGGATTTTTATATTTTTTATTTTTGTCTCTTATTTTGATTTTAGGGGTTTTTATGACTATTACCGATTTTTATGGTTTTAAATGTTATTTAGTGTATGTTTACAATTGTATTATTATTTTTTCAGTTTTTTGGATTTTTAGGTTTTCATAATTTCATTGGTTTTGTAGGAAATCTAAGTGGATTTAGGGTTTTAGTGGTGTAATGGGATTGAACAGTCTTTTGAGTTATTATAGAATTTTCAAGCGATTTTTTGTATTTTTAGGGTGTTTTTATGGATTTTAGCTTTTTTGGGATTTTATTATTTTTAGGGTTACGGTGGGTTTATGAATTTTTTTAATTTTTATGGATTTTTGGTTATTAGTGGGTTTTGGGATCTTTATGGGTTTTACCTTTTAAGAGGTTTTTGGGGTACTTGGGGTTTTTAAATGTTTTGGTGGGTTTTTATGGTCTTTCATGTTTTTTAGTCTTTTTTATGAGGTTTTAGGTTTGTAAAGGGGTTTTAGTTGTTTAGTGTATTTTTAATTTTTTTAGGTATCTTTTTGGGTTTTAGGGGTTTTAGGTTATTTTCTGGGATTTAGGGGGTTTTATGGGTTTTAATGTGGTAAATGAGTTTTTAGGATTTTAGGAGTTTGTTGAGGTTTAAAAGGTTTTTTTTGGTTTTTGAGTCTTTTAGAGGTTTTAGAGTTTTTAGTGGTTTTATGGTTTTTAGGGTCTTTAATTTTTTTAGGATTATTTAGGCCTTTAATGGTTTTTATGGGTTCTAAGGATATTTTAGGGGATTTAAAAGATTTTGGGTCTTTTGGGTTTTATGGGGTTTTAGGGTCTTTTAGGGGTTATAGTGGATATCATGTTTTTTTAGTTTTTAGGTCATTTTTTGGATTTTTTTAGGTGTTTATGGATTTTAGGTTTTTTACAGTCCGTTCGGGATTTACAGGTTTTATGGGGTTTTATGGGTTTTAGGGGTTTTAGAGTTTTTAGGTGTTTATTGGGTTTTTGGGTTTTTTAGGTGTTTTGGTTATTTTAAATTTTAATTGTATTTTTTAGGGTTTTAGAGTTTCTTGGGTATTCGAGGGTTTTGTTAACATTTTTTTAGTGTGATTAAGGTTTTTATGGTTTTTTATGTTTTTTATGGTGCTTAGGGTTTTCTAGATTTTTTATGCTTTTTAGGGTCTTTTAATTTTTTTATATTTTTTAGGGGTTTTAATGGGTTTTAGAAATCCTACAGGATTTTAGGGTCCTGTAGGTTTTTTAATGTATTTTTAGTGGTTTTGAGGTTTTGTGTGTGTCTTTTATGGGTTTTGATAGTTTTTTGTGTTTTTTGGGATTTTTTGGGTTTTTAGTTTCATTTATCAGTTTTATTGTTTGTATGGTTTTTGAGTTATTTTATGGTTTTTTGGGTAATATTGTGGTTTTTGATTTCTTAGGTTCCTTTATAGTTTTAGGGGTTTTACAGACCTTTATAGGTTTTAGGATTTTTAGGGTCCTTTAGAGTTATTTAATGGGTTTTAGGGACCTTTATTGTGTGTTAGGGTCCTTTAATGATATTTAGGGTTTTAATCACCTTCTTGGATATTTTTATTATATTATGGTTCTTCATGTATTTTATGGTTTTTTGAATTTTTAGTCCCGTAGGGTTTTAGACTTATTTGGTTTTTAGGGTATTTAGTGTCTTTTATAATTTTAAATGTTATTTTTAATTTTTTATGTTTTTATTTTTTAGGGACTTTTAAGGTGTTTTAGGGACTTTTAGCATCTTTTTTGGTTTTTGGGATTTTGTGGTCTTTCGGGTTTTTTTTGGGTTTTATTGTCTTTTCTAGGTCTTTAATGGGTTTTAGGGTTTTTTGGGTTTTAAAGGTTTTAGGAGTTTTTTTTTCTTTTACTGGGTTTTAGGTTCTTTATAATTTTTTAGAATTTTCTATTTTTGAGGTGGTTTTTAGGGTTTTGTTGTATATAAATGGGTTTAATATTTTTTTACGATTTTATGGGTTTTTATTTATGTTGTAGACTTTTAATGGATTTTATGGTTTTTTTGTTCTTTTGGTGATTTTATGGTTTTTTTATTTTTATTTTATATTGTATTAATTCGTTTTTATGGATTTTTTGGGGTTTTTAAGGGTTTGAAGGGTTTTCAAGTTTTAATGGATTATATTGGATTTTTAGGGGTTTTAGGGTTTCTATGGGCTTTCTAGGGTTTTTAAGGATTTTATGATTTGTTAGGTTTTTTAATGTTTTGGGGTCTACTAAGGGTATTTGGGGTTTTTTATTTTTAGGATTTTTAGGGTTTTTATATTTTTTTACGAGTTTTACAGTTTAGGGGTTTTTGTGTTTTTGGGGTTTTTAGGATTCTTAGTTTCTTTTATCATTTTTATATTTTTTTCATATATTTTGGGTATTTTGGGTCTTAAAGGGTTTTATTAGGTTTTAATGGTCTTTTATATTTTGAGGTGGTGTTTTGGATCCTTAAGGGTTTTTATAGTTTTATGTACTTTTAGTCGATTTTGTTGTTTTTAGGGTATTTAGGGGTTTTGGGGTTTTGGGTTTTTTTAGTTTTTTGGGTGTTAAGAATTGAAGGGTTTTTAGTTCTTTGGGGTGTTTGTTCTTTTTAGGATTTTAGTATCTTTATGGTATTTATGGATATTGAGGTTTTTAGGGTTTTTAGGTTTTCAATGGTTTTTTGGGTTTTTTAAGGTTTTTTGGGTTTTAAGGGTTGTTATGGTTTTTAGTTTTTAGTGTTTTGGGGAATTTAACGGAATATTGGATGTTTGTAGAGTGTTTTTTTCTACTAGTTATTTTTATGTGTTTTAGTTGTTTTTAGGGGGTTTTGGGTTTTGGGGGTTTTCATATCTATTTATGGAATTTAGGGGTTTAATTGTATTTTTTGTGTATTTATGTGTTTTTAGTGATGTTACTATTTCTTTGGATTGTTTTTGGGATTTTAGGGTTATTTTAGGGGTTTTATATGTTTTTATGCTTTTGTGATATTTTTGGTTTTTAGGGTTTTTATGGTTTTTTTTGAACATTTAGGTTTTTTATTGTGTATTATGGGGTTTTAGTGTTTTTAGGTTGTTAGTAATTTTAGTGGTTTGGGGGATTTGTGGGGTTTTATGGCCATTTGGTTTTTCATTTGGTTTAAATATTTTTTCATATAATTATGGTTTTTATTATTTTTGGGGTTTCGTAGGGTTTTTGTGTAAATTATGGGATTTATGAATTTTATGGTCTTTTATGGTTTTTTGGGGTTCTAGGGGTTTTAGGGTTTGAAATAGTTTTTTAGAGTTTTTAAGATTAATTTTTTGGGTTTTTAGAGAGTCATATGGGTTATAGGGGTTTTATGTTTTTTAGTGTCTTATTAGGGTTTTTATGTTTTTAGAGGATTTGAATCTTTTTAAGGTATTTTAAAGTTTATATTTTTTAATGGTTTTTAGGGTTCTTTTAGGGTTTTTTGGGTTTTCATGGTTTTTTCTTTTCTCAATGGGATTTTAGGGTTTATAATGGTTTTTCGGGTTTTCAAGGTTATTATGGTTTCCTAGGTGTTTTAGGGTGTTAATTTTTTTTTAGTCTTTGAATGGTTATTTGAGTTTATATATATATAGGTGTTTTTTTCCTGTTTTTATGGTTTTTATGGTTTTTTTTGGTTTTAGGGGATTTTGTTTATCTGGGTTTTCTAGGTTGTTATGGGTTTTTGGTGTTTTATGGTTTTTTTTGTATTATATATCTTAATGTTCTTAAGGTATTTTTAGTTTTTTGGGGGAATTTATAGTGTTTTTGTGGAATTTTAGAGTTTTGGTGTTTTGTGTATTCTTTTCATTTCATTTTTTCTATGGTTTTTAATATATTTTTGGTATTTAAGGGGGTATAGGCCCTTTTGGAGTGTTTTGAGGTGTTTCAAGGTTTCATGGATTTAGGGGTTTTAGTGTTTTTATTGGTTTTTATGGGTTCTAGTGTTATATAGTTTTTATGATTTTAAGGATTTTTAAATATCTTTTTCTTTGTTTTGGGGAGTTTTATTCGATTTTTACAATATTTTTAGAGGTAAGGTACTTCTATTTTTTTATTTTATAGTTTTATGGTTTTACATGGTTTTTGGTTTCAAAGAGTTTCTTAGGTGTTTTTATGGTTTTAAGATGTTTTTATAGTTTTTAGTGGTTTTTATAGTTTATATAGGTTTTAGGATTTTAGGGTTTTATGGGTAATTTTGAATTTTTAATGTTTTTTTTTGGGTATTTTGTGTGTCTAAAAAGTTTTGAGGGGTGTTCATGGGTTTTTACGATTCTTAGGGATTTTGAGGGTTGTTTGTAGTTTTTATGGTCCTTTGGAGTTTTTATGTGTTTTTAGTTTTTATGGGATTATAGGTTATATTGTTGTTCTTAGGGGTTTTAGCATCTTTTATGAATTTGGGGTTTCTATCGGTTATTTAGGTTTTGGGGCTTTTAGGGTCCATTAGTTTTTTTAGGAGTTTTCATAGGTTTTGGGTCTTTTAGGATTTTAGTGTTTTTATGGATTTTTATGGTTTTTAGGTTTTTATTGTTTTAAATTATTTTTCAATGTTTTAGGGGTTTTATGAATTTTTTGATTATTTTTTGAATTTTGAAGGTTTGGTTAGCAGTTTTGGCCTTTTTTAAGTATTTTAGGATATTTCAATTTTTTATAGTTTATGTTTTTTATGGTCATTTAGATATTTTTTGGGTTTTAGGGTCCCCTAACGTTTTTTGGGGTTTTTGGTACTTCCTTGTTTTTAGAGTTTTTTTGGGATTCTTTTGGGTTTTTAGAGTCTTTGGTGTATTTTAGGGGTTTAGGTCCTTTTTAGGACTTTTAATGTCTTTTAGGTTTTTAAGATGTTTATGGTATTTTATGGTGTTTTAATGGTTTTGAAGTTATTTTAGGGGATTTAAGGGTAATTTTGGGTTTTAAGGGGTTTTGGGTCTTTTGGGTTTTTTAGGGGTTTTAGAAATTTTAGGTCTTTTATGTTCGTTTTCGATTTTTGGGGTTTTAAACCCCATTGGGAGTTTTTAGGGTTCATTAGGAGATTTTTGGTTTTTTAGAGTATTGTATTGATATTAGGGTATTTCAGGTTTTATTAATTTTATGGTTTTGTTTTATTTTATGATGTTTTAGGGTTTATATGATCTATTTGTGGTTTTTAGTGTTTTATGGGTGTTTAGGGGATTTTAACATTTTAATATTTGTATAGTATTTTATAATATTTTAGAGGCCTCTTGGGTTTTTTGTTTTTTAAGGTTTCTGAGGGATATTATGGAGTTTAAATCCATTTATGGTTTTTATGCTATTGGTTTTTAATAGTTTTTACGGGTTTTTGGGTTTTTTGGGTTTTTATAGGTTCTAAGGTTTTAGGATATTTTTGTACAGTTTTATAGGGTTCCGTGGTCTTATTTAGGATTTTTTATTTTTTTTTTTGTTTTCAGGAGGTTTTTGAGTGATTTTATTTGTCATTAGGGTTTTGGGGTTTTTTTGGGGATTTAGGAGGATTTAGTGGGTTTAAAGGTATTATTTAGCGGTTTATGGGTTTTATCGGTTTTTAGGGTTTTAAATATTTTTTATTGTTTTAGAGTTTTTAGGGTTATTTCTTGTTTTCTAAAATTTCTTTGGGGGTTTTGTGTTTTGGGGTTTTTATGGTTTTATGGTTTTTAGGGACATTACTTTTTTTAGTTTTTTAGCATGGTTTAATGAATTTTAGGGGTTCTTAGGTTTTAGGGTTGTTTATGGTCTTTTAAGATATTTTAGGATTCAAATAGTCTTTCAGTGTTTTAAATGGGATTTAAGGTCTTCTATATTTTTTGGGGGGTTTAGGGTTTTTATGTTTTTAGGGTTTTTATTGTGTTTTATTATTCTTAGTGTTCTTTAGGATTTTTTGGGTTAAATTGTTTTTTGGGGTTTGGGGCAGGGGTTATATATTGTTGGTATTTTTGGAGTTTTATGGGTGATGGGTTTTTTGAGTTTTTATGTTATTTGGGGTATTTATTATTTTTAGTGGAATTGAGGATATTTTAGTCTTTTATGGGTTTTTCTGGTTGTATAGGGTTTTTAGGGCTTTACATTCTTTTAAGGGTTTTTTGGTTTTTAACTCCCTTTAGTGTCTTTAGGATTTTTAGGTTCCTTTTGTGTTTTTAGAGTATTTTTGGGTATTTTGGGGTCCTTTTTAATTTTAAAAGTTTTTAGGGACCTTTAGGGTATTTAGGTATATTTAGTGTTTTTGGGTGATTAAGTTCGTTAGGGATTTTCGGGTGGTTTAGGAATTTTAGTGTATTTTTTTGTTTTTATGTTATTTTATGTTCATTTAGTGTCTTTTAGTTCCTTTCACATATTTTAAGGGTTTTATTGTATTTAGGGTTTATATTTTTGTTTTTAGGGAGTTTTAGGGTGTTATGAGTGTTTTTAGGGTCATTGGGGTTTTATGGTTTTTGGAGTACTTAAGGGATTTTAGGGTCTTATCTTTTTTTTAGGGTTTTTGGGGGTTTAAATGGTTAATGGGTTTTAGGGTTTTAGTGTTTTTACAATCATTTATGGGTTCTATGTGGTCTAGTTGTTTTAGTTTGTCTAGGGTTTTTTGATTTGTTAGGTTTTAAGGTTTGTAATGGGGTTTACGGTTTTAGGGGGGTTTCAATGGGTTTGTTGCTTTTTATGGTTAATTGGATTTTTAGTTTTTTATTATTTTTGGGGGTTTAAATGTTTTTTTGGTTTGGGGGGTTTTATTGGTTCTTATGATCATTAGGTTTTTCTTGGTTTTTTAGGATTCTTAGGGTATTTATATTTTTTAGAGTAATTAGTTGTTTTGGATATTTTTAGGGGAGTTTAGGGTTCTTATAGATTTTTAATGGGTTTTATGATTTTTGGAGGTTTTATGGTTTTATGGGTTGGTAGTTATTATTAGTATTTTTTGAGGGGGTTGTGTGATATAGGGTATTTTAGGGGTATTTTTAGTTTCTTAGGGGGTTTTTTGGTTTTTTGGGTTTTTAGGCGATTTAGGATTTTAGTGGTTTTGGCATGTGTTAGGGTTATTTGGATTATTTGGATTGTTTTATTTTTGTGGGGAATTAAGTTGTTTAGTGGGTTATAAGAACTTATAGTGTATTTATATGGTTTTTACTGTCTTTTAGGTATTTTTTGGTTTTTTGGGTCTTTTAAGGGTTCTCGGGTTTTTTGGTGATATGGGTTTATCAGGTATTTTGTTTTTTTTTTTGTTTTTAGGGGTTTTAGGGATGTAGGATTTTAGGGTTTTTTGGATCATTTGGTTATTTTTTAGGTTTTTATGGTTTTTATTAGATTTTAGTGTTTTTAGGGTCTTTAGGGTCTAATGGTTTTTAGGATCTTTATTGTTTTCATTACATTTAATTGATTTTAAGGAATTTATGGTATTTTAAATTTTTATGTTTTTTTGAGATTTTTCTGTATTTAGGTGTTATAAGTGGTTTTAAGGAATTTTGGTGTTTTTTGGATTTTTTTGTTTATGATTAAATTTAGTGGTTATTTATGTATTTTTTATATTATTATGGGGTTAAGGTGTTTTAACAGTTTTTAGTGGTGTTTTATATTTTTTATAGATTTTTATTGGTTTGTAGTGTTTTCTTATGGTTGATTATTGTTTTAAGAGTTTTATTACAGTTTCGTTTTACTTTTTTTGTTTGTAATGGTTTGTAGTTTTTTTATGTGTCTTTATGACTATTTTAATTTTTAGCAGTTTTAGATTTATTTTTGAGATCTCTGATTTTTAGTGGTGTTAGGGGTTTTATGATTTTTAGGGGATTGTAATGTTTTTATAGTTTTTAGCATTTTAGTTTCTAGGGGATTTTGTGGGTTACGGTGTTTGAATAATCATAAATATATTTAGTATTTTATTATTATTATTTTCTCTTTAGGGCCTTTAAGGGATTATGGTTTTTTTTTTGTGGTTTTTAGGGGTTTTCATTTTTTTAGGTCATTTGGATTTTTTTATAATTTTCTGTGTTTTTGGGTCTTTAAGAATTTTTTGGTCTTCTAGTAATTTTTTTTTGGTGTTTTAACGATTATTTTTGGTTTTCGGGTTTTTAGGGGTCTTATCATTTTTCTAGTTCTTCATCGTTTTAAGGCTTACAAGGGGATTTCATGATTTTGGAGTATTTTTTGGATTTTTAAGGTTTTTATTATTTTTTTGTGGATTTAGGATTTTCTATTTTTTATTGGTGTTAAGTGGTTTTAGGAGTTTCATGGGTTACTATGAATTTTAGTGTTTTTAGGGTTTTAGGGTGTTTTAATGGTATTATGGAATTTTATTTCTTTTAGAGGTGTTTTAGAGTATTTTATGTGGGTGGTATATGGGATTAGGGTTTTTTACGATATTTAGATCATTTAAGGGTTTTTTGGATTTTATGTGTTTTAGTATTTTTTTGATTTTTTAGGCATTATGTATTTTTTTTATTTTAGGGGTTTTTAGGGTTGCTATAATATTTTAGTATTTTTAGGGTTTAATGAGTCTTTGGGTATTTTAAGGGGTTTTAGGGTGTTTAATCTCCATTCACATTTTTTTTTCTTTTTAGGGTTCTAAATTCGTTTTTTGGTTTTTTCGGTTTTTATATTTTTAATAGAGGTTCTAGCATTTTTTTGTATTTTTTTTGTTATTTTTTGTTATTTTAATGGTTTAATTGGTTTTTAGGGTTTTATTGAGTTTTTAGGAATTAGGGTGTTTTGAGTTTTATGGTTTTTAGGGTATTAAAGGGTATTAACTAATTTTTAGGATTTTAAGGAGTTTTGGGTTTTTAATTGTTTGTAGTGATTTTTAGGGTTCTTATATGAATTTTTGGTTTTAGGTTATATAGGGGTTTTAGGGATTTTTTGTTTTTCAGGATTTTTGGATTGTTTTATTGATTTTGGGGTTTTTAGATTTTTTTTGGTATTTTTTAATCTTTTTTGTTTTTTAAGGTCATTAATGGGTTTTTTGGGTCTTTTCTGTTTTTTTCTGTTTTTTGGAGTTTCTTGCGGTTTTAGGGGGTTTTGGGGTTTTTAGGTTTTTAGGGGGTTTTTGTTTTTTAGTTTTTTATGGTAATTATATTTTTCATGTGTTTTTATGGTGTTAAGGTTTTTATGGGGTTTTAATTATTTTGGGTGTTTTAGGGACATTTAATGTTTTTTGGGTCTTTTTAGTGGTTTTTATTTTTTTAGTATTTTTTTGTTTCATTTAGGGTTTCTATAGTTTTATTGGGTTCTAGAGTGTTTTGGGTATTTTTATGGTTAATGGTTTCATTTTATTTATTTATTGGGTCTTAAGTTCTCTTTAGTTTTTTTGGGTGGTCTTGGGGTTTTTAGGGTTTTCATACGGTTTTTTGGGTATTTAGGGGGGGGTCGGGTTTTAGAATCTTTTTCTGTTTTAGAGTTTTCAGTGTATTTTAGGGTTTATTTTAGGATTGGTAGTGTTTCTCAGAGTTGTTAAGGGATTTTATCATTTTAATTATTTTTTGGGTTTTTAGGATTTTAGTGTTTTAGTGTTTTAAGATGTTTTAGGGTTTATTAAGGTCATGAATGGCTTTTAGAGTTTTATGAGGTGTAGGGTTTTTTATGTTTTTTATGGTTTTTAGAGCCTTTTGATTTTTTGTGATTTTTATACTTATTTTGATAGGATTTTTTGGTTTTAGAGTATTTTATGATTTTTAGAGTATTTTGGAGATTTAGGGAATTTTTGTATAATATTAGGGTTTTTAAGTATTTTTTGGTTTTCAGGGGTTTTTTTGGTTTTTGGTTTTTTACGATTTTGGGAGTTTTAGGGAAATTTAGGGTTTATGTTATAGGGTTTAGTGTTTAAGGTGTATGTTCTTGGGATTAAGTAGTAGGGTTTGAGATTTAGGTTACTGGTTTTAATGTTTAACGTGTAGGGTACAGGGTTTAGTTTGTAAGATTGTGTGTTTTTTGTGTAGGGTATATGGTTTAGCACTACAAAAGAATTTCAAGTTTATTACGGTTTATTTGTAATAAAGTCAGGTTTTCCACCAATAACCATACGCGATTACAGTTTTATGGAAATTATTATCCATTGAAATAAATTTTGATGTTTTTTGAAATGGATAATCCATTTCTTAACTATAATGTATTTTGGTAGGCGCTTTGTTGATGGATTAATGAATACATAAAAAACCATTGCCTACATTATTTTAGGGATGGGCGGTCTATTTCTATTAGACTGGTGCATAACAAACATTATTTAAAAATTCATGAACCCTATCCCCTAACATTTTTCCTTTCTCCCACATAGCCCCCATTTTCACTGTTGTGCACTACCCCTACTACCCGGTTATTGTAATCGCACACCACCACCACTCATTCATCAACTCATAGTTCACACCCCATGACCACCCCTATCAAACACCCTCTATTCCTCATCACGCATCCCACCCACCAATTGTTCATCATCTCCTAACCTACACCCACAACCATCATCATCATGTATCATCCACCTAAGATTTGCGAAAATAGATCCCACATTATCCCTTTCCCTATCATGCAGCCCCTACCCCTCCACATTCTGATCATCTCACACCCTTGTAAGTCACACATAGTTTTTTGATGATAATGCTTTGTATCTCCCATGTATGAATTCCTCTCTCACTATAATTGGTTGGTCGAATGCTACATTAAATTATTTACCTTAATTTTATTGTTTATTTTGAATTTAGGGTTAGCACTGTTTTATTCATTCATATTTGCGTTTCTATCATAAATGGTGGAATGTTCCAACTCTTTAAATGTTGATTTGAAATGATTTGATGTATCTTTACAAATGTTTAACCTTCATATTTAAGATATTTTCCCTATTGTTAAGTTAATAATAGTTAATTTTGAGTAAAAAAATATTATCATTTAAAATTTGATTTCAAAATTGTTTTTATGTTTTTTCCATGTTTTTTACGATTTCATTGAAATTGTTTGTTATTTTTTTTTAAAATACTTCTTATCATAGGGTACATTTTTTTGAGCCTCATATTATTTTCTCATAAGTGATATTTGAAATATTTTGAGCTATTAATATTTATAGATTTTTTATTATATCATTCTAATGTGGATACTTGTTAATTTTTAGACACGATTACACATTTGATTTTTTATGGTTGTATTATAACAATGAATGATATATATGCAACATTTGAAATAATTTTATATATTTATGAGACTTTATTGTATTAATTATTTCAGTGTAATATATAATTTATCAATGATATTTAGTTATTATTTTTATTGGTATTTTATTTCGTAGCCTGATTGATATTAATTTTCATCTCTTAGTAGAAGTTATTAAAATTTTAGTAATAATTAATAACTAATTAGTATCAATTATTATATATTTTTAATATCTAGTTTTTTTATTTTAATGAAGTAGGTTACGGTCGACACCCCTCTTATTAAAGGAAAGAAAAATAAAATGTACATAGCTTGTGAGAATAGGGTCTGATAAAGAAAACCACCCCTCATTCAAAATAATGCTTGATATAGGAATACACATCAAAAATTATAATTTTAATGATTAAAATATGTAGGATCATTATCCCAATATGAGCCAGAACTATGAAAATTGGGATAATTATCCTATCCTAATAATTTCTATATAATTATATGAGATCAAATTCTCATCGATGTCTTTATTAGGATAAATAAATCCAGGTTCGTATATTCTTTTTTGGAATATGAAATGATCATCATCATTATTCTTACCTTTAGAGACTATATTCCTATAAAATGGTAATTTCATATGAATTATATCATCTTATTCTAGGATATCGTCCCACTTTCTTATGATTCTATAAAATTTCATCACATCCTTTATGGATTTATGATTGTTAACTGGCAGTTGTATGTCATGCTAACACATTATTTCATGTCTTTGAGAATATTCCATGTCTAAGGCATGAACATGGAAATCTGAGCAAAAGGAATTAATTTAAACACACTAAAATAGAGTTATGATTCTTGTATAATGTACTTAATGTTATCCACCAAACAGGTCTATATCTAAAGCATGTAACTTAAAGGTAACCTAATTCTGATCTCTACTGCCAAAATCATTCTTGGAGAGAGCCCATGGGCCTGCAGCACCAAATTCAAAATTTCACATATCATCCCCTAGAGGTGTCATGCCTAAAATATTATCAGTAGTATTCCCTTCATTCATAGTATCATGATGCCTCACACCATTACGGGAGACCATGATAGTAGAATTAAATCATTATTATTTAACTAGATCTTAGAAAATATCATTAATATAAAAAGTGGGATTTGATTGAAAAACATCTATATTTATGTTCACAATCACATTTTTTACTCTTGTGATATCTTATTTATCATCTGCAAGAGGATCGATTATATTATGATCCTCCCAATAAACATGTAGATTTCCCTCATCAACATTATTTGTTACATTACCATCTCTTATCCTTGATCCTTTCCAAAAATTCTAACAATTCTCATGAATGAGACATTTATATCAGTGTAATGATTCACATTAAAAAACTTATCCTCAGAGTTTCATATAACCAAAAATATTGAGAAAATAATTGGTACACACTCATAGATATTACTTAAAATAGTAGTATCCTCAGTATTATAAAGTTCCATTTTCCCAGTAAGAGAATAATTAAAATCCTCCTCAACTAATAATCTAGATTAATATCTGAGTGTGGATTCTTTAATTACTCTGCCAATAATTATAGGAACCCCCATTATTGAGCCTATATCATATAGAATACATAGATTACATTAAATATAATTCAAAATAAACACTCTAATCCATACATTAACCCTAGTATTGCAGACAACAAATGGATTGAATCATGAGTCTCATTCCTGAATGCAAAGAGTCCTAGGTTTAAGGGAAATCACACTATAAATGCATGATTTCCAATTCACATTATTAAAAGGAGATATCATGTGGTTTTACCCACAACCAATTGGAATTTACTTCCATTTTTTGAATCCCCAAATGATAGAAAGGAAGTTCATTAAATTTGAAACATGTCGGGATCTATTTCCCAAAGGTAAAAGTAGACATGCAATAACAATATAGTTTTAAATCATAAATCAATTGCAGATCCCATCTTGATTTTCTATAATGTGAACAGTATTACCTCAAATGATAATTCTATATAGAGCACCATCCTTTTAGTTATAATTCTTAAATAATTACTATTACATAATAAATCATCACAATAATTAAAAAAAATAATAAATATCACTAATAGTTGATAATGATTTTGTAATATCATATAACAGAATATAAAAAATACAAATAATTTGTAATTTTTTTATAATAACTATAATTTTTTGGATTTTTAATAATATTATTAATGATCATTAAATGGTATTTAATAATTAAATAGGATATGGGGAAATACCATATTTTTTTGTGTGAAAAAACACATTGCATCTGCAACCACCAAGATCATGAGTGATACACAATGCTGTGATTACAACATAATTATCATGATTGCATATGACGACACGAATTAGACACCAAGATCAGTGGTGCATCGTTGTACACCACACTAGTGTGTTTGAGACTGATCCAATATGATTTGAAAATTATTGTAGTAAGTATTAAATGTTAGTAATACTTATTAAATAAGAATAACAATTTGTAAAATTTCATTAATTTTAAATAATTTGCAATAAATTAATTTAAAACAATATATTTAGAAACTAATAATAATTAAAAAATCAAAATAATATATATAATTATTTTAATAATTAATAAAATCATTCAAAGTTATTTAATAAATGGTAATAATTAATAAATAATTATTCATTGTTATTAATTATTTCTAAACATATTTAATAATTAATTATTATTATTAATTATTTTTAAAATTATTTAAAATTGATGATAATTTCAAATAACTTGTAAAAAAAATTAAAAAATGCTAATAATTATTATTAATTAGTATTATTTATTTTAAATGTTATTATAATTAATAATAATTTATTATTAATTAAGAAAATTGTAATAATAGTAATATTTAATAGATATTAGTAACAATTATTTAACAATAGTTTTAATATTTGTGATAAGTAGTTATAAATAGAAATAATTAAAAATTAGTAATTCATTTTAATAATTACTCATAATGAATAATAATTAGTCTTGTTTCTGTTTTTTAGATAACTATGGACACATGTAGTAGACACTAGTTATTATTAAATAATCACGGTTAGATAAATCCTTATACAAATATAAACAGGTATGGTACAAATCCGTTCAACATTTAGGGTATTGAAACATTTTTATCATTTATACAGTCAAATTTAGAATTTTCTCTAAAGGAACCATTAAATGTGCATATATGAAATTTTTTGTTAAAGGATTCCAAATAACTAACAATGTTGGACTTCGTCTACTATGTTTTTCTTTTGGGAAATATTATAAATTTTTTAATATCAACATAGTGAATGAAATTCAGTTTAAAATACAATTTTTTTGTTCTAAACCCAACATTTTATAATTACTTACAAGATATTACTAGTCCATATATTCAGGAAACAACAACTCAAAATGATATCCTTAATACTAAATAATTGTAATCTCAATTTTATAATTTTTTCTAATCTATTGATGAAGCCTTGTATCTGATATTCTAGATATAGAAAATTGAAATTGTTTCCAAATTATAGGCTATTAATTCAAATTTTGGAATGTAAAATAGTTTTTAATAAAATATTTAATTAGGTTAAATTGTTGACTTATGATGGAAATACATCACAAATAAGTTTCATTAACAAAAATATTTGTTCTATAATTTTCATAATAGTTATCAGAATATCCAAACATATTCAACTAACTAAATCATATATTATTGGTATTCTTAATCATTTTTCAATTTTCCAACTTTTTGATAATTGAGGAATAAAGAGGAATAACAACTAAAGTAAAATTTTATGTGAAATTGTAAAGGTATTTTCTAATTACACTTTTTTTTAAAATGTCTATTTATGTATTTTATCATTGATAAATTAATGAAATTTTATAAATCAAATATTTCCGTTAGTAAAATATTATATCATCCATGTGATGGTGATTCATGGAAACAATTTTATTATATGCATCCTTATTTTTCATTAGAACCTCATAACAAATGTATGATTCTTTCCATTGATGGATTTTTTCAATTTGGTGATTATCAAAGTCAACATTATTATTGGCCAGTTTTTGAAACACTATAAAATGTATATCATTTGATGATGATAAAGGAATCATTTATATATTTATCACTATTAATTCATTGAAATATGAAGAAGAATATTAGTTTTAAACTAAATAAACTAATTGGTGAGTTCATTTTATTATGGAGAAATAGTTAATCTATATATGATATTGTTATATATCATAATTTTACCCAGAATATTGCATTAATTTTTGATTATCAAGGACTTTTCATCATATGGTAGGTTATTTGGATGGGGTACACATTGAATGAAATCATTTTCATACTTCATGAATGAGAATAATGTGTTAATTATTTTCAATGAGAAAAATATTAGTTATTTTTATGGTCATTAGAGATTACTTCCTACATTATAAACTTTTTTAAGGAAGAGAAATAATTTTAAAAAACAAAAAATTAAAATTGATCAAGCTCTAGAAGTTCAATAAAGTATTAATATAAAATCTATCAACTCTTCATTACCTCATATTTCCATTGAAGAAATATAAATAAATAAATAATATTTATTTTTCGAATAATCTATAATTAGACACAGTGTGGAACTTTTTGGAGCCTATCATATTGGTCTGATTTGTTAGCTCGTCATAGGAATAAAATAATTTATATTGGTAATAATTTTTGGTACCATATTCTATAGAATTTAGGACACACATTTTAAAACCAAGGTTACTTTAAAGGAATGGTATGATCTTACAAAAATATTTAAACATCCTAAACATGAATTATTTGAAGATTAAAGATCATATAATTTATGAAATGTAAATGTAGAATACATAATTTCTATTGAAAATATTTTATTATTATATAAATGGATTAGATATTTGATGTTCTTAGATGTTTATTCTTTTAATTTGTATTATTACCTTATAAATGGACATATTATTGGGTTAAAAGGTAATTATAGTCCTTTCATAATTTAAATACTATTGTCTTTTGGTCATAAAGTGCTTTTTAATTCTTCAATTGGTTTGTCTTGACCAAAATATCATACTTATTCAAATATATTTGTGTATAAAAATATTAATACGTAGAATAAAGGTGTTGTTTTAGTTTTATGTAAATTCGATAAAATATTTCAAATGGCCTTCTTTTACTCAAAGTAATAATTAATATTTCATTTTCCAAATGAAGCTAAATGTGGGGGACTTATAAAATTATGATGGATGTACCCATCTAAAAGTTGTATGAAAATATTAAGGGAGAACGTATGTAATAAATCATTGGTGGATGGATAAATTTCATGAGCCTAATAATAGAAAGAAGTTTCAAATTCCTGCTTTTATTATTTTTAATATGAATATCTATCAAAATATAATTTTATTTGTTTAAGTGAGGAAAATGTTAATGATTTTACAAACTATTTTAATTTATTTTTTAATCTGTATGATCTTGGTTTTGGTGGTTACTTTTAATGATATATTTAATATAAATAATTATATTTATCTCAAGCATATGATAAAATCAATTATAAAAAAATTTATGATTAGTGCAATAAATATTTTTTTAAATCCTTTTAAAGGGATAAATTTATGTATAATATTTTTTTTGTATGCTATTTGATGACCATATAAAAAATTATACACCCCATGCATATCTTGAATAATCCCAAAAATATTTTTTTTATATTGTGTTAAATTATTGGAATCTCATGTGGTTTACAATAGTACATTAAATAATTATGTAAATAATATCTATTATTTATAATATTTATTATTTTCAAGAAATACGACATAAAATTAAAATTGATTGATGGTTATGTATAATAACGAAATCACTATTTAAATTAGTAAAATTTTATTTTGGGAATGTGGTTAATGGATTTAGATTTCATATATGAATATATAGTGAATTAAATAAATTAATGAATAGTGTTTTTTAATGATCAATTCATAAAGAAAGTGATGTTTAATTTTATGAAATTATGGATGAAATAATTGAGTTATATTATCAAGGAGAAAATTATATAATAATGTTTAAATTTCATTGGTTCGATAATGATTGAGGTATATGAGTTCATCCACAACATGGAGTCATTGAAATTAAATTTAAAATTATTATTGCATCAAATAAAGCACTTATTTTAGAATACAAATCATATTATATTTATTATGAAAATTAGAATGATCTTTTGAGAGATTTAAATAACTGTGGGAGTGTAAAAAATAAAATGTTGGGAAAATTAATTTCATGAAATTAAAAATGGTCCTGTGGAAGTGAAACATATTTAAATTTTTAAGAGACATACCCAAATACATCTCTTATAGAAAAAGATATTATCATCGACAATGAATCCCCTCAGCTAAGGGTCAATGAAATTATTATTGTGGATGAATTAATAAGGTATGATGATAGTAAATGTCCTAAGAAAGTTAGTGATTCTAAAGAGGATTATGAATACATCTTCATCGATGAATATGAATATAAAGATGATTAATGATGTATTATATTCCAGTATTTTTTTAGTTTTGTATATTTCAAATTTATATTAAAACATATTTACAAATCTAATAGATTATTTCCTGTTATTGGAGATAGTGTTGACATTCAATTTCATTCACAAACTAATGTTAGTTTTTTTGTATTTTATATTTTATATCTAGATTAATAATTTTTTAAATTTAATTTTATTATATTTTTCTTTATATTTTTTATTATTTTTTTTTAATTATTTTTTAATTATTATTCACTGGTAATATTTTTATATTCTACAAGTCATTTATTGGTTTTTCATATTTAATAGCTTCATTAACAATTATTTATGGTAATATTATTATTCTATTTTATTTATTTATAAGAAATTATTATATTCATGTATTTATTAGTTTTGTAATTTTTATTTGTATATTAATTATTATTTACAGTAATTAGAAATATTATATTAAATTATTTACTATTTTTCTTATACTTTATATTTGTTTAAAAAATTCTAGTGCGATTATTTATATCAAATTTTCAAATATTGTGTCGATGATATTTTTTTCGTCTAGTAGATGCCGGGATTCACAATGATAAGACTCATTCATAGGACCCACAGGCTGCTACTATAGAGCCATAAATTAGGAGGGATTGTGTCCTTGATATACTAACAACTATGTACCCTTTTTCATAAAATACATCCGTCTCTTGATTTTGATCCTTTTTTATAGAGTTATTTTCAATTATTTAATATATTTCAGTTCTTGTAATAATTTAATAACAATATTCAGAATATTTATTTTAATTTGATATTTTTCATTTAACTAATTGAAAGTATGGTGTGATTTTATGAAATTACTTTTCTATTCAATGCGTGTTATGGGATCAGGTTCCCATTTCAATTTGATAGTAGATGTTCGAACAGAGGATTGTATGTTAATAAATTATTTATTTTATTTTAAATTTATTTAATTTTTAACATGTTTTTTAATTATTTTGAAATGTATATGGTCTATGATTGATCGTATCATGAAATATATTATACTAGGGTCATGAAAGATTTGTATGTTTGAACATTTTCAATGGTTTTTACACAACCTAAAAATGAGATCCACAAATAGAGAGATTCTTATTGTTCTCCACCAGTATTGCTTCTCTTATCCACTTGACTATATATAAGCTCAGGTATAGGATGGACTATGATCATAAATGATATGATATACTTTAAAGAGGAGGTCATCATAAATTAATTAGAACTAGTGGAGGAAGTAGGTCACATATATGGTTTGTAGTTGTATAGTTGGGATACAATGATGACATATGGTAATTAATATTATTCATTAATTAATATATATAGATTAAATGTAAATTTTTTTATATTATAATTGTTTCTACTAACCCCTTTACTATGGATTTAAATGTGTAAAATATTATGTACCCTGATATCAGTACATAATAACTTTTTGGAAAAAATAGTTTTATATTATGGTTATTATTTTTTAAATAAATTACATAAATTAATATTACTATTATAATAATTTTAAATTATAATTGAATGAAACTTGTAAGACTGTAACACCTCATTCATGAGTGATTCATGATGAGACTGAAACATATTTCACTTGCGAGTTAAGTTTTCATGAGGTACATGTTGTCGATAAAGGTATAATGACCAATATTTGTCCACAATTGACACAAACTAGTTATTATAGTACTTATGCAATGTCATCAGTCAACTCATAGGGAGCTCATAAAAATTCATTGGCATCAAATACTGTATAGTATGAGTATATTTTTTGAGTATATGATGATTGATACAAAATATTTAGAGAGATAAGGAGGAGGAGTGTGAGAAGTAGGGTTAGATAGATGAGAAAATGTTGAAGTGTATGTGATTTCTATCATGTGGTGTTGTAATGGAGTTTCCTCGTAACCCCTTAGGTGAACCAACTCTCTCTTATACCAGTTGATGTCTTATTATTTTTGTGACTATTATATATTTTGATTTGATAAACACATTATGTGGAAATGATATAATAATTTTATATACATTCTTTTTATTATATTTAAATTTTTCCCATTTTGATATTTTGGTTTTCTAATTATTTATTATTAATTTTTATTTTAAAAGTATTGTATTAATTATGATGGATTTTTTATTCCACCAAAAATAGTTTCTTACAAAAAATTAGAGACTTAGTTTAATGTTTGTCCTAGCTAATAATTATTTGTAATGGACTATAATAAATAACCAAAATTACAATTCCATCTATTACAACAGTGTTTTAGTGAAGGACTGTTATTTCTATAAACAATAATTAATGAGAATCTATCGCAAAAAATATCATTTCAAATTATTGGTAATCCAGTAGCATAGGGTGTACGGTTTTGGGTTAAGGGTGTAGGGTACAGGGCATCAGGTCTATGGTCTTGGGTTTGGGGTGTCGGGTATATGTGTTAGGGTTTTTATTTTTTAATTTTTTTTGAGTTTTTTGGTTTTAGGGGATTTTAGAGTTTTTTAGGGTTATATGGATTTTAACGGGTGTTTAGGATTACAAGGGAGTTTGGGGGTTTAGTGTTTTTAATAATTTTTATGGGGGTTTTAGGTGTTTATATTTTTCTATAGATTTTTAGTGTTCATAGGGTTTTTAATCTTTTTATGTGTTTTTAGTATTAGTGTTTTAAAGAATTTGATGGTATTTAGGATTTAAGGTTTTTATGATTTTTTGGTTTTACAAGATTATTGGGTTTTAATCTTTTTATGGTTTAATGGTTGTATTGAGTTATTCTATGGTTTTAGGGGTTTTAGGGTCTTTAATTAAATTTAGGGTTTTGGGGTCTTTTAGTGTAAATTTGGGGTTTTAAAGACTTTTAGTATCGTCATGGGTCTTTGGAATTTTCATGTTTTAAGTTTTTATTATGTATTTTTTTGGATTTAATGGCATTAGGGTTTTCTATGATTTAAGGTTTTTTATGATTTTTAATGTTTTAGAGTTTTTAAGGTTTTAGTGTTTTATAATTTTTTAGGATGTCTTAGTTTTTTAGGTGATTTGGGTTTCTTTAGGGTGTTTAGGTTCTTTCACTGTTTCTAAGATATTTTAGGGTTTTTATGTTTATAGGGTTATTTGGGTTTAAGAGGTTTTTAGTTTTTTTAGGTTTTTAAGGATTTTTAGGGATTTTAGGGCCTCTAGGTTTTTAAGGCATTTATATGTGAGTCAAGGTATTTTTTAAAGTTTTTGGTGTTTTAGTATCTTTTTTGAGCTTTTAAGGATTTTAGGGTTTTTAGGGTAATTTTATAGTTTTAGATGTTTAGGGGTTTTAAGGATATTTTATTATTTTTTAGATTTGGGGTTTATTTATGGGATTTTATGTTTTTTAGGGTTTAGAGTCTTTTAGGGATTGTATGTTATTAAATTTTTTTGGTTTTTTTGGGTTTTTTCTTTTTTCTAGTGGGGTTCTGGATGTTTTATGTTTTTCTATGACTTTTATGGGTTTTTAGGTTCTTTTATATTTTTAGGGTTTTAGGATTTTTTTTGGTATAATGACAGTGTTTATGGTTTTTATGGTCTTTTGGGGGTCTTAGGGGTTTTCAATGTATTTTTGGGGTTTTCAGGGTTTTCAGGGTCTTTTGGTTGATTTAGTTTTTTAAGGTTTTTATGTGCTTTTAGGGAATTTTAATGTTTGGGAGTTTGTTTACGAGTTCTGGTGTATGGTATAGGGTTTCATATGTTGGGTATATGGTTTAGGGTGTATTTATTAAGGTTTAGAGTGTTAGGTAAATGGGTTAGGGTATTGAGTTTTGGGTGTAGGTAGTAGTGTATAGGGTTTTGTGTTTATGGTCTTGTGTTTTTGGATTAGGTTATATTGTATAGGGTTTTGGGATTAGGGTGCAGGTTATAGGGTTTTGGGTGTGTGGATTATGGTTTTGTGTGTAGTTTATATGTTTTTGGGTTTTAGGTTTTTTTATTATTTGAAGGGGTTTTTATAGGTCTTTTGGGGTTTTTAGATTTAATGGTATTTAGGGTTTAAGGTTTTTCAGGATTTTTAGTGATTCTTAGTGTTTTTTGGTATTTTGGGTTTTTAAGGGTTTATTGTATTATGGTTTTTAAGGGTTTTGGATTCTTGTGTTTTAGGGTGTTTATGAGTTTTTGGTTTTTATTATTTTTTAGGGATTTAGGGATTTTTAGGATTTTATTTTATTTTATGGTTTTCAATGATTTTATGGATTTTTGTAGATTTATTGATTTTGGGGTTTTTAATTTTATCAATTTTTTTTGGATTATTTAGGATATTAGAAATAATTAGGGTTTTTTGTGTTATTAGTGTTTTTAGGTTTTTTTGGGATATAAGGTATTTC